>OU342740.1:401230215-402610458 GCA_910589775.1 Avena eriantha | reverse complement strand
ACCAGGGGTTCCTAGTGAAACTCTAGTCACTGGTTTATTGGTCAACAGATGATCATGTTTCCTGATCATGTGGCATTTATGCCAGTTGGAAATGAGGTCATTGATATCTACGCACTTATATTCTTGTAGACAGTTGTTGGTCCTCCAAGAGCAGAGGTTTGTAGAACAGCAGCAAGTTTTCCCTTAAGTGGATCACCCAAGGTTTATCGAACTCAGGGAGGAAGTGGTCAAAGGTATCCCCTGCCAAGCAACCCTGCAATCAAGATACAAGAAGTCTCTTGTGTCCCCAACACACCCAATACACTTGTCAGGTGTATAGGTGCACTAGTTCGGCGAAGAGATAGTGAAATACAAGTGGTATGGATATAAGTTAACGGTGCTAGAAAAGAGTTTGATGGCGTGGAAAAGACTAAAGGCAAACTGAAATAAAGATGGAAGCAAGCAAACATGTAACAGATCTAGTAGCAAACGGTGTATTAATGCTTAGAAACAAGGCCTAGGATCATACTTTCACTAGTGAACACTCCCTCATATAAATATCTTTTCTTTATGATACTACTCTTAACTACTCTACGGTTGGACACTCTAATCCATGGTTGGGCTATAACAGCACACCTCAAAGTAATCCTTTCCCATCTAGAAAACCCCACACTGTCACCTTGAGCACTAGATGGTTCCAACAAACACCACAATTTCATAAAGACATCCAACTCCAAATATAACTCATAACAAGTATTTGTAATCTCTAGCTAAGTGCCACCATGGTGAGCACGCTGTCACTTTCACACATATGGGGAGAGCAGAGATTCATTAAAGCACTTGAGTAGCAGAATAGATCAATAGATTATAAGCTCATGATCACAATATGATCATGCATAGAGAGAGATGAACACATAGCTACCGATAGAACCCTTAGCCTCGAGAGAGAACTACTCCTTCCTCATCATGGGAATCAACAATGGTGATGGAGATGGCGGTGGAGATCGATGGAGATGGCTCCGGGGGCACTTCCCCGTCCTAGCAGGGTGCCGGAACATAGAATTTCTGTCCCCCGAATCTCCCCTTCGGTGGCGGTGGCGCAACGGAACTTTTCATGGATTTCTGGTTGACGATCTAGGGTTTATGCATCGGGAGGCTTCTTATAGGCGAAGAGGCAAGGTTGGTGGGCGGCCAGGGGGCCCACACCACCTGGTGGCGCGGCCAGGGCTAGCCCGCGCCACCACATGGTGTGGCCGCCCTATGGCCCCTCTCCGTCTCGTCTTCTAGCTCCGTGAGTCTTTCGGTAAAATATTAACTTTGGCTTTTGTCTAGTCCAATTCCGAGAATATTCATTTTCTGACTTTCCTAGAACCAAAAACAGCAGAAAACAGGCAACTGGCACTGTGGCTCTTGTTAATAGGTTAGTCCAAGAAATCATATGAAAAGTACTCCAAAGTGTGGACACAACACAAGAAAGTAGATAAAACCAAGCATGGAACATCAAAACTTATAGATACATTTGCAATGTATCAACATCCCCAAGCTTAACTCCTGCTCGTCCTCGAGTAGGTAAGTGATCAAAAGAAAGAATAATTTTTGAGGTGACATGCACCATCATAAACTTGATCAAAGTATTTGTAAAACATTCAAAGCTGCGATCATAGTACTTCAATCATAACATGAAAGACAAAGTTCTAGCAATAAGACAAAGAAACTATGTTGCAACATGAAAAAGCACGAACAAAAGATTCATGAATAACAATGCTTTGCAAGACATTTGTTTGTTTCACATAAAGAAAACATAGCATAATGGCATTCAGGTTGTCCCTCATAGAGTAGCAAATATAAATGCATAGGACACCTTCAAAGTTCATAAGAGTGACTAGATACAAATAGTTTAAAACAAGCAATATCAAGGTATGCATCAATCAACAAGTCTTGGGACAATGCACATAGAACTAAGAATGGCCAATATGCTCTCAAAGTAGGTGCATAAAGATAGAAGGTGGAGACTCAATATATAAGTGGAAGAAAGGCCTTCATAGAAGGAAGTAGGAATTCAAGTCACATAAAGAGCTTCCAAAAATTATGGTACTTACTAGCTTTCAGCTCTCATTGCCCCTATCATAAGCATCTTGTAGTGGTTAAGGTTAAAGTGACACAACTAAGAGGATATGCTTGACAAGTTATAAATCGAAATCTCATGCCCCTTACTTATGAAGACCGAACCTCATGCTACTCAACTTAATTCACAAGTAAGCTCTTGTCATTGTAAGTACAGGTGTATCATAAAGAACCTCCAACGGGGTACCCCTTGCACATGATACGGGAGCTTTCCTATTGACATGGGTATACCCTACAGGTACTCGAGCTTGGTATATGCGGTCTAAATACGTATAGGCCCACGGTGTCGCCAAGACCCAGACGAAAGGACGCGACTAACCTGCGGACTCTCGATTGCTGGGGAGACAAGAAGAAGCTAAAGATAGAAAGTTTGAAGGGAAAAACCCTAACTTGTAACCGACTCGACTTGCTACCCGAGACCTAGCCTATCTATATAAAGGCTAGGAGGGGGCGGCGAGGAGGACACCCGCAACCCTAGTTTCCACAACTCTCGCCAGATTGCATCTGCGCATCATTGTAACTTTCGACTCCTTCGATAATTCCACGAGCAGACAAGCAGGAGTAGGGACCTCTACGAGGCCTGAACCTGGGTAAATCCTTTGTCCCCTGTGTGCTTGTTTGCTAGCCGATAGATGTCTCCAGCACTCCCTCCTTCTCCAAAACCCAAGTCCATAACAATGGGCATTGATGAGTTAAACCCTCGTCAATTGGCGCCGTCTGTGGGAATTGGGAGTACTGATGTTGCGGCTTCTTCGGCCCCATTAACCGTGATCTACAACTCCGCAACAACAGAGATTCGCCAGCTCTTCGGCGCCTTCGACTTCACCATCCACAAGCCGGCCACCCGCCCAGCCTTCGAATCCGTGGGCGACGGAATCAGCCTGGCGATTGGGAACTTCCGCTTCCAAGTTGGTCAGATGGGCACGCTTCGCATGCCTGATCAACCGACGACACCGGCAATTGCCCCGGCGTCATGGTTCCCTCCATCAATCGACACCCTCAGTGAACTCAATGCTCCGGTGGTAGTCGGGAACACGATCAGCGACAGCAGTCGCGACTCCGATCTGGGCGATCTGGCCATAGAAGATGGAACCTACGGTTCTGAATCTGAAAGTTGTGGAAGCAGCAGCTTCCCCAAGCCCTTCATGCGCACCGTCATTAACGCAGGCGACACCTCCGCCAATCGCGGCAACGCCATTATCAACGGCGGTAATGGCGCCAACGGGTGAGCAGTCAAACCTCCCAGTATAATCAACGAGCAAACCGGCGAACGCGTCGTAATCAAGCTCAACGAGCAGGAGTGGGAGCGCTGCCGCGAGGCCCTACGAGGTACACCGTTACCCCTCGGGTCCCCGCAGGAACTACTGATGGGCTACCACTGGCTCCTAAAAGAGGAGTTCACACGCCAAAAACAAGCAATCGCGCAACTTGAGGCGCGTAAAAAGGCGGCGGACGAGTCGAGCCTTCGTCGCGCTGGGCTCTCCTCCTACGGAGGATCCTCTTCACGAGGCAACGAGTACATCGCCAAGAAGAGGCAGTCGCGAATGGCTCACCTCACCGAACAAGAGCGCATAGATGCCACGAAAGTCCTCGACTTCGGCTCTATGACAATCGACACGAGAGGCAACGTGGTCCCCAGAACGCCGTAGGCGGCGGTGACAGCAGCCACCATGTACCTCCTCAACAACCAGCCACCGGCTGGAGATCCCCGAACCGCCATGCACCGATCTACGATCGTAGGTTTGGAGCTAATCGAGGCCGCCCTCGACAAGGAGCCGGTACCAGACCCGAAAAAGGGCAAAGCACTAGCAAAACGCTACTCCTCACCCTCATCCAGCGATGAGAGTCACGACCTGTCTCGACGCCGTCGTTCACGGCGACACGATCGCGACTACGATGCGCGCAACGACCTCACACAACGCAAGATCGACAAGTCAAGAGCACGACGTGCTCGGTCGACTGACTCCGAAGAGGAAGATGGGGAACTCTGTGGCGCCAGATGCTTTAGCAGATCCATTAGGCAGAAGCGAATGCCTAAGGGGTTTAAACTTCCGTCAGAAAATCCAAAGTTCGACGGTCTATAGGACCCTAAAATCTGGCTAGACGCAACGACAACCGCAACAGCGGATACCGCAGCAGTGGATACCGCAACTCTGGGAAAACCATGCAAGTATGGCAACGCCGCACTCGCGACGAGGCACCCGCGACCTCTATCAAGGAAAAACTGTTCGGACCATGCATGGTACACTTCTACATCGACAAGCATGACAACAAGAGAAAGTCCAGCCACCTCCTCAAGGACTGCCGCGAGTTCCTCAAACTACATGAGGGATTGGTTCGGATGAATCGCAACGCAGTCGAAAGAGGCTACGGGGCCGCTCCAGGCGTCGTGGCACATGGTGCACCGCCACCTCCACCGAGGCCACCACCGAACAGAGCTGCACCGGACCAACACCACGGAGGAGAACCGTACCCACGGGCCATGGGTACCATGATGATCCAAAAGGGACGCCCCTCCAACAGGGTGCAGAAAGTCATCACTCGCCAAGTCAACTTGGCCACGCACTCACCACCATCCACCACTGAGTACCTCAGTGGCAGTGAGTCATGCATCACCTTCGATAAACGAGACCACCCGCCTCAAGTACCTCGCCCAGGCCATTGCCCCCTCGTACTCGAAGCGCAAATTGGAGGCTTCGACATGAGTCGCGTCTTCATGGACGGCGGAAGTGGCATCAACCTCATATTCGCGAGTACCTTGCGAGCAATGAGGATCCCTCTAACTTGCTTGGAGGCATCAGACACAACATTCCACGGCATCGTCCCAGGGAAAGGTGTATACCCCCTAGGAAAAATCAACCTCGACGTCATATTCGGCACGCCAAGGAACTTCCGGCGCGAGCGCATCGATTTTGAGGTCGTCGACTGGCCCTCACAATACCACTGCATCCTCGGACGCGTCGCATTCGCTAGGTTCATGGCGGTACCCCACTACGCCTACCTGCAGATGAAAATGCCAGGTCCCAACGGTGTCATCACGATCAACGGAAGCTTTGAGCGATCTGACAGCTGCGACAGGGAATTCAACAGAATCTCCCAGTCCTTCGGCATGCAGGAAGAGCTCGTGCGATTTAAGGAAACGACAGACAACAGCCTGCCTCCCCCGAACAGGCCAAGCTCACCTGATCTCTCCTTCGACTCATCTGTGCACACAAAGAAGGTGCAGGTCCATCCGACAGATCCCGCTAAAACGGCCCTCATCGCCAACAACTTGAGTCCCGCATAGGAACTCGCGCTCGTCGAATTCCTCCGTGAGCACTGTGAAATTTTTGCCTGGTGTCCTGCGGACATGCCAGGAGTTCCCAGGGAATTCGCCGAGCGCGCACTCAACGTCAACCCCAATGCAAGGCCAGTCAAGCAAACAATCAGGTGACTGTCTGAGCCACGAGCGCAGGCAGTCGGCATGGAGATCAACAGACTCCTCGAGGCCAAATTCATACGAGATCAAGGAAAGCACTTGGCTCACCAATACGGTGCTGGTGCCAAAAAAGGACACGGATATCCTACGGATGTGCGTGGACTTCACTTCTTTAAACAAGCACTACCCAAAAGATCACTTCCCGCTACCACGGATCGATCAAATCATCGACTCCACCGCTGGATGCGAGCGCCTCTGCTTCCTCGATGTCTACTCAGGCTATAACCAAATTCGAATGAAGGAGGAAGACCATGAGAAGACCGTGTTTACAACGCCCTTTGGTGTGTTCTGTTACAACACAATGCCCTTCGGGCTAAAAAACGCGGGAGCCACCTACCAGCGGTGCATGCAGGCTTGCCTCAAGGAGCAATTGGGTCGCAACATCCAAGTCTATGTCGACGACATAGTAATCAAAACCAAGGAGGAAGCCTCTCTAATCGACGACTTGCGCGAAACATTCGCCAACCTCGATCATTACCGGATTAAGCTCAATCCGGACAAATGTGCCTTTGGCGTACCATCCGGGCAGCTGCTCGGGTATCTCATCTCCGCGAGAGGGATTGAGGCAAACCCGAAAAAGATAAAGGCCATACTGGCCATGGAGAAGCCAAAGAACATAAGAGGCGTCCAGCAACTAGCCGGACGAATCGCGACCCTCAGTAGATTTATCAGTCGAATGGGAGAAAAGGCACTGCCCTTCTATCAGCTCCTCCGCAAAGCTGACAAATTCGAGTGGACCAAGGAAGCGCAAGAAGCATTCGAAGACCTCAAGCGCCTGTTATCCACCTCTCCAGTACTGGTGACTCCACGAGAAAGGGGGCCACTACTGCTATACATCTCCGCTACCAACCAAGTGGTTAGTACAGTGCTCGTCGTCGAGCGGGCCGAGGAAAACAAGGTCCATGGCGTACAACGCCCGGTATACTACCTCAGCGAGGTCCTCACACCAACAAAACAGCGGTACCCACACTACTAGAAGCTGGCGTACGGCGTCTTCATGACTGCCCGGCGACTGCGCCATTACTTCCAGGAACACCCAATCGTGGTAGTCAGCGACGCCCCATTGGAACATATCCTCAACAACCCCGACGCCACGGGACGAGTCGCGCTTTGGGGAATCGAACTGTCTCCACGAGACATCACATACGAAAAGCACGACGCAATCAAGTCGCAAGTTCTCCCTGACTTTCTCGTGCATTGGATGGAAAACCAACTCCCGAACAAGCCAGATATGTCCTACCTCTGGACAATGCATTTCCATGGATCCAAGCGGAAAGACGGAGCAGGAGCAGGTGTCATATTGACATCACCTCAAGGGGAGAAGCTGAAATACATCCTGCGAATGCAGTTCACAGCCTCAAACAACGAGGCTGAATACGAGGCCCTGTTGCACGGGATGAGGATGGCAAAAGCCTGCGGCGCAAAGAGGCTCATCATATATGGCGATTGCAAGCTGGTCGTCAACCAAACAATGCACGAGTGCGACGCACTCAATGACAACATGATCGCATACCGTGACCTCTACGATACACTCGAGGGAGACTTCGATGGTTGCGAGTTGCGACATGTAGGTCGCGAAAGCAACGAGGAGGCGGACGCACTCGCCAACATAGGCTCTACTTGCGCCCCCATACCACCTGGGGTATTTCTCGAGCGCATCTGCGAACGCTCCATCAAGCCAAAGGCCGCAGAGAAGAAAACAAGCGCAGCAACAGACTCGGGGGCTATGCCACCCAATGAGCAAATGGCACTCGAAAACTTGGAGCCAGACACAGGACTCGAAGGGCCAATGAGCGTCATGATGATCGAACAATCCTGGACGCAGCCGTACATTACATATCTCCTCAGCAAGCGCCTACCGGACGACCCGACGGACGCACGGCACATCGCATGATGCTCCAAGGCATTCGCTGTTATCAACGCGAACTATATAAACGCAGTATCACAGGCATGTTACAACGATGC
The DNA here is from genome assembly GCA_910589775.1 of Avena eriantha. Lineage (NCBI taxonomy): Eukaryota > Viridiplantae > Streptophyta > Magnoliopsida > Poales > Poaceae > Avena > Avena eriantha. The sequence continues at coordinate 402,602,912 of OU342740.1, read as the reverse complement.
GTCTCCCTGGCCAATGGAAAAGCAGTCCTCCTCGACATACATCAAGGAACCTGCGGACACCACGCCGGCAGTCGCGCCCTCGTTGCCAAAGCTCTACGAGCTGGATTTTACTGGCCCACAGCCATGCGCGACGCCAAGGACATAGTCCAAAAGTGCAACGCTTGTCAGCTATTCGCGGACAAACCACACGCTCCAGTCGTGGAATTAAGACCTATCCCATTGGCCTGGCCCTTTGCACAATGGGGGCTTGACATGGTAGGCAAGCTCCCAAGGTCCTCGCAAGGAGTCTACAACTATCTTTTGGTCGCAGTCGACAAATTCACCAAGTGGATCGAAGCCATGCCGGTAACCATGCAATCGGGTCACAGCGCGGTCAAGTTCTTCGAGTCCATCGTCTACCGCTTCGGCGTGCCGCACAGCATCATCACTGACAACGGGACAAACTTCACATCCAAAGAGTTCCAAGAATTCTGCAAAAACCTGGGGATCAACATCAGCTATGCCTCAGTCGCTCATCCACAGACCAACGGTCAGGTAGAAAAAGCAAACGGGCTCGTCTGCAGTGGTATCAAGAAGCGACTCCTTCGACCACTCGAACAAGCTGCAGGTTGCTGGCCAGACGAGCTCCAATCCGTACTCTGGAGCCTACGTACAACTCCAAACAGCGCCACAGGCTACACGCCATTCTTTATGGTGCACGGGGCAGAAGCGGTACTACCCGCCAAAGTAAGGTACAAGGTGTCGTGCATAGTCGCTTACATCGAACAAGAGTCATCTCTTGCACTCGAAGACTCCGTCGACCTCCTCGACGAGGCGAGAGAAATCGCCGCAGAAAGGTCCATGATCTACCAGCAGAACCTGCGCAACTACCACAGTAGAAGGCTTCACCCTAGATCCTTCGTCGAAGGTGACCTGGTCCTGCGACTGAAGCAGCAGGGGCATCTCAAGCTCGAGTCCCCCTGGGAAGGACCATACTTGGTTACAGAAGTAATCCTAGGTGGCGCCTATCGCCTTCAAGACCTAGAAACAGGAGTCGCATACTCCAACCCTTGGAACGTCGCACAACTGCGACGCTTCTACCCCTAGTTGTTTTACTTTTACATTGCAAATAAGGCTACCTAGCCAAGGCTACTTAGCCACACATTGTACCTCGTACTGTTCTCCAAATAATAAAAGCTAAGTGCCCCAAAACTATGTGTTTTTTCTTTTCACTTCTGTTACTATTGTACTCGGGGGCTACGCCACCCTACACACATTTGTTCTTCGAACTAATAAACGCGACATCCTGAGTAGCTGGCACATCAATCGAACCCCTTTATGCAAATTCAACCCAGCTGCAACGCACCTGGCAGGTTGATAAAAGGGATGGCCAGGCTAACGAAAAGGACTCGCATAGTGCAACGCACCTTACGCTTACAAAAGCTATTTGTACGCGTTCAACAATAAATTACATACAAATATATACATATGAACTTTACAACACAAATACATTTATGTGCAGGATACAAAACTGGTTATTGCTGCAACAGAAGAACATTGGTTTGCTCCTCGAAGAAGTCGACAATCTCCTCTGCTGGGCGGTCCACCGCTTGATAGTGCGGCACCATATTCCAAGCAGATCCGGCTGGCGGCGCTGGCAGACCGAAAGCTACGATGGTGACATCCACGTCAGGCCTGTGCAATCGCACCATCGAGAGGGCAGCCTTGGCACCAGCCACCAACTGCTGCCTCACGCACTCGCGAACTGCGGACATATCTTGAAATTTGGCCAGGAGAGCCAACAGGCTTGACGGCGTGTCATCCAACGGGAACATCGCTCGGTAGATATTCTTCAAACATGACTGTGACTCCTTTAGGAAGAGCAGCACTCGCGGAGCGCGATCCTGCAGGGTCGCCAATGCAGTCGCACGATCATGATCCACCCAGAAGTATCCACTCTCTTGGAGTTGCTCCTGGGTGAGACCATGAAGGCGGATGGCAATCCTATCCCTCTCCTCCTGCGGACGGTGTGCGCTAACAACTACATGAAGCAGCACCAATAGCATGACTACAACGTACCACTGCGACTATCTACAAAGGAAAAAGATGAGGATGAGCAAACTAACACTTACACTGGTCGCCCAGCTGTGTCACCTCGCCAAGTAGATACTGCTCGCGGGCGGCGGCTTTTTCCGCCTTTGACTTCCACACATCTACGTTACCGCGGATCAAGGGAAACTCACACTCTAGCTGCTTCACGCGGTCATGAAGTCGCGACAGCAAAGACAGCTCCTCTACCCTGGAGCGCGGCGGTACCACTGTCTCATCAAGAGATGATGGATCCTGGTTTCCCCCTACAGGAGCACTCGATGTGCCCTACCACAGATCAAGACAGAAGCAAATAAGGCAACCAAACTAGCACAATGGCAGGGATAGCAGATGCATTCAGGATAAGCATAAAAAATATTCACAAGCACACTCGCCAGCAGGCATGTTCTTAGAGCAAAAGGACAATTCATCATCTACTACACAAGCTAACTATGGAGCTGCTGGCTTCTTCGACTTCGACGCCTTCAGAGGCTTCATCAAGTCTGTAGCAGTATCAGACGCCACTGATTTTTCGCCTGCCCCTGAAGCCAAAGCTTTCGCCGCCTTCTTAGCGCGCTGGAGCTCCTCCGAATATTTGGCAACGGTATTAATCAAAGAATGGCCGTATTTGGCACAGGCAGTCGCAAAGGGAGCGAAAACTACCTGCTGACCATCCGCGCCAACAGGCATTGTCTTCGACACCGCAGAGGGATCTATCTCGACTCCGTGGGCCTGCACCATGGCGAGTGACATCGTTGCACCAGCCGCTCGGAGGGAGTTCTTGTAGGAAGAAGGCACGCCCCCGACGAGCGACTCCACCAGCTCGTCCATAGTATCGACCTGCTCCGCCTTTGGCATCAACTCCTCCCGGAGGCGACTAAGGGCGACCTTGGCCTTGGATAATGTATCCTGGACGGTGGCGCTTTGATCTTCGACCGCGGACACCGCGCTGGCTAGAGCGTCATCTCGACGAAGGGCCTGCGGGGCAAAACTCAAGTCGCCAGCATCTACACCAAAAACATGGATCAAATTTCTAGTGCCACCGGCAAAACTCTAGAAGCAGAGAAAAGCATCAATCAAAAATCAACCAGTAAAAGGTACCTGAGAGGGACTTGGCGACTGAGAATAGTTGCTCCTCGAACAACTTCTCCCTGGCCGCAAAAGAGGCGCGCAGATCCTCTTCGTGCTTTCGGGCATCATCACGAGCCACGATTGCCTCATCGCGTCCCTTGACAGCTGCGGCCAATGTCTTCTCCAAGGATGGACATTGCGCAGAAGGGTGTTAAGCTCAGCTACATGGCAGTCAAAATAATTGGCTATCAGTCAAACATACCAAAACAAAGAGAAGATGAAAGGAACAAAGCGTGGAAGCACTCACTTTCGACCACACGGTGACGCGTCTCCAGCATCGCATGCTGACAACCCATCGCCATCACCTGCCCCGCCACTCGCGCGGCCACCTTTACAAGAAGTTGTTGCACCAATCAAGGAATCAGAGAGGGCAACAGAAGGCGTTGACTACCAAAATACAAAAGAAGGAAAGATATACTCACATGGTCCTCTAGCGACTCCGAAGAAGTCGGTTGAGCTATCATCCGAGCAACTATTTGATGCTCCCCTCCGTGAGGAGAGCTCGAAGAATTGTGCCCGGAGTGGGCCGCCGCCAGAGGAGAAGGAGCGCGCTCGACCTCTACCTTGGCCCTTGAGGTCGCGACTCCTGATTCCTTCAAAAAATCAACGTCGCCAGAAGATGACGACGCCTCTTGACTGCAAGACCAAATTCGCGTTAAGAAAAGGCAAAACTACAGGGCAAAGCCAACAGATAGAAAACAGAAAAGGACGAATGACCTCATAAACTTACCAGTCAAACTTGTCAAGATCAAACGTGGCTTCTGCCGACTCCGACGAAGACTCCTTGGGCAATCACATCTTCTGGAGTCCTCACAGGAACGGCGGAAATTGGTGACTCCACGCCAGCAACTGTGCCTTCTGGAGTTGAAGGAGTCGACACATCGGAGTCCTCGCTGCACGAACGCTTGCGAGTATCTGGGCTCCCAGACTCGGGGGCTTCCTCTTCCACATCAGAAGGGATGGTCGACTCAGACTCATCCTCTTCAAAAGCTTCGCGAGGAATAATGCCCTTAGGGAGAGGAGGCATGCAAGGCGACATCGCCTAATCCTGCATACAAACAGCAAAAAGAAGCAAGTAAGCAATAGAAAAGCACTCGCGAACATAAGCTACTGCGTAGCACGACTATACCTTGGGAGGAGGATTCGAAGTATCGAAGGGAGGAACGACTGGCTCATTCGGAAGCACATCCTTGAAGGTGTACTTCGTGACCAGTCGCACCCTCTTATCTACCTCACTCGCGGACATGCCATCGGCAGACACGCGAGTGACATCATCAGCACCACCCCATTGAAACATGGGATGGACCCTAGCCTGGAGAGGCTGGACGCGACGATGCAGCCAAGTCCTGACAAGGGCGCAGCCTCCCTCTTCTGCGCCTATGCGACTCTCGAGGTCGTAGACGCGTTGATATAACACATCTGTCTCCGCGAGTTCGGAAGGCATGATCACGTTCTTCCAAGAACGCATCTTCTTGCAGGGAGTCGTGGGGTCGAAAGGCTCGAGTCCAAAATGCTCGTCCTGAGCCTTCTGGTCGCCGACATAAAACCATCTGTCCCTCCATCCCTGGACGGACTTGGCGAGCTTGATGTTGAAATAGGTGGCGGATGGGTCGACATGGATACCACAACCACCTACGTCGTAAACTAAAGAGCCAGATGCAGACTGACGCTTTAGCTTAAATAAGCGTTTGAAAAGGCCAAAGTGCGGCTCGATTCCGAGCCAGCACTCGCAAAGGGTGATAAAACAAGAGATATGAAGAATCGAGTTTGGGGACAGCTGATGGAGCTGGAGCCCATAGAAACAGAGGAGACCCCTAAGAAAGGGGTGGAGAGGCAATGAAAGGCCGCGAATGATGAAAGCAAGAAACATCACTCGAAAACCAGTGGGAGGCACAGGAATGGTCTCACCGCTGGGGATGCGCGCGTCGGCGACTGCTGCGGAAATAACTCCGTCTTGGCGAAGAAGACGGAGATCGGACGCCTTGATGATTGAGGGGCGCCAAGCGCCATTGGTCACGCGGGTGCCCGCGACCTTCTTTTTCCCGCCAGCGGCGGCACTGGTGCCCGCAGCAGCGGAGCCACCCTTCTTCTTTGTCGCGGCAATGGTGGCCGCGGATTCAGCGGCAGCGCCTCCTTTCTTCTTTCCCATTGCGCGGCTGCGATGAGAACGCAGAAAATAACTTGGAAACGAGCGGAGATGGTCCAGAGCTGAGGAGGAGATGAGCGCAGGAGAAAAGCAGAGGAGCAGCGGCAATGGTGATGGCAGCAAGGAAGAAAAGGGCGCAGATGGAAATTTACTGCCGTAGCATCGCTACTTAACCCCTAAGAGATGCAATCCAATGGCTCACAAAAACCCTATTGGACGCGTGGCACATATCGCGCTCGACACGTGGGGAAGAGGAAGCGCGAACCGTCCCTCCATTGCACGGAAATCGAGGAGGCACAGTTAATAATAAGATTACGCACGCCCAGTCAAATCAAAGTCAGAAAGTGGGACCCACCACTCGTCACGTCCCGTCAAAGCCGCTCACGTGGGTAACTGAGGTCATGAAAGCGTCAGCACTGACGTCATCAACAGCTACGCAGCAGAAAACTACGACTACTTTAGTCCTTGCTAGAGTCTTCGACTCCACCAAGCACTCGGGGGCTACTCCCATAGGGAGCGCTGGCCGCGCACCCTACGATTTTCTTTTCTTATTGCAGGGATATAGGCAATCACAATCAAACCCAACCACTCGAAAAACGATTCGACTATGGACGTGGGTTACTCCCATAGGGAGCACTGGATACAATTTTGAGTGAAACAAGCAAGCAAAAGACGACAGCAGTCGCAACCCAGGTTTTCGACTCAAACAAACAAAAATGACATCAGTCGCAAAATTTCTTTAGTCCCTGCTTGAGTCTTCGACTCAACCAGGCACTCGGGGGCTACTCCTATAGGGAGCGCTGGTCGCGCACCTTATGATTATTTGCACGAAAGCTGTGCGTTGATTACATCAGCACTCGCAGATCATGGCGACACCGCCTCATAATTTTCCCTACAAAGAGATTACGTCTCCTGGGTTGCCCGAATCATCTCCGCGATGATAAAATTCGGATGCCGCGCTTATAGCGTGAAGGTAAGACCTGAATAAAGGCCTGTGAACGCATTTAACTGCGCACTACCAGAAACATATCCGTGCCTATAGGCACGATGAACATGCCTTGACGGACGCGTCAAGTGCTCACACTCATATAACTGGAATTCGACTCCTGTAGACCTCCGCGGCCTGAGTCAAATTATGCCAGCACTTTTCCGGACTCGAGTCCAGGGACTCGAGTTCGAGTAGATTACGCTGTTTCACCCTAAGGTGGTTAACTGCTACCGATACTTCGGTTATATCAGGCACGTATATCAACAATCCCTATGGCACAAATAAAAGCAGTCGAAATGCACTCATTCAGGCACTCGAAAACTTCAAAAAGTATCCAGTCGAATCTGCGATTCCACTGGATACTCGGGGGCTACTAACATGGGTATACCCTACAGGTACTCGAGCTTGGTATATATGGTCTAAATACGTACAGGCCCACGGTGTCGCCAAGACCCAGACGAAAGGACGCGACTAACCTGCGGACTCTCGATTGCTGGGGAGACAAGAAGAAGCTAAAGATAGAAAGTTTGAAGGGAAAAACCCTAACTTGTAACCGACTCGACCTGCTACCCGAGACCTAGCCTATCTATATAAAGGCTAGGAGGGGGCAGCGAGGAGGACACACGCAACCCTAGTTTCCACAACTCTCGCCAGATTGCATCTGCGCACCATTGTAACTTTCGACTCCTTCGATAATTCCACGAGCAGACAAGCAGGAGTAGGGACCTCTACGAGGCCTCAACCTGGGTAAATCCTTTGTCCCCTGTGTGCTTGTTTGCTAGCCGATAGATGTCTCCAGCACTCCCTCCTTCTCCAAGACCCAAGTCCATAACAATGGGCATTGATGAGTTAAACCCTCGTCACCCATAATCAACATGACAAGGCAAGCAGACAATGAGCATCTCAGCGATCTTTTTATTTGCTATTTGCATAGGTTTTTATTGAGGATGCTTCATACAATGCTCATTATGGTGATGCTGCAAGTTTCCACCATGATTAGGCATGACTTAGGCTAGCGGCCCGGGCGTTTCTCCAACACACATACAAACTCCATGATCTTACAAGTTCCACTTTTATTTCACACCGCCGAGATCCATAAGCAAAAGAACATGATATCAACGGGGTACAAAGTACAAGTGCAATGTTGAAAGCGTTCCCCATGATACATGGTTCTGCTAATATCAACTTATAAAGCGCAAGCATATATGCAACAAAGAAGGACCCAATGGTTCAAGTTTATTAGATGCAAGAAAGTAAGGTGTGCCATCAAGTTCGTGAGAGCTTTAATCACTAGTTTTCACATAACAAATTTAATTTGGAATGTAGATAAAAACATGAATATACTTGGAATAGCATATGCTAATAGGTAGGTATGGTGGACTCTTTGGAATAACTTGGTTTAGGGAGTTGGACGCATGAGTGGAACTCATACTTGGTTGTGGAGGCTAGCAAAAGACTGGGAGCGACAAACTAAGAGAGCAATAATGGCCATAATCATGCAGAGGGACAAAACATCATTGATCAAAGCATAAAGTGACACTACAAGTTGAAAACTAAAGGATCATAAAGGCTATGGTGACTTGGTATAGTCATAACATCGTGTGAGCATGCGCCAAGTCAACCCAAATAAAGCATCAAAGGAGAATACCACTATACTATGCTTTAATATGCTAAAGCAACGCATGATTCATCCAAGGCACATTAAGAAATCTCAATTGTTTATAACAAGCCATGCTACAACAAAGAATAGTAAGAATAAATGCAAAACAATATCAAGCATAGCATGACAAAGTATAGGCCACAGTAAAAAACGAGCTCCTTTTACCACATAAGTATGAACTTTCCTACTCATTTCCAAACCAAACCAAACTATTTGCAAACCAATTTATGAAAGAGGGGGTCCAACCAATTTATTCAGAAAAGTAAGAAAACCAAGCAAACTAAAAACCAAAACGAAAACGAAAAATAAGACGCTCCAAGAACAACACAATTGTGCATGAAACAATAAAAATGAAGCGTTTGGAAGAAACCTGGGATTTTTATTGATGAAGAAGGGGATGCCTTGGGAATCCCCAAGCTTTGACGCTTGTACTTCTTGGATATTTCTTGGGATGACACGCGTGGCATCCCCAAGCTTGAGCTTTAGTCCATCCTTTATCTCATTACTCATTCCTTCCATACACCTGGAATTTTTCCTTCATACAAAACTTCACACAATCTTATTAGCAACATTAGTGCACTCAAGATAAATAAGTCTTAAGGTTCAGTTCTAACACCAATAAACTTCCATTAAAACAAAAGCTACTGTAGAACTTCCCTCAAAAAGCTCAATTCCCCAAAGAGAACTCAAAAAGGAACCAACAGAAGCAAATGCAAGTAATGGCAGAAATCTGTCAAAACATACCAGCAGGTAAAGACGAATTGTTTCGAAGATCTTCTGTTGCTCAAATCAAAAAGTGTTGAACTAACGAAAGTTAGATAACAACCTGGGGCAGAAGCACAAAAATGCACGCCTCAAAAGGACGTACAGAGATTTTACACGAATTTTTACGGTGAAGAACAGAAATCTGTTTCGGAACAGCAACTTTCCCAAGCATTACTTCTCTCTCATTAGAGGTTACTCTTGGCACAAAAAGCAAATAAAAAGGATAAGGAGAGGTTATTACAGAGGTAATAACTTCCAAGACTCATCTAAAACTTTTGGGTTATCTCCCAATAAGTACTTTTGTTTAACGCCTTTAAGTTAGGCATGATAGTTTGAGAAGATGCTCACATAAGACATATGAATTGAAGTAAAAGAGAGCATCAAGAAGCAAATTCAAAGCAAATTTAAGTCTAACCCACTTCCTATGCATAGGAATCTTGTAAAGAAACAAGTCATGAAAGCACAAAACAACAAGCATAGTAAAGCAAAACAAGTTCAACTTCGAGACTTTCAACATAAAGAGGGGAAACTTAATATTATTGAGACACATAAAACCATGTTTCCCTCTCTCATAATAACTTTCAGTAGCATCATGAATAAAATTAACAATATAACTATCACATAAAACATTCTTATCATGAGCCACATGCATAAAAGAATTAATACTCCCCACATAAACATAGTCATTCTTATTGATTGTAGTGGGAGCAAATTAAACAAAATAGCTATCATTATTATTTTCATCACCATAATCATCAAATATAGGAGGCATATTGTAATCATAATTAATTGCCTCCTCAATAGTAGGTGGACTGAAAATATGATATTCATCATTGTAATCATCATATATTGGAGGCATAGTATCATCAAAGTAAATTTTCTCCTCCGTGCTTGGGGGACTAAAAAGTTCATTTTCATAAAAACTAGCTTCCCCAAGCTTAGACTTTTCCATAGCATTAGCAATAATGGTGTCCAAATAATTTATACTAACAGCATTGCTATTAGCATGCAAATAAAGTTCCATAAGCACTTCATGTCCTAACACAAGATAAATACTATAAAGCTCTCTAATTTTGTTGTTGTTTTCCATTAAGCCTAACTAGTGAAAACAAGAAACAAAAAGATAAAATTGCAGAATCTAAAGGAAATAACTTCGAGCACTCACACCAGAAAATAGGCATTTGCCGTGGGAGGTTCTTCTTCTTTAATCCTTCGGTGTGAATACCTTTTACCTTTCCTCCCCGGCAACGGCGCTAGAAAATAGCTTGATGTCTACGCACTTCTATTCTTGTAGACAGTTGTTGGGCCTCCAAGTGCTGAGGTTTGTAGAACAGCAGCAAGTTTTCCCTTAACTGGTTCACCCAAGGTTTATCGAACTCAGGGAGGAAGTGGTCAAAGGTATCCCCTCTCAAGCAACCCTGCAATCAAGATACAAGAAGTCTCATGTGTCCCCAACACACCCAATACACTTGTCAGGTGTATAGGTGCACTAGTTCGGCGAAGAGATAGTGAAATACAAGTGGTATGGATATAAGTTAATGGTGCTAGAAAAGAGCTTGATGGCGTGGAAAAGACTAAAGGCAAACTGAAATAAAGATGGAAGCAAGCAAACATGTAACAGATCTACTAGCAAACGGTGTATCAATGCTTAGAAACAAGGCCTAGGGATCATACTTTCACTAGTGAACACTCTCTCATATAAATATCTTCTCTTTATGATACTACTCTTAACTACTCTCAAGTTGGACACTCTAATCCATGGTAGGGCTATAACAACACACCTCAAAGTAAGCCTTTCCCATCTAGAAAACCCCACACTGTCACCTTGAGCACTAGATGGTTCCAACAAACACCACAATTTCATAAAGACATCCAACTCCAAATATAACTCATAACAAGTATTTGTAATCTCTAGCCTAAGTGCCACCATGGTGAGCACGCTGTCACTTTCACACACATGGGGAGAGCAGATATTCATTAAAGCACTTGAGTAGCAGAATAGATCTATAGATTACAAACTCATGATCACAATATGATCATGCATAGAGAGAGAGAGATGAACACATAGCTACCGATAGAACCATTAGCCTCGAGAGAGAACTACTCCTTCCTCATCATGGGAATCAACAATGGTGATGGAGATGGCGGTGGAGATCGATGGAGATGGCTCCGTTGGCACTTCCCCGTCCCAGCAGGGTACCAGAACAGGGACTTTCTGTCCCCCGAATCTCCCCTTCGGTGGCGGCGGCGCAGCGGAACTTTTCGTGGATTTCTGGTTGACGATCTAGGGTTTATGCATCGGGAGGCTTCTTATAGGCGAAGAGGCAAGGTCGGTGGGCGGCCCGGGGGCCCACACCACCTGGTGGCACGACCAGGGCTAGCCCGCGCCACCACATGGTGTGGCTGCCCTGTGGCCCCTATCCGTCTCGTCTTCTGGCTCCGTGAGTCTTCCGGTAAAATATCAACTTTGGCTTTTGTCCGGTCCAATTCCAAGAATATTCATTTTTTGACTTTCCTGGAACCAAAAACAGCAGAAAACATGCAACTAGCACTGTGGCTCTTGTTAATAGGTTAGTACAAGAAATCATATGAAAAGTACTCCAAAGTGTGGACAAAACACAAGAAAGTAGATAAAACCAAGCATGGAACATCAAAAATTATAGATACATTTGCAATGTATCAGTCATCTCATTCTGAGAATGAGATGAGGAACCAATACCCAACCTAAACATCGTGACCCGATCATCTCACGAACTTCAAGTTATGATGATTAGAAATGGATCCTCGTAGACTATTCCTTAGACCGTGAGGCTATATCAATAACTGTCTCCTGAGAGTGCTTAGATAGCATCAAACGCCATTTGGTAATATGGTGGTTATAAAGGTGTGTTCAGGTACTCGGAGGAAACCGTAGAGGCAATATATGTCAAGAGCGGGATTTGTCCGTCCATGTGACGGGAAGATACTCAAGGGCCCACTCGGAGAAGTTATATCCAATAGCCGCGCAACGTGTGATTTGATCAAGGGGATATCACTTGTCGGAGCGAGTCAAGTAACATTGTTCTGCAATGAGATTGAACAGACATGGTGATGTCATTGATCAGATCTCGGGCAATGCAAGTATCGAGTGACAAAGGGAATAAGACACGACTGTCCTGGTTCAAACGACGAAAGATCTTCGTGGAACACACAGGGGTCACATGGCCATCTAGGTCCCTCTATCGATCATTGGTGTGGGAGTGTCCCGACCATGTCTGGAGTGTTCCCGAACCGTGGGATATCACGCTTAAGGGCTTTATGATGCTTAGAGAGTGTTTGTAGGATCGGTGGAATCACCGAAGAGTTGTAGAGAGAAAACCGGAAGGGTTTCGGTAAGTCCGGAGGATGTCCGGAGTGGAGGTGGAAAGTGTTCCACAGCCACGGAGATTGAATAATATGTGAATGAATGTTAAATGTTGATTTAATCATTTATTCATAATTATTTAATAAAGATAAAATCAATTTTAAATGGTCAAAGGCTTAATGGGCCAATCCTGGAGGGAGAGGGCCCATTAGGGAAACGAGAGAGGGAGAAGGGGCAAGGGGGCTGTCCGGCTGGGCCTAGCCCCCTGCGCGGGGCCCACTAGGGGCTGGCCGACGGCCTCCCCTCCCCCTCCTCTCCTTTAGTCCCACCCAGGACTTTGAGGGAGGTAGTACCTCCCCTCCCCCTATATATAGTGGGGGTATTTGGCCAAATAAGATACACCAACAATCAATAAAGGTCTTCTCACTTTTGGGAGGACCTCCAATTGATATTTTCTCTCTCCCCCTCTCTCTCGTGACCGTGGTCCCGAGTCTGGACTGCGCGAGCGAGAGACATCTTCACCGCGGAGCGCCGTCGCATTGCAGGATTTGGATCCGGGAGCTCGACTTCCGAAACTGCTGCTGGATTGGGGAAGCGGGAGTCATCGTCAGGCACCGGACGTGTGTAACTCTCCGCGAGGTGTCGCACTTGAGGCACTCAAGTCGTTGGAGCTAAGGAGCGCAAGGACTTCATCACCACCTTGAGGTCGGCTTCGGCTCGTCTATATCAACCACGCTCTCCTGAGCGTTGACAACGCTTTTCGGTCTTCAAGGGTAAGTTCGCGAAAATCCCCTCCCGTTACTGTATTACTAATAGTAGGTCCTGGCAGCTTCAGGGGTTCAGGGGCGTAGTGTAAAATTTTATTGTTTTCATACGCGGAACCCCTACAACACATAACTACATGGACTTAGAAGCTCCCCTTTCATTTCATACCGACGACATCCATAAACAAAAGAGCATGATATCAACTGGGTACAATGTACAAGTGCAATGTTTAAAGCATTCCCCATGACATCATGGTTTTGCTAATTCCCAACGTATAAGTGCAAGCATATACAACATAGATGACACAATGGTTCAAGTTTATTAGGGGAAAGAAAAGTAAAGTGTGCCATCAAGTTCGTGAGAGCTTTAATCACTAATTTTCACATAAAAAGTTTAATTCGTAAGGTAGATAAAAACATGAATATACTTGGAATAGCAAATGCTAATAGGTAGGTATGGTGGACTCTTTGAAATAACTTGGTTTTATTTGGAGTTGTATGCATTAGTGAGACTCATACTTGGTATGGAGGCTAGCAAAAGACTGGGAGCGACCAACTAAGAGAGCAATAATGGCCATAATCATGCAAAGCGAAAAAACATCATTAATTAAAGCATAAAGTGATATTACAAGTCGAAAACTAAAGGATCATAGAGGCTATGGTGACTTGGTATAGTCATAACATGGTATGAGCATGCGCCAAGTCAACCCAAATAAAGCGTCAAAGGAGAATACCACAATACTATGCTTTAATATGCTAAAACAACGCATGATTGTTTCAAGGAACATTAAGCTATCTCAATTGTTTATAACATGTCATGCTACAGCAAAAATCACTAAGCATAAAGCCAAAACAATATCAAGCATGACATGACAAAGCATAGGCCACAGTAAAAAACAAGCTCCTTTTTACCAGTTTAAGCATGGACTTTTCCTACTCTCCAATCCAAACCAACCTATTTGAAAACTAATGTATGAAAGAGGTGTCCAACCAATTTATTCAAGCAAACTAAGAAAACCAAGCAAACGAAAACCAAAAAACCAAAAATGAAGACGCTCCAAGAACAAGACAACTATGCATGAAACAATAAAAATGAAGTGTTTGGAAGAACCTGAGATTTTTATTGATGAAGAAGGGGATGCCTTGGGCATCCCAAGCTTTGAAGCTTTTACTTCTTGGATATTTCTTGGGGTGACACGGGGTGGCATCCCCAAGCTTGAGCTTTAGTCCATTCTTCATCTCATTACATCATTCTTTTCCTACACCTGAAAATTTTCCTTCATACAAAACTTCACACAATCTTCATTAGCAACATTAGTGTACTCAAGATAATAAGTCTTTTGGTTCAGTTTCCAACACAAATAAAAATTTCATTAAAACACAAGATACTGTAGCACTTCCTTTAAAAAGTTCAAATGATCAAAGAGAACTCAAAGATAAATAGATTAAGAGGCAAATGCAAATAATGGCAGAAATCTGTCAAAACAGACCATGAGATAAAAACCAATTTTTTCAAAGACCTTTTGTTGGTCAAATCGAAAAGTGTTGAGCTAACGAAAGTTGGATAACAACCTGGGGCAGAAGCAGAAAAAATTATAGCTCATGCCGACGTATAGAGATTTTTCACGAATTTTTACAGCGAAGCACAAAAATCTGTTTCTGGACAACAACTTTCCTAAGCATTACTTCTCTCTCATTAGAGGTTACTCTTGGCACAAAAACCACAAAAAAATGATAAGGAGAGGTTATTACTGAAGCAATAACTTCCAAGACTCAACTAAAACTTTTGGGTTATCTCCCAATAAGTACTTTTCTTTAACGCCTTTAAGTTAGGCATGATAGTTTGAAAAGATGCTCACATAAGAAATATGAATTGAAGTAAAAGAGAGCATCAAGAAGCAAATTCAAAGCATATTTAAGTCTAACCCACTTCCTATGCATAGGAATCTTGTAAAGAAACAAGTCATGAAAGCACAAATCAACAAGCATAGTAAAGCAGAACAAGTGCAACTTCAAGACTTTCAACATAAAGAGGGGAAACTTAATATTATTGAGATGCATAAAACCATGTTTCCCTATCTCATAATAACTTTCAGTAGCATCATGAATAAAATTAACAATATAACTATCACATGAAACATTCTTATCATGAGCCACATGCATATAATAATTATTACTCTCCACATAAGCATAGTCATTCTTATTAATTGTGGTGGGAGCAAATTAAACAAAATAGCTATCATTATTATTCTCATCACCATAATCATCAAATATAGGAGGCATATTGTAATCATAATTAATGTTCTCCTCAATAGTAGGTGGACTGAAAATGTTATATTCATCATTGTAATCATCATATATTGGAGGTTTGGTATCATCATAAGCAATAGAATAGCTATCTTTCAAAGCTGGGGAACTAAAAAGATCTTTTTCATAAAAAATAGCTTCCCCAAGCTTAGAATTTTCCATAGCATTAGCAATAATGGTGTCCAAAGAAATCATACGGACAACATTGCTATTAGCATGCAAATAAAGTTCCATAGGTTTTTAAATTTTCTCTTCAAACACGTCATGTCCTAACTCAAGATAAATACTATAAAGCTTTCTATTTTGTTGTTGTTTTCCATTAATACTAACTAGTGAAAACAAGAAACAAAAAGACAAAATTGCAGAATCTAAAGGAAATAACTTCAAGCACTCACACCGGAAGATGTGAGTACCTTTTACCTTACCTCCCCGGCAACAGCGCCAGAAAATAGCTTGATGTCTATGCACTTCTATTATTGTGGACAGTTGTTGGGCCTCCAAGTACAGAGGTTTGTAGAACAACATCAAGTTTCCCTTAAGTAGATCACCCAAGGTTTATCAAACTCAGGGAGGAAATGGTCAAATGTATCCCTCTCAAGCAACCCTGCAATCAAGATACAAGAAGTCTCTTGTGTCCCCAACACACCCAATACACTTGTCAGGTGTATAGGTGGACTAGTTCAGCGAAGAGATAGTGAAATACAAGTGGCATGGATAAAAGACAACGGTGCCAGAAAATAGCTTGATGGCGTGGAAGAGACTAACGGCAAACTGAAATAAAGATGGCAGCAAGCAAACATGTAATAGATCTAGTTGCAAACAAAGTTTCAATACTTAGAAACAAGGACTAAGGATCATACTTTCACTAGTGAAAACTCTTATATAAATATCTTCTCTTTATGATACTACTCTGAACTACTCTCCGGTTGGACACTCTAATCCATGGTAGGGCTATAACAACACTCCTCAAAGTTCGCTTTCCCCATCTAGATAACCCCATACTGTCACCTTGAGTGCTAGATGGTTCCAACAAACACCACAATTTCATAGAGATATCCAACTCCAAATATAACTCATAACAAGTATTTGTAATCTCTAGCCTAAGTGCCACCACAGTGTCCACGTTGTCACTTTCACACACGTGGGGAGAGCAGAGATCTATTAAAACACTTGAGTAGCAAGGTAGATCTACTTGATTACGAAGCTCATGATCACAATATGATCATGCATAGAGAGAGATGGACACATAGCTACCGGTAGAACCCTTAGCCCCGAGGAAGAACTACTCCATCATCATCATGGGAATCAGCAACAACGATGGAGATGGTGGTGGAGATCGATGGAGATGGCTCTGGGGGCACTTTCCCGTCCCGGTAGGGTGCCGGAACGGAGACTTTCTGTCCCCTGAATCTCCCCTTCGGTGGTGGCGGTGCTGCGGAACTTTTCGTGGCTAGAGGCTTGATTCTTTAGGGTTTTCGTCCCGGGGGGATTTTATAGGCGAAGGGGCAATGTCGGAGGGTGGACCAGGGGCCCACACCACCTAGTGACACGGCCAGGGGGACCCATGCCACCACATGGTGTGGCTAGCCCCTGGCCCCTCTCCGTCTCGTCTTTTGGCTCCGTGAGTCTTCCGGTAAAATATCGACTTTGGCTTTAGTCCGGTCCAATCCCAAAAATATTCATTTTCTGGCTTTTCTAGAACCAAAAACAGCAGAAAACAGGCAACTGGCACTGTGGCATCTTGTTAATAGGTTAGTCCCAGAAAATGTGTAGAAATACTCCAAAGTAGGGACAAAACATAAGAAAGTAGATATAAAACAAGCATGGAACATCAAAAAATTTAGATACCTTTGAAGGGAATATGACCGAGAGGCAATAATAAAGTGGTTATTGTCTTATTCCATGTTTATGATAAATGTTCATTTTTCATGCTATAATTGTATTGATCGGAAACATCAATACATGTGTGTTTAATAAACAAAAAGGGTTCTGAGTTATACCTCTCTTATAGACTAGCTTGTTGATTAACAAGATGATCAAGGTTTCCTGATAATGGACATTGGATGTTGTTAATAACAAGGTCACAACATTAGTTGAATGATGTGATGAACATTCATCCGAAGTATAGCATTACTATCAAAGTCATTATGTTTATATTGCTATAACATCATACGAAGTAATCTTTATCCTTAGACCATGAGATCATGTTAATTACTAACACCAGAAGAGTATCTTGATAACATCAAACGTCACACCTTAACAGGGTGACTATAAAGATGGGTTCAGTGCTACTAATGTGTTATGTTGAGGCTCATGGATCAAGAGTGGAATTTGTCAATCCCAATGATGGATAGATATGCTCTGGGCCCTCTCGGTCATATCACATTGAAATAGCTTGCAAGCAAGTGATGTGATCACTAGAATGTTATATCACGGGAACGAGAAAAGAGTGCATGTCGGTCACGACATCAAACTAGGTATGGAGATACCGATGATCGAATCTCGGACATGTAATATATCGCGAGACAAAGGGATTTAGTTACTAGCGTTAAAAGTTCTCATGATGACAGAAGTCATCGTTGAATGTGTAGGAGTCAGTACAGATGTCTAGGTCCCGCTGCTGATTATTGATCGGAGAGGGGTCTCGATCATGTCTACATTATTTGCGAACCGTAGGGTGACACACTTAAGAGTTACCGAACACCATTTTGGAGCACATATGTTTCAGACGAAAGAATTGCAAAGCACAGGAATTGTTTCGGGTGAAATTGTAGAAAGTGGTTCTGCATGTGATATTGAAATATTGCAAGGGGTTATATGTGAATGTTTGTTAATTAAAGTAATTAAAAAAATTCTGAATAAAAATAATAAAAGAGTTTTATTAAATGAGAGAGCATTAAATTTGGAGAAATTTAATGCATTTAAAGTGGAGACTTTAAAAGGGAATGTGAAGAGGCATTTTAATGTGGAGGGTTTACCACCACATGAATGGAGGAGGTGAAGGGGCACCCCTTAGGCGCCGGCCATGGTGGGGGGCACCCCCCTCCTCCTATAAAAGGCCACCCCCTCCCTCCTTCTTCCTCACACCTCCTTATGAAGGATCTCTCTCCCCCTCTAGAATTATTTCCCCATGGTCTCGGATTAGCGAGATACATGTTCCCGGTGGCATTTCGTTTAGAAGGAGTTGCTACTTCCGCTGGATCGTTGGAGCGAGGAGGTGGAGGTTGTCCGGTGGCTTGAACGTGTGTGCGAGTACGGATGCGCTGCTGAGTTGCGGCGCTCGGACTTCCTCACGATCTTGAGATCGGAAAGTGTACGACTACATCAACCACGAGTTCCTACTCGTTAAAAAAACTCGTTGTCTTCGAGGGTAAGTTCTCGTTGGATGTATGTCCACCCGTTGCTTTGTACCTAGTAAATAGATCTTGGAGTGTAGTTCTCATCGTAGGAAATTTTTTGTATTCTATGCTGTGGACCCAACAGTGGTATTAGAGCCTGATCTATGCGTAGGTGCTTTGCACGGCTAGTACACATATATTTATATGTGGGCAATGATGATCAGGTTATTGCATCTTCTATGTATTTTGGATATTGGTGGCATAGTGGGATGAAGCGGCCCGGACCAACCTTACATGTCATCGTACATGAGACCGGTTCCATGACTGACATGCAACTTGCTTTGCATAAGTGGCTGGCGGGTGTCTGTCTCTCCTACTATAGTCAATATCTGATTTACAACGAGTTGCTAATAACTTGGTTATCCTCGTTGTGGTTCATGTTCGGAGGTGAGAACGGTTCTATCTCCGAAAGCCCTAAGCCACGTAAAACTTGCAATTGATAAATTAGAGGCGTCTAGTTTAGATCGTTGCTGGGCTAGTGTATTGATATGGTATTGTTGTAAGTAGATGTATGATAGATACTGTTACAACACATTCAACGTGTAAGTTCCATAGACCTTGGCCTTACACACAAAGGAATGATAGAGATCATACCACGATGCAAATGATAGAGATCAAATGCATTGACCATATCATCTCACTTTACACATTAGATGTTAGCATCTTATACTGCTAGTTTGGCGCTTTTGGTAGCATTGTAAGATGATCCCTCATTTAGATATCAAGATAAAATGTGTTCTTCCTTGAGTATGCACCATCCTATGGATCATGTTTCGAGACATCACGTGATGATCGGGTGTACTCGATGATGTCTACGCACTTCTATTCTTGTAGACAGTTGTTGGGCCTCCAAGTACAGAGGTTTGTAGAACAACAGCAAGTTTTCCCTTAAGTGGATCACCCAACGTTTATCGAACTCAGGGAGGAAGTGGTCAAAATTATTCCCTCTCAAGCAACCCTGCAATCAAGATACAAGAAGTCTCTTGTGTCCCCAACACACCCAATACACTTGTCAGGTGTATATGTGCACTAGTTCGGCAAAGAGATAGTGAAAAACAAGTGGTATGGATAATTATAAGTGGTAACGATGATAGAAGATAGCTTGATGGCGTGGAAGAGACTAAAGGAAAACTGAAATAAAGATCAAAGCAAGCAAACATGTAACAGATCTAATTACAAACGTAGTTTCAATGCTTAGAAACAATGCCTAGGGATCATACTTTCGCTACTGAACACTCTCATATAAATATATTCTCTTTATGATACTATGATGACCCACAAGTATAGGGGGTGTATCGCAGTATTTTCGATAAGAAAGAGTGTCGAACCCAACGAGGAGCAGAAGGTGCTGGCTAGTGGTATGGATCAGGAATTCTCTGCAATTACTTAGCAAACGGATTTTTAGGGGTTTTCGATAAAGCAAGTAAACAAAGTACGAGTAAATAAAAGACAATAAGAATGAATGCAGCAAGTGGCCCAATCCTTTATGCAGCAAAGGACAAGCCGGTTGTATTTCTATAGATGACCAAACGTTCTCGAGGACACATGGGAAGACTGTCAAGTGCTTTCGCTTCATATAGTCGATTAATCTTCTCTAGCTTGCTAAGTGTTGTGTGGGTGAACCTGTGCTAATGTACCGTCCCATCCAAGACTTAATACATACTTGTGATTAAACCCCCTTGCAAACATCTGTAAGTACAAGAAAGTAATTAAGGTAGAAACCTAACCACAGCTTAAACTCTAAGACCCTTACGTCCCTTCTGCAATGGTTTCCTAACGGGGGTTCATGTTTCTGTCACTCCGGCAACCCCTACGATTAGTAGCCAAATACACAATGCATTCCCCTAGGCCCATAGAGGTGAAGTGTCATGTAGTCGACGTTCACATGACACCACTAGAAGAAGTACACCACAACTTAAATAACAATCTATTGAATCTTTCTCAACGCAACTCCACTACTAACAACAAGACTTCTCCCATGTCCTCAAGAACAAAACGAACTACTCACAAGACATCATATGGATCATGATCAGAGATGGAATAATGATGTATAACAATCTGAACATAAACAATAATTCAATGGTTCACTCAATAGCATCAACTACAAAGAGTAATCAACACCGGGAAAGTTTCCCCTATGAACTATGGCAAGATTCAACGCAATTGTTACAGCAATATGGAGATGGTGATGAGGGTGCTGATGGTGATGATGGTGGTGATGATGATGATGATGATCCCGATGAAGTCCAGCTTGATGGTGGTGTTGATGGCGACGATATCCCCTCTCCGGGAAGGAATTCCCTCGGCAGAAATCTGTCTGCCGGAGAGATCTTGCTCTCTCGGTGTTTTCCGCCCCGCAGAGGCGGCGAAATCTTTCTATGGTCGCTCCCCGAGTCTTAGGGTTTCGGGAGGAAGATATACGCCAGAGGGGAGAGGCTGGAGTGGGCCAGGGTGGCCACACCATTCCCTGGCGCGGCCAGGCCTGCCCGCACCACGGGGTGGTGTGGGCCCCTGTGGCCCACCTCCAATCCATCTTCTGGCATCTTGAGTCTTCTAGAAAAATAGATTTTTCCTGGATTTTCTGATCTTCGCGAATTTTGCCTCCAAACAACACCTTTTCCATCAGAATCCTGACTGCAGCGGTCCATGCTCCAAAAGTCATCAACCATGCAAAAACAGATGAAATAACATAAGTATCACCTCTCAATACGAAATATATCAATGAATAATAGTGAATTAAGACATAGAATAGTGATGCAAAATGGACGTATCAACTCCCCCCAAGCTTAGACTTCGCTTGTCCCCAAGCGAAACTGAGCTCAATAAACATGACCTCAAGTTTATGGAGTGAAGAGTCGATAAAAGAATACGGACAAGAAGCATCACATTTATCAAATACATAGATCATAATAGAAGACAACTCACTATTATACAACTCAACTTGCAATGAGTAAAGGAAACACAATAAAGATACATAAAGTGAATCATAATTGGTAATGGCAAACTTAGCTCTTGGTCGAAGAATAGTTGATAATTTGCTAGAGTTCACAAATAGCTGGTTTTTCAACAAAAGCTTTCAAGGTAGTAAACATCAAGATAAGAGCAATGTGCAAAACAAGGAACATAAGAAACATGAATGCATAATTCATCATATGAATGAATGAAACACATCAACTCAAAATACTTGCCGAGATAGAAGGGAATAGGTTTACTGGCTCAACTACAAAGTAAAAGAAAGGGCCCTTCAAAGAGGGAAGCAGGGATTACAAGTCTCATAAAGAGATCCCAAAAATTATGATACTTACTAGCTTTCAGCTCTCATTGCCCCTATAATAGGCATCTTTAGGTGATTAAGGTTATTGTGACACAACTAAGAGGATATGCTTGACAAGTTATAAGTTGAAATCTCAAGCCCCTTACTTATGAGTACCGATCCTCATGCTACTCAACTTCAGTCACGAGCAAGCTCTTGTCATTGTAAATACATGCGTATCATTGAGAACCGCCAACGGGGTACCCCTTGCACATGACACAGGAGCTATCCCATAATCAAAATGACAAGGCTAAGTGAACTCAATGACAACTTGGGGTTCCCTCCATCAATCGGCACCCTCAGTGAACTCAATGCTCCGGTGGCAGTCGGGAACACGATCAGCGACAGCAGTCGCGACTCCGATCTGGGCGATCTGGCCACAGAAGATGGAACCTACGGTTCTGAATCTGAAAGTTGTGGAAGCAGCAGCTTCCCCAATCACTTCATGTGCGCCGTCATTAACGCAGGCGACACCTCCGCCAATCGCGGCAACGCCATTATCAACGGCGGTAACGGCGCCAACGGGGGAGCAGTCGAACCTCCCAGTATAATCAACGAGCAAACCGACGAACGCGTCGTAATCAAGCTCAACGAGCAGGAGTGGGAGCGCTGCCGCGAGGCCCTACGAGGTACACCGTTACCCCTCGGGTCCCCGCAGGAACTACTGATGGGCTACCACTGGTTCCTAAAAGAGGAGTTCACACGCCAAAAACAAGCAATCGCGCAACTTGAGGCGCGTAAAAAGGCGGCGGACGAGTCGAGCCTTCGTCGCGCTGGGCTCTCCTCCTACGGAGGATCCTCTTCACGAGGCAACGAGTACATCGCCAAGAAGAGGCAGTCGCGAATGGCTCACCTCACCGAACAAGAGTGCATAGACGCCGCGAAAGTCCTCGACTTCGGCTCTATGACAGTCGACATGAGAGGCAACGTCGTCCCCAGAACGCCGCAGGCCGCGGTGACAGCAGCCACCATGTACCTCCTCAACAACTAGCCACCGGCTGGAGATCCCCGAACCACCATGCACCGATCTATGATCGCAGGTTTGGAGCTAATCGAGGCCGCCCTCGACAAGGAGCCGGTACTAGACCCGAAAAAGGGCAAAGCACTAGCAAAACGCTACTCCTCACCCTCATCTAGCGATGACAGTCACGACCTGTCTCGACGCCGTCGTTCACGGCGAAACGATCGCGACTACGATGCGCGCAACGACCTCACACTACGCAATATCGACAAGTCAAGAGCACGACGTGCTCGGTCGACTGACTCTGAAAAGGAAGACGGGGAACTCTGTGGCGCCAGATGCTGTTGGAGATATGCCCAAGAGGCAATAATAAAGTGGTTATTATTATATCTTTATGCTTATGATAAATGTTTACATCCCATGCTATAATTGTATTAACTGGAAACATTAATACTTGTGTGTTTTGTAAACATAAAAGAGTCCCTAGTAAGCCTCTTGTTAAACTAGCTTGTTGATTAATGGATGATCATGGACATTGGATGTCGTTAATGACAAGATCATATCATTAGGAGAATGATGTGATGGACACACACCCATAGTAAGCGTAGCATAAGATCAAGTCATTAAGTTCATATTGCTGTAAGCTTTCAAATGCATAGTAACCTAATCTTTCGACCATGAGGTTGTGTTAATCACCATCACCGGATGGGTACTTTGATGACATCAAACACCGCTTCGTAACTGGGTGGTCATAAAGGTGTCATTGGGTATTTTGAAAGTATGTGTTGAAGCGCATGGACCAAGATTGGGATTTGTCCATCCATATGACGGATAGATATGCTCTGGGCCCTCTCGGTGGAATGTCATCTAATTAGCTTGCAAGCATGTGACTGGGTCACAAGGGATGACATATCACGGAACGAGTAAAGAGTACTTATCAGTAACGAGGTAGAACTAGGTATGGAGATGCTGACGATCAAACCTCGGATAAGTATAATATCGCATGACAAAGGGAATTGGTTTCGTATGTAAATGGTTCAATCGATCACGAAGTCATCGTTGAGTATCTGGGAGCCATTATGGATCTCCAGGTCCCGCTGATGGTTATTGATAGGAGATGTGTCTCTATCATGTCTACATATTCACGAACCGTAGGGTGACACACTTAAGGTTCGAAGTTGTTTTCGGATCTACGAGGGTTAGTTCCTTTCTATCTCGTTGCACATGTCTAATAGATTAGATCTTGGCTTTTATCTAGATTAGATCTGGGTTTTGTTCGTTCTTGCGGTAGAAAATTTTTGTTTTTCATGCTACGAACCCATTAGTGGTATCAGAGCCGTATCTATGCGTAGATCTGTTGCACGAGTAGAACACGATGTTTTTGTGGGCGTTGATGCTTTTTTTGTCGGTGTCTTAGCGTGTACTTTGCATCTTGCGGCATGGTGGGATGAAGCGGCTCGGGCTAACATTACATGTCATCGCACATGAGACTTGCTCCACGCTTGACGTGTAACTTGCTTTGCACAAGTGGCTTTGCGGGTGTCTGTCTCTCCCACCATAGTTAAGATTGAATTTACAATGAGCATCTGACAACACTTGTATCAACGTTGTGGTTGTTGTTCGTAGGTAAGATCAGTCTTATGCGAAAGCCCCAAACCACGTAAAACATGCAAAGAAAATTAGAGGCGTCTAACTCGTTTTTGCAGGGGTTTTGTGATGTGATATGGCCATCATGTGATTATGATTGTATTTGATGTATGCAATGATCCTTGTTGTAATATGGCAACCGGCAGGAGCCTAATGGTTGTCTTTAATTCTGTTAAGACCTGCGTGTCTATTCATCTTGTAATAGCTTTGTTCCAAGTAGTTGTAATAGTTGCTAGTGATGATGGACAACCATGAAGCGGCGCCACTGACCTTGACGCCATGCTGGTGATGATGGAGATCATGTTCGTGCTTTGGAGATGGAGATCAAAGGCGCAAGAAGAAAGGGCCATATCATATCACACTTAATATGAATTGCCTGTGATGTTAATCCTTTATGCATCTTGTATTTCTTAGATCGTGACGGTAGCATTATAAGATGATCCCTCTCACTAAATATCAAGTAATAAAGTGTTCGTCCTTAGTTGGCACCGTTGCTAAGACTCGTCGTTTCGAAGCATCTCGTGATGATCGGGTGTGATAGACTCTACGTGTGCATACAATGGGTGCAAGCCAGATTTGCACATGTGGAAACTAAGGTTAACCTTGACGAGCCTAGCATGTACAGACATGGTCTCGGAACACGGAATACCGAAAGGTAAAGCATGAGTCATATGGATGCTATGATGAACATGTTGATTGTTCGCCTTTAAAACTACATCATCTCACGTGATGATCGGACTTGGTGTAGTGGATTTGGTTCGTGTAATCACTAAAACAACTCAAGGGATGTTGTTTTTGAGTGGGAGTTCATTTGTAATTTGGATTAGTCGAACTCAATTTATCATAAACACAATCAAAGTGAATTTGCATAGTTTGTTGTAGTCATTGGCATCCGTTCACCACCTTACGCTTAGTTATAGTTGAGATAGTGGAACTATAGAAATTCTGGATATTTACTTTACAAACTCGCATCGTATTGTTTTGAATATCAATTTAAAGTTTATAAGTCCTATTGCAAACTTTTAGCAAAGTCTATTTACTCCATGAAGTTTAATAAGTAGTATTAAATCAAGAGTAAGAATTCCAATGTTAGTATCTAAAGTATCATGTTTGCCTCCATGATTCTTGATACTCAAAAGATGTTTTGTAATATCAAGTTTATCTAAGAGCTGAAAGCAATGTTTCAGAAACCATCATATGTGAAAGGTATTGCGATATCTAAAACAATGTGTTGGTTACAACATGATAGAGTATACGTCCTCATATTTGATGAGAATTTGTGAAGGTTGGAGACGCTAGTCGTCCTAATCCTCCAAAAGGTTTTTTGAAAAAGAAACATTATACTCGCAATTCACCTTTATAAGTTGTAGCAGCTTAATCATGAAACTTGTCATGATAAGGATGAATAGAAGATGTAAGTAAAATGTTTACTACACTAAAAGATTACTAAAGAATGGATTTTTGAAAGAACACCAAACATTTGATGATGGTGATCCACCTCAAAGTGCAAGTCCAAAGGTATTAGCAGTTGACTATATACGCTTGGTACTATGTGTCATATGAATGACACCACTGTTGATGTTGATAAATTCTTTTAAAAGAAAAGGAATTGCTGAAAGAGAATCTATAAAATATTTGGCAAAAAATAAAAGGTTGGAGATGTCCAACTTAGGCATATAGAAGATATACATGTTATGGTTGTATTCCTTGCTTGTTAAACAATGTGGTTCTCCGGTATTGGATACCGAATTGGTTGGTATGAAGTGTCATATAGGACAACACAATTCATGAACTGCAATGGCCTAAGTAACTCCCAAGAGAAAATGTGATGATGTTCATCGAAAACAAACAAAGGGTTGTTGTGTTGCTCGTTAACATCAAAGCTTGCCTTCAAGATTTGTTTCAATAATTGTTATTTTGATCAAGTATTATGATGACAAAAGGTTGTTCAAATAATTACGGTATTCCATAATAGATGGATGATATACAAGTCTGGTTGGAGAAATAACGACCATAAAACTAATGCTAAAATGTCGCAAGACAAATGATTGAAAGATCACTTGCGAAGTGACATCGCCGTTTAAATTATATTGAAAGGGACACATGAAGAAACTCCATGTTGATGGATTTTTGGAGTCTTTGATTTGGATCAAATGACTCTTGTGATACTTTCCTGGAGATAATTAAAACTCCGTTCATAGGCCAAAAGAGGAACGAACGACTAACTGATTGGAATTTGTACATATTGATGTATATAGTCCATTATGTGTAGTCGTGGGCGATGGATTTCAACTTCATATGCTTTCTCCGAAGATTTGAGTGAGTATATGTATATACTTACTCAATAAGGAAGAAGTATGAAACATTTGAAAAATGTTCAAAGACTTTCAAGATGAAGTGGAAAATCATTGTAACAAGAAAATAAAAAAGTTTATGATTGGATCATAAAGAAAGATGTTTGAGTTACAAGTTTAGCAAAACACCTAAGATTTAAGGAATCGTTCCATGGATTTGCATTTCCCAAAACACCATAGGAGTATGGAGTGTTCAAGATATGTAATGAAACCTTGTTTGACATAGTAAGATCAAAGGTGTCATTTATAAAACTGCCATTATATTTTAAAGATTAATGCTTTAGTGACTACCGCTTTTACACTGAAAAGAGCTCCATCGTGATCCGTTGAAATGACACCATATAAGTCATGGTTTGGGATAAAACCCAGGTTGTCCTTTCTTAAATTTTTGGTATGCTATGCATAAGTAAAATGTTTACAACCAAAGTCGGATAAGCACGTCTTTGTAGGTTATTCCAAAGAATTTGTTGGGAATTTCTCCATAACGCCGAGGACAAAAGAGTTTGTCGCTTGGAACGTCAAGTTTCTTGAGAAAGAATTTTTCGTGAAAAGTTAAATGGGAGGACAATAGAACTTTGATAAGGTTGTTGAACCTTAGCTATATGTGCTAAGTAGCGCAGCGTCGGAAAGTGTCCCGGTGGCGGCCACAATGCTCATGGCTCTCGTGATTACAAAAGGTGTGATCTCGGAGATTAGAGTTCCTATAGAACCGTGTGGGTCGGTAAGAATCAAATAGTAAGATTTGATAAGTAAGTCGTTATTGTTTTGACAATGATGAACCGACTACATGCAAAGAAGCAATGATGGGCCCTGACTCCATAAAATGACTAGAAGTCATGGAATCCGTGATAGTATCCATACACGAGAAATCAAGTTTCTGAACTTAGAAGACCCTCCGGAAAGGCGTGAAGCCTATCGGTCATGTTTGGATCTATAAAGAAATAGACATGGATGTTTCAAATCTATGAAATAGTCGACATGTCGGAAAGATTTTACGATAATGTTCAAGGAATTGACTATGATAAGATTTGATCTTTCATAGCGATATTTAGTCTGGACGGATTAATGTAGCAACCACTACATATATTTTGGTATATGGTAGTTGAACAAACAAAACAAGTTCTTCTAATAGAATGGTTACCTAGGACGTGTACATGACACGATCCAAAGGGTTTTGTTTATTCAAAGGATGCTAAAAGAGTATGCAAAACTTCAATGGTTGAAGTGAGCATCGCGGAGTTGGAATCTTCAGAGACGATGAAGATGCTTGCATTTTTGCAAGAAATTAAGTGGGAGCGCTAAGACATATTTATAATACATTATGTGAAAGACATATTGTTGATTAGAAATGATGTATCTTTTATTTGACACAGGTTAAGAATTTCATTTCGATGAAAGACTTAGGCATAACCCAAGCATTAGGCATCAATGTCTATATGAATAGATTGAGGCGCTAATATGGTTTTGCCAAATGTACATAGATGAGATGTTGAATGAGTTCAATATGGAAACAACAAGAAAGGTTCTTGACGCACGGAAAGGACTGAATCAAGATTCAAGTGTGTTGACACGAGATTCAAGTGTTTTGACACTTGGTGAAATCACAAGAATATTTTGATCAATCATTCTTTGAGATGTACACATCCAGATATGTCCTATGCTCTAAATGTTATGAGCATATACCAGAATGATTCATAAGATGATCATTGAACAATAGTAAAGATATTCTTATGAGCTTTGGAAGAACTAAGAATATATCATGTATAAGTGACAAATAGTTAAAGGTAGTTCATTGTAAAGTGTTACATTGATACTAGTTTTGTCACAAGATAAAAATTAAATTTATCTCAATTTAGACTATGGGTGGCACAATGTAATGTAAAGGATGTTCCATGATGGATTTGGATGAGTTCCAAAGTTGAGATATTGTGACGGATACTACAACAAAAGGCTAAGTATATAACTGCTATGGTAGCAGCAAATGAGGGCATTTGCATCAAGTAGTTTGTTATCAAACTAGGTGTGGTTCATAGCGGTATAATACTATGAAGATACATTGTATGACAATTGTATCAACATGATTTAATCCCAAGGAACTAAAGGTCTCCCCAAAGGACCAAATTTATACAATGCCATCTCATTGGAGAATGAGTAATGCGTAGAGACGCAAGGACATCCAAATACACACGGACCTGGAAGTGTCAGATCCGAAGATTATGTTTACCACTAGCAATAGTGTCTATACAACACCAGAAATCCATAAGTGTTGAATGCACAAGTTTTTAACTAGATTATTGACTCTAGTGCAAGTGGGAGACTGTTGGAGATATGCCCAAGAGGCAATAATAAAGTGGTCATTATTATATCTTCATGTTTATGATAAATGTTTACATCCCATGCTATAATTGTATTAACTGGAAACATTAATACTTGTGTGTTTTGTAAACATAAAAGAGTCCCTAGTAAGCCTCTTGTTAAACTAGCTTGTTGATTAATGGTTGATCATGGACATTGGATGTCGTTAATGACAAGATCATATCATTAGGAGAATGATGTGATGCACACACACCCATAGTAAGCGTAGCATAAGATCAAGTCATTAAGTTCGTATTGCTGTAAGCTTTCAAATGCATAGTAACCTAATCTTTCGACCATGAGGTTGTGTTAATCACCATCACCGGATGGGTACTTTGATGACATCAAACACCGCTTCGTAACTGGGTGGTCATAAAGGTGTCATTGGGTATTCTGAAAGTATGTGTTGAAGCGCATGGACCAAGATTGGGATTTGTCCATCCATATGACGGATAGATATGCTCTGGGCCCTCTCGGTGGAATGTCATCTAATTAGCTTGCAAGCATGTGACTGGGTCACAAGGGATGACATATCACGGAACGAGTAAAGAGTACTTATCAGTAACGAGGTAGAACTAGGTATGGAGATGCTGACGATCAAACCTCGAATAAGTATAATATCGCGTGACAAAGGGAATTGGTTTTGTATGTAAATGGTTCAATCGATCACGAAGTCATCGTTGAGTATGTGGGAGCCATTATGGATCTCTAGGTCCCGCTGATGGTTATTGATAGGAGATGTGTCTCTATCATGTCTACATATTCACGAACCGTAGGGTGACACACTTACGGTTCGAAGTTGTTTTAAGTAGATATGGAATGTGTGTTGGAGACCGAATGTTGTTCGGAGTCTCGGAATGGATCCGGGACATCACGAGGAGATCCGGAATGGTCTGGAGAATAAGATTCATATATTGGGGATCATTTTCTAAGTTAGGAAATGTTCCGGAGTGTTTGTATGGAGATTCTAGAAGGTTTCGGAATGTTCTGGAAGGTTCTTGAGGATTTCTTGGAGTTTGCTTGAAAACCAAGAAAGGATCAAAGGAGTCCCGGTGGGGCAAGACACGGATTCGTGGGGGAGGAGGACTCCTCCCCCCTTCCCACCGCCGGCCATAGGAGGGGAGTCCTACAAGGACTACCCCTCCCCAGGCGCGCCCTCCCCCCTTAAATAGAAGGGCAGGGGCACCCCCTCCTAGCCCTCTCACACAACTCCAATCTCTGCCGCCTCTCTCCTCCACCTTTCTTCTGCACAGGCATATGCGAAGCCCTGCAGAATTCTCTACTCCACCACCACCACCACGCCGTCGTGCTGCTGGGATTCCGTGGAGAAGATCTACTACCTCCGCTGCTCGCTGGAACGAGGAGAGGAAGGTCTGCTTCGACTCCGCACGTGTGACCGACTGCGGAAGCGCTGCCGAAACGCGGCGCCGGAAGGATCGTCCACTTGACCGACTGCGGAAGCGCTGCCGGAACGCGACGCCGGAAGGATCTTCCACACGATCTTGAGATCGACAAGTGATCGACTACATCAACAACGAGATCTAATCTCGTTAACGCTTTCGGATCTACGAGGGTTAGTTCCTATCTCTCTCGTTGCACATGTCTAATAGATTAGATCTTGGCTTTTATCTAGATTAGATCTGGGTTTTGTTCGTTCTTGCGGTAGAATTTTTTTGTTTTACATGCTACAACCCATCAGATGCTTCAGCAGATCCATTAGGCAGAAGCGAATGCCTAAGGGGTTTAAACTTCCGTCAGAAAATCCAAAGTTCGACGGTCTACAGGACCCTAAAATCTGGCTAGAAGATCACATCTCCTCCGTTAGGCTCCACGGCGGTAGTCGAAGTACTGCCATGCAATGCTTGCAGCTACAGCTGCCGGGCGCCGCCCGAGCATGGCTCAATAGCCTCCCGCGCGGATCCATTCGCAGTTGGGATGAGCTGGTCTACAGCTTCGTGCGCAACTTTAAAGGCACATACAAACGGCCTGCGTCAATCGAAGAACTGAGATGCTGCCAGCAAAGATCTGGCGAATCGTTGCGCTCATACATACGAAGGTGGTCCATCATCAAGAACTCCGCGGAAAACATCTCAGAAGACTGCACGATTGATGCATTCAACGGTGGCGTCCGTCGTCTAGAGCTCAGGGAGGAGCCGGGTCGCTCAAAACCCCAGACCATCGACCATTTGATGGAGATCGCGAATCGATGGGCTGATGGAGAAGATTCGGTGAAGAACCGCGCTCACTCCGATGAGGAAGCAGAACTCGCACGCAGACGCGACCGCCGAGGCAAACGCCGCATGCGCATCTACGACGACCGTGACAACGTCAACATGGTCGCAGCCGGCTACGCCGATAGACGCGACGACAACCGCAACAGCGGATACCGCAGCAGTGGATACCGCGACTCTGGGAAAACCATGCAAGTATGGCAACGCCGCACTCGTGACGAGGCACCCGCGACCTCCATCGAGGAAAAACTGTCCGGACCATGCATGGTACACTTCTACATCGACAATCATGACGGCAAGAGAAAGTCCAGCCACCTCCTCAAGGACTGCCGCGAGTTCCTCAAACTACATGAGGGATTGGTTCGGATGAATCGCAACGCAGTCAAAAGAGGCTACGGGGCCGCTCCAGGCGCCGTGGCACATGGCGCACCGCCACCACCACCGAACGGAGCTGCACCGGACCAACACCACGGAGGAGAACCGTACCCATGGGCCATGGGTACCATGATGATCAAAAAGGGACGCCCCTCCAACAGGGTGCAGAAAGCCATCACTCGCCAAGTCAACTTGGCCACGCACTCACCACCATCCACCACTGAGTACCTCAGTGGCAGTGAGTCATGCATCACCTTCGATAAACGAGACCACCCGCCTCAAGTACCTCGCCCAGGCCATTACCCCCTCGTACTCGAAGCGCAAATTGGAGGCTTCGACATGAGTCGCGTCTTCATGGACGGTGGAAGTGGCATCAACCTCATATTCGCGAGTACCTTGCGAGCAATGAGGATCCCTCTAACTTGCTTGGAGGCATCGGACACAACATTCCACGGCATCGTCCCAGGGAAAGGTGTATACCCCCTAGGCAAAATCAACCTCGACGTCATATTCGGCACGCCAAGGAACTTCCGGCGCGAGCGCATCGATTTTGAGGTCGTCGACTGGCCCTCACAATACCACTTCATCCTCGGACGCGTCACATTCGCTAGGTTCATGGCGGTACCCCACTACGCCTACCTGCAGATGAAAATGCCAGGTCCCAACGGCGTCATCATGATCAACGGAAGCTTTGAGCGATCTGACAACTGCGACAGAATTCAACAGAATCTCCCAGTCCTTCGGCATGCAGGAAGAGCTCGCGCGATTGAAGGAAATGACAGACAACAGCCTGCCTCCCCCGAGCAGGCCAAGCTCACCTGATCTCTCCTTCGACTCATCTGTGCACACAAAGAAGGTGCAGGTCCATCCGACAGATCCCGCTAAAACGGCCCTCATCGCCAACAACTTGAGTCCCACATAGGAACTCGCGCTTGTCGAATTCCTCCGTGAGCACTGGGAAATTTTTGCCTGGTGTCCTGCGGACATGCCAGGAGTTCCCAGGGAATTCGCTGAGCACGCACTCAACGTCAACCCCGACGCAAGGCCAGTCAAGCAAGCAATCAGGCGACTGTCTGAGCCACGAGCGCAGGCAGTCGGCATGGAGATCAACAGACTCCTCGAGGCCAAATTCATACGCGAGATCAAGGAAAGCACTTGGCTCGCCAATACGGTGCTGGTGCCAAAAAAGGACACGGATATCCTACGGATGTAAGTGGACTTCACTTCTTTAAACAAGCACTGCCCAAAAGATCACTTCCCGCTACCACGGATCGATCAAATCATCGACTCCACCGCTGGATGCGAGCGCCTCTGCTTCCTCGATGCCTACACCGGCTTGCCTCAAGGAGCAATTGGGTCGCAACATCCAAGTCTATGTCGACGACATAGTAATCAAAACCAAGGAGGAAGCCTCTCTAATCGATGACTTGCGCGAAACATTCGCCAACCTCGATCATTACCAGATTAAGCTCAATCCGGACAAATGCGCCTTTGGCGTACCATCCGGGCAGCTGCTCGGGTATCTCATCTCCGCGAGAGGGATTGAGGCAAACCCGAAAAAGATAAAGGCCATACTGGCCATGGAGAAGCCAAAGAACATAAGAGGCGTCCAGCAACTAGCCGGACGAATCGCGGCCCTCATTCGATTTATCAGTCGAATGGGAGAAAAGGCACTGCCCTTCTATCAGCTCCTCCGCAAAGCTGACAAATTCGAGTGGACTAAGGAAGCGCAAGAAGCATTCGAAGACCTCAAGCGCCTGTTATCCACCTCTCCAGTACTGGTGACTCCACGAGAAAGGGAGCCACTACTGCTATACATCTCCGCTACCAACCAAGTGGTTAGTAAAGTGCTCGTCGTCGAGTGGGCCGAGGAAAAAAAGGTCCATGGCGTACAACGCCCGGTATACTACCTCAGCAAGGTCCTCACGCCAACAAAACAGCGGTACCCACACTACCAGAAGCTGGCGTATGGCGTCTTCATGACCGCCCGGCGACTGTGCCATTACTTCCAGGAACACCCAATCGTGGTAGTCAGCGACGCCCCATTGGGACATATCCTCAACAACCCCGACGCCACAGGACGAGTCGCGCTTTGGGGAATCGAACTGTCTCCACGAGACATCACATACGAAAAGCGCGACGTAATCAAGTCGCAAGTTCTCCCTGACTTTCTCGTGCATTGGATGGAAAACCAACTCCCGGACAAGCCAGATATGTCCTACCTCTGGACAATGCACTTCGGTGGATCCAAGCGGAAAGACGGAGCAGGAGCAGGTGTCATATTGACATCACCTCAAGGGGACAAGCTGAAATACATCCTGCGAATGCAGTTCACAGCCTCAAACAACGAGGCTGAATACGAGGCCCTGTTGCACGGGATGAGGATGGCAAAAGCCTGCGGCGCAAAGAGGCTCATCATAAATGGCGATTCCAAGCTGGTCGTCAACCAAACAATGCACGAGCGCGACGCACTCAATGACAACATGATCGCATACCGCGACCTCTACGATACACTCGAGGGAGACTTCGATGGTTGCAAGTTGCGACATGTAGGTCGCGAAAGCAACGAGGAGGCGGACGCACTCGCCAACATAGGATCTACTTGCGCCCCCATACCACCTGGGGTATTTCTCGAGCGCATCTGCGAACGCTCCATCAAGCCAAAGGCCGCAGAGAAGAAAACAAGCGCAGCAACAGACTCGGGGGCTACGCCACCAAATGAGCAAATGGCACTTGAAAACTTGGAGCCAGACACAGGACTCGAAGGGCCAATGAGCGTCATGATGATCGAACAATCCTGGACGCAGCCGTACATTACATATCTCCTCAGCAAGCGCCTACCGGATGACCCGACGGACGCATGGCACATCGCATGACGCTCCAAGGCATTCACCCTAGCCGATGGAAAAGCAGTCCTCCTCGACATACGTGAAGGAACCTGCGGACACCACGCCGGCAGTCGCGCCCTTGTTGCCAAAGCTCTACGAGCTGGATTTTACTAGCCCACAGCCATGCGCGACGCCAAGGACATAGTCCAAAAGTGCAACGCTTGTCAGCGATTGGTGGACAAACCACACGCTCCAGGTGCGGAATTAAGACCTATCCCATTGGCCTGGCCCTTCGCATAATGGGGGCTTGACATGGTAGGCAAGCTCCCAAGGTCCTCGCAAGGAGGCTACATCTATCTTTTGGTCGCAGTCGACAAATTCACCAAGTGGATCGAAGCCATGCCGGTAACCAAGCAATCAGGTCACAACGCGGTCAAGTTCTTCGAGTCCATCGTCTACCGCTTCGGCGTGCCGTACAGCATCATAACTGACAACGGGACAAACTTCACATCCAAAGAGTTCCAAGAATTCTACGAAAACCTGGGGATCAACATCAGCTATGCCTCAGTCGCTCATCCACAGACCAACGGTCAGGTAGAAAAAGCAAACGGGCTTGTCTGCAGCGGCATCAAGAAGCGACTCCTTCGACCACTCGAACAAGCTGCGGGTTGCTGGCCAGACGAGCTCCAATCCGTACTCTGGAGCCTACGTACAACTCCAAACAGCGCCACAGGCTACACGCCATTCTTTATGGTGCACGGGGCAGAAGCGGTACTACCCGCCGAAGTAAGGTACAAGGCGCCGCGTATAGTCGCTTACAGCGAACAAGAGTCATCTCTTGCCCTCGAAGACTCCGTCGACCTCCTCGACGAGGAGAGAGAAATCGCCACAGAAAGGTCCACGATCTACCAGCAGAACCGGCGCAACTACCACAGTAGAAGGCTTCGCCCCAGATCCTTCGTCGAAGGTGACCTGGTCCTGCGACTGAAGCAGTAGGGGCATCTCAAGCTCGAGTCCCCCTGGGAAGGACCATACTTGGTTATAGAAGTAATCCCAGGTGGCGCCTATCGCCTTCAAGACCTAGAAACATGAGTCGCATACTCCAACCCTTGGAACGTCGCACAACTGCGACGCTTCAACCCCTAGTTGTTTTACTTTTACATTGCAAATAAGGCTACCCAGCCAAGGCTACTTAGCCACACATTGTACCTCTTACTGTTCTCCAAATAATAAAAGCTAAGTGCCCCAAAACTCTGTGTTTTTTCTTTTCACTTCTGTTACTATTGTACTCGGGGGGCTACGCCACCCTAAACACATTTGTTCTTCGAACTAATAAACGCGACATCCTGAGTAGCTGGCACATCAATCGAACCCCTTAATGCAAATTCAACCCAGCTGCAACACACCTGGCAGGTTGATAAAAGGGATGGCCAGGCTAACGAAAAGGACTCGCATAGTGCAACGCACCTTATGCTTACAAAAGCTATTTGTACGCGTTCAACAATAAATTACATACAAATATATATATATGAACTTTACAACACAAATACATTTATGTGCAGGATACAAAATTGGTTACTGCTGCAACAGAAGAACATTGGTTTGCTCCTCGAAGAAGTAGACAATATCCTCTGCTGGGCGGTCCACCGCTTGATAGTGCGGCACCATATTCCAAGCAGATCCGGCTGGCGGCGCTGGCAGACTGGAAGCTACGACAGCGACATCCACGTCAGGCCTGTGCAATCGCACCATCGAGAGGGCAGCCTTGGCACCAGCCACCAACTCCTGCCTCACGCACTCGCGAACCGCGGACATATCTTGAAATTTGGCCAGGAGAGCCAACAGGCTTGACGGCGTGTCATCCAGCGGGAACATCGCTCGGTAGATATTCTTCAAAAATGACTGTGACTTCTTTAGGAAGAGCAGCACTCGTGAAGCGCGATCCTGTAGGGTCGCCAATGCAGTCGCACGATCATGATCTACCCAGAAGTATCCACTCTCTTGGAGTTGCTCCTGGGTGAGACCATGAAGGCGGATGTCAATCCTATCCCTCTCCTCCTGCGGACGGTGTGCGCTAACAACTACACGAAGCAGCACCAATAGCATGAGTACAACGTACCACTGCGACTATCTACAAAGGAAAAAGATGAGGAGGAGCAAACTAACACTTAAACTGGTCGCCTAGCTGCGTCACCTCGCCAAGCAGATACTGTTCGCGGGCGGCGGCTTTTTCCGCCTTTGACTTCCACACATCTGCGTTACCGCGGATCAAGGGCAACTCACGCTCCAGCTGCTTCACGCGGTCACGAAGTCGTGATAGCAAAGACAGCTCCTCTACCCTGGAGCGCGGCGGTACCACTGTCTCATCAAGAGATGATGGATCCTGGTTTCCCCCTACATGACCACTCGATGTGCCCTACCACAGATCAAGACAGAAGCAAATAAGGCAACCAAACTAGCACAAAGGCAGGGATAGCAGATGCATTTAGGATAAGCATAAAAAATATTCACAAGCACACTCGCCAGCAGGCATGTTCTTAGAGCAAAAGGACAATTCGTCATCTACTACACAAGCTAACTATGGAGCAGCTGGCTTCTTCGACTTCGACGCCTTCGGAGGCTTCATCAAGTCCGTGGCAGTATCAGACGCCACTGATTTTCCGCCTGCCCCTGAAGCCGAAGCTTTCGCCGCCTTCTTAGCGCGCTGGAGCTCCTCCGAATACTTGGCAACGGTATTAATCAAAGAATGGCCGTATTTGGCACAGGCAGTCGCAAAGGGAGTGAAAACTACCTGTTGACCATCCGCGCCAACAGGCATTGTCTTTGACACCGCAGAGGGATCTATCTCAACTCCGTGGGCCTGCACCATGGCGAGTGACATCGTTGCACCAGCCGCCCGGAGGGAGTTCTTGTAGGAAGAAGGCACGCCCCCAGCGAGCGACTCCACCAGCTCGTCCATAGTATCGACCTGCTCCGCCTTTGGCATCAACTCCTCCCGGAGGCGACTAAGGGCGACCTTGGCCTTGGATAATGTATCCTGGACGGCGGCGCTTCGATCTTCGACCGCGGACACCACGCCGGCCAGAGCGTCATCTCGACGAAGGGCCTGTGGGTCAAAACTCAAGTCGCCAGCATCTACACCAAAAACATGGATCAAATTTCTAGTGCCACTGGCAAAACTCCAGAAGCAGAGAAAAGCATCAATCAAAAATCAACCAGTAAAAGGTACCTGAGAGGGACTTGGCGACTGAGAATAGTTGCTCCTCGAACAACTTCTCCCTGGCCGCAAAAGAGGCGCGCAGATCCTCTTCGCGCTTTCGGGCATCATCACGAGCCATGATTGCCTCATCGCGTCCCTCGACAGCTGCGGCCAATGTCTTCTCCAAGGATGCGACATTGCGCAGAAGGGCGTTATGCTCATCTACATGGCAGTCAAAATAATTGGCTATCAGTCAAACATACCAAAACAAAGAGAAGATGAAAGGAACAAAGCGTGGAAGCACTCACTTTCGACCACACGGTGACGCGTCTCCAGCATCGCATGCTGACGACCCATCTCCATCACCTGCTCCGCCACTCGCGCGGCCTCCTTTACAAGGAGCTGTTGCACCAATCAAGGAATCAGAGAGGGCAACAGAAGGCGTTGACTACCAAAATACAAAAGAAGGAAAGATATACTCACATGGTCCTCTAGCGACTCCGAAGAAGTCTGTTGAGCTGTCATCCAAGCAACTATTCGACGCTCCCCTCCATGAGGAGAGCTCGAAGAATTGTGCCCGGCGTGGGCCGCCACCGGAGGAGAAGGAGCGCGCTCGAGCTCTACCTTGGCCCTTGAGGTCGCGACTCCTGATTCCTTCAAAAACTCAACGTCGCTAGAAGATGACGACGCCTCTTGACTGCAAGACCAAATTCGCGTTAAGAAAAGGCAAAACTACAGGGCAAAGCCAATAGATAGAAAATAGAAAAGGATGAATGACCTCATAAACTTACCAGTCAAACTTGTCAAGATCAAACGTGGCTTCTGCCGACTCCGACGAAGACTCCTTGGGCAATCACATCTTCTTGCGAGAAGACGGGGCTACAGCCCTCACAGGAACGGCGGGAATTGGTGACTCCGTGCCAGCAACTGTGCCTTTTGGAGTTGAAGGAGTCGACACATCGGAGTCCTCGCTGCGCGAACGCTTCCGAGTATCCGGGCTCCCGGACTCGGGGGCTTCCTCTTCCACATCAGAAGGGATGGTCGACTCAGACTCATCCTCTTCAAAAGCTTCGCGAGGAATAATGCCCTCAGGGAGAGGAGGCATGCAAGGCGACATCGCCCAATCCTGCATACAAACAGCAAAAAGAAGCAAGTAAGCAACAGAAAAGCACTCGCGAACATAAGCTACTGCGTAGCACGACTATACCTTGGGAGGAGGATTCGAAGCATCGAAGGGAGGAACGACTGGCTCATTCGGAAGCACATCCTTGAAGGTGTACTTCATCACCAGTCGCACCCTCTTATCTACCTCACTCGCGGACATGCCATCGGCAGACACGCGAGTGACATCATCAGCACCACCCCATTGAAACATGGGATGGACCCTAGCCTGGAGAGGCTGGACGCGACGACGCAGCCAAGTCCTGACAAGGGCACAGCCTCCCTCTTCTGCGCCTATGCGACTCTCGAGGTCGCAAACGCGTTGATATAACACATCTGTCTCCGCGAGTTTGGAAGGCATGATCACGTTCTTCCAAGAACGCATCTTCTTGCAGGGAGTCGCGGGGTCGAAAGGCGCGAGTCCAAAATGCTCGTCCTAAGCCTTCTGGTCGCGAACATAAAACCATCTGTCCCTCCATCCCTGGACGGACTTGGCAAGCTTGATGTCGAAATAGGTGGCGGATGGGTCGACATGGATACCACAACCACCTACGTCGTAAACTAAAGAGCCAGATGCGGACTGACGCTTTAGCTTAAATAAGCGTTTGAAAAGGCCAAAGTGCGGCTCGATTCCGAGCCAGCACTCGCAAAGGGTGATAAAACAAGAGATATGAAGAATCGAGTTTGGGGACAGCTGATGGAGCTGGAGCCCATAGAAACAGAGGAGGCCCCTAAGAAAGGGGTGGAGAGGCAAAGAAAGGCCGTGAATGATGAAAGCAAGAAACATCACTCGAAAACCAGCGGGAGGCACAGGAATGGTCTCACCGCTGGGGACGCGTGCGTCGGCGACTGCTGCGGAAATAACTCTGTCTTGGCGAAGAAGACGGAGATCGGACGCCTTGATGATTGAGGGGCGCCAAGCGCAATTGGTCACGCGGGTGCCCGCGACCTTCTTTTTCCCGCCGCCGGCGGCACTGGTGCCTGCAGCAGCGGAGCCACCCTTCTTCTTTGTCGCGGCAACGGTAGCCGCGGATTCAGCGGCAGCGCCTCCTTTCTTCTTTCCCATTGCGCGGCGGCGATGAGAATGCAGAAAATAACTTGGAAACGAGCGGAGATGGTCCAGAGCTGAGGAGGAGATGAGCGCAGGAAAAAAGCAGAGGAGCAGCGGCAATGGCGATGGCAGCAAGGAAGAAAAGGGCGCAGATGGAAATTTACCGTCGTAGCATCGCTACTTAACCCCTAAGAGATGCAATCCAACGGCTCACAAAAACCCTATTGGACGCGTGGCACATATCGCGCTCGACACGTGGGGAAGAGGAAGCGCGAACTGTCCCTCCATTGCGCGGAAATCGAGGAGGCACAGTTAATAATAAGATTATGCACGCCCAGTCAAATCAAAGTCATAAAGTGGGACCCACCGCTCGTCACGTCCTGTCAAAGCGGCTCACGCGGGTAACTGGGGTCATGAAAGCGTCAGCACTGACGTCATCAACAGCTACGCAGCGGAAAACTACGACTACTTTAGTCCTTGCTAGAGTCTTTGACTCCACCAAGCACTCGGGGGCTACTCCCATAGGGAGCGCTGGCCGCGCACCCTATGATTTTGTTTTCTTATTGCAGGGATACAGGCAATCACAATCAAACCCAACCACTCGAAAAACGATTCGACTATGGACGTGGGTTACTCCAATAGGGAGCGCTAGAAACAATTTCGACTGAAACAAGCAAGCAAAAGACGACGGCAGTCACAACCCAGGTTTTCGACTCAAACAAGCAAAAATGACAGCAGTCGCAAAATTTCTTTAGTCCCTGCCTGAGTCTTCGACTCAACCAGGCAATCGGGGGTTACACCCATAGGGAGCGCTGGTCGCGCACCCTATGATTATTTGCACGAAAGTTGTGCGTTGATTAAATCAGCACTCGCAGATCATGGCGACACCGCCTCATAATTTTCCCTACAAAGAGATTACGTCTCCTGGGTTGCCTGAATCATCTCCGCGATGATGAAATTTGGATGCTGCGCTTACAGCGTGAAGGTAAGACCTGAATAAAGGCCTGGCAACGCATTTAACTGCGCACTACCAGAAACATATCCGTGCCTACAGGCACGATGAACATGCCTTGACGGACGCGTCAAGTGCTCACACTCATATAACTGGAATTCGACTCCTGTAAGACCTCCGCGGCCTGAGTCGAATTACGCCAGCACTTTTCTGGACTCGAGTCCAGGGACTCGAGTTCGAGTAGATTATGTTGTTTCACCCTAAGGTGGTTAACTGGTACCGATACTTCGGTTATATCAGGCCCGTATATCAACAATCCTTATGACACAAATAAAAGCAGTCGAAATGCACTCATTCAGGCACTCGAAACTTCAAAAAGTATCCAGTCGAATCTGCGATTCCACTGGATACTCGGGGGCTACTGACATGGGTATATCCTACAGGTACTCGAGCTTGGTATATACGGTCTAAATACGTACAGGCCCACGGTGTCGCCAAGACCCAGACCAAAGGACGCGACTAACCTGCGGACTCTCGATTGCTGGGGAGACAAGAAGAAGCTAAAGATAGAAAGTTTGAAGGGAAAAACCCTAACTTGAAACCGACTCGACCTGCTACCCGAGACCTAGCCTATCTATATAAAGGCTAGGAGGGGGCGGCGAGGAGGACACACGCAACCCTAGTTTCCACAACTCTCGCCAGATTGCATCTGCGCACCATTGTAACTTTCGACTCCTTCGATAATTCCACGAGTAGACAAGCAGGAGTAGGGACCTCTACGAGGCCTGAACCTGGGTAAATCCTTTGTCCCCTGTGTGCTTGTTTGCTAGCCGATAGATGTCTCCAGCACTCCCTCCTTCTCCAAAACCCAAGTCCATAACAATGGGCATTGATGAGTTAAACCCTCGTCACCTTGAGTACTAGATGAGTCCAACAAATACCACAATTTCATAGAAACATCCAACTCCAAATATAACTCATAACAAGTATTTGTAATCTCTA
Organism: Avena eriantha; assembly: GCA_910589775.1. Lineage (NCBI taxonomy): Eukaryota > Viridiplantae > Streptophyta > Magnoliopsida > Poales > Poaceae > Avena > Avena eriantha. The sequence continues at coordinate 402,560,914 of OU342740.1, read as the reverse complement.
ACCTAAGTGCCACCATGGTGAGCACGCTGTCTCTTTCACACACATGGGAAGAGCAGGGATTCATTAAAGCACTTGAGTAGCAGAATAGATCTATAGATTACAAGCTCATGATCTCAATAAGATCATGCATAGAGAGAGAGATGAACACATAGCTACCAGTAGAACCCTTAGCCTCGAGAGAGAACTACTCCCTCCTCATCATGGGAACCGGCAATGGTGATGGAGATGGTGGTGGAGATCGATGGAGATGGCTCCGGGGGCACTTCCCTGTCCCGGCAGGGTGCCGGAACAGAGACTTTCTGTCCCCCGAATCTCCCCTTCGGTGGCGGCGGCGCTGCGGAACTTTTCGTGGCTGGAGGCTTGACTTGCTAGGCTTTATGCATCGGGAGGCATCTTATAGGCGAAGAGGCAAGGTCGGTGGGTAGCCAGGGGGCCCACAACACTAGGGCTAACCCGTGCCTAGGGGGGTGTGGCCAGGCCCTGGCCCTCCTCCGTCTCGTATTCTGGCTCCGTGAGTCTTCCGGTAAAATAGGAACTTTGGCTTTTGTCCCGTCCAATTCTGAGAATATTCATTTTCTGACTTTCCTGGAACCAAAAACAGCAGAAAACAGGCAACTGGCACCGTGGCTCTTGTTAATAGGTTAGTCCAAGAAATCATATGAAAAGTACTCCAAAGTGTGGACAAAACACAAGAAAGTAGATAAAACCAAGCATGGAACATCAAAAATTATAGATACATTTGAAATGTATCAACATCCCCAAGCTTAACTCGTCCTCGTCCTCGAGTAGGTAAGTGATAAAAAGAAAGAATATTTTTTGAGGTGACATGCACCATCAAATACTTGATCAAAGTATTTGTAAAACATTCAAAGATGGGATCATAGTACTTCAACCATAACATGAAATACAAAGTTTAGCAATAAGACAAAGAAACTATCTTGCAACATGAAAATGCACAAAAAAGATTCATGAATAACAATGTGTTTTGCAATACGTTTGTTTGTTTCACATAAAGAAAACATAGCATAGTGGCATTCAGCTTGTCCCTCATAGAGTAGCAAATATAATTGCATAGGATACCTTCAAAGTTCATACGAGTGACTAGATACAAATAGTTTAAAACAAGCAATATAAAGTTATGCATCAATCAACAAGTCTTGGGACAATGCACATAGAACTAAGAATGGCCACTATGCTCTCAAAGTAAGTGCATAAAGATAGAAGGTGGAGACTCAATATAAAAGTGGAAGAAGGGCCTTCATATAAGGAAGTAGAGATTCAAGTTTCATAAAGAGCTTCCAAAAATTATGGTACTTAATAGCTTTCAGCTCTCATTGCCCCCATCATAAGCATCTTGAAGTGATTAAGGTTAAAGTGAACAAACTATGGTGTATATGCTTGACGAAGTATAAGTTGGAAATCTCATGTCCCTTGAATACGAGGGCCGCTCCTCATGCTACTCAAGTTTAGATACCGGTAAGTTCTTGTCATCGTAAGTACATGTGTATCATAGAGAACCGCCAACGGGTTACCCCTTGCCCGATGATACGGAAGAATCCCCATATCAAAATGACAAGGCAATCAGACAACGAGCATCTCAGCAATCTTCTTATTTACCATGGGAATATGGTGCTTTTTTCTCTCTTTCCTCTTTTCATAATCTCTTTTTTTTCTTTTTCTATTTTTTCTCAATATAGGACTCTTTTTTTATAAGAAGAATGCTTCATAGACAGCTCATTATGGTTACGCTGCAGGTTTCTGATACATTGCAAATGTATCTATAATTTTTGATGTTCCATGCTTGGTTTTATCTACTTTCTTGTGTTTTGTCCACACTTTGGAATACTTTTCATATGATTTCTTGGACTAACCTATTAACAAGATGCCACAGTGCCAGTTGCCTATTTTCTGCTGTTTTTGGTTCCAGGAAGTCAGAAAATGAATATTCTCAGAATTGGACGGGACAAAAACCAAAGTTCCTATTTTACCAGAAGACTCACGGAGCCAGAATACGAGACGGAGGAGGGCCAGGGCCTGGCCACACCATGTGGTGGCGTGGGCTAGCCCTGGCCGCGCCACCAGGTGGTGTGGGCCCCCTGGCACTCCACCGACCTTGCCTCTTCGCCTATAAGAAGCCTCCCGATGCATAAACCCTAAATAATCAAGCCTCCAGCCACGAAAAGTTCCGCGGCGCCGCCGCCACCGAAGGGGAGATTCGGGGGACAGAAAGTCTCTATTCCGGCACCCTACTAGGACGGGGAAGTGCCCCCGGAGCCATCTCCATCGATCTCCACCACCATCTCCATGACCATTGCCGATTCCCATGATGAGGAGGGACTAGTTCTCTCTCGAGGCTAAGGGTTCTACCGGTAGCTATGTGTTCATATCTCTCTCTATGCATGATCATATTGTGATCATGAGCTTGTAATCTATAGATCTAGCTTTCTACTCAAGTGCTTTAATGAATCTCTGCTCTCCCCATGTGTGTGAAAGTGACAGCGTGCTCACCATTGTGGCACTTAGGCTAGAGATTACAAATACTTGTTACGAGTTATATTTGGAGTTGGATGTGTTTATGAAATTGTGGTGTTTGTTGGACTCATCTAGTACTCAAGGTGACAGTGTGGGGTTTTGTAGATGGGAAAGATGGACTTTGAGGAGTGATGTTATAGCCCTACCATTGATTAGAGTGTCCAACCGGAGAGTAGTTAAGAGTAGTATCATAAAGAGAAGATATTTATATGAGAGTGTTCACTAGTGAAAGTATGATCCCTAGGCCTTGTTTCTAAGCATTGAAACTTCGTTTGCAATTAGATCTGTTACATGTTTGCTTGCTTTCATCTTTATTTTAGTTTGCCTTTAGTCTCTTTCACACCGGAGGAAAGGTAAAAGGTAAAAGGTATTCAACTGGGGAACTAAAGAGATCATTTTCATAAGAACCAACTTCCCCAAGCTTAGACTTTTCAGACAATTCAAGTTCTTTCACACCGGAGGAAAGGTAAAAGGTAAAAGGTATGAAACTGGGGAACTAAAGAGATCATTTTCATAAGAACCAACTTCCCCAAGCTTAGACTTTTCAGACAATTCAAGTTCTAACTTAGTGGTATGGATAATTATAAGTGGTAACGGTGATAGAAGATAGCTTGATGGCGTGGAAGAGACTAAAGGCAAACTGAAATAAAGAAGAAAGCAATCAAACATGTAACAGATCTAATAGCAAACGAAGTATCAATGCTTAGAAACAAGGCCTAGGGATCATACTTTCGCTAGTGAACCCTCTCATATAAATATATTCTCTTTATGATACTATGCTGAACTACTCTCCGGTTGGACACTCTAATCAACGGTAGGGCTATAACAACACACCTCAAAGTTCATCTTTCCCATCTAGAAAACCCCACACTGTCACCTTGAGTACTAGATGAGTCCAACAAACACCACAATTTCATAGAAACATCCAACTCCAAATATAACTCATAACAAGTATTTGTAATCTCTAGCCTAAGTGCCATGATGGTGAGCACGCTGTCACTTTCACACCCATGGGGAGAGCAGAGATTCATTAAAGCACTTGAGTAGCAGAATAGATCTATAGATTACAAGCTCATGATCTCAATAAGATCATGGATAGAGAGAGAGATGAACACATAGCTACCGGTAGAACCCTTATCCTCGAGAGAGAACTACTCCCTCCTCATCATGGGAATCCGCAATGGTGATGGAGATGGTGGTGGAGATCGATGGAGATGGCTCCGGGGGCACTTCCCCGTTCCGGCAGGGTGCCAGAACAGAGACTTTCTGTCCCCCGAATCTCCCCTTCGGTGGCGGCAGCACTGCGGAACTTTTCGTGGCTGGAGGCTTGACTTGCTAGGGTTTATGCATCGGGGGGCATCTTATAGGCGAAGAGGCAAGGTCGATGGGCGGCCAGGGGGCCCACACCACCTGGTGGCACGGCTAGGGCTAGCCCGCGCCTGGGGGGTATGGCCAGGCCCTGGCCCTCCTCCATCTCGTATTCTGGCTCCGTGAGTCTTCCGGTAAAATAGGAACTTTGGCTTTTGTCCCGTCCAATTCTGAGAATATTCATTTTCTGACTTTCCTGGAACCAAAAACACCAGAAAACAGGCAACTGGCATTGTGGCTCTTGTTAATAGGTTAGTCCAAGAAATCATATGAAAATTACTCCAAACTGTGGACAAAACACAAGAAAGTAGATAAAACCAAGCATGGAACATCAAAAATTATAGATACATTTGCAATGTATCACTCGACTCTACGCTTTCATACAACGGGTGTAAGACAGGTTTACACATGCGAGTACTAAGGTTCTTACTTGGCGAGCCTAGCATGTACAGACATGGCCTCGGAACACGAACCAAATGGTTAAGCATGAGTCATATAGTTGATATGATGCCCATATTGATGCTCGCCTTTGAAGCTACACCGACTCACGTGATGATCGGACTTGGTGTAGTGGATTTGGTTCATGTAATCACCAAAAAGGCACGAGGGATGTCGTTTTTGAGTGGGAGTTCATTTCTAATTTGGATTAGTCGAACTAAATTTGTCATAAACTAAATCAAAGTGAATTTGCATAATTTTTTGTAGTCATTGGCGTCTATTCACTACCTTATGCTTAGTTTTTATTTGAGATAATAGAACTATAGAATTCTGGATATTTACTTTACGAACTGGTATCGTATTGTTTTTGAATGTCAATTTAAAGTTTAGAAGTCCTATTGCAAACTTTCAGCAAACTCTATTTACTCCATGAAGTTTAATAAGTAGTATTAAATCAAGAGTAAGAATTTCAATGTTAGTATCTAAAGTATCATGTTTGCCACCATGATTATTGATATTCAAAAGTTGTTTTAATATCAAGATTATATTGGAGCTGAAAATTGTTTCAGAAACCATCATGTGTGAAAGATATTGTGATATCTAAAACAATGTTTTTGGTTGCATTATGATAGAGTATAATTTAGCAAAATACATATTCTCATAATGTATGAGAATTTGTGAAGGATGGAGATGCTAGGCATCCGAATCTCCCAAAAGGTTTTGGGAACTAAAATTATACTCGTCATTCTTCCTTATAGGCTATAGTAGCTTGATCCTGAAAGTTGTCATGATAAGGATGAATAGAAGATGTAAGTAAAATGTTTACTACACTGATAGATTACTAAACAATGGATTTTTGAAAGAATACCAAACATTTGATGATGGTGATCCACTTCAAAGTGCAAGTCCAAAGGTATTAGTATTTTACTATATACGCTATGTACTATGTGTCATGTGAATGACACCACTATTGATGTTGATAGATTCTTTTAAAAGAAAAGGGAATTGTTGAAAGAGAATCTATAAAATATTTGGCAGAAAAATAAAAGGTTGGAGATGTCCAACTTAGGTATATAGAAGATATACACGTTATGGCTGTATTCCTTGCTTGTTAAACAATGTGGTTCTTAGTTATTGGATACCGGTATTGGATACCGAATTGGTTGGTATGAAGTGTCATACAGGACAACACAATTCATGAACTGCAATGGCCTAAGTAACTAGCAAGAGAATAAGTGATGATGTTCATCGAAAACAAATAAAGTGTTATTGTTTTTTTCCGTTGTCATCAAAACCTAGCCTTCAAGATTTGTTTAAATAATTGTTATTTTGTTCTGGTATTATGAGAACAATGGCTGTTCAAATAATTACCGTATTCCATAAAGGATGGATGAACTTTTACAAGTCTAGTGGGAGAAATCACATCCATAAACACTATTGCTAAAATGTCGCAAGACAAATGATTGAAAGGTCACTTATGAAGTGACATCGCTGTTTAAATTATATTGGAAAGAAAACATGAAGAAAATCAATGTTGATGGATTTTTGGAGTCTTTGATTTTGATCAATTGATGCTTGTGAAACTTTCCTCGAGATAATTGAAACTACGTTCATAGGCCCAAGAGGAACGAATGACTAGCTTATTGGAAATTGTACATGCTGATGTGCATAGTTCAGTATGTGTAGCCATATGCGATGAATATTTTTGCTTCATATGCTTTCTCCAAAATTTAAGTGAATATATCTATATATTTACTTAATAAGGAAGAAGTATGAAACATTTGAAAATTGTTCAAAGACTTTCAAGATGAAGTGGAAAATCATTGTAACAAGAAAATAAAGAGTTTATGATTCGATCATAAAGGAAGATATTTGATTTACATGTTTAGCTAAAACACCTAAGATTTTAGGAATTGTTCTATGATTTGTGTTTCCCGATAAACCATAGGAGTATGGCATATTCAAGAGATGAAATCAAACCATGTTTGACATGGTAAGATCAAAGGTGTCATTTATAAAATTGCCATTATGTTTTAAGGATTGAAGCTTTAGAGACTACCACTTTTACACTGAAAAGAGCACCATCGTGATCCGTTGAAATGACACCATATAAGTTATGGTTTGGGATAAAACCCGAATTGTCTTTTCTTAAATTTTGGTATGCTATGCATAAGTAAAATGTTTACAACCAAAGTTGGATAAAGTACGTCTTTGTAGGTTATCCCAAAAGAATTTGTTGGGAATTTATCCATAACACCGAGGACAAAAGAGTTTGTTACTTGGAACGTCAAGTTTCTTGAGAAGGAATTTTTCATGAAAAGTTAAGTGGGAGGACAATAGAACTTTGATAATGTTGTTGAACCTTAGTTATATGTGCTAAGTAGCGCAGCGCCGGAAAGTGTCCCGGTGGCGGCCACGATGCTCATGGCTCCCGTGATTACAAAGGGTGTGATCTCGGAGATTAGAGTTCCTATTGAACCGTGTGGGTCGGTCAGAATCAAATAGTATGATTTGATAAGCAATTCGTTATTGTTTTGACAATGATGAACCGACTACATGCAAAGAAGCGATGATGGGCCCTGACTCCATAAAATGACTAGAAGTCATAGAATCCGTGATAGTATCCATACACGAGAAATCAAGTTTCTGAACTTGGAAGACCCTCCGGAAAGGCGTGAAGCCTATCGGTCGTGTTTGGATCTATAAAGAAATAGACATGGATGTTTAACATCTATGAAATAGTCGACATGTCGGAAAGAAGTTTACGGCAATGTTCAAGGACTTGACTATGACAAGATTTGATCTTTCATAGCGATATATAGTCTTGACGGATTAATGTAGCAACCACTACATATAATTTGGTATATGGTAGTTGAATAAAAAACAAGGTTCTTATAATAGAACGGTTACCTAGGACGTGTACATGACATGGTCCGAAGGGTTTTGTTAATTCAAAGGGTGCTAAAAGGGCATGCAAACTTCAATAATTGAAGTAAGCATAGCGGAGTTGGAATCTTCACCATGATGAAACTGTTAAAATAGTTTAAATTCATTGGAGACGATGAAGATGCTTGCATCTGCAAGAAATTAAGTGGGAGCGTTGAGACATATTTCTAATACATTATGTAGAGGACATATTGTTGATTGGAAATGATGTATATTGTATTGACACAAGTTAAGAATTTCATTAAAATGAGATTTCGATGAAAGACTTGGGCAAACCCGGAATATTTGGCATCAATATATATATGGATGGATTGAGGCGCTAATATGGTTGTGCCAGACATACATATATGAGATATTGAAAGGGTTCAATATGGAAACAACAAGAAAGGTTCTTTCTACATGGAAAGGATTGTATCAAAATTCAAGTGTTTCGACACTTGCTGAGTAAAATCACATGAAGATTTTGGTCGATTATACCATGAATGTATATATCCAAAATGTCCTATGCTCTAAGTGTTATGAGCACATACGAGAATGATTCATAATATGATCATTGGACAATAGTAAAGATATTCTTATGAGCTTTGGAAGAACTAAGAATATATCATGTATAAGTGACAAATAGTTAAAGGTAGTTCATTGTAAAGCGTTACATTGATACTAGTTTTGTCACAAGATACAAATTAAATTTATCTCAATTTAGACTATGGGTGGCACAATGTAATGTAAAGGATGTTCCATGATGGATTTGGATGAGTTCCAAAGTTGAGACATTGTGACGGATACTACAACAAAAGGCTAAGTATATAACTGCTATAGTAGCAGCATAGGAGGGTATTTGTGTTAAGTAGTTTGTTATCAAACTAGGTGTGGTTCAAAGTGGGCTAATACTATGAAGATATATTGTGTGACAATAATATCAACATATTTTAACCCGAACAAACTAAAGGTCTCACCAAAGGACCAAATTTATACAATGCCATCTCATTTGAGAATGAGTGATGCGTAGAGACGCAAAGACATGCAAATACACACGGACCTGAAACTGTAAGATCTGGAGATTATGTTAACCACTAGCAATAGCGTATATGCAACACCAGAAAGCCATAGGTATTCAATACACAAAGTTTTTCAAACTAGATTATTGACTCTAGTGCAAGTGGGAGACTGAAGGGAATATACCCGAGAGGCAATAATAAAGTGGTTATTATCTTATTCCATGTTTATGATAAATGTTTATTTTGCATGTTATAATTGTATTGATCGGAAACATCAATACATGTGTGTTTAATAAACAAAAAGGATTCCTAGTTATACCTCTCTTATAGACTAGCTTGTTGATTAACAAGATGATCAAGGTTTCCTGATCATGGACATTGGATGTTGTTAATAACAAGGTCACAACATTAGTTGAATGATGTGATGAACATTCATCCGAAGTATAGCATTACGATCAAAGTCATTATGTTTATATTGCTATAACATCATACGAAGTAATCTTTATCCTTAGACCATGAGATCATGTTAATTGCTAACACCGAGAGAGTATCTTGATAACATCAAACGTCACACCGTAACAGGGTGACTATAAAGATGGGTTCAGTGCTACTAAGGTGTTATGTTGAGGCTCATGGATCAAGAGTGGAATATGTCAATTCCGATGACGGATAGATATGCTCTGGGCACTCTCGGTGATATCACATTGAAATAGCTTGCAAGCAAGTGATGTGATCACTAGAATGTTATATCACGGGAACGAGAAAAGAGTGCATGTCGGTAACGAGATCAAACTAGGTATGGAGATACCGATGATTGAATCTCGGACATGTAATATATCGCGAGACAAAGGGATTTAGTTACTAGCGTTAAAAGTTCTCATGATCACAGAAGTCATCGTTGAATGTGTAGAAGTCAGTACGGATCTCCAGGTCCCGCTGCTGATTATTGATCGGAGAGGGGTCTTGATCATGTCTGCATTATTCGTGAACCATAGGGTGACACACTTAAGAGTTACCGGACACCATTTTGGAGCACATATGTTTCAGACGAAAGAATTGAAAAGCGCAGGAATTGTTTCGGTAGAAACCGGAAATTGTTTCGGGTGAAATTGCAGAAAGTGGTTCTGCATGTGATATTGAAATATTGCAAGGGGTTATATGTGAATGTTTGTTAATTAAAGTAATTAACAAAATTCTGAATAAAAATAATAAAAGAGTTTTATTAAATGAGAGAGCATTAAATTTGGAGAAATTTAATGCATTTAAAGTGGAGACTTTAAAAGGGAATGTGAAGAGGCATTTTAATGTGGAGGGGTTACCACCACATGAATGGAGGAGGTGAAGGGGCACCCCTTGGGCGCCGGCCATGGTGGGGGGCACCCCCCTCCTCCTATAAAAGGCCACCCCCTCCCTCCTTCTTCCTCACACCTCCTTATGAAGGATCTCTCTCCCCCTCTAGAATTATTTCCCCATGGTCTCGGATTAGCGAGATACATGTTCCCGGTGGCATTTCGTTTAGAAGGAGTTGCTGCTTCCGCTGGATCATTGGAGCGAGGAGGTGGAGGTTGTCCGGTGGCTTGAACGTGTGTGCGAGTACGGATACGCTGCTGAGTTGCGGCGCTCGGACTTCCTCACGATCTTGAGATCGGCAAGTGTACGACTACATCAACCACGAGTTCCTACTCGTTAACAAAACTCGTTGTCTTCGAGGGTAAGTTCTCGTTGGATGTATGTTCACCCGTTGCTTTGTACCTAGTAGATAGATCTTGGCGTGTGGTTCTCATCGTAGGAAATTTTTTGTTTTCTATGCTGCGGACCCAACAACTTTTGCAACGTATCAGGCCCACACCACCCCCTGGCGCGGGCCAGCCTTGGCCGCGCCGCCAGGTGGTGTGGCCACCCTGGCCCACCTCTGGCATCGCCCTCTGACACATATAATCCCCTCGAAACCCTAAGACTTAGGGAGCGATCACAGAAATATTTCGCCGCCTCTGCGGGGCGGAAAATGGCAGAGAGAAAGAGCTCTCCGGCAGGCAGAAATCTGCTGAGGAAATTTCTTCCTGGAGAAGGTAGATCGTAGCCATCAACACCACCATCAAGCTGGACTTCATAGGGATCATCATCATCATCTCCACCACCACCATCATCACCACTCCATACCGTTGTAACAATTGGGTTGAATCTTGCATAGTTCTTATGAGAAACTTTCGCGGTGTTGATTACTTGTAGTAGTTGATGCTATTGAGTGGAACCGTTGAATTATTGTTATATTCAGATTGTTACTTATCATTATTTCATCTCTGATCTTGATTCATATGATGTCTCGTGAGTAGGTTGTTTAGTTCTTGAGGACATGGGAGAAGTCATGTTGTTAGTAGTAGAATTGTGTTGCGAAAGATTCAGTGGTTTGATAATTAAGTTGTGGTGTTATTCTTCTAGTGGTGTCATGTGAACGTCGACTACATGATACTTCACCTTTATGGGCCCAGGGGAATGCATTGTGTATTTGACTACTAATCGTGGGGTTGCCGGAGTGACAGAAACCTGAACCCCCGTTAGAAAACCTTTGCTACGGAGCCCTGACGCTGATGCTACAAGGGCGAATCGTGGATGATATAAGGGTGAGAGGTCGTAGCTATAAAGAGAAATGCACTTCTAGCGTGCATGGGACATCCCGTGCATACATGCACCATTCATTTTGATAGATTTGTTTTGAGATTAGGACTTCTGCATACACAAGGTACCCCACACACTCTCTTTCATCTGACACCTCACAGTCTCTCCACACATTCTCTCTCATCTGACACCTCACAGTCTCTCTCTCATCTGCATGTATTTCATTTCTAAGACTAAATTTGAAAGAGCTGTATATGTGAGGATAATTATCAAAATAATAATTGGTTTGGACCTGTATTTTTATTTCGGCAAGATCTTTTAAACAAGCCAAAATTTTGTAAAATTTAAAAACATGAATTCCGAAACATAATGAAACGTTTTGTTTGTCAATGGAAATAAACGAAACTTGTTTAATTTATTTTTCATCAATATATTTCATGGTTTGAACTCTAAGTCAATTGCCAATTATTTTTCCAACTCTGTTGAACCAATTTTGAAACTTGATGAAACAAATTGTTTAAAAATATATTATCGTGAGGCTTCATCGTGTTTTTCAAAGTCACACTATGTTTCAAAAGTCGATTTTCAAATTTTGTTAAAATATATTCAATATTGGTATTGTTTGGAAGCCCTCTTTGCAAGAAACCCAAATGTTGAAACGGTTTTTAAATCAAACATCTGGTTTAAAATCTATAATAGTTCTAAATTGTGAGAGGAAATGGAGGAGCCTCACACAACATCTGACTAAAAGCCACAAAGTATGGGGAAAGAGGGGTGGGCCATGCATGCTATGTCCCGTGCATGGTAGAAAGTCCCCTCTGTTGCTACAAAGCCCCGACGCCGATGCTACAAGGGCGAGTCGTGGAAGCTACAAGAGCGAGTGGCCGTTGCTGTAGAGCTCCGAGGCCGATGCTACAAGGGCGAGTCGCCGATGCTACATGGGCGAGACCTTGTTGCTACCAGAGCACCGACACCGATGCTACATGGGTGAGAGATGCCACTTCTACAAAGGATGTTGCAAGAGCGAGACGTAGTTGCTACAGAGAGCCGACGTCGATGCTAGAGAACATCGTCGCCGGTGCTACATAGTGACGACCTCGATGCTACAAGGGCGAGAGACCTTGTTGCTACGAGCACCGACACCGATGCTACATGGGCGAGACGCCATTGCTACAAAGCTCTGAAGCCGATGCTACAAGGCCGATACGACATTGCTGCAAGGCCCTGTAGCACGCTGATGCTGCAAGGCGGAGATGCGGGTGCGCTATTGCTTCAAGATGGCGTGTGGTGGTCCAAGCCATGCCACGGATGTTGCCAAGTCGGTGATCGAGAGAAGGGAGGAGATTTTAGGCGGTGTTGCATGTTGGGGTGGCGGCATCGCCATGGAAGAGCAGACAACGGTGGCGCAGTCTCCTCCAGGAGGAAGACGAGGCGAACTAGAGATTGAGGACGACAACATATGGAAATAAGAAAAAATGTGAGAGAACGGAGTAGTGGGCCTGCATGCCACGGTTTCCCGGCACGTGGCGGGTGCATGAGGCGGGGGGTCAGGGGACTGGAATCCCCCGGATGATTAGTATCATTATCCTTAAACATATCATACATCAAAGTGTGCACACCGTCTAAAATTGTTCACCCATATCAGGAAACTAGAGTATGATTTCTTTCTCGAATTTGCCTCTGCAGTTTGTAAGCAGGAGTCATGTCAGCGTGTATACTACGTGTAGTAATATGCATATGATGGTGTTTATAGGAGGGTCCAGTTGTTTACTTCTATTCTTGTCTTCCCTAAATTATAGGGAGCGAACATAAGATATTTAGTACCCCAAATTATAAGAAGCAAACGCGAAAATTTTAGTTCCTCGGAGCAAAGTCATCGGCAGTCATTGGGTCTTTTAGTATATGGTGGATGAATACTCCTGTTTTTCTAACTGCCACATGGCAAATTGTCAGAGCCAATGTTTCCGTGACAACTTTGTTGAGATCGTGCTGCCGCGCACTAAGCGAACGTTCTCCGGCGAGCATTTCGCAGCAGCTCGATCGACCTCTCCAGGGTATCAGGGTTCATGATGTCAGGCTCTTGGGTGTCAGCGTCCTCAGAAGTGCCAAGGGGCTCGTCTGACCCCATGGCATACCTCCTGGTGGCAAGACCGTAGGAGAAGATGGTCTGCATCCGGACATAGTTCTGGATGGGTTTGTTGATGTACTCTGCGTCCTTGGGGTGCGCCTACGAGTGTAAAAGAGTGTGTAACATATTCGCAGCCACGGGCGCAGCGCAGACAGAGCCAATACTATAACTCCAAGCGCACGTGTCTCGAGTTTACTTGGGCCTCGTTTGATTCATAGGATAGAGAAAATATAGGAAGAGGAAAAAACATAGGATTGCGATGTTATGCCAACTTGAATTCTACAGGAAGAGGAACTCTGTTTGATGTAGCAAAGGAATTTTTCCATGAGGTCATGGTCTGACCTAATGTTTCTTTTCTATAAAAACTGCACTACAAGATTCCTATAGGATTAATTCCTATAGGATGTGTTCCTATGAAATCAAAAAAAAACATAGAATTTTTTTTCATAGGATTCAAATCCTACACAATTTCTATGAATCAAACAAGCCCTTGACCATTTTGACCGTGATAACGTGTACCATAGCAGCGCGGATTTTGACAGGGCCTCCAAGCATATTCGTTCTAGCGGTAAGTTTCAAAACCCGTAATTAGAAACTTACAAGACAACATAGGAACTTATCAACCTTAAAAAAAATAGATGACCGTAGATAGAGCCTAGGCGCCATAACATCTGGAGATTCTTGTTTCCGGTACATTCAGCTGGCGTAGTAGGTAGTATCAAATAGTAGCATGCATACGATAACAATGTTGATATTATCTCTATAATGCATAGTTCCATTTAGTACTTCATAATTTGCAGAATCCTAATGCAAAATTATGTACAAGATCTTTTTTATATTAGTTTTTCTAATTCTACGCGCTATGATATGGTATCTATCTATGATACCGTACCATCTCTTTATCATTAATTGTAGTGGATATCGATATTTTGCATACATAAAATATAGATACTAGTTATGATACTCCTGGTATGTCTAATTTTATCGCCACGGTGGTTTGTGTACCATAGCTGGCAAAGGACAAAAGGTCCGGGATGATTACATTATTAGTCTTTTTTGCGGGTAGTTCTTTATTGCTAGCCCCACATGCATCTTTCAAAATGGATTACGTCATAGGGATATTCGAGTCGTTGTATACATCTGTATATATACTGTATGCATGTGCATACGTTACGTAAAGAAGAAGCCAATGTAGCGTGTACTTCTTGTTCAGAGACTTTTATAAGTGCTCACTTGGCCTGAATAGACCGGGCCCGGCTTTGTTTGCCACTTATTAAACATTTTTCTTGCTAGCACATAGTTGTAGCGTTCTAAAACAAGCGCCCACACGCATACCCCTTCAAGCCGATGGAAACAGATAGCGATCCAGAGCACTTGGTCTAGTTTCAAACATAGAGAACAGCCTAGTTGGCTATCTCACCCGTTGTATTGACCCTTCGTAATCGCTATTGCACTCTACCTTGAGTTACAACCCAATCGAGGTGGACATCATCAACCCCGGTAAATTCCCGTGACCACTTTTTACCCGAGCATACCCCCCAGTCTAAGAAAACTCTTATACACAGTGTACAGTTGTGAGAAAGAGTTATCTATACACATGATAAGGTTATAATTCAGAGCAATTCAGTTTTGAAGCATATAGTTTGAGAGGGGTGTAGTTATTAACAAGGATGCGACCGAGAGTGGTCCAGTCGAGATGTTTCACACTTTTATTGCATGGTGTGTCTTGACTTCTGTACGTGTATCGATTGCATCGCTTTCGACCTGGAAAGTACTAGTTGCTTATTAAGAAACTGGTAAAAAAGTTTTGCTCAAAGTTGCTCCTTTACTAATTTAGATAGTTACATACCACTAACCTAATGGTGAATCAGACGTTAGCGTTAGCGGCAATTAGGGCATGAACCCGGCAACTTTGCCATGTGGCAACCTTTCCGGATGACAATTTCAAGGAGTTGCCAGGACGGCTACAGATTCGCCGCACCAGGGAGCCAGATTCCTCATGTCCGCTCCATAAAGAACTCGTTTACATTTGAGCATTATTAGACCCCTTTTGAGTTAATTTCTAACGAAAAGTAAATGTAGAGATATTAGCCGCTCGTTTTGGTGGCCACGGATCTGCCGGTCTGGTCAAGTAGTATGTCTCCGAGAGTAATACGCCGTTATAGCATACTGAGGAGTCATCTGCTGTGGCCTGTGGATTCGATGGAGACGCGTACGTAGCTCTGTCGGTAAGACGAGTTTAAGTTGAAATGGTTATCTCTGTCTTTTCACTTATCCGATACAAGCATCCAAAGATGGGAGCATCTCCACTAGCATTCCCACGAGGGCATTCGTAGGGTGTTTTTTTGTCCGGATTTACGCAAAACGGCCCATAGCGTTCCCAGGAGGCGTTCCTAGGCCGAATTTAGCGCAATTTTCGTCCGACGTTCCCAGGCCGATTCCAGAGCGACAGGAACGCCTTGAAACGCCGGATGAAACGATTGGCCACTCCCTCTCCAACACGTCTCCCCCATCTCTCTGCCCTCATCTCTCTCCCCTTCCTGTCCGCCGAGGCTGCCACGCTGCCATGTCCATGTCAAGCTCCCCGCGCTTGCCTCGGCTTCGTGCTTGACGAAGGACGACGCTCGCCTTGGCTTCAAGCTCCCCGTGCTCGCCGGCATCGGATTTGGCGTCGAGGACGAGGGCACCGCGTCTGACAGCCGAGTTGGGGCATCGCGGCCGGTCCCTGGTCAACGAGGAAGAGGAGGTCATGGCGGCGTTCTGGATGGGGCTGGCAACGGCCGAAGCGGAGCGGCGAGCCGAAGCACAGGGGCGGGGCGCAGCGCGGGGCGGCCGGAGGCGCAACACCGGCTTGGGGCGCGGTCGGCGACGCAGCACCAGGGATGGGTTGTGTGCGAGCGCGCATTCGACCTCAAGGTCGCTCTCCGGTGCGCCTGAGGCAGGAACGGCAAGGCGTCGGCAGTGCGGGCTCTCTAGAGGAGGCCGTGTCCGCGGGGCCGAGCGGGTGGTCGCTGTCCTCAAACTCGACGAGGCAGATGGCGCACTCCGGCGCTGCAGCGTCCTCCTCCACCACTTTGCCGGTCTTGGGGTCGGCCGGCATCAGGCGCGAGCTAGGAACGTGTCTGGAAAAAGTATATTTCCAGGCACAAAATTTGCTCCATCCGGATTACTTTTGCTCCATCCAGAGCAAAATTGGCTTGGCAATGGCACAACGAGTGGAGATGCTCTAATACGTAAAAAAAAAGGGTTGTTTATCAGCAAGCATGGTCAACACCTGTTCATAATTGCTATAGAAAAGTCGTACTTCCTGAATACCGTTAACACAACCATAGTAGTGTGTAGAGCTCACCACTCTGTCCTTTAAAGGGAACGAGGCAATAGTCTAGTGGTTGAGTCGCAGTTGGTGCATCTCAGTGACCGGAGTTTGATCACTATTAGGGACGAATTTTTAAATTTTCATGTCAACCTGCTTCTATTATATCATATAAAAAGTGTCTACTTCTTCCTAGCACTGTTTCATTTTTTACTCCCTCCTTTAAAAATAATACAACATATAAATTTAGTCAATTTTGGTAACAAAACACTTATGGTAGCTGCGTATGAAGGTGTCTTATTCAGTTAAAAATTTTGCGCAAAAAGCCTTTAGACAGTATGTCATCTCGAACCAACCCTCACGACGAATATCCTTAATTTTATGAAAAAATCAGCTCATCTTCCTACTGTATTCCTCGGCGGCGAGTCATGATCAAAACTCGATGCTGCCTCTAGACCTCCACTGTAGCAAAGCTTGTATCAGAGAAAACTTGGAAAAAAAACTAGGCTTTATGGATTGCGGCCCGTTGATATTGCCCTTGACATATTCATTATTTGCAAAAAAGATAAACAAGACCGGACGGTGGCCTACTCTCTTATAATAGCTCATGTGTTGGCAAAATATCGGGTTTGTCCTCTTTGTAAACAAATTCATGGATCGACGACCCATCTCTTGTTTCAGTGCTGACATTCTTCTCGTGTATCTCCCTTTGGCTTGGCTCCCCGCGGATCTTGTCGAACCCTTGGGAAGGCATGCCAAATGTCAAAGATTGCTAGTATGTTGTCACTCTCCACCCCGGCGTTCCTCGGAAAGGCGGGTGGCCTCTATTCTCTCTCCAATCTCTTGGAAAATTCTAGAGTTTTCCGACTTATATCCTCCCTTCCAAGTCAGCCCTAATTGCGGACATTAAGGACGAGATGAGGGTTTGGGTTTGGATGGTTACAAATTCTTGGGGAGATTTACCCCCACAAAGTGTAATTGTCATGTGGGTATTCGTGTACTTTGTTGCGCCCCCCATGTTTCGCGCACGCTATCCGTTGGACTTCGGCATATACTGCACATGCAAGATTATCTCCTTTCTACTAGGGTACTACCTCCGTTTCGAAATGTAAGTCTTTTTAGACTAACTAACTAAAATGGCTTACATTTTGGAACGGAGGTAGTACAATCTTAGCTAATGAAAAAGGCCAAGCCTTCTGCCTCATTTTTCAAAGGTCGGTGCTTTTTTTTTTGACTTGTCAAAGGTCGATGCTATTACATGGCGAACCGTTGGAAGATCCGAGTGGGACTCACGGCCTTGACACCTTGACCCCTAAATTGGGGATGCCCTGTAATTGGAAGATCCGAGTGGGACTCACGATTGGTGGGTGACTTGTCAAAGGGTTCAACCTGGTGGGTGCACGTGTGGGTGATCGGGTGCGGCTACGGCGATTAAAGCCGGTGATCTGGATATAGATAAACTCTGAACTGATCGATTCGATTGAATCTCGGCCATGTGCAGCTCGTCATGGCGGTTCCGGATTAATATAAACTAATCACGTGCAAACACGCGTGCTACTTTGTGTGGAGAAACATGGATGCATGTCTTGTGTGCTGGACCGGGGGTATCCAGATAACAACGACCCACCTATGTATGTCCCTAGCAAAGTGATGGCATAAAAAAAATGCAGGACCTAGTACCAGGATACCTATGTTTTGGAAACATCTAAGTAGGTGAAAACTTTTCAAAACACCTAGTACCAAGAGATCCCTACTCCACCCCCCAAACCACTTTTTTGAGGTTTTTAAAGAAGAAGAAAAGGCCCTTATGGGAGCCCTCAAAATTAAAGGGCCCTTTTTTTTTAACAGAAGAACCGATATATTATTAGGCAAAGAGAACAGCACAACTCTTACAACAAGGACACTTAAGATCAAAGACGAACCTAAAGCCTAGAAGCTCACAATAAAGAGGTAAAGCTGGAAAATCAGGTTGACTACACAGAAGAACACCATTGGAGCCTACCAGGGATTCCATCAAGAACATGTAATTGCCACGCCTGCAATTGTGTTCTTCAGGGGCCTTACAAATCCTAACCACCCGCAGAACCAGCGGCTCAACCGGCAATCGAGATGGTATAGGCAAACGAGGTTGCAAGTTGAGCTGTAGATATAAAGGCTGCATCACCGAGCTCCACACTGGGAGATATTCCTCGCTGAATCTGGGGAGCGACGGCAGAGACGATCTCAACTGTCTCCGGCGCACACACCCGAGCGACAAGAAGATCGTGAAGACGACCTGAACAACAATTCTCAAGAGATCCTTAGTGAACAAGTAGGCCTTAAGACTGCATCCAGAGAGGAGAAGATCTGAAATAATCCAGTAGGAGCAGTATAACCAGAAAGCCCCGTCTCTTTGAAACTCCAGCACAAATCTAGTCCTAGGTTATATTTGCCCCAACCATCACCACGATGGCCAAGGCCGTGAAGTGTCTGGGAAAAACTGGAATCAAAAGATTGCCAAAGTATAACAACGACAAAATCAAGCCGCCGTTCAGATAGGCTCCGGTCCAACGCATCCGCAAGGTGCCAAGCAAAATTCCTTGCATCCAACCTCGATGCGCAAGAAGCAGGCTGAAGAGGAAACCACCCCGTCTCCACAGCAGACAGGTAGGGGCTCTTCCTCCCACTCCCGCAGCAGACCACCGAGGAAGCCCCCAACTCAGGGGCCCCCGACCACCTGACAGAAGCCATGGCCGCCTTACCGCCGAAGAACTCCCCCCCCCCACCACCACCACCTCGGCCGGCCAGGAGATCCCTAGAGGAAGGCCATGTTGTAGCACCACTCCCTTCCCTCTCGGTGCCACAGCCGACCGGGAAGAACAGAAGCACACAACACCACTTCTTCTTCAGGTGAATCGTGTCACCGGATTTATTCTGTGAAGTGCTGACCATCTCCTCCACTTCCCACTCCGACCATCGGAGAAGCAGTAGCCGAAGAACGAGTCCTAAAATCGCCGGGATCTGGGCGCCGAGATCTGGGATTTTGCTTCGATTTCTAGGCAAAAAGCCCACTACCATCCCAAGGCCAAGCATACAACTACTCCTAACTACACCGGTGCCCCCCCCCCTCCCCCAACTCCGGCGAGCAGCGCCGCCAGAGAGGGCTTGGGTAAGGCCCGAAAGCCCAGGTTCGACTCTCAATGGGAGGGGATGGGAGGGTAATGGGAGGGGGTAATGGGGGTTGTTTCTTCTGAAGGAGAATGATAAAGGGCCCTTAGACTTGGCCTAAGAGCCCTTAGTTCAAGGGTCTATTCAGTGGCGGACCAAAGAATTAGTTAAAGTCTGGGCAAACCATATATTTAAAGGCTAATGACACTATTTTTGATCAAATTTCTATCGAATTAAGCTTGTCGGCCGGCCGGAAGCCTGGGCGTCTGTCGGGGTTTAGGGACGGTTGGGTCCGCCTATGGGGAGTTAAATGTAGTAAGAGTCACTATACTTGTGCGTGTAGCTCGGTTTAGTCTTTGCACTTGGAGATTGCAAAATTTTATCCGTGTACTTGTCAATTCGACTCGATTTAGTCCTAAACCATGTTTGTCGTAAAAATTGCGCTGACGCGAATACCACGTGGACTTGGGTCCCTCTCATAGGAACAACTGGTTGGAAATTTGCAATTATTTCCTTCTATGTGCCCCGTTACGGTTAGTTAATCTCCCGCTGTAAAATATGTGAACCCTGGTGTTGCCCATCGTCAAGTGCGACCCACAGGGGACTAAGCGCAAATTTCTAGGGATGCTGTCTCCTGCGAGTGAGATCCACATCCACGTGTCATCTGTCTCAACGCAATTTTGATGAAAAAATATGGTTTAAGACTAAATCGAATCCAATTGACAAGTACATGGCTAAAATTCTGCAAGTTGCGATTACAAGGATAAATCGAGTCACATTGCACAAGTTCATGGATGGCTACTATATTTAACTCGCCTATCTATGGGTCTATTCACTACGTCCTCCTTTCAACTTCCCCTTCTCTGAGATTTTTCGTTCGCTGAACGAGTTCCTCCCCAACCCGTGTAACTCCCATCCAACCACCAACTGTTGCCACTGAGACTTTTTCAATAGAGTGCTACCTATCTATAAGCCGTTTTCTACTAGCTGTGTTAGATAAACTGTGATGTCTCGTTAAAATTGACTATGTTTTGAGATTTGTGTATCCAAGACATTTAAAAAATTATGAATTTAAAAATTGTTGAATTGTATATGCACTATAAATATTGTAGATTGACTGATTGTGGTGTACATCATATACGCAAAAACAAGAGAAGGATTTGCGGACAAAAAATGGGGGGGGGGGGGGGGGGGGGGGGCGTGTTTGAAATTTCAGGGTTGAGAGTGCAGACACTTTGTGTGTGACACAGAGGTGGTATACCAACCAAAACTTAGACAGGGATAATTAAACACAACCGTACGGTTAAGTAATTAGGTTAGGTTACTACCTCTGTTTCCAAATACAGCCTTTATAACATTTAAATTATAAACTACTAAAAAACTTACATTTCGGTAGGGAGTAGTACTAAATTGAGACATACTCCAAGTATTATATGCTATAGGGATTTAAGGGCATCCCATGGGCACGGCCCAACCCGTCCGAACGCGGATGTGCGCGGACTCTCCAACGGCACAATCCATCTGGACCGATACGCCTGGCTCGACCCATCGGCACGCCAAATCTGGGCAATAGTTGCGTAACTCCGGACAACGCGGACAGCGTGGGTGTCTGGCTGACGTATGCTCGGGCCCATATGTAGTACTAAAACTTGTTTTTTATTAGATTTGGTCATGCCCATTACAAAAAGACACATTTGAATAAAATAAAAAAATAACTACAAGTACTGCTGGAGGAGGCCGTCCCTACAGCTACTCGTCGCCGTTGCCGTGGCCGGCGTTGCCACGACCCGGTTGATGTTGTCGATGGCCCCGTCGATCACCACCCTCACCGTACAGATGGTGTACTACTGGAGGCGTTCGCGGGTGACGGTCCGCCGCCTTCTTGCGGTCCGCCTCACGATTGGTTAGGGCCCTCTCCATCTCGGCCGCCCAGTGGTTCCTCGCCTCTTGGTCGGCCCGATCATCGGCGACACGACGTGCCTGCTCCTCCCGGCGGCACGGCCTGCTGATGGCAAAAACTCTGTGTGTATCAACTCGTTGTGACTCCAAGTGCAGAGTGTTATAGCAAGCGTCTTTTTTTCACAAGGGTGATTCAAGGGTTTATGTCGAACTCTCGGGAAATTGGCTCTCCTCTTCAAGCAACCTACAAAGCAAAGTTTTTTCTTGTGTCCCCAACTCCACCGGGCGGTTGTCAAGCACAAGGTTGGCGCTTTTAGGCGGTGTTTGCTCTTGCTTGGGCTTGTTATCTTCGCTGCGCCGGCGGTCGTATTTTATAGACCGCGGCAAAGACGGAAAATGGCCAGCCAAGCGCGCGCGAGAAACAGAACACAACAATGGCGAGAAACGCCATCCGTGTGGGTGCCACCAGCGCTGATAGCGGACGCCGCGTCACCATTAACGTCATATCGCATAAGGCGTCAAGCGGTGACAACGGGGGAGATGGACAAGATGCGTCGGGCCGCTGTGCCCGCCTCCTTGATCAGCCCGGACCACCACCCAAATCCATCCGCTCCCAACCCATCCAGACTAAAACGGACGCCAATCACCTGTTTGGCTCGGCCCAGTGGAGATGCGGGGTGGGCAATTAGCTAGAGCAGCAGGTGATGTAGCGAAACTGGTTGCAAAAGAGGGCAAACAGTCCACTTTACGATTACCATCTGGATAGGTCCGTTTTAGTATCCTAAAACTTCTTAGCAACACAAGTGGGTAATATTTGCGTGAACCAAAAAAGTTTGGGTAAGAGTATATCCACTTATCCCCCCTTACGGCGTCCGGCGCGGCTCGAGTTTGGGCTGTATGGGGGGCTCCGGCTAAATTCATGATTTGGGGGGGGGGGGGGCTGGCTACCAGCCATGCCCCCATACAAACAACAATCAGCATTCAAACACTTCAGTACATTCGTTTTCAATTTTTACATAGAAAGGAAAAGGTCAACTCCTCCGGCGGCCGAAGGCGCTGCTCTCGCCAGGAGGGCGCGGTGACGGTGGCGGCGCGACACCCCACAGGTCGAACAACGAGTTGTATCTTGCTAGCTGCGCCTCGGCCTCCTGCTTTGCTCGGTCGCGTCTGGCACGCAAGTCAGTGTCGTCGGGCTCTCTGTGCGACACATAGAAGAAACGCATGTAGACGTCGTCAAGTTCTTGCAACCAGAGGTGCTCCGGCAGGAAAACTTGGCGGAAGATGTCCCACCCGTAAGGCTCGCCGGTGGTCCGGTAAGCCGGCCCGTGGGGTATCGATGGCAGTGGAAGCTCGTCGGGCTCGGGCAGGGGACTGGACCAGCCCAGCTCGTCGATGTTGGCTACGCGGGAGTCGTCGAAGTCGACCCACTCGGGATCGGAGCACTCTGAGTCGGTGTGGTTGGGTCCAGGGAGAGGCGGAAACGGATGCCACAGCTCTTCTGTGGACGGTGGGAGAGGTGGAGAGCACGACGGCCAGGCACGGTTATGCGCCGGCCCTACTAGCGATAGCAGCACCGCCGGCTTAGATGTAGAGGGAGAGGGTGCGAGGTCTGGCTATGGTGTAGATCTGCAATGGCGATAGCTGCCGCGCCTACATATAGCGAGAAAAGGGCTGGAGCGGGGCGGGAAACGGTGGAAGAGCATGGCGGGAGAACGCGTGGCCGGCGACGGGACGACACTTGGGAGTCGAGCCGCCTATCTCACTGCTAGCGCATCTTTCTCGGCTCCATCCGGCGACCCCCCCCCCCCCCCCCCCCCCTCCTTCGCGTGGGTTGGGTCCCGCCTGGGGGTGCCGGATGTCAAAAACGTGTTATGCCGGCACCCCACATTGTCTTTAAGGAGGCTTTAGGACGCTCTAAACCTTAGGAGGCGGGGCAATGACACAGGCCGAGAGCCTAGGACGCGGAGAAGGACGTGCGGCTAACTCGCTGGAGCACAAACCTCGAAGTCGATCCAACGTGCTGGCCAGGGTAGGTCTGTGTCTCGACCCATATGCACACGACAGGACCCTCTACACCGCGTCCCGCTCGGCACGATGAAACTAATTTGAGTGTTTGTCTTGTGTTTCCAGTCACTATACCAGATTAATTACCAGTATTTACCACTTCCCGCAAAACTAATACTTGTGCTCTCTGCATCGGAGCTAGCTAGTCCACAAAGTTGCTCGTCATTGGCGGTAAGCTTGAACCAGCTGACACCTATGAGTCTATGACCTATGGCTATGCGCGGTACGTGTTGGTATGGTAGCTGCTGCAGCACGATGTGCACGTGGGTCATCCATCAGGTGCACCTACCGAATGAGAGCCGGTGAAGTGAGTCAACGGTATCTTCCCTGATTCGGATCGGATGTCGATCGGTCGTATGGTCGTCCTCGGCTCGGTAGTTCTGCCGGGTCGTCTCGGCAGGTTATATATGAAAGGATCGGCATTAACAAGCTTTTACCGGCAAAGAAAAAAACTTTAGCGTGTAACACGCCTACGGCGTAGTCATATGCTAACCTAGCGATTAGTCTATCTTAAGGATGGTAATTTTATCCACGAATTCGGGTATCCACATATATCCAACCTGATGGACAAGGATATGAAGGGTTAAATTAGGTTCACTGATTTCGTCGGTAGCTCCGGAGGTGGGCACATGCAGAGGTTTTGCCTTGTGGATATATAATGGACGTCCACGACACATGTGACCCATATATCAGTAACGCAATTTGTTTTGCCCACACGAGGTGTCAGACTCATTTAATGGCCCCTTCCTCAACGCAAAGTACCATCTAACTCTTAACTTGCTAGTCCTAACACGATTCAGAAAGACGCCCTGCACGACCACAACCCCAGTAATGCTAGGCTCTTCCGTTCCGAGTGGATATCTTAGTGGGCAGGGTAGAGCGAGACTGATGGATATGGTTTCGGTCTACCCACCCAAAAAACCCGCCCTATGGCCATCCTTAATTGATCAGGATCAACAAACTAATAGCACGACGTGATAGTGTCGTATACGGCGTGTGGATGCATATATGCCTCCTATGCTAGACGGGTCCCAACCCACCAAAACTGTTGACCATCGAGACAATGATAGAGACGATGGATTTAAGCCAAGCATGTTATAGCCAGAGGTGGAATCTGAACATGTTCATATTACTATCTCTCATCCCTGTGGTTAAACATAGCATATATCAAAGTGTGCGCACTGTCTAAAACTGTTCACCCGTATCACGAAACCAGAGTATGATTTCTTTCTCAAAATTTCCTTCTGCCGTTTGTAAATGTCAACGTGTATACTACGTGTAGTAATATGCATATGATGGTGTTCATAGGAGGTCCAGTTGTTTACTTCTATTCTTGTCATCCCTAAATTATAGGGAGCGAACATGAGATATTTAGTCCCCCAAATTATAAGAAGCAAACGCGAAAATTTTAGTTCCTCATAGGAAACACATACGGCAGTTATTGGATCTTTTAGTATATGGTGGATAACAATTTGTAGCATCCCAATTGTCTAACAATTGTAATGCTACATGGTTTAGTAATATAATGGCTACTTCCTACGTATAATTGTTGCATCATAATTATATCATGCTCATGTCATCATGCCACCTTGCATTTGAGCATCATATAAACCTTTTCTATTTGGTTCTTCTTCTCATTATGCATTTGTCTATTACTTGTATTTGCTTCTTGATAAATTGTTCCATGCCAATTTTGAGTTGGGGCATATCTCTTTCAATCCTCCTATCCACTAACATGACATATTTCATCTTATCCACCATGCATATATGCTTGGGGCATCATCTTATCCACTTCGTTTTTCCCCTTCTTATCTCTAGTTATGTGGGTTACAAAATCTACTCTTCGAATTCATAGCAAAACGGATTCAAAACCAGATATATGTTGGCTGTAACTCTTATGGTGCTTGTCTCCAAATCTTCATGCTTTGACCTTTTTTTATTTCTTTGTAAAAGGCCATTTCATGTCCAACTTGGATGCCCTAGTGTTCCCTATCATTAGACATCCCCTGCTTCCAACATTTTCATTCCTGGATTAAACATAGTGCCTCTTTTTCAAATTCTAGAAACAAAATTAATGAATTCTGGTTCAGCTATGGGCCATGTTCAGTTAAAAGTTCAGTTAACAAGTCGTGTTCTTCAGCCAACAGAAGCAGCAGAGAAGCACCCAGCCTATACCACTTCAGGATGGTAAACACGGTGTCATTCCCCTGTTCCTCTTCTCCATCACCCCTCTCTCTTTGCAAGTTGACGGCAGCGAGCAGGTGCCCGTCCACCTCCGTCATCCTCGTCACACAGAGCTCGCCTCCCCTTGTTAAGCCGTAGCCACAAACCCTAGCCGCTGATTCCTCCTTGCTCCCCTCGTTTCCCTCCACCTCCCTTCGCCATGGTCGTCTCTATGGGCTGGTTCCCGCGGCCTCTGTAGTAGCTGCCGGGACGAGTCGAGCGGCGGAGAGGTGCCACCATCCACGTGGCGAATCCGCAGCAGCAGGGAGGCCGGAACCGCAGGGAGCGTCAACGCCGTCTTCCTCCCGTCAGTAACTGGAGCCGCCACCTCCTCCACGCCTTCCCAAGGCTGCAGCTTTCTCCGACCCCAGATTCTCGCGGGAATCGGTCGAGGTGAGACCCCCGCCCCTTCCCTGTACTTCCCACCTCCTCTCTGGCCCCAATTCGAGTCCGCCGTGAATGTTTTTCTACCGCTGCACTTGCCCTCTCGCCTTGCCTGAATACAAATTCAGTTAACACCGGACACAGTTTCAATTTCGCATAATAGCAGCCCCACCTCTTTTTGTTCTGTCTTCTGAGCAACAGCAGGTCAATCTATGGTGCTCGATTCGATCTACCAAGAGCACTAGACCAACTTGAAGGTACCATCTCCAAGCCTTCGTCTCTGGATTCGCATATCCATCCCCGATCTCGACGTTTTCATCATTCTTTTCTCGCTGTTTTTCATCTCCTGCAGTTGTCTATTATTTCAGTTTCGTCACATCAAAATTCCATCCATGTCTCCGTCTACTTCCAGATTAAAACTATGAAGGCCCCTTTGTACTTGACAATTGGAGCTAGCTCAATAGGTTCCCGTCCTTGTTTTTGTTCCAGCAGATCGTGAGATCAAATCCCTCTGGCTCAAAATAAATCAACCTTTTCTTTTCTTGTTCTCTAAATTTATGCGTGTACAAACTCTGAAACCAGAACGAAGAAGATTCAGACAACTCGACACTTTCAACTATAAACTGTTAAATCCCGTTGGATCTTTCGTTGATAAAAGGCTAGTCTACTTTTGATCAACAACCACTTGATATCCTAGTGGGACCGACTTGTTCCTACATCTTTTGGCTCATGGATCGACTCCTAGTCAGGCTATTTTCATGCCCCCTGTTTTTCTTTTGTTTTCTCCGAACCTGAGCGAGGTCCTAGATCAAATTCAAAAGGAGCCGTGTCTCTTTTCTAAGCACAGCTAGCAAACTAGTCCAGTGGCTAGTCACTCGTGTATCCATCTATGAGCCCAGACTTCAAAATTTCTAGTGAAGGAAATAAGCCCCAACCCTTTTAATGTTCTTTTTTCCCTTTTTTTTCAAAAGTTGGAGAAGTTAACGATCTGGTTTTGTATGCAACTAAAAATTGACCCTCACTTTTTCGTCTTGAACAAATAAAAGCTGTGCTGATAGTTCAACTCCTGTATCTTTTTGATTTTTTTGAGAAAATAAAACTTGACCCAAACCATAAAATGCTTTAAGAATGAATAATTCTTATTTTTTTTATTTTGGTATATCTGAATACAATGTTTCATATGTGTTTCCCGAGCAGAAAAGAATACAAGGATTAATAATATGTCATCCAAATAATTTTCGGGCAATTAAATTTCGAAATTGTTTTGATACTATTAAATGGTCTTTTCTTAATAAATCCATAACTTTAATTCCGTAATTCCAAATTCGGAAAATAATATGTCTAAATCGATCAGCGCGACGAGCCTGTCCTTTCTATGCATTCTATGTTATGAATTGAATCATGCATCATGTAAATATTAATTATACAGCAATGTTTATGGGAGCAAAACATGACTAAAAACCTAATAAAATGCTTTATTCTTGTACCCCACACCTCACCCATGCCATGCTATGCCATGCCATGTAAATTGTGCATCATTCATCATGGCATGCTTGTTTGCTTGTCGCATTTTAATTCATATGCTTGAGCACTTTATTTATGTTGGCCCTTGTTTGTTTGTTTTTCTTCGAATAGACGCCTCGCAGGAGAATTATCAGGAATTACAGGAGTTCTACCCAGATCCATCTCTCGCTTCAACTGAGCTGCCAGGCAAGCACTACCACATGCTTGCATACATATAGTACCTAATTGCCTCTATCTTATTCTTGCATCATTGAGTCGCGATTGCATTAAATTGAATCTCAAGTACTGCATAGCCTTTACTTTTAAACCCCACCGAAGCTTGTTCCTCCATTCCCTGAGCCATTACTACAGGAGTTGTTTGATCCATGTGAGTCGTAGAAAAGCATGTGTAGGGTATGTGAGTGTCTGATGGATAACAAGGTACCTAAACAACTTAACCTGAGTAGTAATGGGATAACTAATGAAAGAGGCACCGGTGAATCTGCTATTTGTTTTTTTCATGCTCACTCGTGTCCCGTAGGACCACGAGTACTTGATTCCTGTTCCTTGACTATTCGCACTATCCACATCCGGGAGGCCTTATGGACCCCCCTGAGCTAGAGCTTGATTCATTCTTATTTCTTGGGGCCACAATTAGTTTGGAGCTTTATTACTATCATGTACTTATGCCATGTTACTGTTTTATTTAAGATTGTGCGTGGAGCACCTGTACTGTTTTGGATCGCGCCACGTTTTCGCGGTATCGACAAGCCCAGTCACACTTTTGGGTTCCCAGTCGTTTACAGCCGTCGTCGCAAACCCTGGGTCCGTCTCGAAGCCGGCCAACTTCGTTGCGGGTAGCTTATTGGGGTGGCCCCCTGAAATTTTTTTGTATCCTGTGATTGCTTTGTCGTGAATGCCTCGTTGGGTTTTGAGTTGGGTTTTCCGAGGTTGATCGAGTGTGTGTTGCTATTCGTGCACCCCTGCAGGGTAAATCTTTCTGAAAGCCGTGTCCGCGGTTATGGACGACTTGGAGCACAGTTTCTCGATCATAGACAAGTATAACTAAAGTACCGCTTTTAAATGGACTAAGTACTTGACTAGTAAATAGTGCAATCCTCACGGAATGGTTAATAAAACTGCCAACGGATGATGGGGGTTGTTCGTCCGCTTCCTCGTTGGTAAGCGAGGAGGAGGATGGATCTGTTAATTATACTGTTATAACTGTTGTTCTTAATTAACGGACATCCGTCTATCATTGGTTAGGCGGATGGTTAGCGAGTATCTATAGACTTGTTAGTTATTATCTTTTGCTGCAATTGCGTCATCCCAGGTTGTGTCCCCTTTAGAGGCATAAAGACTTGCTGAGTACCCCTAGGGTGGTCTCACACGATAAATTGTTTGATTCAGATGAACAGGTGTATTCGCAAGATGGATACTGGGTGGAGGAGACAAATGATATTGGCAACGATCATTCGGTGTAGAGATTCCGGGAACGGGGATCCGTGAGATCTGTGGGCAGGATGTGTTTATTTATGGGGCATCTTATGCCGATTTGCTTCTTATTCGTACTCAGATCTTGTTTTCCGCTTCCGCGTGATACTCTGATGTTTGTTGTATGAGGAGATATCCTAAATTATTATCTCTATTTAGGATATTTGAATCTTGCCGTATGGCGTTGCAATATTTCTATTTCTTTTAGATGGAATGGATCTGAGGACTGTTGTATGTGGCTTGCATACATACTCACGTGTGTATGTAGTTGATCCCTTCACCTGCCGATTACGCCGCTCGTTCTTGTCCCGATGTTCTGAAAGTGGTTAGGACAGCCGAAAGGTCTACCGTGAGTGGCCCTGGGCCCCACCGTACTGTTTTAACCACTTTCGTTCATCCAGGCATGTAACTAAGAGTGTAATTCACCGAGGTAGTTACACAACTCATGTTTTTCTATCTACCACATGGCAAATTGTTAGAGCCAATGTTTCCGTGACAACTTTGTTGAGATCGTGCTACCGCGCACTAAGCGGACATTCTCCGGCGAACGTTCTGTAGCAAATCGACCGCTCTGGGGCATCAGGGTTCATGGTGTCGGACTCTTGGGTGTCAGCGTCCTCAGGAGTGCCAAGGGGATCGCCTGACCCCATGTCATACATTCCGGTGGCAGGCCGTAGGAGAAGATGGTCACCATCTGGACATAGTTCTAGATGGGCTTATTGAGGTACTCTGCATCCTTGGGGTACGCCTGCTGACTCGTGTATTAACGAGCTTGTTGGGGAACCCCAAGAGGAAGGTATGATGAGCACAGCAGTAAGTTTCCCTTAGTTATGAAACCAAGGTTATCAATCCAGTAGGAGCAAGGAAACACCCCAA
Organism: Avena eriantha; assembly: GCA_910589775.1. NCBI lineage: Eukaryota > Viridiplantae > Streptophyta > Magnoliopsida > Poales > Poaceae > Avena > Avena eriantha. The sequence continues at coordinate 402,530,985 of OU342740.1, read as the reverse complement.
AGGTGTAGCTAGCTGAACTTTGGCAGGGCGCACTACCGGTGCCAGCAGCAACGTGGAGACCTGCACAACACAACCACAGAACTCTGTCCCCAACTTGCGATGAGGTTGTCAATCTCACTGGTTTTGCTGAAAACAAAGGATTAAATGTATCGAATGGAAGAAAATAATAGTTTGCAGAAAGTAAACAGTTGATTGTAGATTGAAAGTAAAAGAAAGGACCGGGGTCCATAGTTCACTAGAGGTGGCTCTCCTTAAGATAGATAACATATTGGGTGAACAAATTACAGCGGGGCAATTGATAAACATCGAGAAAGCATACAAGCATATACTACTCATCTTGACTCCTTTGAGATTCGATTGGGCATTACAACATTATACATAGACCGTCATCCAATTGCATCTATGACTAATAATCCACCTTCAGGTTATCATCCGAACCCCCTCCAGTATTAAGTTGCAAGCAACGGATAATTGCATTACAAATTGTGTGTAAAGTAAACAATACGATTGTCCTATGAACAAAGGATTGCTGTTTTCTCCCTATTAGCAACAACACATCTAGTATCTTAGAGATTTCTGTCACTTCCCCAGATTACTAGAAGCATGAACCCACTATCGAGCATAAATACTAAATCTTGGAGTTGCTAGCATCTACTTGGCCAAGATAGCTACTAACAAGGGAAAGCATGCAAGATCATAAATAACAAAGACATGATAGAATCAATAATCAATCTGAAATAGCATCTCAATATCCATCGGATCCCCACAAACACAACATGCAGAATTACAAATAGATGATCTTGATCATGAACGGAGCTCACAAGATCTAAACATGATAGCACAAAGGAGGAGAACCAGCCACCTAGCTACTACGTGGACCCGTAGTCCAGAGATGAACTACTCACGCATCACACCGGAGGCTTGCATGATGATGAAGATGGCCTCCAGGGTGAATTCCCCTCTCTGGTAGGGTGTCGTGAAGAGCTTCAGATCCCTCCCGATCTAGGGATGGAGGTGACGGCGGCTACAGACTCTTTCGTGGAATTTTGATCAGGTTCTTAGGGTTTCCGTATCAGAGTCAATATATAGGCGGAAGGAGAGGCTGAGGGGGTGCTTGGGCGGCCAGACCACCCCCTGGCGCGGGTTAGGCCTGGCCACGCGGGTCAGGTGGTGTGGCCGGGCTCCAGCCCCTCTCCGTCTCGTATTCTGGCTCCAGGTGTCCCTCAGTGGAATACTGACTTTGGCTTTTGTCCCATCCAATTCCGAGAATATTCATTTTCTGACTTTCTTGAAACCAAAAACAGCAGAAAACAGGCAGCTGGCACTTTGGCTCTTGTTAATAGGTTAGTCCAAGAAATCATATGAAAAGTAATCCAAAGTGTGGACAAAATACAAGAAAGTAGATAAAACCAAGCTTGGAACATCAAAAATTATGGATACGTTTGCAACGTATCAACATCCCCAAGCTTAACTCCTGCTTGTACTCGAGTAGGTAAGTGATAAAAAAGAAAGAATAATTTTTGAGGTGACGTGCACCATCATAAACTTGATCAAAGTATTTGTAAAACTTTCAAAGATGGGATCATAGTACTTCAACCATAACATGAAATACAAAGTTTAGCAATAAGACAAAGAAACTATCTTGCAACATGAAAATGCACAAACAAAAGATTCATGAATAACAATGTTTTGCAATACGTTTGTTTGTTTCACATAAAGAAAACATAGCACAGTGGCATTCAGCTTGCCCCTCATAGAGTAGCAAACATAAATGCATAGGACACCTTCAAAGTTCATAAGAGTGACTAGATACAAATAGTTTAAAACAAGCAATATAAAGTTATGCATCAATCAACAAGTCTTAGGACAATGCACATAGAACTAAGAATGGTCACTATGCTCTCAAAGTAAGTTCTAAAGATAGAAGGTGGAGACTCAATATAAAAGTGGAAGATGGGCCTTCATATAAAGAAGCAGAGATTCAAGTTTCAGAAAGAGCTTCCAAAAATTATGGTACTTAATAGCTTTCAGCTCTCATTGCCCCCATCATAAGCATCTTGAAGTGATTAAGGTTAAAGTGAACAAACTATGGTGTATATGCTTGACGAAGTATAAGTTGGAAATCTCATGTCCCTTGAATACGAGGGCCGCTCCTCATGCTACTCAAGTTTAGATACCGGTAAGTTCTTGTCATCGTAAGTACATGTGTATCATAGAGAACCGCCAACGGGTTATCCCTTGCCCGATGATACGGAAGAATCCCCATATCAAAATGACAAGGCAAGAAGACAACGAGCATCTAAGCAATCTTCTTATTTACCATGGGAATATGGTGCTTTTCTCTCTCTTTCCTCTTTTCATAATCTCTTTTTTTGTTTTTTTTCTTTTTTCTCTTTTTTCTCAATATCTGTCTCTTTTTTTATAAGAAGAATGCTTCATTGACAGCTCATTATGGTTACGCTGCAGGTTTCTACCATGTCAGGATGGATTAGACCGGCAGCCAGGCGTTTCTCTAACACATATACATAACTCCATGGACTTACAAGCTCCCCTTTCATTTCACACCGACGACATCCATAGACAAAACAATATGATATCAACTAGGTACAAAGTACAAGTGCAATGTTGAAAGCGTTCCCCATGACAGCATGGTTCTGCTAATCTCCAACAAATAAGTGCAAGCATATACAACATAGACGACACAATGGTTCAAGTTTATTAAGGGCAAGAAAAGTAAAGTGTGCCATCAAGTTCATGAGAGCTTTAATCACTAGTTTTATCATAACAAGTTTAATTCAGAAGGTAGATAAAAACATGAATATACTTGGAATAGCATATGCTAGTAGGTAGATATGGTGGACTCTCTTGAATAACTTGGTTTAAGGAGTTGGATGCATGAGCGGAACTCATACTTGGTTGTGGAGGCTAGCAAAAGACTGGGAGCGACAAACTAAGAGAGCAATAATGGCCATAATCATGCAGAGCGACAAAACATCATTGATCAAAGCATAAAGTGATACTACAAGTTGAAAACTAAAGGATCATAAAGGCTTATGGTGACTTGGGATAGTCATAACATGGTGTGAGCATGCGCCAAGTCAACCCAAATAAAGCATCAAAGGAGAACACCATAATACTATGCTTTAATATGCTAAAACAACGCATGATTCTTTAAAGGCACATTAAGCAAACTCAATTGTTTATAACAAGTCATGCTACAACAAAGAATACTAAGCATAAAGCCAAAACAATGTCAAGCATGGCATGCCAAAGCATAGGCCACCGTCAAAAACAAGCTCTCTTTACCACTTAAGCATGAAATTTCTTACTCTTTTCCAATTCAAACCAAACTATTTGAAAAACAATGCAATGAAAGAGGGGGTCCAACCAATTTATTCAGCAAACTAAGAAAACAAAGCAAACGAAAAACCAAAACAAAAAGAAAAAGAAGAGACTCCAAGAACAACACAACTGTGCATGAAACAATAAAAATGAAGCGTTTGGAAAAAACCTCGGATTTTTATTGATGAAGCTTTATCTCATTACTCATTCCTTCCATACACCTGAAATTTTTTCTTCATACAAAACTTCACACAATCTTTATTAGCAACATTAGTACACTCAAGATAATAGGTCTTTAAATTCAGTTACAACACCAATAAAACTTCCATTAAAACACAAGCTACTTTAGCATTTCCCTCAAAAAGCTCAGTTCCCCAAAAGAACTCAAAAGGAACCAACAAGAAGCAAAAATCAGAAAATGGCAGAAATTTGTCAAAACAGACCAGCATGTAAAGATGAATTTTTTCGAAGACCTTCTATTGCTCAAATCAAAAAGTGTTGAACTAACGAAAGTTAGATAACAACCTGGGGCTGAAGCACAAAACTTCACACCTCAAAAGGACGTACAGAGATTTTACACGAATTTTTATGGTGAAGCACAAAAATCTGTTTCGGGATAGCAACTTTCCCAATCATTACTTTTCTCTCATTAGAGGTTACTCTTGACACAAAAAGCAAATAAAAAGGATAAGGAGCGGTTATTACAGAAGTAATAACTTCCAAGACTCATCTAAAACTTTTGGATTATCTCCCAATAAGTACTTTTCTTTAACGGCTTTAAGTTAGGCATAAGAAGCAAGAAAAAGAATCAAGTGTTCTCAAATGAAGAAGCATTAAGATTTTTTTGTTTTCATAGGAGAGGCAAAAGAAATGTTCTCTCTCTTCTTAGGGAAGTGTTCTATACATTTCTTGAGTGGGAGTTGATATTTAATGGTGCCTTCTTTCATATCAATAATGGCACCAACAGTTCTAAGAAAAGGTCTTCCCAAAGTAATAGGACAAGAAGCATTGCATTCAACATCCAAAACATAGAAATCAACGGGGACATAGGCATTATTAACCATAATAAGAACATTATTGATACGCCCCATGAGTTTATTTTTAGCATTATCATCAAGTGGGACATTCAAATAACAATCTTCCAGTGGAGGCAAATCAAGCATATCATAAATCTTTCTAGGCATAATAGAAACACTACTATCAAGATCACATAAAGCTTTGAAATCAAAATAATTCACTTCATATTAATGATGGGTTCCCAACCGTCTTCTTGTTTTTTAGGGATAGAAGCTTTATGTTTCATCTTTTCTTCTTTAATCTTTATGAGAGCATCAGTAATGTGTTTTGTAAAGGCCATGTTCATAGCACTAGCATTAGGACTTTTAGCAAGCTTTTGTAGGAACTTAATAACTTCAGAGATATTGCAACCATCAAGATCAAAATCATAATTATCATCTGAAGTAGTAGAGCTATTGCTAGCCTCAACACTAGTGGTAGTGATAGTAGAAACACTAATGTTTCTAGCAATTTCATCTTCTCTTTCCCACTTAGCATGCAATTCAGCTAATAGTCCAACATTTTCATCAATTCTTACTTGTATGGCATTAGTAGCTGCAAAGGATTATCATTTGTTTCAGGTTTAGCAGCCATTTTATTCAAAGAAGATTGAGCTTCAACCAAAGATGCTATATTTCTTTCAGCATTAGAGAGTTTTTCCTCAATAGTTTTATTGAAAGCAATTTGTTTACTAATAAAATCTTTAAGCATAACTTCATGTTTAGAGGGAGCACTCCTATTGTTGTAGCAATTTTCATAAGCATTACCATTGTTGGGAGGATATGGCTTATAATTGTTGTTACCAAAATTATTCATGTAGGCATTGTTGCTAAAATTATTAATTCTTATAAAGTTCACATGAACTTGCTCTTCTTGAGCAACCAAAGAGGCTAAGGGAACATTATTTGGATCAATATGGGCTTTCCCATTAACAAGCATAGACATAATAATATTAATTTTTTCACTCAAGGAGGAGGTTTCCTGAACAGAATTTACCTTCTTACCTTGTGGAGCTCTTTCAGTATGCCATTCAGAGTAGTTAACAATCATATTATCCAGAAGCTTTGTTGCAGCACCCAAAGTAATGGTCATAAAGGTACCTCCAGCAGCAGAATCCAATAGATTTCTTGAAGAATAGTTCAATCCTGCATTAAAGGTTTGGATGATCATCCAAGCAGTTAGTGAGTGGGACAATTCTTTACCAAAGATTTCATTCTTTCCCAAGCTTGAGCAACATGTTCATTATCAGATTGTTTAAACTTTATTATTTCACTTCTCATAGATATAATCTTACCAGGAGGATAGTATTTTCCAATTAAAGCATATTTGCATTTAGTCCAAGAATCAATACTATTTCTAGTTAAGGAATTCAACCATTCTTTAGCTTTTCCTCTCAAAGGGAAAGGAAACAATTTAAGCTTAATGATATCTCCATCTATATCCCTATGCTTTTGCATCTCACAAAGTTCACCAAAGTTATTTAGATGAGCAGTAGCATCTTCATTACCAATACTAGAAAATTGTTCCGTCATAACAAGATTGAGTAAAGCAGGTTTTATTTCAAAGAAAGTAGCTTCAGGAACAGGTGGAGCAATAGGTGTGCTCATGAAATCATTGTTGTTGGTGCTAGTGAAGTCACAGAACTTAGTATTTTCCAGAGTAGTCATTTTTTGTGTTTTTAATAAAGAAAGCAAACTAGTAAAACTAAAAAAATTGTGTTTTTGATAAAGAAACAAGCAAACAAAGCAAAACAAAAATAAAAAAATAAAGAGATTGGTTATGACGGACTCTCCTTGTGAAGATGTCCTTGACTCCCCGGCAACGGCGCCAGAAAAATACTTGTTGACTCGTGTATTAACGAGCTCGTTGGGGACCCCCAATAGGAAGGTATGATGAGCATAGTAGTAAGTTTCCCTCAGTTATGGAACCAAGGTTATCAATCCAGTAGGAGCAAGGAAACACCCCAAAGGTGTAGTTAGCTGAACTTTGGCAGGGCGTACTACCGGTGCCAGCAGCAACGTGGAGACCTGCACAACACAATCACAGAACTCTATCCCCAACTTGCGATGAGGTTGTCAATCTCACCAGTTTTGCTAAAAACAAAGGATTAAACGTATCGAATGGAAGAAAGTAATAGTTTGCAGAAAGTAAACACAAAGTAGTAAACAGTTGATTGTAGATTGAAAGTAAAAGAAAGGACCGGGGTCCATAGTTCACTAGTGGTGGTTCTCCTTAAGATAGATAACATGTTGGATGAACAAATTACAGTGGGGCAATTGACAAACATCGAGAAAGCATACAAGCATATACTACTCATCTTGACTCCTTTGAGATTCGATTGGGCATTACAACATTATACATAGACCGTCATCCAACTGCATCTATGACTAATAATCCACCTTCAGGTTATCATCTGAACCCCCTCCAGTATTAAGTTGCAAGCAACGGATAATTGCATTATGAATTGCGTGTAAAGTAAACAATATGATTGTTCTATGAACAAAGGATTGTTGTTTTCTCCCTATTAGCAACAACACATCTAGTACCTTAGAGATTTCTGTCACTTCCCCAGATTACTAGAAGCATGAACCCACTATCGAGCATAAATATTAACTTTTGGAGTTGCTAGCATCTACTTGGCCAAGATAGCTACTAACAACGGAAAGCATGCAAGATCACAAATAACAAAGACATGATAGAATCAATAATCAATCGGAAATAGCATCTCAATATCCATCGGATACCCGCAAACACAACATGCAGAATTACAAATAGATGATCTTAATCATGAACGGAGCTCACAAGATTTAAACATGATAGCACAAAGGAGGAGAACCAGCCATCTAGCTACTACATGGACACGTAGTCCAGAGATGAACTACTCACGCATCACACCGGAGGCTTGCATTATGATGAAGAAGGCCTCCAGGGTGAATTCCCCTTTTCGGCAGGGTGCCGGGAAGAGCTTCAGACCCCTCCCGATCTAGGGATGGAGATGACGGCGACTACAGAATCTTTCATGGAATTTTGATCGGGTACTTAGGGTTTCCTTATCAGAGGCAATATATAGGCGGAAGGAGAAGCCGAGGGGGTGCCTGGGGCGGCCAGACCACCCCCTGGCGCGGGCTAGGCCTGGCCGCGCGGCCAGGTGGTGTGGCCGGGCCCCAGCCCCTCTCCGCCTCGTATTCTGGCTCCAGGTATCCCTCGGTGAAATACTGACTTTGGCTTTTGTCCCGTCTAATTCCGAGAATTCATTTTCTGACTTTCCTGGAACCAAAAACAGCAGAAAACAGGCAGCTGACACTGTGGCTCTTGTTAATAGGTTAGTCTAAGAAATTATATGAAAAGTACTCCAAAGTATGGATAAAACATAAAAAAGTAGATAAAATCAAGCATGGAACATCAAATTTTTTGGATACATTTGCAACGTATCAACGCCTACGAGTGTAAAAGAGTGTATTCGCAGTCATGGCACAGACATAGTCAATACTATAAATCCAAGCACACGTGTCTTGAGTTTACTTGACCATTTTGACCGTGATAACGTGTACCTTAACAACGCTGATTTTGTCCTCCAGGCAATATTCGTTCTGGCGATAAGTTTCAAAACCCGTAATTATAAACTTACAAGACAACCTAGAAACTTACCAATCTTAAAATAAAATAGATGGCCGTAGATAGAGCCTAGGCGCCATAAGTACATTAGACTGGCGTAGTAGGTAGTATCAAATAGTATCATGCATATGATAACAATGTTGATATTATCTCTATAATGCATAGTTTCATTTAGTACTTCATAATTTGCAAAATCTCGATACAAAATTATATACAAGATCTATTTGACATTAGTTTTTCTAATGCTACATGCTATGATACCTGTACCATCTCTTTATAATTAATCTTAGTGGATATCAATATTTTGCATACATAAAATATGGATACTAGTTACTCCCTCCATCCCAATTTACTCTGCGTTCTATGTTTAGTCAAAGTCAAACTTTATAAACTTTAACTGTGTATATAAAAAATATCAACATCTAAAATATGTAATAAATATAATTAGACTCACCATAAAACATACTTTTATATTGTATGCAATCGATTTTATAAATGTTGGTATTTTATAAAATATGCTTAGACAAGTTTTAATATGTTTGGCTTTGACGAAACTTAAAATGCAGAGTAATTTGGGACAGAGAGAGTATGATACTCCTGGTATGGCTAATCTTATCGCCACCGTGTTTTGGGTGCCACGAAAGCTAGCATAGCTGGCCAAGGACAAAAGGTCCAGGATGATTACATTATTAGTCTCTTTTTGCGGGTAGTTCTTTATTGCTAGCCCCACATGCATCTTCCAAAATGGATTAAGTCATAGGATATTCGAGTCCTTGTATACATCTGTACGTTTGGCTATGCATGTGCATACGTAACCAAGCCAATGTAGCGTGTACTTCACCTTGATGGACTTTTATAAATGTTCACTTGCCTGAATAGCATACGTCCCCGGCTTTGTGTCATTTGGCCTGAATGGACTTTTATAAATGTTCACTTGGCCTGAATGGCTAACTACTACTAGTACTAGTAGTAGTACATATTTATCTCGAAACACACTTGGTGGGAAATTGGAAGTCGACCACGAGTTTCATTCTCGAAACACATTTTGGAGTTTGAATCATACACAAATAGGATACCTACTCGGTGTAGAGGAGGACACCGCCTTAGCGTGTGTATATAAGGAGGAGCCAATACCCCTGCAAGAGTGTCAAGTTCTAAACAAGCGTGTGCCCTTCAACCCGGCAGAAACTGACAGCGATCGTCTAGATCACTCCTAGTTTCAAACATAGAGATTCGCCTAGTTGGCTATCTCACTCGTTGGATTGACCCTTTGTAATGGCTATTACATGGTACTCAAAGTGCATCAAGTGGACAACCCAATCGAGTGGACATCAACAACCTCAACTTTTTCTCAAAGTGCATCACTTGTATTAACTGCATCCGCTTTCGACTTCAAAAGGACTTGATTATCAAGAAATGGTAAAATGTTCTATCCAAAGTTGCTCGGTTTCAGTATTTTGTTTAGACTATTTTTAGTGTCTTCTTCAGGATGTCGAGGCAGCGGCTACGTCCTGATGAGGTCAGAATAAGATCCTTCCCGCCCTATCCTCGCTCTGATGGTACGTCTAGCATCAGTGGAGGGCGCGTGGAGTCATATGTCCGACGGATTTCTTGGGATCCGGCCGTTTTTCGTATGTGTGTTTTGAGGTTAATCTCTTTCAATCTACGTTGTTCATCTTCGGCGATGGTTACTGCGCTGATCCTTTGGGGCTAGCATGACGACTTCTCGTGCGTGTACTACAACAAGCTCTACTACGACAAGCTTTGCCCGGCTCCGGTGATGGAGGGGCAAGGACGGCGACGCGCCTTCGACTCATGTCTGTTTGTAGTCGTCGCTAGGTGGTCCAATAATCTATTTATATTTTTTATTACTTTTGGAACTCTTTATACTGCCGTTGATGATAATTAATAGATCGGTGGAATTTCACCCAAAAAAAACATATATAGGTAGTTCCTAACCACTATCCGAAGAGTGAACAGGGGAAGAAAGTTCATGTGTTGTTGTTGCCCGGCAACTTTGCCATGCAGCACCCTTTTCCTGCTGACAATTTCTAGGAGTTGCCGGGCCGTCGGATCTAAAAAAACGGACGGCGACAGATTCATCGCACCTGGGAGCCAGATTCCTCACACGTGCGCTAAAAAAAAACGTGTTTCCATTTGAGCATTGGGTCCCTTGAGTTTATTTCTATCGAAAAGCAAATGCCTGCGCGCTAATCAATACAGTAATGTTAGCCGCCCGTTGTTTTTGTGGCAACGTACTCCATATAGCTAGCTGCATGCATAGTCACGAGTCATCTACTGTGGCCTCTGGATCAATTAGGTACGTGACGATTCAATAGAGACGCGTACGTAGCTCTCCCGGTAAGACGAGGTTAAGTTGAAAAGGTTATCTTTTCCATTCTATCTCTTCACAGCTTGATCTTTTTCACTTAGACTGATTATAGTGAGAGTATCATAGCTAGTATCATGCATGTTATGTTGGAAAAAATCTGATGTGACACAATAATTAATGAAGAAAAAGATGGTTAAATTATCAGATAGTACCGTATCATAACACGTAAAACTAAAAAATACTCATGCAAATAAATCTTGTACACAATTTTGTATTAAGATTCAAATCATTAAAGATAGTACTAATATATCTTACCATATGATATCATGCATTATGGAGATAGTATTATACACTAGTACTATATATATGATACTAGTACTATGTACAACTATGACCCGCCTTATCCGATACATAGCATCACACTCCAAAGGTAATACTGCACAAAAAGAAAGAGCTTGTTTACCGGCAGGCAGTGTCGACATCACCTGTTCATAATTGCTACGAAGAAAAGTTGAATCCGAATACCGTTAACACGCCCATACGTGTGCAGGGCCTCTTAAAATAATCCTAGCTACGTGTGAAAGTGTCTCATTCGTTTAGTTCTTTTTTTTGTCAAAAAAAGGCTTTAGGCTGTATATTATCTGAAACCAACCTCTACAACAAAAATATCCTTGCAAGAAAAAGAAATGTCTCTAGTTGGTCACACCGCGTAGCAAAGCTCATATAAGAGAAAACTTGAAAAACCCAGACTCCAAGGATTGCGCCCCATTGACATCTTCATTCTTTGCAAAAAAAAAAAAAAAAAAAAAAAAAAACTGGACAGCAGCCAGCCTCGTCTGTTATAATAGCTCATGGGTTGACCGCGTCTTGATTTTTCAGAGGGGTTACGCATTCATTATTTGGAGCAGTTTTTGTCTCTTTGGGAAAAGATTTTGAAGCAGAAATGTTGCTTTTACTCTGGACGAACGGTATAGTGTCACTTGTGTTTCACTCCTACGGAAACCTACTTGGCTAAATCCGCATACAAGCGGTCACTTACACGTTAGGCTGAAGCCATTACGAGTCAGAAGAGAGAGGCGATCTAAAACCCATCTAGGGTTCGTTCCCCCTAGCTGGTTCACTCGCCTCCGGTAGCCTTTGGGGCTTTGGAGGTGTGACGGACCACGACCCTCGCTGACAGGAGGGTGCATGAAAAATTTCAAAGGTTGCGCGGGTATGTTATTTATTCTCCACCCTGGCGTTCCTCGAAAGGCGGGTGCCTCCGTTGTCTCTCTTGTCTCTTGGAAGGTTTAGGTGAACGGTAATTCTAAAGTTTTCCTCGGCATATATCTTCCATTCCCATCAGCTCTAACTGCGGAAATTAAGGACGAGATGAGGACTTGGGGATTTGGTCGGTGACAAATGCTTCCCACAAGAGTAATTTTCATGTGGGTATTTGTGTAATTTTTTCTGTATAGTGTGCGCCCATGTTTCGCGCTATCGGATGGAGTTGGGCGTAGCTCATGTAAAATTATCAGTTTTTGGCGAATAAAATTATGCGTATAGCTTTTCTACTCCTATCTTAGTTAGTGGAAAAGGCCAATCCTCTTGCTTCATTTTTCAAGAGGTGATCCTAAATGGCGGACGACGCTGGTATACACTCATCTTTTGACGCCTAAATTGGGGATGTCCTGTACCTTTAACCTAGGGAGGCATACATACGGCTAGCTCGCTCGCTGGCTAGCACAAACCTCCATGTCGATACCAACGTTCCACACGATTCCAGTCAGATTCGTCAACTCTGCGCAATAATTTGCGGGACCTGGTGGTGGGTGTCTCGACCCATGTCGCCAGACAGGAACCCGCTACCCCGCGTCCCTCTCGGACGGCACGATGAAATTAAGTTGAGCGATTGTCTCGTGTGTCTCGGTCACTTGTATACGTCGCCGGCGATGACCGCTCGTTGCGTTGCTGCATCGGCAGCTAGCTAGACCACATACTGGCTGCTGGCACATGTGGCTACGCCGTAGTACGTACTGCTAGCTGCTGCTCCACGATTGGGTAGTGCACCTACGGGATTAAAGCCGGTGATGAATGCAATATCCTGGATAAGTGGATATAGATAAAATCTGAACTGATTCGATTGAATCTCGGCCATGTGCGTGCTCGTCAGGTCATGGTGGTTCCGGCCGGCGTCCGCGTCACGACAGGTTGCGATCGATCGATCCGGTTCCTACTACAATAAACTAAGGGCATCTCCACCGGCCCTATCCAACCCATCCGGACGCGTCTGAATGCGTCCACGTGGACGTGCGTAACGTGCGCGGTCTCCCAGCGCACGAACCATCCGGATCGACGCGTCCGACTCGACCCATCGGCGGACCTAATTTGCGTGACCGTTACGTAGGCTCGGACACGGACGGGTCGTGGGCGTGTCCTCCACCGCGCGCGCTACTGTCCCACCCGCCAGCGTCTGTAGAGTCAGAGGCAACTGCAGCACCGATTCAGACGCAACCGCGACATCGATTCAGAGGCGCGGGTGGCAGACTGAACGGCGGCACCGAGTCAGACGCAACCGCGGCAGCCTTCGCTATCAATGACGACGGGACAGGGCGTCGCCTGAGTTCCCGCGTCGGCATTGATGGCGAAGGCACGAGAATCTGCGTGCGCTCCCACCGATAGGGGCTACTTAAGATGCCCCATGCGACCGCCGATGCCGCATACCTCCCCTCCTCTCGCCATCGCATGAGCCACTCAACAACTAGTCGCCACAGCCACCGCCACCACCACTGCCCCCGCCAGCGATGAAGAAGCCGGGGTGGTTCAAGAAGTCGAAGAACGACCACGAAGCCGGCGGATCCGGCTCCAGCAGCTGGCGGCGTCAGGGAAGCGGCATGCCGGCCTTCCTTCGGGGGTCCTGCCACCGCTGCCCCGGGCGCAGGACTTCATCGGTGCCCCGCTGCACGCCGGGAGGAGGAGGAGCCAACCCGCGACCGCCGTTACTTTCGCGTGACGAAGTGGGAGCGGCGGTGTAGGGAGGGGAGAGGCATCGCCCACCACAATGTCTCCCTCCCCACGGGATGTCGCCTCATCCAGGAGCGGGTGCCGATGCCACCCGCGCCGAAGGAGGGCAAGCCGCTCGAGGAGGAGATCGCCCGCCGCATCCGCCAGGTCCCGCCGGCCTTCCGATACGACCGCGCCTACCACAACAAGACCTTCTGGAAGAAGTTCCTGGACTGGGAGCACACGGCACGCCGCCTCAGCACCTACCGCGGCGAGTTCGACCCGTGGAGCCCCCACGACCTCCCCGCAGGTCAATCCGCCTCCGACGGCGTCGTCAACCACTCTGATGCCGACCTCGGCGATGACGACGACATCGACATCATCATCAAGGAGGAGGAGGAGGAGGAGGAGTATGGGTCATCCTCCGCATCCGCCGCCTCGCACCTGCCCCCGGAGTAGAAGGAGGTTCTAGCGCAAGGCTACGACGAGGACGCCTTTCTCGAGCAGGCCATCGCGGCCAATGCAAGAGACGAGGACCGGATGTGGGACGGCTACCAGGAGGCCGTCCAGCTCACCGGCTTGGTGGCGCAAGTCAACGCGGTGCAGCCGCTGCCACCGCCAACCGCCCCCGCCGTAGCCGCCATGGGGGTGGGCTGCTCTGCCCGCGTCGGAGTGATCTGCCCCACCCGCACTGGGGTGGTACGCTTCGCCCGCGCCGGCAGAAACGGATGTGTGGCCGGCGTGGCCAGGCCAGGTGATCGACCATCCGACACCTCTCGCACCCACGCTGACGCCAGCTTCGGGACTGCCGCCGCCACACCTCTAGACGCCGCCGGAGTACATCGACCTCGATCCATAGATGGACAGGGCGGCGGCAGTGGGGAGATCGTCAGTAGCTAGGGCTAGGGCTAGGGCCAATTTTTTTCTTTTTTGAATGTAATATATTTTGTATAATTATGTATGAACTTTGCCAATTTATTTTACGTCCGAATCGTGTTGGTTTAAATTTGAAAAAAAACGACATGGCCCTGATAGCCTGGCACGGACATTTAGGTTACGCTGCTGGGTCGTCCGTTTGGGTCGAGCCAGTAGAGATGCCCTAATCACACCCAACAGCGTGCCGCTTTGCGTGGAGGAACATGCAGATGCATGTCTTCTCTGCTGGACGTACCGGGGCTCCCTCTTCTCTCCCCCAGGGTGCATCTAGTTTAGCACACCCTCCTTTTGAAGATATAAGATGTTTTAGTTGTTTGAAAAGGTGTATCTAAGACTATTTTTAGGGTGCAGGTTCTCTCCAAATCCACATAAACTTATAGACTAAAAGATACTAGATACATATTCCATAAAGATAAAAAATCTTATATTTGAAAACAGAGGGAGTAAACAGAGGGAGTAGATAACAACGATCGACGTAGTATGTCCTAGGCTCCTAGCAAGTGGACGCATCTAAAGCAGGACCTACTAATCGCAGAGAAATTACTCACTTAAAATTATGCTGCTTAAATTGCACACTTGCCGAGATATTCTTAGTGTACATGTACAGTACATGGGTGGTGGATACTTTTTGTAATTTGTGGTGACTTTTATTTACTTGATTATTGGTAAAAATGTTTGCACTTCATACACTTGTCAAATTACATATTTTCATATCTGATCTACAAAGAAAAAAGTGCATGAACTTTTTTTTGGAAAGATATATTAATATCACACGGATACCAATTACATCCAGTCTCTGTAACAATGCATACCCTAATGACAATCCGGATGCACACAGCCATAAAAAAAAGAATTACAAAAAAGAAAAGTCCCGCTGCAGGAATCCAATCCTTAGCAGCAGCGATACTACCACCACCAAAACAACACCAGAAGTCCAACCCCTTCAAAAGCGACACCTACAAGAGGAAAACAGTGCACAAGCGCTGTCATCGTTCGTGTTGGGTCCGCAGCATAGAAAACAAAAAAAATTCCTACGATGAGAACTATACGCCAAGATCTATCTACTAGATACAGAGCACCGGGTGGACATACATCCATGGAGAACTTACCCTCGAAGACAACGAGTTTTGTTAACGAGTAGGAACTCGTGGTTGATATAGTCGTACGCTTGCCAATCTCAAGATCGTGTGGAAGTCCGAGCGCCACAAATCAGCAGCGCATCCGTCCTCGCACACACGTTCTAGCTACCGGACAACCTCCACCTCCTCGCTCCAGCGAATCAGAGAAAGCGGCAACTCCTTGCAAACGCAAGGCCACCGAGAACATGTATCTCGCTAATCCGAGACCATGGGGGAATATCTAGAGGGGGAGAGAGATCCTTTACGAGAAGGTATAGTTTGTGAGAGGGGAGAGGGGGGCTTTATATAGGAGGGAGGGAGACCCCTCCCCTCCCATAGCCGGCGCATGAGGGGGGGACTCCTCCCATCCTTCATTCGTGTGGTGAACCTCCACTCACATAAACATGGCCTCCACCCAAAATCCCACTCACATGTATTTAATTTCCACCAAATTAAATACAACTCTCAATTTAATAAAACTCTTTTATTTATTTTATTCAAAAAAATTTAATTACTTTAATTAACAAACATTCACATAAAACCCCTTGCAACATTTCAATATCACATGTAGAACCACTTTCTGCAATTTCACCCGAAACAATTCCGGTTTCTATCAAAACATTTCCTGCGATTTGCAAACCTTTTGTCTGGAACATATGTGCTCCTAAATGGTGTTCGGCAACCCTTAAGTGTCACCCTACGGTTCGCGAATAATGCAGACATGATTGAGACTCCTCTCAGATTAATAATCAGAAGCGGGACCTAGAGATCCATACTGACTCCTGCACATTCAACGATGACTTCTGTGATCGTGAGAACCTTTAACGCTAGCAATTTAATCCTTTTGTCTCATGATATAATACATGTCCGAGATTCGATCATCGGTATCCAAATACCTAGTTTGCTCTCGTTATCGACATGCACTCTTTTCTCGTTCCCGTGATATGACATTCTAGTGATCACATCACTTGCTTGCAAGCTATCTTAATGTGATATCACCGAGAGGGCCCAGAGTATATTTATCCGTCATCGGGATTGACAAATTCCACTCTTGATCCATGAGCCTCAACATAACACCTTCATAGCACTGAACCCACCTTTATAGTCACCCTTTTACTGTGTGACGTTTGATGTTATCAAGATACTCTTCCGGTGTTAGCAATTAACATGATCTCATGGTCTAAGGACTAAGACTACTTCGTATGATGTTATAGCAATATAAACATAATGACTTGATCATAATGCTATATTTCGGATGAATGTTCATCACATCATTTCACAAATGTTGTGACCTTGTTATTAACAACATCTAATGTCCATGATCAGGAAACCTTGATCATCTTGTTAATCAACAAGCTAGTCTATAAGAGAGGCATAACTAGGAACCCTTTTTGTTTATTAAACAAACATGTATTGACGTTTCCTGTCAATACAATTATAGCATGCAAAATAAACATCTATCATATACAAGGAATACATAATAACAACTTTATTATTGCCTCTCAGGGCATATTTCCTTCAGTCCGATCAAAGATCTTAGGTTTTTACCCTGGAGAAAGTCCTCGCTCGCAAAGCAATGCCTTCTACAAGGCCATTGCCAGGCACAACCAATGAAGGCCAGGTCTTGGGTTTTCACCCTGCAAGGTAAGACTGTGAACTCCTCCTGTGATGTCGCCCTCTCTAACAGACGCTGCTGCGAGTCAGAGATATCCAAGCCAGATCCTCATCGTCATAAAGACTCAATCCACCATAGCTCGCCCACATGTCTGTGCCTTCATGACATTCTCCGCATCTGATTTCACCATGTGTATCGTCAAAGACATGTCGCATGATGGTAACAGGTAGCAGAGCTTCACCGCGCTCTCACTAACACAGGTGCGCATGACCAAATTCCTCCCGATCCAGCAAGCTCCAGACATATGCGCCCATGGGAGTCCGCCGGCGGAGCCTTCCAGAACCAGACACTCCGGCCAGATCAATAGAGACACACATCAAGTAGATCTTTGTCTTGGTGCGAGAGAGACCCGAGGACCACCCCCTTTATTCAAACCGAGCCGGCAGCCCCCTCGCCACCCGCCGGCAACCTGCAAGATCCGCCACACCAAACCCTACCAGCAACCTTGCGGCTATGCTAGTAACGAGAGAGATGATAGCAGAGCAGAGTCGATCCCCACCGGATCCGGCCCTACCAGCAGTGGGGAGGTCCGGGAAGGCAGCATCGGAGCCCCAGATCTCAAGATCTAGGGTTTCCAACACCAGCCGGCTCGGCCCAGGACCCACCGCCGGTCATGGCGCCACCGGGAGAGATCTCCGCCTCCACCCCAACCAGGGTCGTCGCCCTGGTCGCTAGTCGTCGTCGAACCAGGCCATATCTGCCCTAGCATCCATGGCGGCCAACTCCGGCTTCCACCGACCCCAGACCACCATTCGGCGGATGGGCCCGCCGCCACCGCGGCGAGGCTGGCGGCAGTGGCGGCGTGAGGAGCAGCAGCGGAGGGGAACTTTGGCGGGCGGCGGCGGCGCCCCCGGTGTCGCCCTAGGGAGCGACACGCGGGGGTGTGTGTTAGGGAAATCTCCAGACGCGTGAGGAGCATAAATATATATAGTGGATTTACCATTTTATTTGGGGCGATGACTTGACAGCAGCCGCGCGCCCGAGACGTGGAGAACAACATACGGCTAGCTTAAGTCGATAGACAGAACCCTCTACACCGCGTCCCCATCGGCACGGTGAAGCTAATTTGAGATTTTGTCTTGTGTTTTCGGTCATTATACCAGTATATACCACTTCCTGTAAAAATAATTATATACCGTATACGTTGCCAGCCATCCGAATGGCGACGGGCGCTCTACTCTGCATCGGAGCTAGCTAGTTAGCTAGTCCACAGTCCACAGGCTTGCTCGTCACTGGCGGTGAGCTTGAACCCGCTGACGCCTGTGCCTACGCGGTAGGCGTTGGTACGGGGGAATAAGAACAAAAATAACGTAAAGAATTAATAAATTCATGAAATAAACTCCGGTCACAATAAATTCACAGAACTAAGGATGTATTTGGTTTGTGCCCAAGATTGTCCCACCAAATATTTAGCTAGCCAAAATTTTGGTTGAGTCTTTACTTGCCAATAAGTTGGCCCACATTGGCTAAAAATTGAACTAGAGTTGGTAGTGGAGCATTGGCATGCCAAAAGTTTGACAAAAATCCAAACAAGAGCCAACCTTTTGGTCATGACTAAAATATTGGTAGGGTACACTTTGGCCACACTCCAAACACATCCTAACTCTTTTTGCAACACCGTAGACGCTGGCGTCGCACCCTGAAGCGCAACGCCACGATACGTGGCGCCGCACGGCTGCCAGCGTGGCGTCGTGGGGCCCGGCTTCGTATGTCGACGCCATCAACCACGACGCCGCACTTTAGGTCTAGTAACCAGGCGCGCGGCCGCCCCCAACCCGACCCCAATCCTATCATCTAACATAATTAAAAAGAAATTGCTACTATGAACCACATATACTAACATACATATTGGATTTGTATGCTAAAATAACCAACTAAAGTTCTACCATTGAATACTAAGCTATTGCTATACCTAAAGGTCAAATAAATATAAGAATGCTTCATATCAATATCTAAATCCAATTGAAACTAGGGTTTCACCAAAATTTGAAGAAAACGGAACAAATATCAAGAAAAAATCGGATAGAACTGAGAGGATTGAGAGAAGATACCTGGGAGAGGGATTGAGAGCAAGATTTTTAGAGAAATACTCAGATCTGGCAGTTTTGAAGAGGGGGATCACATGGAGGCGAACCACAGCCGCCGCCCGCCGCTTCTCTGTTCGTGGGATTGGAGAAACTGGTTTGGTTCGGGCTGGGGGGCGGCCGCGCGGCTGGTTACTAGACCTAAAATATGGCGCCACACGACGTGCATATCGCAGTGCAGCGCCGTTGTCGATAGCGCCACACTTACGAAGCCGGGCCCCGACACCACGCCGGCAGCCGTGCGGCGCCACGTATCGTGGCGTTGCGCTTCATGGTGCGACGCCAGCGTCTACGGTGTTGAAAAATGGTTAGTTACGTGAATTTATTGTGGCCAGAGTTTATTTCATAAATTTATTAATTCTTTGGGATTTTTTTCAAATTCCCGTTGGTTTGGTAACTGCTGCAGCACGATGTGCACGTGGGTCATTGATCGGGTGCACCTACCGAATGAGAGCCGGTGAAGTGAGTCAAGGGTATCCACAGAGACGCCCTAATCTAATATTAGCCGCTCGTTTTGGTGGTCACGTAGGATCTGCCGGTCTGGTCAAGAAGTATGTCTCCGAGAGTGATACGCCTTTATAGCATAGTCACGAGTCATCTGCTGTGGCCTGTGGATGAGTTTTTTTTTATAAATTCCACCTATCTATTAATAATTATCAACAATAGTATAAAAAAACCTAAAAATAATAAAAATTACAAATAGTTTATTGGACCACCTAGCGACGCTACAAACACTGGCACGAGCCGAAGGCGCGCCGCCGTCCTTGCCCCTCTATCACCGGAGCCAGACAAAGATTGTCGTTGTAGAGCTTATTGTAGTAGACGAACGGAAAGTCGTCGTGCTAAGGCCCCAAGAGACCAGCGCACCAGAGCAGCAACCATCGCCGAAGATGACAACCGTAGATCGAAAGAGACTAACATCAAACCACACCAACGAATACGAAAAACGACTAGATCCCAAGGGATCAGTCGGACACACGACTCCACGCGCCCTCCGCCGATGCTAGATGCACCGCCAGAGCGAGGATAGGACGGGGAGTACCTTATTCTAACTTCAGGACGTAGCCACCGCCTCAACATCCTGAAGATGACACTGAAAAACAGTCTAATAAAACACTAAGACCTCCCGCCAGCGAGGGGCCGTGGTCCGCCACGCCTCCAAGGCCCTAAGGCCGCCGAAGACGGGACAGATCGGTGGCGTCGCCGGCGAAAGGAAGAAACCGGGCCGGTCCTGAGATTTCGAGGGCCCGGGATGAGACCACGACCAAGTGCCCTTATGTTTTTCGAGAAGGGGAACGGAACCCCAACAGGGCCTTAGTATAAACATTAAAATAGTGATCAATATATGTATAAATGAAATGTTATGATGCATCCAAAATCCCTATTCATGTAGTATAAAACAATTTGTACATATTAACTTAAATAATACCTTATCATACCACAACTCATCTAAGTAATCTTGGTAAAAAGAACAATTCCATTAGGAAAATACATTATAAGTTTATTTCCTGTAAAACACTAGATTGGAAAAAATATCTTTTACATGAGCAACCTCGCTCGCATAAAGGATCACAACAATTAGGGCGACTCCTGTCCCAAACCCCTTTAACATAAGTAAAAATTCCCAATTTGTTTGGTTGTAAGGCTAAACTTTGTACTATTTCTGTAAACATTTCCTATCTTATAAAGCCGGGCATGTCCTAGTAAAAACTAGTAAATAAAATTTAGTCGATGTAATCCTGGTCAGTTGACACTGTAGAGTAAAACATGGTTAATTAACTTAGTACTTGGGACAAGTACTAGGATAACCTCCAACTCCTTCCTTCTTGAAAAGAAGGGTTAGTGCACGGGTACTCTGAACTCTGAAGGCAAGGGAGCTATACAGTAGCAGGTAATCCTAATTCTGAAGATTACCTGGCAGCTTCAGATGAACTCCAGGAGACATCCAACATCCATGCCGCAAGCAGAGCTCCCAGCATAGTGCTGCTTCATCTAGGCGAGACGGCGACTCAGCCTGTTCTCTCCTCATGGCCGCATGAGGACAAGATACGAAGCAACACCGGCGAATCTTGTCCAGTGACTGCAGAACAACGCCGCATCCAGCGCACATACTATAGGAGATGGGACATTGGCGACCCAATACTCGTATTATTTTGTTATTATTAGGGTACCAATCGTCACAAGATTTTTACGAAAACCAAACGTCTTGTGCTAATTAAGCAAGCGAGATGGGATCGGGAGAAACCGGCGATCTTTTTTTTTCTTCTGACTGCATATTGAGTTGGCGATCGTGTGGCCCGTGGATGTGTGCTACTGCTATGGGTCACGAGGGGCCCCTTGGGTTTTGGGGCCCGGGGCAGCCGCCCCTCTAATCCTGCCCCAGGACCGGGCCTGGGAAGAAACCCTAGATATGTTTTGGCCGCCGCCTCTTGGATCTTGTGTCTATTCTCCCCCGTACCGGTTCGGTTGTTGGCGGCCTGTGGATGAGTTAAGTACGTGACGATTCGATGGAGACGCGTACGTGTAGCTCTATCGGTAAGACGAGGTTAAGTTGAAATGGTTATCTCTTTCTTTTCACTTATTCGATATGTAGCATCCCAAAGGTAATACTACAAAAAGGGGTTGTTTATCAGCAGGCATGGTCGACACCTGTTCATAATTGCTAGGAAGAAAAGTTGTATTACCTGAATACCTCTAACACACCCATATGTGTGTAGAGCTCACTAATCCCTCCTTTAAAAATAATACTACAGCATATAAGTTTAGTCAATTTTGGTAGCAGAACACTTATGGTAGCTGCGTGTGAAGTGTCTCATTCAGTTAGTTTTTTTTGTTTGAGAAAAGAAAGCCTTTAGACAGAGTATGTCATCTGAATCCAGGGCCGGCCCTGGGTTGGGCACAGGGTGTGCCGCCGCCCTGGGCCCCAAAAATCCTGGGGCCTCACCCCACATATATTATGGTTGTACATGTACGTATATACTACCTCTGTTCGGGATTATAGGTCTAGAGAGTTTTTTTATATTGTTTGAGATTATAAGAGCTATCTTATTTATTAGTCTCTCTCGTCCAATGAATGTTATTCTTTTTTTCTCACTCCTCTCATGCATAAAAGACTATTGGTGCATGTATAGATTAATGAGAGAAAGTTATAAAGTATCTTGGTATTAGCAACTTGGCCCTTAGGACTAATAATCCCCAAACAGAGGTAGTACTACACTAGCGACTGGAAAAATATAGCCTAATGGGCCTTAGCGATAGTGTGCCTTTAGCGATGGTGTGTAAAGGAAAAAAGATACGTCCGCTCCTCAGGAAACGAACCGACCGCTCGAGTCCTGTCCAGCACCCACGCGGTGTTGTACAGAGGACAAAACGCTCCCTCACCGCTCCCTGCTAGCGAGTCCAGTGCCCACGCCGCCACCGCCAGTCCACCACGCCGCCAGCGATTAGTCAGGCCACCACCACAGTGTTCTTCGGTCTTTCTTTGATGCAGGGATTAGCTGATCGGCAGGATTAGGATCGAGGTGATTCCAACAGTAAGAATCCAATCTATTTTGATGCATGATCGATCTAGGGTTCTTGTTTACTATAATTTTATTTGCCTAATTTTGATTTCCCGTTACCACTTCATTGACTCATCATATCACCCTTTCAATTTCTGGGCCCCGATCACGGGAATACAAATCCCTGCTAGCTATACTAAATATTTAATTACTATTAGTAGATCACATACATGACGCACAATTTGTACTATTAAATACTTGACGTAGATTTATTTTTAAGCATTGTGTGTTATCATGTCGTCCTAATTAAGTAAATGTCCATCTGGTAATGCTAAAAGGAAGAGTGAAAGGATGGATGTCTTGTCGGAACTTTGCATCTTGAGTACTTGGACGTTGC
Organism: Avena eriantha; assembly: GCA_910589775.1. Lineage (NCBI taxonomy): Eukaryota > Viridiplantae > Streptophyta > Magnoliopsida > Poales > Poaceae > Avena > Avena eriantha. The sequence continues at coordinate 402,507,948 of OU342740.1, read as the reverse complement.
ATATCAAGGTGTAGTGTATGGCCGGAGTCCCCATGGCCGCCACCGCCGCCGCCCGGGCCTCCCGCCCCCGCCCGCCCACCTTGGACACTGGGCTCCCTCGTCCTGGTTCGCCCCCGCTTCGCTGGAAGGCCTCGACGGCCTCGGTGTTCGCGGGGTGTAGGCAGGGATGGACGGCGGCGACGGTTGTCCTCCGGGTCGTGGAGGGGCGGCTGGTCTTGTTGAACGCTGAGGGGATGGTGGTCGACGCAAGGGACCGCCGGCAGGGGGAATTCGTCCGGCAAGGCGCTGCCTTGTCCCTCCCGGCGCACAAGGTAAGGACTGGGGCCCGAATTTCGCCGCCGCTGCTTGACGTTGACCCGGTGCCGCCTGTCCGGGGGCCCGCCCCCCCCCCCCCCCACCGCCTCGACCGTTGTCGCCGGAGCGGGTGAGGGAGCTGGCCGACCTGCACGGGATGGCCTGGGGGGGACGTTGAGGAGGAGGAGGGTGTGGAGGGCCCCCAGGTTGCGGATGCGCCGCCGTCGGCGGAGTGGCTCGGGGGTCCGGGGTGCGGGGCCGACGAGCGGGGCGTGCCGACGCCTTGGTGCCCGTCTGCGCTCCAGCGACCTTCCCTGGGGGAGTTCCTCCCGTTGGCTAGGGCTGCCGTGCGACGGCCTCGCCGGCGGGGGGGGGGGCGCTGAGGGCGACCGGGTCGGCGCCGCAACAAGGTTGGGGAGGAGTGGGGCGAGGCGTGGGCCGATCTGGGCCTGGCGCAGACTGGGTGGATTGGGCCACGGAGGGGAAGGCTAGCCGGACCGCTCGCGGGTTGAGGCCCGCTTGTAGCCTGGACCGGCCGTCCCAGCTATGGCCTGATCTGCCGGCTGCAGTAGGGATCAGCAGGACGGCCCAGCTCGCCCAGGTACACCCCGCCGAGCTGGCGACAGGCGACCAGGAAACCCTATAGGCCCTATCGCGCTGCCCTGCTCCTGTCCGTTGCCGCCCACTATCGCTCCTTCTCCCGACTCCTCCGCTCCTCCCGTCGGGCCGCCGCCACCAGCGAGGTCGTACCTTGCGGCCCTGATGGCGTCCAGGCCCAGCAGCCCCTCGGCGTCCGCTCACCTCCCCTTCCGCGCCGCGACCGTTCTCCCTCTCAGGTTCAGGCCGACGTGGTGCGCCGCCAGCCTCCCTCCTGTGGCCACCAGGGCACATATCGCCACCCGGGGCACCGCTCGCCGCCGCCGGCGTGGTACCAGCCGCCGCGACCGCCCTCCCGCTCGCCTTCCCGGGTCCGTCGCCGCCTTGAGGAGCCGCGGGGGCAGGCCTCGCCGCCTCTGCCTTCCCCTGACGCGGCACGCGAGGCGTGCTTGCGGGCTGAGGAGCTGCGCGCCAGGGAGGGGGTGGCCTTCGGGCGCTCTGGTGAGGGGCGGGCAGACGGGGTGTCGTGGCATGCGAGTCGGGAACAGGGGCATGGCAGTCCCTGTCCAGCCGGCTCTGCGCGATGAGGTGAACGGGACGGCTGTTGTCCCCAAGAAGAAGAGGAAGAAGGGCAAGAAGAAGCCGAAGGGTCTGGCCGCCTCCACCGCAGGGCCTCCGGTGTCGTCCGCCCCCATCTCCGGGGCTCCGGGCGTCCCAGCCGGGCCGCTTGGCGTTCCGTTCTCCCCTCGCCCTAGGGAGTGCCTGGAGTACTACGGCCACAGGGTGGACGGTGGGTTCTACTTCATCGACATGGAGGGGTCCCTATGACTGTGCCGGAGACGCTCGCTATGGTGACGGTGCTTCCGGTTCAGGACCCCCCACTCTCGGTGGAGGTGACCGAGGCTCTGTTGTAGGAGGAGCTCAGTGCGGTCCTCCCGAGCCACGAGTGGCCGGTGCGTCGTGTCTCCGCCTCTGAGTTCGCGGTGTTGTTTCCTTTGGTGGCTATCCTGCGGATGTGCGCTTGCGGGTCCTCTTTCACCCTGCCGATTCACCAGCTCAAGGTCGACATCAAGCCCTCTTCGGCCGCTCAGGGGTCTGCGGCGGCACTCTCGGAGGTCTGGGTTCGCCTGTTGGGCATCCCCTCTGAGGCTAGGCGGCCTGAAATCGTGGCCCTTATTGCTCAGGCGGTGGGCAAGCTCCTGGAGGTGGACACACGCTCTCTCTCGGGACACAGGGCGGTCCAGATGAGGCTCCTCTGTCCGGACCCCTCGGTGTTCCATGTCTCCCTGTCGCGGTTCTTCTTCGACAGGGTGGGCAAGGATCTTCTGGTGGAGCTCGATGAGGACGAGGCGCCAGCGGTGCCCAGGCCTCCGTCCCCTCCGCCTCCCCCGGCCGGTGGTAGCCCAGGGGGTGAGGGCGCGGGAAGAAGGACGAGTCTTCGGAGGACAGCAACTCTGGGACGGACCTCTCGCTGCTGGCGACGGATGCTCCCCCCCCCCCCCCGCCACTCCAGCCGTCTTAGGGGTCGGGGGGCCGTGGGCGGCCCAGGCGGCGCTCTCCCCGGGCCACCCGGAGTCCGGGTCCCCTGGGGGGAGGGCCTTCTTCTCAGGGCGACGACCGTTGGCTCGCAGTGCTCCGGCAAAGCTGGTCTCGGTCGACGTCCCGCGTTGCTGCCAAGCCGATCCTCCGGTGTCCATCGGCCTGGATATTGCACAATACGGCTCCAACCTCGACCTCATGCCCGCGCAGGTGATTCCCTCCCCCCAGGCCCCCGTGAGCTCCCTAGAGGTGGTGACCCCGGGGAGTGTGGGCTTGGTGGTCTGCCCTCACGTGTCGCCACGGTCTCCTGGTGTGGTCTGCTACGCTATCGCCCCGGACACTCCAGACCTCGAGGGGTGGCGTCTGACTCCACCGTCTCCGACGTCACCATGGTGGCATCCAAGCTGCACCGCCCCAGGGCCCCACGGCCGCCTCCCCCGCCCCCTCCCGCCACAGCGTCCGCCTTGCGGGGGCTAGGGCAGGGCTGGCTGGGCCGGAGCCGACTGTGGAGGAGCGAGCGACCCGCTGAGTGACCGCACGTGACGAGTTTCCAGGTACACCATACGCCCCTATTCCATCTTCGGTTCCCGATCCATCTTGTTCTTCCGGTTCCAGGTTCTCTGTGCTCGCAGATGTGTCTTTGGCCCACCTTAGGGAAGTGGCGGATGATTGTGGGATTGTCTTCTCCAGCGAGAGGGGTCCTAAGGTTTCTTAGCTTGCTGCCATTAAGGCGCGGGAGGGGTATGAGGCCGCGATCGCCGCTGCCCGTGCACGAGATGCATGAGAGCGGGAGCACACCTCGATCCGTGCAAGGGTTGTGTCTGCTGGACCTGGCCCCAGCAGGGATCCACCTCCGGCACCTGATGGCAGGGAGGCCCCCCTGAAGCCTACCCCCCGGGAAGGCCTCGTGGGAGACCACCCAAAGCGACTGGAAAACCCACTCCCCTGAGCCGTGCCCGTTCGGCCCCCACTAAGGGGGCCCCCCAGCACTGAGATTTTCTAGATGGACATCCTCCGCGCCTTCCGGGCGTTCATCTGGAACATCAGGGGGTTTGGGCACGAAGGCCAGCCCCGCCAGATCAAGGAATACCTGCACACTGAAGACCTAGATATTGTCGGGTTTTAGGAAACGATTCGCCAAGACTTCACCATTGCCGAGTTGGAGGGCCTTACCAGATTCAGGTTTGTTTGGTCTTGGCTACCGGCCATGGGCCACTCAGGCGGGATCCTCCTGGGGGTGAAGGAGGATACCTTTGAGGTAGAGGATATGGACCGCGGTGAGTTCTTTGTGAGCATGTCACTCACCCATAGACAGTCTCGCTTCAAGTGGGAGGTGGTCATTGTCTATGGCCCCGCGGACCATAGGAGGTCCTGAGTTTTTGCAGAGCTCAGGTCAAAGGTGGAACGGTCGGGGGTTCTCGTCGTGGTTGCCGGGGACTTTAACCTGATCCGATCCGCTGATGACAAGAGCTCGACAAACGTGGACCTCCCTAGGATGCGTATGTTTAATGACTGCCTCGCCGATCTCGCGTTGCGTGAGATTGTTCGGGTGGGAGCTAGATATACATGGACCAACAAGAAGCTCGACCCAATCCGCAGTGTTCTGGACCGTGTTTTTGTGTCGGTGGATTGGGAAGTGGCCTTCCCGCTTTGCTCCCTGAGGGACGTCACCAGGATCGGGTCTGACCACACCCCCTTCTCCTATCGTCGGGAGGAGGACCTCCGCCTCGATCGAACCGCTTCCACTTCGAAACCTTCTGGCTTCAGAAGCCTGGGTTTGTGGAGGCGGTTCGGGCGAGGTGGCTGGCGGCTGTCGTCTCCCCCCCTCGAGTTTATTGCATGGTTAATATCTGATGCGCTCGACTTTCGACGTAGAGATCGTTGGGAACCCCAAGAGGAAGGTACGATGAATACAGCATCAAGTCTTCCCTCAGTTATGAAACCAAGGTTTAATCGAACCAGTAGGAGCAAGGAAACACCCCAAAGGTGTTACTAGCTGAGCTTTGGCAGGGCGCACTACCGGTGCTAGTAGCAACGTGGACACCTGCACAACACAACTACAGAACTTTGTCCCCAACTTGCGATGAGGTTGTCAATCTCACCGTGTTTTGCGGAAAACAAAGGATTAAACGTATCGAACGGAAAGAAGTAAAAGTTTGCAGAAAGTAAACACAAAGCAGTAAAAGATTGTAGATTGTATGTAAAGAAAAAGGACCGGGATCCATAGTTCACTAGAGGTGGCTCTCCTTAGATAGATAACATGCTGGGTGAACAAATTACAGGGGGCAATTGACAAACACCGAGAAAGCAATACATGCATATACTAATCATCTTGACTCCTCTGAGACTTGATTGGGAATTACAACATAATACATAGACCGCCATCCAACTGCATCTATGACTAATAATCCACCTTCAGGTTATCATCCGAACCCCCTTCGGTATTAGTTGCAAGCAACAGATTATTGCTTTACGAACTGCGTGTAAAGTAAACAATACGATTGTTCCATGAACAAAGGATTGTTGTTTTCTCCCTAGTAGCAACAGCACATCTAGTACCTTAGAGATTTCTGTCACTTCCCCAGATTACCAGAGGCATGAACCCACTATCGAGCATAAATACTAACTCTTGGAGTTGCTAGCATCTACTTGGCCAAGATAGCTACTAACAATGGAAAGCATGCAAGATCTCAAATAACAAAGACATGATAGAATCAATAATCAATCTGAAATAGCATCTCAATATCCATCGGATCCCCGCAAACACAACATGTATGAATTACAAATAGATGATCTTGATCATGAACGGAGCTCACAAGATCTAAACATGAAAACACAAAGGAGGAGAAACCAGCCATCTAGCTACTACATGGATCCGTAGTCCAAGGATGAACTACTCACGCATCACACCGGAGGCTTGCATGGTGATGAAGAAAGCCTCCAGGGTGAATTCCCCTCTCCCGCAGGGTGCCGGGAAGAGCTTCAGATCCCTCCTGATTTAGGGATGGAGATGACGGCGGCTACAGACTCTTTCGTGGATTTTTTATCGGGTCCTTAGGGTTTTCGTCCCGAGGGCATCTTATAGTCAGAAGGGGAGGCTGAGGGGGTGCCTGGGCTGGCCACACCACCCCCTGGCGCGGGCCAAGCCTAGTCGCGCGGCCAGGTGGTGTGGCCGCCCTCTGGCCCCTCTCCGTCTCGTATTCTGGCACTTGATCACTTCTGGAAAAATAGGCACTTTGGCTTTTGTCCCGTCCAATTCTGAGAATATTCATTTTCGGACTTTCCTGGAACCAAAAACGGCAGAAAACAGGCAGCTGGCACTGTGGCTCTTGTTAATAGGTTAGTCCAAGAAATCATATGAAAAGTACTCCAAAGTTGGAACGAAACACAAGAAAGTGGATAAAACCAAGCATGGAACATCAAAAATTATAGATACATTTGCAATGTATCAACATCCCCAAGCTTAACTCCTGCTCATCCTCGAGTAGATAAGAGATAAAAGGAAATAATTTTTGAGGTGACATGCACCATCAAAGACTTGATCAAAGTATTTGCAAAACATTCAAAACTGGGATCAAAGTACTTCAATCATAACAATGAAAGACAAAGTTCTAGCAATAAGCTAAGAGACTAATATGCAACATGAAAAGGCACAAACAAAAGATTCATGAATAACAATGCTTTGCAAGACGTTTGTTTGTTTCACATAAAGAAAACATAGCATAAAAGTATTCAGCTTGTCCCTCGATAGAGTAACAAATATAAATGCATAGGACACCTTCAAAGTTCATAAGAGTGACTAGATACAATAGTTTCAAACAAGCAAAAACAAGTTATGCATCAATCAACTAGTCTTGGGACAATGCACATAGAACTAAGAATGGCCACTATGCTCTCAAAGTAGGTGCATAAAGATAGAAGGTGGAGACTCAATATAATGGTGGAAGAAAAGCCTTTTGTAAAAGGAAGTAGGGATTCAAGTCTCATAAAGAGCTTCCAAAAATTATGGTACTTATAGCTTCCAGCTCTCATTGCCCCTATCATAAGCATCTTGAAGTGATTAAGGTTAAAGTGAACAAACTATGGTGTACATGTTTGACGAAGTATAAGTCAGAAATCTCATGTCCCTTGTATACGAGGGCCGCTCCTCATGCTACTCAAGTTTAGTCACCGGTAAGTTCTTGTCATCGTAAGTATAAGTGTATCATTGAGAACCGCCAACGGGGTACCCCTTGCCCGATGATACGGAAGAATCCCCATATCAAAATGACAAGGCAAGCAGACAACGAGCATCTCAGCATTCTTCTTATTTACCATGGGAATATGGTGCTTTTTTCTCTCTTTCCTCTTTTCACAGTTTCTCTTTTTCTCAGTATAGGACTCTTTTTTTATAAGAAGAATGCTTCATAGACAGCTCATTATGGTTACGCTGCAGGTTTCCACCATGTCAGCATGGATTAGACCAGCGTCCCAGGCGTTTCTCTAACACATATACATAACTCCATGGACTTACAATCTCCCCTTTCAGTTCACACCGACGACATCCATATACAAAAGAGCATGATATCAACTAGGTACAAGTACCAAGTGCAATGTTGAAAGCGTTCCCCATGAAAGCATGGTTCTGCTAATTCCCAACAAATAAGTGCAAGCATATACAACATAGAAGACACAATGGTTCAAGTTTATTAAGGGCAAGTAAAGTAAAGTGTGCCATCAAGTTCGTGAGAGCTTTAATCAATAGTTTTTTCATAACAAGTGGAAGGTAAACAATAGCATGAATATACTTGGAATAGCATAAGCTAATAGGTAGGTATGGTGGACTCTTTGGAATAACTTGGTTTAGGGAGTTGGATGCATGAGTGGAACTCATACTTTGTTGTGGAGGCTAGCAAAAGACTGGGAGCGAAAAACTAAGAGAGCAATAATGGCCATAATCATGCAGAGCGACAAAACATCACTGATCAAAGCATAAAGTGATACCACAAGTTGAAACTAAAGGATCATAAAGGCTATGGTGAATTGAGATAGTCATAACATGGTGTGAGCATGTGCCAAGTCAACCCAAATAAAGCATCAAAGGAGAATAACACTATACTATGCTTTAATATGCTAAATCAACGCATGATTCATCCAAGGCACATTAAGCAATATCAATTGTTTATAACAAGCCATGCTACAACAAATAATACTAAGCATAAAGCCAAAACAATATCAAGCATGGCATGGCAAAGCATAGGCCACAGTCGAAAACGAGCTCTTTTTACCACATAAGCATGAACTTTCCTACTCTTTTCCAAACCAAACCAAACTATTTGCAAACCAATGTATGAAAGAGGGGGTCCAATCAATTTATTCAGAAAACTAAGCAAACCAAGCAAACTAAAAACCAAAACAAAAACGAAAAAGAAGACGCTCCAAGAAAAACACAACTGTGTATGAAACAATAAAAATGAAGCGTTTGGAAAAACCTGAGATTTTTATTGATGAAGAAGGGGATGCCTTGGGCATCCCCAAGCTTTGACGCTTGTACTTCTTGGATGTTTCTTGGGGTGACACGCGTGGCATCCCCAAGCTTGAGCTTTAGTCCATCGTTCATCTCATTACTCATTCCTTCCATACACCTGAAAATTTTCCTTCATACAAAACTTCACACAATCTCATTAGCAACATTAGTGCACTTAAGATAAATAAGTCTCAAGGTTCAGTTCCAACACCAGTAAAACTTCCATTAAAACACTAGCTACTGTATCACTTCACTCAAAAAGCTCAATTCCCCAAAGGAACTCAAGAAGGAACTAACAAGAAGCAAATGCAGAAAATGACAGAAATCTGTTAAAATAGACCAACAGGTAAAGACGGATTTTTTAGAAGACCTTCTGTTGCTCAAATCAAAAAGTTTTGAACTAACTAAAGTTAGATAACAACCTGGGTAAGAAGCAAAAAAAATTACAGCTCAATCCGACGTACATAACTCTCTCAGGAATTTTTACGGTGAAGCACAGAAATATGTTTCGGGACAGCAACTTTTCCAATCATTACTTCACTCTCATTAGAGGTTACTCTTGGCACAAAAAGCTAATAAAAAGGATAAGGAGAGGTTATTACAGAGGTAATAACTTCCAAGACTCAACTAAAACTCTTGGGTTATCTCCCAACAAGTACTTTTCTTTAACGCATTTAAGTTAGGCATAAGAAGCGAAAAAAGAATCAACTGTTCTCAAATGAAGAAGTATTAAGATCAATACCATAAATATTTTCAACAAGACAAGGTATATCATCCAAGTAAGTTCTAGAGGATCCTATCTCAATGCTCTTAGGTTCACTATTGTCATCAAAAGGGTTTGCAGGAACAATCCAATCAAGATTCTTTTCTATTGCATCATGTATTGCTACTAGTTTGAAGGGTATTGGTATTTTAGGTTCCTCCCTGTTAGGTTCGGTTTTGTTCATCTTTTCTCGTGAACCAAACACATCTACACATGAGCCTAGCATATTGAAACGTTCAAAAACTTTTCTAGCTTCTTTGGCAACATCATAGAACGCCTTAAACAAAGTTTCTAGAATAAAATCCCTCTTTTCAGGGTCTTCAATTTCTTTGAGCTTAAGAAACATTACTTGCATTAAGGGGTTGAGGTTAAAAAACCTAGCTTCTAACATGTGAATTAAATAAGCTGCAGCAATCTCATAGTTTGGAGCAAGTTCTACAAGGGATCTATCCTCAATATCTTCATGCTTACTAACATGATTAAAGAATTCTTCAATGTTAACTTTCCCAATTATAGAACCACTACCAATTGGAAGGTCTTTCAGGGTGAATGTAGGGATCAACATGGTGAGCTAAGGGAGACTTAATTTTTTTGTGTTTTTGAAAAACAAAGCAAACAAGTAAAACTAATTTTTTTGTGTTTTTTTGAAGAACAAAACAAGCAAACAAAGCAAAAAATAAAACTAAGCAAAACAAAAACAACAAAGTAAAGAGATTGGTTATGAGGGACTCCCCTTATGAAGATGTCCTTGACTCCCCGGCAACGGCGCCAGAAAATCTTGATGCGCTCGACTTTTGACGTAGAGCTCGTTGGGAACCCCAAGAGGAAGGTATGATGAATACAGCAGCAAGTCTTCCCTTAGTTATGAAACCAAGGTTTAATCGAATCAGTAGGAGCAAGGAAACACCCCAAAGGTGTTACTAGCTGAGCTTTCGCAGGGCGCACTACCGGTGCTAGTAGCAACGTGGAGACCTGCACAACACAACCACAGAACTTTGTCCCCAACTTTCTCACCGTGTTTTGCGAAAAACAAAGGATTAACCGTATCGAATGGAAAGAAGTAAAAGTTTGCAGAAAGTAAACACAAAGCAGTAAAAGATTGTAGATTGTATGTAAAGAAAAAGGATCGGGATCCATAGTTCACTAGAGGTGGCTCTCCTTAGATAGATAACATGCTGGATGAACAAATTACAGCGGGGCAATTGACAAACACCGAGAAAGCAATACATGCATATACTAATCATCTTGACTCCTCTGAGACTTGATTGGGCATTACAACATAATACATAGACCGCCATCCAACTGCATCTATGACTAATAATCCACCTTCAGGTTATCATCCGAACCCCCTCCAGTATTAAGTTGCAAGCAACAGATTATTGCTTTACGAACTGCGTGTAAAGTAAACAATACGATTGTTCCATGAACAAAGGATTGTTGTTTTCTCCCTAGTAGCAACAACACATCTAGTACCTTAGAGATTTCTGTCACTTCCCCAGATTACCAGAGGCATGAACCCACTATCGAGCATAAATACTAACTCTTTGAGTTGCTAGCATCTACTTGGCCAAGATAGCTACTAACAACGGAAAGCATGCAAGATCTCAAATAACAAAGACATGATAGAATCAATAATCAATCTAAAATAGCATCTCAATATCCATCGGATCCCCGCAAACACAACATGTATGAATTACAAATAGATGATCTTGATCATGAACGGAGCTCACAAGATCTAAACATGAAAGCACAAAGGAGGAGAAACCAGCCATCTAGCTACTACATGGATCCGTAGTCCAAGGATGAACTACTCACGCATCACACCGGAGGCTTGCATGGTGATGAAGAAAGCCTCCAGGGTGAATTCCCCTCTCCGACAGGGTGCCGGGAAGAGCTTCAGATCCCTCCTGATCTAGGGATGGAGATGACGGCGGCTACAGACTCTTTCGTGGATTTTTTATCTGGTCCTTAGGGTTTTCATCCCGACGGTGGCTACCCCCTCATCCTCTCCTTCCGCCTATATATTGCCCTCGGGACGAAAACCCTAAGGCCCGATCAAAAATCCACGAAAGAGTTTGTAGCCGCCGTCATCTCCATCCCTAGATCGGGAGGGATCTGAAGCTCTTCCCGGCACCCTGCCGGAGAGGGGAATTCACCCTGGAGGCCTTCTTCATCACCATGCAAGCCTCCGGTGTGATGCATGACTAGTTCATCCTTGGACTACGGATCCATGTAGTAGCTAGATGGTTGGTTCTCCTCCTTTGTGCTTTCATGTTTAGATCTTGTGAGCTCCGTTCATGATCAAGATCATCTATTTGTAATTCTGCATGTTGTGTTTGCAGGGATCTGATGGATATTGAGATGCTATTTCAGATTGATGATTGATTCTATCATGTCTTTGTTATTTGTGATCTTGCATGCTTTCCGTTGTTAGTAGCTATCTTGGCCAAGTAGATGCTAGCAACTCCAAGAGTTAGTATTTATGCTCGATAGTGGGTTCATGCCTCTAGTAATCTGGGGAAGTGACATAAATCTCTAAGGTACTGGATGTGCTGTTGCTACTAGGGAGAAAACAACAATCCTTTGTTCATCGAACAATCGTATTGTTTACTTTACACGCAGTTCGTAAAACAATAATATGTTGCTTGCAACTTAATACTGGAGAGGGTTCGGATGATAACCTGAAGGTGGATTATTAGTCATAGATGCAGTTGGATGGCGGTCTATGTATAATGTTGTAATGCCCAATCAAGTCTCAAAGGAGTCAAGATGACTAGTATATGCATGTATTGCTTTCTCGGTGTTTGTCAATTGCCCCACTGTAATTTGTTCACCCATCATGTTATCTATCTTAAGGAGAGCCACCTCTAGTGAACTATGGATCCCGGTCCTTTTCTTTACATACAATATACAACTATTTACTTCTTTGTGTTTACTTTCTGCAAACTATTACTTCTTTCCATTCGATATGTTTAATCCTTTGTGTTCCGCAAAACACGGTGAGATTGACAACCTCATCACAAGTTGGGGACAAAGTTCTGTGGTTGTGTTGTGTAGGTCTCCACGTTGCTACTAGCACCGGTAGTGTGCCCTGCCAAAGCCCAGCTAGTAACACCTTTGGGGTGTTTCCTTGCTCCTACTGGTTCGATTAAACCTTGGTTTCATAACTGAGGGAAACTTGCTGCTGTGCTCATCATACCTTCCTCTTGGGTTCCCAACGAGCTTTACATCAACACCGCCATCAAGCATTTTTCTAGGCGCCGTGCATTGAGCCATCAAGCATTTTTCTGGCGCCGTTGTCGGGGAGTCAAGGACATCTTCACAAGGGGAGTCCCTCATAACCAATCTCTTTACTTTGTTGTTTTTGTTTTGCTTAGTTTTATTTTTTGCTTTGTTTGCTTGTTTTGTTATTCAAAAACACCAAAAATTTAGTTTTAGTAGTTTGCTTTCTTATTTGAAAAACACAAAAAATTAGTTCCTATCTTGAGTGCCACTATGTCTAGCCTTGCTCCAATCACTATGTCGCCCGAGGAAATGATTTTCACTTTTAAACAGGAATTGAGGAAAGTTTTAAGGAAGCTTGGTCTACAATCTCCGATCTACATGAAAAAACTGAGCCTAAAATGACTCAAAGCTTGTTCCTTAGCAGTTTTTACCTTGGAATTACTCTTTGCTATAGATATGCTTTAGATGCTGTTGTGGGATGAGATTTCCTCCAATGTAATGAGGATGATGCTATTAATGCTATAAAGAAATTGATCCTCACTTATAACTTGCCTAGCCAAAGTGATATTTCTTTCGCAAGAATATTTGCTAGATTGAACACTCTTGAGACTAGCACTACTAGCTTAAAATATTTCTATAATACGCTTAGGGAGCATCACAATTATGTTCCAATAAATTCTGAACCATCAAAGTGGCTCCCTACAGTAAAGATTGAGATAAACACTAAAACTTTTCAAGCTCGCTGTGATATCATGTCTGAATTTTGCCTTATGCCCAAAGATATTTATGAATCTCTGAATACTTGGGGGCTTACTGAAGGAGGAAAAGAAACATCTCTTGCTAATAATGCTACCATACTACCTCTTGGAATAGCTGAAGGAGTGTTTACAAAGATCCTTGGGAAAATGATTTCTACTGATTACCTTGTTATTGAATGTGCAGGAAAAGGACAAATTTACTTGGAAGGTCCCTATTAGGACTCCTTGGAGCAATAATAGATGTGGGAATGGGGACCATGCACCTTTCTTCTCCACCAAACAATCATATTTTCCCCAAGGTTAAGAATAAAAGTAAGAGAGGTAAGGTCAAGAAATTTGGTCTTAATGCTTCTTCATTTGAGAACACTTAATTCTTGTTCTTGCTTCTTATGCCTAACTTAAAGGCGTTAAAGAAAAAGTACTTATTGGGAGATAACCCAAAAGTTTTAGATGCGTCTTGGAAGTTATTACCTCTGTAATAACCTCTCCTTATCCTTTTTATTTGCTTTTTGTGCCAAGAGTAACCTCTAATGAGAGAGAAGTAATGATTGGGAAAGTTTCTGTCCTGAAACAGATTTATGTGCTTCACCGTAAAAATTTGTGTAAAATCTCTGTACGTCGTTTTGAGGCGTGAATTTTTTGCTTCTGTCCCAGGTTGTTATCTAACTTTCGTTAGTTCAACACTTTTTGATTTGAGCAACAGAAGGTCTTCGAAAAAATTCGTCTTTACCTGCTGGTCTGTTTTGACAGATTTCTGCCATTTTCTGCATTTGCTTCTTGTTGGTTCCTTCTTGAGTTCTTTTGGAGAATTGAGCTTTTTGAGGGAAGTGCTATAGTAGCTAGTGTTCTAATGGAAGTTTATTTGGTGTTCGGATGATAACCTGAAGGTGGATTATTAGTCATAGATGCAGTTGGATGGCGATCTATGTATAATCTTGTAATGCCCAATCAAGTCTCAGAGGAGTCAAGATGATTAGCATATGCATGTATTGCTTTCTCGGTGTTTGTCAATTGCCCCGCTGTAATTTGTTCACCCAGCATGTTATCTATCTTAAGGAGAGCCACCTCTAGTGAACTATGGATCCCGGTCCTTTTCTTTACATACAATCTACAACTATTTACTTCTTTGTGTTTACTTTCTGCAAACTATTACTTCTTTCCATTCAATACGTTTAATCTTTTGTTTTCCGCAAAACACGGTGAGATTGACAACCTTATCGCAAGTTGAGGACAAAGTTCTGTGGTTGTGTTGTGCAGGTCTCCACGTTGCTACTAGCACCGGTAGTGCGCCCTGCCAAAGCTCAGCTAATAACACCTTTGGGGTGTTTCCTTGCTCCTACTGGTTCGATTAAACCTTGGTTTCATAACTGAGGGAAACTTGCTGCTGTGCTCATCATACCTTCCTCTTGGGGTTCCCAACGAGTTCTACATCAACACCGCCATCAAGCATTTTTTTGGGCGTCGTGCATTGAGCCATCACATCCTGGCGGCTGAACCCGGATGGGGAGTTCTCGGTGAGCTCGGCATACCGGGCCCTCTTTCAGGGCCCGGAGTTGCGGTGGACCTCGCCCCTGTGGAAGGCCCCCCTTCCCCTTAGCATTCGTATTTTCGTCTGGCAGCTTCTTCGCGACCGTCTGCCCTCAGGGGTGGAGGTGGCTAAGCGTAATGGCCCGGGCACGGGTCGGTGCCCTCTACGTGGGACCCCGGAGACGTGTGCTCATATTCTGTTTTCGTGCACGGCGGCTCGGTTCCTGTGGAGCTTTGTTGGGGAGGCGCTTGGGACGTCTTGGCAGGCACAGGAGCTCAGGGAGTTCCTGCAAGCCGAGGCGAACCGAGCCGGAAGGAGCCACCGCATCTTCTGGCTAGTGTTCGCGGCCATAGCTTGGACCCTGTGGAACGTGCGGAACAAGATGGTTATAGAGCGGATATTCCCCTCTCGTGTTTCTGACTCGATTTCTTTATCGCCTTCCTTCAGCAGTGGTCGCCGTTGGCGAGGCAGCGTGACCGAGAGACTCTTGACGATACTCTTCGGGCCTTGCGGACGGAGGCGGCTCCTTTCTCGGCGCCGGCTCGCTCCGACTGATCTCCTAGGAGGCAGCGTGAGTGTTGGTGTGGTCGTTTCGCTCTCTTTATGGTTTGGGCTATGTTGTGCTGTGGCCCCAGCGGACTTGACTTTGTTTCGTTTTTTTTTTCGTTTGGCCTCGGCCGGTTGGTGTGTTGGATTGCTTGTTCGAACATGGTTGTTGCTTTATTTATAAAGCAGGGCGAAAGCCTGATTCGAAGAAAGAGTGAAAGAGGTGGCTGCATTGGTACAATCACACAGAGGAGATATATATACAAAATTTTCAAGGCTAATAGTGGTGCTTGGATAAACCCAAATGGTGAGATCAACAATGACTCAACAAAGGTTAAATGGTTTGGCAACAACATGCCTATATTAAGGGTCCCAAGTTTTGGTCTCGCCCCGGGCCCAAAAACATCAGGTCTGGCCCTGTCTGAATCCAACCCTTGCCAGAAATATCCTTAATTTTGTGAAAAATTCAGCTCATCTTCCTTCTGGATTCCTCAACAACGCATCATGAGCAAAACTCGATGCCGCCTCTAGGCCTCCAGTGTAGCGAAGCTTGTATCGGCGAAAACTTGAAAAAAAAACTAGGCTTTAGGGATTGCGGCCCATTGGCACCACCCTTGACATATTCATTCTTTGCAAAAGAAAATTCTGGACGGTGGCCTACTCTCTTATAATAGCTCATGGGTTGGCAAAACATTGGGTCTATCCTCTTTGTAAACAAATGCATGAATCGACAATCCATCATCTCTTGTTTCAGTGCAGACATTCTTCTCCATGACAAGAGTCAAAGATTGCTGGTATGTTGTCACTAGTTAAGGGAAAATGCCAAGCATTTTGCCTCATTTTTCAAAAGTCGATCCTACTGGCGGACGTTGGAAGATCCGAGTGGGACTCACTGCTGTACTCCCATCTTGACCCCCTAAATTGGGGATCGATGTCCTGAATAAAACATGGAAACGTGGAGCAGGACATACATACGACGGCCAGCTCGCTAGAGCACAAACCACCATGTCGACAACAACGTTCCACACGATTCCAATTAGATTCGTGAACTCAGCTCAATAATTTGGGGGGCCTGGTCGGTGTCTCGGCCCATGTCGCCAGACAGAAACCCGCTACACCGCGTCCCTCTCGGGCGGCACGATGAAATTTAAGTTGAGCGATTGTCTCGTGTGTTACGGTCACTGGAACAGTACTTGTATACGTGGCCCGCTCATTGCGGTTGTTGCATCGCTGCTACTAGTTCGTGCTGCTAGCTGCTGCACCACGACTGGGCGCACGTGCGTGTGGGCGATGGAGTGCGCCTACGGGATTAATGCCGGTGATGAATCAGTATCATCGTGGATAAGTGGATATGTGGATATAGATAAAATTTGTGCTGGACCGGGGCGACCTCTTCTCCGCGGGGATGCAACAAGCGGTGGCATCTAAAATGCAGGACCTACCAGGATAGTGGAATCACAGAGAAATTACTCACTTCAAATTATGATGCTTAGATTATCACACCTGCCGATATTCTTAGTGTACACGTACAACACATGGGTGGTGGATACTTCTTCCACGCTTGTCAAATTTGTGATGACTTTTCGTTTATTACTGATAAAAATGTATGCACTAGTATACAGTTTCGTAGATAAATGTTTTCATTTCTGAGCTATAAAAAAGTGCATAAATAGTGGATCTACCAATTTATTTGGGGCGATATGATTTGACAGCAGCCGCGCGCCCAGACGTGGAGAACAACATACGGCTATAGCTTAAGTCGATACCAACGTGCGGGCCAGGTAGGTTTGTGTGGTCGACGGCATATGCACACAACAGAACCCTCTACACCACGTCCCCATCGGCACGGTGAAACTAATTTGAGCGTTTGTCTAGTGTTTTCAGTCACTATCCAGTACTAGCTGAATGCCCGTGCGTTGCCACGGTTAATGCAATTTTACGAGTACATATGTCACACACATAAATTTTACATTATGAAAAAATAGTTAAATTTCGATTAAAACTTCCATGAAACATTGATTTCGAAATGCATAAAACTTAATTATGTGAAACTCATGTGAGTTTTGGTTTCGGCAGGTAGGGACACTGGCAAAAGAAAAACAATCGTTAGTTAATACTCCCTCTATCCCAAATTAGGATGCATATAGTTTTTTCTCAAAGTCAAACTTTTAAAATATGGCTAACTATATAGAAAAAAAGTATCAACATCTATAATATAAAAAAGTATTGTTAGAACGTTCATTAAATATATTTTTATATTACGTGCATTTTGCATCGTAGATGTTTATATTTTTCCTATACAATTAGTCAAACTTTAATTTTTGACTTTAATCAAAACCTATATGCACTATATGCGTCCTAATTTGGGATAGAGGGAGTACTTCTTACTATACTATCGAAAATAAATTACTCAGTTTTGGCTAAATATGGACATATCTACACAATAAATTGTGTCTACATACATTCATATCTACACAAAGTTGAGTCACTTATTTCTATACAAAGCGAGTATATGATTAAAAGAATTCCTGATAAAACTTTAACAGCGGGTTACCCCTTTGGCCTCCACATTTATATAACACAAAGAACCGATAAGTAAGCTTTAGTAGTGATAAGCACAGTAAGCACATAGTTTCTTTCAGTCTGCCATACTCGCTGGAGAAAACAAATTCTAAATATGAGAAAACAACATTTGTTAGGACATGCACGGGGCGTGGCTAGACTGACAGCAGGAAACGTGCACATAAAAAGATGTATTTTCTCGCTCATTCGATGCTCACCACCTGACTTTCTCTTCTTCCAATCATTTCTTTAGCAGCAAAATCAACCGAGTATTTCGAGCTCCTGGTGCTCGTTTTATCCCCGTGCTGCTCATCCACACGAGGAGGCAAAGCTATGCGCTGAGTCGGAATGTGTCTACAACCGCACTACAGGAAGCAGAACAGGGGAGATGGTATGGGCTGGAGGCTTCACGATAGGAGCGCATGCACATAGGCCGCACTCGATGAGAAAGGACAGGGGTGCGGAGCCCGCGAGCGGCGTGCAGCGGCGCACCGACACGTGGGTGCTATTTTTAGGATAGGACGCGAGCGAGGGAGTCCTGCTTGACCTGCCGGCGGGCGACGAGGACCATCCCTGACGCGGTCTCCTCCCTCTCTAGCTCGCCCGCTCCAGCACTGCTGCCGGTCTTCCTCGCGTCCTACCGCTCGAGCACGATCCGCGGCCAGGCTTGCCCTTTGCACGTGACGCTCTATCGCCGCCTCAAGCTCGTCCGTGCTGCCCGGATCGAGCCCCATGAGTTCTATCGCCCTGCGAGGCCGTCCTCGGGGAGGAGGTCGAGAATCCAAGACGGTGCGAGATTTTCCACTTACTGCGGGTCAGCCCAGGTCCCGTCGCCGGTCGCCATGCCCCGCGCCAGGCAGCTTCTTTGAGGACGATCAGTTTCGACGGCCACTTTGAGGATCCATCGCCGAGCTCAGCGATCGCCGAGCCACCGCCGCCGCCACCATTCGCCGGCAGAGTGATCTCCCCCGAGCAGGAGCACAACGCCATGGTTGCCGCGCTGCCGCACGTCATCTCCGGCTACACTACACCGGCGCCGGAAATCTTCCCGGCGGCGGTGGCGGCGCGCGAGGAGGTCTGCGTGGTGTGCAGGATGGACGGGTGCCTCGGGTGCGAGTTCTTTGGTGCGGATGCCGAGCCGATCGCATTGGACGGTCGCGCGCCAAAGGTGGGGAGCGGCGAGACAGATGGAGAGAGAGAGGAAGAGAGAACAGCGAAACGTTTTTTAGACGGTGGCAATTGGTGTAATACCTCCTAACTTACAGGGCAAAACCGTTCCAAAAATTTCGGACGGAAATTCTATGCAACCAACCTATCGCTAACGAAAATTATAGTATAAATATATATACCACTTCCAGCAACAGGCCCATATTGCACGCATGTGCAGGAGGTTCGACTGCATACCCCCAAATTTTTATGCTAAATATTATTTAATGCTACTAATGACAGATTTAATTGGGTCTAATAAATCCATTGAACCATTCCACCGCTTAGGAATTTGGCTAGAATTAACTCCATAGCCCCCGACTCATTCGCGCACGCCTCCCTTCTGTCTGTTCATTATCTTTCTCATCCCGTTAGCGCAATTATGGATTTAATTTCATCATGATTTTTGTAGAATAGACATGTTGCATACAGAATTTTGTTGACTGTTTTGGTGACTATTGCACTAGCTAGCGGGGAGAAGTTTTTCTAAGCTAAAGTTGTTGAAGTCGCACTTGGGTTTCCACAATGGCACATGAAAGACTTGGTGGATTGGCTATAATAACAATTGAAAACTACAGTTTGGAGAAAGTTTCTTATGAAGAAATAATTGAATATTTCATCTCAGAAAATACCAGCAATAATAATTATATACTTGCCTTGCCAGCCGTGCGAACAGGGGCGGAGCCGGGATTCGGACATGGGGGGGCGAAAAGTCGACGACCATCAAAGAGAATAAAAATCACAATATATTAAGTCTCGAAAAATATCAATACAAAATCCATATAAATATTCGAATATATGTTCGACGCTATAAAAATAAATTACATATCTATTAGCTTAAAATCTGCTTTACGACCGCTGGTGTCAAATAGGTCGATAATCTCATCAGAACTAATCTTTGCTGCTAATTCCTTACCAATCTAGAGAATCATATAATGCCAAAGAAAATCATCTCCCATTCTATTTCGAAGGCGCGTCTTGATAAGTTTATGGCCGAAAAAGCTCGCTCGGTGGTTGCAGTTGACACCGGAAGAGTAATGACTAATCGTAGTAATCTATCAACCATTGAGTATGTGGCAGCTTTACCTGTTTTGGCTAGTCCAACCGTCAAATCAGCAAGTGAAGACAAGCATTTAAGGTCTGAATTATTGCGAACATCCAACTAAAAATGGGGAAGTTGAGACTCCAATTGAGCCCTTTCTTGACTAGAGAAATCCTCAGGATAAAACTTTTCAACCAGTGTGCATATTTTTGAGATGTCAAAAGAATCATGCCTTGGATCTAAAGATGCACAAAGTGTCAAGAGTTCAGTACTTTGAATACCAAAGCGATCATTTATCTCAGCCAATTGTTGATCTATAGCAACATTGAACACATCTGCTTTGTAGTGATGTAGTGTTGTTGTGTTATCATGCTTGTTGCGAGACCTTGTCACGTCAGCGTACCTACAAATTGCAATATATATGTATTAATACTAGAGTTAAGCAAATATGAATGTATGATAATATATTCTAACGGATAAAAATACAAGGAAAGAGATATTACTTGCGGTTCAAATCGGGGACCTCAATGTCATGCTTCGAACAGAAATTCTGAACCTCTTCCAAAAGAGATTCCCAACCATTTTCTCTTAACTTACCAAGCAATACTTTTGTGTTCGAAACTGAATCCAATGCATTTAAAATGGCAATGGACTTCTTTTGGAGGGTTTGACATAAGACATATGTGATCTTCATGATTTTCTCCATTAGATGCAGAATGAACACAAAGTCAAATGACAAAATTATTTTTAAAGCACCTATAGCATCTCCTCTAGAATATTTGGAGACTGGGCGGTCAGTTGCTACGCTCTGTAGAACAACAACCGTAGCACCAAACATTTTAATTAAACTCTTAATCGACTTGAAGTGAGAACTCCATTTAGTGTCACCAGGTCTCTGTAAAGAGCCTATCTGATTTGCTCCTCTTCCCGTATCAAGCTCACCCAACTCAATTTCACGTTCAATTTCTGCTGCTTGGTTTGCCAATAACTCATCATTGCGTTTAAGCGACGCACTAACAATATTTATTATGAGAATAGCATGTTGGAAAAAGTTGTGCACCTCATGTACCTCCCTTGATGCGGCAACAAGAGCCAACTGCAATTGATGGGCCATGCAGTGTACATAAAAGCATAAGGACACTCGTTCAGAATTAGAGCTTTTAACCCATTCCATTCACCTCGCATGTTACTTGCCCCATCATATCCTTGTCCTCTTATATCTCGGATGCTCAAATTATTGTCCGCAAGGACATCACAAATTGCCTCTTTGAGAGTCAATGTAGCAGTGTCAGTGACATGAATGATATCAAGAAAACGCTCCTTTATGTATCCTTCATTGTTCACAAACCGGACGACCAATGCCCTTTGCTCTTTTTTTGATTCATCTCGAGCTTCATCCACCATTATACAAAACTTGCTAGTACCAATTCCTTCTCTAATTTGCCTCTGAACCTTTCGAGAAAATATCTCAAGAATCTCTTGTTGAATAGTAGGGGAGGTGTACCTCGCATTCCGTGGAGCATTATTCAAGACAACCGCATCCACCTCCTTATTATAAAAGGCCAGTAACTTTACCAATTCAAGAAAATTATCCTGATTTATGGATTCTTGAGATTCATCATGGCCTCTAAAAGCACAAGCTTGGAATATTAACCACCTGGTGAAACCGACAAGGAAAAAATGTTAATCACATGCTTAGTACAATATCTAATATTCTATTGTCTACTATAGAAAACTATTTCTTACCTAATGGAATCAATTGTGACTTTAAGCCTCAGCCTTGCATCTAAAACCTTTTTTTCGGTTGCTTGTACAATTGCCTTGTCGATGTGGGTCATACTATTTTTGAGATTATCAAAACATCGAACTGAATAATTATGAGCTGAGTTGGAATCATTTCCCATGTGTGTTAAAAAAGCGCACTCTTTTCCATCATTCACCTTCTTCCAATTTATAAAACCTTTAGATGTGAATGTATCTGAGCCACATCTTCCACTTAGTTTTTTTGTAAAGACGAAACAAGGCATACAATATGCACGATGTGTGGAAAGTGAATACTCTAGCCAAGGAAAATTTGTGAAATAACTAAATTGGAATCGGCGAGGATTTTTTTCTTTTCCATTATGTGGATATACTCTCATGTATGGCTGATAAGGGCCCTCGGTAATATGGAATCTCCGTGCTTCTTCTTGCTTATCAAGCGGAAGTTCCCAAATCTGTTGACGCTTACCAGGATCTCTTTCATATGTCGTGCTTCCAATTCTACACTGTATTGAAACTTGTAATGGTTCTACAATATTTTGATCACGAGTGTGCATATCAACCGGATTGGAACTGTCACCTATAAGAGATTGCTTCTCCTCAGATAGTTTTGCATTCTCAGCAATAGATTGGACAGTAATATTAGCGCTCTAAGTTGAACCAATCCGCTTGAAAAAAAATCTACTCTCCTTTCTGATGGTCCCTTTCTCTTCATCTCTCTGAGCACAACAAAATGATAAAAGACACAAATTAATAAACTAATCAAATGATTTATATACTAATGAACCAGGTCAAGTGACTAGGAATCTAAGATTTTAATTCCTCAAAATTCAACATGGTGCCACTAGTAGAAAATGGGCCTTTGGTTCGGGCCACTAGTCCTGGCCGTGGCTGGGGACGGGACTAATGGTCCGAACCAGACGGCCCGAGGAGGCCAAGGTACTTTGTCCTGGTTCGTACGGAACCATTAGTCCCGGTTTGAGATACAAACCGGGACAAATGGGTCTGGGCACGCGCGCGTGCTCCTGGCAGAACCTTTAGTCCCGGTTTGTATCTCAAAACCGGGACTAATGGCCGTGCCCTATATATGCACCCAGCCCTCCACTCTCTCCTGTTTTTTTCCTATGTGAGGTGGGTATAACTTTGTGCTAACTTTTTTTGTCATATGCACTAGAGGTGTTCGGTGAAATGCATGTTAGAGCGATGCCACTTGAGTTCACACAAGACAAAACATGATATGAGGTGCCAGAGCGACACTTAAGGTTTTTCCTCTTTGTTTTGAAGTATCCTAAAAGGTTAGCAACTATTTTCTCGTTTTGACCGTGCGGTACTAATTTAAGCATCGTGATTGCGTTTGATATATATGCATGGTTGTATGATGCATATGAGCCACCCATGGATGTACGGTGACCGACGCTCTTACGCTTACAGAGAAGGCGTGTGTTCTTTTCGCCTTGTGGTCGACGCGAACAAGCAGCGGGATGGTTTTATGTGTTGTCCATGTGTTGAATGTCGGAATGAGCAGGCTCATGCTTCCTCAAGAGTCATTCAGAGCCACCTGCTTTGGTCCGGTTTCATGTCCGGATATAATGTTTGGAACAAGCACGGAGAAAGAGAGGTTATGATGGAAGACGACGATGAAGAAGAGAACGATGATGACTATTGGAGATATGCCCAAGAGGCAATAATAAAAGTGATTATTATTATATCTTTGTGTTTATGATGAATGTTTACATCCCATGCTATAATTGTATTATTAGGAAACACTAATACATGTGTGTTTTGTAAACATAAGAGAGTCCCTAGTAAGCCTCTTGTTGAACTAGCTTGTTGATTAATTGATGATCATGGTTTCCTGATCATGGACATTAGGATGTGATTAATAACAAGGTTATATCATTAGGAGAATGATGTGATGGACGCACACCCATAGTAAGCGTAGCATAAGATCAAGTCATTAAGTTCGTATTGCTGTAAGCTTTCAAATACATAGTAACTTAATCCTTCGACCATGAGGTTATGTTAATCACCATCACCGGATGGATACTTTGATGACATCAAACGCCGCTTCGTAACTGGGTGGTTATAAAAGTGTCATTGGGTATTCTGAAAGTATGTGTTGAAGCGCATGAACCAAGATTGGGATTTGTCCATCCATATGACGGATAGATATGCTCTGGGCCCTCTCGGTGGAATGTCATCTAGTTAGCTTGCAAGCATGTGACTAGGTCACAAGGGATGACATATCACAGAACGAGTAAAGAGTACTTATCAGTAACGAGGTAGAACTAGGTATGGAGATACCGACGATCAAACCTCGGATAAGTATAGTATCGCGAGACAAAGGGAATTGGTTTCGTATGTAAGTGGTTCAATCGATCGCGAAGTCATCGTTGAGTATGTGGGAGCCATTATGGATCTCCAGGTCCCGCTGATGGTTATTGATAGGAGATGTGTCTCTATCATGTCTGCATATTCACAAACCGTAGGGTGACACACTTAAGGTTCGAAGTTGTTTTAAGTAGATATGGAATATGCGTTGGAGACCGAATGTTGTTCGGAGTCTCGGATTGGATTCGGGACATCACGAGGAGATCCGGAATGGTCCGGAGAATAAGATTCATATATAGGGGATCATTTTCTGAGTTAGGAAATGTTCCAGAGTGTTTGTATGAGGATTCTAGAAGGTTTCGGAATGTTCTGGAAGGTTCTAGAAGATATCTAGGAGTTTGCTTGAAAATCAAGATAGGGATCAAGGAGTCCTGGTGGGTCAAGACAGGGAGTCGTGGGGGAGGAGGACTCCTCTCCCCACTCCCCAATCCGCCGGCCTAGAGGAGGGGAGTCCTACAAGGACTCCCCCTCGCCAAGGCGCCCTTCCCCCCTTAAATAGAAGGGCAGGGGCGCCCCCTCCTCCCCTGCTCTCATAACTCCAATCTCTGCCGCCTCTCTCCTCCACCCTTCTTCTGCACAGGCATAGGCGAAGCCCTGCAGAATTCTCTACTCCACCACCACCACCACACCGTCGTGCTGCTGGGATTCCGTGGAGAAGATCTACTACCTCCGCTGCTCGCTAGAACGGAGAGAGGAAGGTCTGCTTCAGCTCCGCACGTGTGACCGACTGCGGGAGCGCTGCCGAAACGCGGCGCCGGAAGGATCGTCCACTTGACCGACTGCGGAAGCGCTGCTGGAACGCGACGCCGGAAGGATTGTCCACTTGACCGACTGCGGAAGCGCTGCTGGAACGCGACGCCGGAAGGATCGTCCACACGATCTAGATCGGCAAGTGACCGACTACATCAACCACGAGATCTAATCTCGTTAACGCTTTCGGATCTACGAGGGTTAGTTCCTATCTATCTCGTTGCTCATGTCTAATAGATTAGATCTTGGCTTTTATCTAGATTAGATCTAGGTTTTGTTCGTTCTTGCGGTAGAAATTTTTTGTTTTCCATGCTACGAACCCATCAATGACAACTACCGATCTATGTTCCCTGAATACGATGATACCGTAGTTGAAGATAATGAAGAAGAAGGGGGTGAAGAACGGGAACCAGATGAGCCCGTTGATGATTTTGGTCGGGTCATTAGTGATGCAAGGCGAGACTGCGACACAGAAAAGGAGAGGTTGCAGTTCGAGCAGATGTTACAAGACCACAACACATTGTTGTACCCAACTTGTGAAGATGGCCAGAAGAAGCTGGGTAGCACACTGGAATTGTTGAAGTAGAAGGCAGAGACCGGTATGACTGACTCGAGATTTGAAAAGTTGCTGGTAATAATGAAGAAGTTGCTTCCAAGAAATAACCAATTGCCCTCCAGTACGTATGAAGCAAAGAAACTTGTCTGCCCTCTAGGATTAGACGTGCAGAAGATACATGCATGCCCTAATGACTGCATCCTCTACCGCGGTGAGAAGTACGAGAATATGGATAAATGCCCGGTATGCACTGCATTGTGGTATAAGATTAGAAAAGATGACCCTAGTGATGTTGAGGGCGAGCCACCCAGGAAGAGGGTTCCTGCCAAGGTGATGTGGTATGCTCCTATAATACCACGGTTGAAACGTTTGTTCATAAATAAAGAGCATGCCAAGTTGTTGCGATGGCACATGGAAGACCGTAAGAAAGACGGGATGTTGAGGCACCTTGCTGATGGTCGGCAGTGGAGAAAAATCGAGAGAGACTTCCCAGACTTTGCTGGTGACGCAAGGAACTTATGGTTTGGTCTAAGTACCGATGGCATGAATCGTTTTGGGGAGAAGAACTGCAGTCACAGCACCTGGCCCGTGACTCTATGTATCTACAACCTTCCTCCTTGGTTGTGCATGAAGCGGAAGTTCATTATTATGCCAGTGCTCATCCAAGGCCCGAAGCAACCCGGCAACGACATTGATGTGTACCTAAGGCCATTAGTTGATGAACTTCTACAGTTGTGGGCCAAACCAGGTGTACGTGTGTGGGATGAGCACAAACAGCAGGAATTTGACCTACAAGCGTTGCTGTTCGTAACCATCAATGATTGGCCTGCTCTTAGTAACATTTCAGGACAGACGAACAAAGGATACAATGCATGCACGCACTGTTTAGATGAGACTGAAAGTATATATCTGGATAAATGTAGAAAGAATGTGTACCCGTACAATCGTCGTTTTCTTCCGCCCAGTCATCCCTTAAAGAAGAAAGGCAAGCATTTCAATGGCAAGGCAGAAACCCGGACGAAGCCTGTCCCCCGTAGTCGTGCTGATGTATTTGGTATGGTCAAGGATTTGGATGTAATCTTTGGAAAGGGTCCTGGAGGACAACCTGTTCCGAAAGACCCCATTACCGTACATGCACCCATGTGGAAGAAGAAATCTATATTTTGGGAGCTACCCTATTGGAAAGTGCATGAGGTCCGCTCTACAATCAACGTGATGCACCTAACGAAGAATCTTTGCGTGAATATTCTAGGCTTCCTGGGCTTGTATGGGAAGTCAAAAGATACCCCGGCAGCACAGGAGGACCAGCAACATCATAAAGGACGAGACGGCAAGCATCTAGGGCAATTTCAAGGGCTTGCCAGTTACGCTCTTACCAAATAAAAGAAGGAAATCTTGTTTGAAGTCCTTTTCAGTATCAAGGTCCCGTCTGGCTTCTCGTCGAATATAAAGGGAATAGTAAATATGAAAGAGAAAAAATTTCAAAACCTAAAGTCTCATGACTGTGATGACCCACAAGTATAGGGGGTGTATCCCAGTATTTTCGATAAGTAAGAGTGTCGAACCCAACGAGGAGCACAAGGTGCTGGCTAGTGGTATGGATTAGGAAATCTCTGCAAATACTTAGCAAACGTATTTTTAGGGGTTTTCGATAAAGCAAGTAAACAAAATACGAGTAAATAAAAGACAGTCAGAATGAATGCAGCAAGTGGCCCAATCTTTTATGCAGCAAAGGACAAGCCGGTTGTATTTCTATAGATGACCAAACGTTCTCGAGGACACATGGGAAGACTGTCAAGTGCTTTCGCTTCATATAGTCGATTAATCTTCTTTAGCTTGCTAAGTGTTGTGTGGGTGAACCTGTGCTAATGTACCGCCCCATCCAAGACTAATACATACTTGTGATTATACCCCTTGCAAACATCCGTAAGTACAAGAAAGTAATTAAGGTAGAAACCTAACCACAGCTTTAAACTCTAAGACCCTCACGTCCCTTGTGCAATGGTTTCCTAACGGGGGTTCAGGTTTCTGTCACTCCGGCAACCCCTACGATTAGTAGCCAAATACACAATGTATTCCCCTAGGCCCATATAGGTGAAATGTCATGTAGTCGACGTTCACATGACACCACTAGAAGAAGTACAGCACAACTTAAATAACAATCTATTGAATATTTCTCAACGCAACTCCACTACTAACAACAAGACTTCTCCCATGTCCTCAAGAACAAAACGAACTACTCACAAGACATCATATGGATCATGATCAGAGATGGAATAATGATGTATAATAACCTTGTTGGAGATATGCCCAAGAGGCAATAATAAAGTGGTTATTAATATATATTTATGTTTATGATAAATGTTTACATCCCATGCTATAATTGTATTAATCGGAAACATTAATACTTGTGTGTTTTGTAAACATAAAAGAGTCCCTAGTAAGCCTCTTGTTAAACTAGCTTGTTGATTAATAGATGATCATGGTTTCCTGATCATGGACATTGGATGTCGTTAATAACAAGATCATATCATTAGGAGAATGATGTGATAGACACACACCCGTAGTAAGCGTAGCATAAGATCAAGTCATTAAGTTCGTATTGCTATAAGCTTCAAAATGCATAGTTACCTAATCCTTCGACCATGAGGTTGTGTTAATCACCATCACCGGATGGGTACTTTGATGACATCAGACACCGCTTCGTAACTGGGTGGTTATAAAGGTGTCATTGGGTATTCTGAAAGTATGTGTTGAAGCGCATGGACCAAGATTGGGATTTGTCCATCCATATGACGGATAGATATGCTCTGGGCCCTCTCCGTGGAATGTCATCTAGTTAGCTTGCAAGCATGTGACTGGGTCACAAGGGATGACATAACATGGAACGAGTAAAGAGTACTTATCAGTAATGAGGTAGAACTAGGTATGGAGATACCGACGATCAAACCTTGGATAAGTATAGTATCACGTGACAAAGGGAATTGGTTTCGTATGTTAATGGTTCTATCGATCACGAAGTCATCGTTGAGTATGTGGGAGCCATTATGGATCTCCAGGTCCCGCAGATGGTTATTGATAGGAGATGTGTCTCTATCATGTCTACATATTCACGAACCGTAGAGTGACACACTTAAGGTTCGAAGTTGTTTTAAGTAGATATGGAATGTGCGTTGGAGACCGAATGTTGTTCGGAGTCTCGGATTGGATCCGGGACATCACGAGGAGATCCGGAATTGTCCGGAGAAGAAGATTCATATATTGGGGATCATTTTCTGAGTTAGGAAATGTTTCGGAGTATTTGTATGAGGATTCTAGAAGGTTTCGGAATGTTCCGGAAGGTTCTGGAAGATTTCTTAGAGTTTGCTTGAAAACCAAGAAAGGATCAAGGAGTCCTTGTGGGGCAAGACAAGGAGTCGTGGGGGAGGAGGACTCCTCCCCCCCTTCCCAATCCGCCGGCCAAGGAAGGGAGGGGAGTCCTACTAGGACTCCCCCTCCCATGGCGCCTCCCTCCTTTAAATGGAGGGGTGGAGGTGCCACCCCCTGGCCCCCTCCACTCTCCAAACCCTCGCCGCCTCTCTCCTCCTCCTTTCTTCTGTTCAGGCATAGGCGAAGCCCTGTAGAATTCTCTACTCCACCACCACCACCACGCCGTCGTGCTGCTGGGATTCCGTGGAGAAGATCTACTACCTCCGCTGCTTGCTGGAACGAGGAGAGGAAGGTCTGCTTCGACTCCGTACGTGTGACCGACTGCGGAAGCGCTGCCGGAACATGGCGCCGGAAGGATCGTCCACTCGATCTTGAGATCAGCAAGTGATCGACTACATCAACCATGAGATCCGAATCTCGTAACGCTTTCGGATCTACAAGGGTTAGTACAGATCTATCTCGTTGCACATGTCTAATAGATTAGATCTTGGCTTTTATCTAGATTAGATCTGGGTTTTGTTCGTTCTTGCAGTAGAAACTTTTTGTTTTCCATGCTACGAACCCATCAAACCTGAACGTAAACAATAATTCAATGGTTCACTCAATAGCATCAACTACAAAGAGTAATCAACACCAGGCAAGTTTCCCCTATGAACTATTCAAGATTCAACGCAATTGTTACATCAATATGGAGATGGTGATGAGGGTGCTGATGGTGATGATGGTGATGATGATGATGATGATCCCGATGAAGTCCAGCTTGATGGTGGTGTTGATGGCGACTATCTCCCTTCTCCGGGAAGGGATTCCCCCGGCAGAAATCTGTCTGCCGGAGAGATCTTTCTCTCTCGGTGTTTTCCGCCCCGCAGAGGCGGTGAAATCTTTCTGTGTCGCTCCCCGAGTCTTAGGGTTTCGTGGGGATGATATACGCCAGAGGAGAGAGGCTGGGGTGGGCCAGGGCGGCCACACCACTCCCAGGCGCGGCCTAGGCCTGCCCGCGCCATGGGGTGGTGTGGGCCCCCTGTGGCCCACCTCCACTCCATCTTCTGGCATCCCGAGTCTTCTGGAAAAATAGAATTTTCCGTATATTTTCCCGGATTTTCTGATCTTCCCGAATTTTGCCTCCAAACAGCACCTTTTCCATCAGAATCCTGACTGCAGCGGTCCATGCTCCAAAAGTCATCAACCATGCAAAAACAGATGAAATAACATAAGTATCACCTCTCAATACGAAATATATCAATGAATAATAGTGAATTAAGGCATAGAATAGTGATGCAAAATGGACGTATCAACTCCCCCCAAGCTTAGACTTCGCTTGTCCCCAAGCGAAACTGAGCTCAATAAACATGACCTCAGGTTTATGGAGTGAAGAGTCGATAAAAGAATACGGACAAGAAGTATCACATTCATCAAATACATAGATCATAATAGAGGACAACTCACTATTATATAACTCAACTTGCAATGAGTAAAGGAAACACAATAAAGATACATAGAGTAAATCATAATTGGTAATGGCAAACTTAGCTCTCGGTTGAAGAATAGTTGATAATTTGCTGGAGTTCACACATAGCTGGTTTTCAAAGAAAGCTTTCAAAGTAGTAAACTTCAAGATAAGAGCAACGTGCAAAGTAAGGAACATAAGAAACATGAATGCATAAATCATCATATGAATGAATGAAACACATCAACTCAAAATACTTACTGAGATAGAGGGGAATAGGTTTACTGACTCAACTACAAAGCAAAAGAAAGGCCCTTCGCAGAGGGAAGAAGGGATTGCAAGTCTCATAAAGAGCTCCCAAAAATTATGATACTTACTATCTTTCAGCTCTCATTGCCCCTATCATAGGCATCTTTTGGTGATTAAGGCTAAAGTGACATAACTAAGAGGGTATGCTTGACAAGTTATAAATTGGAGTCCCATGCCCCTTACTTATGAGTACCGATCCTCATGCTACTCAACTTCAGTCACGAGCAAGACCTTGTCATTGTAAATACATGCGTATCATTGAGAACCGCCAACAGGGTACCCCTTGCACATGACACAGGAGCTATCCCATAATCAAAATGACAAGGCAAGCAGACAGTGAGCATCTCAGCGATCTTTTTATTTGCTATCTGCATAGGTTTTTATTGAGGATGCTTCATAGAATGCTCACTATAGTTATGCTGCAAGTTTCCACCATGATTAGGCATGGCTTAGGCTAGCGGCCCAGACGTTTCTCTAACACACATATAAACTCCATGATCTTACAAGTTCCACTTTTATTTCACACCGCCGGGATCCATAAGCAAAAGAACATGATATCAACTAGGTACAAAGTACCAAACAAATTGTTGAAAGCGGTCCCCATGATACATGGTTTGGCTAACTTCAACTCATAAAGCGCAAGCATACACGCAACAAAGAAGGACCCAATGGTTCAAGTTTATTTAATGCAAGAAAGTAAAGTGTGCCATCAAGTTCGTGAGAGCTTTAATCACTAATTTTCGCATAACAAGTTTAATTTGGGAGGTAGACAAAACAGGAATTTACTTGGAATAGCAATAATGCTACTAGGTAGGTATGGTGGACACAAATGGCAAGGGTTTTGGTTTAAAGGAGTGGATGCACGAGAAGAATACCCTCTCAGTACAGGTTTTTGGCTAGCAAGGCTGGGTAGCAAGTATAAGAGTTGAAGGAAACAAAAAAGCATATAAATGATAAAGACAAACATGCAATATTCCTTGGAAGCACAAAAGATCTTAACTAGAGAATACTAGACTTATGAGCAAATCAAGAAAGAAAGATGATGAAATAATTTTTCTCTAGAGTACTACTATCATTTTCAATCAACTCTCAAAAAGGTGTTGCTACTGACCGAGCCAGGTTTGCCAAAACCAACTAAATTAACTCAATGATCCCAAAGTGATACCAATACTAACAACAAGAGCAATCATATGACCATGAATTGAAAACTAATATAAGCCATGCAAAAGAGTGAATGATAGAACTTCTCATTAATATTCCATAACAGAAACTCACACCAAGGGATACATATCTAACGAGGGAGGGGACACTTCCATAATGCAAACCATACTACAAAATAACTCCTCTATTCATGATATGACTCTACTAATAAGGTAAAAAGATAGAAGATAGTGATATGATACCACGACACTCCCCCAAGCTTGGAACAAACCAAGGGGATACCAAACCTGATGACGAATTACTCCTTCGGTGGTGGTGGTATCCTCTCAATGAGCTCTCTGATAAGTTTCCCCAAGTCCGCAATCTCAAAGGTGAGATTACGAATAAGCTACGAGTTTTGCTCAATGCGGCTCATGATCATGTCGGGTTGAGAATTCCAGCTCTTGCTGTTCTTTCCCCACTCTTCCTCCTTGAAGTCTTCTTTTCCTGCATGGCTAGAACGAGGCAAATCGCAATTGGAGGGTGATTTCTCCTTGGGCATATTCTGGTATTGATGCTCGTGGATAAGGGTATGGAAAGGATTCTTGGTGCGTGAAGGAAGTGACCAGGGATCTGAACGGTGATGAGGAGGCTTCCCTCCAATGGCTGGTTTTGCCACCACTCCAATGCTTGCAATGGTAGTGCCGGTATGCGGATGTTGGCTTTGCTCCTCTTCACCTTCACTCTTGATCTCCTTCTCCTTCCCGGGGTCTTGGAGGTCTTCCTCCATGGGCTCCTTCCCTTTATCCTTGGCGGACACCATTGTGCTTCTAAGCTTTCAGAGAGTGTCCTGACAGAAACAGATCGAAACAAAGACACGACGAAAACACGATATACGAGCCTCGGGGG
Organism: Avena eriantha; assembly: GCA_910589775.1. Classification (NCBI taxonomy): domain Eukaryota; kingdom Viridiplantae; phylum Streptophyta; class Magnoliopsida; order Poales; family Poaceae; genus Avena; species Avena eriantha. The sequence continues at coordinate 402,475,690 of OU342740.1, read as the reverse complement.
ATCTGGGGGGTTATATATTACGAAGTTTCATATCAAAAGGAAGGTACTGGGAGAAAACGAGTCGGAGGCGGAGTCCTAGGTGGCCTCACCACCTGGTGGCGCGACCAGGGGTGGGCCCGCGCCATGGGGTGGTGTGAGCCACCCCGGCTCCGGTTCCGTCCCTTTTTCGCTTCGTAGCTTTCCATATTGGCTAAAAACTTCAAAAATATAGTTGTATTGTATTTTCGTGGAACTTTTCTTACCAGAACTATTACCTAGTTGGAAACGGACTCTGCAGGTCTCTGAATTTGGTATCTAGTAGATTCTTCCGGAGTCTTGAATATCATCGATATCTTCATCTTCATATACTTATTACTTGAGTCATAAAACCTTTCCCTTCCTTATTACACCATTGTCTCCACTTCTTAGAAATTTCTTTCACACAAAACTTCACACAGTTCTCATTAGCAACATTAGTATAAGTGATGTGATAAAACCTTTTGAGTCCAACTTCAACTGAAAACCATCAAAACATAAGCTACTGTAGCAACTCCTTCCGAAAACCCAAAAAGAATTCAAGAAGGAAATCAAATAAAGAAGCAGATGCAAGATTGGCAAAATCTGTCAAAACAGACCAGCAGGTAAAGATCAATTTTTTCGAAAATATTCTGTTTCTCAGATCAAAAAGTGCAAAACTAACTAAAGTTAAATAACAACCTGGGGCAGAAGCACAAAAAGTTACAGCTCAATCCGACATACAGAGATCTCTCACGAATTTTTACGGTGAAGCACAAAAAATCTGTTTCGGGACAGCAACTTCCCCAAATCTTACTTCTCTCTCATTAGAGGTTGATCTTGACACAAAAACCAAACAAAACGGATAAGGAGAGGTTATTACCAAAGTAATAACTTCCACGACTCAAAGAAACAAAAACAAACTGAAAGCAAAAACAAATTGGGTTGTCTCCCATAAAGCTCTTTCTTTATAGCCATTAAGATGAGCATGATAATTTGAAGAAGCTCTCATAGGGATATGAATTGAAGTGAAAGAGAGCATTAAGAAGCAAAAACACACACACATTTAAGTCTAACCCACTTTCTATGCAAGGGGATTTTGTAAACAAACAAGTTATTGAAACCAAAGGCAACTTGCATAAGAAGGCAAAAGAAGTGCAACATAAAATCTTTTAGCATAAAACGAGGAAACTTGATATTATTGAGATACATAAGAACACTTTTCCCTCTCTCATAGTAACTTTAAGTATCATGCATAAACTTGACAATATAGCTACCGCAAGGACCATCATAGCAATGATCCCTTATTCTAACAGAAAACACAGGAATACTAGCTCTCATAACACTACTATGTGAAACAATATTAGAGGTATCCTTACAAAGGATAGTGTGTCCCTCTTCCTCATACTCAGTGACAAAGTCTTTCACATTTGCTATTATAGGTTCATTAACCATTTGTTTATCAGGTTCAACAACTTTATTCATACTTTCATCTACCATACTAGCCATCATAGAATGTTCCTTTCTCTTAACTGGAAAAGGAATTTTCTCAATATAAGGTTCATGTAAAACATGATTAGCAGTATAAATTTAAGTATTTCTTGTAGGAACACTCTTAGCAATATCTTTATAAGGTTCATGATACTTATTCCACTTCTTTTTAGGCACTTCAATGTAGGAAGCAAAAGCCTTAAAATAAGAAGCAATAGCTTGAGAGTCTAGACCATAAGCATTTTTAATATTTTGAAAGTCATCAGTTCCCATAAAAGATTCAATGCATTCATAATCATAATTTATACCTGACTTTCTACCTTTGTCATTCTCCCAAGCTTCAGTATTATCTTGAATACGGTCCAAAAGATCCCATTTAACTTCTTCTTCCATACGAGTGAATTATCCAACACAAGAAGCATCCAATAAATCTTTGTCATGTAGAGGGAGCCTTGCATAAAAGTTGTTAATAATAATATTGTTGGGGAGCTCATGAATGGGACATTTGAGCATTAGTAACTTCAATCTCCCCCAAGCTTGAGCTGTACTCTCTCCATCAAGAGGCCAAAAGTTGTATATTTGATTCCGATCTTTATGAATCTCAGTAGGAGGATAAAACTTTGAATAAAAGAGAGGCACTATTTCCTCCCATTCCAGAGCTTGACCATTCTTCAGCATCTTATACCATTCCTCAGCTCTTCCTTTCAGTGATAATGAGAATAACTTCTTATTAACTTGATCTGTAGTAATACCTACACACTTGAACAACCCGCATAATTCGTGTATAAAGAGTAAATGATCACCGGGATGGACAGTTCCATCCCCAACATAGTAGTTATCCATAACATGATCAATAATTCTTGTAGGTATTTTGAAAACATCTATCTCAGCAGGTGGTGGCTTATCTACTACCTTAGCAGTGGTAGCAGCATTACCAAATAAGAAACTCAGCGAATTATCCATAACGAAAATAAAGCAACTAGTAGAAGTAAACAATACTCACAGTAGAAGTTTGCTTTACCAGTTCCACTCTCCAATAGCGCTTCACTCCCCGGCAACGGCGCCAGAAAATAGTCTTGATGACCCACAAGTATAGGGGGTGTATCGCAGTATTTTCGATAAGTAAGAGTGTCGAACCCAACGAGGAGCAGAAGGTGCTGGCTAGTGGTATGGATCAGGAATTCTCTGCAAATACTTAGCAAACGGATTTTTAGGTGTTTTCGATAAAGCAAGTAAACAAAGTACGAGTAAATAAAAGACAGTAGGAATAAATGCAGCAAGTGGCCCAATCCTTTATGCGGCAAAGGACAAGCCGGTTGTATTACTTAAGATGACCAAACGTTCTCGAGGACACATGGGAAGACTGTCAAATGCTTTAGCTTCATATAGTCGATTAATCTTCTTTAGCTTGCTAAGTGTTGTGTGGGTGAACCTGTGCTAATGTACTGCCCCATCCAAGACTAATACATACTTATGATTATACCCCTTGTAAACATCCGTAAGTACAAGAAATTAATTAAGGTAGAAATCTAACCACAGCTTTAAACTCTAAGACCCTTACGTCCCTTGTGCAATGGTTTTCTAACGGGGGTTTAGGTTTCTGTCACTCCGGCAACCCCTATGATTAGTAGCCAAATACACAATGCATTCCCCTAGGCCCATATAGGTGAAGTGTCATGTAGTCGACGTTCACATGACACCACTAGAAGAAGTACACCACAACTTAAATAACAATCTATTGAATCTTTCTCAACGCAACTCCACTACTAACAACAAGACTTCTCCCATGTCCTCAAGAACAAAACAAACTACTCACAAGACATCATAAGGATCATGATCAGAGATGGAATAATGATGTATAACAATCTGAACATAAACAATAATTCAATGGTTCACTCAATAGCATCAACTACAAAGAGTAATCAACATCGGGCAAGTTTCCCCTATGAACTATGCAAGATTCAACGCAATTGTTACAGCAATATGGAGATGGTGATGAGGGTGCTGATGGTGATGATGGTGGTGATGATGATGATGATGATGATGATGATGACCCCGATGAAGTCCAGCTTGATGGTGTTGTTGATGGCGACGATCTCCCTTCTCCGGGAAGGAATTCCCCCGACAGAAATCTGTTTGCCGGGGCGATCTTTCTCTCTCGGTGTTTTCCGCCCCGCAGAGGCTGCAGAATCTTTCTGTGTCGCTCCTCGAGTCTTAGGGTTTCGTGGGGATGATATACGCCAGAGGAGAGAGGCTAGGGTGGGCCAGGGCGGCCACACCACTCCCAGGCGCCGCCTAGGCCTGCCCGCGCCATGGGGTGGTGTGGCCCCCTGTGGCCCACCTCCACTCCATCTACTGGCATCCTAAGTCTTCTGGAAAAATAGAATTTTCCGTATATTTTCCTGGATTTTCTGATCTTCGCGAATTTTCCCTCCAAACAGCACCTTTTCCATCAGAATCCTGACTGCAGTGGTCCATGCTCCAAAAGTCATCAACCATGCAAAAACAGATGAAATAACATAAGTATCACCTCTCAATACGAAATATATCAATGAATAATAGTGAATTAAGGCATAGAATAGTGATGCAAAATGGACGTATCAGACTGCCACATGCTTATGACGCAATTGCTTTCGGTTGCATTGAGGGGAATTCTACCAGAAAATGTTCGACTAGCCATTGCGAAGGTATGTGCATTCCTCAATGCAATTTCTCAGAAGGTAATCGATCGAGAAAGTCTATCAGGGTTACAGATTGATGTGGTCCAATGTCTGGTCAGCTTCGAGTTGTTGTTCCCGCCATCCTTCTTCAATATTATGACGCACCTCCTAGTTCACCTAGTCGAAGAGATTAGAATTCTCGGTCCTGTGTTTCTACACAATATGTTCCCCTTCGAGAGGTTCATGAGAGTCTTAAAGAAATATGTTCATAACCGTGCTAGGCCAGAAGGAAGCATCTCCAAGGGCTATGGAACAGAGGAGGTCATTGAGTTTTGTGTTGACTTTCTTCCTGACCTTAAGCTGATTGGTGTTCCTGAATCTCGGTATGAGGGGAGGATGACTGAAAAAGGCACACTAGGAAGGAAATCAATGGTATGTAGGGACGGGCATTCTTTCCTCAAGCACACTACACAGTTCTACACAATTCCACCGTGGTGGCTCTGTATATCGAGAAACACAAGAATATTCTACGCTTCGAAAACCCGGGGAAGCCTGAAACCTTGATTAAAGGGGAACACGAGAAGAATTTTGGCAGTTGGTTGCAGACACATCTCATGAATAACACCACTGTTGGAGATGAGTTGTACTCGTTGGCCAGGTTACCATCTTCGACTATATGTACTTTCCAAGGGTACGAGATAAATGGGAATACATTTTACATGATCACCCAAGATAAAAAGAGCACCAACCAAAACAGTGGTGTCCGCTTTGATGCAACAGATGGCAATGGGCAGAAGGACACATATTATGGGTACATAGAGGAGATATGGGAACTTGACTATGGACCTACTTTTAAGGTCCCTTTGTTTCGGTGCAAATGGGTCAAGCTGACAGGAGGTGGGGTACATGTAGACCAAAAGTACGGCATGACAATAGTGGATCTCAACAATCTTGCGTACATGGATGAACCATTCGTCCTAGCCAACGATGTGGCTCAGGTTTTCTATGTGAAGGACATGTCTACCAAACCGAGAAAAAGGAAAGATAAGCAAAATAATATAGAATACGATGAGCCAAAGCGCCACATAGTTCTTTCAGGGAAAAGAAACATCATGGGAGTGGATGACAAGACAGACATGTCAGAAGATTACAATAAGTTTCATGAAATTCTGCCCTTCAAAGTGAAAACTGACCCAAGCATCCTGTTAAATGATGAAGATTCTCCATGGCTACGGTGTAGAAGAAAACCACAACACTAGATGTTGGTGATGTGTAATAATGTATTAAACCTTTTATTTGAGACATAAATCTATGTAATGTATTAAACCTTTTATTTGAGACATAAAGGTCCCCTTTCATGTAATACATCTTGCTCAATCAAATTAGATGTTGACGACCGGGTTCTGAGCCGCGGGAGGTGATCACCCAAAGAAAAGGAACCATCACAAGAGAAGGAACCCACAAACACTAAGGATACATAGCACAACTGAAAATTAAGATACATAGCACAACTGAAAATTAAGAAACATGCCTAATGTTGGAGTGATTCAATCATGCTCCTGCCTAGCCCTGTAAGACGCACCACTGTAGTCGTCGTAGTCGCCGGCGCCATTGTCACTGTCGTCGTCGGGGTCGCCGTAGTCGAACCTTGAAGGTTGGGCACGCGTGGGCTAGATTTGAGGGTACCGCAGGCGGGGGTTATTGCCGGTCGTGTTGTAGGCCATGACACTCTAGAGAGTCCGGCCGCGCCACCACAGCCGACGGCTGGCCTCATTGAAGTTTGAAGGAGGTGGGCCGTCCTCCTCGTGCCTGGCGAGCGCCCTCTCACGCCGATTGATGAAGAAGGCTTCCCAAGTCGGGAAATAGTCGGCATGCCAGTTGGGATTCCTCCGCTGCTCTGACATGATCTCGAGGTAGTAGTGGTTCGTGATGGCCATCCGGCGCTCCACACCTAGAAGGACATGAGGGACCGGCACGCCTCCGGCGCTCAGCATCCAGCCGGTGGGGACGCGGTAGCCCGGTGGGCAGGGGTAGTTCGAGGCGCAAAGCGCCTCTGCCTCCTGGGGGGTTAGAGATACGATGGAAGCCATGGGAAAAGAATGATGAGTCTAGATGTGATATGTAAATGGAGGACAAGCATACATATATATATACTGAAAAAATGGCAGGAAGACAGAGGTGGGAACCGGTGGAAAGCGCGGGAACGCAGTGGCGCGGGAAACTTTCATCCCGGGTGGGGGCTCAAACCGGGACAAAAGATGGGGGGCCTTATCTGGGGGAGGCTTATCTGGGAGGGCCTTATCTGGGGGGTGGCTAACCTTTAGTACCGGATGGTGGGTGCAACAGGGACTAAAGGTGGTTTTTGTGTCATCTAACAAAACTCCGGACTTAGGGTTAGAGTGGTGGTGCTTGCGGGCCCCCGAAGATAGGGTTAGGGTGGTGGTGCTTGCGGGCCACCCGCACTTAGGGTTAGGGTTAGGGCATCACTAGAATTTTGCTATTGTTTAGTATTATTGTAGCAAATTGCGTGTTCATATTATTGTTTAGTATTATTTTATGCAGCAATATTGAATGAAAAATATTATTGTGTGCATTTTGTAGAAAACTATGGGTCCAATCCAAAGAGACCTAGCACAGGAAGAAATTCTCGAGGATATGATCAACGACACCCCCCATGTTGATCCACCCGAATCTCCGTCGATTTATATCAACCCCTCCGGTGAGGGAGATGAGGTCGACCGAAATGATCAAGGAGAAGCCGATGGCTCCGGTGGTGGAGAAGCCGACGGCTTCGGTGGACCCTTAACGAAGTCCGGCGAGGTATATATATGAAGTCTGGTGATCAGTAGATGCATTAACCGAGTTGTATATATATATATAAATTGACGAATGTTTCTTCTCTTAGGCCTCCACATCGAGCAAAAAATATTCCAAACGAGCCCCGGCCAATAAGTTGGACGCATCTACACGTCATACAATTACGGTGGTATCACCACGGGGTGAACCGTTGGAACCCGAAAAGGCTAAAACTGTATTTAAACAACAATGCGGAGTTATGGCTAGGGATCGCATCCCGATCACCGTTCGAGAGTGGAATAAGACCAAAGGGGCGAAAGAGGGTGAGTATGTCGCTGACAGGTGCAAAGAGGGTCTTTGGAATGACCTCATGACACATTTCACCCTGCCAGAATGTGAGGATGATGCCGACACATCTGCATTGAGGAAGAAAGTCAAGCAGTGGACTCTTATGAAGATGGCCAAACTATTCAAGAACTGGAAGAAAGCATTATGGCAAAAGTATCAGAAGACGAAGACTCCTCCTAAATTTGAATGATATCTAACGAAGCAGCATGCTAACTGGGATGCATTTGTGAAGTACAAGGAGTCAGAACCTGCTATGGAAAAGTCAGAAAAAACAAGAAAAATGCCGCGATGAAGAAATATCACCATCACCTGGGGCCAGGGGGCTACGCGGCTGCCATGCCAAAGTGGGATGCTAAAGAGAATGAGCTGCTTGCTAAAGGGATCACTCTAGAACCAATACGCGAAGAATGGGATCTGAGGGCAAGGAATTGGTTCCTTGGGCATGGGAGTGAGTATGACGAAAGTACAGGGGACCTTATTTGCAGTGACGGGATTAGGATACCCCGAGATACATGGCAGAAAGTGGTGAAGGAGATTAAAGCGGGGACAACAAAGTTCCGTCCTGATAGAGAGAAAGACTTGCTGACAAAGGTCCTCGGGAATGACGACGCGGAGGACGTGTACGAGGCCTTGACCCTAGTTATACGTGGGAGATGGGGTTTCCCAAAGACAGAGATACTTATAGGAGCCGAGAGAGAGCAAAGTGGCGACGGCCGACGGAGGAGGGAGACAGGTTCACCGAGTTGATAGGAACACTTCGAATGCATCAGCAACAGATTAACGAACTTCGAGGAGCAGCGCGCCTGCAAGATCCTGTACTCAATATTACCACCGTCCCATCTCAGCGGAGAAGCAGCGTGGCTGAATCGGAGGTCCCTTCTGACGATGCACGTATGGTATATGGCGGTCCCGGCTACCCCGTGGATGGAATCAAGCAGCAGGCATCTTGTGAGCTCCATCAGAAGGTGAAGGACCTATCCATCAAGGTGGCGGTCGGATGTGCTTTACCTTGTCCACCTGGCGCACGCTGGCATGGCCGTGAGATTCCAACTGGCTATGCTAAAGTTGCTGTGGATGAAATCGCAATGGGGTGGGACTCAATGGAGCTTGACATCCCTGGACCTGAAGGTGAGAGGACACTCGGAGAAGTACTGGGTGGTATCATTCTATGGGACAAGAACAACATCAAGCTTCCAGGCTGGACGCCAAAGCCAACACCGCCTCCGAGTCGTCGCATGTCACCTTCACCTCCATCACCTCCAAGAAGCCCACCCCATGACTACGACCACCACAGCCCGAGTCCATCTCGATCTCCGCCACAGCCTCCGATTAGTACTAAACGACACAACAGCCCAAAACGACAAATGTCGCCCCTCCCAAGAGTACCTCATAAGAATATTCCCATCAGACCTTACGATCGTACTGACGAGGAAACCGACATGATCGTAAAGGCCGAATGTGTTGCGTAGCTTCAAAAGAAGAAACCCGAGCCCGCCCCGGTATACACCGAGAAGCAAAAAGCGTATGCACTTTCTTTTCTGAACACAAAATCGCAATATGAATTGCACCATAAGCCAGATGACTATCGACGCACACTTTAGAAGGAAGTGAAGAAGAGCAAATCAAGTAGAAGTGCAAGGGGGAGCAAATCATCAGGTCAAAGTGCAACCGAGAAAAGAATGGACGTCCCCCAGCTCGGGAAACAGGCCAAAAAATCGATCCCACCACTCCAGGTGTTATCCTATGACACTCCCCAGCAGGATATGGAAGAAGCTAAGAAGCTTGCGGCTGCTATGAATGTGACTGTTGAGGAATTGCTAGGTGCCTAGGACGACAAGTTACCCAAGGCTCAGGTAGTCCCTACATATGGCCCAGGGAAGCCTCTGGTCAGCTTTGAGCAGTTCCAACAACTGCCAACACAAATGCGGAGTTTACATAACTAGTACTTGAATGCCGTAAAGTAGGAGAGAATAATGATCGTGGCGAAAGTCCCACATGACTACTACTTCCGAGAAGAAGAGGTCCATGTTGAGTTTCTAGAACTCTTCAAGTTATACAGTTTCGACGCCCTCGACAAAAGTCTCATGAGTTGCTATTGTCTGTAAGTTGTTGAATTTATTGTCTATATATAAGTTGTTCATTTTTTCAGTTGTTCAGTTCATTGCATATAATTATCCTCATTATATCCTTTTGTACTCTGTTATTATGCAGAATGAAGATCATGGAATGTAAAAGAAGGTCACTTTTAGTGTTGGGTTCATTGACCTAGATAAAATATATTATAAGACGCTAAAGGATAAACCCAAGGAGACGCAGGAAAACCTTCTAAGGTTTCTAACAGAGCAACATTTCTGTGGCCACATATTGTTTCCTTACATTTTCCGGTGAGGGTCTTACTATGTTGTACACATTCACTTTTTCTTACTCGATGTTAAATGTAATTGATGAGTTACTGATGTATATATAAACGTGTGCAGTTTCCACTGGATTCTCATGGACATTCAACTTGATAAGGGAAGAGTTAAAGTCATGGACCCATCGAAGAGACCCCTGGAATAGTTTAGGGACATGCAGGACATGCTCCAGAGGTAATTTCCGTACTACATCGGTCTCTTTATTTGATTTCCTGAGATATCACGTAATAAATAACTCATTCATTCATTTTCTTTGCCGGGCAGGGTTTGGAGCATGTTCAAGAGTAGGGTTAAGGGTTCCTTTAGTAAGGAGCTGACGTTTACTCCGGTCGCGGTAAGTAATACGTGATATGTTCGCGCATCTCTTTACTTCTAGTTTCAAGACAATTATGATGCTAGATTATAATTTTGATTGAATTCTATTCTCGTAAAGTGCGCGAGGCAGCCACAGGGGACGAATCTATGTGGATTCTACGTTTGCGAGTTCATTCGCACGTTTTCCACTTAGCACAAAGATTATAGAGTCGATGTAAGCAATACATTCACAACATTATTTTATTACCGTCACTTTTTGTTATCATGATTGATATTCATATTGATCTCCTTTTCTTATATAGTTCGAGAGAATGTGAGATCAGCTCCTACCAGAGCAACGCGTACGAGGAATTGCTGAACAACTGGCAGGATTCTTGATGAACGAGATGATAGATGACGCCGGGGAATTTAGCGTGAATAGACGCTACCGATGATCCCCTACCGTGTAATTAAATCGTCGAATTGTGATCTCCATATAACTATCATGATCATGTATATATTTGTATGCTCGATCTTAAGAGAAGTTATCTTATGTATGCACGAACGTGTACGGTATGTGGTAGCGTAGAAATCTATTTTAGAAATGAAAAAGAGATACAAATTGAATTCTGTGCCGTGGCAGAGAAAGTGCCTAAACTTCTGCCGCGGCAGAGAACCATTAGTCCCGGTTCGTATTACGAACCGGGACTAATGGGCGGGCAGCCACTGCCCGCAGAGACGGCCACGTGGATACCCATTGATCCTGGATGGTAAGCGGTCCGGGACTAGTGGGGAGGGCTTTAGTCCCGCCCCTCCAGTCCCGGTTACCAGGACCGGGACTGGAGGCTCTTTTTCCACTAGTGTGCTAATTATAGAACAAACAGTAGAGAAGTCGGCGATACGTATGTGGATTCCTCCTCAGGTCAGCTGGTCTCTAACTTCAGGCAGTCCAGCTGGGCTATATGCCTGTATGCCCGCGAGATCGAGAAGTGAACAAAATTACACGGCGACTCGGCAAACGCAGAATGGCGGGCGGTGGCGGTGCCGAGCGCCTTAGCAGCTAGATGGAAAGAGGAGTCACGGAGACGTCGAAGAGAGGCAACAGGCAAGAACGCAGGCGTAACTTTTGCTGATTGATCAACGATCAGATTGATCGGCTGGAGTCTGCCTCCAAATTCCAGCGATTGCCTAAGCCTTGTACGTGGGCTCTTGAGCATTGGCCATTGGGCCTAGTTAATTCACCATGCCGATTATTAATATGGGCTAATTAAATGTGATTATATCCATACTGAAAAAAGTTAGGGGGGGCGATCGGTTTTTGGGGGGTGGGTCTGACCCCTGCTAGCCACTCGCGGTTAGCTTTGAACCAGCTGACACCTATAGCTACGCGGTACGTACGTGTTGGTATGGTAGCTGCTGCAGCACGATGTGCACGTGGGTCATCCATCAGGTGCACCTACCGAATGAGAGCCGGTGAAGTGAGTCAACGGTATCTTCCATGGATCCTCGCAGAAAAACAAAACAAAACCCCCGGTATCTTCACTGATTCGAGTGGGATGTCGATCGGTAGTTCCGGCCGGCGTCCCATCAATCCCGTCTTAGTATGGATGGATCGGGATTATCACACGCTAATGGCGGGCGTGTAACACGCGCACGGCGTGGCCATGTGCCATCCTAGTGATCGGCCTATGATTGATCGGGCTCAACAAGCGGCCTTATACGCTGGACGGGCCCAGCTCACCACAGGTGCTGACCACCGAGACAACGATAGGGAAGAAGACGATGGATTTAGGCATTTTGCGACTCGTGTTCCAGCCGGAGGTAGAATAATGTGATTATGTTAACATGTTCACATTACTAGTGTTCCAGCCGGTTGTAGGCCTGCAGTCATGCCAGTGTACATGTGGTCCAGTTATTTACTTCTTCCATGCTTGTCTTTCCTAAATTATAGGGAGCGATCATGAGAAACTTAGTCCCTCGAATTATAAGGATCAGTAAACGTGAAATTTTTAGTCCCTCAGAATCAACGCATCGGTAGTCGGTGGATGGCAACTCCTGATTTTCTACATGTTACGTGGCAAATTTGTCAGGGCCAATTTGGCGAAGGTTCGCCCTCGATTAGAGTTTTTTTTGAACCTGTCACCGCAATTTTCATGCTTACAATTTCCTGCCTGTTTTTTTACGGGCCCATGAGCCAATCGTGAAAACCCACGTACCAGCCAAGGCCCACCAAGCTGAAATTTGAATTAGCAGTATATCAGAGCCCACGTCGTGCAACGGGCCGTTTGGTCCTCGAGGGGCTAACACGCGAAATACTAATTGCCGCCAGGTGCGGCTGCCACCGCACAGGGCCCATTTAACTTCTTCGCTCGGTTTTATCTTTTTTCATATCCTTTTTATATTTATTTCCATTTCCATTTTGCTTTTTCCTCTTTTATGTTTTATTTTTTGGTTTTTATTTTGATTTTTATTTTCAGTTTTTTTGGCTTTTAAAAATGCCTGGAATTTTAGAAATTGTTCACGATTTTTTTAAAATGGTTCCTTTTTGGAATGTTCATTGTTTTTGAATTTTTGGTTCAGCGTTTTTTATTTTGGTTCATGATTTTTCGAAAATTGGTTCATGATTTTTGAAATTGTTCATGACTTTTTCAGAAATTAGTTCATGATTTTTCAAAATTTGGTTCGTGAATTTTGAAATTTGGTTCATGAATTTCAAAACAGTTTTCAAGATTTTTTTAATTTTGTTCATGAATTTTTAAAAAAATGCTAACAGGTTTTTGGTTCATGAATATTGAATTTTGGTTCAAAGTTTTGTGAAATTTGGTCCATAAATTTCGAATGTTGGTTCATGAATTTTAAATTTTGTGATTTTCGCAAAGTCTTCATTATTTAAAAAAAAAACAAGATAAGTAATAAGTACTAAACATAGAAAGGTATGAACGATACAGTAATGTTGTAGGATGATGGAACATGATGCAAACACATGCAACGGTACATGCTTTATTGGGCCGAGCCCATTAGCGCACAGGGGGTTGCGCGCTTCAGGCGGGGAGTCAAGGTTGTGCTGCTGCAAACGCTGATTAGCACCTCCCGGATAATAGGCCTGCTGTACTCCGCTTAAAGAAGCGCCTTGCGGGCGCCGCACGCCAGCGGCCGTTGGTTCGGCCACGATCCATAGGCCACTACTTTATTTTTTTTGTTTTTCTTTATTCTTTCTATTTTTTTTCCTTGTTGCCTTTATTAACCTTTTCGTTCCAAAATCTTAATAAGCAAAATAGTGGGCTGTCCATGGTAGCCACCGCGTGTAGGCTCACCACCGTTGGATTGCCTAAAGGGAGCACAAGGTAGCAGATGGAGCTGCATGCTGATGGATGGCAGGAACAAAAACGTCGTCTTTCCGAGAGCAAGAATTCCTCACGGGCCCACGCGCCGTAGAAGCCATGCCCGGCCGCTGGATCAGCCATCGTGCTTTCTTTTTGCAGGTAAAAACAACGCTTTTTGGACGTGTCACCCATGTGCACAGCGTGTCATATTTACTATTAATTTTAAAAGCATGGTGAATGCACATGTAAAAATTACAAATGAAATGCCACTCCACATCCCCTCTCCCCTTATCTCTTTTATCACGTGCATAGGGTTACCTAAAACAAACATCCGTGTTTGTCTCAACAGCTACTCCCTCCGTTTACAGTTACCTCGCGTTCTAGTTTAGTTGAAGGCAAACTTTGCAAAGTTTGACCAACAATAGAAGGAAAAACATAACATTCATGATTTCCAGTGCATATAATATGAAAATATAGTTTATGACAATTTCGATACAATAATTTTTATATTGTTAATATTAATATTTTTTCCTAAATATATGATCAAAATTTATAAAATTTGACTTTGACTAAACACATGATGCAAGGTAATTGTGAAAAAAATCAACTAATCCCCCGACGGTGGCCGATGCGGCCAAATTACTCGACGCTCCCCGTTTCCATAGCATCTCACACGCCAAGCTTTTCCTCCTTCCCAGAGCAGGTCTCAACCCCCTCCCCGCCGCCACACACACACGACCTGCGTCCCCAGATCCCAGCCACAGGCCAGGCTCCCCCGCCGTTGGCACCCCACCCTTCCCTGCCGCAAAACAGATCGATGGCGCCCGGCTAAGCTCCGCCCACGTGCAGTCTCCCAGGAACGGCCGAGCCGGGCCGCCGTTGCCACTATGTTCCCCTGTGCGGCCAACACTGCTATGTTCCCCTACAGACAGCAGGTTGCCGGCACCCCTAGCTCATGTATGGCCTGCTCAATCCCTGTTGGTCGACAAGGTATGTGACCTTGCCACGATTTGTGCGTGCTGCTGGTGGTGGACGATGCCTATCGATGTGCGTGCATTCCGGTCTCTTAGGTAAGTAGTCTAATCGATTTTGTGCTAGGAAGAAGATGGGAGGTTGCTTCCCTGTGCTACTAGCTCTCGATTGATTCAATCCCCGCTAGATGTGGTACTGTGTTCATGCTCTCGATTGATTTAATCCCTGCTGGATGTGGTACTTCTATTCATTAATCTAAAAGTGGCATATGTGCCATGCACATGTTTGTGTTAATGCCTGCAAGGCTGCAAGAAAGCAATTGCACTGAAGATAGTAATTTTATCCCGATCAGCTCACCTGCATCGTTAGCGATTTTGCGAGCTTCGTGTATTTCTTCTTTCTTCATGTTTTTTTTGAGACTCTTCGTAGGTTGGGTTGGACATTTGGACTTCTGATTAGCTGATGGTATCATCACATACTTTGCCTTCATGCAGTGGTAAATTGGGAGTCAATTTTGTGATAATATCCTGCCCCTGCGTTTAGATGAAACTAGTTGAATGCCCGTACGTTGCTACGGATCTCACAAAGTATTTTCTTGTCACAAATATATTAGTAATATATACGAAGATTCACGGATAAAAAAATGGCCACGTAATATTTTAAATATAATAAAACTATTTTCATAAAAATATTATGGAGATAGGACTTCATATGCATAAAGGTATATAAATTTCCCTACGGTCTACAAGCTCATGTCACGGAATAAAAAAAATATATTGGTGCACTTATCAAACAATTTATGTACTCCCTTCGATCCATATTAGTTGACTTGGATTTGCCTAGATTTGGATGTATAATCCAAGTCAACTAATATGGGTCTGAGGGAGTAATATAAATATGTGTACTTATCAAATGTTGATTCACTCCCTTTGCTTTATTTAGTTGTTGTGTCTCCTTAACAACTTCTCCTTGCAACAAGAGCAAACCATTTTATATCTCTTGCCCTCCCTTTTCTTATCTTCACAACCCTTTCAATGATATCGCCATTGTTTTAAAACTTTCTTATCTCGCCTTACCATCGATTAGCCACATTTCCTAAACTTAAGTAACGATGTATTATACGTCTGATAAATAAATGAAACGGTACTCAGGCAGAGGCGGTGTGGTGTACTCCTCTTTTGTACTCCTAGGTGCATGTACTTCCACCTTTATTGGATGAGGTTCTAAACCGATAATCTGATAACAACCAATTAACTATCTAAATTGGCTAACTAATTAAAGATAAACTCTATTTGCATGTGTAGCTAGTCCCTATAAGTTAGGAGCCGATTACGTGATCCAAATTTTGAGCTAACCGAAATGCCAAAGTCTAATGACATAATTCGTTCTTCACTACCATGTGTACATGTAGTACATATTCAACCACCAAAGTAGTGCTACCTCGGTTCCAAAATTTAAGATGTTTAGGTATCCTATTCCCGCCTACAAAAAATCTTACATTTCGAAAAGGAGGTAATAGTACAAATGGTACCAGTTTATAGTACATATACTGATTTGCTTCACATTTGGAGTACACGGTTTTTGTTCGACGGAGGTCACGGATTTGAAGTTTATAGTACTTGCTATTTTAGGATTAGACCAGGAACAAGAGGTGGCTATTCGGCTCACGGGTGCATTTACACCCATTATGAGAAAACATATTTCAAAATGTTAAAAAATTCGAAAAACATGTGTACATGTATATTCGAACATTTTATGTTCGTTCATAAGTTTTCGGGATGAAAGAAGATTCTACGTGTCCTGTGCAAAAAAGACAAAAAATGCTCTAGAATAGTTTTCAAGGAGCAAGTATGATACCATTTCAAAGTAAAATGGAGTATATATATTTTCACGGAACAATATTATACCACCTGCCAAGTGATAGAGTATATAGTGATATTTTCAAGTAAATGGAGTATGCTCCCCGTACAGAATTATACATACCGATTCGGTCATAATTTTGTGAGTTAGCTAGCAAATCGATCGGAGCAAGAATGTTCAGATCGTTGCTTGCGAAGTTGGCTTTGTACCGTGGATCATCATAAGAGTAAATCAACTTATCTGAAGCCAGAAGAGTAAATCAACTTATCTGATTGCCGTGCTTTTAAGTGCGCATCTTCATCGATAAACCTCCACCGGCCACATCGCACCTTGTCTCTTTCATTGAACCAACGGCAGCCGCATCGAGTCTCGTCTCCGTCGTCGAGCGGACGCTGTCCCATGCATCTCATCTGTGTGATCATGCTGACCGGCACTAACAAGACTTTTGTAGATAATTAAGATCAAAGTTGTGTAAGTTTCTCACAACCCCGGCCTAGAGCTTGAGATTGGAAACTACGGACCTACCGGGTGCAGCGCCATTGAAGGAGCAACCGGACATCGTCTGCATCTCTTGTTTGTCGTCATCGAGCCGTCTTTGTCCGCGTTAGATCGCCGCCCCCTTCATCCGCGACTGCCTCCATCGTCTTCAAGCCGTCGTCGTCCGACTCTGTTCTCTGTCGTCGTCGAGTTGTCATTGTATGCGTCTCGTCTATGTGGTCGCCGGTCAGACCATCTTGTGAATCCACGCCGCTGGCCATGCCTCGTCACGTAGAAAAAATGGACATGTCGCCGCCTTGACCTGGTATTAATAGGTGCATATCCAAATCCTTGTTAACGCGGAACAAAGTTTCAAATTAGTCCCTAGATAAGATGAACTAAATCACATAAGGGTCCACATGCAAGCCAAATCCCTGGTAACGCGGAACAAAGTTTCAAATGAATCGCTAGATAAGAGAAAGTAAATCACGCAAGGATCTGTATTCATGCTTTGCTCACGTTGTTAGCGGCCGCATGCATGATTTGCTCAGGTTGTTAGGGGCAGCCATATACATGCTTTGTCCGGGTTGTTAGCTAGGGGTTGCAGTATGGTTGTTAGTTGCTCAAGTTCACGGATAAGGAAGAGGGGTGGCATTTTCCCAGTAATTAAACTGAAGTGTTACACCTTGTGACACCACTGCTTTGCTTTTAATAGTAAAAATTGTTAGAGGTAGCCATATAGATGCTTTGTCCGGGTTGTTAGGGGCTGCCGTATGGTTGTTAGTTGCTCAAGTTCACGGATAAGGAAGAGGGGTTGCATTTTCCCAGTAATTAAATGGAAGTGTGATACCGTGTGACACCACCGCTTTACTTTTAGCAGTAAAGATTGTTAGAGGCAGCCGTATACATGCTTTGTCCGGGTTGTTAGGGGTTGTCGTATGGTTGTTAGTTGCTCAAGTTCACGGATAAGGAAGAGGGGTGGCATTTTCCCAGTAATTAAACTGAAGTGTGACATCACCGCTTTGCTTTTAATAGTAAAGAAGTTCACGGATAAGGAAGAGGGGTGACATTTTCCCAGTAATTAAACTGAAGTGTGACACCGTGTGACACCACCGCTTTACTTTTAATAGTAAAGATTGTTAGAGGCAGCCGTGTACATGCTTTGTCCGGGTTGTTAGGGGCTGCCTTATGGTTGTTAGTTGGTCAAGTTCACGGATAAGGAAGAGGGGTGGCATTTTCCCAGTAATTAAACTGAAGTGTGACACCGTGTGACACCACCGCTTTGCTTTTAATAGTAAAGATATGTTGGCTTCAACCGATTTTATGGGAGCATGGCTGGTGTTCAAGGTGGAGAATTGCACCAACAGCTTGGAGAAAAAGTTCAACTGGTGGGATAAAATGGAAGTTTGTTGCAAATAGGTTTTATTGCATTTACACCTGTACCAAAATACTCGTTTTTATTCCAGTTGCAACGCATGGACATACCACCGAATTCTTTTGTTTCCTTTCTTCTCCTTACTTCTCACCCCCGACAAAATGACATTGCTCCCTGCCCCCTATTAAGTCTCTCCCGATGCGAGCTTTCTCGCCATGTCCACCTCCCGCCGATGCGCCCTTGTATCGCCACCACTCGTGCTCCTCTACTCGTGCCCGAGCGCGCCACCGCCTATCCTTCCTTTTCAATGCACCGATAGAGCAACTGTATTGTGCGTGCGCGAAAAAAATAAAGGTGGCACGGCTAGATCGGGCGTACGCGCGGCGCCTGCGTGCATCGAAGGAGCTAGTGGCAGGACTGCAAGCTGGTGCAGGCATGCGCAGACGAAGCTCCCCAGGAGATGTCGACGGTAGGTGGAGGACTCGCGGATGGGGCAACACTGTGGCTCCCTTACACACCGACATCCTCCGTTTCCAGCTCCCATGCGCGACAAATCGCCGATTCGGTCTGGAGATGCCTAGGAGCAGCTAGGGGCGAGCTGCGTTGGCACCAAATCATGGTCCCATGCGAACGAAGAGCAGTAGGGAGAGATAAATGATATAATGATCCATGTTCTTGGGTGCATTTGTTCTGGTCGAACCCAGCGTGTCTGTGTGTGTGGTCATGTGTTGTCGTGTGTGACGGGGATGGAGCGTTGGACCCGGTGCGGATCCAGGATTGGAGAAAGCCCTGGGCCAAAAGCTAAGCATTAAAAAACTATTAAAAATTTATAATAGCACAAAAAATTGGCGGTGGAGAGTGGGGAGGCAGCGCGGGAGGAGTGGTGTCATGCGGAAGGTAGATTTAGAGAATGGGTCAACCCTTAGCAACGCAGGGGCCCATTTTCTAGTAGCTATTGATTGTGCCTCTGTTGGTTACTTTCCGGATTCAACAAATTGATTCAATCCTTTATGCATCTTGTAGCTTCCTACCGGAGTGCACACGAAGCCGACCACTATCTGGAAGTTTGACCAACATCCCGTTTGACTCCCCTGTTCATCACCAGTCTTTAGAGGTGAGTGAACTGTTCATCTACCAGATTGTCTTGAACTTGGTCCATGGTCAAGTATTTTTGCTCTATGTCTTGAACATATGTAACGCAAAGCTTGTTGACAAGGGTTTAATTCATCAATGCCCATTGTTATGGACTTAGGTTCGAGGAATTGAGGAGCGCTGGAAGTCTCGATCGGCTAGCAAACAAGCACACAGGGACGCAAGGTTTACCCAGGTTCAGGCCTCGTAGAGGACCCTACTCATGCTTGTCTGCTCTTGATTGATGATGATCCGAAGGATTAGAATGTCGCCGATGGCGGTGGATGCGCAGATTGGATCTGGCGTATGTCTAGATCTATTGTCTATTGTGGCGATGTGGGAGATCGTAGATCTATCTATTGGGGGAGTCACGATTGAGAGATTGCCTTCTCGTTGGACCCTCCTAGCCTTTATATATGGGGAGGCTAGGTCTCAGGTACCAATACGAGTTTGTTACAAGTTAGATTCGAACTCTAGTATTGAGACTTCCTTGTCTTGTGCGTTTGGAAGTCCATGTCCATATGGGCTTCATACCACTCGAACCGTCATAGGCGTCATGGACCTTGGCAATTCGTCGAGTGGGCCTTCCGTCGAGCCGCACCAGGTACGATGTAGTTTGGTTCCTGTTGGGTATACCCATGTCAGTAGCCCCCAAGTGTCCATGCGAATCGTAGATTTGGTTGGAGACTTAGAAGTCTTGAGTTTTGCATTAGGATGTCGGAGTCGACAATTGTGTCGAGTGTGAAGCACTTCACCCAGAAGTTCATCGGGTCAGTCGAATTTGTAGTAGTTCATAGGGATGATGGTAAACGTGCTTGGTGCGCTCGACGGATCGGGACCAGTTAATTGCTCTAGGGCAAAAACAACGCTACCTACTCAAACTCGAGTCCCCGAACTCGAATCGGAAATTGCTGGCGTAATTCGACTCAGGCCGCGGAGGTCTTATAGAGTCGAATCCTAGTGTATAAGTGTGAGCACTCGACGCGTCCGTCAAGGCTTATTCATCGTACCTGTAGGTACGGATTATTTCTGGTAGAGCGCAGCAGATGCATTGTCAGGCCTTATTCAGGTCATATCTTCACGCTGTAAGCGCGACATCCGATTTTTTTGTCATCGCGGAGATGATTCGGGTGACCCAGGAGACGTAATCTCTTTGTAGGGAAAATATGAGGCGGAGTCGCCATAAACTTCGAGTGTGAATGTTATCGACACACAGTATGACGTATAAATAATCATAGGGTGCACGACCAGCGCTCCCTATGGGAGTAGCCCCCGGGTGCCTGGTTGAATGGAAGACTCAGGTAGGGACTAAAGAACTTTTGCGACTGCCGTCGTCCTTTGTTTGCTTGTTTCAGTCGAATTTATTTCCGGCACTCCCTATGGGAGTAACCCGAAGTCCACAATCGAATCGTAGATTCGAGTGAAGGGTTTTCATAATGCTTGGATATCTTCACAAATTTCTTCGGGTGCGCGGCCAGCGCTCCCTATGGGAGTAGCCCCCGAGTCCTTAGTCGAATCGTCGATTCGAGTGAGGATTCAGAGCGTGTCAGTCGAGGATCTTCTATATGCGCGTCCATCGCTCCAGTTTGGAGTAGCCCCCAAGTGTCTAGCGGAGTCGTAGACTCGGCCAGAGACTCGAGTCTTGTATCTTGTAGACGCAGTTGACAATCACGCGAGGAGAAACCACTGACCCGGAAGTGCATCAAGTCAGCGTCTCACGCATAAGGAGCCAAAAATCGATAATGTAGTTGGTGTTGATGTAGCGGAGTCATGCGACAATGCAAATAGAGTCGATGCGGTCGCTTTTGTTGGGTGCGTCGCTAGCACCGCGTCTTTGTAGCATCAAGCGATGCAACCATCCGAGGAGGAACTCGACTCAGATCTTGAGTGTATGGCGTAGTTAATTATTTTGTCAACTCCTGTTGGAGGACCCGATAGAATAGCTCGACGCAGTCGATATCCTTATAAGCTGCATAAAACATTAAGAATTGTGAAGTACTTGTATCTTGTAAAGAATATTTGCATGCCGGTTTGTAAAGTAAAATTCTAGTGCCAATCGAGTCGACACTTTTGCACTGCATGCTAGGCCTTTTCGTTAACCTGATTACCCTTAGTCTCAGTACCTTGCCGAGGTACTCGGAGTTTAAGGATTCGACGATCAGGCAGAATCAGCTACTTTGGCTGTCGCGTATGAGGTGCTCGAGTGCGCGGAGTCGACGACACATTAGGTTACTCGAAGAGGGCGCAGCCCCCGAGTGTTTCGAGTGCGGGTTTAAAAAAGAAATCAGCTCTAAATAGAGGGAAACTTAGCTTTATTGGTAGTTGCCGTGGTGAACGAGTCGCAAGATCCGATGCGATCGGCGGGTTGCAGGAGTCGAAGATTGTAGCGACTCGTGGTCGCGGGAGTCGAGGGAGCCCCCAAGTCACCCGATATGAATACCGCAGCCGGTCGTTGAAGCTGAAGACCGCGGCAGGTCGCTGAAGCGGAGGGAGCCCCCGAGTCGAATATCGTAGCGAATCACTACAGTCGAAAACTAGAGTTGATGTGGCAGCGAGTCACGCGACGGACGTAGTCGACGCGACGGATCGGAGTCGCGTGGTGATAACGAATTGTCATATATGAAGACTGTAACAGGCCATAGCAGTCGAAGACCGTATCGGGTCACCTCACCCGAAGAGCACAGCTGAAGACCGCAGTGAGTCGCGTGATGAAGTCGAAGAGTGTAACATCCCAAATTTTGTAGATTCAGATGTTACTAGTAAGCATGCATCATATCATCGCATCATGACATCACGTATCAAAAAAAATTGCATCAGGAAATTCTCAAACCCCATAGTCACTTATAGACAAAAGGGGGGTAAAACCTTTTTAACCACCAAAACCTTTGCAAATGGGTTATTTTATAATCCTATCTTAATCCTCTTCTTTTTACAAAATTTTAGAGACCAATTTCGTCTAATTCGGAGTCCGTTTGCAAAATTTATCAAACAAATAGCAATTTAGTAATTGTTAAAAGAATAACAAAAAAAAAAACTAAACTGACTGGGCCGGCCGAGCCAGCCCGGGGCTATCTGCCGCCCGCCCGGCCGGGTGGGCGACGCGCAGCCGCCAGCGGCCCAGCCCGCCAGCCCAGCAGCCCGCGCCCGCGCCAGCGCTCGCCGACAGGTGGGCCCCACCACCATCGTCACACCGACGAGATCGGAGCGGACTCCCGCCGCCGCTGCCGCGTCAGCACAACCGCCGCCGGCGAATTCGGGGCGGATTCCGCGGCCCCCGCCCCAAGTCTTCGCCCCTATATTAAGCCCGGGCACGCCTCCCAAAACCCTAGACCTTTCTTCCGCCGCCACCGCCGCCGAGCCGCCGCCGATTGCTCGCCGGAGCACCGCCGCCCTTCGCCGCCTCCGGCCGCCGTCCGCCGCCGCCTCGGAGAAGGGGGACCGCCGCCGCCCCCGGGAACGCGACCGCGACTAGGAGCCGGTCCCCGTCGTCTAGCTCGCCGGGCCGGAGGAGCATCTCCGCCGCCGTCGACCATCGCCGGAGGAGCTCCGCCGCCCGCCAGTCGCTGCCGCCGGTAAGCGCCGCCCCCTCCCCCCTCGTCGACCGTTGGATCTAGATCCAACGGCCCAGATCCGCCAACGCCCGCGGGCCAACAGCGTCGCGCCGCGTGGCAGCGCCACGTCGACGCCGCGTCGCCCCCGCGCCGCGTCACGCGCGCCCCGCTGGCCCACTCACGTGGCGCCACGTGTCGCCGCCTCGCTGGCCCTTTTTCCCTTTTTTTTAATAGGCAGAAATAGCTGAGATCTTGTAAAATTCATAGTAATTCGAATAATAGTCCAAAAATTGCGTATAATATACCGTTGGATTCATATTCTCGAGTAGAACACAGATCTACAATAATATTACTGTTTTGCCACAGAAATATTGCAGTAGAATTAAAAGTTTAGATTGGAGTATTTTAATTCTAGAAAATTATACGTAGCTCCGTTTTAGTTGATTCTTGTTGCGTTGGCTTTGTTTTGACAATACCTTATGTAGAAAATTGTCATATCTTGTTTAGGGTGTTTAGATCTATTTCGAGATAGAAGTAGAGCTGTAGATCTAGTTTCAAGCCTGGTTATTTAGGGTTTAACTCAAAATACTTAAAATCAGTGGGAAATCGATTCTAATGACATCCCCAACTCAACAACACCCCTGGTTAAAACCTTTGGTCGAAATCAAATCCACCCTTGCATATTACCATGTTGCATGCATGCATAAGTGACTTCGTGACTTGTTTTGTGCAAATCGTGATTGAATCCATGTTTGTTTCGTTAGATTGCTCGGAGTGCGCTGAGGAGTATTGTTGTGTAGATTGCTGCTCGGATCAAGGCAAGTTACACCACTTGTTCATGTTTATGTCCCAGTTTTGAATACTATGCATGTTTTGCTCTTCAAAATAGTAGTATGCATGTGTAGGATTTTGGTAGATTTTCTTAGTACTATTTTGCAAGTGCGGTTTTGTAGTATGCCATGAGTAGCTCTATGCTTAGGATTTTCTATCCCAATAGGTTATCCTGTTTTTCTAAGTTATGCATGCTATGCTATATACTTATCTATATCAAGTATCGTTGGGAGGGTTCGAAAGACTCAAAATTTTCTAAGTATGAGAGCTCTCTCGAGCGAACTTTTCTTCTCCAAAACCCCCTTCAAAATAAAACTAAGTTTTCTTCTGGGAGGAATGGTTGTCGGGACAACGAGTGAGATCTTGGTGGAGGACGGCCGCCCAGGAATCAAAGAAGTCTGCCATGTTTCAGAATTCAGAAGCTTCTCGTGCAACCACAATACATATGGGCTCTGTCTTGGCTTAGTACTTAGTGGGAAACCTCACCGGGGTACCAACATTTGGAGGTTCTTGGCACGGTTGGATCCAGCTGGTAGAGGGGCTACTAAGGGAAGGCTTCGCCATGGTCTTGTCTGTAAAAGGACTTGATCGTGGATTGTGGGGAAAGTGCACAACCTCTCGAGAGTATTGCAATCTGATCGATCAGCTGTGTTCACGGAAACAGAACAACATTGAGCATCTGAAGGATGGAGCCTCTGGAAGATCTTTCTCTCTCTCTTTTCCAAACTTAAAGTTTTTATAAACCCCAGGGCATGAGTAATATCGCCATTGGGTGGGATTTTGGGAACTTGGTGTGTCATATCCAAGTAACTTGGTGCGTAATATCCAAGTGCCACCTAGTGTGTAATATCCAAGTGTTAGGTTGATTGGGCACTTGGTGAGTAATATCCACGTGTTCCATTCAACCCTATACTACTTATCAAAGTTTACAAAGTAGGGAAAACTTTCCTCTCTTTTCTTATTACACTGATAAAATTGGCTTTACGCAAATGAACCCCAGAGCCTACTCTTAGCCTTGCACGTAGAGTTAGTCTTGCTCCTTCCTTGGTGTAATTTGCCAATACATTCAAAGTATTGACCCAGCTTGTTGGCTGCACGTCTTATGTGCAGAATCCGAAGATTGAAAGGTGCGTAGGGATCGCGGCGGCAAAGTTGTCAGAATCATGATTCTACCATACGATTCTACGACTTTACGAGCCAAATTGAGTGGATCGATTCTACGATTCTACTAAGTAGAATCTACGATTTCACGATTCTAAAAGTTATGATCCTACAATCTACGATCCTACCATAGAGGTTCCGATCCGACTCAGAATCACGATTCTGACAACTTTGATCGCGGGTCTTCACGCAGCTAGCCTGAGGCGTTGATGGACTCAAGTTTTATTTAGTTTCCGCTGTTTATTTGAGCTAGCTATGAGCTATGCAAGTTGTAATAATTATACTCTGGATTATTCGTGTAATAAAGACTTGTGTTTTACATGATATTTCATCGACTGTGAGTGCTAGCTAATGATCCAGGGACTAGCATGTTAATCACAGGGACTTAGGATCTTTAACGATCCGAGGTCGCAACAGATGGTATCAGAGCACAAAGTTGCCTGTAGGACGTGACCCTAGGATTGGAAACCACCTTTACCATGTGTGTTATGATTCTATATTCTTCTAAGTTATTTGTACTCTCCTAGTATTTCTCTCCTCTATCACCTTGTGTCTAATTTTTCTCTCTCAACCTAAAGATGACGACCTTCTACTACGACACCGCCGAAGACATCAAGTGCCTGCGCTTCGGGGAGTGCCTTCTGGACATCATCAAGACACTGAAGTTACCCATGCCATCAATCAAGGGAGGCGAGTTGAGGAAGATGCACAAGGAAGGATGCTGGGCAATTGAAGTCATCCAACCAGGGCGCAGTCGGATAGAACCCAAGACAGAGGCCATTGTACTCAACGTCACCAGCGACTCCAAGGAGAAAGGACTTAGCATTTGCTTGCAGGAGCTCATTGGACGCCTTTGCGGACGCCACCATGAAGAAGTTGAAGGCAACTACATCAAACTCTTTGGAAGACGTGATGAGAAGGGAGTCCCAATCGAGTTAACCCCGGAGGAAAGGAAGACATGCAAGCGTCAAAGAGTCCAATATCAAGACTTGGAGTTCCACATCAATGACCTTCAGAAGGGGAGCTGCCTTGAGATCGTGAGGAATGATGAGCTTTGTGCCCTAGTGAAGGAGAAGGACGAGAAGATCGAAGAGCTGGAAGAGAAGATCAAGTCCCTAGGAGGGGAACTCACCGCCCAAGACAAGAGGTTCGCTAATCAAGAGAAGAGGGTGCAAGATAAGAACAAGAGGATTAGGGAGCAAAGTATAGTGCTCGCAAAGAACGAGCTGGAGTTCAAGAACCTTGCCATCATGATAAAGGACCTGCGAGCGGCTAAGAGGAGCTTGGAGGAGAAGATCACGCCCGTGACTATGGGGTCAAGTTTGATCAAGATGCTACAGAAGGAGAAGAAGGAACTCCAAGCGAAGCTGGAAGCTGCTACCCAGGAACTGCAAGAGGTGAAGGAACTTCAAGGAAGACTCGAAGCTGCGACACCGGAGCCACAGGAGATGAAGGAACTTCAAGAGAAGCTTGAAGCCACGACAAGAGACATGGAGCTATACAAGTCACTACTAGAAAAGGAAGGCTTCATCATTGAGGATGAGGAAGTGGATGATGAGTAGAGTAGTTGGACCACCCTTAGTTCTGTAGTAAAACGTTATTCACGATTGTAATGAGTACCAAAAAGCTTATATTGGTTGGTTAAACTTGGTTGAGTGTGTGGATTTTTGCGCTATGTGTGCCTTGCCTTTCTCGTGTGTTTTTCTTGTTTACATAAGGGTAGGAGTTTATTCCTTAGACTTTCTATCTTTTCTTAACTTGCCTCTCAAACCCTCCAGATGGCGAGACGTGGAAACAACAATAACAACATGCCCCCAGAGATAGCAGAACTTCTGAACTCTCAGAATCAGCTGATCCAACTCCTCACTCAAAACATGCAAAACAACAACAACAACAACCCGCCGCCTCCGCCACCTCCACCGCCCCAACAGGATCGCTTGACTCGGTTCTTAAGGTTGAACCCTCCAATTTTCTCAAGTAGTGTTGAGACAATTGTGG
Source organism: Avena eriantha (assembly GCA_910589775.1). NCBI lineage: Eukaryota > Viridiplantae > Streptophyta > Magnoliopsida > Poales > Poaceae > Avena > Avena eriantha. The sequence goes on along the minus strand of OU342740.1, from coordinate 402,449,014 downwards.
CAGACGACTGGCTCCGCACCATCAACAAGAAGTTAGACACCGTCCAAGTTGTTGGAGCTGATAGGGTGCGCTTTGCCGCGCACCAACTTGAGGGACCAGCTGCCGAATGGTGGGATAACTACCAGGTCACCCACCCTGATATTGAAGCTATCACCTGGAACCAGTTCGAAGCAGCCTTTCGTACTCATCACGTAGCCGCGGGAGTCATGTCACTTAAGAGACGTGAGTTCCGCGACTTGAAACAACTGCACCGCTCTGTCTCCGAGTATGGGGACCTTTTCAACAAGCTGGCACATTATGCACCTGATGATGTATCCACTGATGCCAAGAGGCAGGAGGAGTTCTTGAGAGGACTTAATGACGAAATATCTATTCAGCTTGTGGCTCTGAAGTTTGATAGCTATCAGGAACTTCTGGACAGGGCAGTTGTAGTTGAAGCAAAGCAAAGGAGTATAGAGAACGGGAAGAGAAAGTCCACCTCACACAAGCACAACTCTGCCCCATATCAGAAGAAACGCACTTCGTCACCCCCACCCCACAACCATAATGGCCACAACCACAATGGTCATCGTCACGGAGGACATAACCACAATGGCCATAAGCACCGCAATGGAAATAGCAATGGGAAGGATCTGAGTGAAGTGACATGCTTCAAGTGTAACAAGACAGGGCACTATGCAACTACTTGCCCCGAAAAGGCGAAGAATGGGAATGGCAATGGAAACGGCAACGGACACAACCATATCAATGGTAATGGAAATGGGAAGAAGCCGAACCCGTTCGTCAAAGCTACGGTGAATCATGTCTCCATGGAGGATGCTCGTGAGGCACCTGATTCCGTGATCGGTAAGTTCAAGCTTAACTCCACACCTGCAGTTGTTCTTTTTGACACTGGTGCATCGCATTCATTCATATCAAGGGTATTTGTGGATAGAGGCAAGATACCTACGGAGACTATTAGTACTCCCCTAAGGGTAAGTTCTCCTGGAGGAGAAATAGTGGCAAACTCTGGATGCCATGGGTTAGAACTAAGAATTGGGACGCACACCTTTCCCACCAGCCTAGTCGTTCTGGAATCCCAAGGCCTAGACATAATCTTGGGCATGAATTGGATGACCGAGTATGAGGGAGTCATAGATTGTGCCAAAAGGACTATCGCACTCACGACTCCAGAAAAGAAAAGGATCCGCTTTAAGTCAGCTTTCGCACTCAAAGGAAGTATGGTGAACTCTCTTAAGGGGGTTAGCATGGAGGATGTGCCAATTGTGAAGGAGTATCCAGATGTGTTTCCGGAAGAATTGCCAGGGATGCCTCCCGACCGAGACATCGAGTTTCTCATTGACTTGATGCCTGGTACTGGACCCATAGCAAAGAGACCGTACAAAATGGATGTAGATGAGTTGAAGGAACTTAAGAAACAGCTTAGAGAGCAATTGGACAAAGGCTTCATTCAATCAAGTGCGTCATCTTGGGGAGCACCTGTCTTATTCATGGAGAAGAAGGATAAAACCAAGAGACTAGTCGTGGACTACCGGTCATTGAACGAAGTAACAATCAAGAACAAGTACCCCCTACCCAATATAAATGACCTGTTTGACCAATTAAAGGGAGCTAGTGTGTTCTCTAAGATTGATCTCCGGTCAGGATATTTCCAGCTAAAGATCCGGGAACAGGATGTACCCAAGACAGCCTTCACCACAAGATACGGATTGTATGAGTACACCGTGATGTCGTTTGGCTTAACCAATGCCCCAGCATACTTCATGACTATGATGAACAAGGTGTTCATGGAGTACTTGGATAAGTTTATTGTAGTATTCATTGATGACATACTCATATACTCCAAGGATGAGAAGGAACATGAGAGGCACCTGCGCCTAATCATGGAAAAGTTAAGGGAACACAAGTTGTATGCCAAATTTAGCAAATGTGAGTTCTAGTTGAAGGAAGTGGGATTCCTTGGTCATATTGTATCAGCTAAAGGTGTTGCCGTGGACCCAAGTAAGGTAGCTTCCGTGACAGAATGGGAGTCTCCTAAGAATGTGGGTGATATTAGGAGTTTCCTGGGTCTTGCGGGATATTACCGAAGGTTCATTGAAAACTTTTCCAAGATAGCAAAGCCTATGCCAGAGTTGCTGAAGAAAGAGAAGAAGTTCGAATGGACCGAGACCTGTGAAGCAAGCTTTCAGGAATTAAAGAAGCGTCTAGTAACGGCACCAGTTTTGTGTCTCACTGAAATCCAAAAGGACTTCCAGGTCTATTGCGACGCTTCCCGGCAAGGACTTGGTAGTGTACTGATGCAAGAAGGACAAGTAGTGTCTTACGCCTCTCGGCAACTTAAGAACCATGAGAATAACTACCCCAGGCATGATTTGGAACTAGCATCAGTTGTGCATGCGCTCAAGGTATGGAGACACTACCTAATGGGCAAACATTGTGATGTGTTCACGGATCACAAGAGTCTCAAGTATATATTCACTCAAAAGGAATTAAATATGAGGCAAAGGAGATGGCTTGAGCTCATCAAGGACTATGACTTGGACCTGCAGTACCATCCTGGAAAGGCCAACGTTGTGGCTGACGCCTTAAGTCGGAAAGTCTATGTAAATGGGCTTACCGTGGGAGATCTTCCAAGCGATTTGTGTGAACAATTCAAGGACCTCAGGTTGGAAATAGTTCCGGAGGGATATTTAGCCACTATGGAGATAGTGCCAACACTTCTGGACCAAATCAAAGAGGCCCAGAAGGGGGACAAAGAGTTGGAAGAAATAAGAGCTAATATAAGCAAGGGTAAAGCAAAAGGGTTTCACACGGATGAGCAAGAAACACTTTGGTATGAGAAGCGTCTGTGTGTTCCCGATGACCCTGATATCAGGAAGTTAATCCTTCAGGAAGCTCACAATTCGCCCTACTCAATTCATCCCGGTAATACAAAGATGTACATGGATGTGAAGGATAGATTCTGGTGGAACAACATGAAAAGAGAAATTGCTGAATATATCTCCTTGTGTGACGTATGCAACAGAGTTAAGGCCGAACACCAAAAACCAGCAGGACTGCTGCAGCCATTACCTATGCCCGAATGGAAGTGGGACAAGGTAGGCATGGATTTTATCACAGGACTACCTCGGACTCGATCTGGGTATGACTCCATCTGGGTAGTGGTCGACCACTTCACAAAAGTGGCCCACTTTATTCCCGTAAATACCACTTATACAAGTGCTAAACTTGCCAAGATTTATATGTCAAAAATCGTAAGTCTTCACGGAGTGCCCAAGGGGATTGTTTCTGATAGAGGTACCCAATTCACCTCTAAGTTTTGGCGACAGCTACACGAGTCTCTAGGGACGCGACTAGAGTTTAGTACTGCCTTCCACCCACAAACAGATGGACAAACGGAAAGAGTTAATCAGATCTTGGAGGACATGTTAAGAGCCTGTGCGCTAGACTATGGGTCTAGTTGGGATGATAACTTGCCATATGCGGAATTCTCATACAATAACAGCTACCAAACTAGCATCAAGATGGCTCCATTTGAAGTTCTCTATGGCAGAAAGTGTAGGACTCCGCTGCTATGGAGTGGGGTTGGAGAACGTAGTTTGTTTGGACCTGAACTGATCAAGGATGCCGAAGAAAAGGTGAGACAGATTCAAGACAGGTTAAAGATAGCCCAATCTAGACAAAAGAATTATGCTGATTCCAAGCGCAGGGATGTGACTTATGAAGTGGGAGACCGTGCGTATCTCCGAGTTTCAGCACTACGAGGAGTTAAGAGATTCGTAATCAAGGGTAAGTTAGCACCCCGATTCATAGGGCCCTACAAAATCTTGGGTCGCAGAGGGGAAGTTGCCTATCAGTTGGAATTACCCGAAATGTTAACAGTTCATGATGTTTTCCATGTGTCGCAACTAAAGAAGTGTCACCCAGAAATGGCTGAAACCCCACTAAATGATACAGTTCCATTGGAAGAAGTTCAATTGGATAACGATCTCACCTATGAGGAAAGACCCACCAGGATCCTGGAAACAGCCGAGAGAATTACTCGTACCAAGGCTATCAGATTCTGCAAAGTTCAATGGAATCACCATTCCGAGGAAGAGGCCACATGGGAACGTGAAGAAGATCAGAAGAAAGAACACCCACACCTATTTGCTAACCAACCTAAATCTCGGGGACGAGATTCTTCTTAAGGGGGGTAGGTTTGTAACATCCCAAATTTTGTAGATTCAGATGTTACTAGTAAGCATGCATCATATCATCGCATCATGACATCACATATCAAAAAAATTGCATCAGGAAATTCTCAAACCCCATAGTCACTTATAGACAAAAGGGGGGTAAAACCTTTTTAACCACCAAAACCGTTGCAAATGGGTTATTTTATAATCCTATCTTAATCCTCTTCTTTTTACAAAATTTTAGAGACCAATTTCGTCTAATTCGGAGTCCGTTTGCAAAAGTTATCAAACAAATAGCAATTCAGTAATTGTTACAAGAATAAAAAAAAACTAAACTGACTGGGCCGGCCGAGCCAGCCCGGGGCTATCTGCCGCCCGTCCGGCCAGGTGGGCGACGCGCAGCCACCAGCGGCCCAGCCCGCCAGCCGCCAGCCCAGCAGCCGCTCCCGCCCCAGCAGCCCGCCAGCAGCCCGCGCCCGCGCTCGCCGACAGGTGGGCCCCACCACCATCGTCACCCCGACGAGATCGGAGCGGACTCCAGCCGCCGCCGCCGCGTCAGCACAACCGCCGCCGGCGAATTCAGGGCGGATTCCGCGGCCCCCGCCCCAATTCTTCGCCCCTATGTTAAGCCTGGGCACGCCTCCCAAAACCCTAGCCCTTTCTTCCGCCGCCACCGCCGCCGAGCCGGCGCCGATTGCTCGCCGGAGCACTGCCGCCCTTCGCCGCCCCCGGGAACGCGACCGCGACGAGGAGCCGGTCCCCGTCGTCTAGCTCGCCGGGCCGGAGGAGCATCTCCGCCGCCACCGACCATCGCCGGAAGAGCTCCGCCGCCCGCCAGTCGCCGCCGCCGGTAAGCGCCGCCCCCTCCCTCCTCGCCGACCGTTGGATCTAGATCCAATGGCCCAGATCCGCCAATGCCCGCGGGCCAACCGCGTCGTGCCGCGTGGCAGCGCCACGTCGACGCCGCGTCGCGTCACGTGCGCCCCGCTGGCCTACTCACGTGGCGCCACGTGTCGCCGCCTCGCTGGCCCTTTTTCCCTTTTTTTAATAGGCAGAAATAGCTGAAATCTTGTAAAATTCATAGTAATTCGAATAATAGTCCAAAAATTGCGTATAATATACCGTTGGATTCATATTCTTGAGTAGAACACAGATATACAATAATATTACTGTTTTTCCACAGCAATCTTGCAGTAGAATTAAAAGTTTAGATTGGAGTATTTTAATTTTAGAAAATTATACGTAGCTCCGTTTTAGTTGATTCTTGTTGCGTTGGCTTTGTTTTGACAATACCTTATGTAGAAAATTTTCATATCTTGTTTAGGGTGTTTAGATCTATTTCGAGATAGAAGTAGAGCTGTAGATCTAGTTTCAAGCCTGGTTATTTAGGGTTTAACTCAAAATACTTAAAATCAGTGGGAAATCGATTCTAATGACATCCCCAACTCAACAACACCCCTGGTTAAAACCTTTGGTCGAAATCAAATCCACCCTTGCATATTACCATGTTGCATGCATGCATAAGTGACTTCGTGACTTGTTTTGTGCAAATCGTGATTGAATCCATGTTTGTTTCGTTAGATTGCTCGGAGTGCGCTGAGGAGTATTGTTGTGTAGATTGCTGCTCGGATCAAGGCAAGTTACACCACTTGTTCATGTTTATGTCCCAGTTTTGAATACTATGCATGTTTTGCTCTTCAAAATAGTAGTATGCATGTGTAGGATTTTGGTAGATTTTCTTAGTACTATTTTGCAAGTGCGGTTTTGTAGTATGCCATGAGTAGCTCTATGCTTAGGATTTTCTATCCCAATAGGTTATCCTGTTTTTCTAAGTTATGCATGCTATGCTATATACTTATCTATATCAAGTATCGTTGGGAGGGTTCGAAAGACTCAAAATTTTCTAAGTATGAGAGCTCTCTCGAGCGAACTTTTCTTCTCCAAAACCCCCTTCAAAATAAAACTAAGTTTTCTTCTGGGCGGAATGGTTGTCGGGACAACGAGTGAGATCTTGGTGGAGGACGGCCGCCCAGGAATCAAAGAAGTCTGCAATGTTTCAGAATTCAGAAGCTTCTCGTGCAACCACAATACATATGGGCTCTGTCTTGGCTTAGTACTTAGTGGGAAACCTCACCGGGGTACCAACATTTGGAGGTTCTTGGCACGGTTGGATCCAGCTGGTAGAGGGGCTACTAAGGGAAGGCTTCGCCATGGTCTTGTCTGTAAAAGGACTTGATCGTGGATTGTGGGGAAAGTGCACAACCTCTCGAGAGTATTGCAATCTGATCGATCAGCCGTGTTCACGGAAACAGAACAACATTGAGCATCTGAAGGATGGAGCCTCTAGAAGATCTTTCTCTCTCTCTTTTCCAAACTTAAAGTTTTTATAAACCCCAGGGCGTGAGTAATATCGCCATTGGGTGGGATTTTGGGAACTTGGTGTGTCATATCCAAGTAACTTGGTGCGTAATATCCAAGTGCCACCTAGTGTGTAATATCCAAGTGTTAGGTTGATTGGGCACTTGGTGAGTAATATTCACGTGTTCCATTCAACCCTATACTACTTATCAAAGTTTACAAAGTAGGGAAAACTTTCCTCTCTTTTCTTATTACACTGATAAAATTGGCTTTACGCAAATGAACCCCAGAGCCTACTCTTAGCCTTGCACGTAGAGTTAGTCTTGCTCCTTCCTTGGTGTAATTTGCCAATACATTCAAAGTATTGACCCAGCTTGTTGGCTGCACGTCTTATGTGCAGAATCCGAAGATTGAAAGGTGCGTAGGGATCGCGGGTCTTCACGCAGCTAGCCTGAGGCGTTGATGGACTCAAGTTTTATTTAGTTTCCACTGTTTATTTGAGCTAGCTATAAGCTATGCAAGTTGTAATTATTATACTCTGGATTATTCGTGTAATAAGACTTGTGTTTTACATGATATTTCATCGACTGTGAGTGCTAGCTAATGATCCAGGGACTAGCATGTTAATCACACGGACTTAGGATCTTTAACGATCCGAGGTCGCAACAGAGAGTCAGTAGATGGGCGGAGTCGGAGACCGTAGTGAGTCACCATAGCCGAAGGCGGTAACGGGCCTCGCGGTAGAGTCGACGGAGCCCCCAAGTGTAGATTCGATGTTGTCGATGTAGTCGAGGCAGCGTTCGAGAGCCGATGCGGCGGACCGGAGTCGATGCGGCAGTGGGTCGCCGATGCTGATGGTGGTAGCGAGTTGCCCCAACCGAAGATTGTAGTGGATGATCGATGCCGAGGGAGCCCCCGAGTCGCTGGAGCCGAAGATCACAACAGGTCTCTGCAATCGAAGGACACGACGGGTCGCCGTAGAGGAGGGAGCCCCCGAGTCGCTAGAATCGAAGATCGTAACGGGTCTCCGGAGTCGAAGACCGCATCGGGTTGATGGAGTCGAAGACCGAAGCGGGACGCCGAAGTCGAAGGAGCCCCCGAGTCACTGAGCCCGAAGACCACAGAGGGTCGCTGATGCTGAGGGAGCCCCCAGGTGTTGAGTCGAGGAGCGGACAGAGTCAAAGTAGTCCGCGGTGGTCGCGAGATCCGACATGATGTAAACCATTGCCGGAAGATCCATGCACATAGCTAGCTGCTTCATCTTGCTTCTCCATGATTCAATTTATGTTGCGTACGTACCGGATGGCCGGAATAAACCATGCATTGATACACCGTGCTGCAAAATTCCTGTGCCACACGTAGATTAGATAGGACATAGCATTTTTCTTTTCTTGAGCTTGATCGATTGGCAAGACCAGGTATGGTCCTTTTTCCTTTACTTGAATCGAGTTGGAATCAGCTCACGTGTTCGCCACAAACTCTCCAGAAAGCCAGCCGAAAAATCTAAACAGACTTCGTACGTGGGTATGCTACTCCAGGTTGCTTTTCTTTTCTTTTCTCTTTCTAATAAAATATTGAAAGTAGGAGCACTATTGCATGGTTATGCCTCAATACCGCTTTCTTCTGTCTGAAATCGATGCTGTGATGCGCTATTGTTCTTTGAAGCTTAGTCTCTGCACCCAACAAGGTCAGCGATCGAGATTCCTTGTCAGGTCCGATCAATATTTTTCCACGTGCGATTTTGAGAGATCGCGAGAACACAAGAGCCGGCAGCACCGAATAAACTCTCAATCTTGTAGATTGGAACAGCTACGCATGAAGCTGGTGTTGATGTCAAGTCACACGCCCGTGTTGGTGGAGATGAGTTTAGCTACGACGGAGTTGTTGATGTTGCAAAGTTCAGCATGTTGGGCGTAGACGAACTGGCTGATGCAGTCTGACCGATGTCGATGGTGAGGGATCCTGCCCCGGATGATGATTCCAAGCGAAATAAAGACGAATCATAGATTTCTGGTGATGGAGCCGGCGAGATCGCAACATCAACGCACCCAATTCCCACAGACGGTGCCAATTGACGATGATTTAACTCATCAATGGCCATTGTTATGGACTTAGGTTCGAGAAATTGAGGAGCGCTAGAAGTCTCGATCGGCTAGCAAACAATCACACAGGGACGCAAGGTTTACCCAGGTTCAGGCCTCGTAGAGGACCCTACTCCTGCTTGTCTGCTCTTGATTGATGATGATCCAAAGGATTACAATGTCGCCGATGGCGGTGGATGCGCAGATTGGATCTGGCGTATGTCTAGGTCTATTGTCTATTGTGGCGATGTGGGAGATCGTAGATCTATCTATTGGGGGAGTCGCGATTGAGAGATTGCCTTCTCGTTGGACCCTCCTAGTCTTTATATATGGGGAGGCTAGGTCTCAGGTACCAATACGAGTTGGTTACAAGTTAGATTCGAACTCTAGTATTGAGAGTTCCTTGTTTTGTGCGTTTGGGAGTCCGTGTCCATATGGGCTTCATACCACTCGAACCGTCATAGGCGTCATGGACCTTGGCAATTCGTCGAGTGGGCCTTCCGTCGAGCCACACCAGGTACGCTGTGGTGGTTCCACCGGCGCGCAACAACCAAAGGAAGCGTCGTGAGCGCCGTGAGGGAGCGGTTTTGGGGGAGCAACCACGGGCATGGTGGCCAGCCTCGTAGATCTCACCTACCCATGGAGCTGCTGCAGGCGAGGCGCACCTGGGGCATCAATCAAGCCTGTGCCGGCAGCCATGCGCGGGCTCTGCTACAACCATCTCGAGCCAGGACATGTCTCCGGGAAGTGCGAGAACAAAACTCGCTGCATTCCCTGCGGCGGTGAGGTGCACGAGTCTGATGCCTGCGAGGCCCTTGCCTTCGTCGGCCTCGCAGCCCAGTGGAGGCGGGTCGATGGAGCCGGTAGGCACCCCGCACCCAGTTGGAGCGCGGACACCGCGCCGCATTTACTCTTTTGACATGCTGCATTTGAAGAACAACACGGACAAACTACCACCACAGTTCGTTGAAGACGGATTGAGCATTTGGCAAAAGCTACTGGCCAGTATTCCCTCTGTAGATGTGTCCAGCTCACGCGCGGCCATCCAAGATGTTGCCAGAAAAAACTTTTTTTCTCACTTTCCGCCCGGGCATCATACCAACCGGCAGGGAGTCAGAGTTTTGTCACCCGTCCATTTACTAGAATGTGCACTTCATTACGGCGGATGGCGTCATCACCGCAATCGGTCGCACCGCGGCCGCGCGAGAGTAACATATACATCCTTTTTAGCTGTTTCTGCACGGACTGAGCGAGCCGCATGCACCGTCCACCGTAAGAAGAGTAGTCACCATACACGACACGGTCGATGCAGGACGTTAGGTAGCATCTTCTCCTACTAGAAGGAGCAGAACTCCGTTAGTCACCAAGTGAGTTATGCGTTTGCATCATCCATGCATCGAGGGAGCAAGTTTACTCTATATCCGATATGGACGGCACAGTATGCCAGCTATCCACCCGGACACCAAATCCGCGTCGATCTTAAAAATTTCAAAACCTCTTGTTTTTTAAAATATGAACACTTTAAAATTCTAGATTTTAAAAATTGTTTTCCCTAGTTTATAATTTGAACTTTTAATATGAACCTTTTTTAGAATTGGATATTTTATTTTGAACATTTTTCAAAAGATGAATATTTTTATTTTGAACATTTTCAAACAGGAACATTTTTTATTCAGATCATTTTTACAATCGAACATTTATCAAATTTCGTTTATTTTTCAAAATTAAATATTTTATAAATTTGAAATTTAAAATCTAAACTTTTTTGCACATTTTTTATTCAGATCATGGTCCCAATGGGGATAACAGGCGAAATGCTAATTGCCGCCCGCTGCGGTGCGGGCGGCTGGCGCTGCACAGGGACGACCGCAAACGGCCCGACCCATTTAACTTCTTCGCTCGGTTTTATTATTTTTATTTCTTTTTTCTATTCTATTTCCTTTTCCTTTTTCCTCTTTTCTTTTTTCTTTTGCAGTTTTCTTTTTTGGTTTAAAATTTGATTTTTATTTTCAGTTTTTTGGCTTTTAAAAAATGCTCAGAACTTTGGAAATTATTCATGATTTTTTATAGAATGGTTTATTTTTTTGGAATGTTCATTATTTTTGAATTTTCGGCTCATCGTGTTTTATTTTGGTTCATGTTTTTAAATAATTGGTTCATGATTTTTCGATTTTTTTCATGATTTTTTGAAAATTCCTTCATGATTTTTGAAATTATTCATGATTTTTTCAAAAAATAATTCATGTTTTTCAAATTTTGGTCCATGAGTTTCGAAAACTGGTTCATGAATTTCAAAAAATGTGTTCATGACTTTTTAAAATTTTGTTCATGACTTTAAAAAAATGCTAACAGGTTTTTGGTTCATGAATATTGAATTTTGGTTCAATTTTTTTAAAATTGGGTTCATGAATTTCGAATTTTGGTTCATGAATTTAAAATTTTGGTTCATGATTTTGCAAAGTATTCATTATTTTAAATAAATAAATAAGAAAAGTAATAATACTAACCATAGAAAGGTATGAACGAAGCGGTAATGCGAGTAGGATGATTCAACATGATTCAAACACATGCAGCGATACATGCCTTATTGGGCCGAGCCCCTTAGCGCAACTTGAGACGGCGAGTCGAGGTCGTGCCGCTTCAAACATGGATTACCACCTCCCGGATAATAGGCCTCCTATGCTCCGTTTAAAGCAGCGCCATGTGGGCGCCGCACACCCAGCACGCGAGCGGCCGCTGGTTTGGCCACGACCCATCAGCCACTACTTTATTTTTTGTTTTCCATTATTCTTTCTATTTTTTCCTATTGCCATTCTTAAATTTTTCTTTCTAAAATCTGAATATTTTTAAAACCTACTTGTTTTCTAGAGTCTGAACATTTTAAAAGTTGTTTTTCCTAGTTTAAAATTTGAACATTTTTTATATGAACATTTTCTAGAATTGGATATTTTATTCTAAACATTTTTCAAAAGATGAATATTATTATTTTGAACATTCTCAAAATAGGAACATTTTTTTTATTCAGATCATTTTTACAATCGAACATTTTTCAAATTTCGTTTATTTTTCAAAACTGAACATTTTGTAAAAATGAAATTTTAAAATCTAAACTTTTTAAAAGTAAAGTAAAATAAAAGGATAAAACAATAATACTGAAAACATAAGGGAAACTGAGAAGAAAAGAAAAAAAGAAAGAAGGAAAGAAAAATGAGAAACAGAAAACTAAAAAAAGAAAATGGTCCAGGCTCATCCCCCACCGGGATGTGCGGTGGCTGGTCCGCACCGACCAGGTCGGTTGTTACCATGCGTCGTAGACCCTGTGTGAGGTATGGACCTCGCCTGTTTTGTTTTAGTGCATGACGTATTTTCTTAGGTTTTTTGGTTTCTATATTCTTTTTTCCTTTTTAGTTCAGATTCAAAAAAATGTTGAAGTTTGAAAATGTTTAAATTCGAAAAATGGTAAAATTTTATAAAAATCAGATTCAAAAAATGATTAAAAATATCAAATTTTTGAAAAATATTCAAATCTAAAAGAATGTTCAAATTGAGGAACGTTGAGATTTAGAAAATGTTCAAACTTTATTCAAAAACTCAAAACCGATAGAAAATCGGACAAAACATTAGGAAAAAGAAAATCGAGTTAAAAAAACCTGTAGAAAGCCAAATGAATCGTTATATGGGTCAGGCCCAAAATCCACTCGGGTGTGCGATCGGTCATATACCCTAGGGAACATCAAATACTATATACCGACCAGGTCAGCTCCTTCCGCGCGCCGCACAGCTTGTGCACGTGGTATGGGCAGGTCTAGGTCTGCTTTTTTCTCCCATTTTCTCTTTTTTCTTTTCTTTTTAGATTCGAAAAATATTTAAATTCATAAAAGTTTAAATAAGAAATGTTCAGATTCGAAAAATGTTCATATTTAAAATGAAAAATATTTTAATCTAAAAATGTTAAGATTTGAAAAATGAAAACATTTTTCAAATCTAAACATTTTATAATAACCAAACATTTATTAAATCTAAACATTTTTTAAATCTAAATATTACAAATCTCAACATATGTTTTAAAAAATTTAAACATTTTTAAATTGAGACATTTTAAAATCGTGAATTTTTAATTACTGCAAAAAAAGTAAACAAATAAATATACCTGTTAGTGGGCAAAATTCGGACCAAGCCCAAGAAGAGAAGCAAGCGTGCGTGCGTACTACCTCACACAGCTAGCACGACATAGGGGCTCCGCTCATCATGCGGCCTAGTCAGTCATTAGTTTTCTTTTTCACTCGGTTCTCCATTTTTCCCACTCGTGTCCGGACCGAGCTTCAGAGACTTGGTGCGTCGTGACTTAGTGCAACATCCACCGTCCATCTCGGATCTAAGGTACCAGATTGTCTCAGATTTTGAACTAAAAACCTAAAACTATTTAGAAAATTGTAAAATAATTATAGTAAAGTGTAAATGACTTATTTTGAAATATCTGAAAGTTTTATCTCATTCAGATAACTAGTTTGTGATTATAGAGCTTTTTACATTTTTGTGCACTAGTTTAAACTAAATACCTATTTAATCACAACCCCATGATCCAAATGAAATGAAACTTCACCAGAGTACAAATTGAAACATGCATGATTTACTAGAATTTTTTCAAATTTTTCCGAGTAATTTTAATTATTTAGTTCAAAATCTAAGTCAGTCTGGTACGTTGGATTAGAGATGGATGATAGATGTGGCACCAAGTCACGGTGAGACTTGGAAGCACCAAGTCACCGAAGCTCCATCCCTCATTTTCGAGAGTGGTCTTTTGTCTTCCAAGTTCCAGTGATCTTGGTGTTTCAAAAATTAAAAAACATTATATTTTAAAGTTAAAAAAATAAAACATTTGACATGGATACATGCACATGCTATCTACATATCTGTATCATTTTGTTAGATAATACGGTGTGTTGTAGGCTACACAAAAATTCATGAAATTATGGATCTGAAATAGCAAAAAAGAACATTTTCTTCAATGCAAATTTGGTCTTAAGCAGTTGACATGTATATGTACTTGCATATTTTTTATCAAAAAATTTAGAGACCTTAAAAAAAGAAAAATGGACGTGTATGTAAAAAAAAATGAACTTTCTATTTTTTTGAGAAAGGGATCACTGGGTTCGTGTGCCAAAAAAATTAGTTGAATACACCAAACCTATGTATTTTGACAGGGAAGTCAGAGATGATCTAAAAAGTGACTCTCCACACTAGTAGAAAACGAGTCTTTCGTTGGGAGCGCCCTAGAGCATTTGTCCCGGTCGATCCACGAACCGCGACTAATGCCAGCATTCATTCCAGTTCGAGCGACCGGAGCGTCGCACGAGAGCTAGGGGGGCATTCGTCCCGGTTTAGAAGAGAGCATTCGTCCCGGTTTGTAATACAAATTGTGTCTGACGCAGTACCTTTAGTCCCGGTTTGTGTTACAAACTGGGACGAATAGCCTGTCTATAAATACGCCGTCCCAGCCAGCCCTCCCATTGTTTTTTCGTGGTGGAAGGTGTGAGATGCGTGTGCTAGTTTTTTTCCTATACACATGAGGTGTTCGATGAAATTCCTGAGAGAATGATGCCGCTTGATTTCAGACAAAACAAAAATGATATGAGGTGCCTGAGCCACACTTAAGGTTTCTCCTATTTCTTTCCTCCTTGATCGAGGTTACCAACCTTATCCTTTCATCTGTCATTAATACAATGCATGTGTCGATGTAAAGTGGTTATTTCACTATTCATGAAGTTCTGTAATAGTTTTTGATAAACTTAATTATATGATGCAGTTGAACCGGCAGGAATGGATGTACGGTGACCGATGCACTTCCGAATATAATAAGGTGTGGATAAATTTATCGATGTGGCTAAGGCAAACAGAGAGAATGGTTTTATGTGTTGTCCATGTGTTGACTGTCGGAACGTCAAGGAGTACTCTTCCTCGAAAATGCTTCGCGGCCACCTAGTTCGGAGAGGTTTCATGCCCAGCTATAATTGTTGGACTAATCATGGAGAAAGAGGGGTTATGATGGAAGACAGTGAACACGAAGAGGATGATGATAACTATCGTCCTACATTCCGTGAATACGGTGATACTGCAATGGAAGACAATGAAGAAGAAGGAGGTGAAGAACGGGTATCAGATGAGCCCGCTGATGATCTTGGTTAGGTCATTTATGCTACAAAGCGAGACTATGAAACAAAAAAGGAGAAATTGAAGTTGGAGGGCATATTAGAGGATCACAAAAAATTGTTGTACCCAAATTGCCAAGTTGGTGGCACAAAGCTCGGTACTACACTGGAATTGCTGAAATAAAAGGTAGAGACTGGTTTATCTAAAAAGGGATTTGAGAAGTTACTGAAAATAATGAAGCTGAAGCTTCCAAAGGATAACGAATTACCCGAGAGTACGTACGAAGTAAAGAAGACTATCTTCCCTCTAGGATTAGATGTGCTGAAGATACATTAATGCATTAATGACTGTATCCTCTACCACGGTGAGGAGTACGATAATTTAGATAAATGTTTGGTATGCACTACACTGCTGTATAAGATTAGATGAGATGGCCCTGGTGATGTTGATAGTGATGACGAGCCTACGAGCCCCCAGAAAGAGGGTTCCTGCTAAGGTTATGTGGTATGCTCCTATAATACCACGGTTGAAACGTCTATTTATAAACAAAAAGCATGTCAGGTTGTTGCGATGGCACAAAGAAGATCGTAAGAAATACTGGAAGTTGAGATACCCCGCTGATGGGTCGTAGTGGAGAAAAATTGAGAGAGAGTTCCCAGAGTTTGCAGGTGACGCGAGGAAATTATGGTTTGGTCTAAATACAGATGACATGAATCCTTTTGGGGAGTAGAGCTGCAGTCACATCACCTGGGCTATGACTCTATGTATCTACAATCTTTCTCCTTGGTTGTGCATGAAGTGTAAGTTCATTATGATGCCAGTGCTCATCCAAGGACCGAAGCAATCCGGAAACGATATTGATGTGTATCTAAGGCTATTAGTTGAAAAACTCTTATAGTTGTGAGGAAAACTAGGTGTACGTGTGTGGGATGAGCACAAACAGGAGCCATTTGTCTACGAGCGTTGCTTTTCGTAACCATCAATGGTTGGCCTGCTCTTAGTAACATTTCAGGATAGACAAACAAGGGATATAAGGCATGCACACACTGTTTAGATGAGACTGAAGCTACATATTTGCATAAATATAAGAAGGTTATGTACCTAGGGAATCGTCAATTTATTCCGACCAATCATCCCTTAAGAAAGAAAGGCAAGCATTTTAAAGGTGAGGCAGATCACCGGAAGAAAGCCTAACCGGGGCTTTTAGTCCTGGTTGGAGCCACTAACCGGGACTAAAGATATTTCCCGCCATTTGCCACCGCTTCCCGATATGTTTCCCGCCCTTTCCCTCTAACCCGGGATTTTAGTCCCAGTTGGAGCCACTAAACGGGACTAAAGCTATTTCCCGTCATTTCCCACCGTTCCCGCCATGTTTTCCCGCCCTTTCCCTCTATATCTAGGCCGGCTGCGCCATGGCTATCCACACCTTCCTCTCTCACAACATTGGACACTGCATACTAGGCCATTCTGACACTAGAGGAGACCAAGCGCCTCCAGCTACCCATGCCCGCCGGGCTATCGGTTGCCCGTTGACTGGATGTTGAGCGTTGGAGGAGTTCCTATCCATCTTGTGCCTCAAGGTTCTGAAGGAGATATGCCCTAGAGGCAAATAATAAATAGGTTTTTATTGTCATATCTCAATTAGTTCATAATAGTTTCATACCGTGCTATAACTATATTAATACAAAATGTTAATACACATGTGGTATGTAAACAAACCAAGTCTCTGGTTACCTCTAGTGAACTAGTTCATTGGTCATGAGGATGATCTAGGGTTTCGAGATCATGGGCATTAATGCCAATTGACCATGAGGTCACGCCATTAGTTGAATGATGTGATAGATAAACAACCCAACTAGTTGTATCTTAATGAGATCGAGTTACAAAGTTCACGATTAATAATAAACTAAGGAAACCTCGCAACCTGATCCTTAGACTGTGAGATAATACAAATCACCGTTCTGGAGGGAGCTTAGATGGTTATCAAGTATCATACCGTGACTGGGTGATCAAAAATGTGCTACTCAGGTTTCCCACACGGGCGCGTAGAGGAGTACATATTAAGACCAGAATTTTCTAATCCATGTAACGAATAGATATATATGTGGCCATCTTGGTGACGTTGCATTAACGAAGCTTGCAAGCGTGTGACTGGCTCACGAAATGCAACGACACAGAAACGAGAAAACAAGTTCATCGGTAACGAGATCGAACAAAGTTATGGAAATATTGTAGATCAAATCTCGGGTGAACTAGGTATCAAGTGGAAAAGGAAATGTGAAATGACTGTTTACGGTTCAAACGACATTATCATCGTGGAATGCACATGGGTCATTATGGGCATCCTGGTCCCGCTATTGATCATTTGTGGAGATCATGTCTATGCCATTCCCGAGCCATGGGGAAATACACTTAAGAGTACGATGAGCTAGAGATCCTTTGTAAGTTGAAATCACCATATGAAAGAGAAAAGGAAACCGGAAAAGTTCCATGAGAGAACCGGAAGCATTCCGGGAAATTTCCGAAGTCAGATGAAATTGAAAGGGAACCGAAAGGTGTTTCAGGTCAAATCAGATTTTGTAATATGTATTTACATATTAATTAATGTAATCAACATTAAATATAATATTAAAATCTAATTTGAAGGGGTATTCCACTAATGGGCCAAACTTCCTAGGGAAAAAAGGCCCATGAGGGAAAACCGAAGGAGGGAACGGCCAAGGGCCAAAGGACCAAGGCCTAGACACCTCAAGGGGGGCCACCCGGCCAGCCTAGGGCTGTGCGTGGGGTGGGGCCCACCCCTAGCCGGCTAGCCCATGAGGCCCATGGCGCCTCCCCCCTCTCTCCCTTGTTTAGTCCCACATGGTAAACCCAAAGGGGAGGGCACACCCCCTCCCCCTATATAAAGGGGTGCCCATGGGTGGGATTAAAACACACCAATATTTGGAGAAGTCCTTTGGTTGACTTTCTCCTTCCCTCTCTCCCCCGTCTCCATGCGTTGGCACGGTCCCAAGTAAGGACTGGTCGTGCAAGAGACACCACACCTGCATCACGCCATTGCGCTACAGGGATTCCTAGCCAGAGATCTACTTCCGCACTCCCGGCAGGGATCAAGGATCCGGAGGTCATCATCATACACCATATGTGTACGAAACCACGAGAGGTCTCACTTGAGGCACCTTGGATGTTGTGAGCCGGAGCTGCTGCACGATGAAGAAGGAGCAAGGGGTGACCGGCGAGGAGCTTCATGACCTTGAGGTCGGCTATGAGTTCGACTATTTCAACCACGTTCCCCTCGGAATGTTAACCGCGTACGGTCTACAAGGGTATGTATTCTATACGCCCGACTGTTACGCACTACTACATAGATAGATCATGGGAAGTTTAGGAGGTTCCAACGTAGGATTTTTTTTGTTTTCTGCTGCGGAACCCTTAAGTGGTATCAGGGCCGATCTATGCGTAGAAGTGTTGTACAGCCAATACGTACAAGTTTTGTGTGGGCATTGATCTCTTAGTTGTTACCCTCTAACGTGTAGTTGTTTATATCATGGCATTGTTTGATGAAGCGGCCTGGACCGACCTTACGCGTATTCGTACGCGAGACTGGTTCCACGTTCGACATATGGCTTGTTCTGTATAAGTGGCTAGCGGGTGTCTGTCTCTCATTCAATAGTTGATATATCATTTACAACGGAGGGCCCCGAAAGGGGTGTAGTAGAGACAACTTTTGGATCCATGTTGCGAAAGCCCTAACAACCACGTAAAACTTGCAATAGATAAAGTAGAGGCGTCTAACTTTATTTTGCAGGACGACATGTGATTTGATATGGTCATGGTCGTTACGAAGGTAAAGTAGTTTACTTTTCTGTTACTAAGTAGTAATAGTCATTGTTTTCGTGGAAGACCGGGTGGTGGCGTCGTGGACTTGGCGTCAAACTAGGGGCAAGATGGAGATCATGCCGGAGCGCTCGATGGAGACCAAGGTGTAAGAAGAAGGATCATATCATATCACAATATACATGTGATGTTGATACCTATTTTATATCTTATTATATGCTAGTATTAGATACTCAATGGTAGCAAATAAGATAATCCCTAAATAATTCCAATGATAGTGTTCCCCTTGTGTGTGCATCACCAAGAAAGTTCGCCGTTATGAAGCCTGCCGTGACGATTGGGGGCTAGACATGTCTACGTTCGCATACAGTGGGTGTAAGCCATGTTGCACTGCAAATACACACAAGTTATATTTGACGAGCCTAGCATGTGTAGACATGGCCTCGGAACACAAGAGACCGAAAGGTCAAGCATGAGTCACATGGTTGATGTGATTGCCATTGGGGAATGTCTACCTTTGATCCTGCACTGATGGCCATGATGATTGGAGGAGGTGTAGCGGATTGGGATCATGTGATCACTAAAATTGTCCAGGGATGACAATTTTAGTGGGAGCTCAATTAGGATTGAACTCATATTATGAACTTAGTCTAGATGTCTGTTTGCAAATATCTTAGTAGATCATGGCCTATTCCATTGAGGTCTTTGCGACCATGGGAAATTTATTGCTTGATATGGAACTTAGCAAAAGGGTCTAACTTCATAGATTAATACCCAGGCCTGAGGGATATCCTCGTAAAAGGTGATCTTCTCTTCTTGATACAATGACCATTAGGAGATAATCCGACTCCACAATGTTTGTGTGTTCTCCGTAATCATCCAATAAGCCATTCTCCATTCGATAGAGAGTTGGATTACAATCTTGTATTCTACAAGATCAGGCACATAAAGTATGAGCCGTTGGATAATTTTCCTTCCATGATGGATGAAAAGAAAATATTTGGAGAAACACTTAGCGATCTTGCATTAGAGTTGTGAACTCTCAGAAGGGCTTGATTGCAATGGAGGTCATGAATGAAAAAGGTTATATGTTATATATACAAAGTTATAAATGTAATTCTTGCAAAACTCATTGCAGTTTACATAAGTATTGGATACCTGTCACGTTTTGTGAAAACAAGATGGTTTGCTTAAGAATTGCTAAAATTGAGGCAATGTGGCTTGAAGACGGTAAGCAAAATAGTTGATGGCCGACATCACCCTTTCCTCAAAGGGTTATCATTTGGATTAGTGGACTTGAATATAATTTTGTAATCCTTATTTGTGTGTCTTGCTTATGGCGAGACGATTGTTCATATGAATAAGTTACAAGCCAGTTGTACTGTTCTTATGAATAATACCTTTATGGTCACATTACGATTATAAATGAGTTATTCTCATCACTATGTTAATGATAATATTTTAAACATTTATAAAGGATTATAATGCTAAAAGATATCCAAAGTTTGATTATGATATGACACTATTGTTTAAGTCATTTTGGTTATTGCATGTTCTTCATTCTAACTGAAGATCGAGGTCTTAGATGCTTAATCTAGAGACTTTGGAAAACCATGCCTCGTTGGGAAGAATGACTAAAACTCCGCATTCTGGTAAAATGGTGATATGCAAAGAAATGTTGAAATTTATACATAGTGATGTATCGAATTTTCAACAAATAGTGGAAATCATTATTTATAATTTATGTTGAAATTTATACATACTGATATATCGTATTTTCAACAAATAGTGGAAATCATTACATAATTCATTATGGATTTAAGTGAATATGAGTATTTACTTAATGAAACATAAGTTTGAAACTGTTTTGAATTGTTCAAAAGATTTCAAAGTGAAGGAGTATATTGAATTAACAAGAATACAAAAGTCTCTTCGATTTGATAGACATGACTAAAGCATTTATTTTAATTTTAGCATAAAGGGACATGTGAAAGAGGTTTCACAAATTATGATGATAGGCTAAATTCGAAGTGTATTGAAATGTCTAAATATCATAATCATTATGTATTAGATACATATGGTATAATATTTTCTCTTATGAGGGTTATAGTTATCCTTTAGAGTTAGAGATCGAAATGAGGAAACACTCAGTTGAAATACAAATGAACATCTAAAGATTCGTGGAAACAACACCATAAGGGTTATGGCATGTTCGAGTTTCTATAGGTTCGATAATTCAAAATCGTGACAAATAAACAAGTCTTTGTAGCGTATTCTTAGGCAACTACGAATACATGTTCCACACGGGGCAAACCTGCTATTGCCCAAAGTTGATATGTGTTGATGAATATACAGGTGGAAGAGAGTAAAATATCAAAACAAGGTATTTGACCTTACCTCCTGATTGTTGAGTAGCGTAGCAAAATTTGTTTCGTGAAACCAAACTCTAAAATAGAGAAGAAACTAATGATAATGCTCATAAAGTCTAAAGAAAGTAGGATTCAACAATATATACTCTGCAAGTTCGTGGAAATATATTATTGATTCACTTCTCATGTTTATGAACAAGACATACCTTCGAATTACAAAGAAGCGTGATGGACCTAAGTGCGAGAAATGACCAGGAGTCATAAAATCCTATATTAAGTTACATTTAAGATTGCAAAGTAATATGTTACTTGATCTTATTAAATAAAGAAGTTTACTTGATATTTCTGAATGACTTCAAAGTCATAAGATGGAAATGAAACTTAATGAAGACGTAAAGCTCGATTTGACACAAAGTATGGAAAAATTCAAGGAGTTGACTACAAATGTAGCAATGCTTGAGTCTATTGGATTTACACCAACAATATATGGATATTGCAATATCGTAGCTAGAATTCTCAATTTCACGATGATCAAATAATTTTGGAATGTCCAAGATTATTGAGAGGACCTGCATTTGAGTGAGAGCTAATTAGCTTGGCCAAATCTTAATATGTAGTAGACATATTTTGAGTGGGAGCTAAGTGAAATTCCTGGATCTCATATATGGATGCCATATTTGAGTAGGAGCGTGAAATCATTCTGAGATATGTGGACAACATATATGAATGATGTGATTAGTATTGATAACATTTAAGTTAGTAAATATGAATGAAGTTGAACAAGTTATTGAACAATGAGATCTATCATCATAGATTGGTAAGTTTAATAAACATCATAGTCGAATGCTTCCTGGACTTAATTTAGAAGATGTTCAGAATATCCTAGATAAAGATTCTGAAGTAGTTCAGAATGGAACAATGAAAAGAAAGAGGTTCTCACTTGTATGAAGCATTGAGTTAGTATTAGTATTACAACGATGGTTAAAAGGAAGAAAGAGTTGTGTTGCATCTCCTATGCCTCAGTCATAGGTTCTTCCATACAACCATATTGTATACTCGGCGTAATGTGACCCGAAGTTCTGGTTGGAAGGACAAGCTCTTAACTATAAGAACATGTCTTGCAGTGATTCTTGAGTTAATCATTGAACCCGAATTAAGTTTTCACTTAAATGGTAAGAAGCAAAGTAAGTGGCATAGTTGCATTTCATGCACTAGGATCTACATAGATATAGAAATATAAAGGCTCCATCTGATGTGATGTATATTCTTATGGAGGGACTAGTTCGTCTTTAATGTAGAATGATGTGTCCCAGGGCACAATGCCCATGAAAAAGCCCTCGAGGTTGATCTAAAGTCATTGTAGGCTCCTGGAAACCGGCCTCGTTCTGCTGCCATAACTGCCGTATATACACAAAGGATTGCAAAGTGTGTTTCGAAGTTTAGATGACAATAGTGAAAACGACCGTCATTATAAACAATACAAACAAAGTCTCACTTTGTTGCCAAACGAATACTTAAACCCATTATGAGATAATGGTATGAATGTCAGAGTTAGGAAGACATTAACGATTTGCAAAGACATAATGATCTGGTAAAACAGAACATGGACAAGACGTTTTCCATAACCATGCATGATCAATAAACGCATATGTGATATGGTTTATGATGAGTAAAATGCAAGCTAGATTATTTGTATTCTAGTGCAAGTGGGAGACTGAAGGAGATATGCCGTAGAAGCAAATAATAAATAGGTTTTTATTGTCATATCTCAATTAGTTAATAATAGTTTGATACCGTGCTATAACTATATTAATACAAAATGTTAATACACGTGTGGTATGTAAACAAACCAAGTCTCTAGTTACCTCTAGCGAACTAGTTCATTGGTCATGAGGATGATCTAGGGTTTCGAGATCATGGGCATTTATGCCAATTGACAATGAGGTCACGTCATTAGTTGAATGATGTGATAGAAAAATAGCCCAACCAGTTGTATCTTAATGAGATCTAGTTACAAAGTTCACCATTAATGATAAACTAAGGAAACCTCGCAACCTGATCCTTAGACTGTGAGATAATGCAAATCACCGTTCAGGAGGGAGCTTAGATGGTTATCAAGTACCATATCGTGACTGGGTGATCAAAAAGGTGCTACTCAGGTTTCCCAAAGGGGCGCGTAGAGGAGTACATATCAAGACCAGGATTTGCCAATCCATGTAACGGATAGATATATAAGTGGCCATCTTGGTGACGTTGCATTAACGAAGCTTGCAAGCGTGTGACTGGTTCACAGAATGCAACAGCACGGAAACGAGAAAACAAGTTCATCGGTAACGAGATCGAACGAAGGTATGGAGATACCGTAGATCAAATCTCGGGTGAACTAGGTATCAAGTGGCAAAGGGAATGGGAAACGACTTTTTACGGTTCAAACGTCATTATCATCGTGGAATGCACAGGGATCATTATGGACATCCCGATCCCACTATTGATCATTTATAGAGATCATGTCTGTGCCATTCCCGAGCCACGGGGTAATACACTTAAGGGTACGATTGTTGGAGATATGCCCAAGAGGCAATAATAAAAGTGGTTATTATTATATCTTCGTGTTTATGATGAATGTTTACATCCCATGCTATAATTGTATTATTAGGAAACACTAATACTTGTGTGTTTTGTAAACATAAGAGAGTCCCTAGTAAGCCTCTGTTGAACTAGCTTGTTGATTAATTGATGATCATGGTTTCCTGATCATGGACATTAGGATGTGATTAATAACAAGGTTATGTCATTAGGAGAATGATATGATTGACACACACCCATAGTAAGCGTAGCATAAGATCAAGTCATTAAGTTCGTATTGCTGTAAGCTTTCAAATACATAGTAACCTATTCCTTCGACCATGAGGTTATGTTAATCACCATCACCGGATGGATACTTTGATGACATCAAACGCCGCTTCGTAACTGGGTGGTTATAAAAGTGTCATTGGGTATTCTGAAAGTATGTGTTGAAGCGCATGAACCAAGATTGGGATTTGTCCATCCATATGACGGATAGATATACTCTGGGCCCTCTCGGTGGAATGTCATCTAGTTAGCTTGCAAGCATGTGACTAGGTCACAAGGGATGACATATCACGGAACGAGTAAAGAGTACTTATCAGTAACGAGGTAGAACTAGGTATGGAGATACCGACGATCAAACCTCGGATAAGTATAGTATCGCGAGACAAAGGGAATTAGTTTCGTATGTAAATGGTTCAATCGATCGCGAAGTCATCGTTGAGTATGTGGGAGCCATTATGGATCTCCAAGTCCCGCTGATGGTTATTGATAGGAGATGTGTCTCTGTCATGTCTGCATATTCACGAACCGTAGGGTGACACACTTAAGGTTCGAAGTTGTTTTAAGTAGATATGAAATGTGCGTTGGAGACCAAATGTTGTTCGGAGTCTTGGAATGGATCCGGGACATCACGAGGAGATCCGGAATGGTCCGGAGAATAAGATTCATATATTGGGGATCATTTTCTAAGTTAGGAAATGTTCCGGAGTGTTTGTATGGAGATTCTAGAAGGTTTCGGAATGTTCTGGAAGGTTCTAGAGGATTTCTTGGAGTTTGCTTGAAAACCAAGAAAGGTTCAAAGGAAACCTAGTGGGGCAAGACACGGATTCATGGGGGAGGAGGACTCCTCCCCTTCCCACCGCCAGCCATAGGGGGGGAGTCCTACTAGGACTCCCCCTCCCCAGGCGCGCCTCCCCTCCTTAAATAGAAGTGCAGGGGCGCCCCCTCAAAGGTTGCTCTCATAACTCCCAATCTCTACCGCCTCTCTCCTCCACCTTTCTTCTGCACAGGCATAGGCGAAGCCCTGCAGAATTCTCTACTCCACCACCACCACCACGCTGTCGGGCTGCTAGGATTCTGTGGAGAAGATCTACTACCTCCGCTGCTCGCTGGAACGGGGAGAGGAAGGTCTGCTTCGACTCCGCACGTGTGACCGACTGCGGAAGCGCTGCCGAAACGTGGCGCCGGAAGGATCGTCCACTTGACTGACTGCGGAAGCGCTGCCAGAACGCGACGCCGGAAGGATCGTCCACACGATCTTGAGATCGGCAAGTGATCGACTATATCAACCACGAGATCTAATCTCGTTAACGCTTTCGGATCTACGAGGGTTAGTTCCTATCTATCTCGTTGCTCATGTCTAATAGATTAGATCTTGGCTTTTATCTAGATTAGATCTGGGTTTTGTTCGTTCTTGCGGTAGAAATTTTTTGTTTTCCATGCTACGAACCCATCAGTGGTATCAGAGCCGTATCTATGCGTAGATCTGTTGCACGAGTAGAACACAATGTTTTTGTGGGCGTTGATGCTTTTGTTGTCGGTGTCTTAGCGTGTACTTTGCATCTTGCGGCATGGTGGGATGAAGCGGCTCGGGCTAACATTACATGTCATCGCACATGAGACTTGCTCCACGCTTGACGTGCAACTTGCCTTGCACAAGTGGCTTTGCGGGTGTCTGTCTCTCCCACCATAGTTAAGATTCAATTTACAATGAGCATCTTGACAACACTTGTATCAACGTTGTGGTACTTGTTCGTAGGTAAGATCGGTCTTATGCAAAAGCCCCAAACCACGTAAAACATGCAAAGAAAATTAGAGGCGTCTAACTTGTTTTTGCAGGGGTTTTGTGATGTGATATGGCCAACATGTGATTGTGATTGTACTTGATGTATGCAATGATCCTTGTTGTAATATGGCAACCGGCAGGAGCCTAATGGTTGCCTTTAATTCTGTTAAGACCTGCGTGTCTATTCATCTTGTAATAGCTTTATTCCAAGTAGTTGTAATAGTTGCTGGTGATGATGGACAACCATGAAGCGGCGCCACTGACCTTGACGCAATGCTGGTGATGATGGAGATCATGTTCGTGCTTTGGAGATGGAGATCAAAGGCGCAAGAAGAAAAGGCCATATCATATCACACTTATTATGAATTGCCTGTGATGTTAATCCTTTATGCATCTTGTATTGCTTAGATCGCGACGGTAGCATTATAAGATGATCCCTCTCACTAAATATCAAGTAATAAAGTGTTCACCCTTAGTTGGCACCGTTGCTAAGACTCGTCGTTTCGAAGCATCTCGTGATGATCGGATGTGATAGATTCTACATGTGCATACAACAGGTGCAAGCCAGATTTGCACCTGCGGAAACTAAGGTTATCTTGACGAGCCTAGCATGTACAGACATGGTCTCGGAACACGGAATACCGAAAGGTAGAGCATGAGTCATATAATTGATATGATGAACATGAAGATTGTTCGCCGATGAAACTACATCTTCTCTCGTGAAGATCGGACTTGGTGTAGTGGACTTGGTTCGTGTAATCACTAAGACAATGTGAGGGATGTTGTTTTGAGTGGGAGTTCACCTAGTTAGTTTAATAATTAAATTTGAACTCAATTTTTCATAAACTTAGTCTAAACTACTTGCAAATTGTTGTAGATTATGGCGAACCCCTCCATCAATTTCAATGCGTTCCTAGAGAAAGAAAAGCTTAAAAACAATGGAAGCAATTTCACGGACTGGTCCGTGGACTGAAGATCGTCCTCAGGGCTGGTCAGTTGACCTATGTGCTCGATGCACCGCTAGGTGACCCACTTGCAGATAATGCCACCGATGACGAAAAGAATGTTTTCGCCACTCGGAAGAATCATTACTCCACAGTTCAGTGTGCCATCCTATACGGTTTAGAAGCGGAGCTCCAACAGCGTTTTGAGCACCACGACCCGTTCGAGATCATTAAGGAGCTCAGGCTAATTTTTGAGACTCGCACGGCCATGGAGAGCTATGAGGCCTCCGAGAAATTCTTTAACTGTAAGATGGAAGAGGGAAGCTCCGTTAGCGAGCACGTGCTCACCATGTCTGGGTACGCTAAGAAGCTCCAAGAGTTGGGAATATCGATTCCTAATGAATTGGGGATTCACCGTCTCCTTCAATCACTGCCACCAAGTTACAAGAACTTTGTGATGAACTACAACATGCACTGCATGAACAAGACGTTACCTGAACTGTCGTCCATGCTGAAAACTGCTGAAGTGGAGATAAAGGAGGAGCACCAAGTGTTGATGGTCAATAAGACCACCAATTTTAAGAGAAAGGGCAAGCCTAAGAACAAGGGCAACTTCAAGAAGGACGGCAAGAAAGCTGCCGCACCTGCTAAGAAGCCCAAGGCTGGTCCTAAGCCTGAAACTGAGTGCTTCTACTGCAAGGGTGCTGGTCACTGGAAGCGTAACTGCCCCAAGTACCTGGCGGATCTGAAGAACGGCAACATCAAGAAGAAAGGTATATTTGATATATGTGTTATAGATGTGTATCTTACTAGTAATCGTAGTAGTGCCTGGGTATTTGATACTGGTTCGGTTGCTCATATTTGTAACTCGAAACAGGAGCTGCGGAATAAACGAAGACTAGCAAGAGATGAGGTGACGATGCGCGTTGGAAATGTCTCCAAGGTTGATGTGATCGCCGTCGGCACACTCCCTCTACATCTACCTCCGGGATTAGTTTTAAATTTAAATAATTGTTATTTGGTGCCTGCGTTAAGCATGCACATTATATCTGGATCCTGTTTATTGCGAGACGGTTACTCTTTTAAGTCCGAGAATAAAGGTTGTTCGATTTATATGAGTAATATCTTTTATGGTAATGCACCTGAGATGAATGGTTTATTCTTACTGAATCTCGATAGTAGTGATACACATGTTCACAACATAGATGCTAAACGAATAAAATTGAATGATAATTCTACATACATGTGGCACTGTCGTCTTGGTCACATTGGAGTGAAGCGTATGAAGAAACTCCATTCTGATGGACTTCTTGAATCACTTGAAAGATGCGAAGCATGTCTAATGGGAAAAATGACTAAGACTCCATTCTCTGGTACAATGGAGCGAGCTACAGACTTATTGGAAATAATACATACCGATGTGTGTGGTCCAATGAGTGTAGCATCGCGTGGTGGATATCGTTATGTTCTCACTTTCACGGATGACTTGAGTAGATATGGGTATGTCTACTTTATGAAACATAAGTCCGAAACTTTCGAGAAGTTTAAGGAATTTCAAAGTGAAGTGGAAAATCATCGTAACAAGAAGATTAAGTTTCTGCGTTCTAACCGCGGAGGTGAATATCTGAGTTATGAGTTTGGCATGCATTTAAAGAAATGTGGAATACTTTCGCAGTTGACACCGCCGGGAACACCACAGCGTAACGGTGTGTCCGAACGTCGTAATCGAACTCTCTTAGATATGGTTCGATCTATGATGTCTCTTACAGATTTACCGTTATCATTTTGGGGCTATGCATTAGAGACAACCGCATTCACTTTAAATAGGGCACCATCTAAATCCGTTGAAACGACACCGTACGAATTGTGGTTTGGTAAGAAACCTAAGTTGTCGTTCCTTAAAGTTTGGGGTTGCGAGGCATATGTAAAGAAGTTACAACCTGATAAGCTAGAACCCAAAGCGGAGAAATGCGTCTTCATAGGATACCCTAAAGAAACATTTGGGAATACCTTCTATCATAGATCCGAAGGCAAAGTTTTCGTTGCAAATAATGGATCCTTTCTTGAGAAGGAGTTTCTCTCGAAAGAGGTGACTGGAAGGAAAGTAGAACTCGATGAGGTTACTGAACCTTCTCTCGGATTTGAGAGTAGCGCAGCACCGGAAGATGTTTTTGTGCCGCCTACACCAATTGGAGAGGAAGCTAATGATAATGATCATGAAAATTCAAATGAAGTTACTGCTGAACCTCGCAGGTCAACGAGGGTTCGTACCACTCCTGATTGGTATGACTCTTCCTTGAACGTTATGTTGGTGGACAACGCTGATGGCCCTGCGACGTATGAAGAAGCTATGGTGAGCCCAGATTCTGACAAATGGCTAGAAGCCATGAAATCCGAAATAGGATCCATGTACAAAAACCAAGTGTGGACTTTGGTAGACTTACCGGATGGCCGTAAGGCTGTCGAGAACAAATGGATTTTCAAGAGAAAAACAGATGTTGATGGTAATGTTACCGTCTATAAAGCTCGACTTGTCGCGAAAGGGTTCCGACAAATTCAAGGAGTTGACTATGATGAGACTTTCTCACCAGTAGCGAAGCTAAAGTCTGTGAGGATTTTGTTAGCAATTGCTGCACATTTCGATTATGAGATTTGGCAGATGGATGTCAAAACGGCGTTCCTTAATGGTGACATTGAGGAAGAGTTGTATATGGTACAACCGAAGGGTTTTGTCGATCCTAAAGATGCTGACAAGGTATGCAAGCTTCAGCGCTTCATTTATGGACTGAAGCAAGCATCCCGGAGTTGGAATCAACGTTTTGATAAAGTAATCAAAAAATTTGGGTTTATACAAACTTATGGAGAAGCTTGTATTTACAAGAAAGTGAGTGGGAGCTCTGTAGCATTCCTAGTACTATATGTAGATGACATATTGTTGATTGGGAATGATATAGAACTTCTTAATAGCGTCAAAACCTATTTGAATAATAGTTTTTCAATGAAGGATCTTGGCGAAGCGGCATACATTCTAGGCATCAAGATTTATAGAGATAGATCAAGATGCCTAATAGCGCTTTCACAAAGTACATACTTGGACAAAGTTCTAAAAAAGTTTAGAATGGAAGATAGCAAGAAAGGGTTCGTGCCCATGTTGTCAGGTAAGACCTTGAGTAAAACTCAAAGTCCAGCTACGGCAGAAGATAGAGAGAAGATGAATAATATTCCCTATGCCTCAGCCATAGGTTCTATCATGTATGCTATGCTGTGTACAAGACCGGATATAGCACATGCTGTTAGTTTGACTAGCAGATATCAAAGTGATCCTGGAATGGAGCACTGGACATCGGTCAAGAATATCCTAAAGTACCTAAATAGGACTAAGGATATGGTTCTTTCTTATGGAGGTGATGAACAGCTTGTTGTAAACGGTTACACCGATGCTAGTTGGAACACCGATCCGGATGACTCAAAGTCACAGTCGGGATACGTATTTATTTTGAATGGTGCTGCAGTGAGCTGGAGGAGTGCGAAGCAAAGCGTTGTGGCGAAATCTTCAACTGAATCGGAATACATAGCTGCTTCGGAGGCTGCACAAGAAGCCGTTTGGATGAAGGAATTCATTACGGAACTCGGCGTGGTTCCCAGTGCGTTGGACCCAATGGCCATCTACTGTGACAACACAGGTGCCATAGCTAATGCGCAGGAGCCAAGGTCACATAGCAAGCTGAAGCACATCAAGCTACGTTTCCACGCTATTCGCGAGTATGTCCGAGATGGTGACATAAAGATTTGCAAAGTACACACTGATCTGAATGTGGCGGATCCGTTGACTAAACCTCTCCCTAGGGCAAAGCATGACCAACACCAGAACGCCATGGGTGTTCGGTATATTACAATGTAATCTAGATTATTGACTCTAGTGCAAGTGGGAGACTGTTGGAGATATGCCCAAGAGGCAATAATAAAAGTGGTTATTATTATATCTTCGTGTTTATGATGAATGTTTACATCCCATGCTATAATTGTATTATTAGGAAACACTAATACTTGTGTGTTTTGTAAACATAAGAGAGTCCCTAGTAAGCCTCTTGTTGAACTAGCTTGTTGATTAATTGATGATCATGGTTTCCTGATCATGGACATTAGGATGTGATTAATAACAAGGTTATGTCATTAGGAGAATGATATGATGGACACACACCCATAGTAAGCGTAGCATAAGATCAAGTCATTAAGTTCGTATTGCTGTAAGCTTTCAAATACATAGTAACCTATTCCTTCGACCATGAGGTTATGTTAATCACCATCACCGGATGGATACTTTGATGACATCAAACGCCGCTTCGTAACTGGGTGGTTATAAAAGTGTCATTGGGTATTCTGAAAGTATGTGTTGAAGCGCATGAACCAAGATTGGGATTTGTCCATCCATATGACGGATAGATATACTCTGGGCCCTCTCGGTGGAATGTCATCTAGTTAGCTTGCAAGCATGTGACTAGGTCACAAGGGATGACATATCACGGAATGAGTAAAGAGTACTTATCAGTAACAAGGTAGAACTAGGTATGCAGATACCGACGATCAAACCTCGGATAAGTATAGTATCGCGAGACAAAGGGAATTAGTTTCGTACGTAAATGGTTCAATCGATCGCGAAGTCATCGTTAAGTATGTGGGAGCCATTATGGATCTCTAGGTACCGCTGATGGTTATTGATAGGAGATGTGTCTCTGTCATGTCTGCATATTCACGAACCGTAGGGTGACACACTTAAGGTTCGAAGTTGTTTTAAGTAGATATGGAATGTGCGTTGGAGACCGAATGTTGTTCGGAGTCTCGGAATGGATCCGGGACATCACGAGGAGATCCGGAATGGTCCGGAGAATAAGATTCATATATTGGGGATCATTTTCTAAGTTAGGAAATGTTCCGGAGTGTTTGTATGGAGATTCTAGAAGGTTTCGGAATGTTCTGGAAGGTTCTAGAGGATTTCTTGGAGTTTGCTTGAAAACCAAGAAAGGGTCAAAGGAAACCTAGTGGGGAAAGACACGGATTCGGGGGGGAGGAGGACTCCTCCCCCCTTCCCACCGCCGGCCATTTGAGTGAGAGCTAATTAGCTTGGCCAAATCTTAATATGTAGTAGACATATTTTGAGTGGGAGCTAAGTGAAATTCCTGGATCTCATATATGGATGCCATATTTGAGTGGGAGCGTGAAATCATTCTGAGATATGTGGACAACATATATGAATGATGTGATTAGTATTGATAACATTTAAGTTAGTAAATATGAATGAAGTGGAACAAGTTATTAAACAATGAGATCTATCGTCATAGATTGGTAAGTTTAATAAACATCATAGTCGAATGCTTCCTGGACTTAATTTAGAAGATGTTCAGAATATCCTAGATAAAGATTCTGAAGTAGTTCAGAATGGAACAATGAAAAGAAAGAGGTTCTCACTTGTATGAAGCATTGAGTTAGTATTAGTATTACAACGATGGTTAAAAGGAAGAAAGAGTTGTGTTGCATCTCCTATGCCTCAGTCATAGGTTCTTCCATACAACCATATTGTATACTCGGCGTAATGTGACCCGAAGTTCTGGTTGGAAGGACAAGCTCTTAACTATAAGAACATGTCTTGCAGTGATTCTTGAGTTAATCATTGAACCCGAATTAAGTTTTCACTTAAATGGTAAGAAGCAAAGTAAGTGGCATAGTTGCATTTCATGCACTAGGATCTACATAGATATAGAAATATAAAGGCTCCATCTGATGTGATGTATATTCTTATGGAGGGACTAGTTCGTCTTTAATGTAGAATGATGTGTCCCAGGGCATAATGCCCATGAAAAAGCCCTCGAGGTTGATCTAAAGTCATTGTAGGCTCCTGGAAACCGGCCTCGTTCTGCTGCCATAACTGCCGTATATACACAAAGGATTGCAAAGTGTGTTTCGAAGTTTAGATGACAATAGTGAAAACGACCGTCATTATAAACAATACAAACAAAGTCTCACTTTGTTGCCAAACGAATACTTCAACCCATTATGAGATAATGGTATGAATGTCAGAGTTAGGAAGACATTAACGATTTGCAAAGACATAATGATCTGGTAAAACAGAACATGGACAAGACGTTTTCCATAACCATGCATGATCAATAAACGCATATGTGATATGGTTTATGATGAGTAAAATGCAAGCTAGATTATTTTATTCTAGTGCAAGTGGGAGACTGAAGGAGATATGCCGTAGAAGCAAATAATAAATAGGTTTTTATTGTCATATCTCAATTAGTTAATAATAGTTTCATACCGTGCTATAACTATATTAATACAAAATGTTAATACACGTGTGGTATGTAAACAAACCAAGTCTCTAGTTACCTCTAGCGAACTAGTTCATTGGTCATGAGGATGATCTAGGGTTTCGAGATCACGGGCATTTATGCCAATTGACAATGAGGTCACGTCATTAGTTGAATGATGTGATAGAAAAATAGCCCAACCAGTTGTATCTTAATGAGATCTAGTTACAAAGTTCACCATTAATGATAAACTAAGAAAACCTCGCAACCTGATCCTTAGACTATGAGATAATGCAAATCACCGTTCAGGAGGGAGCTTAGATGGTTATCAAGTTCCATATCGTGACTGGGTGATCAAAAAGGTGCTACTCAGGTTTCCCAAAGGGGCGCGTAGAGGAGTACATATCAAGACCAGGATTTGCCAATCCATGTAACGGATAGATATATAAGTGGCCATCTTGGTGACGTTGCATTAACGAAGCTTGCAAGCGTGTGACTGGTTCACAGAATGCAACAGCACGGAAACGAGAAAACAAGTTCGTCGGTAACGAGATCGAACGAAGGTATGGAGATACCGTAGATCAAATCTCGGGTGAACTAGGTATCAAGTGGCAAAGGGAATGGGAAACGACTTTTTACGGTTCAAACGTCATTATCATCGTGGAATGCACAGGGGTCATTATGGACATCCCGATCCCACTATTGATCATTTATGGAGATCATGTCTGTGCCATTCCCGAGCCACGGGGTAATACACTTAAGGGTACGATTGTTGGAGATATGCCCAAGAGGCAATAATAAAAGTGGTTATTATTATATCTTCGTGTTTATGATGAATGTTTACATCCCATGCTATAATTGTATTATTAGGAAACACTAATACTTGTGTGTTTTGTAAACATAAGAGAGTCCCTAGTAAGCCTCTTGTTGAACTAGCTTGTTGATTAATTGATGATCATGGTTTCCTGATCATGGACATTAGGATGTGATTAATAACAAGGTTATGTCATTAGGAGAATGATATGATGGACACACACCCATAGTAAGCGTAGCATAAGATCAAGTCATTAAGTTCGTATTGCTATAAGCTTTCAAATACATAGTAACCTATTCCTTCGACCATGAGGTTATGTTAATCACCATCACCGGATGGATACTTTGATGACATCAAACGCCGCTTCGTAACTGGGTGGTTATAAAAGTGTCATTGGGTATTCTGAAAGTATGTGTTGAAGCGCATGAACCAAGATTGGGATTTGTCCATCCATATGACGGATAGATATACTCTGGGCCCTCTCGGTGGAATGTCATCTAGTTAGCTTGCAAGCATGTGACTAGGTCACAAGGGATGACATATCACGGAACGAGTAAAGAGTACTTATCAGTAACGAGGTAGAACTAGGTATGGAGATACCGACGATCAAACCTCGGATAAGTATAGTATCGCGAGACAAAGGGAATTAGTTTCATATGTAAATGGTTCAATCGATCGCGAAGTCATCGTTGAGTATGTGGGAGCCATTATGGATCTCCAGGTCCTGCTGATGGTTATTGATAGGAGATGTGTCTCTGTCATGTCTGCATATTCACGAACCGTAGGGTGACACACTTAAGGTTCGAAGTTGTTTTAAGTAGATATGGAATGTGCATTGGAGACCGAATGTTGTTCGGAGTCTCGGAATGGATCCGGGACATCACGAGGAGATCCGGAATGGTCCGGACAATAAGATTCATATATTGGGGATCATTTTCTAAGTTAGGAAATGTTCTGGAGTGTTTGTATGGAGATTCTAGAAGGTTTCGGAATGTTCTGGAAGGTTCTAGAGGATTTCTTGGAGTTTGCTTGAAAACCAAGAAAGGGTCAAAGGAAACCTAGTGGGGCAAGACACGGATTCGTGGGGGAGGAGGACTCCTCCCCCCTTCCCACCGCCGGCCATAGGAGGGGAGTCCTACTAGGACTCCCCCTCCCCAGGCGCGCCTCCCCCCTTAAATAGAAGGGCAGGGGCGCCCCCTCCAAGGTAGCTCTCATAACTCCCAATCTCTGCCGCCTCTCTCCTCCACCTTTCTTCTGCACAGGCATAGGCGAAGCCCTGCAGAATTCTCTACTCCACCACCACCACCACGCCGTCGTGCTGCTAGGATTCCGTGGAGAAGATCTACTACCTCCGCTGCTCACTGGAACGGGGAGAGGAAGGTCTGCTTTGACTCCGCACGTGTGACCGACTACGGAAGCGCTGCCGAAACGCGGCGCCGGAAGGATCGTCCACTTAACCGACTGCGGAAGCGCTGCCAGAACGCGACGCCGGAAGGATCGTCCACACAATCTTGAGATCGGCAAGTGATCGACTACATCAACCACGAGATCTAATCTCGTTAACGCTTTCGGATCTACGAGGGTTAGTTCCTATCTATCTCGTTGCTCATGTCTAATAGATTAGATCTTGGCTTTTATCTAGATTAGATCTGGGTTTTGTTCGTTCTTGCGGTAGAAATTTTTTGTTTTCCATGCTACGAACCCATCAACGATGAGCTAGTGATCCTATGTAAGTTGGAATCACCATATGAAAGAGAAAAGGAAACCGGAATCATTCCGGGAAAGTTCCGAAGTCATTCGGAGGAAATCGAAAGGCAACCGAAAGGTGTTTCGGGTCAAATCAGATTTTGTAATATGTATTTACATATTAATTAATATAATTAAAATATTAAATATAATATTAAAATCTAATTTGAAGGGGTATTCCACTAATGGGCCAAACTTCCTAAGGAAAGGGCCCATGAGGGAAAACCGAAGGAGGGAAGGGCCAAGGGCCAAAGGACCAAGGCCTAGCCACCTCAAGGGGGCCCCCGTCCTGGCTAGAGTTGTGCGTGGGGTAGGGACGACCCCTGGCCGGCTAGCCCATGAGGCCCATGCCGCCTCCCCCTCTCTCCCTTGTTTAGTCCCACATGGGAAACCCAAAGGGGAGGGCACACCTCCTCCCCCTATATAAAGGGGTGCCCATGGGTGGGATTAAAACACACCAATATTTGGAGAAGTCCTTTGGTTAACTTTCTCCTTCCCTCTCTCTCCGTCTCCATGCGTTGGCACGGTCCCAAGTAAGGACTGTCCGTGCAAGAGACACCACACCTGCAGCACGCCATTGTGCTGCAGGGATTCCAAGCCAGTGATCTACTTCCGCACTCCCGGCAGGGATCAAGAGCTGGAGGTCGTCATCGTACACCGTATGTGTACGAAACCACGAGGGGCCTCACATGAGGCAACTTGGATGTCGTGAGTCGAAGCTGCTGCATGATGAAGAAGGAGCAAGGGGTGACCTGCGAGGAGCTTCGCGACCTTGAGGTCCGCTACGAGTTCGACTACTTCAACCACGTTCCCCTCGAAACATTAACCGCGTACAGTCTACAAGGGTATGTATTCTATACGCTCGGTCGTTATCACATTACTACATAGATAGATCTTGGGCAGTTTAGGAGGTTCCAACATAGGAAATTTTTTGTTTTCTGCTGCAGAACCCTTCAGGTTCCGCCCGCCAGGCGGCCATCACGAACAACTTCTACCTAGAGTTCACGCGGGAGTAGCGGATGGATCCCCATTGGGATCCCGACAACGAGAATGCCTTTTTTGCTAACCAGCGGGAAAGGGAGCTCGCCAGGTACGAGAGTGACGGCCCACCCCGGTGAACCACAAAGAAGCTGGTCGTCGCCTGTGGTGGGCGAACCGGACTATCGCCAATGTGATGTGATGGCCCAAAATATATCAAGCTCGTTGGGGAACCCCAAGAGGAAGGTATGATGAGCACAACATCAAGTTTTCCCTCAGTTATGAAACCAAGGTTTATCGAACCAGTAGGAGCAAGGAAACACCTCCAAAGTGTTGCTAGTTGGACTTTGGCAGGGCACACTACCAGCGCCAGCAACAACATGGAATCCTGCACAACACAACCACATAACGTTGCCCCCAACTTACAGTTAGGTTGTCAATCTCACCGGTTTTGCTGAAAACAAAGAATTAAACGTATCATGTGAAAGAAAGTAATTGCTTGCAGAAAGTAAACAGATAGCAATAAACAGTTGTAGGTTGATGGTAAAAGAAAGAACCAGGGTCCATAATTCACTAGTGGTGGCTCTCCTTAAGATAGATGACATGTTGGGTGAAAAAATTACAGCTGGGCAATTAACAAACATCGAGAAAGCAATATGCATATACTAAACATCGTGACTCCTTTGAGATTTGATTGGGCATTACAACATTATACATAGACCGTAATCCAACTGCATCTATGACTAATAATCCACCTTCAGGTTATCATCCGAACCCCCTCCAGTACTAAGTTGCAAGCAAGAGATAATTGCATTACGCATTGCATGTAAAGTAAACAATACGATTGTTCTATGAACAAAGTATTGTTGTTTTCTCCCTAGTAGCAACATCACATCTAGTACCTTAGAGATTTCGGTCACTTCCCCAGATTACTAGAGGCATGAACCCACTATCGAGCATAAATACTAACTCTTGGAGTTGCTAGCATCTACTTGGCCAAGATAGCTACTATCAACGGAAAGCATGCAAGATCACAAATAACAAAGACATGATAGAATCATTAATCAATCCGAAATAGCATCTCAATATCCATCGGATCCCCGCAAACACAACATGTAGAATTACAAATAGATGATCTTGATCATGAACGGAGCTCACAAGATCTAAACATGATAGCACAAAGGAGGAGAACCAGCCATCTAGCTACTACATGGACCCGTAGTCCAGGGATGAACTACTCACGCATCACACAAGAGGCTTGCATGGTGATGAAGAAGGCCTCCAGGGTGAATTCTCCCCTCCGACAGGGTGCCAGGAAGAGCTACAGATCCCTCCCGATCTAGGGATGGAGATGCTGGTGGCTACAGACTCTTTCGTGGAATTTTGATCGGGTACTTAGGGTTTCTATATCGGAGGCATCTTATAGGTGAAAGGGGAGGCCAAGGGGGTGCCCGAGGTGGCCAGACCACCCCTGGCGCGGGCCAGGCTTGTTCACGCGGCTAGGTGGTGTGGCGGCCCCTGCCCCTCTCCGTCTCGTATTCTGGCTCCGTGTCCCTCTCGGTGAAAAACCGACTTTGGCTTTTGTCCCGTATAATTCCGAGACTATTCATTTTCTGACTTTCCTAGAACCAAAAACAGCAGAAAACAGGCAGCTGGCACTGTGGCTCTTATTAATAGGTTAGTCCAAGAAAGTGTATAGAAAGTACTCCAAAGTGTGGACAAAACATAAGAAAGTAGATAAAACCAAGCATAGAACATCAAAAATTATGGATACATTTGCAATATATCAACATCCCCAAGCTTAAATCCTACTCGTCCTCGAGTAGGTAAGTGATAAAAAGAAAAAAATAATTTTTGAGGTGACATGCACCATCATAAACTTGATCAAAGTATTTGTAAAACAATGATAGCTGGGATCATAGTACTTCAATCATAACATGAAAGACAAAGTTCTAACAATAAGACATAGCAACTATGTTGCAACATGAAAAGGCACAAACAAAAGATTCATGAATAACAATGCTTTGCAAGACGTTTGTTTGTTTCACATAAAGAAAACATAGCATAGTGGCATTTAGCTTGTCCCTCATAGAGTAGCAAACATAAATGCATAGGACACCTTCAAAGTTCATAAGAGTGACTAGATACAAATAGTTTAAGAACAAGCAATATCAAAATTATGCATTAATCAACAAGTCTTGGGACAATGCACATAGAACTAAGAATGGCCACTATGCTCTCAAAGTAGGTGCATAAAGATAGAAGGTGGAGACTCAACATAAAAGTAAAATAAAGGCCTTCATAGAAGGAAGTAGGGATTCAAGTTTCATAAAGAGCTTCCAAAAATTATGGTACTTTTTAGCTTTCAGCTCTCATTGCCCCTATCATAAGTATCTTGAAGTGATTAAGGTTAAAGTGAACAAACTATGGAGTATATGCTTGACAAAGTATAAGTTGGAAATCTCATGTCCCTTGAATACGAGGGCCGCTCCTCATGCTACTCAAGTTTAGTTACTAGTAAGTTCTTGTCATAGTAAGTACATGTGTATCATAGAGAACCGCCAACAGGGTACCCCTTGCCCGATGATATGGAAGAATTCCCATATCAAAATGACAAGGCAAGCAGACAACAAGCATCTCAACAATCTTCTTATTTACCATGGGAAAATGGTGCTTTTTTCTCTCTTTCGTCTTTTCTCATATTTTTTTGTTTTTCTCATTTTTCTCAATATCTGACTCTTTTTTTATAAGAAGAATGCTTCATAGACAGCTCATTATGGTTACGCTGCAGGTTTCAACCATGACGGCATGGATTAGACCGACGGCCCAGGCGTTTCTCTAACACACATACATAACTCCATGGACTTACAAGCTCCCCTTTCATTTCACACCGACGACATCCATAGACAAAAGAGCATGATATCAACTAGGTACAAAGTACAAGTGCAATGTTGAAAGCGTTCCTGACGAGGGTTTAACTCAAGAATGCCCATTGTTATGGACTTGGGTTTTGGAGAAGGAGGGAGCGCTGGAGACATCTATCGGCTAGAAAACAAGCACACAGGGGACAAAGGATTTACCCAGGTTTAGGCCTCGTAGAGGTCCCTACTCCTGCTTGTCTGCTCATGGAATTATCGAAGGAGTCGAAAGTTACAATGGTGCGCAGATGCAATTTGGCGAGGGTTGTGGAAACTAGGGTTGCGTGTGTCCTCCTCGCCGCTCCCTCCTAGCCTTTATATAGATAGGCTAGGTATCGGGTAGCAGGTCGAGTCGGTTACAAGTTAGGGTTTTTCCCCTTCAAACTTTCTATCTTTAACTTCTTCTTGTTCTTCAAGCAATCGAGAGTCCGTAGGCCACTCGAGTCCCTTGTTTGGGCCTTGGCGACACCGTGGTCCTGTACGTATTTGGACCGTATATACCAAGCTCGAGTACCTGTAGGGTATACCCATGTCAGTAGCCCCCGAGTGCCCAGTGGAATCGCAGATTCGACTGGGGACTTTTTGAAGTCTTCGAGTGCCTGAACGAGTGCATTTCGACTACTTTTATTTGTGTCATAGGGATTGTTGATATACGTGCCTGATACAACTGAAGTATCGGTATCAGTTAACCACCTTAGGGTGAAACAACGTAATCTACTCGAACTCGAGTCCCCGGACTCGAATCCGAAAAAGTGCTGGTGTAATTCATCTCAGGCCGCGGAGGTCTTACAGGAGTCGAATTCCAGTTATATGTGTGTGAGCACTCGACGCGTCCGTCAAGGCATGTTCATCGTACCTGTAGGCACGGATACATTTCTGGTAGTGCGTAGCTAAATGCGTTGCCAGGCCTTATTCAGGTCTTACCTTCACGCTGTAAGCACGGCATCCGAATTTTATCATCGCGGAGACGATTCGGGTGACCCAGGAGACGTAGTCTCTTTGTAGGGAAAATTATGAGGCGGTGTCGCCAAGAGCTTCGAGTGCGGATGTTATCAACACACAGTTTTCTATATAAATAATCATAGGGTGCGCGACCAGCACTCCCTATGGGAGTAGTCCCCGAGTGCCTGGTTGAGTCGAAGACTCAGGCAGGGACTAAATAACTTTTGCGACTACTGTCGTCTTTTGTTTGCTTGTTTCAGTCGAATTTTTCCAGCGCTCCCTGTGGGAGTAACCCATGTCCATAGTCAAATCGTATTTCGAATGGTTTGGGTTTGCTTTTGATTGTCCTTGTTCCTGCAATAAGAAAAGAAAATCGTAGGGTGCGCGACCAGCGCTCCCTATGGGAGTAGCCCCCGAGTGCTTGGTGGAGTCGAAGACTCCAGCAAGGATTAAAGTAGTCGAATTTTTCCACTGCGTAGCTTTGATGACGTCAGTGCTGATGCTTGTATGACCTCAGTTGCCCGCGTGAGCGAGTTTGACGGGACGTGACGAGCGGTGGGTCCCACTTTCTGACTTTGATTTGACTAGGCGTGCGTAATCTTTAATTTAACTGCGCTTCCTCGATTTCCGTGCGTAATGGGAGTAGTGGAGGGATGGTTCGAGCTTCCCCTTCTCCACGTGTCCAACGCGATGTGTGCCACGTGTCCGGGAGGTTTTTTCTGAGCCGTTGGATTGCATCTTCCAGGGGTTAAGTAGCGGCGCTGCGACGGTAATTTTCCCATCTGTTCTCATTCATCCTTGCTGCCATCGCCATTGTTGTTGCTCTCTGCTTCCTTGCGCTCTTTCTTGCTGCGGCGCTGGACCAGCTCCGTATCTTCCCCATCTACTTCCTCCATTCTCACCGCCATCTCGCAATGGGGAAGAAGAAGGGAGGCGCTGCTGTTGATTCCGCGGCCACCGTTGCCGCGGCAAAGAAGAAGGGTGGCTCCGCTGCTGCGGGCACCAGCACCGCCGTCGGCGGGAAGAAGAAGGTCGCGGGCACCCGCGTGACAAATGGTTCATGGTGCCCTTCCATCATCAAGGCGTCGGATCTCCGTTTTCTTCGCCAAGACAGAGTTATCTCTGCAGGAGGCACCGATACGCGCGTCCCCAGCGGTGAGACCATTCCTGCTCCTCCCGCTGGTTTTCGAGTGATGTTTCTTGCATTCGTCATTCGCGGTCTTTCCTTGCTTCTCCACCCCTTTCTTATGGGTCTTCTTTGTTTCTACGGGCTCTAGCTCCATCAGTTGTCCCCAAATTCGATCCTCCACATCACCTGCTTCATCACTCTTTGCGAGTGCTGGCTCGCAATCGAGCCACACTTTGGTCTTTTCAAGCGCATATTTAAATTGAAGCGTCAGTCCGCATCTGGCTCTTTAGTTTATGACGTAGGTGGTTGCGGAATCCACGTCGACCCATCCGCCACCTACTTCGACATCAAGCTCACCAAGTTCGTCCAGGGATGGAGGGACAAATGGTTCTATGTCCGCGATCAGAAGTCCAAAGATGAGCACTTTGGACTCATGCCCTTCGATCCCGCGACTCCCTGCAAGAAGATGCGTTCTTGGAAGAATGTAGTTATGCCTGGCGAACTCGTGGAGACAGACGTGCTGTATCAACGCGTCTGCGACCTCGAGAGTCGCATAGGCGCAGAAGAGGGAGGCTGCGCCCTTATCCGAACCTGGCTGCGCCGTCGCGTCCAACCCCTTCAAGCTAGAGTTCATGCCATGTTTCAGTGGCCTGGTGCTGATGATGCCACTCGCGTGTCTGCCGATGGCATGTTCGCGAGTGAGGTGGATAAGAGGGTTCGACTGGTCACGAAGTACACTGGCAAGGATGTGCTTCCGAATGAGCCAGTTGTTCCTCCTTTTGATGCTTCGAATCCTCCTCCTGAGGTACAGTTGTGCTACACAGTAGCTTATTTGCTCGATTGCTTTTCTGTTGCTTACTTGACTTTTGCTGATTTTTGTTGTCTGTATGCAGGATTGGGCGGTGTCGCCTTGTATGCCTCCTCTCCCTGAGGGGGTTATTCCTCGCGAAGCCTTGGAAGAGGACGAGTCTGAGTCGACTGTCCCTTCTGATGTGGAGGAGGAAGCCCCCGAGTCTGAGAGTCCGGACACTCGCAAGCGTTCGCGCAGTGAGGATTCTGACGCGTCATCTCCTTCGACTCTAGAAGGTACGGTCGTTGGCGCGGAGTCGCCAATTCCTGCGGTCCCTGTGAGGGCTATGGCACCATCTTCTCGCAAGAAGATGCGATTGCCTAAGGAGTCTTTGTCTGAGTCGGCGGAGGCCACGTTTGATCTTGACAAGTTTGACTGGTAAGTTTTCGAGTTCATTTGCTCTTCTCTGTTTTCTTCTTGTTGACTTGCTCTAGGATTTTGCCTTTTCTCAAGGTGAGTTTTGTCTTGTAGTCAAGAGGCATCGTCATCTTCTGGCGACGTCGAATTTTTGAAGGAATCTGGAGTCGCGACCTCAATGGCCAAGAAAGAGGTCGAGCGCGCTCCTTCCCCTCCAGTGGCAGCCCACTCCGGGCACAACTCTTCCAGCTCTCCTCATGCAGGGGAGCATCGAATGGTTGCCCGGATGACGGCACAGTAAACATCTTCGGAGTCATTGGAGGACCATGTAAGTGTAGTTGTTTCCCTCCCTTGTAGTGTTGCAGAAGATGTTATCTATTGCCTCTGATGGTTCTTTGTTGTACGATAGCTCCTTGTGAAGGAAGCCGCGCACTTGGCAGAACAAGTGATGGCCATGGGCCGCCAGCATGCAATGTTGGAGACACGTCACCATGTGGTTGAAAGTGAGTGTTCTACACTTATTCTTTTTGTCTTCTCCTTTTAGTATAGTCGACTGATGGTCAACTTTTGTTTGTCGTGTAGCTGAGCATAATGCTTTATTGCATGACGCCGCCACCTTGGAGAAGACACTGGCCGCGGCTGTGAAGGGTCGCGACGAGGCAATCGTAGCGCGTGACGAGGCATAGAAGCGTGAAGGGGATCTGCGTGCTTCCTTTGTGGCCATGGAAAAGCTATTCGAAGAACAACTGTTCTCAGTGGCCAAGGCTCTCTCAGGTACCTTTGCTTGTGGATATTGTTGTCCTTCTCTGCATCTAGTGTTTTTGCTGGTGGCGTTGAAGTTTTGATCCATGTGTGGGTTCATGTGCAGATGCTGGCGATTTGAGCTTTGACCCACAGGCCCTTCGTCGTGATGATGCTCTGGCAGGTGCGGTGTCCGCAGTCGAGGACCGTAGCGCCGCCATCCAAGATATACTTTCCAAGGCCAAGGTCGCCCTCAGTCGCCTCCGAGAGGAGTTGATGCTGAAGGCGGAGTTGGTCGATAATATGGACGAGCTGGTGGAGTCACTCGCCCGGGGTGTGCTTACCACCTACAAGAAATCCCTCCGCGCGGCTGGGGTGACCATGTCACTCGCCATGGTGCAGGCCCACGGAGTCGAGATCGATCCCTCCGCGATGTCGAAGGCGATGCCTGCTGGCGCAGATGGTCAGCAGGTAGTCTTCGCTCCTTTCGCGACTGCCTATGGCAAATATGGGCATCACTTGATAAATACTGTCGCGAAGTACTCGGAGGAGCTCCAACGTGCCAAGAAGGCGACGAAGGCTTCGGCCTCAGGGGCCGGCGGAAAGTCAGTGGCGT
This sequence comes from Avena eriantha, assembly GCA_910589775.1. Taxonomy (NCBI): domain Eukaryota; kingdom Viridiplantae; phylum Streptophyta; class Magnoliopsida; order Poales; family Poaceae; genus Avena; species Avena eriantha. The sequence goes on along the minus strand of OU342740.1, from coordinate 402,405,059 downwards.
CTAACACTGCCACGGACTTGATGAAGCCCCCGAAGCCGTCGAAGTCGAAGAAGCCAGCTGCTCCGTAGTTAGCTTTTGTAATAGTTGATTAATTGTCCTTTTGTTTAAGAACATGCCTGCTGGCGAGTGTGTCTATTGATACTTATGCCGGTCTTGAATGCATCTGACCCTTTTGTTTTTGTGTTGATTTGGTCGTCTTATTTGCTTCTATCTTGACTTGTGGTAGGGTACATCAAGTGATCCTATGAGGGGAAACCAGGACTCGCCAACTCTTGATGATACCGTGGCACCACCGCGCTCCAGGGTAGAGGAGCTGTCTTTGCATTCGCGACTTCGTGATCGTGTGAAGCAGCTGGAGCGTGAGTTGCCTGTGCTCCGCGGTAGCACCGAAGTGTGGAAATTGAAGGCAGAAAAAGCCGCCGCCCGAGAGCAATATCTGCTTAGCGAGGTGACGCAGCTGGGTGACCAATTCAAGTGTTAGTTTGCTTGTTCTCATCTTTTCCTTGTAGTCACTCGCATTGGTACGTTGTACTCATGCTGCTGATGCTGCTTCGTGTAGTTGTTAGCGCGCGCCATCCACAGGAGGAGAAGGATAGAATTGCTATTCGCCTTCATGATCTCACCTAGGAGCAACTTCAAGAGAGTGGATACTTCTGGGTAGATCATGATCGCGCGACTGCGTTGGCGACCCTGCATGATCGCGCGTCGCGAGTGCTGCTCTTCCTGAAGAAATCGCAGTCATGCTTGAAGAACATTTGTCGGGCGATGTTCCCGCTGGATGATACTCCATCAAGCCTGTTGGCCCTTCTTGCCAAATTTCAAGATCTGTCCGCGGTTCGCGAATGCGTGAGGCAACAGTTGGTGGCTGGTGCCAAGGCTGCTCTCTCAATGGTGCGATTGCACAGGCCTGACGTAGATGTCACCGCCGTTGCGTCTGGGCCACCAGCACCGCCAACAGGTTCTGCTTGGAATATGGTGCCGCACTACCAGGCGGTGGACCGCCCAGCAGAAGAGATCGTCGATTTCTTTGAGGAACAAACCAACGTTCTTCTGCTGCCGTAGTAGCCTTTTTTGTATCCTGCACAAGTGTATTTGTGTTGTAAAGTTCGTATAGGTCTTGTAAATAATTTGTTGTCGAATGTGTATAAAGAGCTTTGTTAGCATGAGGTGCGTTGCACTATGCGAGTCCTTTTCGTTAGCCTGGCCATCTTTTGCCTCAGTCCCTTTGTCAACCTATCAGGTGGGTTGCAGCTGGGTTGATTTTGTGTTAAGGGGTTCGATTGATGTGCCAGCTACTCAAGATATCACGTTTTTGTTCGAAGAACAGATGTATGTAGGGTGGCGCAGCCCTCGAGTATAAAAATTGACAAAGTGAAGGAGAAACACGGAGTTTTGGGGCACTTAGCTTTTATTTATTCGAAGAACAGTGCGAGGTACAATGTGCGGCTAGGCAGCCTTGGCTGAGCAGCCTTATTTGCGATGTAAAAGTAAAAATGACTAGGGGTAGAAGCGTCGTAGTTGTGCGACGTTCCAAGGGTTGGAGTATGCGACTCCTGTCTCTAAATCTTGAAGGCGCTAGGCGCCACCTGGGATTACTTCTGTAATCACGGACGGTCCTTCCCAGGGGGACTCGAGCTTGAGATGCCCCTACTACTTCAGCCGCAGGACCAGGTCGCCTTCGACGAAGGATCTGGGGCGAAGCCTTCTACTGTGGTAGTTGTGCAGGTTCTGCTGGTAGATCGTTGATCTTTCCGCGGTGATTTCCCTTGCTTCATCAAGGAGTTCGACGGAATCTTCGAGTGCGAGGGAGGACTCTTGTTCGCTGTAAGCGACCACGTGCGGCGCCTTGTACCGTACCTCAACTGGTAGCACTGCCTCTGCTCCGTGCACCATAAAAAATGGTGTGTAGCCCGTGACGTTGTTTGGAGTTGTACGTAGGCTCCAGAGTACAGATTGTAGTTCGTCCGGCCAGCAACCCGCGGTTTGTTCAAGTGGTCGGAGGAGTCGCTTCTTGATGCCGCTGCAGACGAGCCCGTTTGCTTTTTCCACCTGACCGTTGGTCTGTGGATGCGCTACTGAGGCATAGCTAATGTTGATCCCTAGGTTCTCGCAGAAATCTTGGAACTCCTTGGATGTGAAGTTCGTCCCGTTGTCGGTGATGATGCTGTGTGGCACCCCGAAGCGGTAGACGATGGACTCGAAGAACTTGACTACGCTGTGCGCGGATTGGTTGGTCACCGGCATGGCCTCGATCCACTTGGTGAATTTGTTGACTGCAACCAAGAGGTAGACGTAACCTCCGCGCGAGGACCTTGGAAGCTTGCCAACCATGTCGAGCCCCCACTGTGCGAAGGGCCAGGCCAATGGAATAGGCCGTAGCTCTGCGCCTGGTGCGTGCGGCTTGTCCGCGAATCGCTGGCAAGCGTTGCATTTTTGGACGATGTCCTTGGCGTCGTGCATGGCCGTAGGCTAGTAGAATCCAGCTCGTAGAGCTTTGGCAACGAGGGCGCGACTGCCGGCATGGTGCCCGCAGGTCCCTTCATGGATGTCGAGGAGAACTGCTTTTCCATCGGCCATGGAAACGCATTGTTGGAGTACTCCTGTGATGCTGTGCTTATACAGTTCGCCGTTGATAACAGCGAATGCTTTGGATCGCCGCGCGATGTGCCGTGCATCTGTCGGGTCGTCCGGTAGCCTCTTGCTGAGGAGGTACGTGATGTACGGCTGCGTCCAGGATTGCTCGATCATCATGGCGCTCATTGGTCCCTCGAGTCCGGTGTCCAACTCCAAGTCATCGAGTGCCAGTGGCTCATTGGGTGGCGTAGCCCCCGAGTCTATTGCTGCGCTTGTTTTCTTCTCTGCGGCCTTTGGCTTGATGGAGCGTTCACATATGTGCTGGAGAAATACCCCAGGTGGTATGGGGGCGCATGTAGAGCCTATGTTGGCGAGTGCGTCCGCCTCCTCGTTGCTTTCGCAACCTACGTGTCGCAACTCGCAACCATCGAAGTCTCCTTCGAGTGTATCGTAGAGGTCGCGGTACGCGATCATGTTGTCGTTCAGTGCGTCGCACTCGTGCATTGTTTGGTTGACAACCAACTTGGAGTCGCTATATATGATGAGCCTCTTGGCACCGCAAGCTTTTGCCATCCTCATCCCGTGCAACGGGGCCTCGTATTCAACCTCGTTGTTTGAGGCTGTGAACTGCATTCGCAGGATATACTTCAGCTTGTCCCCTTGAGGTGATGTCAGTATGACACCTGCACCTGCTCCGTCTTTCCGCTTGGACCCATCGAAGTGCATTGTCCAGAGGTAGGACATATCTGGCTTGTCCAGGAGTTGGTTCTCCATCCAGTGCACGAGGAAGTCAGGGAGAACTTGCGACTTGATTGCGTCGCGCTTTTCGTACATGATGTCTCATGGAGACAGTTCTATTCCCCAAAGCGCGACTCGCCTCGTGGCGTCAGGGTTATTAAGGATATGTCCCAACGGGGCGTCACTGACTACCACGATTGGGTGTTCCTGGAAGTAGTGGCGCAGTCGTCGGGCGGTCATAAAGACGCCGTACGCCAGCTTCTGGTAATGCGGGTACCGCTATTTTGTTGGCGTGAGGACCTCGCTGAGGTATTACACCGGGCATTGTACGCCATGGACCTTGTTTTCCTCAGCCCGCTCGACGACGAGCATTGTGCTGACCACCTGGTTGGTGGCGGAGATGTACAGTAACAGTGGTTCCTTTTCTCGTGGAGTCACCAGCACTGGCGAGGTGGATAGCAGGCGCTTGAGATCTTCGAATGCTTCTTGCGCTTCATTGGTCCACTCGAATTTTTCAGCTTTGCGGAGGAGCTGGTAGAAGGGTAGTGCCTTTTCACCCATCCGACTGATAAATCGACTGAGGGCCGCGATTCGTCCGGCCAGTTGCTGGACGCCCCTTATGTTCTTCGGCTTCTCCATGGCCAATATGGATTTTATCTTCTTTGGGTTCGCCTCAATTCCCCTCGCGGAGATGGGATATCCGAGTAGCTGCCTAGATGGTACGCCGAAGGCGCATTTGTCCGGATTGAGCTTGATCCGGTAGCGATCGAGGTTGGCGAAGGTTTCACGCAAATCGTCGATTAGAGAGGCTTCCTCCTTGGTCTTGATTACTATGTCGTCGACATAGACTTGGATGTTGCGACCCAGTTGTTCCTTGAGGCAAGCCTGCATGCACCGCTGGTAGGTGGCTCCCGCGTTTTTTAGCCCGAAGGGCATTGTGTTGTAGCAGAACACACCAAAGGGCGTTGTAAACGTTGTTTTCTCCTGATCTTCCTCCTTCATTCGAATTTGATTATAGCCTCAGCAGGCGTCGAGGAAGCAGAGACGCTCGCATCCCGCGGTGGAGTCGATGATCTGGTCGATCCATGGTAGCGGGAAGTGATCCTTTGGGCAGTGCTTGTTCAGAGAAGTGAAGTCCACGCACATCCGCAGGATATCCGTGTCCTTTTTTGGTACCAGGACCGTATTGGCGAGCCAAGTGCTTTCCTTGATCTCGCGTATGAACTTGGCCTCAAGGAGTCTGTTGATCTCCATTCCGACTGCCTGCGCTCGTGGCTCAGACAGTCGCCTGATTGTTTGCTTGACTGGCCTTGTGTCGGGGTTAACGTTGAGTGCGTGCTCAGCGAATTCCCTGGGAACTCCTGGCATGTCTGCAGGACCCCAGGAAAAATTTCCCAGTGCTCACGGAGGAATTCGACGAGCGCGAGTTCCTATGCGGGACTCAAGTTGTTGGCGATGAGGGCCGTTTTGGCGAGATCCGATGGATGGACCTGCACTTTCTTTGTGTGCACCGATGAGTCGAAGGAGAGGTCAGGTGAGCTTGGCCTGCTCAGGGGAGGCAGACTGTTGTCTATCGTCTCCTTTAATCTCGCGAGTTCCTCTTGCATGCCGAAGGATTGGGAGATTCTGTTGAATTCCCTGTCGCAACTGTCAGATCGCTCAAAGCTCCCGTTGATCATGATGACGCTGTTGGGACCTGGCATTTTCATCTGCAGGTAGGCGTAGTGGGGTACTGCCATGAACCTAGCGAACGCGACACGTCCGAGGATGCAGTGGTACTGTGAGGGCCAGTCGACAACCTCGAAGTCGATGCGCTCGCACCGGAAGTTCTTCGGCGTGCCGAAGATGACGTTGAGGTTGATTTTGCACAGGGGGTATACGCCTTTCCCTGGGACGATGCCATGGAACGTTGTGTCCGATGCCTCCAGGCAGGTTAGAGGGATCCCCATCGCTCGCAAGGTACTCGCGAATATGAGGTTCATGCCACTTCTGCCGTCCATGAAGACGCGACTCATGTCGAAACCTCCAATTTGCGCCTCGAGTACGAGGGGGCAATGACCTGGACGAGGTATCTGAGGCGGGTGGTCGCGTTTGTCGAAGGTGATGCACGACTCGCTCCTACTGAGGTACTCAGTGGTGGATGGTGGCGAGTGCGTGGCCAAGTTGACTTGGCGAGTGATGGCCTTCTGCACCCTGTTGGAGGGGCGTCCTTTTTGGATCATCATGGTACCCATGGCCCGTGGGTACGGTTCTCCTCCATGGTGCTGGTCCGGTGCGGCTCCGTTCGGGGGTGGCCCAGGTGGTGGTGGAGGTGCACCATGTGCCACGGCGCCTGGAGCGGCTCCGTAGCCTCTTTCGACTGCATTGCGGTTCATCCGAACCAATCCCTCGTGTAGCTTGAGGAACTCGCGGCAGTCTTTGAGGAGGTGGCTGGACTTTTTCTTGCCATCATGCTTGTCGATGTAGAAGTGTACCGTGCATGGCCCGGACAGCTTGTCCTCGATGGAGGTCGCCGGTGCCTCATCGCGAGTGCAGCGTTGCCATACTTGCGTGGTTTTCCCGGAGTCGCGGTATCCGCCGCTACGGTATCCGCTGTTGTGGTTATCGTCGCGTCTATCGGCATAGCCGGCTGTGACCATGTTGACATCGTCGTGATCATCGTAGATGCGCATGCGGCGCTTGCCTTGGCGGTCGCGTCTGCGTTCGAGTTCCGCCTCCTTGTCGGAGTGAGCGCGATTCTTCACCGAATCTTCTCCATCGGCCCACCGATTCGCGATTTCCATCAGGTGGTCGATGGTCTGGGGCTTTGAGCGGCCCAGCTCCTCCCTGAGCTCTAGGCGGTGGACACCATCGTTGAATGCATCAATCGCGCGGTCTTCCGAGATGTTCTCCGTGGAGTTCTTGATGATGGACCACCTTTGGATGTAGGAGCGCAGCGATTCGCCAGATCTTTGCTGGCAGCATCTCAGCTCTTCGATTGATGCGGGCCGCTTGTACATGCCCTTAAAGTTGCGCACGAAGCTGTAAACCAGCTCATCCCAGCTACGAATGGATCTGCGTGGGAGGTTATTGAGCCATGCTCGGGCGGCGCCCTGCAGCTGTAGCTGCAAGCATTGCATGGCAGTGCTTCGACTGCCTCCGTGGAGTCTGACGGAGGAGATGTGATCCTCCAGCCAGATCTTGGGGTCCTGTAGACCGTCGAATTTCGGGTTCTCCGACGGGAGTTTAAACCCTTTAGGCATTCGCTTCTGCCTAATGGATCTACTGAAGCATCTGGCGCCACAAAGCTCCCCATCTCCCTCTTCTGTGTCAGTCGACCGAGCACGTCGTGCCCTTGACTTGTCGATCTTGCGCTGCATGAGGTCGTTGCGTGCATCGTAGTCACGATCATGTCGCCGTGAGCGGCGGCGTCGAGATAGGTCGTGACTGTCGTCGCTGGATGAGGGCGAGGAGTGGCGCTTTGCTAGCGCTTTGCCCTTTTTTGGGTCTGGTGTTGGCTCCTTGTCGAGAGCGGCCTCGATTAATCCCAAGCCCGCGATCGTAGATCGGTGCATGGCAGTTCGGGGATCTCTAGCTGGCGGCTGGTTATTGAGGAGGTACATGGTCGCTGCCGTCACCGCAGCCTGCGGCGTCCTGGGAACCACGTTGCCTCTCGTGTCGACTGTCATAGAGCCGAAGTCGAGGACTTTCGTGGCTTCTATGCGCTCTTGCTCGGTAAGATGAGCCATCCACGATTGCCTCTTCTTGGCGAGGTATTCGTTGCCTCTTGAGGAGGATCCTCCGTAGGAGGAGAGCCCAGCGCGGCGAAGGCTCGATTCGTCCGCTGCCTTTTTACGTGCCTCAAGTTGCGCGATTGTTTGCACCTGGCGCTTGAATGCTTCCTTCAGGAGCCAGTGGTAGCCCATCAACAGTTCTTGCGGGGAACCGAAGGGTAAAGGGGCGCCTCGCAGGGCCTCGCGGCAGCGAGCCCATTCTTGCTCGTTAAGCTTGATCACGACGTGTTCACCGGTTTGCTCATTTATTATGGATGGAGGTTCGACTGCTCCTCTGTTGTTGGCGGGGGCACGATTGCCACTATTACCACCGTTGCCACCATTGCCACCGTTACCGGCGTTGGGTGGATCGGTGCCGTTGCCAGGGTTGCCACTGTTGTCGCGATTGGTGGAGGTGTCGCCTGCATTGATAACGGTGCACATGAAATGATTGGGGAAGTTGTTGCTTCCACAACTTTCATATTCGGAACCGTAGGTTCCATCTTCAGTGGCCAGATCGCTCAGATCGGAATCGCGACTGCTGTCGCTGATCGTATTCTCGACTGCCACCGGGGCGTTGAGCTCGCTGAGGGTGCCGATCGATGGAGGGAACCACGATGCCGAGGCAATCGTCGGTGCTGTCGGCTGATCAGGCATGCGAAGCATGCCCATCTGACCAACTTGGAAGCGGAAGCTCCCAATCGCTAGGCTGATTCCATCGCCCACAGACTCGAAGGCCGGGCGGGTGGCCGGCGTGTGGACGGTGACGTCGAAGGCGCCGAAGAGCTGGCGAATCTCCGCTGTTGTGGAGTTGTAGATCGCAGTTGATGGGGCCGAAGAAGCCGCAACATCAGCACTCCCAATTCCCACAGACGGCGCCAATTGACGAGGGTTTAACTCATCAATGCCCATTGTTATGGACTTGGGTTTTGGAGAAGGAGGGAGCGCTGGAGACATCTATCGGCTAGCAAACAAGCACACAGGGGACAAAGGATTTACCCAGGTTCAGGCCTCGTAGAGGTCCCTACTCCTGCTTGTCTGCTCGTGGAATTATCGAAGGAGTCGAAAGTTACAATGGTGCCCAGATGCAATTTGGCGAGGGTTGTGGAAACTAGGGTTGCGTGTGTCCTCCTCGCCGCTCCCTCCTAGCCTTTATATAGATAGGCTAGGTCTCGGGTAGCAGGTCGAGTCGGTTACAAGTTAGGGTTTTTCCCCTTCAAACTTTCTATCTTTAACTTCTTCTTGTTCTCCAAGCAATCGAGAGTCCGTAGGCCACTCGAGTCCCTTGTTTGGGCCTTGGCGACACCATGGGCCTGTACGTATTTGGACCATATATACCAAGCTCGAGTACCTGTAGGGTATACCCATGTCAGTTCCCCATGACATCATGGTTCTGCTAATCACCAACATATAAGTGCAAGCATATACAACATAGACGACACAATGGTTCAAGTTTATTAAGGGCAAGAAAAGTAAAGTGTGCCATCAAGTTCGTGAGAGCTTTAATCACTAGTTTTCTCATAACAAGTTTAATTCAGAAGGTAGATAAAAACATGAATATACTTGGAATAGCAAATGCTAATAGGTAGGTATGGTGTACTCTTTGGAATAACTTGGTTTTAGGACTTGGATGCATGAGTGGAACTCATACTTGGTTATGGAGGCTAGCAAAAGACTAGGAGCGGCCAACTAAGAGAGCAATAATGGCCATAATCATGCAGAGCGACAAAACATAATTAATAAAAGCATAAAGTCATACTACAAGTCGAAAACTAAAGGATAATAAAGGCTATAGTGACTTGGGATAGTCATAACATGGTGTGAGCATGCGCCAAGTCAACCCAAATAAAGCATCAAAGGAGAATACCACAATAATATGCTTTTATATGCTAAAACAACGCATGATTCTTCCAAGGCATATTAAGCGATCTCAATTGTTTATAACATGTCATGCTACCTCAAAGATCACTAAGCATAAAGCCAAAACAATATCAAGCATGGCATGACAAAGCATGGGCCACAGTCAAAAACAAGCTCCTTTTACCACTTAAGCATGAAATTTTCCTACTCTTTTCCAATCCAAACCAAACTATTTGAAAACCAATGTATGAAAGAGGGGGTCCAACCAATTTATTCAGAAAACTAAGAAAACCAAGCAAACAGAAACCAAAAAAAAAACGAAGACGCTCCAAGAACAACACAACTGTGCATGAAACAATAAAAATGAAGTGTTTGGAAGAAACCTTGGATTTTTATTGATGAAGAAGGGGATGCCTTGGGCATCCCCAAGCTTTGACGCTTGTACCTCTTGAATATTTCTTGGGGTGACATGGGGTGGCATCACCAAGCTTGAGCTTTAGTCCATTCTTCATCTCATTACATCAATCTCTCCATACACCTGAAATTTTTCCTTCATACAAAACTTCACACAGTCTTTATTAGCAACATTAGTGCACTCAAGATAATAAGTCTTTAGGTTCAGTTTCAACACCAAAAAACTTCCACTAAAACACAAGCTACTGTAGCACTTCCCTCTAAAAGCTCAATTCCCCAAAAGAACTCAAAAAGGAACCAACAAGAAGCAAATGCAAATAATGGCAGAAATCTGTCAAAACAGACCAGAAGGTAAAAACCAATTTTTTTGAAGACCTTCTATTGCTCAAATCAAAAAGTGTTGAACTAACGAAAGTTAGATAACAACATGGGGCAGAAGCACAAAATTAACGCCTCAAAACGACGTACAGAGATTTTACACGAAGTTTTACGGTGAAACACAGAAATCTGTTTCAGGACAGCAACTTTCCCAATCATTACTTCTCTCTCATTAGAGGTTACTCTTGGCACGAAAAGCAAATAAAAAGGATAAGGAGCGGTTATTACTAAAGCAATAACTTCCAAGACTCATCTAAAACTTTTGTGTTATCTCCCAATAAGTACTTTTCTTTAACGCCTTTAAGTTAGGCATAAGAAGCAAGAAAAAGAATCAAGTGTTCTCAAATGAAGAAGCATTAAGAGCAAATTTTGTTTTCATAGGAGAGGCAAAAGAAATCTTCTCTCTCTTCTTAGGGAAGTGTTCTATACCTTTCTTGAGTGGAATTTGATATCTAATGGTGCCTTCTTTCATATCAATAATGTTACCAACAGTTCTAAGGAAAGGTCTTCCCAAAGTAATAGGACAAGAAGCATTGCATTCAACATGCAAAACATAGAAATCAACGGGGACATAGACATTGTTAACCATAATAAGAACATCATCAATAATCCCCATAAGTTTCTTTTTAGCATTATCATCAAGTGGGACATTCAAATAACAATCTTCCAATGGTGGCAAATCAAGCATATCATAAATCCTTCTAGGCATAATAGAAACACTACTATCAAGATCACATAAAGCTTTGAAATCAAAATCATTCACTTTCATATTAATGATGGGTTCCCATCCATCTTCTAGTTTAATAGGAATAGAAGCTTTATGTTTCATCTTTTCTTCTTTAATATTTATGAGAGCTTCAATAATGTGTTTGGTAAAGGCCATATTCATAGCACTAGCATTAGGAATTTTAGCAAGCTTTTGTAGGAACTTAATAACTTTAGAGATGTTGCAACCATCAAGATCAAAATCATAATTATCATCTAAATTAGTAGAGCTATTACTAGCCTCAACACTAGTGGTAGTGATAGTAGAAACACTAATGTTTCTAGCAATTTCATCTTCTCTTTCCCACTTAGCATGCAATTCAGCTAATAGTCTAACATTTTCATCAATTCTAACTTGTATGGCATTAGTAGCGGCAAAGGGATTATCATTAGTTTCAGGTTTAGCAGCCAGTTTATTCAAAGAGGACTGAGCTTTAGCCAATGATGCTATATTTCTTTCAGCATTAGAGAGTTTTTCCTCAATAGTTTTATTGAAAGCAGTTTGTTTACTAATAAATTCTTTAAGCATAACTTCAAGTTCAGAGGGAGCACTCCTATTATTGTTGTAGGAATTTCCATAAGCATTTCCATAAGCATTACCTTGTGGAGCTCTTTCAGTGTGCCATTCAGAATAGTTAACCATCATATTATCCAGAAGCTTTGTTGCAGCACCCAAAGTAATGGTCATAAAGGTACCTCCAGCAGCAGAATCCAATAGATTTCTTGAAGAATAGTTCAATCCTGCATAAAAGGTTTGGATAATCATCCAAGCAGTCAGTCCATGAGTGGGACAATTCTTTACCAAAGATTTCATTCTTACCCAAGCTTGAGCAACATGTTCATTATCAAATTGTTTAAATTTCATTATTTCACTTCTCGTAGATATAATCTTAGCAGGAGGATAGTATTTTCCAATGAAAGCATCTTTGCACTTAGTCCAAGAATCAATACTATTCCTAGTTAAGGAATTCAACCAGTCTTTAGCTTTTCCTCTCAAGGAGAAAGGAAACAATTGAATCTTAATAATATCCCCATCTATATCCCTATGCTTTTGCATTTACCAAAGTTCAACAAAGTTATTTAGATGAGCAGCATCATCTTCATTACCAATATTAGAAAATTGTTCTCTCATAACAAGATTGAGTAAAGCCGGTTTAATTTCAAAGAAAGTAGCTTCAGGAACAGGTGGAGCAATAGGTGTGCACATGAAATCATTGTTGTTGGTGCTAGTGAAGTCACACAACTTAGTGTTTTCAAGAGTAGTCATTTTTTGTGTTTTTAATAAAGAAAGGAAACTAGTAAAACTAATTTTTGTGTGTGTTTTTGATAAAGAAACAAGCAAACAGAGCAAAAATAAACTAAGCAAAACAAATAAAATAAAGGAAAGAGATTGGTTATGAGAGACTCCCCTTGTGAAGATGTCCTTGACTCCCCGGCAACGGCGCTAGAAAAATTCCTTGATGGCCCAAAATATATCAAGCTCGTTGGGGAACCCCAAGAGGGAGGTATGATGAGCACAGCAGCAAGTTTTCCCTTAGTTATGAAACCAAGGTTTATCGAACCAGTAGGAGCAAGGAAACACCTCCAAGGTGTTGCTAGCTGGACTTTGGCAGCGCGCACCACCGGCGCCAGCAGCAACGTAGAATCCTGCACAACACAACCACAGAACTTTGCCCCAACTTACGGTAAGGTTGTCAATCTCACCGGTTTTGCTGAAAACAAAGAATTATACGTATTGTGTGGAAGAAAGTAATTGCTTGCAGAAAGTAAATAGAAAGCAGTAAACAGTTGTAAATTGATGGTAAAAGAAAGGACCGGGGTCCATAGTTCACTAGTGGTGGCTCTCCTTAAGATAGATGACATGTTGGGTGAACAAATTACAGCATGGCAGTTGACAAACATCGAGAAAGCAATATGCATATACTAAACATATTGACTCCTTTGAGATTTGATTGGGCATTACAACATTATACATAGACCGTAATCCAACTGCATCTATGACTAATAATCCACCTTCAGGTTATCATTCGAACCCCCTCAAGTATTAAGTTGCAAGCTACAGATAATTGCATTACGCATTGCGTGTAAAGTAAACAATACGATTGTTCTATGAACACAGGATTGTTGTTTTCTCCCTAGTAGCAACAACACATCTAGTACCTTAGAGATTTCTATCACTTCCTCAGATTACTAGAGGCATGAACCCACTGTCGAGCATAAATACTAACTCTTGGAGTTGCTAGCATCTACTTGGCCAAGATAGCTACTAACAACGGAAAACATGCAAGATCACAAATAACAAAGGCATGATAGAATCAATAATCAATCTGAAAGAGCATCTCAATATCCATCGGATACCCGCAAACACAACATGTAGAATTACAAATAGATGATCTTGATCATGAACGGAGCTCACAAGATCTAAACATGATAGCACGAAGGAGGAGAACCAGCCATCTAGCTACTACATGGACCCGTGTCCAGGGGTGAACTACTCACGCATCACACTAGAGGCTTGCATGGTGATGAAGAAGGCCTCCATGGTGAATTCTCCCCTCCGACAGGGTGCCGGGAAGAGCTTCAGATCCATCCCGATCTAGGGATGGAGATGATAGTGGCTACAAAATCTTTCCTGGAATTTTGATCGGGTACTTAGGGTTTCTGTATTAGAGGCATCTTATATGTGAAAGGGGAGGCCGAGGGGGTGCCCGAGGCGGCCAGACCACCCCCTGGTGCGGGCCAGGCTTGGCCGCGTGGCCAAGTGGTGTGTTGGCCCCCTAGCCCCTCTCCGTCTCGTATTCTGGCTCTGTGTCCCTCTCGGTGAAAAACTGACTTTGGCTTTTGTCCTGTCCAATTCCAAGAATATTCATTTCCTGACTTTCCTGGAACCAAAAATAGCAGAAAACAGGCAGCTGGCACTGTGGCTCTTGTTAATAGGTTAGTCCAAGAAAGTGTATAGAATGTACTCCAAAGTGTGGACAAAACATAAGAAAGTACATAAAACCAAGAATGGAACATCAAAAATTATGGATACCTTTGCAACGTATCATGATGCGCTACATTGCCAAGGGAGACCATCCTCGCCTGCGGTACTTGCACTTTCACCCGCCGCAAAGCCACAAGAAGGGTGGCAGTGGTGAAGGCCACATGCATAGCGGTGTCATCATCCGGGATCCCCCTTCCCCGCGCTTCGTGAATCCAAGGCCGGAGTGGAAGGTGCCCTCGAAATATGCCATGGTTGACGGTCCCCGATTCCCTCGTGTACAAGCCGAGGAAGGGCCGGCGATCCTCGGAATATGCCATAGCGACGATGACGAAGACAATTTGAAAGAAGACCCTGAAGCTATGTACTATAGTTCTACACGTGATTATGACTAAGCCATTGACTAGGATGAATGGTTCATCTCTATACCCAAGATTGTCAAGATCCACTATTGTCATTCTGTACTGCTTGTCTACCTTTACCCCGCCTCTACTGCCAGCTTGACCCTTCTGTACCAGAACAAAGTGAAAACATAAAATGGTTTTGGATTAGTTATTCAAATTCAAACATTTTTCATGTTGAAAGTTTTGTCAGATTCCAAAGTATGCAAAAAATATTAGTTAATACATTTTTAATCAAAAATTGCAAAATGGTTAATATTTAGAATAATTATTTTAGAAAACAGAAAATGGTTTTGTATTAGTTATTCAAATTCAAACACTTTTCATGTTGAAAGGTTTTTAAATTCAAAATAATTTACCATTTAAAAACCATTTCAAATTTAAGCACCTAAATAAGAAATAAGGCGGGAACCTGGACTGAAAAGTTTGAAAAATATGTGTAAAAAGGACTTTTAGTCCTGATTGGTGGTTCCAACCGGAACTAAAGGGCCTCTGCGCACGCCGTTTTGGCCCAGCCCAAAAAAGGACATACGTCTCGGTTGGTGGCTCCAACTAGGACGAATGAGCCAGAACATTCGTCCCGGTTGGAACCCCCAACCGGGACTGAAGACCCTTTTTTCCCGGTTGCTGGCTCCAACTGAGACTAAATATCCTTCCCTTTATAACCGCATGCATGTTCCTCTCCTTACCCATCTCCATTCTATGCTAAGTCCCGACGCGAAAGAGAGAGGCACGCCGACCCAATCCCATGACGCCGGTAGGATGCCCGAGCTCGCCATCCGTGCACGCGCCCCTACTGCCACCACAACCAACCACCGCGCCGTCATCCGCGCGCACCCCGGCCGCCACCACCGGATCTCCGCCATCGTCCGTAGCAAGCGCCCCGACTGCCACCACCGCGCCGCCGTCGTCCCATCCCGGCATCCACCACCAGCAACTGCGTGCCACCGTTGTCGCTCACGCGCGCCTCGGACGGCCGCCACCACCACCAAGGTTGCGTCACCCTCCTCCCTCTGGCCTCTCCCCGGCCCTCTCTCGGTTTAGCTAGTTAATTAGTTAGTTTTTAGTAATTAGGTTGCTTTTTTCGATAGTAAGTTAATTAGGTTGCTATTAGTACATGGAAGAACATATAAACAAAAATTGATTTACAAGCATTGTAATAAAATCATATCCGATCCCATTTGTAACAAACATATCCCATTTTTTCATTTTTTTAGTTTATAATAGAATCCTTATGTAATAAACATCATATCCCATTTGCAATAAACTTAATTAGCATCATATCCCATTTATATTTTTTATGAAATCCTTATGTAATAAATAGTGTATCCATTTTATTATGAATAAAGATCAATTAATGAGCATTGTCACATTTCACTTATATTTTTGCAGTAAACATTATCATTTGATGAACATTTGTAATAAAGGATTATTATTGTGTATGTATATATTTTTATTATGTAGTGTATGTATATATTTGGATTATTATGTGAAATATGATGCACAAAGCCAATCCCTTCACATTTGTCTGGGGGAGTAATGTCTTCGGGTTAGGTGCGGCAACACACACCATATAGGGACAATGGACCGGTGTGGCAACACCCGCCATATATTAGGGTTTCTTCAAATTAGGGTTTATATCCCTGAGACCCCGTTTAAATTGTCAAGCATGTATTCGGGTTACATTTAAGGTAATCTCGTCGTAAAACCACGGCACCCTAGCCCCACAAATCTCGCCTACCTAACCCGTCTCTTAGCCGCTTCGACTCATCTGCTTTTCCCCTTTTGCAAAAACTATGGAACCACATGGTAGAGATGAAGAAAAGAAATGGCGCTCCAGGATATGATCTACAAGGGAGGAGATGTCGATGTCACCTCGCTGTATCTGAAAAACTCTGGTAAGGGAGATCTAGAGCTCGACCGAAGAGATGACTTCGGTGAGGGAGAAGCCGGTGGCTTCGGTGAGGGAGAAGCAGACGGCTCCGGTGGAACATTAAATATTTTAAACTCTGGCGAGGTGCATATATATATATAGATATATTAATTAAGCCTCTACTATCTAAATACATATATTAATGCTCTTTCTTGTTTTAGCCCTCTGGATCGAGCAAATCTTCTACAAGGAAGAAACAAGGCCCAGCCAGAAAGTTGGGTGACCATGAAAGGTACAGGATCGGAGAAGTCGCTGAAGACGACGAACCGAAGGCTCCCGCTGATGTTAGGGGAACATTTGTAAAGCAATGCGGAGTTATTGTTAGGGACAATATCCCGATCACCATTCAAGAATGGAATAGGCCATAGGAGCCGAGACTTAGATATGTTAGCGATAGAGCAAAACATGCACTTTGGAATAAGATCATGGTTAATTTCACCCTACTGACGACAGAGGTGGATCCAAATGAGGAGGATCCAAAGAATACCATAGAGCAAAAAGTCAAGGAGTGGGATCTTAAAAAGATGGCCCAGCAATTCACCAACTGGAAGAAAAGATTACACCTTGACTTTATCGTGGAATATAAGACTCCAGAGTTCACTGGAGGGTATGAGAAGCTAAAAGACTACTGGGCTGAATTTGTGGTGTACAAGACATCGGAGATAGCTAAGAAAAGGTCCAAAACAAATAAGAAAAATGCTGCTAAAAAGCAGTATCGCCATACTATGGGGCAAGGTGGCTACAAGGCTAGCATCCCTAAGTGGGAGAAACTCAAGGCTGACCTGCTTGATAGAGGGATCACTCCAGAGCCATACAATTGGATCGAACGGGTAAGGAATTGGTTATATGGGCATGTGCGCACGTTGGACACAAAAGGGAAGTGCATATATAACAAAAGACATAAATAAAGTCCCATACCCATCGAAGGTATTAGAAATGCAGTAAAGGCTGTTGAAGTTGGGACGTTCATTCCCGATAGAGAGAATGACGAGCTCACACCCGCCCTTGGGAACCCTGAACACAAGGGATGAACACGAGGCACATAAGGATCCAAAATATGGAAAATTGGGTTTCCCGTCGACATAAAGAAATATCCCGAAAGAAGCCGTCAGAGAGAAAGGAAAAGGAGAAAATTGAAGCAATGAAGCAGGTAGACCATATGCGGAACATAGAAGAACAATTAAAGCGACAACATGATCAAATTGACGCACTTCGCCAGCAAGGTACTATCGACCCATCTCAGCGGCTCATGGTAGATGAAGCTGCCTTCGATGCTACCGGCCCATCTACTAATCGGAAAAGTAGTGTGGTTTCATCGTAAACGTATCTATAATTTTTGATGTTCCATGCTTGTTTGGTAACTACTTTCTTGTGTTTTGTTCATACTTTGAGGTATTTTTATACATTTTCTGGAACTAACCTATTAACAAGATGCCACAGTGCTAGTTGCCTGTTTTCTGCTGTTTTTGGTTTCAGAAAGGCTGGAAAAGAAATATTCTCGGAATTGGACCGGCCAAAAGCCAAAGTCAATATTTTACTAGAAGACTCACGAAGCCAGAAGACGAGACGGAGAGGAGCCACGAGGTGGCCACACCACCTGGTGGTGCAGGCTAGCCCAGGCCGTGCCAGGGGGTGGTGTGGGCCCCTCGGGCACCCACCTACCTTTCCTCTTCGCCTATAAAATCCCCTCGGGACGAAAACCCTAAGTACCAGATCAGAATTCCATGAAAAGTTCCATAGCGCCGCCGCCACCGAAGAGGAGATTCGGGGGACAGAAGTCTCTGTTCCGGCACCCTGCTGGGATGGGGAAGTGCCCCCGGATCCATCTCCGTCGACTCCACCACCATCTCCATCGCTGTTGCTGACTCCCATGATGAGGAGGGATTAGTTCTCTCTCGAGGCTAAGGGCTCTACCGGTAGCTATGTGTTCATCTCTCTCTCTATGCATGATCTTATTGAGATCATGAGCTTTGTAATCTAGATCTATTCTACTACTCAAGTGCTTTAATGAATCTCTGCTTATCTCCACGTGTGTGAAGTTGACAGTGTGCACACCGTGTGGCACTTTGGCTAAGATTACATAAATACTTGTCATGAGTATAATTTGAGTTGGATGTCTCTATGAGATTGTGGTGTTTGTTGGAACCATCTAGTGCTCAAGGTGATAGTGAGGGGTTATCTAGATGGGGAATGTGAACTTTAAGGTGTGCTGTTATAGCCCTACATCGTCCAACCGAAGAGTAGTTCAGGGTAGCATTATGAAGAGAAGATATTTATATGAGAGTGTCCACTAGTGAAAGTATGATCCCTAGGCCTTGTTTCTAAGTATTGAAACACCGTTTACAATCAGTCATGTTACATGTTTGCTTGCTGCCACTCTTATTTCAGATTGCAATTACCACTTATAATCATCCATATTACTTGTATTTCACTATCTCTTCGCCAAACTAGTGCACCTATACACCTGACAAGTGTATTGGGTGTGTTGGGGACACAAGAGATTTCTATATCTTGATTGCAGGGTTGCTTGAGAGGGATACCTTTGACCACTTCCTCCCTGAGTTCGATAAACCTTGGGTGATCCACTTAAGGGAAACTTGCTGCTTTTCTACAAACCTCTACACTTGGAGGCCCAACACTGTCTACAAGAATAGAAGCGTGCATAGACATCAAGCTATTTTCTGGCGCCATTGCTGGTGAGGTAAGGTAAAATGTACTCACATCCTCTGGCTACTAAGCTATCTTCTAGTACTGTTGCTGGTGTGTGAGTTCTCGAAGTTATTTCCTTTAGATTCTGCAATTATATCTTTTTGTTTCTTGTTTTTATTTTTCACTAGTTAGGCTTAATGGAAAACAACAAAAAAATTAGAGAGCTTTATAGTATTTATCTTGAGTTAGGACATGAAGTGTTTGAAGAGAAAATTAAAAAACCTATGGAACTTTATTTGTGTGCAAATAGCAATGTTATTAGTATGAATTCTTTGAACACCATTATTGCTAATGCTATGGAAAAGTCTAAGCTTGGGGAAGGTAGTTTTTATGAAAATGATCTTTTTAGTCCCCTAAGCACGGAGGAGAAAATTTACTTTGATGATACTATGCCGCTAATATATGATGATTACAATGATGAATATGATATTTTTAGTCCACCTACTATTGAGGAGAAAATTAATTATGATTACACCATGCCTCCTATATTTGATGATTATGGTGATGATAATAATAATGATAGTTATTTTGTTGAATTCGCTCCCACTACAATTAATAAGAATGACTATGTTTATTTGGGGAGTATTAATTCTTTTATGCATATGGATCATGATAAGAATGTTTTATGTGATAGTTATATTGTTAATTTTATTCATGATGCTACTGAAAGTTATTATGAGATAGGGAAACATGGTTTTATGTGTCTCAACAATATTAAGTTTCCCCTCTTTATGTTGAAATTTTTGAAGTTGCACTTGTTTTGCTTTCCTATGCTTGTTGCTTTGTGCTTTCATGACTTGTTTATTTACAAGATTATTTTTCATAAGAAGTGGGTTAGACTTATATTTGTTACATATTTGCTTCTTGATGCTCTCTTTTACTTCAGTTCATATTTCTTATGTGAGCATCATCGAAATTATCATGCCTATCTTAATGGCTATAAAGAAAGAGCTTTTGGGAGACAACCCATTTTATTTTTACTTTCAGTTTATTTTTGTTTTGTTGAGTCTTGGAAGTTATTGTATCTGTAATAACCTCTCCTTATCCTTTTTTATGGTTTTTGTGCCAAGAATAACCTCTAATAAGAGAGAAATAATGCTTGGGAAAGTTGCTGTCCCGAAACATATTTTTATGCTTCGCTGTAAAAATTCGTGAAAAATCTCTGTACGTCGGATTGAGCTGTAAGTTTTTCTCCTTATGCCCCAGTTTATTACCCAACTTTCGTTAGTTTTGCACTTTTCAATTTGAGCAGCGGAAGATTTTCTAAAAAACCAGTCTTTACCTGCTGGTCTGTTTTGACAGATTTCTGTCATTATTTGCATTTGCCTCTTAATCGGTTTATTTTTGAGTTCTCTTGGATCACTTGAGCTTTTATAAGGAATTGCTACTGTAGCTTGTGTTTTAATGGAAGTTTTACTTGTGTTGAAACTGAACCTAAAGACTTATTATCTTGAATACACTAATGTTGCTAATGAAGATTGTGTGAAGTTTTGTATGAAAGAAATTTTCAAGTGTAGGGAAGAACAATGTGATAAGATGAAGTATGGACAAAATCTCAAGCTTGGGGATGCCACCCGTGTCACCCCAAGAAATATTCAAGAAGTACAAGCGTCCAAGCTTGGGGATGCCCAAGGCATCCCCTTCTTCATCAATAAAAATCTCAGGTTTCTTCCAAACATTTCATTTTTATTATTTCACGCACAATTGTGTTGTTCTTGGAGGATCTTTGTTTTTAGTTTTATTTTGTTTGTTTTGCTTAAATAATTTGGTTGGATCCCAACACACTTCTTTTGGAGGGAGACAAACCCCGTTATTTATTGCCTAGAACACTCTAGTTTTCACTCTTATTGTTCTGCGAGTGTTCTCCTTTGCTAGCACTGTGTTTGGCTTTTGTTTTCGATTGTTGTTGGAAAAGGGTAGGAAGTTTCATGCTTATAGTGGTACAAAAGGAAGCTTGTTTTGACTGTGACTTAGACTTTATGATGTCATGCTAGATGTTTCTTTGACTTTATGCTTAGTGATTATTGCTATAGCATGAGTTGTTACAAATAATTGAGATTGCTTAATGTGCCTTGAAAGAATCATGCATTGTTTTAGCATATAAAAGCATTATTGTGGTATTCTCCTTTGATGCTTTATTTGGGTTGACTTGGCGCATGCTCACACCATGTTAAGACTATACCAAGTCACCATATCCTCTATGATCATTTAGTTTTCGACTTGTAATATCACTTTATGCTTTAATTAATAATGTTTTGTTGCTTTGCATGATTATGGCCATTATTGCTCTCTTAGTTGGTCGCTCCCAGTCTTTTGCTAGCCTCCACATGTACCAAGTATGAGTTCCACTCATGCATCCAACACCAAATAAAACCAAGTTATCCCAAAGAATCCACCATACCTACCTATTAGCATTATTGATATTCTAAGTATATTCATGTTTTTATCTACCTTCCAAATTAAACTTGTTATGTGAAAATTAGTGATTAAAGCTCTCACAAACTTGATGGCACACTTTACTTTTCTTGCACTTAATAAATTTGAACCATTGTGCCCATCTATGTTGCGTATATGCTTGCGCTTTGTAAGTTCTGAATTAGCAGAACCATGTTATCACGGGGAACGCTTTCAACATTGCACTTTATTTAGTTGATATCATGTTCTTTTTCTTATGGATCCCGACGGTGTGAAATGAAAGGGGAGCTTGTAAGGCTCATGGATTTCGTATATGTGTTAGAGAAACACCTGGGCGACTAGTATAAGCCATGCCTAATCATGGTGGAAATTTGCAGCATAACCATAGTGAGCAATCTATGAAGCATCCTAATAAAAAGAGAAAAAACAAAAGAAAAGAAAAGGGAAAACCCTATGCAGTTTGCATACAAAAGATTGATGAGATGCTCATTGTCTGCTTGCCTTATTGTTTTGATATGGGAAAGCTTCTATATCATCGGGCAAGGGGTGCCTGTTGGCAGTTCTCTATAGTACACATGTACTTAAAATGACAAGAACTTACCTGTGACTAAAGTTGAGTAGCATGAGGTTCGGTACTCGTAAGTAAGGGGCATGACATTTTCAGTTTATAACTTGTCAAGCATATCCTCATATTTGCTCACTTTAACCTTAATCACCTAAAGATGCTTATGATAGGAGAAATTAGAGATGAAAGCTAATAAGTACCATAATTTTTGGAAGCTCTTTATGAGACTTGAATCCCTCCTTCCTTCTATGAAGGGCCTTTCTTTTATTTTTATGTTGAGTCTCCATATTCTATCTTTATGCACCTATTGAGAGAGCATAGTGGTCATTCTTAGTTTAATGTGCATTGTCCCAAAACTTGTTGATTGATTCATAACTTTGATATTGCTTGTTCTTAAATTATTTGTATCTAGTCACCCTTATGAACTTTAAAGGTGTCCTATGCATTTATGTTTTGCTACACCATGAGGGACAAGCTGAATACCATTCTCATTATGTTTTCTATATGTGAAACAAACAAATTTCTTGCAAAGCATCGTTATTCATGAATCTTTTGTTTGTACCTTTTCATGTCACAACATAGTTGCTATGTGATACGTCCAAAACATATCTATTTTCCCGAACACTTTTCCTCTAGTTTTTACTCTAAACTTGTGTGATTTGGATACAACTAACACGGGCTGACGCCATTTTCAGCAGAATTACCTCGGTGTCTGGTTTTTGTGCAGAAAATCGACTATCAGGAAAAATCCCGGAAAATATGCCAAAAATCCTATTTCACCAGAAGATTCACAGAGCCAGAAGACGAGATGGAGTAGGGCCACAAGGGGCCCACACCACCTAGCCGCGCGGGCCAGGCCAGGCCACGCCTGGGGGTAGTGTGGCCGCCTCGGCTGCCCCCTCGGCCTCCCTCTTTGCCTATAAGTTGCCTCTTGACCTAAAAACCAAGGGGGTTCGACGTTTTTCCAGAAAGAGTTCGACTGCGCCGCCACCACCTGATTCCACGATTCGGAACCATAAACTCCGTTTTGGCACCCTACCGGGACGCGGAATTGGAGGAGATCATCGCCATCATCATCACCATCGCTTCTCCATCGTCCATCCATGTTTCCCCCATCTATGAGTGAGTCATCCCTCACTGTAGGCTATAGGGATGGTAGGGATTGGATGAGATCGTTAATGTAATGGCATCAAATTGTTAGGGCATGGTGCCTAGTATCTTTTATTAGCGCTTTTTGACTTTGTTGCAACTTGTTATGCTTAATGCTTGTCACTAGGGCCCGAGTGGCATGATTTCAGATCTGAACATGTTATTGATTCATTATGATAGTATTGTTTATGGTCTTACATGCAAGTTGTATACACATATTGTTGTCCAGAACCAAAGGCCCCGAAGTGACAACAATCGGGATCACCGGAGGGAATGGCTTTGATGTGAGGATCACATGTGTTCAAGGAGTGTTAATGCTTTGCTCCGGTGATCTATTAAAAGGAGCACCTTAATTTCCAGTAGTTCCCTTGAGGCCCCGCTGCAAACGGGCTGGCAGGACAAAAGATGTTGTGCAAGTTCTCATTGCGAGCACGTATGACTATATATGGAACATATGCCTAGGATTATTTAGTACTTGGATGCTTTATCTTATTTATCTGCAATTGCCCTATGTCTTGATTGCCATATGAATTGTCTTGTCCATGCAACACCCGTGCATCCATCCCTATGTCTACCGCGCTTTAATCCTACTATTTACTGCAATTGTTACTACTGTCTTTACTTTTACTACTGGTATTACTTTACTATTCCTACTACAAAACTGTTGCTACTAATAAACTAATGTGAGCAAGATTGTTTCCAGGTGCAGCTGAATTGACAACTCAGTTGTTAAGGCTTATAAATATTCTTTGGCCCCCCTTGTGTCGAATCAATAAATTGGGTTTCACTTCCCTCGAAAGTACTGCGATACACCCCCTATACTTGTGGGTCATCAAGACTAGTTTCTGGCACCGTTGCCGGGGAGCATAGCTTTATTTATCAAGTTCACTTGGAATCACTATTGTTTGCTACCATCCATCCATCATGGGTAAGTCTCGTGATGGCAAGGTTCCTATTTTACCGTCCACTACAAGACGAGGTACAGTTTTGAACACCTCTGTTGCTCTTGATTCACCATCTGTTATGAGTAAGCTCCTTACACCACAACATACACATGTTACGCACACTACTACTACTACTGAATCTGAAACTTCTGATACTTATGATACTGCTTCTACTGTGCTTGATAAAAGTGCTTCATTAGGTCCTTCCCTAGATGCTACGATTGCTAGAACTATAGCTGAAAATACTGAAACTCCTAATGAAGACACAACTACACCTGTCAGTTCACCTGAGTCTAGAGAGAGCTATGATACTGAGGACGGTTATATAGAGATGACCGATGAATTTATTAAAGAATGTCAAAACACCCATGATAGGAGTGCTATTAAGAGTCTCCTTGAGAGGCATACTATAAAACCCAAATTGTCTCCTAATGCTAAGTTTGATGCCTCTCCCATAAACATTAAAGATAAGGATTATGATTTCTCTCTTGATCTATCCTACATAGCTATTGTTGAGAAAGAACCTTTTTGTGGGACTGAGAATGAAAGTGCGGTAGCACATATGACTGAGGTTTCTACCATGAGTGGCTTATTTTCTAATGATATTAAGATGCACACCTACTTTGTTGCTAAAATTTTCCCTTTTTCACTGAAAGGAGAAGCTAAAACTTGGTTTAATAATTTACCTCCTGGATCTATTGATAGCCCCGATTGCTTGATTAGTACCTTCCTTCAGAAATATTTTCCTCCTAGTGCTAGACATGCTATTTTGCAGGAACTTTTTGATTTTAAACAGGGAGAAAAAGAGATATTGCCCGAATCATGGGCAAGGTTTTGTGCTTTGATTCATGCACAGGCTGGATGTCCATTACCTAAGAATGAGCTTCTTGACATATTTTATAATGGACTAACTGAAGAATCTAGGACATACCTGGATAGTTGTGCTGATTGTGTTTTCAGGAATAGGACTCCCAGGGAAGCTGAGGAATTAATGGCTAAAATAAGCAAGAATTATGAAGATTGGACTCCTCCTGAGCCAACCATACCTGAACCAACTATTCCTATGCCTATACCAACATCAAAGAAGAGGGGAGTTATTGAACTAAATGATGAAGTGATGAAGGAAGCTAAGAAATGTCTTAAGGAGAAGGGAATTAAAGCTGCAGACATCAAGAATTTACCTCCTATAGAAGAATTATGTAAGCTAATCTCCCACTCATCCACTATTGAGGTACACTCTCTCCAACATTTTGATGAAGGGGATATTCCTTACTCTAAACCTCCTGATCAATGCTTAGAAGAATTTGATATTTTTATTGTTAAGCAAGATAATTTTAATAAAAGGGTGCAAAATCATCTAATGGAAAACTCTAGAGCTATTGTTGAGTTGAAGGATATTGTGGAAATAACCTCTAATGATGTTAAAATGCTTGTTAAACATTTTCAAATGGTTCAAGCTCAAATTGATCAGCTTAGTAAAGTACAAAAAGACTTGCTATTTAATGCTGCTAAAGAAAAACATGCTTATGAAATTAGAACTAGAGGTGGTACTGGTACCCATGATCCTCTATATCCCGAGGGGCATCCTAAAAGAATTGAGCAGGATTCTCAACAAGCGGAAAATAGTGGTACTACTCTTAAGAAAAGAAAAATGAAACATAAAACAATTGTAGAACCTTCTAAACTTGCTAAAGATCCTAATAGCATATCTGTCTCTGATGCTGAAACTAAAACTGGTAATGAAGAAAATGATGCTCCTAATAAAGAAAAAGTTCAAGAAGAACCTGAAAGGCACACTAAGAATACTAAATACACTAAAGAAGATTTTGTTGCTAAGAAACATTGTAGTGAAAGAGAGCCTTGGGTCCAAAAACCTATGCCTTTCCCTGATAAGAAACACAAGTCAAAGGAAGATGAACACTATAATAAGTTTTGTGAGTGGATGAAACCTTTATTCTTGCAAATTCCTTTGACTGATGCTATTAAGGATATTGTTCAAAGTAAGATCCCTAATGAAGAAATTTCTACTTTGCTTGCTAATTATTCCTTTAATGGTAAGGTTCCAAAGAAACTTGGAGACCCAGGGATTCCAACCAATCCTTGCTCTATTAAAAATAGTTATGTTAGAACTGCTTTGTGTGATTTGGGAGCAGGAGTTAGTGTTATGCCTTTTCTCTCTATAAGAGACTTCAACTGGAAAAACTAATACCAACTGATATATATTTACAAATGGCTGATAAATCTACTACTATTCCTGTTGGTATATGTGAGGATGTACCTATTCAAGTGGCTCATAATTTCTTGATATTAACTGATTTTGTTGTGCTTGAAATGCCTGAAGATGATAATATGTCTATTATTCTTGGGAGACCTTTTCTTAACACTGCAGGAGATGTTATTAATTGTAATCAAGGAAAGGTGACTTTTAATGTTAATGACAAGGAGCATACTGTCTATTTCCCCAAAAAGATTGTAGGACTTATGGTTTGAATTCAATTGAATATGTTGAGGGCATTCAAGTTGGAGAAATATATTGTCCCATACCACGAGAAAAATATGAAACTATTATGATTGGGACCATTGCTATAAGGGTTGAAGTAACATAATCATTAGTGGAATACAAAGTTTTGTTTCATGTAAAATTGTTTTGGTAACAAGACCTAATCAACCTTGTTAACAAAGGGATTTTAATGAACAAAAAAATGTTTTCACCATGGTTATCTCCGCCTACTTCTATTCTATCCATTTTAGTTTTTGCTTTCATTTAGTTTACTTTTCTATTGTTAGTTGCTTGCATATTAGAGTGTCCTAGAACTTCTGAAGTTTTAGCTTTGTTTAGCTGTTGCATCATTCCAGAAACTTTTTTCTGTCAGAAAATCATTCATTTATACATGAAAATTGCTCAAAAATAAAGTCTCTCGAAAAATTCCAAGAAATCCATATTAAATTTTTACATGAAAAAAGGGGCAGAGAGGTGCCTAGAGAGTACCAGGGGGCCCACCAGGCAGGCAGACCACCTGGTGGCATGGCCAGCCTAGGGGCGCGCCTGGCCATGGTGTGGGCCACCCCTAGCCCTCCACTCACTCTCTCACTTCCTACCGCTCTCTCTCCCGAGAAAACACCATTTCATTGCGCAAAATCACGTTCTTGCTATTCTTGTCCTTGATTTTTCGATCTCCTTGCTTAGCCCATCTTTGCTGCTGAAATTTGGAGCATTTGTTCTCTGGTATGTGACTCCTCTGCTTGTCCAAGTAGATTTGTGTTTAGTGGTTTATATCTTGAGTATTTTGCTACTGTAGGTGACAGGTTATGAGAGCTTGTAAGCTTGTTCAATGCTTAGAGATATTGTTTTGATGCATGTGTAGGCCTCTTACAAGTCCCTATGAGTAGTTCCCTTCATTATGTATTCACTTTGCAATCACTTGCATAATGGATGTTTAAATTTCAGAATATCAAAGATGAACAACCACACATTTGGTGAAATATTTGAGAGGGACACACCTAGGAGGTCAAGGCCCTCAAGATCAGCCTCCCAGTTTAGGCCTTCATACAATGAAGATCTCATTGCACCACGCTTTGGCAATGAAGGAAATGAGGGGGATGCTCACCCATCTACTTTCCCTTGTTTTACCTCTTTGCAAGCTGCAGGGATCCTCGATGATTTCTTACTACTGATCCAGAGGGTCGAAGGGAATATGCCCGAGAGGCAATAATAAACTGGTTATTATCTTATTCCATGTTTATGATAAATGTTTATTTTGCATGCTATAATTGTATTATTTGGAAACGTTAATACATGTGTGTTTAATAAACAAAATACAAAGTTCCTAGTAATGCCTCTCATATAAACTAGCTCGTTGATTAACAAGATGATCAAGGTTTCCTAATCATGGACATTGGATGTTGTTGATAACGAGGTCATAGCATTGGTGGAATGATGTGATGAACATTCATCCGAAGATAGCATTACGATCAGAGTCATTATGTTTATATTGCTATAACATCATACGAAGTAATCTTAGTCCTTAGACCATGAGATCATGTTAATTGCTAACACCGGAAGAGTATCTTGATAACATCAAACGTCACACCGTAACAGGGTGACTATAAAGGTGGGTTCAGTGCTACGAAGATGTTATGTTGAGGCTCATGGATCAAGAGTGGAATTTGTCAATCCTGATGACGGATAGATATACTCTAGGCCCTCTCGGTGATATCACATTAAGATAGCTTGCAAGCAAGTGATGTGATAACTAGAATGTTATATCACGGGAACGAGAAAATAGTACATGTCGGTAACGAGATCAAACTAGGTATGGAGATAACGATGATCGAATCTCGGACATGTAATATATCGCGAGACAAAGGGATTTAGTTACTAGCATTAAAGGTTCTCATGATCACAGAAGTCATCGTTGAATGTGTAGGTGTCAGTATGGATCTCCAGGTCTCGCTTCTGATTATTGATTTGAGAGGGGTCTCGATCATGTCTGCATTATTCACGAACCGTAGGGTGACACACTTAAGGGATACCGACACCATTTGGAGCAAATATGTTTCAGATAAAGATTTAAGAAAGCGCTGGAATTATTTCAATAGACACCGAAACTATTTCGGGTGAAATCGGTGAAATTGGTTCTGCATGTAATATTGAAATGCTACAGGGGGTTTTATGTGAATGTTTGTTAATTAAAGTAATTAACAAAATTCTGAATAAAATTAATAAAAGAGTTTGATTAAATGAGAGAGCATTAAATTTGGAGAAATTTAATGCATTTAAAGTGGAGACTTTAAAAGAGAATGTGAAGGGGCATTTTAATGTGGAGGGGGTTACCACCACATGAATGGGGGAGGTGAAGGGACACCGTCCATGGGCGCCGGCCATGGGAGGGGTTCCCTCCCCTCCTCCTATAAAAGGCCCCCTCACACCCCTTCTGCCTCACACCTCCTCGTGAAGGATCTCTCTCCCCCTCTAGTATTATTCCCCCATGGTCTCGGATTAGCGAGATACATGTTCCCGGTGGATTTATCTAGAAAGGAGTTGCTGCTTCCGCTGCTTTGCTGGAGCGAGGGACAGAGGTTATCGGGGTACTGGATGTGTGTGCAATCACGGATGCACCGCTACTTTGCGGTGCTGGACTTAGTGGTGCTGGAGCTGGATCTGATGGACGTGCTGGAGCCGGACCTGCTGGACTTCATCACGATCTTGAGATCGGCAAGTGTACGACTACATCATCCACGAGTTCCAACTCGTTAACAAAGGTTTGTTGTCTTCGAGGGTAAATTCTCTATGGATGTATATCCACCCGTTGCTTGTATCTAGTAGATAGATCTTGGCGTATAGTTCCCATCGTAGGATTTTTTTTTTGTTTTCTATGCTGCAAACCCAACAGTGGTATCAGAGCCAGATCTATGCGTAGGTGCTTTGCACGGGTAGTACACATATGTTTATATGTGGGTGATGATGATCATGTTATTGCTTCTTTCATGTATTTTGGATATTGGTGACATAGTGGGATGAAGCGGCCCGGACCAACCTTACATGTCATCGTACATGAGACCGGTTCCACGACTGACATGCAACTAGTTTTGCATAAGTGGCTGGCGGGTGTCTGTCTCTCCTACTATAGTCAATATCTGATTTACAACGAGTTGCTAATAACTTGGTTATCCTTGTTGTGGTTCCATGTTCGCAGGTAAGAATGGTTCTATCTCCGAAAGCCCTAAGCCACGTAAAACTTGCAATGGATAAATTAGAGGCGTCTAGTTTAGATCGTTGCTAGGCTAGTGTCATGATATGGTAATGTTGTAAGTAGATGTATGATAGATACTCTTACAACACACCTAACATGTAAGTTCCATAGACCTTGGCCTTACACACAAAGGAATGATAGAGATCATACCATGATGCATATGATAGAGATCAAATGCATGGACCATATCATCTCACTTTACACATTAGATGTTAGCATCTTATATTGCTAGTTTGGCATTTTAGTAGCATTTTAGGATGATCCCTCATTTAGATATCAAGATAAAATATGTTCTTCCTTAAGTATGCACCGTTTTTTGGATCGTGTTTCGAGACATCACGTGATGATCGGGTGTATTGGACTCTACGCTTTCATAGGAACGGGTGTAAGACATTTTTACACACGGAATACTAAGGTTCTTACTTGGCGAGCCTAGCATGTACATACATGGCCTCGGAACACGGACCGCAAGGTTAAGCATGAGTCATATAGTTGATATGATGCCCATATTGATGCTCGCCTTTGAATCTACATCGACTCACATGATGATCGGACTTGGTGTAGTGGATTTGGTTCATGTAATCACCAAAAAGGCACGAAGGATGTCGTTTTTGAGTGGGAGTTCATTTATAATTTGGATTAGTCGAACCATATTTGCCATAAACTAAATCGAAGTGAATTTGCATAATTTGTTGTACTCATTGGCATCTGTTCACTACCTTATGCTTAGTTTTAATTGAGATAATAGAACTATAGAATTCTGGATATTTACTTTACAAACTGGTATCATATTGTTTTGAATGTCAATTTAAAGTTTATAAGTCCTATTGCAAACTTTCAGCAAACTCTATTTACTCCATGAAGTTTAATACGTAGTATTAAATCAAGAGTAAGAATTCCAATATTAGTATCTAAAGTATCATGTTTGCCTCCATGATTATTCATATTCAAAGGTTGTTTTGATATCAAGATTATATAGGAGTTGAAAATTGTGTCAGAAACCATCATGTGTGAAAGATATTTGAATATCTGAAACAATGTTTTTGGTTGCATTATGATAGAGTATAATTTAGCAAAATACATGTTCTCATATTGTATGAGAATTTGTGAAGGATGGAGATGCTAGGCATCTGGATCTCCCAAAAGGTTTTGGGAACTAACATTATACTCGTGATTCTTCCTTATAGGCTATAGTAGCTTGATCATGAAAGTTGTCATGATAAGGATGAATAGAAGATGTAAGTAAAATGTTTACTACACTAATAGATTACTAAAGAATGGTTTTTTGAAAGAATACCAAACATTTGATGATGGTGATCCACTTCAAAGTGCAAGTCTAAAGGTATTAGTATTTGACTATATAAACTTTGTACTATGTGTCATGTGAATGACACCACTATTGATGTTGATATATTCTTCTAAAAGAAAAGGAATTGCTGAAAGAGAATCTATAAAATATTTGGCAAAAAAGAAAAGTTGGAGAAGTCCAATTTAGGTATATAGAAGATATACATGTTATGGATGTATTCCTTTCTTGTTAAACAATGTGGTTCTGAGGTATTGGATACCAAATTGGTTGGTGTGAAGTGTCATACAGAACAACACAATTCATGAACTGCAACGGCCTAAGTAACTGGCAAGAGAATAAGCGATGATGTACATCGAAAACAAATAAAGTGTTATTGCGTTTTCGTTGTCATCAAACCTAGCCTTCAAGATTTGTTTTAATAATTGTTATTTTGTTCCGGTATTACGAGAACAATGGTTGTTCAAATAATTACCATATTCCATAAAGAATGGATGAACTTTGACAAGTCTAGTTGGAGAAATCACATCCATAAACATTATTGCTAAAATTACCATATTGGAAGATCACTTATGAAGTGACATCGCCGTTTGAATTATATTGGAAAGTATACATGAAGAAACTCCATTTTGATGGATTTTTGGAGTCTTTTGATTTTGATCAATTGACGCTTGTGAAGCTTTCCTCGAGATAATTGAAACTCCGTTCATAGGCCAAAGAGGAACGGATGACTAACTTATTGGATATTATACATGTTGATGTATATAGTCCATTATGTATAGCCATATGCGATGGATCTTTTTGCTTCATATGCTTTCTCCAGAATTTGAGTGAATATATCTATATATTTATTTAATAAGGAAGAAGTATGCATCATTTGAAAATTGTTCAAAGACTTTCAAGATGAAGTGAAAAATCATTGTAACAAGAAAATAAAAGAGTTTATGATTTGATCATAAAGGAAAATATTTGAGTTACAGTTTAGCAAAACACCTAAGATTTCAGAAATTGTTCCATGAATTTGCATTTCCAAATAAACCATAGTAGTATGGTATGTTCGAGAGATCAAATCAAACCTTGTTTGACATGGTAAGATCAAAGGTGTCATTTATAAAACTGCCATTATGTTTTAAGGATTGAAGCTTTAGAGACTACCGCTTTTACACTGAAAAGAGCCCCATCATGATCCGTTGAAATGACACCATATAAGTTATGGTTTGGGATAAAACCTGAATGTCTTTTCTTAAATTTTGGTATGCTATGCATAAGTAAAATGTTTACAAACAAAGTCAGATAAACACGTATTTGTAGGTTATCCCAAAGAATTTGTTGGGAATTTCTCCATAACACCGAGGACTTGTTACTTGGAACGTCAAGTTTCTTGAGAAGGAATTTTCGAGAAAATTTAAGTGGGAGTACAATAGAACTTTGATAAGGTTGTTGAACCTTAGCTATATGTGCTAAGTAGTGCAGGGCTGGAAAGTGTCCCGGTGGTGGCCACAATGCTCATGGCTCCCATGATTACAATGGTTGTAATCTCCAAGATTAGAGTTCATATTGAACCGTTTGGGTCGGTAAGAATCAAATAGTTATATTTGATAAACAAGTCGTTATTGTTTTGACAATGATGAACCGACTGCATGCAAAGAAGCGATGATGGGCCTTGACTCCATAAAATGACTAGAAGTCATAGAATCCGTGATAGTATCCATACACGAGAATCAAGTTTCTAAACTTGGAAGACCCTCTGAAAAGGTGTAAAGCCTATCGGTCGTGTTTGGATCTATAAAGAAATAGACATGGATGTTTAACATCTATGAAATAGTCGACATGTCGGAAAGAAGTTTACGGCAATGTTCAAGGAGTTGACTATGACAAGATTTGATCTTTCATAGCAATATATAGTTTTGACGGCTTAATGTAGCAACCACTACATATAATTTGATGTATGGTAGTTGAACATACAAAACAATGTTCTTCTAATAGAATGGTTACCTAGGACGTGTACAAGACTGTGGCATCCCGCTAAAACCACTACTAGAAAATCGCGGTGTTTTATCTATGTGCATCATCCTGACATCAACATGCATCTTTTTGTTTGAAAGTATTTTGCTAAAAGCCTATATTTGTCTTCCAAATATCTCCGTCTTCATTTCTAATCAAAACTCAGGTATTTTCCGGATCTTTTATTTGTCTAAAAACTATTTACAAAAGTCTATTTTAAATTAAAATAAAAGTTTACATTATTTTTAGGAGGCAGCCAGCTAGGCCCAAAAGCCCAGCCGGCCACCTCCAAACCCTAATCCATCCAAACCCTAACCTAACCTACCCAGCACCCCACACTCACCGCCGCCGCACACATCTACCCTGGACACCACGCACACCACCCCAGCCCTGCTCCACACCTGACCCAACCACCAAACCACCGCCATCGGCGCACCCCACTCGTACACGCCACAACACTGCTACCCCACACACACCGTACACGCTAGCAGCAACGACACGATACACATCGTGCATCGCACAAACCCAGACCCTGACCTGCATGGCCCCACCCCGCAAGCAACCACGACGCATGCACAACCCGACCTACCTCGAACCAGGCCCGTCTCCCTCCCCGCTCAATGCGCCGCCGCCTACCTCGATCCCCTCCCTCGTTGTAGCTGTGAGCTCCCTCTCGCCGTGAGCCGCGTCGCCGCAGACCACCTCACCGCCTCTCGCCTCTCCTCGGCCGCTACTCAAGCCGCCGCACGCCCGCGTCTGCCCCGTGCCCCTCTCGCCAGAGCCCGAGCTCCACCGCCCCCAAGTAGAGTCCCAGTCTCGCTGCCCCTGGCCGCCTCCTCGCCCCGTCGACCCCGCGCCCTCGCCTTCCCTCACGAGGCCGCTCTCGCCAGAGCGCCGTCCTCCCTAGCTCGCTCTTCCGCAACCGGCCGCCGAAGCTCAAGCACCTGCGTCGCCAAGCTCCACGCCCGGCCCCGCATCTCTGGCCGCTCCTCTCCCTAGCACGCTGCCTCGCGTCCTCCTCCCGCGGCCCGATCCCGCCGCCTCTTCTCCTCCTCTCCGCGTGAGCCGCCGTCCTCGAGCTCGCCGCCGTCCCGGGCTCCTCGCCAGCAGCGCCCGTCCGGCCATTCCACTGCCGCTCACCGTCCGCGGTCGCCAACCGAGCTCGTCCTCACCGCTGCGGCCGCACGCCTCCTTCCGCGGTCTGCCTCGTCGTCGACCCGCGCCCGCATCCCCTACACCCGCCGTCCCATCTCCTCCCTGGTGCCGCTGCCGCCTGCAGGAGCTCCTCCCCAACCCACTTTATCCCGAGCCAAGCTATACAACGCATGTTCCTTGTCGCCGGCGCCTCGGTCCCCTGCAACTCCGCTCGACGAGCACGACCCCGACCCACAACTACTGGCCACCAACTATGACGCATGTCATCAAGTTTTGGGTCGTGCGTTTGTTCGTGTTGAGTCGCTGCAGAACTCTAGATGGTCGTCCCTGCATCTCGTTGTGGTGCTTGTATCGTTCCAGAGAGTGTTCCAGCAGAAGCGTGAAAACGAACCGAGGGAGCCACCGATATCGATGCGAGCAGCCGAAACCGGTGGCACTAGACGAACCCTTGACAAGACCTCCGTTCGGAACTCCAAGTACTCCTTCATGGATCCGAGGGCGGAACCTCGAGGAGCCTGAAGACTGTTCCCTGGAAAAAACCACCAAGTTCTCCATCCTAGGATGCCATGCCCTCCTCCGAGGATCCGGTACCGCCGGTGCGACAAGACCTTCTTCCCGGAGCACCTAGTTCCCCATCCCAGAACGACAAGCACTTCACCACGGAACACCAAGGTCGCCGACGTAGAACGCCAAGTTCTTCATCCCGCACGCCAAGACCGACTCGAAGGCGTGGACCCGATAAGATCTTCGCAATGACAAGATCGACACCGACCGAGGCGAATCCAATACCCCCCTGACGCCAAACCAAGTCCTTCTTCCCGGAACGACAAGTTCTCCATGTTGTATCCGAACCTCGCCGTTCCCGTCAAACCCTGAGACCGGACCCCGGACCCCCGAAACCCAAGATCTTCCAAACCCAGATGTGTGACCCTAAGCCCCTATTTTTATAATATGACATTACCAAGTGTCGCATATTAAATTGTTCATGCATGCATATCTGTCTGTGGTTTGGGGGCATTATGCCGATTCACCTCATAATTAAATATGGAGTGTTTATGCGGAATATTGTTGTCTTATTCTGGACTCCATTTAAATTGGTGTAGCGAACCGATGCCCTGTTTCGCCTTGTTAATACAACATTTAAATTGCGGGGTTCTAAATAACTTGAACCATGTAATTAATTATCGGGACTCCGGTTCCGCTTAATATTGCCTAATTGCACCGCATCTGTGCCACGCCATGCATCATATCATAAGCATGCCGGATCTTCTGCCATAGTATTAAATATTGCATCCGGTGTTTCTTGTAGTGTTTGCTTCTTCGCGGATTAGGCCGATGAGTTGATGCGAGTATCGACAAGTTCTCCGCATATGAACCTTCGGCAGTGTTTCCCAGGCAAGCATCTCTCCCCCTTCTACCTATTTTGCGTTTATAGTCTTTATTTCCTCCTGTTGATCTATTGCTATCTGTGTCGAGATGCTTTAGTTTCCGTGCACCATTTATACTCCTTGCAGCCCCTAGATTGCCATGGACACATCCTATTGCCTGTTGTTTGATAGATAGTCGGCCTTGCGAGTCGTAGTTGCTTGCTTCTGTGTTGCTTCGAGTCGTTGTCGTTCCACCGTTGACGACAAGTTGGCACATGATAAATGGTGGAGATGCTTAATGGTGGAGATGATCATGACTTTAAATACAACTATTAAATTGCTGGAAATAGATATAACTAATGCAGAGGCATCGGTGGGCAGTAGATGTTATCTGGTTCGTCCACGCTCACTTGTGTCCCGTAGGACCCCGAGTACTTGATACCTGTTCCTTGACTATTCGCACTATCCACATCCGGGAGAGTCTATGAATCCCCCTTAGCCAGAGCTTGATTCATTTCTTATTTCTTGGGGCCAAAAAGTAGTTTAGGGATTTAATACTATCCTGTACTTATGCT
This sequence comes from Avena eriantha, assembly GCA_910589775.1. Lineage (NCBI taxonomy): Eukaryota > Viridiplantae > Streptophyta > Magnoliopsida > Poales > Poaceae > Avena > Avena eriantha. Next base: position 402,369,319 of record OU342740.1, on the reverse strand, counting down.
ATGCTTACTGCTTTATTTACGATTGTGCGTGGAGCACCTGTACCGTTTTGGAACGTGGAATGTTTTCGCGGTATCGACAAGCCCAGTCACACTTTCAGGTTCCCAGTCGTTTATAGCCATTGTCACAAACCCTGGGTCCATCTCGGAGCTGGCCAACTTCGTTGCGGGTAGCTTAGTGGGGTGGCCCCCTGAAATATTTTATGAATCCTGTGATTGCATTGTCGTGAAAGCCTCGTTGGGTTTTGAATTGGTTTTTCCGAGGTTGATCGTGTGTGTGTTGCTATTTGTGCACCCCTGCAGGGTAAATCTTTCTGAAAGCCGTGTCCGCGGTTATGGACGACTTGGAGCACAGTATCTCGATCATAGACAGGAATAACTAAAGTAGTGCTATACATTTGACTTAATATGTGACTAGTAATCAGCTTTACTACAACGGAATGGATAATAAGTGCCAACAACTGGTGGAAATGGGGTGTATCGTCTCATGATATACCTGCCTAGTAAGTATCACAACTCCAATGGAATGAACTAAAAGTGCCAACAACTGTTGGGTTTGGGATGTCACATGCTAATTGTATTTGACTAGTAAGTAATGCAACTACAACTGGATGATTAACTAAAACTGCCCACTACTTATGCTATCAGGATGACTCATGCTATCTATATCTGACTAGTAAGTGCCTTAACTATAATCGAATGAATAAAACTGCCAACTGTGTGAGTTCCTCGGTTTGACTTCCTCGTTTGGTCTCGAGGGGGAATACTAGGATGGGTATGATTGGTGTTAGTATAAGGTTGGTTCCGAATAGATCTTTCTTATCTCTCTCTAATAGCCGATAGTTGTATTGAGTCTCTATAGGTTCTTTACTGCATGCTTCGCTGCCGCTTCAGTCCACCATACCTATGTAGGCGAGGACCGCCGAATTCTAGCCTCGCCGTGTACTGGCCTCAGTACTGACGCTCCTCTTTTTTCCTTTGCCCTTTGTCGGCACCCCCTTTTGATTTAGCAGGTTTGCGATCGACGTCGTTAGCAGGGTTACCCTTCCGGCTTGGCCTGGGCTGGGTTGTGGACGCCATTGGTTATTCTTCAGGGCTCTTAGCCCCATTTGCATCTTGTCCGTACTCCGCCGCTGTATCGTTTTCAATGTGATTTGGATCTTCGTATTGTATATCTGTATTCTTGACTCGCTGAGTCGCTATTGTATATATATCTATTCTGTGGGTCCCATCGAGGACTGTTGTGTAATGGTATTACTTCGTTTTCCACCCGCACGAATGTGCCTGGTGGGCGTGCTTGAATCGTTTCTATGTGGGTTTGGCGGAAAGGGCTAAAACTTGCATAGGGCCGATCCGAGGGTGTTACAGACACGGTCCGAAGGGTTTTTTTTAATTCAAAGGGTACTTAAAGGGTATGGAAACTTCAATAGTTGAAGTAAGCATAGAGGAGTTGGAATCTTCACCATGATGAAACTGTTAAAAGAGTTTAAATTCATCGGATATGATGAAGATGCTTGCATTTGCAAGAAATTAAGTGGGAGCGCTGAGACATATTTCTAATACATTATGTAGAGAACGTATTGTTGATTGGAAATGATATATCTTGTATTGACACAAGTTAAGAATTTCATTAAAATAAGATTTCGATGAAAGACTTGGGCAAACCCGGAATATTTGGCATCAATGTCTATATGGATAGATTGAGGCACTAATATGGTTATGCCAGATGTACATATATGAGATATTGAAAGAGTTCAATATGGAAACAACAAGAAAGGTTCTTGCTGCATGGAAAGGATTGTATCAAGATTCAAGTGTTTCAACACTTGGTGAGTAAAATCACATGAATATTTTGATCGATTATACCGTGATATGTATATTTCCAAAAATGTCCTATGCTCCAAATGTTATGAGCACATACCAGAATGATTCATAAGATGATCATTGGACAATAGTAAAGATATTCTTATGAGCTTTGGAAGAACTATGAATATATCATGTATAAGTGACAAATAGTTAAAGGTAGTTCATTGTAAAGTGTTACATTGATACTAGTTTTGTCACAAGATACAAATTAAATTTATCTCAATTTAGACTATAGGTAGCACAATGTAATGGAAAGGATGTTCCATGATGGATTTGGATAAGTTCCAAAGTTGAAACATTGTGACGGATACTACAACAAAAGGCTAAGTATATGACTGCTATAGTAGCAGCAAAGGAGGGCATTTGTGTTAAGAAGTTTGCTATCAAACTAGGTGTGGTTCAAAGTGGGCTAATACTATGAAGATATATTGTATGACAATAATATCAAAATATATTAACCCGAACGAACTAAAGGTCTCACCAAAGGACCCAATTTATACAATGCCATCTCATTTAAGAATGAGTGATGCGTAGAGAAGCAAAGACATGCAAATACACACAGACCTGAAACTGCCAGATCCGTAGATTATGTTAACCACTAGCAAACGTGTATATTCAACACCTAGGTGTTGTATATACAAGTTTACAAACTAGATTATTGACTCTAGTGCAAGTGGGAGACTGAAGGGAATATGCCCGAGAGGCAATAATAAAGTGGTTATTATCTTATTCCATGTTTATGATAAATGTTTATGTTGCATGCTATAATTGTATTAATTGGAAACGTTAATACATATGTGTTTAATAAACAAAATACAAAGTTCCTAGTAATGCCTCTCATATAAACTAGCTCGTTGATTAACAAGATGATCAAGGTTTCCTAATCATGGACATTGGATGATGTTGATAACGAGGTCACATCATTGGTGGAATGATGTGATGAACATTCATCCGAAGTATAGCATTACAATCAGAGTCATTATGTTTATATTTCTATAACATCATACAAAGTAATCTTAGTCCTTAGACCATGAGATCATGTTAATTGCTAACACCGGAAGAGTATCTTGATAACATCAAACGTCACACCGTAACAGGGTGACTATAAAGGTGGGTTCAGTGCTACGAAGGTGTTATGTTGAGGCTCATGGATCAAGAGTGGAATTTGTCAATCCCGATGATGGATAGATATACTCTGGGCCCTCTCGGTGATATCACATTAAGATAGCTTGCAAGCAAGTGATGTGATCACTAGAATGTTATATCACGGGAATGAGAAAAGAGTACATGTCGGTAACGAGATCAAACTAGGTATGGAGATAATGATGATCGAATCTCAGACATGTAATATATCGCGAGACAAAGAGATTGAGTTACTAGCGTTAAAGGTTCTCACGATCACAGAAGTCATCGTTGAATGTGTAGGAGTTAGTATGGATCTCCAGGTCCCGCTTCTGACTATTGATCCAAGAGGGGTCTCGATCATGTCTGCATTATTCACGAACCGTAGGGTGACACACTTAAGGGATACTGACACCATTTGGAGCAAATATGTTTCAGATAAAGATTTAAGAAAGCGCTGGAATTATTTCAATAGACACCGAAACTATTTCGGGTGAAATTGCTAAAATTGGTTCTGCATGTAATATTGAAATGTTACAGGGGGTTTTATGTGAATGTTTGTTAATTAAAGTAATTAACAAAATTCTGAAAAAAATGAATAAAAGAGTTTTATTAAATGAGAGAGCATTAAATTTGGAGAAATTTCATGCATTTAAAGTGGAGACTTTAAAAGAGAATGTGAAGGGGCATTTTAATGTGGAGGGGGTTACCACCACATGCATGGGGGAGGTGAAGGGACACCCTCCATGGGAGGGGTACCCTCCCCTCCTCCTATAAAAGGCCCCCTCACACCCCTTCTTCCTCACACCTCCTCGTGAAGGATCTCTCTCCCCCTCTAGTATTATTCCCCCATGGTCACGGATTAGCGAGATACATGTTCCCGGTGGCTTTATCTGGAAAGGAGTTACTGCTTCCGCTGCTTTGCTAGAGCGAGCGACGGAGGTTGTCGGGGTACCGGACGTGTGTGCGATCACGGATGCATCGCCGCTTTGCGGTGCTGGACTTCGTTGTGCTGAAGCTGGATCTGATGGACGTGCTGGAGCCGGACCTGCTGGACTTCATCATGATCTTGAGATCGGCAAGTGTACGACTACATCATCCACGAGTTCCAACTCGTTAACAAAGCTTTGTTGTCTTCGAGGGTAAGTTCTCTATGGATGAATATCCACCTGTTTCTTGTATCTAGTAGATAGATCTTGGCGTATAGTTCCCATCGTAGGAATTTTTTTATTTTCTATGCTGCGAACCCAATAGTTTGACCACTTACATGCAGGATGAGAGTGAGCAATATGCTGTGCTCACCAAAACTTTCGTTGAGAGTTTTGTTTTCACTAACACCCCTTATTAGTCAACCGTTTCTTTTAGAATTTATAATCTGCCTATTACCATGTCATTGGAAAGATTTTGCAGCATTATTCGACCCGCTGATTTACTGGAGTTCTATCGAAGTGTTACAAATGATGATGATCGCGTAACTCAGCGCGGGAAGATAAGGAATATTCAACTCCTAGCTCTTAGATATTTTGCCTATTATCTTTCCACTAGCATTCTTGGTAGGGAGAACATAAGTAATATCTCTAATTATCATTTAGCCTTCCTCGCTGCTGCACCTGATAATGATACCCGGTACAATCTTGGCTCTCTCATTGCCCGCCGCCTAGCTGCTAGGGGACCTATTTATGGGGGCATTATTGCTTCATGTATGGTTGTTGCACTAGAACTTTCTGTGGATCCTAATGACACCGTGTTGGCACCACAAAGGCTTGATCTTGCTCCTATGAAAACACATCATTTCATCACTACTGACTCTAGTACGGAGGGTTTAGTATACAAGATGTTGTTTAATGACGGGGACGAGAGGGAGATTCCTTTGCCCCAATCTACTTTGTTCAGTATTCACAGGAGGCCATGGTCGAGTTCTAGGGAGGAGGTGGACGAGCATCTCCGCTTGCTTGGTTTCCACATGCAACACCAGGAGGATGTGCCTTCTTACGACTACTCTGCGCACTACGGTGGGGCGTCCTCGAGCTCGTACCAGGACGAGGGTACCTCCTCGCCGTACTACGGAGGCGCTCCATCTTGGCCAGCTTGGGATTGATACCCACTTAGGCCAAAAAGCCTAAGCTTGGGGGTGGTACACCGACATCACACTCATCTCCATATCATGTTTAGTCGGTACTTTGTATATCCATGCTTCATTCTCTTTTTAGTTTTTGTTCTTTCTTTACTTTTTCTTTCTAAAAACATAAAAAGACCAAAAATATTTCTGTTGTTTCTCTTTGTTTGCTTCTTCTTCTTTTTGCCTTGGTTAGATTTTTTCCTTTTTTGCTTTGTTTAAACTATTCGAAAACCCAAAACGATTTTGCTTTGCTTGTTTTTCCTTTTTGTTCTTGCCTTTAAAAATTAAAAACATCAAAAATATTTGTTGTTGTTCTTTGGTTTTGTGAAGTTTGATGCAGGGTTCAGCAGTCCTCAGTGGAATTTGGTTTCATGTTATTATTCAAGCCACACAAGTGAAGGGCAATAATGAGGATTAATGACAACTTGAGGTGTGGTAAGAGGCTGGTAACGAACTCTATTTGTTTTCATTTTTGTACATATACTCATCATTGTGGGCATGCTTAGTCTGTTCACGTAGGGTGTATGTTACTTATGGATGCTTAGTAGTTCTTTCTTTCTTATGATTAGCTCCAGCTCTCTAATAGTTTGTAGCATGCCATATGAATGTTTGCTTGCATTGCTCTATTCATAACTTGGTATGACATTGTGGTATCCTCCTCTGAATGTTTCATTTGAATTGACTTGGCACATGCTCATGCATGCTTATGACTGAAACAATAATCAGTTATGCCTCGATGAATTATTTATCCTCAGGGGTCTTGAATCACTTTCATGCCATGATTAGTCATGTTTTGTTGCAAGCATGATTATGACAGTTATTGCTCTCTCGTTTGCGCTCCCTTACTATTGCTAGCCTTCACTTGCACTGAGTATGAGCTCTACTTGTGTTTCCAATTCCCCAAAACCAATATTGCCAAAAGAGTCCACAATACCTACCTATTAGCATCATTTGCTTCTCCGTGCATATTCAATATGCCTTGTTTTCTTCTGAATAAAATATTTGCTCGTTATGAGAAAGTTAGTTAGTAAAGCTCTCACGAACTTGATGGCACACTTTATTTCTTGCACTTAATAAACCTGAACCATTGTGATAGTCCATGAAAGTTATATGCTTGCAAATTATAGGCTAGGGATTAGCATAACCGTGCTGTCACGGGGAACGCTTTCAACACCTGTAAATATATACCGAGTTGATATCATGCTCTTTTGTTTGCGGATGTCGTTGGTGTGAAATGAAAGGGGAGATTGTAAGTCCATGGAGTTATGTATGTGTGTTAGAGAAACGCCTGGGCCGTCGATCTAATCCATGCCTAATCATGGTGGAAACCTGCAGCATTACCATAATGAGTATCTATGAAGCATTCTACTTATAAGAAAAGAGAGATAGCTATTGATAAAAATAAAAAAAAGAGATTTGAGAAAAGAGGAAAGAGAGAAAAAAGCACCATTTTTCCATGGTAAATAAGAAGATTGCTGAGATGCTCGTTGTCTGCTTGCCTTGTCATTTTGATATGGGGATTCTTCCGTATCATCGGGCAAGGGGTACCCCGTTGGCGGTTCTCTATGATACACATGTACTTAGTATGACAAGAACTTACCGGTAACTAAAGTTGAGTAGCATGAGGAGTGGCCGTCGTACTCAAGGGACATGATATTTCCAGTTTATAGTCTATCAAGCATATAACTCAGATTGGGCCTCACTTTCACCTTAACCATTTAAAGATGCTTATGATAGGGGCAATGAGAGATCAAAGCTAATGAGTACCATAATTTAAGCATTTGGAAGCCTTTCAAACTTTTCAAAGCCGTTTCATTCCCTTCTTGAGTCACCACCTATTCTTTGAGCACTTTCTGGAGAGCATAGTTGTCATTCTTAGTGTAATGTGCTTGTCTCAAAACTTGATTAATTGTGTTATGACTTTGATGCTTGTATCTTTGATATCTTTACTTCTAGTCTTCACTTGAACTTCAGAGGTGCCTTGGCATTTATGTTTGCTCTACAATCAAAGGCAAGCGAGATACCACTCTATCATACCTTGTTATGATCATTGTAATGTTGCTTATGTTTATGTTTCATGCTACTTATTATTTTTGAGTTGAAATCTCTTCATAGCTTGCAATGACTATTAAGTAAACTTAGTTGCATACTCTTTATTATGAATTGCCTGAGTAGTTGATCATATGCTAAGAATATATACATCTTATGAAGCAAATGTGTTCGTGAAAGTTTCTTTTATCGCACTCAGTTTTCAACTGAATTGCTCGAGGACAAGCAATAAGCTAAGCTTGGGGGGAGTTGATACGTCCAAAACGTATCTACTTTCCTGAACACTTTAGCTATTGTTTTTCCTCTAAACTTGTGTGATTTGGAAACAACTAACACGGATTGACGCTGTTTTCAGCAGAATTACCTTGGTGTCTAGTTTTTGTGCAGAAAATCAACTATCGGGAAAAATCCTGGAAAATATGCCAAAAATCCTATTTCTCCAAAAGATTCACGGAGCCAAAAGACGAGACGGAGTAGGGCCACGGGGGTCCCACACCACTTGGCCGCGTGGGCCAGGCCAGGCCACGCCTGGGGGTGGTGTGGCTGCCTCGGTTGCCGCCTCGACCTCGCTCTTCGCCTGTAAGTTGCCTCTTGACATAAAACCCAAGGGGATTCGACGTTTTTCCAGAAAGAGTTCTGCTGCGCTGCCACCACCAGATTCTATGATTCAGAACCAGAAACTCCGTTCTGGGACCCTGCCGGGACAGGGAATTGGAGGAGATCATCGCCATATCATCACCATCACTTCTCCATCGACCATCCATGTTTCCCCCATCTATGAGTGAGTAATCCCCCGCTGTAGGCTATGAGGATGGTAGGGATTGGATGAGATCATTCATGTAATGGCATCAGATTGTTAGGGCATGGTGCGTAGTATCTTTTATTAGTGCTTTTTGACTTTGTTGCAACTTGTTATGCTTAATGCTTGTCACTAGGGCCCGAGTGCCATGATTTCAGATCTGAACATGTTATTGATTCATTATGATAGTATTGTTTATGGTCTTACCTGCAAGTTGTATACACATATTGTTGTCCGGAACCAAAGGCTCCGAAGTGATAGCAATCGGGATAACCGGGGGGAATGGCTTTGATGTGAGGATCACATTTGTTCAAGGAGTGTTAATGCTTTGCTCCGGTGCTCTACTAAAAGGAGCACCTTAATTGCCAGTAGTTCCCTTGAGGCCCCGCTGCAAACGGGCTGGCAGGACAAAAGATGTTGTGCAAGTTCTCATTGTGAGCACGTATGACTATATATGGAACACATGCCTAGGATTATTTAGTACTTGTATGCTTTATCTTATTTATCTGCAATTGCCCTATGTCTTGATTGCCATATAAATTGTCTTGTCCATGCAACGCCTGTCCATCCATCCCTATGTCTACCGCGCTTTAATCCTACTATTTACTGCAATTGTTACTACTCTCTTTACTTTTACTACTGCTATTACTCTGCTATTGTCACTACAAAACTGTTGCTACTGATAAACTATTGTGAGCAAGATTATTTCCAGGTGCAGCTGAATTGACAACTCAGTTGTTAAGGCTTATAAATATTCTTTGGCTCCCCTTGTGTCGAATCAATAAATTGGATTTCACTTCCCTCAAAAATACTGCGATACACCCCCTATACTTGTGGGTCATCACTATGTCTTATTGTTAGAACTATATATTTCATGTCTATGTTAGAGTACTATGATCCCAACTATGAATGTTTTATAAATACCTTCATCAAGATTGTGATGGTGCATGTCACCTCAAAATTTAATCTTTTTTTATCACTTACCTACTCGAGGACGAGCAGGAGTTAAGCTTGGTGATGTTGATACGTCGTAAACATTTCTATAATTTTTCATGTTCCATGCTTGTTTAGTATCTACTTTCTTGTGTTTTGTTCATACTTTGAGGTATTTTTATACATTTTCTGGAACTAACCTATTAACAACATGGATGTCTATACCTTTAAAAAAAATGGTCTCCATCCCGCACCCAGGCTCCCTGGCGACGACTATGGCGACTCCCTCTCCACCCTTGGCTAAACCAAGATCTGATGTGGAATTCAACCGCGAAGGCCATGGATCCCTTCACCGATCCACTCTCCATTGCCAGGAAATTGGATTTCTCCCCTGGTCATGTCTTCCGAGCCAAGGTTCATTCGAATTTCGTCACACCCGTCAACTCTGTCTCCTCTTTTGTGGGTTTCTCGCTAGTGGTCTCCTTTGGACGGGCATCATTCGATCTGTCAGTCATTAATGTTGGTCTCGCTCTATCTGCCTATTTGGGTGCTGCATACGACGAACTCCGGATCACCCCCTACGGGGTAGAGTCTTCATTTTTTATGTCTGTTCTAAGGCAGTCGGTCTATTGATCTACAAAATGAGATCACACATTGATAGAGAATTCGTTTGTTATTTCGATCTGTGGAATAATGGTGGGCCAAATTGGGAACGTGAAGAAAATTTGTGGTACACCGAACAAGATCTGGAATGGACTCATATTGTTCCCAGGAGGAGGCATACTCATTTTACTCCTCATATATCATCATGGCGCCATGTCTCTTCTGCAAGATGCAATTTGCAATGGGTCCCCGTCACTAATAGAGACAATATTGCACCCAGCTCATCTAGTAACCACGTCCACTTTAGTGCAAATCACTATTGTACTGGCACCAATTTTTTAGGTTCATATGCTGATATCGTCAGATCCGCGTTCCCTGCGTATAATCGTATTGATCGCGCGGTGGTTGGCGCTGCAACATTCCACTATTCAATTTCAAATCCAATCAACTCCAATCACAACAGCCCACCGAGAATTTGTGACAACATAAGCCCACCTGTTTTAGCCCGACAGCACTACACGGGCCTAACATCTTGGAGTTTACTCAACCATTGAACAACAGGGACTCATCTTTTATCTGCACCCGATATTTATCTGATGGACATAGCCGCAGTTCATGCAAAAATCGGATCAGATGCCGTGCTTGTTACAACTATGGGCATATCTTGAGCCAATGCCTTAACAACTCAACAAACGGAAATTCAGTTGGAGGAAAGTTGTTAGAATATCAGATCGTGCCGATATAATGCCTTTGAAAAACCCAGAGGTTTACTCCTCCCTTGCTGATTCTGAGGAACTCATGCACGTCTCAGAATCGAGCACATCTTCCCAATCTACAATACCCTTCCACCCCACCTCCCCAATGGCGAACTACCCATGCGACCCCCACCCTCACGTACCAGCGGGTATGGTTGCTATCCCACCCGGGCCTCTACGAACCCAGAGAAGCTATGTGACCCTTGGAGGGGACTTCCCCCTGTACGCGGATGACTGGGCGATTGCTACCATGGTGCCGAAGATCAGCCAGAACAACTTCGAGGTGGTGGTGGCCACCATTGAGGGACACCTCCAAGGACTGGGCATACCCACCGGATCTTTCTCCAAGTGCGCCATGGGCACAACTCTGGTACGCTTCCCCACTGTTACTGATTGTGACGCTGCTGTTCGCCTTAGCCCACACTTCATCGGAGACTCTGTCCTGCGCTTTGTTGATCAAGACCAAGGTATCAATCGCCGCTCCACTTTCTTGACACACGATACTTGGATCATGCTTATGAATTACCCAATAGAGCGCTGGGATATAGAGTGTGTCATGAGGACATTTGTTCAGTTTGGTCGATTTCTTGTTTGGAACAAAGATCTCTCTAACAAAGCTAGAATTCTTGTGAAAATCAGAGCATACAACATTGATACCCTACCCATCAGCCTTGTTGTTATGAAGAATATTGCAGATGATGGTTCCACTGACTCATGGAGCTTCCCTTTAGTTCTCTGCTCCCAGAAGATGCTTGGCGTGGTTGCAAGCGATGAGGACCCGCTCCCTCCTAATGGTGGAAATCCCCACCCAATCCTGGCCATCATTAAGGGGGCTTCTGGCATGACATCCCAAATCAGGGGAACCAAGACAATATGAAAGATGTGGACCTGAACATGAACATTGAAGTCGACCATATCAATGCTGGAACTGCTGCGCCTGCAGCTGAGCAAGCTTCTCCTTTATACCGTGGCATACCTGATCATGCACAGACGGCCGGTGAGCAAGCGACATAGAATGACCCAATCTCTATTCTGAAACATTTGATTTCTAGCGTACTTGAGGATGCTCCTGAGATATTAACTAAGCTCAACGACTCTACTAAACTCACTAGGGCTAGCTGCGAGATAAATGAATCTGATGGAGCTGAGGGAACTAGACACAGGTACACCCACATGCTTGACTCAGTCTGCCCGATCTCACAGCAGATGCAGACATCAACCCATATTACTGAGCTCCCAAATGACATGGTGACTGAAATCCCTAAGCCTGCATATGTCCCTAGAACAAAGAAACAGAAGAATACACCCCGAGATGTAACTTTCGTCAGGCGTAGCGACAAAATTGCTAGCAAAGAAGCGGGATACAAGGATACACAGAGCACACATGATGCTGAACTGGTTGGTCAGAATGGGGAAGACACAACAAGGGAGAACAAGGGCACTAACCTGGTACAGAGGTTCGATGCGGAGGTGATTCAGAATGAAGCCCCCCACCCGAGTTACCACTGAAGACTGTCCAAGCTATCGGGACTATTTTCTGCAAGATTCCACCTAGAGTGGTCTCTGACACGGCATTGATATATGATAGTTCCAATGATAGTGCCTAAATCTTTTCACTTGGCCATGGGCAGGGCCAATACATGCCTAGTTATCCTTAACCAATGATTACTTCATATCTTTATTTTTTTCATTTAATCTGAACCTCCCCTTTGATTCTCCCCATATCTGTCAGTCTTTCTACTTTCTTTGCTCAGTTGCTTGGCTTGTTTGCAATATCAGTGAGAACAATGTCGGTGTGAAACTTTATTATCATTTATATCAGTTGATTTCCAAGTATTATATTATCTTGTGCTGTATCACTACATATACCACACCCTACACTTTTATCTGGAGGACTATCCATACACCTGAATGTTGACAACTTAGGTGAGCACAGTACCTGTGATCACAGTACCAATAATACATATAAATTTAATGAATAGATACAGAAATTGGACTATACTAGATTGGAACATCAGAGGTATTAATGCACAAGAGAGATGGGATGACATATCCAATAAAATCTCTGAAACCAACTACAATGTTATCTGTTTCCAAGAAACCAAGAGAGAAATGTTTGACAGTGCATATATTAAAAAGTTTTGTCCTAGAAGAATGAATCAGTTTGCTTTCTCTCCCTCAGTTGGAGCATCTGGAGGCATGCTTATAGTATGGAATGGTAATGCTTTTAATGGCAGAATTATCATCAATGATATTTCCAGATTACTGTGGAACAGACTTGCACATTCAGTTCAATAATTTTTTATATCACGAACATTTATGCTCCTTGCAACTTTGAGGGCAGGAATGAGTTCCTCCATTGGTTCTCTGAGTTAGACTCCTCTTCTTATGAATATTGGATGATTATGGGTGACTTTAACCTTATCAGATGTGCAGAGGACATGAATAGACCTGGTGGCAACACCAATAACATGATGGCATTCAATTCTGCGATTCAGGAACATGACTTGGAGGAAATCCGTCTCAAAGGTAGGGCATACACATGGAGTAATATGCAGCAATCACCTCTCCTTGAAAAGCTTGACTGGATATTCACCTCACCATCATGGACTACTAAATTTCCCAGCACTCTAGCATCTCCCATGGCCAGACTCGGATCAGATCATATACCAATTCAAATCCAAATAGGATCTACAATTCCTAGATCCAACTTGTTCCGATTTGAAAAATATTGGCTGGAATTTAATGAGTTTAAGGAAGTGGTTGAAAAGTTCTGGCAGCATAATACCATGTTCAAAAACATTGGCCAAGACGTTGTTGCTAGATTTAAATCTCTCAGGGTCAGCATTAAGAAATGGAGTAAGCAGTTGTCTTGTATTACTCCAATTGTACATAACTGCAACTTTGTTCTTGCCATGCTGGATGGGTTGGAGGAATAGAGAGCGCTTTCCATCATTGAACAAAACTTCAAGAAAATTGTGCAGAAACATTAGATCAGTCTTTTGGAGGCAAAAAGACTATTGGAGAAGTAGAGCTAACATCAGATGGGCCCAACTCGGTGATGAAAACACCAAGTTTTTTCATGCGATTGCTACTAGAAACTACAGGAATAATCACATTGCAATGATGAAAAATAATGATGGTATGGAAATTACTGAGCATGAACATAAGGCAGCTTTACTTTGGCAATCCTTCAAGGACAGGCTGGGCACTTCTGTAAAAAATGAGATGATGTTTGATCTTAATTCACTTGTGACACCTCATGATTTATCCAGCCTTGAAGAATCATTTACCCATGATGAGATTGACGCCATCATCAATGATATGCCCAATGACAGGTCACCAGGGCCGGATGGATTCAATGGATTATTTATGAAAAAATTCTGGTATCTAATCAAGCACCAATTTTACAGTCTTTGCAAGGAATTTTATCATGGCAGACTGAAATTAGACTGCCTGAATACTGCATATATTGCACTTATCCCCAAGATTGCTTGCCCTCTATCGGCTTCTGACTTTAGGCCAATTTCATTGGTTATAATGGCAATAAAGATTATTACCAAAATTCTGGCCAATAGACTGCAGAAAAGAATCATCGACATGATCAGCATAAACCAATATGGTTTCATCAAATCAAAATCCATACATGACTGCCTTGCATGGGCATTCAAATATTTAAGCATTTTCCATAAATCTAAAAAAGAAATAATCATTGTTAAGTTGGATTTTGAAAAGGCTTTTGATCTGGTTGAATACAATGCGATTCTTGCTATGTTTAAACATCTTGGATGTGGCCCCAAATGGCTATCATGGATTGACAGTATACTAAATAGTGCATCTACCTGAGTTATTTTAAATGGTCTGCCTGGGCAAAAGATAATGTGTAAAAGAGGGGTGAGGCAAGGTGATCCCCTATCCCCTCTTTTATTTGTTGCCACTGCAGAATTACTCCAACTCATTATTAATCGAGCCTGGGAAGATGATCTTATTAAACTGCCAATTGAGGAAAGTTATGGACAAAGATATCTAATGTCTACGCACTTCTATTCTTGTAGACAGTTGTTGGGCCTCCAAGTGCAGAGGTTTGTAGAACATCAGCAAGTTTTCCCTTAAGTGGATCACCCAAGGTTTATCGAACTCAGAGAGGAAGTGGTCAAAGGTATCCCCTCTCAAGCAACCCTGCAATCAAGATACACGAAGTCTCTTGTGTCCCCAACACACCCAATACACTTGTCAGGTGTATAGGTGCACTAGTTCGGCGAAGAGATAGTGAAATACAAGTGGTATGGATAATTATAAGTGGTAACGGTGATAGAAAATAGATTGATGGCGTGGAAGAGACTAAAGGCAAACTGAAATAAAGATGGAAGCAAGCAAACATGTAACAGATCTAATTGCAAACGGTATATCAATGCTTAGAAACAAGGCCTAGGGATCATACTTTCACTAGTGAACACTCTCATATAAATATCTTCTCTTTATGATACTACTCGTAACTACTCTCCGGTTGGACACTCTAATCGTTGGTAGGGCTATAACAGCACTCCTCAAAGTAAGCCTTTCCCATCTAGAAAACCCCACACTGTCACCTTGAGTACTAGATGAGTCCAACAAACACCACAATTTCATAAAGATATCCAACTCCAAATATAACTCATAACAAGTATTTGTAATCTCTAGCCTAAGTGCCACCATGGTGAGCACGCTGTCACTTTCACACACATGGGGAGAGCAGAGATTCATTAAAGCACTTGAGTAGCAGAATAGATCTATAGATTACAAGCTCATGATCTCAATATGATCATGCATAGAGAGAGAGATGAACACATAGCTACCGGTAGAACCCTTGGCCTCGAGAGAGATCTACTCCCTCCTCATCATGGGAATCAGCAATGGTGATGGAGATGGCTGTGGAGATCGATGAATATGGCTCCGGGGGCACTTCCTCGTCCCGGCAGGGTGCCGGAACAGAGACTTTTTGTCCCCCGAATCTCCCCTTCGGGGGTGGCGGTGCTGCGGAACGTTTTGTGGCTGGAGGCTTGACTCTTTAGGGTTTATGCATTGGGAGGCTTCTTATAGGCGAAGAGGCAAGGTCGGTGGAGTGCTAGGGGGCCCACACCACCTGGTGGCGCGACCAGGGCTAGCCCGCGCCACCATATGGTGTGGCCAGGCCCTGGCCCTCCTCCGTCTCGTATTCTGGCTCCGTGAGTCTTCCGTTAAAATAGGGACTTTGGCTTTTGTCCCGTCTAATTCCGAGAATATTCATTTTCTGACTTTCTGGAACCAAAAACAACAGAAAATAGGCAACTGGCACTATGGCTCTTTGTTAATAGGTTATTCCAAGAAATCATATGAAAAGTACTCCAAAGTTGGAACAAAACATAAGAAAGTAGATAAAACCAAGCATGGAACATCAAAAATTATAGATACATTTGCAATGTATCAACATCCCCAAGCTTAACTCCTGCTTTTCCTCGAGTAGGTAAGTGATAAAAAGAAAGAATAATTTTTGAGGTGACATGCACCACCAAAGACTTGATCAAAGTATTTGTAAAAACATTCAAAGCTGGGATCATAGTACTTCAATCATAACATGAAAGACAAAGTTCTAGCAATAAGCAAAGAAACTATGATGCAACATGAAAAGGCACAAACAAAAGATTCATGAATAACAATTCTTTGCAAGAAGTTTGTTTGTTTCACATAAAGAAAACATAGCATAATAGTATTCAGCTTGTCCCTCATAGAGTAGCAAATATAAATGCATAGGACACCTTCAAAGTTCATAAGAGTGACTAGATACAAATAGTTTAAAACAAGCAATATCAAGTTAGTCATCAATCAAGTAGTCTTGGGACAATGCACATAGAACTAAGAATGGCCACTATGCTCTCAAAGTAGGTGCATAAAGATAGAAGGTGGAGACTCAATATAATGGTGGAAGAAAGGCCTTCATAGAAGGAAGCAGAGATTCAAGTTTCATAAAGAGCTTCCAAAAATTATGGTACTTATTAGCTTTCAGCTCTCATTGCCCCTATCATAAGCATCTTGAAGTGATTAAGGTTAAAGTGAACAAACTATGGTGTACATGCTTGACGAAGTATAAGTTAGAAATCTCATGCCCCTTGAATACGAGGGCCGCTCCTCATGCTACTCAAGTTTAGTCACCGGTAAGTTCTTGTCATCGTAAGTACATGTGTATCATAGAGAACCGCCAACGGGGTACCCCTTGCCCGATGATATGGAAGAATCCCCATATCAAAATGATAAGGCAAGCAGACAACAAGCATCTCAGCAATCTTCTTATTTACCATGGGAATATGGTGCTTTTTTCTCTCTTTCCTCTTTTCATAATCTCTTTTTTTTCTTTTTTTTCTCAATATAGGACACTTTTTTTAAGAAGAATTCTTCATAGACAGCTCATTATGGTTACACTGCAGGTTTCCACCATGTCAGCATGGATTAGACCAGCGGCCCAGGCGTTTCTCTAACACATATACATAACTCCATGGACTTACAAGCTCCCATTTCATTTCACACCGACGACATCCATATACAAAAGAGCATGATATCAACTAGGTACAAGTACCAAGTGCAATGTTGAAAGCGTTCCCCATGAAAGCATGGTTCTGCTAATTCCCAACAAATAAGTGCAGCATATACAACATAGAAGACACAATGGTTCAAGTTTATTAAGGGCAAGAAAAGTAAAGTGTGCCATCAAGTTTGTGAGAGCTTTAATCACAAGTTTTCTCATAGCAAGTTTAATTTGGAAGGTAAACAAAAGCATTAATATACTTAGAATAGCATAAGCTAGTATGTAGGTATGGTGGACTCTTTTGAATAACTTGGTTTAGGGAGTTGGATGCATGAGTGGAACTCATACTTGGTTGCGGAGGCTAGCAAAAGACTAGGAGCGACAAACTAAGAGAGCAATAATGGCCATAATCATGCAGAGCGACAAAACATCATTGATCAAAGCATAAAGTGATACTACAAGTTGAAAACTAAAGGATCATAAAGGCTATGGTGACTTGAGATAGTCATAACATGGTGTGAGCATGTCCCAAGTCAACCCAAATAAAGCATCAAAGGAGAATACCACTATACTATCCTTTAATATGCTAAAACAACGCATGATTCATCCAAGGCACATTAAGCAATATCAATTGTTTATAACAAGTCATGCTACAGCAAAGAATACTAAGCATAAAGCCAAAACAATATCAAGCATGGCATGACAGAGCATAGGCCACAGTCAAAAACAAGCTCTCTTTACCACTTAAGCATGAACTTTTCCTACTCTTTTCCAATCCAAACCAAACCATTTGAGAGAACTCACAAAGATAATAATAAATAAAGATCAGTGAGCTTGTCCCACAAATCCAAAAGGAAGAACTAAAAAGTTCTAAGCTGAAGCACAAGAAAACTAAGGCTAAACACAGTGCTAGCAAAAGAGAACACTCACAAAACAATAAGAACGAAAACTAGAGTGTTCTAGGCAATGAATAACGAGGCGTGTCTCTCTTCAAAAGAAGTGTGTTGGGATCTAACCAACTTATTCAGAAAACTAAGCAAACCAAAGAAAACGAAAAACCAAAAAGAAAACGAAAAAGAAGACACTCCAAGAAAAACACAACTGTGCATGAAACAATAAAAATGAAGAATTTGGAAGAAACCTGGGATTTTTATTGATGAAGAGGGGGATGCCTTGGGCATCCCCAAGCTTTGACGCTTGTACTTCTTGGATATTTCTTAGGGTGACATGCGTGGCATCCCCAAGCTTGAGCTTTAGTCCATCCGTCATCTCATTACTCATTTCTTCCATACACCTGAATTTTTTCCTTCATACAAAACTTCACACAATATTTATTAGCAACATTAGTGCACTCAAGATAATAACTCTTTGGGTTCAGTTTCAACATCAATAAAACTTCCATTAAAACAAAAGCTACGGTAGCACTTCCCTTAAAAAGCTCAATTCCCCAAAAGAAGTCAAAAAGGAACCAAAAAGGAGCAAATGCAGAAAATGGCAGAAATCTGTCAAAACAGACCAGCAGGTAAAGACGAATTTTTCAGAAAACCTTCTGTTGCTCCAATAAAAAAGTGTTGAACTAACGAAAGTTAGATAACAACCTGGGGCAGAAGCACAAAAATTCACGCCTCAAAAAGACATTCAGAGATTTTATACGAATTTTGACGGTGAAGCACATAAATCTATTTCGGGACAACAACTTTCCTAATCATTACTTCTCTCGCATTAGAGGTTACTCTTGGCATAAAAAGAAAATAAAAAGGATAAGGAGTGGTTATTACTGAAGTAATAACTTCCAAGACTCATCTAAAACTTTTGGGTTATCTCCCAATAAGTACTTTTGGGTTATCTCCCAATGATAGTTTAAGAAGATGCTCACATAAGAAATATAAATTGAAGTAAACGGAGAGCATCAAGAAGCAAATTCAAAACACATTTAAGTCTAACCCACTTCCTATGCATAGGAATCTTGTAAAGAAACAAGTCATGAAAGCACAAAGCAACAAGCATAGGAAAGCAAAACAAGTGCAACTTCAAGACTTTTAACATAAAGAGGGGAAACTTAATATTATTGAGATACATAAAACCCTGTTTCCCTCTCTCATAATAACTTTCAGTAGCATCATGAATAAAATTAACAATATAACTATCACATAAAATATTCTTATCATGAGCCACATGTATAAAACAATTGTTACTCTCCCTATAAGAATAGTCATTCTTATTAATCATAGTGGGAGCAAATTCAACAAAATAACTATCATTACTATTCTCATCACCATAATCATCAAATATAGGAGGCATATTGTAATCATAATTAATTTTCTCCTCAATAGTAGGTTGACTGAAAATATCATACTCGTCATTGTAATCATCATATATTGGAGGTTTTGTATCATCATAAGCAATAGAATAGCTATCTTCTAAAGTTGGGGAACTAAAAATATCATTTTCATAAAAACTAGCTTCCCCAAGCTTAGACTTTTCCATAGCATTAGCAATAATGGTGTCCAAAGAGTTCATACTAACAACATTGCTATTAGCATGCAAATAAAGTTCCATAGGTTTTCTAATTTTCTCTTCAAACACTTCATGTCCTAACTCAAGATAAATACTATAAAGCTCTCTAATTTTTGTTGTTGTTTTCCATTAAGCCTAACTAGTGAAAACAAGAAACAAAAAGACAAAATTGCAGAATCTAAAGGAAATAACTTTGAGCACTCACACTGGAGGATGTGAGTACCTTTTACCTTTCCTCCCCGGCAACGGCGCCAGAAAATAGGCGTTTGCCGTGGGAGGTTCTTCTTCTTTAATCCTCCGGTGTGAATACCTTTTACCTTACCTCCCCAGCAACGGCGCTAGAAAATAGCTTGATGTCTACACACTTCTATTCTTGTAGACAGTTGTTGGGCCTCCAAGTGCAGAGGTTTGTAGAACAGCAGCAAGTTTTCCCTTAAGTGGATCACCCAAGGTTTATCGAACTCAGGGAGGAAGTGGTCAAAGGTATCCCCTCTCAAGCAACCCTGCAATCAAGATACAAGAAGTCTCTTGTGTCCCCAACACACCCAATACACTTGTCAGGTGTATAGGGGCACTAGTTTGGCGAAGAGATAGTGAAATACAAGTGGTATGGATAATTATAAGTGGTAACGGTGATAGAAAATAGATTGATGGCGTGGAAGAGACTAAAGGCAACCAGAAATAAAGATGGAAGGAAGCAAACATGTAACAGATCTAATTGCAAACGGTGTATCAATGCTTAGAAACAAGGCCTAGGGATCATACTTTCACTAGTGAACACTCTCATATAAATATCTTCTCTTTATGATACTACTCTTAACTACTCTCCAGTTGGACACTCTAATCGTTGGTAGGGCTATAACAGCACTCCTCAAAGTAAGCCTTTCCCATCTAGAAAACCCCACACTATCACCTTGAGTACTAGATGAGTCCAACAAACACCACAATTTCATAAAGATATCCAACTCCAAATATAACTCATAACAAGTATTTGTAATCTCTAGCCTAAGTGCCACCATGGTGAGCACGCTGTCACTTTCACACACATGGGGAGAGCAGAGATTCATTAAAGCACTTGAGTAGCAGAATAGATCTATAGATTACAAGCTCATGATCTCAATATGATCATGCATAGAGAGAGAGATGAACACATAGCTACCGGTAGAACCCTTAGCCTCGAGAGAGATCTACTCCCTCCTCATTATGGGAATTAGCAATGGTGATGGAGATGGCGGTGGAGATCGATGGAGATGGCTCCGGGGGCACTTCCTTGTCCCGGCAGGGTACCGGAACAGATACTTTCTGTCCCCCAAATCTCCCCTTCGGTGGTGGCGGCGCGGCGGAACTTTTCATGGCTGGAGGCTTGACTCTTTAGGGTTTATGCATCGGGAGGCTTCTTATAGGCAAAGAGGCAAGGTCGGTGGAGTGCCAGGGGGCCCACACCACCTGGTGCCGTGGCTAGGGCTAGCCCGCGCCACCATCTGGTGTGGCCAAGCCCTGGCCCTCCGCCGTCTCGTATTCTGGCTCCGTGAGTCTTCTAGTAAAATAGGAACTTTGGCTTTTGTCCCCTCCAATTCCGAGAATATTCATTTTCTGACTTTCTGGAACCAAAAATAGTAGAAAACATGCAACTGGCACTGTGGCTCTTTGTTAATAGGTTAGTCCAAGAAATCATATGAAAAGTACTCCAAAGTTGGAACAAAACATAAGAAAGTAGATAAAACCAAGTATGGAACATCAAAAATTATAGATACATTTGCAATGTATCAATATCCTATTCTACAGTACGCTGACGACACTTTACTTATAATGCCAGCGGATACTCAACAGCTGCATAATCTAAAAGAGACCTGACAAAAATTTACCACCTCCACGGGGCTGAAGATTAATTACCATAAGTCAGCAATGGAACCCATCAATATTTCTACTCAGAGATGTTAGGATCTGGCTAATATATTTGGGTGTAATTGTGAAAGCATGCCCTTTACTTATCTTGGTTTACCAATGGGCACTACCAGACCGAGAGTGGACGACTTGATGCCCATAATATGAGAGATTGATAAGAAACTTTCTGGTATATCTAACATGCTAGCCTACAGCTCAAGAGTCATCACTATTAAATCAGTTATATCTTCCATACCAAATCATGAAATGTGTGCAATGAAAGTCCACCTTACCTGCCTTGAGCATGCGGACAAATCTACCAGATCTTTTTTATGGCATGGTAAGGATATTCATAAAAAAGGTAATTGCCTTGTACAATGGGAGAAAGTGTGCTTGGCAAAAGCTGCTGGAGGATTAGGTATACTCAAGCTGAGAGAACAAAAGAAGGCACTGCTGATCAAAAATCTATACAAGTTTTATAACTCTCAAGATATACCCTGGGTGGACTTAATTTGGAAAGCCCATTACCATAATGGCACCCTACCATCTCAGGATAACCAGAAAGGGTCATTCTGGTGACGTGATTGTGTAGCATTACAGGAAATTTTCAAGGAACAAACCAGAGTCATGCCTGACACTGGAAACTCGGTCCTACTATGGCTAGACAAGTGGAATGAAAATCTGGTTATGACTGACATGCCCCAGTTATTTTCCTTTGCCAAAAATAAAAAAAATTAGTATACACAAGGCAAAAGAGATTGCACAAGATGACATTTACGATCTTTTCAACTTACCCCTGTCAGTTATTGCAGTTGAACAGTGCAATAGACTGAATCAGCTTATTCTAGGACTAAATCTTCATACTGAGCAGACTAACGACAGATACCCAACTAAAAAGGTATACCCTAGAAACAACCCCAAATACCCAACTAAAAAGGTATACCTATCAATCATCAATCAACCGGTAGCACCTACACCTTACAAATGGATCTGGCAATCTGCTTGTCTACCAAAGCAAAGGTTTTTCTTCTGGCTCCTAATCCAAGATAGGTTGAATACAAAGGAACTTATGGGACAAAAGAATTTTTATGTTGAGTTTAGTGAATGTGTACTGTGCGAGGAGGATACTGAGGAATCCGTTTTGCATCTGTTCTTCACATGTGACTTTAGCCAAACATTATGGTGGAAACTTGGTCAGGAATGGAATGCTGATTTAAACCTGATTGATATGTTATTGGAAACCAAAAACAGAACTACAAACTGCTTCTTCAAGGAGACTCTGATTGCTGGATGTTGGAGTATATGGAACCAGAGGAACAAATTTATATTTGATGGAGGGCCGAGAGACATAGAGTAGTGATTTAATTTTTCCAAACATAGCATGGGATAGATCAGGCATCGGGTTAAACCCAGCCTGAAGGAGGGCATGCAAGATTGGCTAGATCTTTTGTAATTTTGTTCCTTTGAACTCTCACCCCATATGTAAATATTCCACCATCTTATTTAATATATAAAATCGACATAGTGGGGGTCTTCCCCACTATCTTTGTCAAAAAAAAAACAAGATGCCACAGTGTCAGTTGCCTGTTTTCTGCTGTTTTTGGTTTCAGAAAAGCTAGAAACAAAATATTCTCGGAATTGGACCGGACAAAAGCCAAAGTAAATATTTACCAGAAGACCCACAGAGCCAGAAGACGAGAGGGAGAGGGGCCATGAGGTGGCCACATCACCTGGTGGCACGGGCCAGCCCAGGCCGCGCCTAGGGGTGGTGTGGGCCCCTCGGGCGGCCACCGACCTTGCCTCATCGCCTATAAAATTCCCTCAGGACGAAAACCCTAAGTACCAGATCAGAATTCCACGAAAAGTTCTGCAGCGCTGCCGCCACCGAAGAGAAGATTCGGGGGACAAAAGTCTCTGTTCTAGCACCCTGCCGGGACAGGTAAGTGCCCCCGGATCCATATCCATCGACTCCACGCCATGTCCATCGCCGTTGCTGACTCCCATGATGAGGAGGGAGTAGTTCTCTCTCGAGGCTAAGGGCTCTACCAGTAGCTATGTGTTCATCTCTCTCTCTATGCATGATCTTATTGAGAACATGAGCTTTGTAATCTTGATCTATTTTGCTACTCAAGTGCTCTAATGAATCTCTGCTTATCCCCAGGTGTGTGAAGTTGACAGTGTACACACTGTGTGGCACTTTGGCTAAGATTACATAAATACTTGTCATGTGTATAATTTGAGTTGGATGTCTCTATGGGATTGTGGTATTTGTTGGAACCATCTAGCGCTCAAGGTGATAGTGAGGGATTATCTAGATGGGGAATGCGAACTTTAAGGTGTGCTGTTATAGCCCTACATCATCCAACCGGAGAGTAGTTCAAGGTAGCATTATGAAGAGAATATATTTATATGTGAGTGTCCACTAGTGAAAGTATGATCCCTAGGCCTTGTTTCTAAGCATTGAAACACCATACAATCAGTCATGTTACATGTTTGCTTGCTACCACTCTTATTTCAGATTGCAATTACCACTTATAATCATCCATATTACTTGTATTTCACTATCTCTTCGCCAAACTAGTGCACCTATACACCTGACAAGTGTATTGGGTGCATTGGGGACACAAGAGACTTCTTGTATCTTGATTGCAGGGTTGCTTGAGAGGGATACCTTTGACCACTTCCTCCCTGAGTTCGATAAACCTTGGGTGATCCACTTAAGGGAAACTTGCTGCTGCTCTATAAACCTCTACACTTGGAGGCCCAACACTGTCTACAAGAATAGAAGCGTGCGTAGACATCAGGCTTCCATGGAGCTCCTGGGTGATGATACTGATGATGCAACGACGATGGCTCCTCTTCGCTACCCAGTGGATCATATCACGGAGATGACACATTGTGAGCTACGTGTGAAAGTGGTGAACATAACCATGAAGGTGGCGGTCGATATGCCTTACCAATTGAACCTAAACCAACCTACCATTGTTTTCCGGTTCCACAGGGCTACGCTATTGTTGGGGATGGATGAAGTTGTGAACGAATTTGCATAGCCGAAGCTTGACTATCCTGCAAGTTAAGGGGATGTGACTGAACTGGGAGAAGCCAAAAACGGCACCATTCTATGGCGAAAGGAAAACAACATGCTTCCAAATTGGACGCCAAGGCCATCTACTCCTCTAAAGAGCACTCCATCTTCGCCACAGCCTCACCCGTCTCTAGCGCATCAGTCGACTTTGACGTTGCCTCGTCAGGCGCCATCTCCAATGCCTCACCCGTCTCTAGCGCAGTCGTCTTTGTCGCTGCGTCTGCCATCTCAGCCCACTAAGTCTTAGGGCCAAAAGCGGAAGAGTACCACCGCTACTCAAGGGAGTGGTAACCGATCACCGAAACATCGACTAGAGCCCCTCCGAAAAGTACCAAAGGTTCTTCCCATGAGAGCTTATTACTATACTCCAAAGGAGAATGAGGTGATCGCAAAGGCCAAAGAAAAACAGTGGTTTGATAACCTGAAGTGGCCGAAAGAGCCAGAGTTCCCCAGCACCGAAGAAGAAAAGCCAAAGTGCAAAAAATGATGAAGACTGATGGATCTGATTTTTGCCATCTTCCACTGTGTTTAAACGTTGTTTTTGGTCAAGCAATTGCCAAATAAAATATCAATATTTGCCACTAATAACAAATAATTGCAAATATATGCAAATCCCTTCTTTGATTTATGTTGTGCAGGAAATAACTGCTTTTAAGGCGAAATAAGGAGTCATAATGAAGGATTTTGAGGAAGTACACACGGCCAAGTAATTGGAGAGGCGTTCCAAGGCGTGAGCACGCTTAATGACCATTGGTACAGGCACGGTCCGCCCATACCGCCCGCCCGTACCAGGTGGCGATGGCTTCGTCTCGTCAAACCCTACAATTTTCGTGAAGACCCCTATATATTTCGAGGCTCCATCCGCCGGCCAGAGGGCCGCCATTCTCATATTGCATCACAACACCCCCAAAGGAGATCCACACCATTGTTCATCCATAGTTCATGCATTGTTCATCACTTCCACCATCCATCCCTCCACTAGCCATAGCCATTGCTTTGTACTTTTAGATCCCCTTGTGGTTTGGCAACCATTGTAAGAATATTTGATTCCAATCTAAATATTTGCATGATGTTTTCTATCTCCAATCTATTTGTTATGAGTGAGTAGTCCTCACGGGCTACGGGTTGGAAAGAAACCTCGCAACAATTATGTGCATCTAGATCATGGGAGAATTGTATTTTGCTTGGATTCATGATTTGTATCTTTTGTTTCTTCATCTCTCGTCTCGATCCATGGACTTGTGGGTACCCAAGATCCCACAGATTGATAAAAGCTTGAGGTGAGATACTTGGCTAGCGGCGATCTCATAGGAAACTCCATGACAAAAAGGGAAGTACGGTCTTTGCTTAGCGCCCCATTCAGGATCAACAACAACATCACCACTTAAAGCTTTAATCTATATTTACACTTAATAATCGTTTACAACCCGTGGCTTCGGTGTGCTCTCGGTTGGATTAAAAGTCTATTGCTATGTGATACATTGCAAATGTATCTATAATTTTTGATGTTCCATGCTTGGTTTATCTACTTTCTTGTGTTTTGTCCATACTTTGGAGTACTTCTCATATGATTTCTTGGACTAACCTATTAACAAGAGCCACAGTGCCAGCTGCTTGTTTTCTGCTGTTTTTGGTTTCAGGAAGTCAAAAAATGAATATTCTCAGAATTGGACGGGACAAAAGCCAAACTCACTATTTTACTGGGGGACACTTGGAGCCAGAATACGAGATGGAGAGGGGCTGGGGCCTGGCCACACCACCTGGCTGCGCGGCCAGGCCTGGCTCGTGCCAGGGGGTGGTCTGGCCACCCCAGGCACCTCCTCGGCCTCTCCTTCCGCCTATATATTGCCTCCGATACCAAAACCCTAAGTACCCGATCAAAAATCCACGAAAGAATCTGTAGCCGCCATCATCTCCATCCCAAGATCGGGAGGGATCGTAAGCTCTTCCTAGCACCCTGTCGGCCTGGAGGCCTTCTTCATCATCATGCAAGCCTCCGGTGTGATGCGTGAGTAGTTCATCTCTGGACTACGGTTCCATGTAGTAGCTAGATGGCTGGTTCTCCTCCTTTGTGCTTTAATGTTTAGATCTTGTGAGCTCCGTTCATGATCAAGATCATCTATTTGTAATTCTGCCTGTTGTGTTTGCGGGGAGCCGATGGATATTGATATGCTATTTCAGATTGATTATTGATTCTATCATGCCTTTGTTATTTGTGATCTTGCATGCTTTCTGTTGTTAGTAGCTATCTTGGCCAAGTAGATGCTAGCAACTCCAAGAGTTAGTATTTATGCTCGATAGTGGGTTCATGCCTCTGGTAATCTGGGGAAGTGACAGAAATCTCTAAGGTACTAGATGTGCTGTTGCTACTAGGGAGAAAACAACAATCCTTTGTTCATAAAACAATCGTATTGTTTACATTACACACAATTCATAATGCAATTATCTATTGCTTGGAACTTAATACTGGAGGGGGTTCGGATGATAACCTGAAGGTGTATTATTAGTCATAGATGCAGTTAGATGGCGGTCTATGTATAATGTTGTAATGCCCAATCGAATCTCAAAGGAGTCAAGATGAGTAGTATATGCTTGTATGCTTTCTCGATGTTTGTCAATTGCCCCGCTGTAATTTGTTCACACAACATGTTATCTATCTTAAGGAGAGCCACCTCTAGTGAACTATAGACCCCGGTCCTTTCTTTTACATTCAATCTACAATCAACTGTTTACTATTTTGTGTTTAGTTTTTGCAAATTTTTACTTCTTTCCATTCAATATGTTTAATCCTTTGTTTACAGCAAAACCAGTGAGATTGACAACATCATCGTAAGTTGGGGGCAAAGTTCTATGGTTGTGTTGTGCAGGTCTCCACGGTGCTGCTGGCACCGGTAGTGCGTCCTGCCAACGTTCAGCTAGCTACACCTTTTGGGTGTTTCCTTGCTCCTACTGCTACAATTAAACCTTGGTTTTGTACTGAGGGAAAACTTACTACTGTGCTCATCATACCTTCCTCTTGGGGTTCCCCAACAAGCTCGATATATTTTGGGCCAACAACTTTTTTTCTGGCGCCGTTGCCGGGGAGTCAAGGACAACTTCACAAGGGGAGTCCCTCATAACCAATCTCTTTACTTTGTTATTTTTGTTTTGCTTAGTTTACTTTTGTTTTGTTTGCTTTTTTCTTTATCAAAAACACACAAAAATTAGTTTTACTAGTTTGCTTTCTTTATCAAAAACACACAAAAAATGACTACTCTTGAAAACACTAAGTTGTGTGACTTCACTAGCACCAACAACAATAATTTTATGAGAACACCTATTGCTCCACCTGTCCCTGAAGCTACTTTCTTTGAGATTAAACCCGCTTCACTCAATCTTGTTATGAGAGAACAATTTTCTGGTATTGGTAATGAAGATGCTGCTGCCCATCTATAAGAGAGGCAATAATAAAGTGGTTATTATCTTATTCCATGTTTATGATAAATGTTTATTTTGCATGCTATAATTGTATTGATCGGAAACGTCAATACATGTGTGTTTAATAAACAAATAAAAGGTTCCTAGTTATGCCTCTCTTATAGACTAGCTCGTTGATTAACAAGATGATCAAGGTTTCTTGATCATGGACATTGGATGTTGTTAATAATGAGGTCACAACATTGGTGGAATGATGTGATGAACATTCATCCGAAGTATAGCATTACGATCAAATTCATTATGTTTATATTGCTATAACATCATACGAAGTAATCTTTATCCTTAGACCATGAGATCATGTTAATTGCTAACACCGGAAGAGTATCTTGATAACATCAAACGTCACACCATAACAGGGTGATATAAAGATGGGTTCAGTGCTACGAAGGTGTTATGTTGAGGCTCATGGATTAAGAGTGGAATTTGTCAATGCCGATGACGGATAGATATACTCTGGGCCCTCTCGGTGATATCACATTGAAATAGCTTGCAAGCAAGTGATGTGATCACTAGAATGTTATATCACGGGAACGAGAAAAGAGTGCATGTCGGTAACGAGAACAAACTAGGTATGGAGATACCGATGATCGAATCTTGGACATGTAATATATCGTGAGACAAAGGGATTTAGTTACTAGCGTTAAAGGTTCTCACGATCACAGAAGTCATCGTTGCATGTGTAGGAGTCAGTACGGATCTCCAGGTCCCGCTGCTGATTATTGATCGGAGAGGGGTCTCGATCATGTCTGCATTATTCGCGAACCGTAGGGTGACACACTTAAGAGTTACGGGACACCATTTTGGAGCACATATGTTTCAGACGAAAGAATTGCAAAGCGCAAGAATTGTTTCGATAGAAACCGGAAATTGTTTCGGGTGAAATTGCAGAAAGTGGTTCTGCATGTGATATTGAAATATTGCAAGGGGTTTTATGTGAATGTTTGTTAATTAAAGTAATTAACAAAATTCTGAATAACATTAATAAAAGAGTTTTATTAAAAGAGAGAGCATTAAATTTGGAGAAATTTAATGCATTTAAAGTGGAGACTTTAAAAGGGAATGTGAGGACGCATTTTAATGTGGAGGGGTTACCACCACTTGAATGGAGGAGGTGAAGAGACACCTCCTCCATGCGCCGGCCATGAAGGAGGGGCACCCCCTCCTCCTATAAAAGGCCCCCCTCTTCCTCCTTCATCCTTACACCTCCTTGTGAAGGATCTCTCTCCCCCTCTAGAATTATTTCCCCATGGTCTCGGATTAGCGAGATACATGTTCCCGGTGGCATTTCATCTGGAAGGAGTTGCTGCTTCCGCTGGATCGCTGGAGCGAGGAGGTGGAGGTTGTCCAGTGGCTTGAACGTGTGTGCGAGTACAGATGCGCTGCTGAGTTGCGGCGCTCGAACTTCCTCACGATCTTGAGATCGGCAAGTGTACGACTACATTAACCACGAGTTCCTACTCGTTAACAAAACTCGTTGTCTTCGAGGGTAAGTTCTCGTTGGATGTATGTCCACATGTTGCTTTGTCCCTAGTAGATAGATCTTGGCGTGTAGTTCACATCGTAGGAAATTTTTTGTTTTCTATGTTGCGGACCCAACAGTGGTATCAGAGCCTGATCTATGCGTATGTGCTTTGCACGGGTAGTACACATATGTTTATATGTGGGCGATGATGATCATGTTATTGCATCTTCTATGTATTTTGGATATTGGTGGCATAGTGGGATGAAGCGACCCGGACCAACCTTACATGTCATCGTACATGAGACCGGTTCCACGACTGACATGCAACTTGTTTTGCATAAGTGGCTAGCGGGTGTCTGTCTCTCCTACTATAGTCAATATCTGATTTACAACGAGTTGCTAATAACTTAGTTATCCTCGTTGTGGTTCATGTTCGTAGGTGAGAACGGTTCTATCTCCGAAAGCCCTAAGCCACGTAAAACTTGCAATTGATAAATTAGAGGCGTCTAGTTTAGATCGTTGCTGGGCTAGTGTCTTGATATGGTATTGTTGTAAGTAGATGTATGATAGATACTCTTACAACACACTCAACGTGTAAGTTCCATAGACCTTGGCCTTACACACAAAGGAATGATAGAGATCATACCACGATGCAAGTGATAGAGATCAAATGCATGGACCATATCATCTCACTTTACACATTAGATGTTAGCATCTTATACTGCTAGTTTGGCGCATTGGGTAGCATTGTAAGATGATCCCTCATTTAGATATCAAGATAAAAATGTGTTCTTCCTTAAGTATGCACCGTTTTGGGGATCGTGTTTCGAGACATCACGTGATCATCAGGTGTACTCGAATCTACGCTTTCATAGGAACGGGTGTAAGACAGTTTTACACACGCGAATACTAAGGTTCTTACTTGGCAAGCCTAGCATGTATAGACATGGCCTCGGAACACAGACCGAAAGGTTAAGCATGAGTCATATAGTTGATATGATGCCCATATAGATGCTCGCCTTTGAATCTACATCAACTCACGTGATGATCGGATTGGTGTAGTGGATTTGGTTCATGTAATCACCAAAAAGTCACAAGGGATGTCGTTTTTGAGTGGGAGTTCATTTCTAATTTGGATTAGTTGAACCAAATTTGTCATAAATTAAATCAAAGTGAATTTGCATAGTTTGTTGTAGTCATTGGCATTCGTTTTCTACCTTATGCTTAGTTTTTATTTGAGATAATAGAACTATAGAATTCTGGATATTTACTTTACGAACTGGTATCGTATTGTTTTGAATGTCAAATTAAAGTTTATAAGTCCTATTGCAAACTTTCAGCAAACTCTATTTACTCCATGAAGTTTAATAAGTAGTATTAAATCAAGAGTAAGAATTCCAATGTTAGTATCTAAAGTATCATGTTTGCCTCCATGATTATTGATATACAAAAGTTGTTTTAATATCAAGATTATATTGGAGCTGAAAATTGTTTCAGAAACCATCATGTGTGAAAGATATTGTGATATCTGAAATAATGTTTTTGGTTGCATAATGATAGAGTATAATTTAGGAAAATACATGTTCTCATATTGTATGAGAATTTGTGAAGGTTGGAGATGCTAGGAATCCGAATCTACCAAAAAGGTTTTGGGAACTGATATTATACTCGTGATTCTTCCTTATAGGATATAGTAGCTTGATCATGAAAGTTGTCATGATAAGGATGAATAGAAGATGTAAGTAAAATGTTTACTACACTAATAGATTACTAAAGAATGGATTTTTGGAAGAATGCCAAACATTTGATGATGGTGATCCACTTAAAAGTGCAAGTCCAAAGGTATTAGTATTTGACTATATACAAGCTTTGTACCATGTGTCATGTTGATGCACCACTATTGATGTTGATAGATTCTTTTAAAAGCAAAGGAATTGCTGAAAGAGAATCTATAAAATATTTGGCAGAAAATAAAAGGTTGGAGATGTCCAACTTGGGTATATAGAAGATATACATGTTATGGTTGTATTCCTTGCTTATTAAACAATGTGGTTCTTAGGTATTGGATACCGATATTGGATACGGAATTGGTTGGTATGAATTGTCATACAGGACAACGCAATTCATGAACTGCAATGGCCTAAGTAACTAGCAAGAGAATAAGTGATGATGATCATCGAAAACAAATAAAGTGTTATTGTGCTTTTTCGTTGTCGTCAAACCTAGCCTTCAAGATTTGTTTTAATAATTGTTATTTTGTTCCGATATTACGAGAACAATGGTTGTTCAAATAATTACCATATTCCATAAAGGATGGATGAACTTTTACAAGTCTACTGGGAGAAATCACATCCATAAACACTTTTGCTAAAATGTCGCAAGACAAATGATTGAAAGATCACTTATGAAGTGACATCGCTGTTTAAATTATATTGGAAAGAAAACATGAAGAAACTCCATGTTGATGGATTTTTGGAGTCTTTGATTTTGATCAATTGACGCATGTGAGACTTTCCTCGAGATAATTGAAACTCCGTCCATAGGCCAGAGAGGAACGGATGACTAGCTTATTGGAAATTGTGCATGTTGATGTGCAGAGTCCATTATGTGTAGCCATATGCGATGGATCTTTTTGCTTCATATGCTTTCTTCGAAAATGTAACATCCCAAATTTTGTAATTTCAGATGTTACTAGAAGCATGCATCATATCATTGCATCATGGCATCACATATCAAAACTGCATCAGGTATTTTCTTAAACCCCATAGTCAATTATAGACAAAAGGGGGGTAAAACCTTTTTGAACCACTAAAACCCTTGCAAAAGTGTTATGTTAAAGTCCTACTCTAACCCTCTTCTTTTTACAACATTTTAGAAACAAATTTCGTCTAATTCGGAGTACGTTTGCAAAAGTTATTAAACAAATAGCAAAACAGAAAATATTAAAAAGAATAAAAAAAAGGAAACCTAACCTAGGCGGGCCAGCCGAAGCCAGCCCGCTTCCTATTCACCGCGCACGCCCGCGAGCGAGCGGCGCTTACCGCGAACGCCCGGCTGGGCCGGCCCAACACCGTCGCCAGTCGCCAGCCCGCCCCGCGCCTGCAGCCGCCGACAGGCGGGCCCCACCCGTCAGCCGCCTGCCGCTGCCTCCGAGTCCAGGACGAACACGCCGCCGTCTCCGCGTCGGCGCCAACCACCTCCGGCCGATTCAGAACAAATCCGTAGTCCCCACGCCAAGAAATCACGTCTTTATAAATCCCCGGCACGCCTCACCAAAAATCCTAGGTTTTCTTTCGCTAACCGCCACCGAGCCGCCGCCAATCCCTCGCCGGAGCCCCGCCGCCTCCGTCGCCTCTAGCCGTCGCCCGCCATCGCCTCGGGAAGGAGGAGCCGATGCCACCCCGGGGAACGCATCCACGGCGAGGACCCGGTCGTCGTCGACTACTCCACTGGGCCGGGGGAACACCGCCTCGCCACCGCACCTCGTCGCCGACACACCGCCGCCGTCACCGTCGACCAGCCGTCGCCGCCGGTGAGTTCCCTGCCGCCCCCGTCCGTTCGATCGAGAACCGACAGCCAGATTAGACTGGCCGTACCAAACCGGTATCGGCCAATCGCGTTGCGCCACGTGGCAGCCGCCGCGTCGACGTCACACGCTCCTCGCTGACCAATCCCGCGCCGCCACGTGTCTCCACGTCGCTGGCCACCTTTTTGTTTTTATTTTAAAATAGGCAGAAATTGCTCCAATCTTGTAAAATCCATAGAAATTCGAGTATTAGTCCAAAAATTGCGTATAATATACCGTTGGATTCATATTTTCGAGTAGAACACAGATCTACAATAATATTGCTGTTTTCCACAGAAATCTTGTAGTAGGACTTAAACGTTAGATTAGAGTATTTTAATTCTAGAAAATTATCCGTAGCTCCGTTTTAGTTGATTCTTGTTGTGTTGGCTTTGTTTCGACAAAAACTTCTGTAGAAAATTGTCTTATCATGCTTAGGGTGTTCAGATCTGTCTCGAGGTAGATTGGAGTTGTAGATCTAGTTTTGAACTTGGTTATTTAGGGTTTAACCCAAAATACTTAAAATCTATGGGGAATTAATTTTAATGATATCCCCAACTCAACAACACCCCTGAATAAAACCCTTGGTCAAATTTGAATCCATCCTTGCATATTACCATGTTGCATGCATGCATAATTGACTTCGTGACTTGTTTTGTGCAAATTGTGATTGGATCCATGTTTGTTTCGTTAGATTGCTCTGCGCTGAGGAGTACTGTTATGTAGATTGCTGCTCGGATCAAGGCAAGTTACACCACTTGTTCATGTTTATGACCTAGTTTTGACTATGCATGTTTTACTCTTCAAATTCTGTAGTATGCATGTGTAGGATTTTGGTAGATTTTCTTAGAACTATTTTCACAAGTGCGGTTTTGTAGTATGCCATGAGTAGCTCTATGCTTAGGAATTTTCCATCCCAATAGGTTATCCTGTTTTTCTAAGTTATGCTTGCTATGCTATATACTTGTATATATCAAGTACCGTTGGGAGGGTTCAAAAGACTCAAACATTTTCGAAGTACGAGAGCTCTCTCGAGCGAACTTTTCTTCTCCAAAACCCCCTTCAAAATAAAACTAAGTTTTCTTCTGGGCGGAATGGTTGTCAGGACAATGAGTGGGTTTTTGTTAGAGGACGGCCGCCCAGGAATCAAACAAGTCTGCCATGTTTCAGAATTCAGAAGCTTCCCGTGCAACCACAATACATATGGGCTCTATCTTGGCTTAGTACTTAGTGGGAAACCTCAGCGGGGTACCAACATTTGGAGGTTCTTTGCACGGTTGGATCCATCTGGTAGAGGGGCTACTAAGGGAAGGCTTCGCCATGGTCTTGTCTATAATAGGACTTGATCGTGTATTCTGGGGAAAGTGCACAACCTCTCGAGAGTATTGCAACCTGATCGATCAGCCGTGTTCACGGAAACAGAACAACATTGAGCATCTGAAGGATGGAGCCTCTAGAAGATCTTCCTCTCTCTTTTACAAACCTAACGTTTTATAAACCCCAAGGCGTGAGTAATATCGCCATTGGGTGGGATTTTTGGAACTTGGTGCGTAATATCCAAGTGCTAGCTTGATTGGGCACTTGGTGAGTAATATCCACGTGTTCCATTCGACCCTATACTATTTATCAAAGTTTACAAAGTAGGGAAAACTTTCTTCCTCTTTTCTTATTACATTGATAAAATTGGCTTTATGCAAATGAACCCCAGAGCCTACTCTTATCCTTGCATGTAGAGATAGTCTTACTCTTTCCTTGGTGTAATTTGCCAATACATTCAAAGTATTGACCCAACTTGTTGGCTGCACGTCTTATGTGCAGAATCCGAAGATTGAAAGGTGCGTAGGGATCGCGGGTCTTCACGCAGCTAGCCTGAGGCGTTGATGGACTCAAGTTTTAATTAGTTTCCGCTGTTTCATTTGAGCTAGCTATAAGCTATGCAAGTTGTAATAAATATACTCTGGATTATTCGTGTAATAATGACTTGTGTTTTACATGATATTCATCCACTGTGAAGTGCTAGCTATTGATCCAGGGACTAGCATGTTAATCATAGGGACTTAGGATCCATAATGATCCGAGGTCACAACAGATGGTATCAGAGCAAAAAGTTGCCTGTAGGACGTGAACCCTAGGATTGGAAACCACCTTTACCATGTGTGTTTTTGCTTTCTCTGTTCTTCTAAGTTTTTGTACTCTTCTAGTATTTCTCTTCCTTATCACCTTGTGCCTAATTTTCTCTCTCCTAACCTAAAAGATGACGGCCTTCTACTACGACACCGCCGAAGACATCAAGTGCCTGCGCTTCGGGGAATGCCTCCTGGACATCATCAAGACATTATAGTTACCCATGCCATAAATCAAGGGAAGCGAGTTGAGGAAGATGCACAAGGAAGGATGCTGGGCGATTGAAGTCATCCAACCAGGACGCAGTCAGACAGAACCCAAGACAGAGACCATTTTACTCAATGTCACCAGCGACTCCAAGGAGAAAGGACTTAGCATCAGCTTGCATGAGCTCATTGGACGCCTTAGCGGACGCCACCATGAAGAGGTTGAAGGCCACTAC
Source organism: Avena eriantha (assembly GCA_910589775.1). Lineage (NCBI taxonomy): Eukaryota > Viridiplantae > Streptophyta > Magnoliopsida > Poales > Poaceae > Avena > Avena eriantha. Next base: position 402,333,982 of record OU342740.1, on the reverse strand, counting down.
ATCAAACTCTTTGGAAGACGTGATGGGAAGGGAGTTCCAATCGAGTTAACCCCGGAGGAAAGGAAGACATGCAAGCGTCGAAGAATCCAATATCAAGACTTGGAGTTCCACATCAATGACCTTCAGAAGGGGAGCTGCCTTGAGATCGTGAGGAATGACGAGCTTTGTGCCCTAGTCAAGGAGAAGGACGAGAAGATCGAAGAGCTGGAAGAGAAGATCAAGTCCCTAGGAGGGGAGCTCACCACCCAAGACAAGAGGTTCACTAATCAAGAGACGAGGGTGCAAGATAAGAACAAGAGGATTAGGGAGCAAAGTCTAGTGCTCACAAAGAACGAGATGGAGTTCAAGAACCTTGCCACCATGTTGAAGGACCTACGAGCAGCCAAGAGGAGCTTGGAGGAGAAGATCACGCCCGTGACTATGGGGTCATGTTTGATCAAGAAGCTACAGAAGGAGAAGAAGGAACTCCGAGCGAAGCTAGAAGCTCCTACCCAGGAGCTGCAAGAGGTGAAGGAACTTCAAGGGAGGCTCGAAGCTACAACACCGGAGCCACATGAGGTGAAGGAACTTCAAGAGAAGCTTGAAGCCACAACGAGGGACATGGAGCTATACAAGTCGCTGCTGGAAAAGGAAGGCTTCATCATTGAGGATGAGGAAGTGGATGATGAGTAGAGTAGTTGGACCACCTTTAGTTCTATAGTCAAACGTTATTCGCGATTGTAATGAGTACCAAAAATTTTATAAGGGTTAGTTAAATTTGGTTGAGTGTGTGGATTATGTGCCTTGTGTGCCTTGCTTTTCTCGGGTGTTTTTCTTCTCTTGTTTACATAAGGGTAGGAGTATATTCCTTAGGCTTTCTATCTATTTCTTAACTTGTCTCCCAAACCCTCCAGATGGCGAGACGTGGAAACAACAATAACAACATGCCCCCAGAGATAGCACAACTTCTGAACTCCCAAAATCAGTTGATCCAACTCCTCACTCAAAACATGCAAAACAACAACAACAACAACCCGCCGCCTCCACCACCTCCACCACCCCAACAGGATCGCTTGACTCGGTTCTTGAGGTTGAACCCTCCAATTTTCTCAAGTAGTTCTAAGCCAATTGTGGCAGATGACTGGCTCCGCACTATCAACAAGAAGTTAGACACCGTCCAAGTTGTTGGAGCTGATAGGGTGCGCTTCGCCGCGCACCAACTTGAGGGACCAGCTGCTGAATGGTGGGATAACGACCAGGTCACCCACCCCGATATTGAAGCTATCACCTGGAACCAGTTTGAAGCAGCCTTTCATACTCATCACGTAGCCGCGGGAGTCATGTCACTTAAGAGACGTGAGTTCTGCGACTTGAAGCAACTACACCGCTCTGTCTCCGAGTATGGGGACCTTTTCAACAAGCTGGCACGTTATGCACCTGATGATGTATCCACTGATGCTAAGAGACAGGAGGAGTTCTTAAGGGGACTTAATGATGAAATATCTATTCAGCTTGTAGCTCTGAAGTTTAACAACTATCAGGAACTTCTGGACAGGGCAGTTGTGGTTGAAGCAAAGCAAAGGAGTATAGAGAACCGAAAGAGAAAGTCCACCTTACACAAGCACAACTCTGCCCCATATCAGAAGCAACGCACTTCGTCACCACCACCCCACAACCACAATGGCCACAACCACAATGGTCATCGTCATGGAGGACATAACCACAATGGCCATAAACACCGCAATGGAAATGGCAACGGGAAGGATTTTAGTGAAGTGTGCTTCAAGTGTAACAAGATAGGGCACTATGCAACTACTTGCCCCGAAAGGACGAAGAATGGAAATGGTAATGGAAATGGCAACGGACACAACCATGGGAATGGTAATGGAAATGGGAAGAAGCCGAATCCGTTCATCAAAGCCACAGTGAATCATGTCTCCGTGGAGGATGCTCGTGAGGCACCTGACTCCGTGATTGGTAAGTTCAAGCTTAACTCCACAACTGCAGTTGTTCTTTTTGATACTGGTGCATCACATTCATTCATATCAAGGGTATTTGTGGATAGAGGCAAGATACCTACGGAGACTATTAGTACTCCCCTAAGGGTAAGTTCTCCTGGAGGAGAAATAGTGGCAAACTCTGGATGTCGTGGGTTAGAACTAAGGATTGGGGCGCACACCTTTCCCACCAGCCTAGTCGTTCTGGAATCATAAGGCTTAGATATAATTTTGGGCATGAATTGGATGACCGAATATGAGGGAGTCATAGATTGTGCCAAAAGGACTATCGCACTCATGACTCCGGAAAAGAAAAGGATCCGCTTTAAGTCAGCTTTCGCACTCAAAGGAAGTATGGTGAACTCTCTTAAGGGGGTTAGCATGGAGGATGTGCCAATTGTGAAGGAGTATCCAGATGTGTTTCCGGAAGAATTGCCAGGGATGCCTCCCGACCGAGACATCGAGTTTCTCATTGACTTGATGCCTGGTACTGGACCCATAGCAAAGAGACCGTACAAAATGGATGTAGTTGAGTTGAAGGAACTTAAGAAACAGCTTAGAGAGCAATTGGACAAAGGCTTCATTCAACCAAGTGCGTCATCTTGGGGAGCACCTGTCTTATTCGTGGAGAAGAAGGATAAAACCAAGAGACTAGTCGTGGACTACCGATCGTTGAATGAAGTGACAATCAAGAACAAGTACCCTCTACCCAATATTAACGACCTGTTTGACCAGTTAAAGGGAGCTAGTGTGTTCTCTAAGATTGATCTCCGATCAGGATATTTCCAGCTAAAGATCCGGGAACAGGATGTACCCAAGACAGGTTTCACCACGAGGTACGGATTGTATGAATACACCGTGATGTCGTTTGGCTTAACCAGTGCCCCAGCATACTTCATGACTATGATGAACAAGGTGTTCATGGAGTACTTGGACAAGTTTATTGTGGTATTCATTGATGACATACTCATATACTCCAAGGACGAGAAGGAACATGAGAGGCACCTGCGCCTAATCATGGAAAAGTTAAGGGAACACAAGTTGTATGCCAAATTTAGCAAATGTGAGTTCTAGTTGAAGGAAGTGGGATTCCTTGGTCATATTGTATCAGCTAAAGGTGTTGCCGTGGACCCAAGTAAGGTAGCTTCCGTGACAGAATGGGAGTCTCCTAAGAATGTGGGTGATATTAGGAGTTTCCTGGGTCTTGCGGGATATTACCGAAGGTTCATTGAAAACTTTTCCAAGATAGCAAAGCCTATGACAGAGTTGCTGAAGAAAGAGAAGAAGTTCCAATGGACCGAGGCATGTGAAGCAAGTTTTCAAGAGTTGAAGAAGCGCCTAGTAACAGCACCAGTTTTGTGTCTCCCTGACATCCAAAAGGACTTCCAGGTCTATTGCGACGCTTCCCGGCAAGGACTCGGTAGTGTACTGATGCAAGATGGAGAAGTAGTGTCTTACGCCTCTCGACAACTTAAGAACCATGAGAATAACTACCCCACGCACGATTTGGAACTAGGATCAGTTGTGCATGCGCTCAAGGTATGGAGACATTACCTAATGGGCAAACATTGTGATGTGTTCACGGATCACAAGAGTCTTAAGTATATCTTCACTCAAAAGGAATTAAATATGAAGCAAAGAAGATGGCTTGAGCTCATCAAGGATTATGACTTAGACCTGCAGTACCATCCTGGAAAGGCCAACGTTGTGGCTGACGCCTTAAGCCGGAAGGTCTATGTAAATGGACTTACCATGGGAGAACTTCCAAATGATTTGTGTGAACAATTCAAGGACCTCAGGTTGGAAATAGTTCCGGAGGGATACTTAGCAACTATGGAGATAGTGCCAACGCTTCTGGACCAAATTAAAGAGGCCCAGAAGGGGGACAAAGAGTTGGAAGAAATAAGAGCTAATATAAGCAAGGGTAAAGCAAAAGGGTTTCACACGGATGAACAAGAAACACTTTGGTATGAGAAGCGTCTGTGCGTTCTCGATGACCCTGATATCAGGAAGTTAATCCTTCAGGAAGCTCACGATTCGCCTTACTCAATTCATCCCGGTAATACAAAGATGTACATGGATGTGAAAGATAGGTTCTGGTGGAACAACATGAAAAGAGAAATTGCTGAATATATCTCCTTGTGTGACGTATGCAACAGAGTTAAGGCCGAACATCAAAAGCCAGCAGGACTGTTGTAGCCATTACCTGTGCCTGACTGGAAGTGGGGCAAGGTAGGCATGGATTTTATCACAGGACTACGGCGGACTCGTTCAGGGTATGACTCCATCTGGGTAGTGGTCGACCATTTCACAAAGGTGGCCCACTTCATTCCCGTAAAGACCACCTATACGAGTGCTAAACTTGCCAAGATTTACATGTCAAGGATCGTAAGTCTTCATGGTGTACCCAAGGGGATTGTCTCGGATAGAGGTACCCAATTCACCTCTAAGTTTTGGCGATAGCTACACGAGTCTCTAGGGACACGACTGGAGTTTAGTACTGCCTTCCACCCACAAACCGATGGACAAACGGAAAGAGTTAATCAGATCTTGGAGGACATGTTAAGAGCCTGTGCGCTAGACTATGGGTCTAGTTGGGATGATAACTTGCCATATGCGGAATTCTCATACAATAACAGCTACCAAACTAGCATCAAGATGGCCCCATTCGAAGTTCTATATGGTAGAAAGTGTAGGACTTCCGCTGCTATGGAGTGGAGTAGGAGAACATAGTTTGTTTGGACCTGAACTGATCAAGGATGCCAAAGAAAAAGTGAGACAGATCCAAGACAGGTTAAAAATACCCCAATCCAGACAAAAGAGTTATGCTGATTCCAAGCGCAGGGATGTGACTTATGAAGTGGGAGACCGTGCGTATCTCCGAGTTTTGCCACTACAAGGAGTTAAGAGATTCGGAATTAAGGGGAAGTTAGCACCCCGATTCATAGGGCCTTACAAAATCTTGGGTCGTAGAGGGGAAGTTGCCTATCAGTTGGAATTGCCCGAAGTGCTAACGGTTCACGATGTTTTCCATGTGTCGCAACTAAAGAAGTGTCACCCGGAAATGGCTGAAACCCCACTAAAGGATACGGTTCCGTTGGAAGAAGTTCAACTAGAAAACGATCTCACCTATGAGGAAAAACCTACCCGAATTTTGGAAATAGCCGAGAGAATCACTCGTACCAAGACTATCAGGTTTTGCAAAGTTCAATGGAATCACCATTCCGACGAAGAGGCCACGTGGGAACGTGAAGAAGACCTGAAGAAAGAACACCCACACCTATTTGCTAACCAACCTGAATCTCGAGGACGAGATTCTTCTTAAGGGGGGTAGGTTTGTAACATCCCAAATTTTGTAATTTCAGATGTTACTAGAAGCATGCATCATATCATTGCATCATGGCATCACATATCAAAACTGCATCAGGTATTTTCTTAAACCCCATAGTCAATTATAGACAAAAGGGGGTAAAACCTTTTTGAACCACTAAAACCCTTGGAAAAGTGTTATGTTAAAGTCCTACTCTAACCCTCTTCTTTTTACAAAATTTTAGAAACAAATTTCGTCTAATTCAGAGTCCGTTTGCAAAAGTTATTAAACAAATAGCAAAACAGAAAATATTAAAAAGAATAAAAAAAAGGAAACCTAACCTAGGCGGGCCAGCCGAAGCCAGCCCACTTCCTATTCACCGCGCACGCCCGTGAGCGAGCAGCGCTTACCGCGAACGCCCGGCTGGGCCGGCCCAACACCGTCGCCAGTCGCCAGCCCACCCCGCGCCTGCAGCCGCCGACAGGCGGGCCCCACCCGTAAGGCGCCTGCCGCTGCCTCCGAGTCCAGGACGAACACGCCGCCATCTCCGAGTCGGTGCCAACCACCTCCGGCCGATTCGAAACAAATCCGTAGTCGCCACGCTAAGAAATCACGTCTTTATAAAGCCTCGGCATGCCTCCCCAAAAGCCCTAGGTTTTCTTTCGCTAACGGCCACAGAGCCGCCGCCAATCCCTCGCCGGAGCCCTGCCGCCTCCGTTGCCTCCAGCCGCCGCCCGCCATTGCCTCGGGAAGGATGAGCCGACGCCACCCCGGGGAACGCATCCACGGCGAGGAGTCGGTCGTCGTCGACTACTCCACCGGGCCGGGGGAACGCCGCCTCGCCGCCGCACCTCGTCGCCGACGCACCGCCGCCATCGCCGTCGTCGCCGTCAACCAGGCGTCGCCACCGGTGAGTTCCCTGCCGCCCCCGTCCGTTCGATCGAGAACCGACGGCTAGATTAGACTGGCCGTACCGAACCGGTATCGGCCAATCGCGTTGCGCCGCGTGCCAGCCGCCGTGTCGTCGCCGCGTCAGCACCTCGTTGACGTCACATGCGCCTCGCTAGCCAATCTCGGGCCGCCACGTGTCGCCGCGTCGCTGGCCACCTTTTTGTTTTTATTTTAAAATAGGCAGAAATTGCTCCAATCTTGTAAAATCCATAGAAATTCGAGTATTAGTCCAAAAATTGCGTATAATATACCGTTGGATTCATATTATTGAGTAGAACACAGATCTACAATAATATTGCTGTTTTGCCACAGAAATCTTGCAGTAGGACTTAAAGATTAGATTAGAGTATTTGAATTCTAGAAAATTATCCGTAGCTCCGTTTTAGTTGATTCTTGTTGCGTTGGCTTTGTTTCAACAAAAAATTCGGTAGAAAATTGTCTTATCATGCTTAGGGTGGTCAGATATGTCTCGAGGTAGATTGGAGTTGTAGATCTAGTTTTGAACTTGGTTATTTAGGGTTTAACCCAAAATACTTAAAATCTGTGGGGAATTAATTCTAATGATATCCCCAACTGAACAACACCCCTGAATAAAACCCTTGGTCAAATTTGAATCCATGCTTGCATATTACCATGTTGCATGCATGCATAATTGACTTCGTGACTTGTTTTGTCCAAATTGTGATTGGATCCATGTTTGTTTCGTTAGATTGCTCGGAGTGCGCTGAGGAGTACTGTTGTGTAGATTGCTGCTCGGATCAAGGCAAGTTACACCACTTGTTCATGTTTATGTCCCAGTTTTGACTATGCATGTTTTACTCTTCAAATTCTGTAGTATGCATGTGTAGGATTTTGGTAGATTTTCTTAGAACTATTTTCGCAAGTGCGGTTTTGTAGTATGCCATGAGTAGCTCTATGCTTAGGAATTTTCCATCCCAATAGGTTATCCTGTTTTTCTAAGTTATGCTTGCTATGCTATATACTTGTATATATCAAGTACCGTTGGGAGGGTTCGAAAGACTCAAACATTTTCTAAGTACGAGAGCTCTCTCGAGCGAACTTTTCTTCTCCAAAACCCCCTTCAAAATAAAACTAAGTTTTCTTCTAGGCGGAATGGTTGTCGGGACAACGAGTGGGTTTTTGGTGGAGGACGGCCGCCCAGGAATCAAAGAAGTCTGCCATGTTTCAGAATTCAGAAGCTTCCCGTGCAACCGCAATACATATGGGCTCTGTCTTGGCTTAGTACTTAGTGGGAAACCTCACCGGGGTACCAACATTTGGAGGTTCTTGGCACGGTTGGATCCAGCTGGTAGAGGGGCTACTAAGGGAAGGCTTCGCCATGGTCTTGTCTATAATAGGACTTGATCATGGATTGTGGGGAAAGTGCACAACCTCTCGAGAGTATTGCAACCTGATCGATCAGCCGTGTTCACGGAAACAGAACAACATTGAGCATCTGAAGGATGGAGCCTCTAGAAGATCGTCCTCTCTCTTTTACAAACCTAACGTTTTATAAACCCCAAGGCGTGAGTAATATCGCCATTGGGTGGGATTTTGGGAACTTGGTGCGTAATATCCAAGTGCTAGGTTGATTGGGCACTTGGTGAGTAATATCCACGTGTTCCATTCGATCCTATACTATTTATCAAAGTTTACAAAGTAGGGAAAACTTTCTTCCTCTTTTCTTATTACATTGATAAAATTGGCTTTACGCAAATGAACCCCAGAGCCTACTCTTAGCCTTGCATGTAGAGATAGTCTTACTCTTTCCTTGGTGTAATTTGCCAATACATTCAAAGTATTGACCCAACTTGTTGGCTGCACGTCTTATGTGCAGAATCCGAAGATTGAAAGGTGCGTAGGGATCGCGGGTCTTCACGCAGCTAGCCTGAGGCGTTGATGGACTCAAGTTTTAATTAGTTTCCGCTGTTTCATTTGAGCTAGCTATAAGCTATGCAAGTTGTAATAAATATACTCTAGATTATTCGTGTAATAATGACTTGTGTTTTACATGATATTCATCCACTGTGAAGTGCTAGCTATTGATCCAGGGACTAGCATGTTAATCACAGGGACTTAGGATCCATAATGATCCGAGGTCGAAACAGAAAATTTTGAAAGTTGTTCAAAGACTTTCAATATGAAGTGGAAAATCATTGTAACAAGAAAAAAAGAGTTTATGATTCGATCATAAAGGAAGATATTTGCGTTACATGTTTAGCAAAACACCTAAGATTTGGATTTCCCGATAAACCACAGGAGTATGGTATGTTCGAGAGATGAAATCAAACCATGTTTGACATGGTAAAATCAAAGGTGTCATTTATAAAACTGCCATTATGTTTTAAGGATTGAAGCTTTAGAGACTACCGCTTTTACACTGAAAAGAGAACCATCGTGATCCATTGAAATGAGACCATATGAGTTATGGTTTGGGATAAAACCCGAATTGTCTTTTCTTAAATTTTGGTATGCTATGCATAAGTAAAATGTTTACAACCAAAGTCGGATAAGCACGTCTTTGTAGGTTATCCCAAAGAATTTGTTGGGAATTTCTCCATAACACCGAGGACAAAAGAGTTTGTTACTTGGAACGTCAAGTTTCTTGAGAAGGAATTTTTCGTGAAAAGTTAAGTAGGAGGACAATAGAACTTTGATGAGGTTGTTGAACCTTAGCTATATGTGCTAAGTAGCGCAGCGCCGGAAAGTGTCCCGGTGGCGGCCACAATGCTCATGGCTCTTGTGATTACAAAAGGTGTGATCTCGGAGATTAGAGTTCCTATAGAACCGTGTGTGTCGGTAAGAATCAAATAGTAAGATTTGATAAGCAAGTCGTTATTGTTTTGACAATGATGAACCGACTACATGCAAAGAAGCGATGATGGGCCCTGACTCCATAAAATGACTAGAAGTCATAGAATCCGTGATAGTATCCATACACGAGAAATCAAGTTTCTGAACTTGGAAGACCCTCCAGAAAGGCGTGAAGCCTATCGGTCATGTTTGGATCTATAAAGAAATAATACATGGATGTTTAACATCTATGAAATAGTCGACACGTCGGAAAGAAGTTTACGACAATGTTCAAGGAGTTGACTATGACAAGATTTGATCTTTCATAGCGATATTTAGTCTTGATGGATTAATGTAGCAACCACTACATATAATTTGGTATATGGTAATTGAATAAACAAAACAATGGTCTTATAATAGAACGGTTACCTAGGACGTGTACATGACACGGTCCAAAGGGTTTTGTTAATTCAAAGGGTGCTAAAAGGGCATGCAAACTTCAATAGTTGAAGTAAGCATAGAGGAGTTGGAATCTTCACCATGATGAAACTGTTAAAAGAGTTTAAATTCATCGAAGATGATGAAGATGCTTGCATTTGCAAGAAATTAAGTGGGAGCACTGAGACATATTTCTAATACATTATGTAGAGGACCTATTGTTGATTGGAAATGATGTATCTTGTATTGCCACAAGTTAAGAATTTCATTAAAATAAGATTTCGATGAAAGACTTGGGCAAAAACGGAATATTAGGCATCAATATCTATATGGATAGATTAAGGCGCTAATATGGTTGTGCCAGACATACATATATGGATAGATTAAGGCGCTAATTTCAATGAAAGAGTTCAATATGGAAACGATAAGAAAGGTTCTTGCTGCATGGAAAGGATTGTATCAAAATTCAAGTGTTTCAACACTTGGTGAGTAAAATCACATGAAGATTTTGATCGATTATACCATGATATGTATATATCCAGAATGTCCTATGCTCTAAATGTTATGAGCACATACCAGAATGATTCATGAGATGATCATTGGACGATAGTAAAGATATTCTTATGAGCTTTGGAAGAACTAAGAATATATAATGTATAAGTGACAAATAGTTAAAGGTAGTTCATTGTAAAGTGTTACATTGATAATAGTTTTGTCACAAGATACAAATTAAGTTTATCTTAATTTAAACTATGGGTGGCACAATCTAATGGAAAGGATGTTCCATGATGGATTTGGATGAGTTCCAAAGTTGAGACATTGTGACGGATCCTACAACAAAAGGCTAAGTATATGACTGCTATAGTAGCAGCATAGGAGGGCAGTTGTGTTAAGTAGTTTGTTATCAAACTAGGTGTGGTTCAAAGTGGGCTAATACTATGAAGATATATTGTGTGACAATAATATCAACATATTTTAAGCGGAACGAACTAAAGGTCTCACCAAAGGACGAAATTTATACAATGCCATCTCATTTGAGAATGCGTGATGCGTAGAGACGCAAAGACATGCAAATACACACGGACCTGAAACTGTCAGATCCGGAGATTATGTTAACCACTAGCAATAGCGTATATGAAACACTAGAAATCCATAGGTGTTCAATACGCAAAGTTTTTCAAACTAGATTATTGACTCTAGTGCAAGTGGGAGACTGAAGGGAATATGCCCGAGAGGCAATAATAAAGTGGTTATTATCTTATTCCATGTTTATGATAAATTTTTATTTTGCATGCTATAATTGTATTGATCGGAAACATCAATACATGTGTGTTTAATAAACAAATAAAAGGTTCCTAGTTGTGCCTCTCTTATAGACTAGCTCGTTGATTAACAAGATGATCAAGGTTTCCTGATCATGGGCATTGGATGTTGTTAATAACGAGGTCACAACATTGGTGGAATGATGTGATGAACATTCATCCGAAGTATAGCATTACGATCAAAGTCATTATGTTTATATTGCTATAACATCATACGAAGTAATCTTTATCCTTAGACCATGAGATCATGTTAATTGCTAACACCGGAAGAGTATCTTGATAACATCAAACGTCACACCATAACAGGGTGACTATAAAGATGGGTTCAGTGCTACGAAGGTGTTATGTTGAGGCTCATGAATCAAGAGTGGAATTTGTCAATCCCGATGACGGATAGATATACTCTGGGCCCTCTCGGTGATATCACATTGAAATAGCTTGCAAGCAAGTGATGTGATCACTAGAATGTTATATCACGGGAACGAGAAAAGAGTGCATGTCGGTAACGAGATCAAACTAGGTATGGAGATACCGATGATCGAATCTTGGACATGTAATATATCGCGAGACAAAGGGATTTAGTTACAAGCGTTAAAGGTTCTCACGATCACAGAAGTCATCGTTGAATGTGTAGGAGTCAGTACGGATCTCCAGGTCCCGCTGCTGATTATTGATCGGAGAGGGGTCTCGATCATGTCTGCATTATTAGCGAACCGTAGGGTGACACACTTAAGAGTTACCGGAGACCATTTTGGAGCACATTTGTTTCAGACGAAAGAATTACAAAGCGTAGGAATTGTTTCGATAGAAACTAGAAATTGTTTCGGGTGAACTTGCAGAAAGTGGTTCTGCATGTGATATTGAAATATTGCAAGGGGTTTTATGTGAATGTTTGTTAATTAAAGTAATTAAGAAAATTCTGAATAAAATTAATAAAAGATTTTTATTAAATGAGAGAGCATTAAATTTGGAGAAATTTAATGCATTTAAAGTGGAGACTTTAAAAGGGAATTTGAAGAGGCATTTTAATGTGGAGGGGTTACCACCACATGAATGGAGGAGATGAAGAGACACCTCCTCCATGCGTCGGCCATGAAGGAGGGGCACCCCCCTCCTCCTATAAAAGGCCCCTCTCTTCCTCCTTCATCCTTACACCTCCTTGTGAAGGATCTCTCTCCCCCTCTAGAATTATTTCCCCATGGGCATGGATTAGCGAGATACATGTTCCCGGTGGCATTTCGTCTGGAAGGAGTTGCTGCTTCCACTGGATCGCTGGAGCGAGGAGGTGGAGGTTGGCCGCTGGCTTAAATGTGTGTGCGAGTACGGATGTGCTGCTGAGTTGCGGTGCTCGGACTTCCTCACGATCTTGAGATCGGCAAGTGTACGACTACATCAACCACGAGTTCCTACTCGTTAACAAAACTCGTTGTCTTTGAGGGTAAGTTCTCGTTGGTTGTATGTCCACCCGTTGCTTTGTACCTAGTAGATAGATCTTGGCGTGTAGTTCACATCATAGGAAATTTTTTGTTTTCTATGCTGCGGACCCAACAATTATTAGTTGTAGTTTAATTTTTGTTATTAGTTTACTTTCTTGTTATCTATTTGAAAACCCCAAAAAATTAGTTACTTGTTATTCATTTTTTATTACTTAAAAATTATGAAAAAATAAGATCCATGGCTCAAAAGAGATTAGGGGAGTATGCTACTCCCACTGATGATTTTATTCGTGGACCCATTACTCAACCCGCAGTTGATACGGAAACATATGAGATAAAACCTAACCTTTTAAGTTTGGTTCAACAAAACTAGTTTGGCGGTTCATCTTCCGAGGATTCGGGATTGCACTTAAATACTTTTACTGAAATTTGTGACATGATGCGTATTAAAGATGTAGATCCAAATGCTGTTAAGCTAAGATTATTCCCTTTCTCTCTTAGAGGAAAGGCTAAGGATTGGTTGCTAGATCTACCAAAGGGCACTATTAAATCTTGGGAGGAATGCACTAATTTTTTTATCACTAAATTTTTTCCCTCAGCTAAGACTATGCAGCTAAGATCCAACATTACAAGCTTTAGACAAGAAGACCATGAGCTACTAGCGCTTGCGTGGGAAAGGATGAAAGAGGCCATTATGAACTGTCCTAATCATGGGATAGAAGAATGGCTTATATTACATTTATTTTATAATGGTCTTAACCTAATGTCTAAGTCTATGCTAGATATTGCAGCAGGAGGAACGATCATGGGAAATAATGTGAGTGTTGGAAAGAAGTTACTTGATGATATGCAAAATAACCATGCCCAATGGCACGTGGAAAGAACCTCTAAGAGCGTAAGTTCAATTACCGAGATAAACAATGAGGAGCTTACATCTAAGGTAGATGAGTTTCTTAGCTTAGTAAAGGGTAAGGAAGATACCCAAGTTAATGCTATTGCTACCGATGTTAATGATGTTAATTTTATAGCTCACACTCCTTTTAATCCTGCATGGAAAAATAATTATGCTTCTAATGTTCAAAAATATCATACTAATCTTGCAGGAGCTCCTTATAGTAATTATGATAATACTAATGGAGCAAATCATGGCAATCTCCCGTTTGAGAAAACGGTTAGAACATTTATGCAAGCTCAAACTAAACAAAACAATATGCTTATTAAGATTACGGAGAACCATGAAAGTAGTTTAGGAATATTATCCAACCAGGCCATTGCAATTAGAAATGATGTGCAAGCTCTACATGAAAGAACAAAGACTGTGGAGGCTTGGCTGGGTAAAGTAGCCGAGATCCAAGCTTTCATACTAGCAAAGTTCCCTGACAAACCCAAGCCAAATCCGGTAGAGGACCTCAAAATGATGAGGGTGGTAACCAATGATGAAAATCCTGAAGAGCTGGACTATAGCAACGCGCCAACACTGGAATATACCGTGGAATATCTATTGAAGATGATCACCGTTAAGAATCCAAGTATAGAACAAGGTAATGATGCTATGTACCAACAATTTATATAACAAGTAGCATCTAAGGTTCGTGATTTAGAGATGGAGTATAAAAGACTAGCTGATAAGCTTCCAACTAAGCTAGATGATATATTTGAGCCCACTACTAAAATTAAGTTGGGAGTTAATGAGATATCCGCACTTTGTGATCTTGGTGCAAGCGTCTCAACAATTTCCAAAAGCCTATTCGGTAAGTTAAACTTAGGGCCATTTGTTACAACTGAATTGAGACTCCATCTAGCTGATTCAACTTATAAACAAGCTGTTGGGATCAAAGAAAATATAGTTGTTGAAATTAAAGGTAGTCCCGCTCTTATTGATCTTGTTATTGTAGACATGCCTGAAGATCCCATAGCACCTATAATTCTAGGCAGGCCATTACTAAGAACTATTAAAGCTTTGCTTAATTTACATGAAGGGAATGTAAGGATAGGGATACCATCTAGAGATCCTTTTGTAGTCCACTTCCCTAGGAAAAAGAAGGCCAAGCCTAATGATGATGATGGTGTGATTAATTTAAAAGAAAACTATTTTGGAGTGGGTATTCCACTCCCCAAACCGAAGTGATTGCCATCAAGGTCAAGCTAATTGACCTTAACTAGAAGCGCTTTATGGGAGGTAACCCATGTGAAATAAAGTTTCTCTAAGTTTTTTTAATTATGTTTTATTTCGTGTTAGTCTTGTTTTTTGTTTTTTTTTTAATAAAGAGTGTTCAGGAAGACCTATGGAAAGAGGAGAAAAATAAGGTAATCCTCTATATTTTATTTTACTAACACATGGCTTAAGAAGTATTGCTGGATCATTACTTAGTGTTTTTGCTACTATCTAACCTTTTGATAACATGTGTGAAGGCGCATGAAGCTACTAATCAAATTCTTGAGTTTTTGTAGTTCACAATATCGATAACGACCACTGGTACGGCCGGAGTGGCCCGTATCATGCGCCCGTACCACCTAAAGGCAAAGGGGGATAAAAATTTTGATGATTGCCGAAGGAATCAGTGGCGATAACGACCATTGGTATGGCCGGACGCGCCTGTACCACGCGCCCGTACCATACCCCCGAGCAAAACATCAGATTTCAAGAAAAGTCACCGCAGTGGTAACGACCAGCAGTACGGGCGCACATGATCGTACCGCGCGCCCATACCGAGTGCACCGCCTAGGAGCAACCATCGCCCCTAAGGTAAGACACCTGGTACGGGCAGGCTCTGGCCGTACCGTCCGCCTATACGGAGTACGCGGACGCCATAAGCACCCCGAGGAGGTTACCTAAAAATCCCAAATCATCTATTTTCTCATTCTTCTTCCTCGAAACTTCAAACCACCTCCATTCGATCTTCAAATTTACTCAAAATTTCTTTGATTCTTCGCACTCACTCGATCTAAGGTATGATTCTCCTCCGATCCCCAACTTATTTGTGCAAAAGATTGGCTTAATCATTCATCATTTCCAATCTAGACATGGGTCTTGTTCTTGATTCAATTTTGGTACTAAGTATGCATAGCATTGTTTTTAGAGGAGCTTCTTTTGTAGTTAGTGTAGAGAATCACTTATGTTATGTTTATATTGGACCAAAAAAAATTATTAGCAATCTTTATTTACTTTATCTTGTTTTTATTTATTAGATAACATGAGGATTCATACACATTAGATGGCTACGGAGTACTCCGCGGCACCCGTTGATACATTAATCCCCGAGTCACTTGGCATCGAGTTCACCGAGGAGTTCCATCTTACCCTTTTCGATCGTCTCAAGATTCGAGAGATCAAGTTCACCAAGTGGGTGTGTCCTTATATCCTAAACCAACTTGGCATTCATGCTGATTTCGATTTACTTTGCAACAATGTTGGTTTGTACAATTTTGTCTTTCAGGATGTTGCAACGTACTGCCGCTTGACACTTGAGTTCTCTAGCACCTAGACACACACGATGGATCCTTATGGTTGCTCCGAGGAACAAAGGCCCAGAGTTGATCGAATCAAATTCCGCCTTATGAATTGTGAGTATACTTTGACACTCGGTAAATGGGCTCAATGCTTTGGGTTTACCAACAACACCACCGATGTACGCACAACTACCTTTGTTTTACATCCTTCCCCTTCACAATATTTTAACTTGATGAGAATTCATGGACACACACCCAAGGGAAACCAAATTGATCATCCTGCTATTTGATATTTGTTCTATGTTATTGCTTGTAGGCACGTGGTGAGTTTACTAGAGTTAATGAGGAGGACATGTTGATCCTCGCAAAAGCTGCACTTATCAATTGTAACTTAATGCCAAATTTGGGCGCTTTACTGCGCACTTCACATCAACCTAGGTAACATCCAACCGTTGACTAGAGGTAACCCTCTCGTCCATCTAATCTAAGAGCATGTGGTATTATTTCTAAAAATCATGGTAGATATTTCTTCAATATACCTGGAGCAGATCACTTGATCCCTGCTCCTTTGCCTAACTGTTTATTCTCTATCGAGGATGGACGTTTGCGTTATGACGCGCAAGTCTAAGCTAATCTACCCCAGCAAGAAATACCCATGGGAGGAGGAGAAGATGAAGAAGTAGAACAAGAAGGACCCGAACACGATGTGCAGCCACCAAACTACTACACCACCTATGAAGATATCTATGCACTCGAAGGAAATATTCAAAACATGAACAACATCTCCATCAACCTTCGAGATGCCACTATAAGCCTCACGACCCAATTCCATGATTGGAGCAGCCAATGGAACGTGGGAGATTATCCACCACCACCACAATGAGCAATAAAAGGGCTTGCAAAATCCTGAGCTTGGCGGTGTGTTCCCCTAGAAAATTTATTTGTGTAATAACGAGGTTGTACTTCCAGTTTCTTGTGAGCTTTGAAACACTCGTGTTGGCTTGTTCCAACACTTTAATTTTTTCCTCTGCTTTTGTTTTAGTTTATTTGTTTCCTTTGTTTTTATTTTCTTAATCCCTTTCTTGGTTGCAAGTTATTTTCTATTCTTTAATTTCTATCCTCAAAAACACAAAAAGAATTTTCCGTTTATCCTTTTTTCGTAAACGTGGATTCGTGCTTTGCCTCTTTGCTTTAATATCATTTCGAGAGTAACCGTGTTTGAGTTTTGAAGGAACACATCCCTATAAGGAAGATGATCATGAAGTTACTTATGAGAGGTATGTCGCGTGTCTCCCACTTATGAAGTTTGGATTGTTTATCTTAGTTGGTTGATTTGCTAAGATACCATGCTAGTGGGAAGTAATTTAATATGGTTAGAGTGAAGCTTTTTATTAGTATGATGATTAGTTGTTGAAGCTCTTGCTCTAGTTCTTTTAGTTAACCGAGTCTTGCCTTGGAAATAATAATGCCAAACAAGTACGACAAGAAAAGGTCTGAAATTTATGACTTGTTTGATGAATGATTGTCTTGAGAGTATACCCTTGATTTTACTTTAGCCCATAGATATTTTGACAGTCTCGACGAAACTCATGAAAGGAGTTGTTTGATTGAAATAAAGTCTAGTGGTAATCGTGATGCATGCCAAAGCTAATCTTGTGGATCAAACCGTGGTTCTAGCTCAAAAAAATAGAAAGATGCAAGACAAGTATGTTCTATGTCTCTAATGCACACCTTTGGGATGCCAACAACTCCACTAGCTTTTGAACGATCAATGGTATAACCCCGAATTTCGGCTATGAGTTGATGACATGATTGGCATCCATGTCAATGTATGGGCAAAAGTATTGGTACTCTCAAAGCTTGTGTAAACACTAGCAAAAGAAACAAACAACAATCCTTGAAAATGGAGTTGAAAAAGAAAGAAAGAAAAAGATATCTATAAGGATCCACATAACAAGTCCTTGGCACGGTCTCATTACTACTTTACATTTTTTTTCTTGAAAGACAATGATTGGATTAGAAGTGTTTTAGATTGACTTGATATATTGATGTGGGTGTAAATAAGACAATTCGTTGTTATACTACTTGGGACATGAAACTCTCTTACTCAATTATGCTATTTAAACATCCTAGAGTTCCTTGGCAAGCTGAGAGTTAATTAGAGGAATTGGATTGATTGCTACACTTCTAGTTATTTATATTTATACTAAAATTTACTTTGATTATCTTGACTTACCGAAGCTTGTATTGTATTCTTGTCATCTCTCTAACTTTGATAAGCTTCACAAATGAATGAAGTGTTGACCTACCGACTGTAAGTGAACTCTCATTCTCATTGTTTCAAGTTTAAACGCTGAATTCCTTATAGTTCTTTTGGTTCTTCTTGCTCGAGGATGATCAAGGTTTGAGATTTAGGGAAGTTGATGGATCCAATTTTTGCCATCTTCCACTACGTTTAAACGTTGTTTTTGGTCAAGCAATTGCCAAATAAACTCTCAACCTTTGCCACTAATGACTAATAATTGCAAAGATATGCAAATCCCATCTTTGATTTATGTTTTGTAGGAAATCACTGCTTTTAAGGCGAAATAAGGAGTCATGATGAAGGATTTTGAGGAAGTACACATGGCCAAGTAATTGGAGATGCATTCCAGGGCGTCAGCACGCTTATCTACTACTGGTACGGGCGAGGACCGCCTATACCGTCTGCCTGTACTAGGTGGCGACGGCTTCATCTCGTCAAACCCTACAACTTTCATGAAGACGCCAATATATTTCGAGGCTCCAGCCTCCGGCCAGACGGCCGCCATTCTCAGATGGCATCACAACACCCCCAAAGGAGATCCACACCATTGTTCATCACTTCGACCATCCATCCCTCCACTAGTCATAGCCATTTATTTGTACTTTCAGATCTCCTTATGATTTGGTGACCATTGTAAGAATATTTGATTCCAATCTAACTATTTGCATGATGTTTTCTATCCCCGATCTATTTGTTATGAGTGAGTAGTCCTCACGGGCTGCGGGTTGGAGAGAAACCTCGCAGCAATTATGTGCATCTAGATCATCGGAGAATTGTATTTTGTTTGGATTCGTGATTTGTATCTTTTGTTTCTTCGTCGCTCGTCTCAATCTGTGGACTTGTAGGTACCCAAGATCCCATAGATTGATAAAGGGTTAAGGTGAGATACTTGGCTAGCGGTGATCTCATAAGAAATTCAGTGACAGAAAGAGAAGTATGATCTTTGCTTAGCTCCTCATTCGGGATCAACAACAACATCACCACTTAAAGCTTTAATTTGTGTTTACACTTAATAATCGTTTGCAAACCCGTGGCTTTGGTGTGTTCTCGGTTGGATTAAAAGTCTATTGCTATGCCCGCTGCATCAACGGGGCTCTAGAATATTAGGATGTTTTGCCCACAAAATATTATCCCAATACAAACACTATACATGACTATGCTTATTATTATCTTTCATCCCATTTGATGTGCATCTGCAGGTGGATCTTCAACCTTGGCCTATATCCATTCATTGATTCAAACCCGTTATAAAGTAAAGTAAACTAGATTGGTCCGGTCAACTAAGGTAAAACGAACAAACAAAGTCTTGTAGACGTGTCCTTTTTAATTACCTTTTGGCAGTGTTTTCTGAGATTCCATTAAACCTAGGTCTTCTAGGAAAAAAGCTATTATACTACATCCATGAATCTGGATCAAAAGTAACAAAGACCCTCCATCAACCTGAGCCAAGACTGTCATCAGACTATGACCGCTATATTCTCAAGTCACATGAGTCAAAGGTGCGGTCGAAGAGCAGTAGTGCAAGCGGGAAATTAGTTCTCCAGCTCGAAGAACAAAAAAACCAATTGTGCCCCCCCCCCCCCCCGCTCAAGGTGATTTCTGATACCGAGGTGGAATCAAGCAAACGTGCGGTCGAGCAGTATGATCCAGAGTTTGTTGCAATATACGGAGAAGCGGTCGCTGTTCATGGTTTGACCATTGCTCGGTACGTATCCCAGTTAGAGTTCCACGTGGCTGAAGAAGCATTCAAATACTAGCACGGGAAACCTCTCGTCAAACCTGAGGAGGTCAATCATCTACCAACAAAAATGTGAAGATTGCATAAGTGGTACATGCAAGACTCAAAGGCAGAGGCAAACTAGATAGTGCTAGGAGTTAGAAACGAGCATTACGGGTATGGAGATGCCTAGATAATGATTGGATTTGATGAACTATTTCAGTTATACAATTAAAACATCATCAACAAAGCGATCCTCAGTGCCTATTGTCTGTAAGTATAATTTCCATAATTAAGTCTTTAGCTAGCTCACCTCGTCTATTGCATGTATAATCATACTCACTATATTATACAGAACAAAGATGTTTGAATGCAAAAGAGGACGAATCTATGACATTGAGTTCACTGACCCATATTGGGTTCATGAACATAATGTCATAGTATCTACCAAGGATAAAATTATAAAGGCATTAAGGTTTCAAGAAACCAAAAGAGAAATACTATTACCTTACAACTTTGAGTGAGTGTTATTGTCTTGTACACATTCTATTTCGCTTACTCGATGTTAAGTGTCTAATTGATGAGTTATGCATGCGCAACTTCCACTTTATTCTGCTAATCATTTAACCTGACAAAGGAGTAGTACAAGTCATGGACTCAAAACGTAAACCCCTTGCGAAGTGGGCGAACATGCAGGAAATGCTCCAGCGATAATTTCAATCATTATGACACTATATCGACAACTTTCATTCATTTCCTGATATCAAGTAATTAATAACTCTTTTTATTCATTTTCTTTGTTGGGAAACGCTTGGAAACGGTTCACCAACAAGGCTAAGGATGCCTGGAAAGAGGAGCTTACATTTGAACCACTAGATGTAAGTACTACTAGCTAGATCCGTGCATCTCTTTGATTCTAGTTTCGATACCATTATCACACTTGATTATTATTTTGATTGAACTCTGTTCTCATAAAGTGCCCGAGGCAGGAAGACGGAAATAATTTATGTGGCTACTATGTTTGCGAGTTCATTCGCCAGACGACCTGTGAGACAGTCAGAAGTTTAGAACGACTTTGAGTACGCAAACAATATTCACAATTTTATTTTATTACCATTAATTGTGTTTAATTACTTTCATTCATATATGTTGACTCCTTGAAATTAGATCGAACGGATGCGGGAAGATCTTCTACCAAAGGATCGCATAAGAGCAATTCAAGAGGAAATTGCCGAATTCTTAGATGTAGAGTCCTAGATAAAAAGGAGAATACTATCGGGAGATGCTGATAGTGGAATTGAGATATATAGTAAAAGACATTATATTGTATATATGCATGAAACTCGTGTACCGTACGTAATATGTTTAACACTTGTTGTGTAATATAATCCGGAGATGTTGTGTAATATAATGGTTCCTTCGTTGCTGAGTGCAAAAAAGAAAATAAAAAGGAAATAAACAAAATGAATTCTATGTCGCGGCACAAAAAGTGCCCAAAATGCTACCGCGGCAGAGAAATATCGATCCCGGTTCGTATTCGAATGGTCCCCCCCTCACTCAGATAGCAGCCATGCGGACCCCTTTAGTCCCGATTTCGTAGCATAACCGAGACTAAAGGGGTGGAGCTTTAGTCCGGATTGCCCCGTCCCGGTTGGGTAACCGGGACTAAAGCCCCTTAATAACCGGGACAAGAGGCCCTATCTCCACTAGTGCGATGAAGATATGCGATCATCTTGAAGGATATAATGCACATGAGCACAAACCTCTTTGGGGAAGTGTTATATAGTCATTAACACATGGTTTCGAATGTAGAGATGCTCATACAACTTAGCAAATGCGGCCTCTTGTCTTCAAGAGAGGGGCGCCACATTTGGCTTATGACTCTGCCAGTTGATATTATTACTTGTATTCCGCTGGATATATTGAATCAATGAAAACCTGTGTTCACACTAAAAAAGGAACTCAACACCAACACCGTTTGTCTTAGCCCTCAGACGGTTCAAATCAAGCTTGAATTAAAAGAGCTGTATTGTTCAAATCATTCGTTCGTCGATAGCTGCATCTAAAAGGTTGTATGCTTACATTCGAAAAAAATGTTTGGGAGAATCCAAGCATGTCACTTATTGTTAGAATAAGAGTCCGTTACGACTTGTTTTAGAGTCTGCTTGTAATTCAAGTTAGGGTTAGCCGCCGGCCCCTCATATATAAATCTCCAAACTATGCAATCACTCAAGAGACAAATATTATTCTACATGGTATCAGACTAAACCGATCTAGGGCATGTCGCCGCCCACCCGCCACCACCGCCGCCGTCCGGCTACTTCGAGCGGCGTGCAAAGCTCGCCGCCTCCAAACTCGCCGCCGCTATGGTGCAATCCTCCTGCTCTATCCCCACCCAAAACCTAGCAAATCCTACCCCACCCACCATCCAATATGCCTATACAATTCAAGATGTTAGTCTTTTTATCCCTGTTACTTTAGATCTTCCCAAGCACAACTACTACCATTGGCGCCACCTCTTTGAATTTCATCTAGGCCACTGCAATCTCCTCGGCCATGTCGACGCCAACTCCGTTCCCCAGCCTTCGGATCCTCGCTGGGTAAAGGACGACCTCGCCATCATCCAATGGATCTATCAACGGGTGTCCACCAAGATCTTCAATCTCGTCTTCCGTGACGCCTACAACGCCGCCACGCTTTGGGCGGCCCTCCGTCAACTGTTTCAAGACAACATCGACGCCCGCGTCAACACCCTGCACACCGAGCTCCGCAACACCGTCCAAGGTGACTCCCCCGTGGGGGTTTATTGTCAGCGGCTCAAGTCCCGCGCCGACGAGCTCCGCGAACTCGGCGACCCCATCGACGACTGCCAACTCATCAATGTTCTTCTCGTCGGACTCGGTGAACGTTTTGAGAAGCAAGCCTCCTTCATCCCCATGATGCGTCCGTGGCCCTCCTTCTCCGAGGTCTGCTCCATGCTTCAATGGGCCGATCGCGCCATCACCAGCAAGGAGGCTCGTCCCCAAGTCTTTGCGGCCATCCAACGCCCTCCGGCTCCAGCACCACCACCACCGCCTCCTCCTGCACCGGTGCAACCACCTCCAGGATGGCACCCCAGCCCCAACTACCGTGGCACACGGCCGATCTACCATCCTCCACGACCCTCGGCACCATCGGCTCCTTCAGGCGCGCCACCAGCTATGGCTCCTCCACCGGCTCCAGCACCTCCAGCATCGCCGAACTATCGCCCACCCCATGACCCATGGACCGGCCTTGTGCAGGCCTGGCCCATGCCCTGGGCGGCTCCATCTCCAGTCGGCGCTCCACCCGCTTACACCGGCTCCTAGATGCTGGGCATGCGCCCGCACACCGGCTCCCCCAGAGTACTTGGTCTGCGCCCTCCATCGCAGGCCTACGTCGCTTCTCCATCCTACTATCCCTACAGCGCACCGTCACCAATGAACTACAACACCTCAACAGGCGGGAACTATCCGATGTACCAGCTTCCGCCGCCACCGCTCGCTTCAGCGCCGCCAACTGCACCAACCTCGTTTCCTGCGACAACCCCTAGCTGGGACCAAGCCGTGTTCCTCCAGGCCATGAATAACTTTGCTGCTCAAGGAAACTCAGGTATGGATTGGATTTTCGATTCTGGTGCATCTAGTCATATGTCTAATTCGCGTAATATGTTTTCATCGTGCACTTCTTCACCTTTTTCATCTATTACTCTTGGAGATAGTTCTTTAATCCCTATCCATTGTGTTGGTCAAACCCATCTTCCATCCACCACCAAACCACTTCTCCTTCGCGATGTTCTTGTTGCCCCTGCCCTAATTAAAAACTTAATTTCCGTTCGCCAATTTACACGTGATAATCCTGTCTCCGTCGAATTTGATTGTTTTCGCTTATATGTGAAGGATTATATGACCAAGGCAGAGATCGTACGCTTCAATAGTTCTGGAGATCTATACCTCGTCAATGGCGCACCCACCACCGCTCAGCCCTCCTCCATGGCTGCTTCGGCGGATTTATGGCATCAATGACTCGGCCATCCTCAAGCTGCCACATTATCCAATCTTCTTAGTGAATTTTCAATTTTATGTAATAAAGATTATCATGATACTTTAGTTTGCGAGTCATGTCAATTAGGCCAACATGTTCGTCTTCCCTTTAGTACCTCCCAATCTTCTAGCACTTTTCCCTTTGAATTACGACATTGTGATTTATGGACCTCTCCACATGAAAGTTTTTCTGGTTTCAAATACTATCTTGTTATTCTTGATGATTTCACACACTTTATTTGGACTTTTCCTATGCGCAACAAATCTGATGTCCACACAATATTTCTCAATTTTCAACGATATGTAGCAACTCACTTCTTTTTTCCTATAAAATTTATTCAATGCGATAATGGTAAAGAATTTGACAATAATCGAAATAGAAATTTCTTCCTTAGTCATGGCATTCTCCTTCTTTTTTCCTGTCCCTATACCTCTCCCCAAAACGGCAAGGCCGAACGAGCTCTCTGAACAATTAATGATATTACTCGTACACTTTTAATTCACTCATCTATGCCTCCTAGATATTGGGCTGAGGCCCTACGCACTTCAACTTATCTTTGAAGGAGTTATGCCCTAGAGGAAAATAATAAAGTGTACTATTTGATATACCTCCTGTATGTTCATAATATGTTTCATACTATGCTATAACTGTGTTAATACGAAACGTTAATACATGTGTGATATGTAAACAAACCGTGTCTCTAGTTACCTCTAGTGAACTAGTTCATTGGTTATGAGGATGGTCTATGTTTCAAGACCATGGGCATTTATGCCAACTGACAATGAGGTCATGTTATTAGTTAAATAACATGATAGACAAACATCCGACCTTTATATCGTAATGAGATCTAGTTACATGTTCACCATTGATGATGAAACACAGAGAACCTCGCAACCTGATCCTTTGACTGTGAGGTAATGCAAATCAACATTCTGGAAGAAGCTTAGATGGTTATCAAGAATCATCTCGTAACAGGGTGATCAAAAAGGTGCCACTCAGGTTTTCCAAAGGAATGCATAGAGGAGTACATATCAAGACCAGGATTTGTCTAGTCTGTGTAATGGACAGATACATGTGGCCATCTCGGTGACATTGCATTAATGAAGCTTGCAAGCATGTGACTAGGTCACATAATGCAATGACATGATAACGAATAAAACAAGTTCATCGGTAACGAGATCGAACTAAGGTATGCAGATACCGAAGATCAAGTCTCGGATGAATTAGGTATCGTATGACAAAGGGAATGGGGAATGACTATCTCACGGTTCGAGCGATTGTATTGGTGAAACGCACAGGGGTCACATGGCCATCCAAGTCCCTCTGTTGATCATTGATATGAGAATGGTCTCTATCATGTCCGGAGTGTTTCCGAACCGAAGGATGTCACGCTTAAGGCTGGGGACGCTTAGGGTAGATGAGGTATCATATGAGAAATAGAGAGAGAGAGAAATCGGAATAGTTTCGGTAACATCCGATGGAGATCGGAAGGGGTCCGGAAGATGTTCCGGAGTGAAGGAATAATATAATATGTGTATTTGAATGTTAATTGGAGAATTAATATTAAATATATATTTTATTTTATTTTAAAAGGCACTATATTGCAAATGGGCCTCACCCGAGGGGAGGCCCAAGTGGACAAGGTGAAGGAAATATGCCCTGAGAGGCAATAATAAAGTTGTTATTATATATTCCTTATATATGATAGATGTTTATTTTACATGCTAGAATTGTATTGATTGGAAACATCAATACATGTGTGTTTAATAAACAAAAAGGGTTCCTAGTTATGCCTCTCTTATAGACTAGCTTGTTGATTAACAAGATGATCAAGGTTTCCTGATCATGGACATTGGATGTTGTTAATAACAAGGTCACACCATTGGTGGAATGATGTGATGAACATTCATCCGAAGTATAGCATTACGATCAAGTCATTATCTTTATATTGCTATAACATCATACGAAGTAATCTTTATCCTTAGACCATGAGATCATGTTAATTGCTAACACCGAAAGAGTATCTTGATAACATCAAACGTCACACCGTAACAGGGTGACTATAAAGATGGGTTCAGTACTACGAAGGTGTTATGTTGAGGCTCATGGATCAAGAGTGGAATTTGTCAATCCAGATGACGAATAGATATACTTTGGGCCCTCTCGGTGATATCACATTAAGATAGCTTGCAAGCAAGTGATGTGATCACTAGAATGTTATATCACGGGAAAGAGAAAAGAGTGCATGTCGATAACGAGATCAAACTAGTTATGGAGATACCGATGATCGAATCTCGGACATGTAATTTATCGAGAGACAAAGGGATTTAGTTACAAGCGTTAAAGGTTCTCATGATCATAGAAGTCATCGTTGAATGTGTAGGAGTCAGTACGGATCTCCAGGTCCCGCTGCTGATTATTGATCAGAGAAGGGCCTCGATCATGTCTGCATTATTCGTGAACCGTAGGGTGGCACACTTAAGAGTTAGCGGACACTATTTTGGAGCACATATGTTTCAGACGAAAGAATTGCAAAGCGCGGGAATTGTTTCAATAGAAACCGGTAATTGTTTCGGGTGAAATTGCAGAAAGTGGTTCTGCATGTGATATTGAAATATTGCAAGGGGCTATATGTGAATGTTTGTTAATTAAAGTAATTAACGAAATTCTGAATAAATTTAATAAAAAGAGTTTTATTAAATGAGAGAGCATTAAATTTGGAGAAATTTAATGCATTTAAAGTGGAGACTTTAAAAGGGAATGTGAAGAGGCATTTTAATGTGGAGGGGTTACCACCACATGAATGGGGGAGGTGAGGGGTCACCCCCCCATGCGCCGCTCATGGAGAGAGGGGGCACCCCCCTCCTCCTATAAAAGGCCACCCATTCCCTTCTTCATCCTCACACCTCCTTGTGAAGAATCTATCTCCCCCTCTAGAATTATTCCCCCATGGTCTCGGATTAGCGAGATACATGTTCCCGGTGGCATTTTTCTAGAAGGAGTTGCTGCTTCCGCTGGATCGATGGAGCGAGGAGGTGGAGGTTGTCCGGTGGCTTGAACGTGTGTGCGAGTGCGGATGCGCTGCTGAGTTGTGGGGCTCGGACTTCCTCACGATCTTGAGATCGGCAAGTGTACGACTACATCAACCACGAGTTCCTACTCGTTAACAAAACTCGTTGTCTTCGAGGGTAAGTTCTCGTTGGATGTGTGTCCACCCGTTTCTTTGTACCTAGTAGATAGATCTTGGCGTGTAGTTCACATCGTAGGAAATTTTTTGTTTTCTATGCTGCGGACCCAACAGTGGTATCAGAGCCTGATCTATGCGTAGGTGCTTTGCACGGGTAGTACACATATGTTTATATGTGGACGATGGTGATCATGTTATTGCATCTTCTATGTATTTTGGATATTGGTGGCATAGTGGGATGAAGTGGCCCGGACCAACCTTACATGTCATCGTACATGAGACCGGTTCCACGACTGACATGCAACTTGTTTTGCATAAGTGGCTGGCGGGTGTCTGCCTCTCCTACTATAGTCAATATCTGATTTACAACGAGTTGCTAATAACTTAGTTATCCTCGTTGTGGTTCATGCTTGTAGGTGAGAACGGTTCTATCTCCGAAAGCCCTAAGCAACGTAAAACTTGCAATTGATAAATTAGAGGCGTCTAGTTTAGATCGTTGTTGGGCTAGTGTATTGATATGGTATTGTTGTAAGTAGATGTATGATAGATACTCTTTCAACACACTCAACATGTAAGTTCCATAGACCTTGGCCTTACACACAAAGGAATGATAGAGATCATACCATGATGCAAGTGATAGAGATCAAATGCATGGACCATATCATCTCACTTTACACATTAGATGTTAGCATCTTATACTGCTAGTTTGGCGCTTTTGGTAGCATTATAAGATGATCCCTCATTTAGATATCAAGATAAAAATATGTTCTTCCTTAAGTATGCACCTTTCTGTGGATCGTGTTTTGAGACATCACGTGATGATCGGGTGTAATCGAATCTACGCTTTCATAGGAACGGGTGTAAGACAGTTTTACACACGCGAATACTAAGGTTCTTACTTGGCGAGCCTAGCATGTACAGACATGGCCTCAGAACACAGACCGAAAGGTTAAGCATGAGTCATATAGTTGATATGATGCCCATATAGATGCTCGCCTTTGAAGCTACATCAACTCACGTGATGATCGGACTTGGTGTAGTGGATTTGGTTCATGTAATCACCAAAAATACACGAGGGATGTCGTTTTTGAGTGGGAGTTCATTAGTAATTTGGATTAGTTGAACTCAATCTATCATAAACTTAGTCTAAATAAACTTTACAAATTTTGTTGTAGATGGCACCACCTGCTTTTAATTTCAATGTGTTCATGGAGAAAGAGAAACTTGCTGCGAATGGTATCAACTTCACCAACTGGGCTATGAATTTGAGGATTCTCCTCACTGCTGCACAAAAGCAATATGTGCTAGATGCGCCGCTAGGCCCCCCACCAGATCCCGATGCCCCTGACGAGGAAATAATGTCTATGTGACTCGTCAGGAGGACTGCAACTTAGTTCTTTGCGGCATACTGTATGGGCTAGAGCCAGAACTTCGAAAGCGTTCCGAAAATGGCAATGCCTTTGATACCATGGCAGAATTGAAAATGATTTTCGATACCCATGTTGCCGTAGAGAGTTATAATGCTACAGAAAAGTTCTTTAGCTGCATGATGGAGGAAAACAACTCCATTAGTGAGCACGTACTCAAAATGTCTGGGTACGCCGATAAGCTTGTCTCCTTGGGAATAACGATTCCCATTGACTTAGGCATACATCGTGTTCTCCAATCTCTGCCACCTAGCTACAAGAGCTTCGTGATGAACTATAATATGCAGGGCATGAAGAAGTCTCTTCCCGAGCTTCTGTCAATGCTTAAGACCGCAGAAGTGGAGACTAGGAAAGAACATCAAGTGTTGATGATCAATAGGACCACCGGTTTCAAGAAATACAAGAAAGGCAAGCACAAGGGAAAGAAGGGTGGCAAGTCTGTTGCCACGCCTGAAAAGAAACCCCAAGCTGGCCCTAAGTCTGACACTGAGTGCTACTATTGTAAGGGGACTGGCCATTGGAAGCGCAACTGCCCCAAGTATTTGGCGGACAAGAAGTCCGGCAATGCAAACAAAGGTATATGTGATATACATGTTATTGATGTGTACTTGACTAGTACTCGCAGTAGCACCTGGGTATTTGATACGGGATCGGTTGCTAATATATGTAACTCGGTTCAGGGGCTACGGAACAAGCGACAACTAGCAAGGGATGAGGTCAGAATGCGGGTCGGCAATGGATCAAAAGTTGATGTGATCGCCGTCGGGACGCTACCTCTCCATTTGCCATCGGGATTGGTTATAAACCTAAATAATTGTTATTTAGTGCCTGCACTGAGCATGAACATTGTATCTGGATCGTGTTTGATGCAAAGTGGTCATTCCTTTAAATCTAAAAACAATGGTTGTTCGATTTATAAGAATGATATCTTTTATGGTCATGCACCTATGTTGAATGGTTTATTTCTGTTGGATCTCAATAGTAATATTACACACATTCATAATGTTAATGCTAAATGATTAAACTTGATGATGATATGTCTACATATATGTGGCACTGCCGTCTAGGTCATATTGGCATTAAACGCATGAAGAAACTCCATTCTGATGGACTTTTGGAATCACTTGATTTTGAATCATTTGATACATGTGAGCCATGCCTTATGGGCAAGATGACCAGAACGCCGTTTTCCGGTTCAATGGAACGGGCGACAGATCTATTGGAAATCATACATACTGATGTGTGTGGACCAATGAGTGTGTCGGCGTGAGGTGGATATCGTTATTTTGTTACTTTCACGGATGATTTGAGTAGATATGGGTATATCTATTTGATGAAACACAAGTCTGAAACTTTTGAAAAGTTCAAGGAATTTCAGAATGAAGTGGAAAATCATCGTAATAGAAAGATCAAATTTCTACGGTCTAGCCGTGGAGGAGAGTATCTAAGTTACGAGTTTAGCACACACATGAAAGAGTGTGGAATAGTTTCACAACTCACGCCTGCCGGAACACCACAACGTAATGGTGTGTCGGAACGTCGTAATCGTACCTTATTGGATATGGTTCGATCTATGATGTCTCTGACTGACTTGCCACTCTCATTTTGGGATTATGCACTGGAAACAACTGCATTCACTTTAAATCGGGCACCATCTAAATCCATTGAAACGACACCATATGAATTATGGTTTGGAAACAAACCTAAGCTGTCATTTCTTAAAGTTTGGGGATGCGATGTTTATGTGAAGAAACTTCAACCGGATAAACTCGAACCCAAAGCGGAAAAATGCGTCTTCATAGGATACCCTAAGGAAACAATTGGGTATACCTTGTATCACAGATCCGAGGGCAAGGTTTTTGTTGCCAACAATGGATCCTTTCTTGAGAAGGAGCTTCTCGCGAAAGGTGTGAGTAGTTGGAAGGTAGAACTCGAAGAGGTTATTGAACCTTCTCTTCATGGAATGGCGAGTGGCGCAGCACCGGAAGTTGTTTCGGAGTTGAATTCACCCGATGAAGAGACAGCTAATGATAATGAACATGAAACTCCGAAAGAGGACACTACCGAACCTCGCAGGTCAAGCAGGACACATGCAGCTCCTGAACTGTATGGCAATCCTGTTGTGAATTTCATGGTTGATGAAATGGATGACCCTGCGACGTATGAAGAAGCGATGATGAGCCCGGATTCCAACAAATGGCTAGAAGCCATGAAATCCGAGATGGAATCCATGTACGAGAACCAAGTTTGGAACTTGGTGGACTTACCTCACGGTCGAAAGGCCGTTGAGAATAAATGGATTTTCAAAAGAAAAACTAATGCTGATGGTAATGTGACCATCTATAAGGCTTGACTTGTCGCAAAGGGGTTTCGACAAATTCAAGGAGTTGACTACGATGAGACATTCTCTCATGTAGCGATGCTTAAGTCGGTTAGGATTATGTTAGCAATTGCTGCATATTTTGATATGAAATATGGTAGATGGATGTCAAAAATGTGTTCCTCAATGGTAATATTGAAGAAGAGTTGTATATGATACAACCTAAGGGTTTTGTCAATCCTAAGGATGCTAATAAGGTATGCAAACTTCAGCGATCCATCTATGGACTAAAGCAAGCATCCCGGAGTTGGAATCTCCGCTTTGATGAGGTGATCAAAGAGTTTGGATTTGTCCAAACTTATGGAGAGGCTTGTATTTACAAGAAAGTGAGTGGGAGCAATGTGGCATTTCTAATATTATATGTGGATGACATATTATTGATTGGAAATGATATAGATCTTTTAAACAATGTTAAAAGTTATCTAAACAGCAAATTTTCGATGAAAGACCTTGGTGAAGCATCATATATATTAGGCATTAAAATCTATAGAGATAGATCAAGGCGCCTAATTGGGCTATCGCAGAGTACATACCTTGATAAGATATTAAAGAAGTTTAATATGGAAGAAAGTAAGAAGGGGTTCTTACCTATGTTGCAAGGCAAGACATTGAGTAAGACTCAAAGTCCGGCTACGGCAGAAGAAAGAGAGATGATGGACAAGATCCCCTATGCCTCGGCCATAGGCTCTATTATGTATGCCATGCTATGTACAAGACCGGATGTGGCACATGCTATTAGTTTGACTAGTAGGTACCAACCTGATCCAGGTTCGGAACACTGGATAGCGGTAAAGAACATCTTCAAGTACTTGAGAAGAACTAAGGATATGTTTCTTATATACGGAGGTGAAGAAGAGCTAGTCGCTAAGTGTTATGTCGATGCTAGCTTTGACACCGATCCGGATGACTCTAAGTCTCAATCCGGATACGTATTTCTCTTGAAAGGAGCAGCAGTTAGTTGGAGGAGTTCCAAACAACCCGTGGTGGCTGGATCAACGACGGAGGCGGAATATGTTGCTGCTTCAGAAGTGGCGCAAGAGGCGGTTTGGATGAAAGAGTTCATCACGGAACTAGGTGTGGTTCCCAGTGCGTTGGACCCAATGGTGATCTATTGTGACAATAATGGAGCCATAGCCAACGCAAAGGAACCGAGGTCTCACAAGAATTCCAAGCATATTAAGCGTCGGTTTCACTCCATCCGCGAGCATGTCAAGGATGGAGATATAAAGATTTGTAAAGTACACACGGAACAAAATGTAGCAGATCCGTTGACTAAAGTTCTCCCTAGGGAAAAACATGATCAACACCATAACTCCATGGGTGTTAAATTTATCACTATGTGAACTAGATTATTGTCTCTAGTGCAAGTGGGAGACTGAAGGAAATATGCCCTGAGAGGCAATAATAAAGTTGTTATTATATATTCCTTATATATGATAGATGTTTATCTTACATGCTAGAATTGTATTGATCGGAAACATCAATACATGTGTGTTTAATAAACAAAAAGGGTTCCTAGTTATGCCTCTCTTATAGACTAGCTTGTTGATTAACAAGATGATCAAGGTTTCCTGATCATGGACATTGGATGTTGTTAATAACAAGGTCACACCATTGGTGGAATGATGTGTTGAACATTCATCCGAAGTATAGCATTACGATCAAGTCATTATGTTTATATTGTTATAACATCATACGAAGTAATCTTTATCCTTAGACCATGAGATCATGTTAATTGCTAACACCGGAAGAGTATCCTGATAACACCAAACGTCACACCGTAACAGGGTGACTATAAAGATGGGTTCAGTACTACGAAGGTGTTATGTTGCGGCTCATGGATCAAGAGTGGAATTTGTCAATCCAGATGACGGATAGATATACTCTGGGCCCTCTCGGTGATATCACATTAAGATAGCTTGCAAGCAAGTGATGTGATCACTAGAATGTTATATCACGGGAACAAGAAAAGAGTGCATGTCGGTAACGAGATCAAACTAGGTATGGAGATACCGATGATCGAATCTCGGACATGTAATATATCGAGAGACAAAGGGATTTAGTTACAAGCGTTAAAGGTTCTCACGATCACAGAAGTCATCGTTGAATGTGTAGGAGTCAGTACGGATCTCCAGGTCCCGCTGCTGATTATTGATCAGAGAAGGGCCTCGATCATGTCTGCATTATTCGCGAACCGTAGGGTGGCACACTTAAGAGTTACCGGACACCATTTTGGAGCACATATGTTTCAGACGAAAGAATTGCAAAGCGAAGGAATTGTTTCAATAGAAACCGGAAATTGTTTCGGGTGAAATTGCAGAAAGTAGTTCTGCATGTGATATTGATATATTGCAAGGGGCTATATGTGAATGTTTGTTAATTAAAGTAATTAACGAAATTCTGAATAAATTTAATAAAAAGAGTTTTATTAAATGAGAGAGCATTAAATTTGGAGAAATTTAATGCATTTAAAGTGGAGACTTTAAAAGGGAATGTGAAGAGGCATTTTAATGTAGAGGGGTTACCACCACATGAATGAGGGAGGTGAGGGGTCACCCCCCATGCGCCGGCCATGGAGAGAGGGGGCACCCCCCCCTCCTCCTATAAAATGCCACCCATTCCCTCCTTCATCCTCGCACCTCCTTGTGAAGGATCTCTCTCCCCCTCTAGAATTATCCCCCCATGGTCTCGGATTAGCGAGATACATGTTCCCGGTGGCATTTCGTCTGGAAGGAGTTGCTGCTTCCGCTGGATCGCTGGAGCAAGGAGGTGGAGGTTGTCCGGTGGCTTGAACGTGTGTGCGAGTGCGGATGCGCTGCTGAGTTGCGGCGCTCGGACTTCCTCACGGTCTTGAGATCAGCAAGTGTACGACTACATCAACCACGAGTTTCTACTCTTTAACAAAACTCGTTGTCTTCGAGGGTAAGTTCTCGTTGGATGTATGTACACCTGTTTCTTTGTACCTAGTAGATAGATCTTGGCGTGTAGTTCACACCGTAGGAAAATTTTTGTTTTCTATGCTGCGGACCCAACACAAGGCGCCTAAGGGGTGGGGGCCAGCCGGCCTAGGGCTAATGGGCCACCCGAGTGGGGCCCACCTAGGGCCGGCGGCTGCCCCAAGGTGGCCGGTGGGTGTGGGCATTAGTCCCACACCGCCTGGCCCCTAGGTGGTGCGCCCCCCTCCTACTATATAAAGGGGTCCCCCCCCTTGGAAGACACCCATTCCTCTCATTCTCTCTCTCTCATCTGCTGAGGACTTCCCCGTAATATTGGGGAGGACCTCATGGTTGAGTTCTCCACCTTCACACTACCGTCGTGTGATCGGCGATCTGGCATCTACTTCTTCCGCTGCTCGGCTGGATCGGAGCCCGGTTAGCGTCCACTACACCGGACGTGTGACGAACTTCGGAGGCACCACACTTGGGGTGCTGCTCGTCTTCATCAATATACGCCTTCCTGCGTAAGGCGTGCCTCTCTCTGCAAAGTTATGAATACTGTATTCCTTCTCCATTACTTATGTCTACATAGTATAGATCCTGGTATTAGTGTTCGAGTAGATAGAAATCTTTTGTTTTCTGCTACGGAACCCTTCAGTGGTATCAGATCCAGGTTTATGGGTAGACATGTCATACGGATACATAGCAATATGTGGGCATTGATTCTCTAGTTGCTACCCTCTTTAGTATTATTGTTCATATCGCGGCACTGTTTGATGAAGTGGCCCCCAACCGACCTCACGTGGTGATTCACAAGACTGGTCCACAGATCAAGTGGCTTAGGGGGGTGTATGTCTCTCTGCAGTAGTTGATATGGCATTAACACTGGAGGGCCCTGAAAAGGGAAGAAGAACGGAAATCATTGAATCCATGTTGTGGCTCGACGTTCGTAGGTGGAAAAGGGTTCTACTGCGAAAGCCCTAAAGCCGCGTAAAACATGCAATAGTTAATATAGAAGCGTCTATCTTCATTATTGCATAGGGGCAAGTATTGTAACATGGCAATGACAAGTTTGTGAAACTCTCATTGAAGCTATTGATGATGATCACAAAGCTATAACCATGTCATAACACTTCACTTTAGAAGTATTACTTATTGTCCTAGTATACTTACTAGACGGTAGCATAATAAGATAATCCCTCATAGTATTCCAGTTATCGTATTCCGCTTGTGTGTGCACCACCAAGAAAGTTCTTCGGTATGAGGCGATCCAGGGTGACAGGCCTGGGTGTCAGGCATATCTACGTTCACATACAGTGGGTGTAAGCCATGTTGCACTGCAAATACACACGAGTTAGGACTGGCGAGCCTAGCACGCTAGAGAAGCGTGGCCTCGGGATACAAGAGACCGAAAGGTCAAGCCTGAATCACATAGTTGATGTGATCAACATTAGGGAATGTCCACCTTTGATACTACACTGATGGCCGTGACGATCGGGGGAGGTGCAGAGGATAGGGATCATGTGATCACTGAACGAGTAGAGGGATGTTCGTTTAAGTGGGAGTTCTTTTAGTTAAAACTCGAACTCATTACTATGAACATAGTCTAAATACTTTGCAAATTCCTTTGTAGATGTCTCGCCACCCACCTTCAACCTTAGCACTTTCCTCGAGAAGGACAAGCTGAAAACTGATGGAACCAACTTCACCACATGGTTCCGCAACCTTAGGTCCTCCTAGTCCCCTACAAGTTGACTTATGTCATCGAGGCTGAGCTTCCGGCTAAGCCTGCAGATTCCGCCTCTGAGGACGAAAAGAATGTCTGGCAGTCCAAGGCGGATGATTTCTCCCTCATCAAGACTGGAATTCTCTATGCCATGGAGCCGGAGCTTCAAAAGCGTTTTGAGAAGATGAATGCTTTTGAGATCATTGAGGATCTCAAGGATGTCTTTGCTCCACAGGCTCGTGCAGAGAGGTATGATGCTTCCGAGCTCTTCTTCTCTACTAAAATGGAAGAGCACAACAGTATTAGTGAGCACATGGTCAAAATGTCTGGCTACGTTAAACGCTTAAATGCCCTGGATTGCAAAATCCCGGAGGAACTCGCTATAGACAGGGTGCTGCATTCGATGCCCCCTAGCTACAAGGGTTTTGTGATGAACTACAACATGCAAGGGATGACTAAGACCCTTGCTGAGGTGTTCGCCATGCTCAAAACTACTGAGGTTGAAATCAAGAAGGAACACACGGTGCTGATGGTCAACAAGACCACCAACTTTAAGAAACCAGGGCAAAAGGGAAAAGGCAAGAGCAAGAAGCCTAAGAGGGATGGCAAGTTTGTTGCCACCACCTCAAAGGCTGCCAAGCCTGGCCCTAAGCCCGGCACTTCGTGCTTCTACTGCAAAGGGGATGGGCACTGGAAACGCAACTGCCCCCAAAAACCTTGAAGACAAGCGAGCTGGCAAGATAGCCATTCCGGACAAAGGTATGTATGATATACATGTTATTGATGTATTCCTTACAAGCGCCAGGGGTAACACCGGGGTATTTGATACCGGATCTGTTGCTCACATTTGTAACTCTCAGCAGGACCTGCAGAGTAGGAGGCGCCTGAGGAAGGACGAGGTGACGATGCGCGTCGGCAATGGCTCGAAGGTCGAAGTGATGGCCGTCGGCACCCTGCATCTACGTCTACCGTCAGGATTATTGTTGATTTTGAATAAATGTTATTATGTACCCACACTGAGTATGAATATTGTAAGTGGGTCTTGCTTGTTGCAAGACCATTATTCGTTTAAATCAGGAACAAATGGTTGTTCAATTTATATGAATGATGTTTTCTATGTTCATGCACATGTACGTGATGGTTTATTCTTACTTGATCTTGATTGTGATACACACATCCATAGTGTTGATGCTAAATGTTGTAAGCACAGTGACGATAATTCCATGTACGTATGGCATTGCCGTCTTGGTCATATTGGCATAAAACGCATGAAGAAGCTTCATTCAGAAGGGCTTCTTGGATCATTGGACTTTCAATCCCTTGATACATGTGAGCCATGTCTCCTGGGAAAGATGACCAGGACACCATTCTCCGGTATAATGGAGAGAGCCGTAGACCTACTTGGAATCATACATACGGATGTATGTGGACCAATGAGTGTCTCAACCTGCAATGGTTATCGTTACTTTGTTACCTTTACTGATGACTTAAGAAGATATGGATATATCTACTTGATGAAGCACAAGTCTGAAACCTTTGAAAAGTTTAAGGAATTTCAGAAATAGGTAGAGAATCAACTTAACAAGAAAATCAAGCACCTTCGATCGGATCGAGGAGGCGAGTATTTGAGTTATGAGTTTAACATGCACTTAAAGGACTGTGGGATTGTACCACAGCTTACGCCAGCCGGAACACCACAACGTAATGGTGTGTCAGAACGTCCTAACCAAACCCTATTGGATAGTGTACGGTCCATGATGTCTTTAACTGATTTGTATGTGTATTTTTGGGGATACGTGTTAGAAACCGCTGCTTTTATTTTAAACAGAGCACCGTCCAAATCCGTGGAGATAACTGTTGGAGATATGCCCAAGAGGCAATAATAAAAGTGGTTATTATTATATCTTTGTGTTTATGATGAATGTTTACATCCCATGCTATAATTGTATTATTAGGAAACACTAATACATGTGTGTTTTGTAAACATAAAAGAGTCCCTAGTAAGCCTCTTGTTGAACTAGCTTGTTGA
This sequence comes from Avena eriantha, assembly GCA_910589775.1. Classification (NCBI taxonomy): domain Eukaryota; kingdom Viridiplantae; phylum Streptophyta; class Magnoliopsida; order Poales; family Poaceae; genus Avena; species Avena eriantha. The sequence goes on along the minus strand of OU342740.1, from coordinate 402,296,537 downwards.
TTAGTTGATGATCATGGTTTCCTGATCATGGACATTGGATGTGATTAATAACAAGGTTATATCATTAGGAGAATGATGTGATGGACACACACCCATAGTAAGCATAGCATAAGATCAAGTCATTAAGTTCGTATTGCTATAAGCTTTTAAATGCATAGTAACCTAATCCTTCGACCATGAGGTTGTGTTAATCACCATCATCGGATGGGTACTTTGATGACATCAAACACCGCTTCGTGACTGGGTGGTTATAAATGTGTCATTGGGTATTCTGAAAGTATGTGTTGAAGCGCATGGACCAAGATTGGGATTTGTCCATCCATATGACTGATAGATATGCTCTGGGCCCTCTCGGTGTAATGTCATCTAGTTAGCTTGCAAGCATGTGACTGGGTCACAAGGGATGACATAACATGGAACGAGTAAAGAGTACTTATCAGTAACGAGGTAGAACTGGGTATGGAGATACCGACGATCAAACCTCGGATAAGTATAGTATCGCGTGACAAAGGGAATTGGTTTCGTATGTAAATGGTTCTATCGATCACGAAGTCATCGTTGAGTATGTGGGAGCCGTTATGGATCTCCAGATCCTGCTGATGGTTATTGATAGGAGATGTGTCTCTGTCATGTCTACATATTCACGAACCGTAGGGTGACACACTTAAGGTTCGAAGTTGTTTTAAGTAGATATGGAATGTGCGTTGGAGACCGAATGTTGTTCATAGTCTCGGATTGGATCCGGGACATCACGAGGAGATCCGGAATTGTCTGGAGAATAAGATTCATATATTGGGGATCATTTTCTGAGTTAGGAAATGTTCCGGATTATTTGTATGAGGATTCTAGAAGGTTTCGGAATGTTCCGGAAGGTTCTGGAAGATTTCTTGGAGTTTGCTTGAAAACCAAGAAAGGGATCAAGGAGTCAACAATGACCTGACCTATCGAGAAGTACCCATCCGTATCTCAGAAGAATCCTACCGAACCACCAGGACCAGAAGTATCAAGTTTCTCAAGATTTAGTGGAGCAACCATACCGAGGAGGAAGCTACTTGGGAGCGAGAAGATTACATTAGGATAGAGTTCCCAGATCTCTTTAGTTCCTAGTTTTCTTTGTAAATCTCGGGACGAGATTTTGCTTAAGGGGGGAAGGTTTGTAACATCCCAAAACTTCAATCCAAGCTTATCAAGATCAAATAAATCAAAAATGGGGTTAACAAAAACTTTTCCAAATTTAATATGAAAGCATTCATATATGTGTGCATTTAAAATAGGAGTTGTTTGAATTGCCATGATTAAATTATCCAATGCTTGTAAAATGTTTCTTAGGTGATTTAAACATCATCTACATCATTCCCAAACTTTTCCTAAAGAAAATCAAATCAAAAAGAATTAAAAATGAGGAATGGTCATTTTGGCAAAGTTAACTCTCATGCCTACTTTGGCTATTCTTGGTACTCAAATTTTAACAGAAACAATTCTTGATCTTTGCACCCCTTGCTACTACACATAATGAGGTACCAAGGCCCACCTTTTGACCTGCTAAAAACATTATGTAAACTAATTTAAATGGCAGTTTAAAATTGAATCTAAGGCATATGCATAGATCACCCCTATTTCAAAAACCATCTTTTTGAGCTCTACTTTCAAAACCCTTGCAACCAGAGACTACATAGCACTGGTGGAGAACACCCAAAAAATTTGAAACCAAAATTCGAAACTTTTTCTCTTTCGGCCATTTCATCAAACACATTGCAGGCAGAATCAAACACAACTAGCTAGCTCACTATTTCTACAGGGGTTTGCCACCCATTTGACCACAAAACACTCCCTCTGTCTCCACTTGATCAAACCATGCCATTACCACTCCATTGTTGGAGATATTCCCAAGAGGCAATAATAAAAGCGGTTATTATTATATCTTTGTGTTTATGATGAATGTTTACTTCCCATGCTATAATTGTATTATTAGGAAACACTAATACTTGTGTGTTTTGTAAACATGTAAGAGTCCCTAGTAAGCCTCTTGTTGAACTAGCTTGTTGATTAATAGATGATCATGGTTTCCTGGTCATGGACATTGGATGTCATTAATAACAAGGTTGTATCATTAGGATAATGATGTGATGGACACACACCCATAGTAAGCGTAGCATAAGATCAAGTCATTAAGTTCGTATTGCTATAAGCTTTTAAATGCATAGTGACCTAATCCTTCGACCATGAGGTTGTGTTAATCACCATCACCGGATGGGTACTTTGATGACATCAAACACCGCTTCGTAACTGGGTGGTCATAAAGGTGTCGTTGGGTGTTCTGAAAGTATGTGTTGAAGCGCATGGACCAAGATTGGGATTTGTCCATCCATACGACGGATAGATATGCTCTGGGCCCTCTCAGTGGAATGTCATCTAGTTAGCTTGCAAGCATGTGACTAGGTCACAAGGGATGACATATCACGGAACGAGTAAAGAGTACTTGTCAGTAACGAGGTAGAACTAGGTATGGAGATACCGATGATCAAACCTCGGATAAGTAGAGTATCGCGAGACAAAGGGAATTGGTTTCGTATGTTAATGGTTCAATCGATCACGAAGTCATCATTGAGTATGTGGGAGCCGTTATGGATCTCCAGATCCCGCTGATGGTTATTGATCGGAGAGGTGTCTTCGTCATGTCTACATATTCACGAACCGTAGGGTGACACACTGAAGGTTCGAAGTTCTTTTAAGTAGATATGGAATGTGTGTTGGAGACCGAATGTTGTTCGGAGTCTCGGATTGGATTCGGGACATCACGAGGAGCTCCGGAATTGTCCGAGGAGTAAGATTCATATAATGGGGATCTTTTCTGAGTTAGGAAATGTTCCGGAGTGTTTGTATGGGGATTCTAGAAGGTTTCAGAATGTTCCGGAAGGTTCTAGAAGATATTTTGGAGCTTATTTGAAAACCAAGATAAGATAAGATAAGATAAGGGAAATTTAAAGAGGAGACTTGGGGGGGAGGACTACTCCCCCCACCTCCTTGGTGCGCCGGCCCTAAGGGGTGGGCCTAGGGGTGGTAACCCTAGGCCGCACCCCTCCCTCTAAATATAGAGGGGTGGAGGCGCCACCCCCTTTTGATCCTCCACTCTTGCCCCAAGCCGCCTCTCTCCTCCCCCTTCTTTCTGCTCAGGCTTAGGCAAAGCCCTGCAGAATTCTCCACTCCACCACCACCACCACGCCGTCGTGCTGCTGGGATTCCGTGGAGAGATCTACTACCTCCGCTGCTCGCTGGAACGAGGAGAGGAAGGTCTGCTTCGACTCCGCACGTGTGACCGACTGCGGAAGCGTTGCCGGAACGCGGCGCCGGAAGGATCGTCCACTCGATCTTGAGATCGGCAAGTGATCGACTACATCAACCACGAGATCTAATCTCGTAACGCTTTCGTGTCTCCAAGGGTTAGTACAGATCTATCTCGTTGCACATGTCTAATAGATTAGATCTTGGATTTTATCTAGATTAGATCTGGGCTTTGTTCGTTCTTGCGGTAGAATTTTTTTGTTTTCCATGCTACGAACCCTTCAGTGGTATCAGAGCCGTGTCTATGCGTAGATCTGTTGCACGAGTAGAACACAATGGTGTTGTGGGCGTTGGTGCTTGTGCCGTCTTTTCCTTTGTGTACTTTGCATCTTGCGGCATGGTGGGATGAAGCGGCTCGGGCTAACCTTACATGTCATCGCACATGAGACTTGCTCCACGCTTGACGTGTAACTTGCTTTGCACAAGTGGCTTTGCGGGTGTCTGTCTCTCCCACCATATTATAGATCCAATTTACACTTTGCAAATTTTGATAGCACTTGTATCAACATTATGGTTCAGTTTCGTAGGTAAGATCCGTTCTTATTCAAAAGCCCCAAACCACGTAAAACATGCAAAGAAAATTAGAGGCGTCTAACTTGTTTTTGCAGGGGTTTTGTGATGTGATATGGCCATCATGTGATTGTGATTATATTTGATGTATGCAATGATCCTTATTGTAATATGGCAACCGGCAGGAGCCTAATGGTTGTCTTTAATTCTGTTAAGACCTGCGTGTCTATTCATCTTGTAATAGCTTTATTCCAAGTAGTTGTAATAGTTGCTAGTGATGATGGACAACCATGAAGCGGCGCCACTGACCTTGACGCAATGCTGGTGATGATGGAGATCATGTCCGTGCCTTGGAGATTGAGATCAAAAGCGCAAGAAGAAAGGGCCATATCATATCACACTATTATGAATTGCCTGTGATGTTAATCCTTTATGCATCTTGTATTGCTTAGATCGCGACGGTAGCATTATAAGATGATCTCTCTCACTAAATATCAAGTAATAAAGTGTTCACCCTTAGTTGGCACCGTTGCTAAGACTCGTCGTTTCGAAGCATCTCGTGATGATCGGGTGTGATAGATTCTACGTGTGCATACAACGGGTGCAAGCCAGATTTGCACATGCGGAAACTAAGGTTATCTTGACGAGCCTAGCATGTACAGACATGGTCTCGGAACACGGAATACCGAAAGGTAGAGCATGAGTCATATAAATGATATGATGAACATGAAGACTGTTCGCCGATGAAACTACATCTTCTCTCGTGAAGATCGGACTTGGTGTAGTGGACTTGGTTCGTGTAATCACTAAGACAATGTGAGGGATGTTGTTTTGAGTGGGAGTTCACCTAGTTAATTTAAGAATTAAATTTGAACTCAATTTATCATAAAATTAGTCTAAACTACTTGCAAAATTTGTTGTAGATTATGGCGACCCCCTCCATCAATTTCAATGCGTTCCTAGAGAAAGAAAAGCTTAAAAACAATGGAAGCAATTTCACGGACTGGTTCCGTGGACTGAAGATCGTCCTCAGGGCTGGTCAGTTGACCTATGTGCTCGAAGCACCGCTAGGTGACCCACCTGCAGAAGACGCCACCGATGACGTAAAGAATGTTTACGCCACTCGGAAAAATCATTACTCCACAGTTCAGTGTGCCATCCTGTACGGTTTAGAAGCGGAGCTCCAAAAGCGTTTTGAGCACCACGACCCGTTCGAGATCATTAAGGAGCTCAGGCTAATTTTTGAGACTCGCGCGGCCATGGAGAGCTATGAGGCCTCCGAAAAGTTCTTTAACTGTAAGATGGAAGAGGGAAGCTCCGTTAGCGAGCACGTGCTCACCATGTCTGGGTACGTAAACAAGCTCCAAGAGTTGGGAATATCGATTCCTAATGAGTTAGGGATTCACCGTCTCCTCTAATCACTGCCACCGAGTTATAAGAACTTTGTGATGAACTACAATATGCACTGCATGAACAAGACGTTTCCTGAACTATCGTCCATGCTGAAAACAGCTGAAGTGGAGATCAAGAAGGAGCACCAAGTGTTGATGGTCAATAAGACCACCAATTTCAAGAGACAGCGCAAGCCTAAGAACAAGGGCAACTTCAAGAAGGACGGCAAGAAAGCTGCCGCACCTGCTAAGAAGCCCAAGGCTGGTCCTAAGCCTGAAACTGAGTGCTTCTACTGCAAGGGTGCTGGTCACTGGAAGCGTAACTGCCCCAAGTACCTGGCGGATCTGAAGAACGGCAACATCAAGAAGAAAGGTATATTTGATATATATGTTATTGATGTGTATCTTACTAGTAATCGTAGTAGTGCCTGGGTATTTGATACTGGTTCGGTTGCTCATATTTGTAACTCGAAACGGGAGCTGCGGAATAAACGAAGACTGGCGAGAGACGAGGTGACGATGCACGTTGGAAATGGCTCCAAGGTTGATGTGATCGCCGTCGGCACGCTCCCTCTACATCTACCTTCGGGATTAGTTTTAAATTTGAATAATTGTTATTTGGTGCCTGTGTTAAGCATGAACATTATATCTAGATCTTGTTTATTGCGAGACGGTTACTCTTTTAAGTCTGAGAATAAAGGTTGTTCGATTTATATGAGTAATATCTTTTATGGTAATGCACCTGAGATGAATGGTTTATTCTTATTGAATCTCGATAGTAGTGATACACATGTTCACAGCATAGATGTTAAACGAATAAAATTGAATGATAATTCTACATACATGGGGCACTGTCGTCTTGGTCACATTGGAGTGAAGCGTATGAAGAAACTCCATTCTGATGGACTTCTCGAATCACTTGATTTTGAATCACTTGAAAGATGCGAAGCATGTCTAATGGGAAAAATGACTAAGACTCCATTCTCTGGAATAATGGAGCGAGCTACAGACTTATTGGAAATAATACATACCGATGTGTGCGGTCCAATGAGTGTAGCATCGCGTGGTGGATATCGTTATGTTCTCACTTTCACGGATGACTTAAGTAGATATGGGTATGTCTACTTTATGAAATATAAGTCCGAAACTTTCGAGAAGTTTAAGGAATTTCAAAGTGAAGTGGAAAATCATCGTAACAAGAAGATTAAGTTTCTGCGTTCTGACCGCGGAGGTGAATATCTAAGTTATGAGTTTGGCATGCATTTAAAGAAATGTGGAATACTTTCGCAGTTGACACCGCCGGGAACACCACAGCGTAATGGTGTGTCCGAACGTCATAATCGAACTCTCTTAGATATGGTTCGGTCTATGATGTCTCTTACAGATTTACCGTTATCATTTTGGGGCTATGCATTAGAGACATCCGCATTCACTTTAAATAGGGCACCATCTAAATCCGTTGAAACGACACCGTACGAATTGTGGTTTGGTAAGAAACCTAAGTTGTCGTTCCTTAAAGTTTGGGGTTGCGAAGCATATGTAAAGAAGTTACAACCTGATAAGCTTGAACCCAAAGCGGAGAAATGTGTCTTCATAGGATACCCTAAAGAAACAATTAGGTATACCTTCTATCATAGATCCGAAGGCAAAGTTTTCGTTGCCAAGAATGGATCCTTTCTTGAGAAGGAGTTTCTCTAGAAGGAAGTGACTGGAAGGAAAGTAGAACTCGATGAGGTTATTGAACCTTCTCTCGGATTTGAGAGTAGCGCAGCACCGGAAGATGTTTTTGTGCCGCCTGCACCAATTGGAGAGGAAGCTAATGATAATGATCATGAAACTTCAAACGAAGTTGCTGCTGAACCTCCTAGGTCAACGAGGGTTCGTACCACTCCTGATTGGTATGACTCTGCCTTGAACGTCATGTTGGTGGACAACGCTGATGACCCTGCGACGTATGAAGAAGCTATGGTGAGCCCAGATTCCGACAAATTCAAGGAGTTGACTATGATGAGACTTTCTCACCAGTAGCGAAGCTAAAGTCTGTAAGGATTTTGTTAGCAATTGCTGCACATTTCGATTATGAGATTTGGCAGATGGATGTCAAAACGGCGTTCCTTAATGGTGACATTGAGGAAGAGTTGTATATGGTACAACCCAAGGGTTTTGTCGATCCTAAAGATGCTGACAAGGTATGCAAACTTCAGCGCTCCATTTATGGACTGAAGCAAGCATCCCGGAGTTGGAATCAACGTTTTGATAAAGTAATCAAAAACTTTGGATTTATACAAACTTATGGAGAAGCTTGTATTTACAAGAAAGTGAGTAGGAGCTCTGTAGCATTCCTAGTACTATATGTAGATGACATATTGTTGATTGGGAATTATATAGAACTTCTTAATAGTGTCAAAACCTATTTGAATAATAGTTTTTCAATGAAGGATCTTGGCGAAGCGGCATATATTCTAGGCATCAAAATTTATAGAGATAGATCAAGACGCCTAATAACGCTTTCGCAAAGTACATACTTAGACAAAGTTCTAAAGAAGTTTAGAATGGAAGAAAGCAAGAAAGGGTTCGTGCCCATGTTGTCAGGTAAGACCTTGAGTAAGACTCAAAGTCCAGCTACGGCAGAAGATAGAGAGAAAATGAATAATATTCCCTATGCCTCGGCCATAGGTTCTATCATGTATGCCATGCTGTGTACAAGACCGGATATAGCACATGCTGTCAGTTTGACTAGCAGATATCAAAGTGATCCTGGAATGGAGCACTGGACAGTGGTCAAGAATATCCTAAAGTACCTAAATAGGACTAAGGATATGGTTCTTTCTTATGGAGGTGATGAACAGCTTGTTGTAAACGGCTACACTGATGCTAGTTGGAACACCGATCCGGATGACTTGAAGTCACAGTCGGGATACGTATTTATTTTGAATGGTGCTGCAGTAAGCTGGAGGAGTGCGAAGCAAAGCGTTGTGGCGAAATCTTCAACTGAATCGGAATACATAGCTGCTTTAGAGGCTGCACAAGAAGCCATATGGATGAAGGAATTCATTACTGAACTTGGCGTGGTTCCCAGTGCGTTGGACCCGATGGCCATCTACTGTGACAACACAGGTGCCATAGCTAATGCACAGGAGCCAAGGTCACATAGCAAGCTGAAGCATATCAAGCTGCGTTTCCACGCTATTCGCGAGTATGTCCGAGATGGTGACATAAAGATTTGCAAAGTACACACTGATCTGAATGTGGCAGATCCGTTGACTAAACCTCTCCCTAGAGCAAAGCATGACCAGCACCAGAACGCCATGGGTGTTAGGTATATTACTATGTAATCTAGATTATTGACTCTAGTGCAAGTGGGAGACTGTTGGAGATATGCCCAAGAGGCAATAATAAAAGTGGTTATTATTATATCTTTGTGTTTATGATGAATGTTTACATCCCATGCTATAATTGTATTATTAGGAAACACTAATACATGTGTGTTTTGTAAACATAAAAGAGTCCCTAGTAAGCCTCTTGTTGAACTAGCTTGTTGATTAGTTGATGATCATGGTTTCCTGATCATGGACATTGGATGTGATTAATAACAAGGTTATATCATTAGGAGAATGATGTGATGGACACACACCCATAGTAAGCGTAGCATAAGATCAAGTCATTAAGTTCGTATTGCTATAAGCTTTTAAATGCATAGTAACCTAATCCTTCGACCATGAGGTTGTGTTAATCACCATCACTGGATGGGTACTTTGATGACATCAAACACCGCTTCGTGACTGGGTGGTTATAAATGTGTCATTGGGTATTCTGAAAGTATGTGTTGAAGCGCATGGACCAAGATTGGGATTTGTCCATCCATATGACTGATAGATATGCTCTGGGCCCTCTCGGTGTAATGTCATCTAGTTAGCTTGCAAGCATGTGACTGGGTCACAAGGGATGACATAACATGGAACGAGTAAAGAGTACTTATCACTAACGAGGTAGAACTGGGTATGGAGATACCGACGATCAAACCTCGGATAAGTATAGTATCGCGTGACAAAGGGAATTGGTTTCGTATGTAAATGGTTCTATCGATCACGAAGTCATTTTGTTGAGTATGTGGGAGCCGTTATGGATCTCCAGATCCCGCTGATGGTTATTGATAGGAGATGTGTCTCTGTCATGTCTACATATTCACAAACCGTAGGGTGACACACTTAAGGTTCGAAGTTGTTTTAAGTATATATGGAATGTGCGTTGGAGACCGAATGTTGTTCGGAGTCTCGGATTGGATCCGGGACATCACGAGGAGATCCGGAATTGTCCGGAGAATAAGATTCATATATTGGGGATCATTTTCTGAGTTAGGAAATGTTCCGGATTATTTGTATGAGGATTCTAGAAGGTTTCGGAATGTTCCGGAAGGTTCTGGAAGATTTCTTGGAGTTTGCTTGAAAACCAAGAAAGGGATCAAGGAGTCCTTGTGGTGCAAAACAAGGAGTCGTGGGGGAGGAGGACTCCTTCCCCCCTCCCCAATCCGCCGGCCAAGGAGGGAGGGGAGTCCTACTAGGACTCCCCCTCCCCATGGCGCCTCCCCCCTTTAAATAGAGGGGTGGGGGCGCCACCCCCTGGCCCTCCTCCACTACTCCAATCCTAGCCGCCTCTCTCCTCTTCCTTTCTTCTGCTCAGGCTTAGGCGAAGCCCTGCAGAATTCTCTACTCCACCACCACCACCACGCCGTCGTGCTGCTGAGATTACGTGGAGAAGATCTACTACCTCCGCTGCTCGCTGGAACGAGGAGAGGAAGGTCTGCTTCGACTCCGTACGTGTGACCGACTGCGGAAGCGCTGCCGGAACGTGGCGCCGGAAGGATCGTCCACTCGATCTTGAGATCGGCAAGTGATCGACTACATCAACCACGAGATCTAATCTCGTAACGCTTTCGGATCTACAAGGATTAGTACAGATCTATCTCGTTACACATGTCTAATAGATTAGATCTTGGCTTTTATCTAGATTAGATCTGGGTTTTGTTCGTTCTTGCGGTAGAATTTTTTTGTTTTCCATGCTACGAACCCATCAATAACCCCATATGAGATGTGGCATGGCAAGAAGCCATTGTTGTCATTTCTGAAAGTTTGGGGTTGTGAGGCTTATGTTAAGAAACTGCAGCCTGACAAACTCGAACCTAAATCGGAAAAATGTATCTTGGTAGGATACCCGAGGGAAACCATTGGGTATACCTTCTACAACCAAGCCGAAGGCAAAATGTTTGTCGCTAAAAATGGCACCTTTCTTGCAAAGGGAGTAAGTGGAAGGAAAATAGAGTTAGATGAAATTGTTGACCCTTCTCTCCGTATTCCGAGTAGCGCAACGGAAACTGTTCCGAAACTGCTCTCCAACATGGAGGGAGAGTCCATTGATGCTGATCAAAACAATGACGTCGAGACTCCTGAGGTCCGCAGGTCTACAAGGGTTCGTGCCACTCCAGTAGCCTTGTAATGTCTGTCATATTAGATGATCAGGATGAACCAGCAAACTACAAAGAAGCTATGGGTAGTGCTGACTCTGAAAAATGCCTAGAAGCCATGAAATCCGAAATAGGATCCATGCATGAAAACCAAGTTTGGACCTTGGTGGATCTTCTAGAGGGTCACAAGGCCGTGGAAAATAAATGGATCTTTAAGAAAAAGACATATGCGAATGGTAATGTAACCGTTCACAAAGCTCGAGTTGTCGCAAAGGGTTTTCGACAAATCCAAGGAGTTGACTACGACGAGACTTATTCTCCCGTAGTGATGCTTAAGGCTGTCAGGATTTTAATAGCAATTGCTGCACATTTCGACTATGAAATTTGGCAGATGGATGTCAAGACCACATTCTTCAATGGTCACATTGATGAAGAGTTGTATATGATGCAACATGAAGGTTTTGTTGATCCTAAGGATGCTAGAAAGGTGTGCCAGCGACAACGGTCCATTTATGGGTTGAAGCAAGCATCTCGGAGCTAGAACCAACGTTTTGATCAAGTGATCAAAAGTTTTGGATTTATCTAGAACCAACAAGAGTTCTGTGTTTACAAGAAAGCTAGTGGGAGCTCGGTAGTTTTCTTAGTAGTATATGTGGATGACATATTACTCATGGGAAATGATGTGGATCTTATGAATAGCGTGAAAGTGTATTTGAGCAACCAATTTTCCATGAAGGATCTAGGTGAAGCTGCATACATATTAGGAATCAAGATCTATAGAGATAGATCAAGACACCTAATAGCATTAAGTCAGAGTACTTACATAGATAAGATTTTGAAGAGGTTCAAATGGAAAACACCAAGAGGGGTTTTACACCTATGATGAATAATTGCAACTTGAGTGTGACTCAATGTCCTGTAACGGACAATGATAGAGAAAATATGTCTGACATCCCCTATGCTTCTGCAATAGGATCTATCATGTATGCAATTCTTAGTACCCGACCTGATGTGGCATTGGCTCTTAGTTTGACGAGCCGATATCAGAGTAATCCAGGACCGGATCACTGGACAGCTGTGAAAAATATCCTAAAGTATCTGAGAAGAATAAGGGATATGTTCCTAATCTATGGAGGAAATGATGAAGCTCTAAACGTAACAGGTTACGTAGATGCGAGCTGGAATTCAGATCATGATGACTCTAAGTCTCAAACAGGATTTGTTTTCTTGGTGAATGGTGGGACCGTAAGCTGGAAAAGCAAGAAGCAGCCGGTGGTGGCACAATCTTCAATGGAGTCTGAATACATTGCCGCAGCAGATGCAGCAAATGAAGCTGTTTGGATAAGGAATTTCGTCAGAACTAGGAGTTTTTCCCAATGCACAAGACCCCGTGACAATCTATTGTGATAACACGGGAGCTATTGTAAATGCAAGGGAACCAAGAACTCATTCCACAGCCAAACACATCAAGCTTAGATTTCACATCATCCGATAGATTGTTGAAGAAGGTGAAGTCAAGATTTGCAAAGTAGATACGGAACTGAATGTAGCAGATCCTTTGACTAAAGCTCTCCAACATGACAAGCACGAACAACATGGAGATTCCATTGGTGTTAGGTTCCTGCCTATTGTAAACTAGTTTTTGTATACTCTAGTGCAAGTGGGAGACTGAAGGAGTTATGCCCTAGAGGCAAATAATAAAGTGTATTATTTGATATACCTCCTGTATGTTCATAATACGTTTCATACTATGCTATAACTGTGTTAATACGAAACGTTAATACACGTGTGGTATGTAAACAAACCGTATCTCTAGTTACCTCTAGTGAACTAGTTCATTGGTCATGAGGATGATCTATGTTTCAAGACCATGGGCATTTATGCCAACTGACAATGAGGTCATGTTATTAGTTAAATAGCATGTTAGACAAACATCCGACCGTTATATCGTAATGAGATCTAGTTACATGTTCACCATTGATGATAAAACACAGAGAACCTCGCAACCTGATCCTTTGACTGTAAGGTAATGCAAATCACCATTCTGGAAGAATCTTAGATGGTTACCAAGAATCATCTTGTAACAGGGCGATCAAAAAGGTGCCACTCAGGTTTTCCGAAGGAATGCGTAGAGGAGTACATATCAAGACCAGGATTTGTCTAGTCTGTGTAACGGACAGATACATGTGGCCATCTCGGTGACATTGCATTAATGAAGCTTGCAAGCATGTGACTAGGTCACAGAATGCAATGACATGATAACGAGTAAAACAAGTTCATCGGTAACGAGATCGAACTAAGGTATGCGGATACCGAAGATCAAGTCTCGGATGAATTAGGTATCGTATGACAAAGGGAATGGGGAACGACTATCTCACGGTTCGAGCGATTGTATTCATGAAATGCACGGGAGTCACATGGCCATCCAGGTCCCTCTATTAATCATTGATATGAGAATGGTCTCTATCATGTCCGGAGTGTTTCCGAACCAAAGGATGTCACGCTTAAGGGTGGGGACGCTTAGGGTAGATGAGGTATCGTATGAGAAATAGAGAGAGAGAGAGAAACCGGAATAGTTTCGGTAACATCCGATGGATATCGGAAGGGGTCCGGAAGATGTTCCGGAGTGAAGGAATAATATAATGTGTATTTGAATGTTAATTGGAGAATTAGTATTAAATATATATTTTATTTTATTTTAAAAGGCACTATATTGCTAATGGGCCTCACCCGAGGGGAGGCCCAATTGGGCAAGGAGCCTAAGGGGTGGGGGCCATCCGGCCTAGGGCTAAGGGGCCACCCGAGTGGGGCCCACCTAGGGCCGGCGGCTGCCCCAAGCGGGCCGGCGGGTGTGGGCATTAGTCCCACACCGCCTGGCCCCTGGGTGGTGTGCCCCCCTCCTACTATATAAAGGGGTCCCCCTCCCCTTTGAAGACACCCATTCCTCTCATTCTCTCTCATCTACTGAGGACTTCCCCATAATATTGGGGAGGACCTCGTGGTTGAGTTCTCCAGATTCACACTACCATCGTGTGATCGGCGATCCGGCATCTACTTCTTCCGCTGCTCGGCTGGATCGGAGCCCGGTTGACGTCCACTACACCAGACGTGTGACGAATTTCGGAGGCATCACACTTGGGGTGCTGCTCGTCTTCATCAATATATGCCTTCCTACGTAAGGCGTGCCTCTCTCTGCAAAGTTATGAATATTGTATTCCTTCTCCGTTACTTATGTCTACATAGTATAGATCCTGGTATTGGTGTTCGAGTAGATAGAAATTTTTTGTTTTCTGCTACGGAACCCTTCAATCTTCTCAATATTCGACCAACTAAATCCAATCTCCATAACACTCCCTATTTTTCTCTTTTTAGATGTCATCCCGATTACTCCGAGCTTCGTGTTTTTGGTTGCCTTTGCTTCCCTAACATGTATGCCCAATCACCAAATAAACTAGCCCCCCGATCCATCTCCTGCGTATTTCTTGGTTACTCTGATGAACATAAAGGTTTTCATTGTCTTGATCTCCTCTCTGGCCGTATTCACATCTCTCGACATGTCACTTTTGTTGAAAATGTTTTTCCTTTTTCACAACGTCACACGTCATCCGAGACCAACTCTTCTACCACGACTTCCTCACCTTGCCGACTCACCTTCAATCCTCTCTACATCACACCAAATCCAACACCGCCACACTCCTCCCTGACCCCTGCTGCGGCAGCCGAAACAGCTGCAAATCCTGCCGCGGCAGCATGCGATAACACCGCGGCATCGGGCTCTGCCGCGACAGCCGATTTGGCTGAAAACGCTGCCGCGGTAGACTTTCCTGCTGCGACTCCCGACCCTGCCTCTACAATGCCCGCATCCTCCGCTGCGCCGGGCAATTCTTCCCCGTCCCCTCTTCAACCTCCCGCACGTGCTGTTCCTATCACTAAACCCACTAATGAACACGTCATGCGCACACGTGCAAAATCCGGATTTAAATTGTCTACTCAAAAATTAAATCTTAATGTTACTCCATCTATATCTCCCATTCCCAAATCTTAATCTTACTCCATCTATATCTTCTTGATCCCCACTGGACTTCTGCTACGCGAGATAAATTTCAAGCTCTTATAGATAATAAAACTTGGCAACTCGTCCCTCGTCCTCCTGGTGCAAATGTTGTTTCTGGTAAATGGGTTTTTCGTCAAAAATTTCACTCCGATGGTTCTCTCTCTCGTTATAAAGCTAGTTGGGTCTGTCGAGGCTTCTCTCAACAACACGGTCTCGATTACGATGAAATCTTTTCCCCTGTAGTTAAACCCAGCACAATTCGAACAGTTATTAGTCTTGCAGTCACTTCCTCTTGGCCTATTCATCAACTTGACGTTAAAAATGCTTTCTTACATGGATCACTCAATGAAACTGTCTATTGCCAACAACCTTTAGGATTCGAAGACTCCATTAATCCAAATCATGTTTGCCTCCTTAAAAAATCTCTATATGGTCTTAAACAAGCTCCTCGTGCATGGTTTCAACGTTTCCCTACCTTTATTCTCACTATCGGATTTCATCCATCACCCTCAGATTCCTCTCTTTTTGTTTATCACAACAACTCTCAAACTGCCTATCTTCTCTTATATGTCGATGATATAGTTTTAACAGCTTCTTCTCAACAATTTCTTGATCACATCATCTCTTTACTATGATCTGAGTTCTCCATGACTGATCTTGGACTTCTCCATCACTTCTTAGGAATAGCTGTCACTCGTGATTCTCATGGTTTATTTCTTTCACAATGTCAATATATTTTAGATCCCTCACTAAATCTGGCATGCTTGACTGTCAACCTTCTAAAACTCCTATAGACACTCCAACAAAACTTTCTTCTTCTGGTGATGTCTTCTCCGATGCCACTCTTTATCGTAGTATAACTGGTGCTTTACAATATCTTACTCTTACTCGCCCAGAAATTTCCTTTGCTGTCCAACAAGCCTGTCTATATATGCATGATCCTCGAGTTCCCCATTATAATCATGTCAAACGTGTCCTTCGCTATCTCAAAGTTATCTTAGACCATGGTCTGCACATTTATTCATCATCTCCACACACTTTGACAGCATACTCTGATGCCGACTGGGCTGGTTGCCCGGATACTCGTCGATCCACATCCGGATACTGTGTTTTTCTTGGTAACAACTTGATTTCATGGTCTTCGAAACGGCAGGTTACAGTTTCGTGTTCGTCTGCAGAGGCCGAGTACCGTGCAGTGGCACATGCTGACGCCAAAACGGTTTTGTTGCGTCAGCTTCTCTCGGATCTCTGTTGTTATGTCCAGCAGGCTACTGTGATTTATTGTGATAACATTTCCGCTGTTTATATGTCCAGCAATCCTGTACAGCATTGACGGACCAAGCATATCGAGATTGACATACATTTCGTTCGGGAGAAGGTGGCTCTTGGACAAGTTCGAGTTCTACATGTTCTGCGCAGTTTGCAGACATCTTCACCAAGGGGCTGCCTACATCATCATTTACCGACATTCGTTTTAGTCTCAATATTGGTGAACCCCACGTTGACACTGCGGGGATGTTAGAATAAGAGTCTGTTACGACTTGTTTTAGAGTTTGCTTAGGGTTAGCCGCCGGCCCCTCATATATACCCCTTATAATCTCCAAATTATGCAATCAATCAAGGGATAAATATTATTCTACACTTATTGTTCAAATCATTCGTTCGTCGATAGCACACTGAGATAGGGTACATCGATTATAAGAGCTGGCCAGATATTGTACACATGCTACGCACACCGAAATCCATTATTAGGGCACGACAAATCCATTATTAGGACTTTAGGAGAAATCGAAGCAAAGCAAAGTACACATGCTACGCACACCGAAATCCATTCCATCCGACATGTCTACTGCTAGTAGAAGAGCTTGCACTGTATTGCACACTTGATTAAGGCCTTGATTAATTGGGTGGGTAACGATCACTTCACTTGCCGGCGGAGGAGGAGGCGAAGGCGTTCATCTGGTCCCTGAACTCCGGCAGGTGCGCCTCCTCTACGCACATGGTCATGACCCTGGCCCCCACCTTGGGCGCCGGCGGAGCACCGATGACGGCGACGGCCATGAACGGGTGGTACGAGAACGGCACCACGTGGGCCGGCGGGCCCCACCCGTAGTCCGCCTCCAGGAACCCTAGCCGCGTCCAGTCGGAGACGAACAGCGAGTCGTACGTGAACCTCAGCTCGTAGGGGTCCTGCGCGAACCCGCCCACCGCCCACCGCGCCACGTCTCCGGCGAGCTTCGCCTTGGCGTTCCTCACCGCGCGCACCACGTCCACCACCTCCCCGGCCGCCACCTCCCCACTCCCGCACGTCACCGTCACCGGGTAGAAGCAGTTGCCGTAGAACCCGGCCACTGCGGCCCCGAGCATGAGGTGGCGGGTGTTGGCGAAGAAGCAGACGTGGACGGGGCTGTCGTCGTCCGCGAAGTCGCCGCCGGCGAGACGGAGGGCGCGGGTGCGGGACTGCCACGTCTTGGCCACGCAGACGTCGAAGGCGGAGCAGCGCTGCCCGGTGGAGGCGAAGAAGTCGGCCTTTGTTTTCGCGATGTGGTCCGGGCTGAAGTCCACGGTGAGGCCCCGGAGGTCGAGCAGCTCCAGCTTGGGCGGCGGCGCCGGCATGCGGGGAGGGTCCGGGACGAGGTCGCGGGCCCAGACCGGGGACACGCGGGGCTTGGGGAGGCCGCGCGCGTAGTCGGCCACCGCGTTGATGAACTGCCCGGCGCCGAGGCCGTCGGCGATGGTGTGCACCGAGATCAGGCCCACCACGAAGCCGCCGCAGCTGAACTCCGTCACCTGCGCGCGTCAAAGATGTTGAGACTTGAATTATTCGTTTTTCCTCAGAACTAAAATCTGAAACTAAGAATTCTATGCTGGTCTAATTTTACTTCTTTCTTTCTTTCTTTCTAACACAGGTGCTTCGTTTCTGTATTTTTGTAGTACTACAAACCTTACCATATAATCAAATTAAGCTGCTTGATCGATCTAGTTTAGCCACATCGTGAATGTTCATAGTGATGACTCCCAAGCTCTACTAACTCCTTTAGTTATAAACATTCAGAA
Organism: Avena eriantha; assembly: GCA_910589775.1. Classification (NCBI taxonomy): domain Eukaryota; kingdom Viridiplantae; phylum Streptophyta; class Magnoliopsida; order Poales; family Poaceae; genus Avena; species Avena eriantha. Next base: position 402,278,722 of record OU342740.1, on the reverse strand, counting down.
AACTTGTTTACAAGTTTTAAAAAATTGTAAAAAGGTTCTAGAGGTGATCAATAATGTAGTATCTTGCAAACGACCAAAATCTCAATTGAAAAAACTTTATATTCTGATTTGCACAAAAACAAAAAATAATATGAATCTAAGTATAGTTTTTTTTGCGGGGATGAATCTATGTATAGTTAACATTGCGTATTTTCAAGACTCCAAAATTTATAAGGTTTTTTATTTTATCTAGCCAAAAATTCAAAGAATTTAGTGTTGCGATTTTGCTTGCCTGTAATATACATCATTGTGTAAGTCTAGAAATATTTTCATTTTCTAAATTAAATTTGTAAATATGATTTTTGTTTTTAAAAATAAAAGGGCCGATGAACCTCGGGAGCCAAAGAGTGTTCACGCATATGATTCTCCTTTGACGGTTAGAAAGTTATGTGGAACATTAGATGACACTCTAAAGCCATTTTTTTCGTAATTGTATAGTATTTCATCCGTTCCAAAATACATGACATGGTTTTAGTTCAAATTGAAGTTAGGAGTACTTTATAATATGCAGCCTGATCAGCTACAAAAATAACAAATCCAACGCAAAGAACATTTGAAAGGTAGTTGGCATCATAGGAGTAACCGAGCACGTACATAGATAGTGCGTGGTAGCTAGCTGGCCCTAAAGTTAAGCAGAAAAGGACCGATCACGGCTACAAGTTTACGTGCAGCAGATAAGATCAGTCACGGTCGAGTGGTACAACTGCAAGTCACTTGCGACTCTGCCGGTGAAAGCTACCTGGCGGATTAACTCATCTCACCTGCATCCGACTAATCTTGCTTGCCTCTTTTTCACCGACGACTCAACAACCTAGCGCACTTACTAATTAACTACACTAGCTATATGCCGATATGCGCACGGCACACAAGCCTAGCTTCTGCATGTGGTGCATATCCCAATTGGACGATTTCCTTTTATTTAGTCTGTCCAAAACTATAAAAGTCATTAACATGTCTTTTTTAAAACATTGACTGCAGATATAGGTAAAAACATAGTTCAGGATAATATTATTTCATTTTTCTTGAAAAATTGTATATACAATTTTGTTGTAAGCACATTTTATGTTTCCAGACGTACGCAGATCATATTTTTTTTCTTCAGTTAGCAAAAAAAAAAAAGACGCACGCAGTTAGCCATCAAAGTTTATTGATTCCTCTTTCTTCTCCGGGCCATAAGTTGCTTCAACTCTACTCTCTCCGTTTTATAATATAAGATGTCTTAGCTTTATGAAATGAGTGTAGGTAAGAGTACCAGTACTAGCAGGGACGGAGATCAACTTCAAGGGCAAATTATCATACTCCTACTGCATGTGTTGACGTACGATAAAATGTGTGGTGACTTTGCGTGCTCGATGAGGAAATAATAAAGCGTGTACGCCCGTACGTATGGCTAGCAAGAAAGCGGTCCCGCAGAGACCAGGCAACACTGGCGCTGCATATCCATGCTACGTGTTGGTGGTGGGTGCAATGCAAGCTGCTAGCACGATGGATCACACTTGATTAGTTCTCCGAAAGGCAGGCATGAACGTAACTTTATCTGAAATCTCAATTCAAGATCCCAAGCATTAGTAAAAGTTACAACAAGAGAACATACTCCTATCATGAGGCATGCATGCATCACCGGTGGATAGCTAGCCAGTCCTTCTCTTGGGCTAGTGCAATCGAGCTTAAGTAACTAAGGCAACTAAGGCGATCAATAATCGAAATTTCAGAAAATCCAAATTATGTTTCCTTTTCAATTAAAGCAGAGCAATACTTGTTTTAGCATGTAGTAGTCCTTATCTTAGCTACTACTAAAGTGCTAATGTACATGTCTTTGTGAAACAAAAGGTGGTGGCAAGTAGTAGGGTGCCTGATCAATCTCGCAAGTGTACTTAGCTACTAGTGTGTTGTTTTATCAGGTGCCAGATACCGGAAATAATTCTATAAGACCTGGTCCACAAATTTATCCATATGGATCAACTTTTTCAATTGACACGTGTTCAGGAGAGAGATAAATCACAGCATTTGGTTATCTATTTTTAGATCTGAACTACCACATATACCATGTGTCAATTGCAGAAGTTGGTCCACGGGGTCCCATAGAATTATTTTCCGTAGATACCTACCTTTGTAGGGTCTTTTTGGCCGTGGACTTATACGAGCTAGCCATTAAGGACTTGTCGTAGTTTTTGATATAGCTGCTTATACATAGAAACCTTTTTTATTTGCCTGCTTAAGGAAATGGACAAGAGAAAGTAACCTGTGGAGTTAGTTAAGCATTTATGTCAAGTTTGTGAAAGGTGGCAAGTGAGCTCTGATTTTCAGGGTTGGTAGTAGGTAAACACCACTCGCGGTCAAATGAGTGAACACTTGATCTATCGAGATGATCGACTCGTCTCACCTACTACCAGCTGACTCATCCTAGAATGTGACCCAACAATATACCGCGGTCGCGTGATGGGATAAAACTGATCAACAGGTGGTCAAAACTTGTAATTTTTCACCGACACGACAATTGGCGCACTCACTTATGCATGTGTCTATGTATCTAGCTAGCTAGATCTTGCCTGCCATATACCGGATCGAGCCCATTGTCCATTTATTTTTTACAACTTACTTATCAGCTTTGCAACTACTACCACCAGTACAGATGGGTCAAACCTTTATAATACAGTAATATTTTGAAACCACATACTAATATGATGAAAACACATATTTTATATCTAATCATACTAATTTGGTTGCATAAATTTATGACCATTTTTTAATAAACATACTTGACCATAAAGTAGTTTGACTTTCCAAGAGTGTTGGAAATACACTCTTTCCTAAACGGAGATGGAGTACATAGACGTGGGGGTAAATTAGGAAGTCAACAAGCAAACTATCCACAACCCAAGGTAAAGATGAAAATTTAGAAAAAACTAGGACGCAAGGTAAAGGTGAACGGAGGGAGTACTATGTTCCATCGGTCAATGCACTTACGAGCAAGCCATTAAGGACTTGTCGGATCTTTTTAGCCGTGGACTTGTACGATTCAGCAGTTAGCACTTTAGATACTCCTTTTTGTCTACTCAATGAAATGGACAATAGAATAACTAATTAATGTGTAGAGTTAGTTATATATCACATATATGTCCAGTTTGTGGAGGGTGGCAAGTGAGCTCTGGATTTCGAGGTTGGTAGTAGGTAACACCACTCACGGTTGTCAATATATGAGAGCTACTTGGTCGAACGATGTGATCCAATCTTCTGACCTACTACGTGACTCATCCAAGAATGTGACCCAACAATATACCATGACCGTCAATGGTTTGTCAAAACTAGCCATTTTCACCAATGCAACAACTCACACACATACTTCTATAGTTCCACTGGCTTCTAACTTGATGCATATATGCGAGTGGCAAAAATTCTAAAACGATAAACATTTTTATAGTTGTACGTCGTCAATTACATCCAAAGTCTGTTTTAAGTTCACCACGACTGCTCGTTAGGTAAGGAGATTCTATTTCAGCCGAAGGTCAACCAGCAAACCAGGCTTCATGATTAGCCCAACACGTACATCAGCACATGCAACAATGCAACCTGGGTGCTCAAAAAAGTAGGTGCGGATCTTGTGGAATAAAGTTGGTGCAGAGAGATGAACAACAATGCAACACCCCATTGTCCAAAAGGCTTTCTGTACATGCCACCTAGAACTAACGATAACAGCAACCCCACGGCTGCACGCAGGACCGAGTGTAGCTATGTAGCAACAACTTGTGAGCATGCTCCATGCATCTCACATGGACGACATGTACGTACATATCAAGCATGTACGTACCCTCCCTTTGGACCCACGTTTTATAAGCAAAATCTAAGTGGTCAATCCCATACAAAGTAGTGGAGTACTTTTTTTTGAATTATGGACAATATACAATAACTAGTATCTATCTACGATGATTCACTACTCTATTTTGTGACAAATGTAATAATGTCTCTCTCAACGTGAAAAAAATATATAGTAGGTGGCCAGTCTTATCATAACTAGTTGTGGGGTACACATGTCGCATAGCTTGTGCATCTCTATTTTGTCACTGAACTAGAAAACAAGTTGTACAAAAGCAAAAGGTGGTGCGTGACAACAGTAGGTGCTCGATCGATCTCGAGTCTCCACTCTCCACTCTGGTGAACATGACCGACATGCACAATCCAGGTACCGGCCGGGATGCCCTGCCTCGCACACATCGATCGAGCTAAAGGTTACCCCTTGTCCTGTGACCGTCGCACAACTTCGACGGTGCAGCGTCTTCGCGTGTTATTTTCTCACGTCACCGTAGTCTGTGGTACATGCATGTTTTCTCCTCGACAACAATCCAACTGCAAAGACTGGCTAGTACGCGTTTGTCGCTATCAGCATGCTAGTACATATATATCCAGCACAACGCGCCAACGTTCTCTAAGAAGTTGATGTGTGTCCTCCCTCCTCTCGAAAAGTTTTTACTCCAGGATCATCCTCACAAAAGGTTGCATCTTTGTATATAAAGTTTGAAAGTTACTATAATTATTTAAGTATTTTTTTTACAAATTGAGTTCATCCAGAGATAGGCGTCAATAGAAATGCTATTTGGTCAAAGGGAAATGTTTTTTAAAGCAGGAATGCTACACCTACGGACGAAACGATACGGAATTCACTTACGGAAGGACATGGAGAGTTTCGGTTGGATCAGAGTCCTCAAATCACGGGAGGTAAAAGTATTAGCACCGACTGTTTACACGTAATTCCGTAGGTAACTTTTCGTAAGAAACTCTCTGTACGTTTAGCATTATTGTTTTTAAAGATAACCTACACCTTCCGCAGTATCTCCAACTTTGCGGGGTGCAAGTGTCTCGAGCCTAGTGTTCGTAGACGTACGATCGATGGATGCACGTACGTACCTGCAGCATGAGCGGCATGTCGAGCGGCGGCACGTCGTGCTTCGGCTCCGGCAGCAGCTCCTCCTTGGGGATCGCCATCGGGTGGTCCAGGTGCTTCACCTCCTCCAGGGTGCACGCCGCCGCCGCCTCCACGAACCACGCGCCCTCGCCCGTGCACGCCACCCGCACCTCCCCGGTATCCTCCTCCGCCACGAACCTCCCCGCCAAAGGGTAGTAGTCCACCAGCGCCTTCCCCAGCGCCTCCCGCACCACGCTCGCCGGGGAGCCCGCCTTGCCGTCCGCGCTGTCGAAGACGTGCAGAGATAGGACAAGGTGCCGCAGCCCCGGCACGCGGTCCAGCGCCGACAGCGGCAGCAGCGTCTCCCCCGCCGCCGCCGGCGTCGGCGACGACGGCGGCACCAGCGACCTGCTCGTCCTCGTCACCATGAACCCCATCGTTGCTCCTGATCTCTACCTTATGTTTTCGATCGGTTCTTAGATGCAGCTTTCGTGATGTACGATCGATCGATGTATGTGTCGTGGCTGTTTCGAGGAATATGTGTCGTGGCTGTGCGTGTATATATAGCACCTGCCGTGCGTAGCTGTGGCAGTAGGTGAAAAGGATAATATGGCGGGCCCGAGTGCAGTTGCCCGATAAACGCGGCACGACTTGGGTGGTTATGGTACCATGGCAGTAGTACGTGTGTGACTAGAAAATAATACTCCTGCTCCACTCCTCAATGGCTAGCTGGGATAAACCAGATCTGGCAAGTAAAGTAGAAATGGACCAGACTTGATCGTACATCCTCAAATGTATTACCAACACCGTACGTGTAGTGGATGCAAAGCCTAGCTCCGTGGAATCACACAGAGGGATCGTCGTTTCATCGTAATGTGCATGGTGTCGTGACTCCCCCACTAAGAGTATCTCCACACGCCGCCTAAAGCCCCCCCCCCCCCCCAGGACTATCGGGGCCGCCGACGGGCAAATTCACGTCCAGTCCACCCTCCAAATTTGTTTTGGCACCGGCGCGGCCGTTTGTTATCCAGCATCCCCAGGCTGAACCCAACCAGGGGGCTAGCGGGGGCGCCGGATGCCGCGTTTCTGGCGGGAAGGCACGCGAAATGGCTGGTCATCGCGGTCGCGATCGGTCTGTCTTCCTCCTCGCTCGCCGCGCTCCAGTAATGGCGTTGCTGCCTGTCGATCAGCCTTTTGTATGCGAGCAGCCGATGAGTCTCGTCCGCCACGCCTCCCACCTCGCGTGCCACGCCACCGTCCGCATTCAATGGCCATGTGTCCTGGCCGTGGGTGTATATATAGCACCGGCCGTGCGTGCTAGGTATTTTGTCACTTAACTAGAGAACAACAAGTTGTACAAAAGCAAAAGGTGGTGCGTGACAACAATAGGTGCTCGATCGATCTCGAGTCTCCACTCTCCACTCTGGTGAACATGACCGACATGCACAATCTAGGTACCGGCCGGGATGCCCTGCCTCGCACACATCGATCGAGCTAAAGGTTACCCCTCGTCGTGTGACCGTCGCACAACTTCGCCGGTGCAGCGTCTTCGCGTGTTATTTTCTCACGTCACCGTAGTCTGTGGTACATGCATGTTTTCTCCTTGACAACAATCCAACTGCAAAGACTCTGGCTAGTACGCCTCCCACCTCGCCTGCCACGCCACCGTCCGCATTCAATGGCCATGTGTCCTGGCTGTGGGTGTATATATAGCATCGGCCGTGCGTGCTGGGTATTTTGTCACTTAACTAGAGAATAACAAGTTGTACAAAAGCAAAAGGTGGTGCGTGACAACAATAGGTGCTCGATCGATCTCGAGTCTCCACTCTCCACTCTGGTGAACATGACCGACATGCACAATCCAGGTATCGGCCGGGATGCCCTGCCTCGCACACATCGGTCGAGCTAAAGGTTACCCCTCGTCCTGTGACCGTCGCACAACTTCACCGGTGCAGCGTTTTCGCGTGTTATTGCCACGCTACCGTCCGCATTCAATGGCCGAGCCACCGCCCCGTGCATAAAACACCCCTCCTTCCGCGCGGCTCCTCCACAACCCAATTCCATCCTCGCATCCCCTCTCCCGTCTTCCCAAACACCCAAACCATTGGCCATGGAGAGATACCTCGGAGATGGAGCCGCCGCGAACGGGTTTGGACGCCGTTCTCTGTGCATCCACGAGGCACGCGCGCTGTGGTAGGCGGGGGTACCCAGTGCCGCCGGACGTGCGCTGCCCGCACGGCTGGTTCCTTAGTGCCGGTGGCCGGCCCATCCCGCCGGTTCCCCGTGGGCAGGCGCGACTGGCGGAGATCTTCCATCACTACTGGGAGGTCCTCTCGCCGGAGGAGCGGAATGATCCCGTCTATGATCCCGATAACGCGCAGGCGTGGACCGTGTTTTTCGATGCCCACCACCAGGACTGCCTCGCCGCCTACGAAGGCAATGGCCCCACACCGCTGGACAACAACATCGAAGGGCGGACCCGATGGTGGAGCGGTCCAGGCTGGACGCTGGCCTGGGTCCTCGAGTACATCGCCGCCGGCAACCACTCGCCATTGATGATGCCTCCTCGTCATGCCACGTCGCGCCACGCCGCTCATTCTTCCTCCATGTCTTCATCGTCGAGGTCATCGTCGCCTTCGACCCGCTACTCCCCGTACTCCACGCTGTCGCCATGCTTCTCGGCTATCCTCGCGCCGATGAAGGAGGAGTACGAGGAGGCTCCTCTGTCGCGCCGGTGCCCCGGCGGCGCCGCATCTAGGGATCAGCATGAGCGATCACCTCCCCGTGGCCGCCTGCACCTCGCCACGCCCCAGCGCCAGGTGAAGAAGGAGTGGATGTCGCCGCTAGCATACAAGGCGGCCGCCCTCCAACTAAGGATCGACGAGGACCCGGAGGAGTTTCCGGGCCAGCGCGTCGCCGAGCACGCCTCCTACGAGGCCATGCCGCTAGCGACGGACGACTTCGCGGAAGCATGGTCGATGTGTTTTCGTATTGTACAAACATGTTTGAACTGCAGTGATGTCGATATATTTTCGTATTTTCAAATGTTTGAATATTTTGTATGGGGGGCACGGCTGGGAACCAGCGCCCCTAAACGCATACGACGCCCGCCCCCCATACGGTGCAAAACCAGGCCGTGTCGGACGCCATATGGAGGGCCAAGTGGAGATGCTCTAACAACTGCTACGGACGAACGGCCGTATCGCGCGCCGATGTAAACAAAGCCTTTCCTGATCATGTTCTTACTTAACTTTTCTGCGAATTGTTGTGGTAATTTGAATCCATGGATTTGCTAGTATACTTCTGAGTTGTGAGAAATTATTATATATTTCAAATCCAACAAAAAAAACCTGCAAAGAAAAAAAACCAGCAAAAGGTGCACTCATCAAATTATAAACAACAATACTGTGCGCAGGTTTAGTTCTTTGCCTGAAGTTAAGTTCTGGTGTTCCGCCAGATGAGGATACCAGTAAGACCCTCGACCGAAACAACAAATCAAGATTCAAGAGGTATGCTAGCGCGCGAACATGAGTCCTGCTCCGGTGCTCCGCCCCTGGTGAAGTTGAGGGGTTATCATCTGTTTTTTTCTTTTTTCTATCTTAGGCCCGCCGAAATCCATATCCAGCCCGCGTATACCCTTATGTACAGATATGGTTCCTATACGACGCGTTTGAAAATTAAAAAAAAGTCACGTGGCCAGATCGATCCTACCTTGCTGGCCCACATCGTTCATGCGGTGTTTTCAAACTGATAGTCGCCGCTTCTCCCGCATCTAATTAGGTTAGGCAATGGTGCGCCGCCGGCGGACGGACCACGTGACTGTCGTCTCTGCCATCTCCGGTGAGTTAGTGGCCGCATAAGGTATCTAGAATCACGGAGGGTACCCTCTCTTCCCTGTGAGGCTAGTGTTAGGGGCAACCTAGGGTTAGGGGCTCTGCCCCAGCGATCGATCATATTGAGGTGTTGGGAAGATTTCATCTTCCGTCCAGGGTCAGGTTCTCCCGACGTGCGCATGGGGCAGTTCTTCATCCACTTCATCCGGCGCATCGACCAGTGCGGTGGGGTGGGGTTCATCCGCCGGCACATCTACCAGTGTGGTAGTTTGATTCGTTCTTCTTTAAGTTCATGACCAATATTCATGATGACATGGGCAGAAATATGATTAATATATCTTTTGTTTGTATTCTTTGTTGATGTACTTAAGTAATGTACTATTGTAGGAAATGGCGGAGTCTAGGTCAGATATTTTTGAGGTAGAGAAGGAACCTGGGTTGGAGTTTTCTGCAGATGGGTCAGATGATTCTAGTGAAGGTGTTGGCGATTGGGTAGATGAATCGATGTCAACTAGTGAAGAATTATCTGTAGATTCAAAGTCAAATGGTGGTGATAGCTCTGAGCATGTGAACACATATGTTATTAATGTAAGTTATTTTATTTGATTCAATTATTAGGGATAGCAAAATAATTATGTTAACGTTAAAATTACAACATTATTCATGATACCAATTTATGTAGATGGACATAGACAGTGATAAGGAGGAAAGCAATTTCGAGTCTCTGTTCGAGGAATACATTAATGGGGTACATAGAGTGTACTAATTATAAGCAACGAAGTAAATGACCATTAGTGGATGAGTAATTGTGTTATTGTTTTGTGCAGGAAATAGCTGGTCTTCAAAACATGTACGACTACTATGGTGAGTCGGACATGGAGAGTGCTATTTTTGATGGAACAAATTCTGGGGAGTCAAAGGAGGTGAACATTATGGAGGTAATATTTATGGTTATATTTGTTGTGAAAAACAAATTGTCTGATGAATAGAAAATTATGTAGGTTTTCATTGCTTTTCTCTGCATGTGCAGGCCCCGGTTGATGATGGGAGCTGGAATGTCAATGATGTTTGCAAGGCTGAGGATAAGATGGACATGTTTATGAAGATAAAGGAGATGACTTTTCCTTGCGAAGCAGCTACTTTTGTTTTCTACAACAGCTACACTAAAGATAATGGATTTAGCATCAGAAAGGATAAGGTCATATATAGCAAGAAGCGTACGAAACATTTGATTTACAGACGTTATTTGTGTTAGAGGGAAGGTGAGCATGATAAGAGGTTGATGACCAGGGAGGGACGAAGTGGAAGGCTCAGAGCTTTGTCCTGATGCAAGTGTGGGGCTCACCTGACAGTGAAGCTTAATGCAAAACTTGGTGTATGGTACGTTGAAAGTTTTGAGCCCAATCACAGTCATGTGTTAGCAAGACCGGATGAAGTACCTTTTCTTTGGTCGCATAGAAAAATAAAAGAGTACCAGAAGGCTGAGATATTAGCTATGGGAGCCGCGGGAATTAGAAAGCACGTCATAATGGACCCCATGATCAGCAAAAGTGGATGGTACGGCGGTGTTGGGTACGTCAGGAGGGATATGTACAACCTTTGCAGCAAGGAGAAGAGAAAACTACTGGCGAAAGGTGATGCTACCACGACCATTTGCATTATGGCTAGCAGAAAGGAGAGGGACCCAAGATTTTTTTTGATTATGACTTAGATGAAGAAGGACGGCTGAAAAGAATGTCCTGGTATGATTCCCAGTCTATACCGGACTATGAGGACTATGGGGATGTCCTTGTGTTGATAGCACGTACAAGATGAATCGATATGGTATGCCATTCATATCTTTTGTCGGTATGAACAATCACCATAGGACTGCTGTTTTTGGTTGTGCCATAGTTTCGGATGAGACAGAAGAAACATATGTGTGGCTATTGGAAACATTTCTCAAGGTAATGTGTCAGAAGATGCCTCGGAGTGTAATCACGGATGCTGACTCGGCGATGATTAGGGCAATACGCAGAGTATTTTTAGATGTCTGGCACCGAATATGTACTTGGCATATTGAGAAAAATATGAAGGTCCATCTTAGTACCAAGTCCTTGGGAGAGTTTCGCTCTATGTTGTACTACACTACGTCGAAAGCCGTATTTGAGCAGAGATGGAAAGCGTTCTTAAGGAAATGGCAGTCGGAGAAAACCAAAACTTGGTTGAGAAGGATGTATAGGAAGAGGGGCATGTGGGCTGCAGCGTATCTGGCGGATGGTTTTTGGCTTGGTATGAAAAGCAACCAGTGAAGTGAAAGTCTAAATTCCTGCCTTCACCTGCACCTTGATGGAGAGATGACTTTAGTGGATATGATATTGTACTATGAGAATTGCATCAACCGTATCCGTGAGAACGAGGCGCGAGATGACTGCACGGCCTCACAGACTATACCGGTGCCCGTAACTAGATGTAGGGAACTAGAGGTAGCTGCTTCGCACAAGTTCACCCCGGCTAACTTCTATATGTTGCAGGATGATCTGAAGAAAGTTGGTGGCATACTGACTGTTGAAAAAAATCTGGGATCTGGGTTAGAAATATTTTTCGTCGCATGACATGATAACCGAAAGATGCAGTTCACCGTGGAATATACACCAGAAAATCCAAAAGAATCTATAAAGTGCAGCTGTAGAAGAATGATTAGAAAAGGTCTACCGTGCAAGCATATATTCCACGTTCTGAACGAAATTGAATATATATAAAATTCCAGATTGTTGTGTTCTTCGTCGGTTGACAAAAGACGCAAGGCACGGTCTTCCTGCAAGGCGCACTAGTGATTTGTTCGGAGTAGGATGGTTAGGGGCTGGGGAAAGATTGAAATATAGCCAGGTTAGTGTGCTAGCCTCAGAAGCTATGCATGCGGCATGCAAACACCCCTCTCTTTGGGATCAGTTACAGAAAAGTTTGAAGGTTGTGATATCTAAGGCTATTGAGTACGATCAGAAGGAGGAGTTGGCAATTGTTCCTATTTGTCTAAGCTCGTTAGCTGTTGAAAACGTAGAGGATCATGAAGGAAACATTGTTAAGGTTCAGGATCCTTTGAAAGTATCGAGCAAAGGTTCACAGAAGCATAGCTTGAAAGATGAGGAATACGATTATCCGCCAAATTCTAAAAATGGAAGACCATTATCATTTGAAGAACATAGAATCAAGTGCGGCGCTTGAAAGGAACAAGGACACAACAAACGCAGCAAGCATTGCAAACTTAACCAGAATTAAGTGTTACCAAACTACATTGAATATATAAATAATGAACTTGTCAAACTTATTGAAATTTTGTGTTTTCATGTACAGGAAGGTGGTACAAGAACATCACTAGAGGAGATATTTGAGTTAATATTGTTAGAAAATCTATATATTTGGTGGCACAGTTTTTAAAGTTGTAATACGGTTTTGACGTACACAATTATTTTGGTTAAGCCGTTGTTGTGTTGTACTGTGTCATTGTCTTACCACATCTTCATTAATTTTGGTTTAACAAATATGTTTTATGATGAAATGTGTGCCATGTCAATTTTGTGACGATGATATGAATATATTTCAAGTTCGTCCCGATGTAATAAGTTTTATGATGTTAAAAAATAAAAAGAATAACGCTGAAAATCTAGATGTTTGCATAAAATGGCAACGATTTTTATCCGTGGCTGGCCCACGAAGTAGTTGATTATTTCCCCGTTAATTTGGGCTGTAATGCTACCTAGCCCATGGACTAGTCACGGTCCTGGTAGCCGGCCCTAGGGTTTGAAATTTTTTACTATATAAATGTGCATACCCTTAGTCTCATCTAGGGTTCGTCTGGGCTATGTCATCTCGCCGTGTGACTGATCGGCGGTTGCAGGCGCGCGCAAGCTCGTCGGCTGGGATGGATTTGACGGACGGCACTGAGGGATGGGCGAAGCTTACATCTGTTGTCCATTACGACTGCGGGAAGATCAAGAAAGGCGCACTGCCAACCCTAGATGAGACGGTTAGTTCTTGAAAATCTTTCTTTCTGTTTTATTTCTACGCAATTTACGCAGTACTGATACTTTGCAATTTAGGATGTTAATGAGGTCCTATTGCCCCACTTTGTTGATGCTTTGCCGCAATATGAGTATGATCATGTGTACAATGGTATTGAGCGCAACACAAAAAATAGGTGCGGCCATATGAGGTTTCTGGGTTGTCCATATGAGGTTTTACCCTATATCCTTATGTTATGTACATCATTGACAACATACTAAGATATCACACAAAAAATATAACTTTATTTATTATTTCAGGAATTACATAAGTGCGGACATGTCGAATGGGTAGAAGATGAATGGAAAGAAAGAGAAAGATATGTGATTGGGCAACTAGCCGAAAAGAACAACAGGATACTGATGGCAAAAGAAGAGGCTGAGAAAAAACTGAAGACACATTTGAAAATGCAAAATAAATTTTTAAAATGTAAGGACAACATTATTTGTTTCCTTCCAACAATGTGTGTTGCAATGTTTGGACTTTTAGTAGTCATCATGTACAAGTGGCAAGATGCAAAGTAGCAAGTTGTTACAAAAGAGGAGTTTTTCTACACTCTAATAATAAACAAGTGACGCATTTGGTACCAGCTGTGTCTTTTTTATCACGCCGTTAGTACAACTCGATTTGTAGAAACATTGTACAAAACATGAACTTCTGATTAATAAATTCGTCATATAACAATATATGAGTAGCCTTAATTGCATATAATAAAACAAAATAGTTGAGGTCATTATGTTACATAGTTGATCGAAGAAAACAAGTTATAATGGCCAGGAAAACTTCTTCGGGACTAAAACCTAACCACTATAACTTGAAAATTCTGATCATCTATGCTTTCATAACTTGTTCATCTTTGAAGCGATCTCGTGAACTTTCTTTTTCACGGCATCTAATTTGTTGGACGGCGACAACACCATTTCTACGACGACAGGTCTTCTCCTTGCGTTAACCGTGGCCTACAAATTAGTAGAAATCACGGTGAGTTGAAATTTAGTTAAGATGGAACGTTTAGTTCGTAATCAAACCTGGGAAAATTCTCCTGTCATCCGTTCACCAACCCAATGCTCCATGCATTTCATGACAAATAATCCACAAGATTTTATGTTGTAAAGTTATAACAGTAGAAAGATTAATACAGTGCTCATGTTCATTTCGTCGTACAGAATATGATGTAACATTTACTCACCCATCCCGCTGCTGCGGCATCTCATACTCTTTAATAGGCCACTTTGAAACATCCGGATATCGACCATCTGTAGTTGCATTTGCCACTTGCATGTCTTGTCTAATTTGGCGATGCTGTAAAAACATCATGGTTAAATGCGCAACACATTTTGACAAAAAAATAAGGACAATATATTCTTCACATACTAGTGCCTCGACAGTCTCCAAAGTTAAGTCCAGAGGATATAGCGAGTCCAGAACTTGAAAATCTTGCTTTGGCATGTGCATGACCACCGTCATCCAATGTGTATTGCCGATATTCAAGGAAAAATAAGTCTACAAAAAACTCATATTATTAAATATCCGATGGATTTTTAGATGTTTAATCATAACATATAATAATTGATCGCAAAGATAATATAACATACCTTTTTACGAACTGTATATTCTTTCAACACTCTACCAACTGTTCCAGATTTTAGCATCTCATGATCCATGTTCATGGTGGACTCCTCTACTTTGTCTCCAGCAATTGCACGGTCTACTAGAAATTCAGAGCTCCATGCTGGACATAAAAAACGGTCATGCCCAACATGGAGGGCTAAATGTCCAATGTACCGATCTATTACCTGCAACATACATCATTGAATTAAGTGTTTGCAACACACAAAACATAAAATTAATGTATTGGCATAATATTAAAGTACTGCTAGTAAGTGCAGTTATCACTTACATCATCAGACAACCATTTACAGTCTAGAACAACACGTAGTCTTTCTGCACTAACTTCATCTCTACGGGAGTTCTTGTATAAGCTTTTTTCTTGTGCTGATCTAACCGAGATACGAGCTCAAGAAATACGACGGCAACATCTATTTGTTGTGGAGTCAAATTAGTACATGAGTTAGTCTTGCAATTTGCCTCGAGGCCTGGTTTATCATCGAAATCGAGAACTGCATATAAAAAATGAAAAATTGAATTATTATATTTGAATGCAAGACATGTTTACAAGTTTTATTAAACAAATTAAATATGAACTTTACCTTTTGCAGTAGATCCGCGGACTAAACGCTTGATGGGTTTGCCAAGAGCATAAGGAGACTGAAACTTTTTTGGAACTGTGCGCTTCCGTTTCCTAGTTAACTCATCTTCGTTTCGGCTATCAGCTGCTTGACAGTCATTTGATACACCTTTATTTAATTGAGCCATATACATAAACTTATTAACAGAAACTGTAGAAATATCAATATCAGATTCTTCTTTTACTGGTTCTGCATTATCAATAATAAAGGGGTTATTCGGTGTGCTGCCAAGTGCACCAATCCTCTTGTCTGGTATACGATCATTCACACCATTCTCCTAGCTAAGTGGTGTATGGTCATTTACGCCATTCTGTGCAGGCTCCTTCTCATGTGTGCCATGGTCAGCAAATTCGGCAGGCGCGGTCGCACTAATACACTCGGCCTCTCCTTCGGAATCGCTATCTTTCTTGTACATGAACTCTTTTTTTTCACGAGGTCCATTCTGAAAAGAACCAGCATCTTCTTTCTCTTCCATGTCTGCTGAAGCCGCTGCATTCATAGGTTTGTACGTCATGCCTTCCTTATTGAACAGTTCCAATATTCTCTACGAGACATGAAAATGTAAGAGCACAACCAAATTTTCATCTAGATTGACCTTAGCTATGTAGTTTAGTATCTCACCTGAGCACATAAATCAGCTATAGGAGTCAACATTTTATGCAACTCTGTGTCCAAGTGATCTGTCACCCGCTTAAACAAAAGCTCATCTGATCATTACCAATTTGTTGTGTACCATTGATCTTCTTATGCGGAACACTAACCGGCTTGGACTTTTGCTTACGAGCGGGCATAGGATCTTCCATCAATGGCTCTTACATACAATATTCTTCAGTGATATTATCTTCTATTTGCATGATGGTACAAATGATACAGGTTGTAAGTCCTGCGTACTCTATTTACATGAGTCATAATCTAAAAAGGCAATATACGAGGGAAGCCAAAAAATATTACCTTGACGTTACCACGACCACGCCCATTCTCGTAGTCGAAATTGTCTCTCTTTATGGCAGCCGCTTCATTCCAATTCCTCATGAGAGGGCGTATGGACATTTTAGGATTAAATGCACATTCGCCTTCATGAGGCAGCACTTTCTCCGAGTACGAGTAGTACATTTTAAAAAATATAAGTAAATTAGCTATAGCACGGACATAATAGAGTATACATGCGAAAACAAATGAGTACGAAAATAAAACCTGCAATAGTCCAAGATTTTCTTTCGGCCATTGACGGATTATTTTTCCTTTTCTCCCAATCCTGATGCTGTCCATTAGAACCCTCCTCGTTAAAGCATTCCAATTAATCTTGGACATTCTGTTAACATCATCAACTAATGCATAATACTGCTTCGGAACAATCTTTGTCTCCATAGGCGCAATAACTGTTCCAAGTAGCACTAGCACCACCTTTCACAGAAAGTCGTCATCGGCAACTTTATTTTTAATAATGTCAGCGAATAAATCATCAATTACGATGTTTCTAGTATATTTTCTCAGAAAGTGTGTGTGTGGACGCGTTCCTTCACGTCCTCTCCTTCTTCAATAAGTATGTCCGCTGCTGAAAAACCTTTATTCTCGAGACCAAGGATACACTCTACGTCGACCACCCCAATAGAGATTGCCCCATTTGTCACTTCTATGGCGAATGTACTAGTTGTAGGGTCAAAAGCCTCGAGCATGAACCTTAAACAATAATTACCATGAATCAGAATATAGGAAAAAACATATGTACAAAGGTAGAACAGAAATATTTGCATTAGTACCTTATTAAGATTGTGCGCATCTTCATAGATGGCATCATCATCATACTACGCAGATTCGTTTGGGCTAGTCTAACCCGTTGAGCGATGGAAAGACCCGCCACTAACTTACACCATTTTTCGATGTTGCAACAAATATCCCCCATAAGATCGTCCATCCTAAAAACAAAAACACAATTAATGTATTGGCGGGACAGTAATATGTAGACTGTATTACTGCATGCGATATGAGTAACTCACCACATATAAAATGACGATACTATTTTCTATAAACATGTCTGGTTATATCTAAATGAACTAGTGGATCTAGAGGGCCTAAAAATATTCATAACAGTCATCCTAGTTGGCTTGTGTCTTGATCGGCAAGCGTCCGCCCTATCATAAACAACAAACAACAATGGACAGAATTTCCGCGTAATTCAACAGAATTTGAAAACGAGAAATCACTACAACCGCACAAGAATACTATTAAACATAAATGTAAGGGAGAGTAGTATCGGATCTTAGAGCTCTAAGTCATGAACCGACTAGTCTACCACTTTCGAGGATTAGAGGAAGATGTACCTAAAATAAAACTACTAACGCGCAGGATCAGAGGTTTACCTGAACGACCTCTGTGGAGGAGGAACGACCACTGTGGAGGAACAAGTCCGTCGAAGCTGCGCCACGGAATTAGGTGCACACGAGGTCAAAGGGGCCGAGTCGACTAGTTGACTATGACGGTGTTTAGGGTTAGCAGGAGCAAGTGATCGTGGGGTTTAATATACGGGTTGGTCAGAAATATTTCCACTAGGCCGGTCCTTCTTGGGCCAATAAAGGCCTGTGGACTCATCCCGTCCGAGATATTATATGAAACGGGGCCTGCGCTATATCAAGGGTCGGGCGAAGTTTTTTTTCGTCAGACCGAAGTTTTTTGTTATCTTTTTCGATAGGAATTTCACAAAATTCTTAAATTTCGAACTTTCAAACTATATATTTGACATCAGTGCTTGACATGTAACATGTAGACAAAGTTTGAAATTTTTTATAGAAGGTCGAAAAATATGACAACTTAGAAACAAGTCGTTTCGTCTAACTTGAACCATCTTTTCTAAGGATGTGATTCTTTCGACCTTCACTAAATTTTCTAATATTTTTTACACATGGTGACACAACCAATCTAAGACACATGGGAATGGTCTTACACTTTTTTGATTTTTTTTAAATTTCTATTGCCCTGGTCAAATTTAGGTCAAATAATCTAAGACATTCGAACAAATATAATGCATTATGATGTGTAAGCTCTCTTTCAAAGTTCTACCAATGTAGAAACTGCATGCTATACCTCCATATTAACAACATAAAAATATGGTATCAAAATTTAAAAGTTAACTTGCTCAAAATTCAAATTTGATTTGGAGGTGATTTAGTATTTTCAAAATCCTACATGCACCAAGTTTTGAATCTGAAAAAACTCTACAAATGAAAAATGTGGCCCCTAGAGTCCTTCAAATAATGGTGAAAACCTTATGCAATTCAGACAAACACAGCTCCTGAAATCCAAATCTGAATTTTTAGGTTAAAATCGCGTCGAACGCAGAGGACGCATATGTATCAACCAAGCTGACCTAACAATATATCCATGATTAAACCACATCTTGTGGACCTAAAAATGATTTTTTCCAAAAATAATGAGGTTCCAATGATGTAGATGTAGTTCAGTATTTCAATGTTTTGACCATATTGACCAAAGTTTGACTTGAGGTAAAATTTGAGCAAACAAGTATTTCACAATGAACAAAGTGGTCACATTCCAACTAAATGACCCCATATACCTTACCATGTTGGTGAAAGACATTTTTTCTTCAAATTTTTGAATTACCTTCACAAAATGTAGTTGAATTTGAATTATTAAAATGGAAAGTGGTATTTGAAATCATAGTTGGATAAAAACCCCAAAAGATGAAATGTGTGCTATGCCAAGATACACCTACCTGCCAAATCTGAGCCCATTCTGAGAAAGTATGCAATGGAGTTTGCCATCTCCTAGGTAATTTGGGTACTTACCCATGAGACTCACACTTGAAACCAAGTGTGAGACAGCAACCTCAACTTTCATTCCACAAACTCAAGGTTTATTATTTTTTGTGCAAAATAGGGTACAATCTAAGACACAAGGCCAATGTTTAACTTTTTTTGATTTTTTTTTGAATTTCTAGTGCCTTGTCAAAGTTTGGTTAAAATCACGCCGAACAAATATAATGCATAAAATTGTGCAAGCTCTCTTTTAAAGTTGTACCAATGTGCAAACTACAAGCTCTACATCCATGCCAACAACATTAGAAATTATGGAATCAAAATTTCAATGTTAGCTTGCTCAAAATTCAAATTTGATTTGGATGTGACTTAGTATTTTCAAATTTCTACATGTACCAAGTTTTGAATATGAAAAAACTCTGTATATGAAAAATGTGGACCCTAGAGTTCTTAAAACAATGGTGAAAACCTCATGCAATTCAGACAAACATAGCTCCTAAAATCCAAAATTGATTTTTTCTGAATTTTTTTGTCAAAACTACTTGTTTGTTATGGCTGACTAAATTTTCAATTTTCTACATGCACCGAGTGTTGAATCTGGAAAAATATAAAAATGAAAAATGTAGCCCCTAGAGTCCTTCAAACATTGGTGAAAACCTCATGCAATTTAGACAAACACATCTTCTGAAATCCAAAACTGAATTTTCTGAAATGTTTTGTCAAAACTACTTGTTTGTTATGGTGACTAAAATTTTCAAATTTCTACGTGCACCAAGTTTTGAAAAAAACTGTAAAAATGAAAAATGTACCCCCTAGAGTCCTTCAAACATTGGTGAAAACCTCATGCAATTAAGACAAACACAACTCCTTAAATCTAAAACTGAATTTTCACATTCTCACATGCACCAAGTTTGTAATCTGCGAAAACTTTGAACATGATTAAAACAATTCATATACACAAAACTATATACATAAAATCTTGAAACATTTAAATATTTAATATATTAAAATTATGACCCATATAGTTCTCCTCTCTTTATTCCAAGTAAAATTACAAATTATTACAGGAAATGTTAAAACAATAAGTAATTTAAAATAAGGGGAGGCAACCCGCCAGGCCACCTGCCCGACCTAGCTACCTACGACCCAAGTGGGCCTCCTTTAGCCCATTCTATCCCCGCAGCAGAATGAGCTGTCTCGTGTCGGACAGGTTGGAGTTTAGTCCCACCTCGTCACTCGAAGAGGATGCGCACCAACTTAAATAGTAGAGCGTTGTGATGCTTACAACAACCTATCTGTTCCATACTACCTGCTACCATTCACTGATACTTCACTGCCTCGTGGGCCTGCTAGTTGGGCCACGGGCCTGCATCCTGGCTGTTTATTCAGTTTCTAGTCACCTACAGGCCATGAGATCGATAAATACCCTGCTAGTGGGTGGGGTTTTTTTCCTTTTCTTTACCTTTCCCTTTTCCCTATATTTAAACATAAATCCACACATTCTTTATACAAGTTGGGTTGGCATAATGCATATGGAGCATTATCTCCTACACTTCTATTCACTTTGATATTTTAGATGATAATACAACATGGCAAAATCTATACACTTATAAATAATGAAACCCTTTATCTTTTCACACTACACAATGGATTTTCAAAAATACAAACAATACTGCAATGTGGTGTACAATTCAAAATCATCCAATTAAGAAATGACACAATGAAAAACAGATTACTTAGTGACAAAACTGCTAACATGCCACATCACAGATAGGGAAATAAGAAACAAGCAAATGACAGATATACTGACATACATATTACCATATGCACATTGCTAGCAGGATGATAACTTAGTAGTCTTAGGGGAACATCACCAGCAGAAGGTTAACAATACTCATCACATATGCAAAATAAGAAGTTCTCCACCATTTCTACCTAGTTACTTAGTTCAACATAATAACCAGACATAAACATCATCACTATACTGATGATGTACTATACAAAATGTCAGCTGCCTAATGGCACTAACTGACAACTGATTAGCTTGCCATTCACTGCTCATGTTCTTCATCCTCCGACACGATGTACTCAAACTCTTCTGGCTCCAGCACCCTCATGAGAGCTTCATGCCTGCCACGATCACGCAAGTCACCCACAAAATCGTCCTCACCCAGACGTCCTCGAGTGGCAACCTCACGAACATGCTGGACAAGACCCACCCTCATGCCCCCACGTGCCTTGCAGTGGTGGAATGGGCACCTTTAGAACTCAGTAGTGAATGGCAGGTACGTAGAAATCCCCTGAAGCCTGAGTTTCTTCTCTTCTTTCTTCACAAAGGACTTGTAGGTTCATTGCTCAACATCATTATCTGAACCAGAACCAGAAAAGTACTACACATTCAAAAAAAGAAATCAAGAGTTAGTACTTTTAATTAGGTACAACAAGTACTATATTTGTGCATATCTGAATGCACTTGAACAGATGGAAGAACAAACCTCCTCGTTGTGCACCAGGGAGAGTACATCATAGTCAGCACCAGGGTTTGGTGCCTGCCAGAATTTTTTACAACATTAATTACTGAAAGCATTCAATATAGGTCATTGAACAACAATAGCAAACATTAATAACATAACAAATTATGGTTCACAAATCAGATCACTAAACTAACATTGATTAACTTGACAATATACTTATGCTACATGTCATTAAATTACAAGGATTATGCAATGTTACATGTACATAATTGCACAGTAATTATGCAACCTTTGTTCTATCAAACATATAATCACATTTTCCTATACTACAACTTACCAACATAACTGCTACAATTACACCATCTCACTATGGCAACATCACTACTAGATGTTCCATAAAAGAAAGATTTCACAAGGACCAACATCATTCAATATCCCACCATGGAAAGATCACTACACATGATCCATAAAAGAAATATTCCAAAACAGGCAACATCATTTAATAAAGAAACTTTTATCTACTAGAACAACATGTTCAAGGATTAGAATATTTGAAAACTATACAGACCATTACAAGATATAACATGGCATGCATCAACTAAATGTGATGTCCATACATGTTGTTGCCTTAGATAGTCAGGAACCAATGTTTAAGAATTGCAAAATTTAAGAGGCTTTTCATAAAGTTGTGATAACAGCTCACAATAGTCTGCAAGTATTTAAACAAGGTATGCTAAAAGGCCAAGTTTTTTTGCAGCCACAGAAACAAGATACGCTAGAAGGCTAAGTTTTTTTGCAGCCATAGAAACAAGATACGCTAAAAGGCTAAGTTTTTGTATTCATTACCACCAGCGTGTTCATTAACAGATCATGAAGACGATCAGACTCAACTTTTAGTACAACTCTCCAGTTCAAGTGTCAAAATACAGCTGTAAAGATCTACTCTAGTATGCTAATACAGTTTAGGGCATGCAGCCATTTACCATTGATCACCGTGCAAAATCAAGGAAAATGATAAGCTGATATTTCAATATCCCCACTAATTAAACTACACTGAATATCATATCTTAGGAACATCACTCTATACATGCAATTGTAGTACTAGCAAGATGAAAGAATATTTATGCAGGTATATCACTCTATTCATTTAACAGAACTACTCTAGCTAACATATGATCATACAAGTTCAGAAAAAACTACAACAAAAATATGCAGGCAACATTGTGTAATTTCATAGTTAAATATCCCGAATAATCCGATGCACCGAACTATTTCCTAGGGCTAGACGCATGCTACAATGAATAACTTTCATTCAAATATGTCAATTCCTAAACACAATCTACACCAGGAATCTACAGAACGAAGCTTCCATCCACAAAGAATCCCTAAATTATATCAATCCCTAATACTGATATAGCTAAATCTATAGAACTGAGTTTTCATCCAAACAATCTAGAGGGGAAATTGGAAATTAGCAGAAAAAACTCTTACCTGCATCGGAGCAACCTCTTGAGGCTGCATCGGCGCCAGATCCTCCACGGTGCCGACCGCCACGTTCAGATCTAGCCTCTCCGCCTCGCCGACCTCCGCATCCACCATCTCCACCTCTCCCAGAGCCACATCGGCCAAAATGGCCAAAGCGGCCATACCACCACTGCCACCGCCATGGCCCTCGACCACCTCGACCGCATTTGAGCGGGTCACGGCTCCCATCCCCACCCTAGCAGAACCGCTCGCATCGGCTCCGGAGCCCACTCCCGCCATCGCCGGAGTTGAAATCGTGCGGAGGAGGATGACACTCAGGCCGGAAGCGGAGGAGACGATGACGTGAGGTAGGGTTTCTCACTCCTCAGTCCTTTCCGTATCAGGTGAGGCAAAAGGGAGGGGGAAATGGTGGGATCTAGCGAGGCGGAGCGGCCGAGAGGGCTCTTATACATCCCGTCGATTCGTTTGCGCTGACGTCACCGGCGCCGTGTCGATTCGTTTCCGCTGACGTCACCGGCGCACGTGACGTCCACTGTACAAAATACGCGTACGAAAAAAAGGTACAAACTACCACGGGCCTATACGGGCTTGAACGGGATCTACGTATCTCTCCGAAGTCAAGTATTTACGATCTTGCCACCGGTAATGAACCGGTATTGGACAATCTCCACTGTCCCTCCTCCGTTCTTTTCAGAATCAAAGCCAGTGGTGTAGCACCGGAGCAGAAGTGCGCGAACATGCCCGCGCAGGTGCCACGCTCCGCATGGACGCACGATGAAGATCGGATGGCATAAGAAAAAACAAAAGAACACCCCACAAAAAATAAAAAATACCATGGAAAAAATAGAAAATATCTTGGCAACTTATATATATGTGTATGCTCCAAGGGACTAGGGAGGGCACATTTTCTCCTTAGATTTTGAGAAAATCAAAGGCATCTTTGCTTTTTCATGCTTGTTTATATGAAGTGGTTGTTAAGTCCACTTCCCCAGCTGGCTAGCTAGATTGATGGGATCAAAGATTGCTATACATAGCTAGCTACTTTGTGTGTTCATGACTAGGAGACTTGCGAGTTGCACTCTTGATTATCTTATTACCGTTTATGCATGGATCCATTTCAAGTTACGCATTCAGCACATCCCTTGAAGAAATTAATTGCAAGCCTTTTAGTCCACTCACAAGTCACAGTGGGATTCTTAGTGCGGACGTGGTAGGTTTCCTCTCGCAGCAATACGCAACTAGTCGAGAAACGAAAACCAGCAATAATTATGTGTGGGCGTGACTTGTACTGCTTATTATAAGCACGACAAACAAATAACAAAGAAACAAAAAAATAAACATGCACGGGACATAGAATTTTAACATGCAAAAACCTCTAAGAGTTATTCTTCTAGCATGCATGCTAGGTAAGGTGCGTGTGGCAACCATTGATTTGCTACGATTTGCTGCTTTGAGATTAGTGCAATGTCGTATCATCATGTTTCACAAAAACTAGATGTAGTTATTATACAAAGAAAAACGTGATGCTAGGTAGCGTGCATGGTAGAATCTCTTTTCTGAAAAACCCCTCTAGCGCAGGCGTCGCGGAAGCACCAGAGCACGGTGGCGACGCCGACGAACTGAAACCCTTGATTGGATAGGGTTAGACACCGCAACGAGAGGGGTCGAGTAGCGAATCTAGTTGGATAGGAAGGTAGAGAAGCAAGAGAGGAGGCGATTGAGAGTAAGCACGACAAAAGAGATGGTCGGAGCCGACCAAAACCTCCTGGCGACGCCGACGGCTCGGGGTCGCGAGAGAGAGAGAGAGAGAGAGAGAGAGAGAGAGAGAGAGATACTATGTGCGGGGCGGGTTCAGACTAAACCGGTTCGGTCCAACCACTTAACCAGTTGGACTAAATGGTGGGTCCATTGGTATTTTGGTACACTCACTTTCTTCTATGGTTATAGACGTATTATATCACTTGGTTACCCAGTAATATACATTTGGTTGGTAGATTACTAAATATCACTCCTACACATGTACGACTTGCATGATGGTATATTCATGGTATGGCAATATATCTTTTAAATGTCAGATAGTAACCATTCACTGCGTAATGGTGTACAATTTGGATAGTATTACCGAGTAATGGTGTACAATTCGGATAGTATTACCAAGTAATGGTGTACAATTCGGATAGTAACTATTCACGGCGAGCATAATAGTCATAGCATCATAATCTGGTGAACAATAGTGTCGAGAATTTTTTGTTAAAACATATAAAGACGATATATTATCTCGAATCCCTTGCCAAGAGGAACACAAGGTGAAAAAGAATCGTTAATCGGCTCAATGGTGGATGTGAAGTCTTGGTGGAACACATTCCTATTTCTCTTGTGAAGTCTTAATTTTTAGTCATTAATGTTGATGACCTCAAAAATAAGGTGGTTAGATCTATACGTGCATGCATCTTCCTCCTTCCGTTGGATGTAAAGTCTTCGTTGAACACATTCCTTGGATAGAATTTCTGCTCAGTGATTGAAACAACCAAATTGTCCACCAGACCACCACTAAATACATGACTAAGCTTTCGAAGCAGCAGTGGAGCTGCCCTTTATCACCAAGAAAATACAACATCATATCTCTGCGTGCACGTTAACATGTTGGGCTCAGTATTCTTATATGGTTATAGACGTATTATATCACTTGGTTACCTAGTAATATCCATTTCGTTGCTAGATTACTAAATATTACTCCTACACATGTATGAGTTGCATGATGGTATATTCATGGTATGACAATATATCTTTTAAATGTCGGATAGTAACCATTCACTGCGTAACGGTGTACAATTCGGATAGTATTACTGAGTAATGGTGTACAATTCGGATAGTAACCATTCACCGCGAGCATGATAGTCATAGCATCATAATCTGGTGAACAATAGTGTCAAGAATTTTTTGTTTAAACATATAAAGACGATATACTATCTCATATCCTTTGTCAAGACAAACACAAGGTGAAAAAGAATCGTTAATCGGCTCAACGGTTTGCAGGATAAATAATTTTGAGTTATATTTTTTGGTCATTAATGTTGATGACCTCACAAACAAGGTGGTTGGATCTATACGTGCATGCATATTCCTCTTTCCATTGGATGTGAAGTCTTCGTAGAACACATTCCTTGGATAGAATTTCCGCTCAATGATTGAAACAACCAAATTGTCCACCGGACCACCACTAAATACACGAGTAAGCTTTCGAAGCAGCAGTGGAGCTGCCCTTTATTACCAATAAAACACAGCATCACATCTCTGCCTGCACGTTAACATGTTGTGCTCGATACTCTAAAACCAAGAAAAATGATAACCCAAGCTAGCATGCAGCTACACAGATATATACACCAGTAGAAACCGGGTAATTTGCCCTGGTTCGTAAGGGCCTTTAGCCCCGGATTTCGAACCGGGGCTGCGAAAGCGGGACTAAAGGTCCAAGCTTTAGCCCCGGTTCAGTTACGAACCGGGGCTAGAGGTCCAACCACGTGGCCTGTTAGACGCGCTGGGCGGCAGGACATTTAGCCCCGGGTCATGTTACGAACCGGGACTAAAGGTTCCCTGCCGCGGCAGCATTTTGTGCCATTTGGTTGCCGCGACAGGGGATGGGATTTTAGGGTTTTTTGTTTTTCTTTTCATTTTGTGTTTTGTGTTCAATTATTTTTCATTCTGTATTTTTATTAGAAACAAGTTTTCGTATACATACAGAACGCTACTTGGCCACATTGACGCAATATATAATACAATTATTCTTACAAGCATATATGAAGTCCCAACAAGGTCCAGAGCATGTCTATTTGATTACATGGAGATCATTACATGGATGCTTTAGGGTCTACTTATACAGTATTCTCCGCGTGGGTCTATGACCTTGTCGAGAAAAAATGCAGCAAATTCCTCTTGGATTGCTATTAGGCGGTCCTCTGGTAGGAGCTTGTCCCGCATCGCGTCCAACTATGTAAAAAGGAGATCGTATAGATTAGACTCAACACGATTTTTTGTAATAAAAATAAAGGGTGAATATATTGTTTACTTACTCGAACATTTTTCGAGGGCTTCTCAATACTGATGCGAATGAACTCGCACACGTAGAATCCACATAGATTAGTTTCCTGTGGCTGCCTCGCGCACTTTACAAGAATAGAATTCAATCAAACAATAACGCTAGCATGATAAATGCACATAAACTAGAATTAAATAGATGCGCGGACTTAGCTCGTACTACTTACCGAGAGTGATTTAAAAAATAGCTCCTCACGCCATTGACCGCGGACATGTTTCTTGAACTGTGTCCAAACCCTACCCGACAAAGAAAATTAATGTATGAGTTAATAACTACTTGATATCCCAGAAAATGAACGAAAGAAACCGATATAGTGCGATAATGGTTGAAATTACCTCTGGAGCGCATCGATAATGATGCGGTAGTTTTCAATGTCTTTGTTTAGTGAGTCCATGATGTGAACTCTTCCCATGTCAAGTGAAATGCTTAGAAGAATCCAGTGGTACCTACGCAAGGTTTACATACGTCAGTAACTCATCATTTACACTGAACATCGAGTAAGCAAAAGTTAATGTGTACAAAAACTCACTTGCCGTCGTGGTAAGGAAATAGTATTTCGTTACAGAAATGCTGTTTCGTGAGAAACCGCAACAAGTTGTGCTCGGTCTCTAGTGGTTTATCCTTTAGTATAGCTCCATGAACTCGATGTGGGTCAATGTACTCAAATCCGTTGATAGCTTTTCTTTTACAATCGAGCATCTTCATTCTGCATCATTATATATAGCGTACAAAAGAATATAGTGAGTATACTTACCGGCAATGAATTGAAAAACCTGAATAGAGACCTAATTACATAAATAAAGTAATCACTTACAAACAATATGAACCGAGGATAGTTTTGTCGAGTTCCTTTAGATTGAATAACTGAAATAATTCTGTAAATTCAATAGGGACCTCATCTTCAATGAAGTAATGCGATTTATGAACTTTCAGTATGAGCCAATTTCGCTGTTTTTTTGATCCTTTCATGTACCATTCATGGAATCGTCACATTTGTGTTGGCATATCCCGAAGCCTCTCAGAACTGACAGAGGCTCTCCGTTAATAAATTTGGGTGCTACCTCAGCCTTGGGCATATCGCCGTGAATAATTTCATGAATAGGCATACCACATTGCTCGGCAAATATCCTAGCCGTTTTAGGATCCATAGGTTCTTCCTCATATAGTTGAGGTTTGGGTATGTTCACCTGGAGGGGGGGAGCGATTGGTTTGCTTGTTTCCCCAGCTGGGGAACATCTCTTTTGGTTCTTCGGCTACCACTCGATTGTTTTGCTTGTTTCCCCAGCTGAGGGACGTCTGTTCTCATGCTTCCGCTACCACTCGATTGTTTTGCTTGTTCCCCCTGCTGGGGAACCTCTTTTTTGATACTTCCTCTACCACTTGATCTCTTCTGTTTCAATGTCTTCTGAAGACATCGTGTATAGTCATCTGGCGCATTTAACTGAGCTTGGGATGGCTGCGTCAGTAATTTCCTAAAGTGCTCCTTGGTTTCCGGTTTTATTTGGACCTCTGGCTCAGGTTGTTTCTTTTTAAAATGAGCATCCACTTCGGCCCGTACGACCGCATCGGTCTCCTCATCTGCCAGGTCGTAAGCCCTCTTGGGAGGAATCAGCAGTACTCTTGGGAGGTGCGACAACTGTCGCTTCGGGCATTGGTTCTCGCTCGACGGAGCGGTGGTATTCTTCCGCTTTTGCCCCTTAGTGGGTGGAGGCGGCTGCGTAGATTGAGATGGACTCGTGTTGGGGTCATGGATTGGACTATTACTAGGAGGAGACGGTGCACTTGGAGGTGGACTTGGAGGAGACAGTGCACTCGGAGGAGATGGTTGCCTTGGTGGAGAAGGTGGCCTTGGTGTCGAGCCTGGAAACTTGATGTATTCTTTTTTCCAAAGAATGAAGCCACTCGTGACTTCTCCCAGTGTCGTCTCCCCTTCACCCCCAGGGATGTCAAGCTGTAGTGACTGGCACATAGGTAGAATTTCATCCACACCGACACGAGCATAGCTAGCTGGAATCGGATTGCAATGGTAGGTCGCTCCCGGTGCAGAAGGTAAAGCAAA
Source organism: Avena eriantha (assembly GCA_910589775.1). Lineage (NCBI taxonomy): Eukaryota > Viridiplantae > Streptophyta > Magnoliopsida > Poales > Poaceae > Avena > Avena eriantha. The sequence continues at coordinate 402,249,773 of OU342740.1, read as the reverse complement.
GCCAACCGCCACCTTCATGGATATATTCTTCAGTTCAACATGCAGCTCACAACTAGTCTTCTCCTTAATTGCATCCACGGGGTACACATCCATCGTTGCATCATTACCGTGGCCCTCCGTGGAAGCCACGCTGCTTTTCCGTTGCGATGGGCCGATCGTACTGTCCGGTGTAGGATCTTGCTGTCGGAGTCCTTTAAGTTCATTACGCTCTTGGCGATACTCTTGCAGCGTGGCTTCAAACCTCGCGAACCGCTTCGTATCCTCCTCTTTTTGCCGGTTTGTTCTTCTCGATCGGCTTTTGTACGTGTCACGGTGCTCGGGAAACCCGATAACCCATGGATAAGAAGGTCCGAACCCTCTTATTCGTCCAGCCTTTTCAGGATTCCCGAGAGCCTTTGTCAGCTCATCGTTCTCTCTGTCGAGAACAAACGTTCCCTCTTCAATCTCTTTCATCACTTTAGCAAGTTCTTTCTTGGGTGTAGAAATTTCTTCGGCTGCAACAACCTCGCCTGTTTCTGGGTCTAATGATGCCCCATGCCCGAATACCCAATTTCTTGACCTCAAGGGCCAACTAGACGTAGCTGGAGTGACCCCTTTAGCCTCTAGGTCAGCCTCAGCTTTATCCCACTTAGGCATGGCACTCCTGTAGCCACCTGTGCGCATATGATGGTGATATTTCTTTTTGGCTGCATTTTCCTTATTTTTTGCTGATATTGCCTTAGCTGGTGCTGAGGTCTTGTATTCCACAAATGCGGCCCAGTTATCCTGCTGCAACTCTAGTGGGCCAACGAATTGAGGAGTTGTTTCCTTCAAGACATACTTGTGGTACAATCTTTTCTTTCATTCCTTGAATAGTTCGGCCATCTTCTTAAGAGCAAAGTGCTTGACTTTCCTCGTCATTTGCTGTGTGAGCTCATTAGTCTCCAAGACTGGTAGGGTGAAATGTGTCATGAGAGAATTCCACATTGTATCTTTCGCTCTGTCATCTACAAAACTAGCCCCAGCTGGTTCCTTTTTCTTTCCTGGCTTGTTCCAGTTTCGCGTGGTGATCGGAACTTTGTCTCTAACAATCACTCCGTATTGACTTGTAAATGCATTAGCAGCTTCTTTGGGCTCCAGCGGTTGACCCTGCGGAGAGACTAAGTCAATGCTGAAACGGACATCAGCGGGCAACTTGTGTGTCGGGCCTCTTGTATTTGTAGAAGATTGGCCGGAAGCGGGGGTCTAAGAGAAGAAACATTCGTCAGTACGTATATACGAATCAATTAGTGCATCTATACTAGTGAACGATCGATAGAGGATTTATATACCTTGACGGAGTTTGTCATTATTATGGTGTCTTCACCATGGTCTCCACCATGGTCAGCACCATGGTCTCCTCCAGACAAATTAAGATATTCGAAGCCATCATAATAAGACCCCCCAGTACCCTCATCTATCATGTTGAGAAGCTCCTCTTCATTCTGTCTACCGTCTATAGCTTAACTAATATAGAAAAAGAATATTGCATTAAGTAAAAGAATATTACAACTGCGACAACTTGGATACAGTAATTAGTGATTAAGATAAAGTACAATAATATAAGATAAACTACATTATTAATACATCACCGGAGAATAGCTCGGGTGCATTATAGGATAAAGTATAAGATAAAGTACATTATTAATACATCACCGGAGAATATCTCGGGTGCATTATAGGATAAAGTATAAGATAAAGTACATTATTAATACATCACCGGAGAATAGCTCGGGTGCATTATAGGATAAAGTATAAGATAAAGTACATTATTAAGATAAACTAGCGAACGCGGCTACCGTGTTCTGTGCTACAGGAGCTCTGCAACCACAGAAGAGGAACCATCACCGGAGAATAGCTCGGGTGAGATCTGTGAACCTACCAAATATTGGAGAACCTAGTCTCCAAAAGATACATGTATCACCGTACATGCTCGTCCTCCTCCCTGATACGACGACGTACCACCTCCTCTGGGGCTGGCTCCCTCTGCACCGCTCCTGGACCTCGTGGACGCCACCAAAGAAGCTCCGGGTCGACGATGATACCAGGATTCCTCACCAAGGTACGAGTCCCGACAGGTAACACCTCCCAGTGCCAACCTGGCGGAGCCCAGACTCGGACATCCCCGACGGAGTCCAGTAGGCTCGGACGAGGTGGACGCGGCATAACTAAATGATAGCAATAAACAACCATAAAACATAAACAGTAACTAAATCACTAAGTATATATTTCCCTAATAACAATAACCCTAAACCTATCACTAACTAAACTAAACCTAATTAACTAAGTATTCTAACTAACCCTAACTAACCCTAGATAAATACTAACCTATACAATTAACCTAATACTAATACTAACTAATTCTAAATACTAACCTAATACTAATACTAACTAAATACTAACCTAATACTAATACTAACTAATATTAATAGAAAATACTAATACTAACTAACCTAATACTAACCTAAATACTAATACTAACCTAATACTAATATACTAACTACCCCTAAATACTAATTAACCCTAAATACTAACTACCCCTAAATACTAATTAACCCTAAATACTAACTACCCCTATATACTAATTAACCAAAATTAACCCTAAATACTAATATACTAACTAACCCTAAATACTAATTAACCAAAATTAACAACATATAACACCAAAATTAACTACATATAACACCCTAATAACAACTAACCTGCGGAGGCGGCGCGGCGGGGCGCGGAGACGACGGTGCGGGCGGCACGGCGGACGGCGCGCGGCGGCACAGCGGCCGGCGCGGGCGGAGACAGACGGTGGCGGTGACACGGAACGAGCGCGGACGGCAGTGGCTCGCACGGCGGCACGGACGGGCGGCGGCGGCTCGCACGGCGGCACGGACGACGGGCGCGGGCGGCGGCGGCACGGACGGGCGGCGGCGCGGCACGAACGTCTCTGCTGGGAAGAATGTGATCTGGCTCTCCGGGTCGTGGCTCGACCCGGGGCGGGGGTGGTATTTATACCACCCCCCCTTTAGCCCCGGTTCGTATTACAACCCGGGGCTAAAGGTGTTTTCGGCCCGCCGCACTTCCCGCGCGTCGAAACCAAGGTCACCCTTTATCCCCGGTGTGTATTACAAACCGAGGCTAAAGGTTATTTTTGGCGCCAAACTCAAAAATGGTTTATAGTTTTCAGAAAATTATGTATTATATATCAAAATTTTTAGAAAAAGAAGATCTATAATTTAAATCTATTATCATACTTTATTATACAACTTAAATGAAATTATCTATTATCTAACAAGTATAATATTTAGTAGAAATGTTCACAAAAAATAATAAAAATATAGTTTATTATTTAAAAATGGAAAAATACATATAATATAGCAAAATATTCACAAAAATATAGTAGAAATGTTCTCCCGCCATTTCCCCCGCTTTCCGCCATGTCCTCCCGCCATTTCCCCCGCTTCCCGCCATGTTCTCCCGCCATGTCCCTCTATATCTAGGCCGACCACCATTTCCATCGACACATCGACACCTTCTCTCTCACAACAACGGACACCACTTACTGGGCTTTTCTGACGCTCGAGGAGACCGAGGCGCTGTGCGCCTTCAGCTACCCATGCCCGCCGGGGTACCGGCTGCCCGCTGGCTGGATGATGAGCGCTGGAGGGGTTCCTGTTCCTCCTATGTCTCAAGGTTCGGCCCGCCAGGCGGCCATCACGAACCACTTCTACCTCGAGCTCACGCTGGAGCAGCGGATGGATCCCCATTGGGATCCCGACAACCTCGACACCTGGAATGCCTTCTTCGCAAACCGGCGGGAAAGGGAGCTCACCAGGTACGAGGGTGACGGCCCGCCCCCAGTGAACCACAACGAGGCTGGTCGCCGCCTATGGTGGGCGAACCGGAATATCGCCGGTGTGATGCGCTACATCGCCATGGGAGACCATCCTCGCCTGAGGTACCCGCAGTTTCACCAGCAGCATAGCCACAAGAATGGTGGTGGTGGTGAAGGCCTAGGGCGTACTGGGGTCGTCATCCGGGAGCCCCTCCCCCGCGCGTCGTGAATCCGAGGCCGGAGGATCCATCCGCGTGCTACGAGGAAGGGCTGAGGATCCATCCGCGTGCTACGAGCGACGACGATGACGATGACGATTCCGAAGACGACCCAGAAGCTGTGCACTACCGGGCTAGATATGATTATGACTATTTTTTACGTTTTAATATTAATAAATGTCTGGCCCCAACAAGTTGCAATACTACCTATTGAGATCGAGAAAGTTCATATCCATATACACATAAGAAGATCATTAAAAATAAAGGTTTAATAATATTGTACATCACCAACATCCACACATGTTAGGGTTTTCTTCTAATCCGTAACCATGGAGCATCTTCCTTATTTAATGGGATGCTTGGGTCATCCTTCACAACGAAGGACGGAATTTCATGAAACTTATCATAATCGTCTGACATGTCTGTCTTATCCTCCACCCCCACGATATTTCTTTTTCCTGAAAGAACTATGTGGCGCTTTGGCTCATCAGATGTTGTATTCTTTTGCTTATATTTCCTTTTTCTCGGTTTGGTAGACATGTCCTTCACATAAAAAACCTGAGCCACATCATTGGCTAGGACAAATGGTTCATCTCTATACGCAAGGTTGTTGAGATCCAGTGTTGTCATTCCGTATTTCTTGTCTACCTCAACCCCGCCTCCTGTCAGCTTGACCCATTTGCATCGAAACAAAGGAACCTTAAAAAAGGTCCATAGTCAAGTTCCCATATCTCCTCTATGTAACCATAATATGTATCCTTTTGCCCATTTTCGTCTGTTGCATCAAATCGGACACCACTGTTTCTATTGGTCCTCTTTTTATCTTGGGCGGTCGTGTAAAATGTATTCCCATTTATCTTGTACTCTTGGAAAGTCAATATAGTCGAAGATGGTGACCTGGCCAACAAGTACAACTGCTCTGCACCATTTATGTCATTCATGAGATGTGACTGCAACCAACCGCCAAAAGTCCTCATATGTTCATCTCTAATCCAGGAGCCAGGCTTCCCCGGATTGTTGGAGTGTACAATATTCTTGTGTTCCTCGATATACGGAGCCACCAAGGTGGAACTTTGCAGAACTGTGTAGTGTGCTTTAGTGAGATAATATCCGTCCATACATATCCTTGCTTTATTTCCTAGTGTGCCTTTTCCACTAATTCTACCCTCATGCCGTGATTCAGGAACACCGATGGGCTTAAGGTCAGGAATAAAGTCAACAGAAAACTCAATGACCTCCTTTGTTCCATATCCCTTTGAGATGCTTCCTTCTGGCCTAGCACGGTTATGAACATATTTCTTTAACACTCCCATGAATCTCTCAAAGGGGAACATATTGTGTAGAAATACAGGACCAAGAATGTTAATCTCATCGACTAGGTGAACTAGGAGGTGAGTCATAATATTGAAGAAGGATGGTGGGAACACCAACTTGAAGCTGACAAGACATTGGACCACATCTTTCTGTAACCTTAGTAGACTATTTAGACTGATTACCTTCTGAGAAATTGCATTGAGAAATGCACATAGCTTCACAATGGGTACTCGAACATTTTTCGGCAGGAGTCCCCTCAATGCAATCGGAAGCAGTTGGGTCATAAGCACGTGGCAGTCATGAGACTTTAGGTTTTGAAATTTTTTCTCTGCCATATTTATTATTCCCTTTATGTTCGACGAGAAACCAGACGGGACCTTGATACTGTAAAGGACATCAAAAAAGATTTCCTTCTCTTCTTTGGTAAGAGCGTAGCTAGCAGTACCTTCAAACAGCTCTGGATGCATGCCATCTCGGTCTTTTATACGTTGTTGGTCCTGCCGTGCTTCAGGTGTATCTTTGCTCTTCCCATACATGCCCAAGAAGCCTAGCAGCGTCACACAAAGATTCTTCGTCAGGTGCATCACGTTAATTGCAGAGCGGACCTCTAGGACTTTCTAATAGGGTAGCTCCCAAAATATAGATTTCTTTTTTCACATGGGTGCATGTCCGACATCGTCCTTCGGAACAGATTGTCTACCAGGACCCTTTCCAAAGATTAGTTTTAAATCCTTCACCATGTCAAATACATCATCACCAGTACGGCGCATAGGCTTACACCGGCTGTCTGCCTCACCATTGAAATGCTTACCTTTCTTTCTTAGGATGTGCGAGGGCGGAAGAAAACGACGATTCCCCGGGTACACATTCTTCTTACATTTATCCAAATATATACTTTCAGTATCATTTAAATAGTGTGTGCATGCATTGTATCCCTTGTTTGTCTGTCCTGAAATATTACTAAGAGCAGGCCAATCATTGATTGTTATGAACAACAACGCTCGTAGGTCAAATTCCTCCTGCTTGTTCTCATCCCACACACGTACACCTTGTCCGTGCCACAACTGTAAGAGTTCTTCAACTAATGCCCGTAGGTACACATCAATGTCGTTGCCGGGTTGCTTCGGGCCTTGGATGAGCACTGGCATCATAATAAACTTTCGCTTCATGCACAACCAAGGAGGAAGGTTATAAATACACAGAGTCACAGGCCAGGTGCTATGACTGCAGCTCTGCTCCCCAAAAGGATTCATGCCATCTGTACTTAGACCAAACCATAAGTTCCTCGCATCACCTGCAAAGTCCGGAAACTCTCTCTCAATTTTTCTCCACTGCGACCCATCAGCGGGGTGTCTCAACATCTCGTCTTTCTTATGGTATTCCATGTGCCATCGCAACAACTTGGCATGCTCTTTGTTCCTGAATAGACGTTTCAACTGTGGTATTATAGGAGCATACCACATCACCTTGGCAGGAACCCTCTTCATGCGGCGCTCGCCCTCAACATCACCAGCGTCATCTCGTCTTATCTTATACCGCAATGTAGTGCATACTGGGCATGCATCCAAATTCTCATACTCGTCGCGGTAGAGGATGCAGTCATTAATGCATGCATGTATCTTCTGCACCTCTAATCCTAGAGGGCAGACAACCTTCTTTGCTTCGTAGGTACTGGTGGGCAGTTCATTATCCTTTGGAAGCAACTTCTTCATTATTCTCAGCAACTTTTCAAATCCTTTGTCGGTCACACCGTTCTCTGCCTTCCATTGCAGCAATTCCAGTGTGCTACCCAGTTTTTTGTGCCCATCTTCACAATTTGGGTACAGAAATTTTTTGTGATCCTCTAACATCTTCTTGAACTTCAACCTCTCCCTTCCAGTTACGCATTCTTCCTGGGCATCAGCAATGGCCCGACTAAGATCATCATCGGGCAGATCTGATGCCCGTTCTTCATCAATGTCTTCCATTGTAGTACCATCGTATTCAGGGTAGTCGTTGTCATTCTCTTCTTCTTCGTTGTCTTCCATCATAACCCCTCTTTCTCTGTGCTTGGTCCAACAATTATAGCCGGTCATGAAACCGGACCGAAACAGGTGGCTGTGAAGGACTCTTGAGGAAGAGTATTCTTTATGATTCCGACAGACACCACATGGACAAGACATAAAACCACTCCGCTTGTTTTCCTCGGCCACAAGAAGAAAAGAATGCACGCCTTTAATGAACTCGTTAGAGAGTCGGTCAGCGTACATCCATTGCCGGCTCATCTACAATATATAATTAATTAAGTACATCAAACATAATCATAATTAAGTAGTACTAATCTAAAATCAGCAACCGGGACTAAAGATATGATGAACCTTTAGTCCCGGTTGGAGGCACCAACCGGGACTAAATGTGGATGTGGAGACAACATGTCGACACTATGTCCTCAGTGGGTAGCACTAAGCCAGTAAATTAAATGCCGACACTATTTTGGGTGGGTGGCAGCACTGTGCCAGCGTGAGTGTGTCGACATTATGTCATCAGTGCCCGACACTATGTTGTGCTGCTTAATCTATAAATATGTATGCATTCTTGTGAAGAACTATAAGATGGTGTGTGAGATCAGGGACACCACTACGGCGGAGCTTCTCGAAGATGTCTTAGGACCTCGTCCTTAGACATCTTCGAGGAGCTCGCCGTAGAGGCACTCTCTAATATGTGAAATTAGTTAGCTCCACCAGCATACTGATTTAGCTAGAGAAGATATAAACTGAAAGATGGTGTGGGAGAGCAGGGACACCACTACGACAGAGCTTCTCGAAGATGTCTTAGGATCCCGTCCTCAGACATCTTCGAAGAGCTCGCCATAGAGGCACTCTCTAATATGTGAATTGTGATGTCTTCTTATCAAGCTTTTATGAATTAACCCTATCTTTGTTACAAATTTTTCAGTTTGTTGAACGCAGGTAGACGAAGAAGGATATTTTGCCCAGCTAGTTAGTTAGAATGATGAACGCACGCATGTGTGTGCTTCTAAAATCAATTTTCGAGACTCTATGTGCCAAAACAAGATATATATTGATAGAATCCACATATTGTGATATTTACCTTAGAGTTCCTTATATTAATACAAGATAGATAGAACCTAAACATCGATATCATGCTATCACTACAAAAATTACTACCAAACTAAATCCACAAATCCATCTATAAGATAGAGCATGAAATGAGCTAATATAGCAATGAGAGTTTAAAGGATGAAGTTGCTCACCTTTTAGAACCTTTGGATAGATGGGGCACCACAAAATCTAGACAAATCTTGAGGAAAAAAGGGTATGAACTCGAGCTTGAAGCAAGAAAGAGAGAGAGAGAGAGGAGAGCCACCAGCTTGAATGGTGGCTTGGGCAGGGAAGAAGATATAGCCAGACCTTTAGCCCCGGTTCATGTCTAGAACCAGGGCTAAAGGTTCACCTTTAGCCCCGGGTCGTATAACAAACCGGGACTAAAAGGTCTGACGCCCGACCCAGCCTGCTTAAAACCCTTTAGCCCCGGTTTATTACACGACCCGGGGCTAAAGGTCCCGTTCGAACCGGGGCTAGTGTCTGCAACCCCTCTAGGCCAGTTCTAGCCGTTGGACCGGGTAATTAGTCCTGGTTTGTAGCAAAACCGAGGCTAATACCCCTGGACCAAAGGTCTGTTTTCTACTAGTGATACTACCTCTGTTTGGGATTATTAGTCCTAAGGGCCAAGTTGCTAATACCAAGACACTCATAACTCTCTCTTTAATCTATGCATGCACCAATAGTCTTACATGCATGAGAGAAGTGAGAGGAAAAGGAGAACATGCATTAGACGAGAGAGACTAATAAATGAGATAGCTCTTATAATCTCAAACAATATAAAAAAACTCTCGGGACCTATAATCCCAAACAGAGGTAGTAGTTTACATGGAGTTCACTTTTCTTGGCTTGAAATGAAAATGTGTCCAAAACATGGCTGCTGCTTGCATCAGAAATGGAGTACATTTTCTTTGTCGTACTTCCTTTTGAATACTTCTAAAGGTCCTTCCCTAAAAGAAGACGTATAAAAGTAGATTTTCGTCAGGTTTGTAGTGGAGGCTACAATTAACCGTAGAGGAATTCTATGTTAGATAAGTCAAATCCACTGAAAGTCAAAAATCCACTGAAAGTCAAAAATAACCACTAAGAAATCCACAGTTTCCTCTCCAAAAGAAATCCAGAGTTTTCGTCTTCCAAAAGTGCTGCAAGACTAAGTGATCGACAAATTCATCCATAGCATATGATGGGGAAAGTGTGGACAAACCTTGAAGCATGTGTGCTGAAGAAATCACATCATTTTTATAATGTGTTTGAATGTGACTTCATGTTAGATCGCCCTATGTCTATTACTTGAGGAGGGTTAAGGAGACCTTCCTTCAGTTGCTTAAACGATTGCTTTCACGCTCTATCCTATATATCAAACCATTCCTATTACTAGGTTACTTAAATTTATTTTGCGCGATTGAGATAAACATATAGTAAAAAGCATAGGATGAACAAATATATGATTGCAGAATCCTAGGTTAACGTAACCATATGTGTTAGCTTTGCGACAAGTAAATAACAAAAACGAAAATAAAATTGCAGCAAGGGGGCACAGATTTAATGTGGAAGACCCTCTCCAACAAAGAGAGGGAAAAACCACGGGCGCCAGCCAGCAGAACTTCACTATAACGGGTAGTGTTTACACAACGCCGGGGATTTCACAGATGCACCTTGTCCCAGCCGGTGGCTTACAAGAGGTATATATAGCGGTGATAACCTAGGTCATCAACGATCCGCTTCGGCCCAAGCCTCCCGGCGACGGGCCTCGCTCCGCTCCGTCAGAAGTTAGCCTCCTTAATAGAATCTGGATCATACTTCAACAATCTGTTTTCAAACAAATATCATCTGAACGAGATATTCGGTGTCCCGTGTGTTAAGAATATATATTGCCTAGCCATTTCCATTAGTCCGGAATTTTGGTTCATATGGTTAGTACATCAATTTAATATGTTATCGGAGCCAATATGTCTCAAGTTTAAGACCCTGCTCACGCAGTATTAAAAAAGATTTTGTGGCCTGACACCAAACCCACGATAAGGACTAGAATATATATTGCCTAGCATATTCTATCAGTTCGGACTTTTAGTTCAGATGATTAGTGCATCACTTCAATACCGTGCCTGTCACCGGCGATCTGATACCCATGACCGATCGCTCATGATAATTTATCTAGAGGCTAGTAACCCACAAAAATCTATAGGGGCCAGGCGATCAATTTTGAATATGGTTGCTTTATGTTTAACTCTTGGCTCATTGCCACCCGGTACTTGATTTTTTTGTTTGTTTGTTCGAGGAGTGTGATTACTGATGGAGACGTGCAGTTTGGTAAGGGATGGGATCCCTCTCCAACCGGCCGGATAGCTATATGGCTACACAGATCCCTTGCTTGCACATCTACTAATCAAATAACTGGTACTAGTAGTACGAGTTCAAATATGAGCTAACCAAATCTGTCTAATCTGGTACGTAGTAGTACTAACAAAAAGTTGCAGGTGTCATTTTCGTGGATGTCATGTAGTTTGTGCTCCATAGGACAGTCGAAGGAGTGATAATTAGTTAGTTGGACCAACTTGTTGTCGAATGGTTTCGATCATGATTCCGTTAGTGAGCCATCGACCTGTGCACGTCGATCGTAAGGTGCGTGGAGAAGACTCGCGCACTGCGCCCATCGGATTTTAACGCTCCACCAAGCAGCTAGCCATCGATCGAGAGCACAGCACCAACGTACGGTACGCCAAAGTCCAGTGAAAGTCAAGTGAAGATCGATCAGTGCACAAGCAAGTGCACACTAGTACAAGATAGATAGAAATGTGACAGTCTTGCTTCTCTGCATGAATCATGATTTGTCAAGGTGTAGAAAGAAAATTGACTAGGTTTGTTCCTACCAGAAAATTCCTACTGGGTGAAAGTTGGGATGTTTTTTTGGGTGAAAGTTGGGATGTTGATGCATGTATTTTTATCATCTAACCAGTAGGGATATTGCTCGGGATTTAGATGGAGTTGCTGGGCTGTCAGTTTAGAGACGTGTGAGGACCTCCGCTAGTGCCATGCATGTACAACTTGTACTAATCAGGGGTATATTTTTAGCACTCATTATACATGGAAGGGTCTTCCGCTTCCGTCTGTGACGAAAACGATCTCTTATAGACTGAAATATTCACCGTTTGCACACGCTCTTTTTTGTCCACATTGTGAACGGCAAAAAAATGTGCAAGTTATCGCAGATGATTTCTGAACCAGTAAAAGTCAGAGATATTAAAAAGTTCACAAACGGTCAGGTAAATCGTGAATCGTGTGTAACATATTTCCTACGATTGGTGTATATTTTAATGTTCCCTCCCTTCCAACCATCTGACTCAGGCGGGAAAACATTGATCGTCTCTGTGTGGTATGTTCCTACATACACGCTAGCTTAACTGGTTGAAGAGTGGATGTACAAAGCCAATAACTGTTTTCAAATCCTCACAGATATAAATTTAGGTTCCTATTTATGCTTAAGGATGAGGCTATCTTGGTACTCATGCAATTTATTCTGAGAACCAGACTTGATATTTAATCAAGTTTAAAAATCTTGGTACTCATACTTAATGGATGTGTGTATCTCTAGTTGGTGCAGAGGCTGTGGAAGTGAAATCCTACCTCCATTTTAAGGAACCAAACCCTAACCCTCTCCCGAGCCGCCCTAGGCAACTCCGGAGGGCCTCTTTTCTGTCCTCTCCTAAGAACCCCCCAACCCTCACTGGGTCGGCCGCCGCTACTACCGATTCGGCGGCGGTGGCAGCGCCCCATCCATCAAAGATGGAGGGCAGAAGAGGGGGTTGCGGCAGCGTTCATATGGGGGAGGTGAGGCGCTGGCTGTGGGCTTGGTGCGGCGCGACCGTCTTCGCCAGGACCTGAGGATCTCCGGCGGCCGGCGAGGGGATGGAGGCGCACCGCCGTTTGGGCCGGTGGCCATATGCCGCTGGGGGTGAGGCTGTGGCCTAGCCACGCCGATCTCCTGCAATTGTTGCCCCTCCTCTACTGTTGCTGCTGCACGGAGATGACGGGCGGCGTGGGGGCCTGCTCGTCTGCTACAAATAATGGCGATGGTCCTAGGATTCCTCTCGCACCACGATGAGGGTCTACTTGTTGCTTGCCCTCTTTGATCTGGTCGAAGTGGCGAGTTCCGGAAGGCTTCGTCGGCGAACTCCCATGGAAAAATAATGCCTGGAGATTGCCGGATTGGAGGGATTCGGTCGTGTGTGTAGAAAATCTTGAATCCCTAATATTTGCTGTGTATTGTTTTGACCCTCGTGGGGTATATATAGAGTTACAAGGGGTAGGTAGACTTGGAGTACAAGATGATCTTAGAGTTCTAGTCTATCTCATATACGTATATGTATCCATATTCTAACATCCCCCCTCAGTCGTAGCGGGAGTGAAGCGGACGCTTGCGACTGGATTTGAAGTCTTGCGCTTCCGTCGTCTTCACCTATTGTCATCATCACCTGCGTGAGGATGATCATGGCTGGCACCTAGGGGCGGTGACTGCGCCCCCTTCCGGTGCCTCTCTTCCCTCCCGCAGTCACAGCGAGAGTGGCGTGGACGCAAGTGACAACGCGGACGCTGTTGACTGGAGTTCTTGAGTTGATGTAGACGTTGTTCTTGATGTCGATGTCGAGGTAGCCGACCGTGATGTAGCCGTGGTCGAGGTTGTCGTGGTCATTGTAGCCGCGCCGGAGGCGCAAAAAATCGCGTGATAGTCAAGTGAAGATCGATGAGTTCACAACTGCACACTAGTACAAGATAGATAGAAATGTGACAGTGTTGCTTCTTTCTTCTCTGCATGAATCGTGATTTTGCCAAGGTAGAAAGAAAATTGTCTAGGTTTGTTCATACCAGAAATTGCTGCGTGAAAGTTGGGATGTTGATGCATGTTTTTGATCGTCCAACCAGTAGAGAGATTGCTCGGGATTTAGATGGAGTTGCTGGGCTGTCAGATTAGAGACGTGTGAGGACTTCGCTACTGCCATGCATGTACAACTTGTACTAAATCAGGGCTATTTTTTTAGCACTCATTAATACATGGAAGGGTCTTCCGTCTGTGATTTAAACGATCTCTTATGGACTGAAATATTCACCGTTTGCCCACGCTCTCTTTTGTCCACATTGTGAACGGCAAAAAAATGTGCAAGTTATCGCAGATGATTTCTGAAGCAGTAAAAGTCATGGATATTAAAAAGTTCACAAACAGATGCGGTCTGTTAGAGTATTAAGCATATACGACTGTTATGGTAGTTTAGATAAAATTAGGATCTGTTACTTACAGTCCTAACGTAACTTCTACTCTAAGATGACCCCCTGTACGCCTATATATACTCGCCCATTAGACTCAATAATACATCCATCATATTTTGCCAAAATCATAATCTTTCATGGTATCAGAGCCTAACCGGTCCAAAACCAGAGCCGCACGCTTCCGTCGTGCCACCCCCGGGTGGATCGATCTCCATGATCTCCGCTGGGCGCCGCGCGATCAGTCCCAGGGTTCGTCCGCCGATTTGTGATCGGCTGCCCTCATGAGTCTTTTGCGATCTCTCGGTCGGTTTTCTCTCCACCGGTCACCTGGCCGGTCCTCTTTTTGGTTTACCAATCATAGATCGGATTGAGTCGTCCACCACTGTCATCATCACCGCGCCTCTACTCCGACCATCGGCATCGACGATATACACCGCGTCGGTGCACCTGCCTCCTCCGTTGTCGCGCACCTCGGCCTGCTGCTACGCCTTTCTCGAAATGTTGCCGCGGCCGCCACCCTCGGAAACGTCTTCGTTGTCATTGTCCGGGAGTTACGACAACGCCGCCATCGACTCCGATCTACGCGTCGTCCACGCCATAGAGCATACGGCGCACCTTTTGTCTAATCAAACCGATCTCGCACCCTTCTACGCCAAGCATGTCCCCGAGTACGCGGCTACCACCAATCAAGCTACGGGTTGTCATTGTGTCACCCCTTCGGGCCACAACACCACCGCCTTTGTCAACTAGCTGTTGCACTGACTCGTACCCTGCAGCGATGTTGCGCCCTTTGGGTCGTAGCGTTCCTGCACGCGGTCATCATCGCCGTCCCTGCGCACCGATGTACTTGGCTCCACCATGCCACCTTCCACGGCGCGGGTCGCCACCGTTCGCGCATTGTCTTTTTTACGCCGCCAGGTTCTTCCTCGCCAACTTCGAGTACCGTTGCCGCGCCAATCTAGGCGTCTAACATGACCACTCTAGACCGCCGTTCATTTCACTGCCTTTTACGTCTTTGTCCCTGCCCTTGCGTGTCTGGTATTGGCAACACCGGTGCATGTCTTCATCCCCGACGCGTCCCCGAGCCTGGCACTTTCGGATCGGCTCCTCGTCTTCGTCGGCCTCGACAACGTCTTCTTCGGTATCAACACCTTCCTCTACGAATGCCTCGACCGCGTCACCGACAAGTTCTTCTTTGCGTACTCGGTTCTGGTACAACCAAAGTATGCCTTCGTCTCTGACGTGCGCCTGGTTTTGGCAGAAGTATGGTTGTACCTCGTCTCCGATGGCTCGGACTGCATCTACTTCGGCATCGACATCCTCAACGACTGTCTCGACACGTCTCCGTCATTCTACTCGCGCACTATGCGCTTGCGGCATCATGTATGGCTATCTCGACACCGGCACCTGACCACGGCATCGACCATGGCGACCCCTCGCACGGCTACCCCTCGCACGGCTACCTTGACCAACGTTGCAGCGCCCAACGCTCTTGGCTACCCCGACAACGGCACAAAGGGCTACTACCTCGCTTGAGCACCTCATCAGTTTCCTATACAGTCCAAGCATTTGCGCCACGACATGCTGTCTACGACGCTCCCGCTACTACTATGGGGGATGTCAGCGTACTGGATTGTACTTTGGTTTCTCTCCAGTCTGATCGTTCACGACGCTACCTCTACGACTGCGGGGGAGTGTTAGAGTATTAGTCATATACAATTACGGTTTTGCTAGTTTTCAGGCGCCTGGGAACTTCTTAGGTCTCAGTTGCCTCTTTCACCGTACGATTTATCTCGTGATTCGTTCAAAGTGTAAGTTACAGTTGCAACTAGGGTATAACTGAGAATTTAATGAGTTACAACTAGCTTGCAACGAGAACTAGTACAAATCTTATGAGTTGAACTGAGAATTAGCATAAATATTAGGATGACATCAACAACTTAGACATAAGAAGTTCTCATACGTCTGAGATCTAGACACTCTCATACAATTGTTATGGTAGTTTAAATGGAGTTAGAATCTGTTACGTACAGTCCTAACTTGATTTGTACTTCAAGATAATCCTCTATACGTCTATATATACTCGCCACTTAATAATACATCAATCAATCATATTCCGCTAAACTTATAATATTTCACGGTCAGGTAAATCGTGAATTCGTGTGTAACATATTTCCTACGATTGGTATATATATTTTAATGTTTCCTCGCTTCCAGCCATCCGAGTCAGGCGGGAAAACATTATTGGTGGTCTGTGTGGTACGTTCCTACCTACATTACTAGAAATCACGTTATTAACAACCATCAATTATCAACGCTTGGTCGTTATTAACTACTTTCTCCGTTCGGAAATATAAAATGTTTTAGCTTTGTGAATCAAATGTATCTAGATGTGTTTTAGTATATAGATTCGTAAAGGTTCGGCGTGAACCTATACACTAAAAGGTGTCTAGATACATTCATTTCATAAAACTAGAATGTCTTATATTTCCAAACGAAGGGAGTAGTACGATTAGCCATCCCACGGCTAAACTAGTCCCGCAGAGACGCTCTATGTATAGGACAATGGGTTATATATACTTTTTTTAAGTCACCGGATAGATAAGTTATATCTGTCAAAATATCCTGCATTGTATAAACACTTTCTGTTATATGAAGTTTCGTTGCTTGGCATCCGTGGTTTTTTCCTCTCTTTATTGGAGAGGTTTTTTCACGTTAAATCGGTGTCCCCTTGCTGTAATTTTTTTGTTCTTCGTTATCTACTTATTGCAAATCTAACAGAAATTAAGGAATCGTTTCTTTTTTGCACGGAACTTAGGCAACGCGAGGTAAAAGGAAGATAAATACCAATCAAATCTAGTTATCCCTACTTCCCTACCAAGTCCCATGTCCAGATAAACCATGGAGGCACAAGGAATCTCTACCTTTACTCACTATTGTTATTCCTCCCAAGGGCACAAGGCTACCAATGGCAGTGCGGATGTGCCCTCCGTCCGTACAGCGTGCAAGTCTGCATCAATCTGAAGGCAGCTCATCCACATTCATGGTTGAGGCTGGCAACAATTCCAATTTCGTATATAAGGTTTTCCCTTTATCCTATTTTTAATTGTGGGTTAATTTCTTTTAGATTGCTGGTCAATGAGAAAAGAGAATAGAGTTTGAACCCGGATTTTCTTTTCCGCGGTCGACCGCGCGCAGCGGTCACTAGCGTGGCAGCGCTCTCCCTCGCGACAATTCCCTTTTGTACAACTCCCACCTTCCTCATTCCATCTCCTCCCTTTTCGACGACCGTGACCACGCTATCCCGGCCGCCGCCGCTCTAGCCCCACCCCCCGGCGACCTCCTCCCCAGAATCCTCCCTAACCCCGGCGACCAACTTCCTTCCGACTCAGGGCCGTGTAGGGCATGACGACGAGCGGAGCCCTAGCTTCCGCCCCGGTGACCCCTCCTCCCCGAAGTCCTCCCCATCCCCCTAGCATCGTCCCAGCCCCCCGACTACCTTCCATAGCTTCGCTCCGTCCTCCTGACCACCCCGCCAGCCCCTACCTCTCCAGATCCGGCGACTTCACTTCTCCCCTCCCTTGCTCTGGAGGTAGCCTTCTACTGCTACTTGTGGCACGCTTTCACAAGCTCCTCACCAGCTGTTGGTCGCCGACGCCATCTGCGAGATCCTCCACCTGCAGCATGTCAACGACCACCCCGAGTTGGTCCCCCTTTAGTTCATCAAGGTAACACCTGCATGTTTTCCTCTTCTTGTTCGCTGAATAAAATATGTACTTTCTCATGGAAATGCAATATTGTTTCTGTGCTGATTAATTGCTTGGTCTAGAACCATTTCAATGATTTCATTGCACACCCTCTATTTTTTATCAACAAGAGCCAAGAGCGACATACCACAGTTGCGAGCTAGAGGTCCAGAGGGAAAATGAGCTCCCGACG
Source organism: Avena eriantha (assembly GCA_910589775.1). Taxonomy (NCBI): domain Eukaryota; kingdom Viridiplantae; phylum Streptophyta; class Magnoliopsida; order Poales; family Poaceae; genus Avena; species Avena eriantha. The sequence goes on along the minus strand of OU342740.1, from coordinate 402,232,095 downwards.
GTGGCGTCTAACCCTAGCGCCTGGGGAACTTGGGCGACCGTACTTCTCGCCACCGGCGACAGAGGGATCTGGCATGCGCTTTCAGTGCCTCGGGTCGGAGTCGGGATCGAACGGAGAGGAGGCCCTGGCTACTAGGGAGGCCCTCGAAGATCTACAAGATCCCTCCGGGGAGCTTGGTTGGACTACGGTGGTTCGCCGGAGGAGGAAGACCGACGAGGAGCTGCGTCAGTCCATCTAGGAGGAGATGGGCTTTCTGACTGTGGCATCACGATTCTGGGACAAGGACGGGTCGACGTCGCGCTGCTCTGGTTCGCCATTGTGATCTCCTTCGGCGTCGGATGTGCTCGCAGCAAGGAGACGGTCTTCTTCTCCTATGGTGCCGCAGCGTGGAGCGATGGCTTCTCTGACCGGAATTATGTTGCGGCATGGGCCACGAGTCCGACCTTGGAAGGGGCCATTGCCTCCGAGGAGGGTATCGGCACCGACGGTCCTCGGTTCTTTCTTCCCTCTGGCCGGGGATCGTTCGACCGTGTAGGAGGCTCCTGATTCGGAAATTTGGCGACGTGGGGTCGTGTCAGCTGACGTGGAGGGGGCCGTTGTGGCCACCAATTCTGACTCGGGTCGGGGCCGATCTTTTCCTGGCAACCGATCGTGAGAAGGTTATTCTGTGCTTCCCTTGGTCAGCTGCACTCGCCGCCACCTCTCGTTAGATCACCCTCTATCGCCTCATGTTCAATCTCGCTTGGAAGATCCTTCGCAGCTGTCGTCCTCAATAGGGGTCCATGGCTACGCTGAATCCTAGGGGACCGGTTGCCGTCCCTGCTCCGAGGGGCCGGCCGCTGCTGCTTCTCCTAGGGCGCCGCCTGTCGCCGAGAATCCAAGTGCTACCGCAGCTTATGCTACTTCAAGGGGGCCCCCGATGTCGGTCCGTCTTCGCTCGTTCCTTCAGCGCACGCCGGGCGGGAGCCTATTTCAATGTGCAGCCGCATATGTTTCTGCTAGGATTCAATTTCGCCCCCGCAACCTATTTCAATGCGGTCCAGGCCTCCCAGCTGCGTCCGCTTCAACCACCATACCGCGGACCTCCTCCCCCTATGTCCTCCGGTTACGTGCAGGGGTAGCCCTAGGCTCCGTGCATCATGGTGGTGTGCAAGACGGGGGTCAGGGGGTATGGTTCAGCCTCAAACCGCACCGCCTTTTTCCGTGGGGGTGGAGGCTATGGCGTCTGCTATTCCGAACAGGAAGAAGAAGAAGCACCCACAACCGCAGGGTTTTCAGCCTCAGTTGAATCATGTCCAACCTGAGTATCAGTTTCCTGCACAACAGCAGGGACCGCAGCAGTATGAGTATATGCAGGTGCAAGCTCCTGGGGCATATGCTCCTCCTTTTATGCACCCGCTTACCTTGAAGGATCAACAACAGAATCAAGGTTCTATCCCTACTACTACTGCTATTATTCCTCAGGTATCCTCTGTGACGGTTGTGGAGGTTGCTGGTATGAAGAACAAAAAGTTTGTTCATTGTTGGAAGTGCGCGGTTAATACGCATGCAACTAAAGACTGTAAGGCAGTTCATTACTATTATACTTGTGATAATTCTGCTCATCCCACCCTGAGATTCCCTGTTCTTAAGCAACCACGCCCTACTCCTTATATGGCTGGTATTGGCAATGAGCTGACTTTGTTCTCTCATATTCCTTATAGTGTGGTGCGTGATCATCTGGGGACTAGTCAGAATCCAATAGTTGTTGTGCATGTTTCTAAACAAATGGTTTCTATAGATATTGTTCAGCGGTGGATTGCCAAGAGATTCACTGTGCGTGATCAGTGGAAGTGGGAGGCTATGCCCTGTGGAGAAACTGCCTTCTTAGTGAGCTTCCTATCTTTTGAGGACCTCGATAGGGTCGATGGGATTCAGGTGTCTATGCCTTAGAGCACCTCTCAGCTTACTTTCTCTGTTTATCATACACATGAGGTGCCACACAAGTTTGAGTGCAAGCAGGTTTGGCTGCATGTCGAGGGGTTCCTCACTGTTTGCGCTCTTTCTAGGGTTTGTGGGTGATGGCTCAAGATATGTAGAGCTCGTTGGGAACCCCAAGAGGAAGGTATGATGAGCATAGGAGCAAGTTTCCCTCAGTTATGAAACCAAGGTTATCGAACCAGTAGTTGTAAGGAAACAACTCCAAGGTGTTGCTAACAACTTGGAATCCTACACAACACAACCACAGAACATTGCCTCAACTTACAGTGAGGTTGTCAATCTCACTGGTTTTGCTGAAAACAAAGGATTAAACGTATAGTGTGGAAGATAGTAATTGCTTGTAGAAAGTAAACAGTAGATGGTATATCAATGGTAAAGGAATGGACTGGGGTCCACAGTTCACTAGAGGTGTTTCTCCTTAAGATAAATAGCATGTTGGGTGAACAAATTACAGCGGGGCAATTGACAGATTGAGAAAGCATAACAATGCATATACTAGACATGTTGACTCCTACGAGATTTGATTGGGCATTACAACATAATACATAGACCGTAATCCAACTGCATCTATGACTAATAATCTACCTTCAGGTTATCATCCGAACCCCTTCCACTATTAAGTTGCAAGCAACAGATAATTGCATTAAGCAAAGTGTGTAAAGTAAACAATACAATTGCCCCATGGACAAAGGATTGTTGTTTTCTCCCGAGTAGCAACAACACATCTACAACCTTAGATATTTCTGTCACTTTCCTAGATTACTAGAGGCATGAACCTACAATCGAGCATAAATACTCCCTCTTGGAGTTACAAGCATCTACTTGGCCAAGATAGCTACTAGAAACGGAGAGCATGCAAGATCACAAATAACATAGACATGATAGAATCAATAATCAATCTTACATAGTATCTCAATATCCAACAGATCCCCGCAAACACAACATATAGGATTACAAATAGATGATCTTGATCATGAACGGAGCTCACAAGACCTAAACATGATAACACAAAGGAGGAGAACCAACCATCTAGCTACTGGATGGACCCATAGTCCAAGGGTGAACTACTCACGCATCACTTCGGAGGCTGGCATGGTGATGAAGAAGGCCTCCGGGATGATCTCTCCCATCCGGAAGGGTGCCGGGAAGAGCTTCGGATCCCCCGATCTAGGGATGGAGATGGCGGCGGCTACAGACTCTTTCATGGAATTTTGATCGGGTCCCTAGGGTTTCTGCCTCGGGGTACTTTTATAGGCGAAGGGGCAAGGTCAGTGGCCACCTGAGGGGCCCACACCAGGGCCTAACGTGCCTAGGGGGGTGCCACGCTATGGTGTGGTCGCCTCGTGTCCCCACTTTGACTGCCCTTCGGACTCCGTGTTCCTTCTGGTAAAATATTGACTTTGGCTTTTGTCCCGTCCAATTTAGAGAATATTTCCTTACTAGATTTTTTGAAACCAAAAACAGTAGAAAACAGGCAACTGCCACTGCGACATCTTGTTAATAGGTTAGTTCTAAAAAATGTATAAAAATACCTCAAAGTGTAAACAAAACATAAGAAAGTTGATATAAAACAAGCATGGAGCATCAAAAAATATAGATACGTTTACGACGTATCAATGGGCTGTTGGAGGAATCATGGGGAATACTTTGGATGTTGACTTGTTCAGTTTGCGGAGGCGCGGAGTCATTCGGATTCTTGTTGCAATGACTGACACCACTGTTTTCTTGAAGATGAGTGACTCTTTGGGGCATTATCTCCTGTCAGATGTTGTTGTTAACCTTAAGGCATACGAGTTTCATTTTTGGTTGGAGCCTGATGGATATGTTCTAGATCCGGAGTTTGTACCTTTCTTGTGGAGGAAGAGGGAAGATGACCCTGATAATGATGGCAATGGGAAGCCCTCTAATGATGCTAGGATATGTCTGATTTGACCAGTGGTTTGCAAGATGTTGGGGCTGGTTCCTCTTCGACCTTGCCTGGACAGGGGGGCTCGGTGCCGCTGTTTACCATACAGAGGGCATAGCTGGACACTCCTCTTGTTGTTGTGCCTGTTGTTGCACCTTCTATGCCGGGATAGGGTTATGTGCATATGATTGCGGTCACCCCTTTTAATGCTCATCCCTCTACACCGCGTGTGAAGGAACTTCTGGAGACACTTCCTGACGAGGGTTTAACTCATCAATTCCCATTGTTATAGACTTGGGTTTTGGAGAAGGAGGGAGCGCTGGAGACATCTATCGGCTAGCAAACAAGCACACAGGGAACTCGAAGATTTACCTAGGTTCAGGCCTCGTAGAGGTCCCTACTCCTGCTTATCTGCTCGTGGAATTATCAAAGGAATCGAGGATTACAATGGTGTGTAGATGCAATCTGGCGAGGGTTGTGGAAACTAGGGTTGCGTGTGTCCTCCTCGCCGCCCCCTCCTAGCCTTTATATAGATAGGCTAGGTCTCGGGTGACAGATCGAGTCGGTTATAGGTTAGGATTTTCCCCTTTGAACTTTCTATCTTTAGCTTCTTCTTGTTCTTCAAGCAATCGAGAGTCTGTAGGCTACTCGAGTTCTCTCTTTGGGCCTTGGTGACACCGTGGGCTTCGCCATATCTGGACCGTATATGCCAAACTCGAGTACCTGTAGGGTATACCCATGTCAGTAGCCCCCGAGTGTCCAGTGGAATCACAGATTCGACTAGAGACTTTATGAAGCCTTTCGAGTGCATGAATGAGAATATTTTTCGACTGCTTGCTTGTGTCATAGGGATTGTTGATGTGCGTGCCTGATTTAACCGATGTATTGGTATCAGTTAACTACCTTAGGGTAAAACAACGCAATCTAGTCGAACTCGAGTCCTCGGACTCGAATCCGGAAAAGTGCTGGTGTAATTCGACTCAAGCCGCGGAGGTCTTACAGGAGTCGAATTCCAGTATATGTGTGTGAGCACTCGACGCGTCCGTCAAGGCATGTTCATCGTTCCTGTAGGCACGGTTATATTTATGGTAGTGCGCAGCAAATGCGTTGCCAGGCCTTATTCAGGTCTTATCTTCACGCCATAAGCGCGGCATCCGAATTTTTGTCATTGTGGAGATGATTCGGGTGGCCCAGGAGACGCAGTCTCTTTGTAGGGAAAAATTATGAGGCGGTGTCGCCATAAGCTTCGAGTGTGGATGTTATCAACACACAGTACTTTGTACAAATAATCATAGGGTGCGCGACCAGCGCTCCCTATGGGAGTAGCCCCCGAGTGCCTGGCTGAGTCGAAGACTCAGGTAGGGACTAAAAAAACTTTTGCGACTGCGGTCGCCTTTTGTTTGCTTGTTTCAGTCGAGTTTGCTTCGAGCGCTCCCTATGGGAGTAACCCATGTCCATAGTCGAACCGTGTTTCGAGTGGTTGGGTTTGCTTTGATTGTCCATGTTCCTGCAAAAAGAAAAGAAAAATCGTAGGGTGCGCGACCAGCGCTCCCTATGGGAGTAGCCCCCGAGTGCTTGGTGGAGTCGAAGACTCGAGCAAGGACTAAAGTAGTCGAAGTCTTCTGCTACATAGTTTTTATGACGTCAGTGCTGACACTCCATGACCTCAGTTTCCCGCGTGAGTGAGTTTGACGGGACATGACGAGCGGTAGGTCCCATTCCCTGACTCTGATTTGACCGGGCGTACGTAATCTTTATTTTAACTGCGCCTCCTCGATTTCTGCGTGTAGTGGGAGTAGTGGGGGACAGTTCGCGCTTCAGGTCCTCCACGTGTCGAGCGCGATGAACGCCACGCGTCTGGTAGGGTTTTTTGTTAGCCGTTGGATTGCATCTTCCAGGGGGTTAAGTAGCAATGCGGCGACGGTGAATTTCTCATCTACTTCTTTCATCATTTGCCTCTATCGCCATTGCCGCTGCTCCTCTGCTTCTTTGCTCTTCTTTCCTTTGCGGCGCTGGACCAGCTCCGCGTATTTCCCAGCTACTTCCTCCCGTCACATCGCCGCCGCGGAATGGGGAAGAAAAATTGAGGTGTTGCGACCGATTCCGCTGTTGCCACTGCTGCGATGAAGAAGAAGGGCAGCTCCGCTGCTGCGGGCACCAGCACCACCGCCGACAGAAAGAAGAAAGGCACAGGCACTCGCGTCACGAATGGCACGTGGCATCCATCTGTGATCAAGTCCTCAGAACTTCATCTTCTTCGCCAAGACGGGGCTTTGTCGTTCGCAGTCGCTGACGCGCGCGTCCCAGGCGGCGAGGTAATCCCCTCTCCTCCTGCTGGCTTTCGGGTGATGTTCCTAGCGTTCATCATCCGCGGCCTCTCTTTTCCCTTGCATCCTTTCTTCAGGGGCCTTCTCTGTTTTTACGGGCTCCAGCTCCATCAGTTGTCCCCCAATTCCATCCTCCATGTTGCTTGCTACTCACCCTTTGCGAGTGCTGGCTCGGAATCGAGCCGCACTTTCGCCTCTTCAAGCGCCTCTTTAAGTTGAAGCGCCAATCGGCGTCTGGCTCCGTAGTCTACGATGTAGGCGGCTGCGGTATCCACGTCGACTCCTCTGCTACATACTTTAATATCAAACTCACAGCATCCGTCCAAGGGTGGAGGGACAAGTGGTTTTACATCCGCGACCTGAAGGGCGACGGAGACCACTTCGGACTCGTGCCTTTTGATCCCGCAATGCCGTGCAAGAGGAGGCGCTCCTAGAAGAACGTGATTATGCCCGGTGAGTCCGTGGAGACAGATGTGTTGTACGAGCGCGTATGCGACCTTGAGAGTCGCATGGGCAAAGAGGAGGGAGGCTGCGCCCTCATTCGCACATGGCTGCACCGTTGTGTCCAGCCCCTGCAGCCCAGAGTTCACCTCATGTTTCAGTGAGCTGGCGTGGACAATGTCACTCGCGTGTCCGCCGATGGCATGTCCACGAGTGAGGTAGAAAAAAGGGTGCGACTGGTCACCAAGTACACCACCAAGGATGTGCTCCCTAGTGAACCAGTCGTTCCTCCGTTCGATGCTGCTAACCCTCCTCCTGAGGTATAGTTGTGCTACGTAGTAGCTTTGTTTGTCGATTGCTTCTTTGCTATTTCTTGACTTTGTGTTATATTTGTTTTCTGTATGCAGGATTGGGCGGTGTCACCCTCTATGCCCCCTCTTCCTGAGGGGGTTATCCCTCGTGAAGCCTTGGAAGAGGACGAGTCGGAGTCGACCGTCCCATCTGATGTGGAGGAGGAAGCCCCCGAGTCGGGTGCTCCGGACACTCGCAAGCGTTCGCGCAGTAAGGATTCAGATGCATCGTCTTCTTCGACTCCGGAAAGTGCAGATGTAGGTGCCGAGTTGCCAATACCTTCCGTCCCCGTGAGTGCTGTGGCGCCATCTTCTCGGAAGAAGATGCGGCTGCCGAAGGAGTCTTCGTCAGAGTCGGGGGATCAAACCTTCGACTTTGATAAGTTTGATTGGTAAGTGTTCGAATCTTCCGTTTTTGGTTTTTCTTTTCAGTTGCCTTTTCTTGATGTTGGTTTGATCTTGTAGTCAGCAGGCGTCGTCATCTTCTGGTGACGTCCAATTTTTCAAAAAAAACTGGAGTCGCGACCTCCAGAGCCAAGAAAGAGGTTGAGCGTGCTCCTTCTCCTCCATTGGTGGCCCACTCCAGGCATAATTCATCAAGCTCTCCACACGATGGGGGGCATTGGATGGTTGCTCGGATGACTGCACACCAATCGACTTCGGAGTCACTAGAGGATCATGTGAGTGTAGTATTTCTTCTTCTCGTGTTGTAGTTGATTCTATCTATGGCGTATGCTGATCCTTTGTTGTTTTCTTTTTGCGATAGCTCCTTGTGAAGGAAGCCACTCACTTGGCGGAGAAGGTGCTTGCGATGGGTCGCCAGCATGCAATGCTGGATATGCGATATCGCGTGGTGGAAAGTAAGTGCCCTTTACTTCTTCTTTTTCTGCATCGTTGTTATGTAGTCGACTGATAGTCTATCCCTTTTGTTTTGTTTTGCAGCTGAACATAATGCCCTTCTTCGTGACGCCGCCACCATGGAAAAGACACTCTCCACAGCTGTGAAGAGTCGCGATGAGGCAATCGCGGCGCGTGACGAGGAGCAAAAGCGCGAAGAAGATCTACGTGCCTCCATCTCAGGTAGGGACAAGTTGTTCGAAGAACAACTTTTCTCGATTGCCAAGGCTCTCTCACGTGTTTGCTGATCCTTTGTTTTTTACCAACTGCCTCTTTTATCGATTTACTGACGTTGTGCCAATGCTTTGGTTCTTGTGTAGATGCTGGCGATTTGAGCTTCGACCCTTAGGCCCTCCGCCATGACGATGCTTTGGCGGGTGCTCTTTCAGCAGTCGAGGACCGCAACACCGCCGTTCAAGAGATGCTCTCCAAGGCCAAGGGCGCGCTCAGTCACCTCCGGGAAGAGCTGATGCCCAAGGCTGAGCTGATCGAGAACCTGGACGAGCTGGTGGAGTCTCTTGCCGGGGGCGTCCCTGCAAGCTTCAAGAACTCGCTCCGTGCGGCTGGTGCGTCAATGTCACTCGCCATGGTGCAGGCCCACGGAGTCAAAGTTGATCCTGTAGCGGTCTCAAGGGCGATGTCCGTCGGCACGGACGGCCAGCAGGTAGTCTTTGCTCCTTTCGCGACTGCTTGTGGCAAGTATGGGCCACAGCTGATCAACACAGTTGCAAAGTACTCTGAGGAGCTGCAGCGAGCCAAGAAAGCAGCGAAGGCTGCAGTGTGAGGGGCCGGCGGAAAGTTAGTGGCATCTAATACTACCACAGACTCGATGAGGCCCCCAAAGCCAAAGTCCAAGTCGAAGAAACCAGTTGCTCCTCAGTAGCTTTGTAACAGTTAGATAGCTTATGTCTTTTGTCGAAAACATGCCCTTTGGCGAGTGTATCTGCTGATACTTTTGCTAATCTTGAATGCACTCGAATCTCTTGTTGGTGCGTCACTTTAGTCTTCTTATTGATTTCTTGCTTGGCTTTGTGATAGGGCACAACGAGTGACCCGTTGAGGGAACCTCAGGATTCGCCACCCCTTGATGACCCTTTGGCACTGCCGCGCTAAAGGGTGGATGAGCTGTCTCTGCTCTCGTGACTCCATGATCATGTGAAGCAGTTGGAGCGTGAATTGCCCGTACTCCTCGGTAATGCAGATGTATGGAAGTCGAAGGCAGAGAAGGCCACCGCTCGAGAACAATATCTATTGGGGGAGGTGACGTAGCTGGGCGACCAATTTAAATGTTAGCTTTCTTACTCTTATCTTTTCGTTGTAGTCACTTGCAATGGTTCGCTGTCCTTATACTTCCGCTATTGCTTTGTGTAGTTGTCAGCGCACGCCATCCGTAGGATGAGAAGGATCAATTTGCCATTCGTATGAATGACTTGACCCAAGAGCAGCTTCTGGCAAGTGGGTACTTCTGGGTAGATCATGATCGCGCGATCGCCTTGGCGACCTTGCAGGATCGTGCATCGCGAGTGCTTCATTTATGGAAGAAGTCACAGTCATGCTTGAAGAATATTTACCAGACGATGTTCTCGTTGGACGTCGTTCCATCGAGCCTGCTGGTCCTTCTTGCTAGATTCCAGGATTTGAGTGCGGTCCGCGAGTGTGTGCGGCAACAATTAGTGGCTGGTGCCAAGGCTGCGCTGTCACTGGTGCGATTGCATAGGCCTGATGTGGATGTTGCAGCAATTGTGGCTGGGCCACCTGCGCCTCCAGCGGGTTCTGCTTGGAATATGGTGCCGCACAATCAAGCAGTGGACCGTCCGGCAGAAGAGATCGTCGATTTCTTCGAGGAGCAGACCAATGTTCTCTTGCTGCAACAATAGTTTAGTTTGTATCCTGCACACAGTTGTACCAGTGTTGTAAAGTTCGTATATATGCAGTGTATAATTGATTGACGATGATGTATAAAATAGCTTGCTAGCGTGTATGTTTTGTGAGTGCGTTGCAGTATGCGAGTCCTTTTCGTTAGCCTGGCTTTGTGTTTGTCTCAGTCCCTTGTCAACCTATCAGGTGCGTTGCAACTGGGTTGATGTTTTGTCAAGGGTTTTGATTGCTGTGCCAGCTACTCAGGATATCGCGTTTGAGTTCGTAGAACAGATGTGTAAAGGGTGGCGTAGCCCCCAAGTGTATAAATTGCAAAAAATGAAGGAAAAACACAGAGTTTCGGGGCACTTAGCTTTATTTATTTCTGGGGTAGTATGAAGTACAATGTGTGGCTAAGTAGCCTTGGATGAGTAGACTTATTTGTAACGTAAAAGTAAAAAGCGACTAAGGGTAGAAGCGTCGCAGATGCGCGACATTCCAGGGATTGGAGTATGCGACTCCTGTCTCTAAATCTTGAAGGCGATAGGCACCACCTAGGATTACTACTGTAGTCACGTATGGTCCTTCCCAGGGGGACTCGAGCTTGAGATGCCCTTGTTGCTTCAGTCGCAGTACCAGGTCGCCTTCGACGAAGGATCTGGGGCGTAGCCTCCTGCTTTGGTAGTTGCGCAGGTTCTGCTGGTAGATCGTTGATATTTCCGCGGCGATTTCCCGTGCCTCATCTAGGAGGTCGACGGAGTCTTCGAGTGCCAGGGTTGACTCCTGTTCGCTGAAAGCGACCACACATGGTGCTTTGTATCGTACTTCGGCGGGTAGCACCGCTTCAGCCCCGTGCAACATGAAGAACGGGGTGTACCCTGTAGCACTATTTGGAGTTGTGCGTAAGCTCCAAAGTACAGATTGTAGTTCGTCTAGCCAGCAACCTATGGCTTGTTCGAGTGGCCGGAGGATTCGCTTCTTGATGCCGCCGCTTATTCGACCTAACTGTTGGTCTGTGGATGTGCTACCGAGGCGTAGCTGATGTTGATTCCCAGATTTTCGCAGAATTCTTGGGATTCCTTGGACGTGAAGTTCGTCCTATTGTCGGTGATGATGTTGTGCGGCACTCTGAAGCGGTAGACGATGGACTCGAAGAACTTGATTGCGCTGTGCCCTGATTGATTGGTCACTAGCATGGCCTCTATCCACTTGGTGAATTTGTCGACTACGACCAAGAGGTAGAAGTAGCCTCCTCGTGAGGACTTGGGGAGCTTGCCGACCATGTCGAGTCCCCATTGCGCGGAGGGCCAGTCCAATGGGATTGGCCGAAGCTCTGCGCCAGGTGCGTGTGGCTTGTTCGCGAATCGCTGGCACGCGTTGCATTTTTGGACGATATCCTTGGCGTCGCGCATGGCCGTAGGCCAGTAGAATCCAGCTCGTAGAGCTTTGGCAACGAGGGCGTAACTGCCGGCTTGGTGCCCGCAGGTCCCTTCATGGATGTCGAGGAGAACAACTCTCCCATCGGCCGTGGAGACGCATCGTTGGAGCACTCCCGTGATGCTGCGCTTGTATAGGTCACCGTTGATAACGGCGAATGCCTTGGATCGCCGCGCGATGTGCCGTGCATTAGTCGGATCGTCCAAGATGGCTCTACGAGAATGCGTCCAAGATGCACGATGTGCCGTGCATTAGTCGGATCGTCCAAGATGTGTCGTGCATTAGTCGGATCGTCCAAGATGGCTCAATCATCATGACGCTCATTGGTCCTTCGAGTCCTGTATCCAGCTCCAAGTCATCGAGTGCCATTGGCTCATTGGGCGGCGTAGCCTCCGATTCCGTTGCTGCGCTTGTTTTCTTCTCTGCACCCTTTGGCTTGATGGAGCATTCGCAGATGCGCTCAAGAAATACCCCAGGTGGTATGGGGCGCAGGTAGAGCCTATATTGGCGAGTGCGTCCGCCTCTTCATTGCTTTCGCGACCTGTGTCGCAGCTCGCAGCCGTCGAAATCCCCTTCGAGTGTGTCGTAGAGGTCGCGGTAGGCGATCATGTTGTCGTTCAGTGCGTCCCACTCGTGCATTGTCTGGTTAACCACCAGCTTGGAGTCGCCATATATTATGAGCCTTTTGGCGCCGCAGGCTTTTGCCATCCTCATCCCGTGGAGCAAGGCCTCGTATTCAGCTTCGTTGTTTGAGGCGGTGAACTGCATTCACATGATATATTTCAGCTTGTCTCCTTAGGGTGATGTCCGTATGACACCTGCACCAGCTCCGTCCTTCCGCTTGGATCCGTTGAAGTGATTTGTCTAGAGGTAGAACATATCTAGTTTTTTGGGGAGCTGGTTCTCCATCCAGTGCACCGGGAAGTCAGGGAGAACTTGCAACTTGATTGCGTCACGTTTTTCGTATGCGATGTCTCGTGGAGACAGTTCGATTCCCCAAAGTGCGACTCGTCCGGTGGCATCGGGATTGTTGAGGATGTGCCCAAGCGGGGCGTCGTTGACTACCATGATTGGGTGCTCTTGGAAGTAGTGGCGCAGTCGTCGGGCCGTCATGAAGATGTCGTGCGCCAGTTTCTGGTAGTGCGGGTACCGCTGTTTTGTTGGCGTAAGTACCTCGCTGAGGTAGTAGACTGGGCGCTGTACCCCGTGGACCTTGTTTTCCTCGACTCGTTGACTACGAGCACTATGCTGACCACCTGGTTGGTAGCAGAGATGTATAATAACAACGGTTCCCTTTCTCGTGGGGTCACTAGTACTGGCGAGGTGGATAGTAGGCGTTTGAGGTCTTCGAATGCTTCCTGCGCCTCCGTGGTCCACTTGAACTTGTCAGCTTTGCGGAGGAGTTGGTAGAAGGGCAGTGCCTTTTCACCCATCCGACTGATAAATCGACTGAGAGCCGTGATTCGCCTAGCCAGCTGCTGGATGCCCCTTATGTTTTTCGGCTTCTCCATGGCCAGTATGGCTTTTATTTTCTTCGGGTTTGCTTCGATCCCCCTCGCGGAGATAAGATACCTGAGTAGTTTCCTAGATGGTACACCGGAGGCACACTTGTCCGGATTGAGCTTGATCCGGTAGCGATCGAGGTTGGCGAATGTTTCGCGCAAATCATCGATTAGTGAGGCTTCCTCTTTGGTCTTGATTACTATGTCGTTGACATAGACTTGAATGTTGCGACCGAGCTGGTTCTTGAGGCAAGCTTGCATGCACCGCTGGTAGGTGGCTCCTGCGTTTTTTAGCCGGAAGGGCATTGTGTTGTAGCAGAACACACCAAAAGGCGTTGTAAATGCTGGTTTTTCTTGGTCTTCCTCCTTCATTCGAATCTGGTTATATTCTGAGTAGGCGTCGAGGAAGCAGAGGCGCTCGCATCCCGCGGTAGATTCGATGATCTGGTCGATTCGTGGTGGCGGGAAGTGATCCTTCGGACAGTGCTTATTCAAAGAGGTGAAGTCCACGCACATCCGCAGGATGTCCGTGTCCTTTTTTGTACTAGCACTGTGTTGGTGAGCCAAGTGATTTCCTTGATCTCAAGTATAAATTTGGCGTCGAGGAGCCTGTTGATCTCCATTCCAACTGCCTTTGCCCTTGGTTCAGACAATCGCCGAATTGTTTGTTTGACCGGCCTTGCGTCTGGATTGACATTGAGTGCATGCTCGGCGAATTCCCTGGGAACTCCTGGCATGTCCGCTGGACACCAAGCGAAACTTTCCCAGCGCTCACGGAGGAATTCGACGAGCGCGAGTTCCTATGCAGGACTCAAGTTGTTGGGGATGAGGGCCGTCTTCACAGGATCCGATGGGTGGACCTGGACTTTCTTCGTGTGCACTGATGAGTCGAAGGACAAGTCAGGTGAGCTTGGCCTGCTTAGGGGAGGCAGATTGTTGTCTATCTACTCCTTTAGTCTCGCGAGTTCTTCCTTCATGCCAAAGGACTGGGAGATTCTATTGAATTCCCTGTCACAACTGTCAGATCTCTCGAAGCTCCCGTTGACTGTGATGACAACGTTAGGGCCTGACATCTTCATCTGCAGATAAGCGTAGTGTGGTACTGATGGCTCTGAGTATGGCGCCCGAAAAATGCTGGAGCAATGATGATGTAGAGCTCGTTGGGAACCCCAAGAGGAAGGTATGATGAGCACAGCAGCAAGTTTCCCTCAGTTAAGAAACCAAGGTTTAATCGAACCAGTAGGAGCAAGGAAACACCCCAAAGGTGTTACTAGCTGAGCTTTGGCAGGGCGCACTACCGGTGCTAGTAGCAACGTGGAGACCTGCACAACACAACCACAGAACTTTGTCCCCAACTTGCGATGAGGTTGTCAATCTCACCGTGTTTTGTGGAAAACAAAGGATTAAACGTATCGAATGGAAATAAGTAAAAGTTTGTAGAAAGTAAACACAAAATAGTAAAAGATTGTAGATTGTATGTAAAAGACAAGGACCGGGATCCATAGTTCACTAGAGGTGGCTCTCCTTAAGATAGATAACATGCTGGGTGAACAAATTACAGCGGGCAATTGACAAACATCGAGAAAGCAATACATGCATACACTAATCATCTTGACTCCTTTGAGACTTGTTGGGCATTATAACATTATACATAGACCGCCATCCAACTGCATCTATGACTAATAATCCACCTTCAGGTTATCATCCGAACCCTCTCCAGTATTAAGTTGCAAGCAACAGATTATTGCTTTACGAACTACGTGTAAAGTAAACAATACGATTGTTCTGTGAACAAAGGATTGTTGTTTTCTCCCTAGTAGCAACATCACATCTAGTACCTTCGAGATTTATGTCACTTCCCCAGATTACCAGAGGCATGAACCCACTATCGAGCATAAATACTAACTCTTGGAGTTGCTAGCATCTACTTGGCCAAGATAGCTACTAACAACGGAAATCATGCAAGATCACAAATAACAAAGACATGATAGAATCAATAATCAATCTGAAATAGCATCTCAATATCCATCAGATTCCCGCAAACACAACATGTAGAATTACAGATAGATGATCTTGATCATGAACGGAGCTCACAAGATCTAGACATGAAAGCACAAAGGAGGAGAACCAGCCATCTAGCTACTACATGGATCCGTAGTCCAAGGATGAACTACTCACGCATCACACCGGAGGCTTGCATGGTGATGAAGAAGGCCTCCAGGGTGAATTCCCCTCTCCGGCAGGGTGCCGGGAAGAGCTTCAGATCCCTCCCGATCTAGGGATGGAGATGACGGCGGCTACAGACTCTTTCGTGGATTTTTGATCGGGTACTTAGGGTTTTCGTCCTGAGGGCATCTTATAGTCGGAAGGGGAGGCCGAGGGGGTACCAGGGGCCACCACACCACCCCCTGGCGCTGGCCAAGCCTGGCCGCGCGGCCAGGTGGTGTGGCCGGCCTCTGGCCCTTCTCCGTCTCGTATTCTGGCACTTGATGACTTCCAGAAAAATAGGCACTTTGGCTTTTGTCCCGTCCAATTCTGAGAATATTCATTTTCTGACTTTCCTGGAACCAAAAACAGCAAAAAACAGGCAGCTGACACTGTGGCTCTTGTTAATAGGTTAGTCCAAATCATAAGAAAAGTACTCCAAAGTTGGAACAAAACACAAGAAAGTGGATAAAACTAAGCATGGAACATAAAAAATTATAGATATATTTTCAATGTATCAACATCCCCAAGCTTAACTCCTGCTCATCCTCGAGTAGGTAAGTGATAAAAAGAAAGAATAATTTTTGAGGTGGCATGCACCATCAAAGACTTGATCAAAGTATTTGTAAAACATTCAAAGCTGGGATCATAGTAATTCAATCATAACATGAAAGACAAAGTTCTAGCAATAAGACAAAGAAACTATGATGCAACATGAAAAGGCACAAACAGAAGATTCATGGATAACAATGCTTTGCAAGACGTTTGTTTGTTTTACATAAAGAAAACACGGCATAACAATATTCAGCTTGTCCCTCAATAGAGTAGCAAATATAAATGCATAGGACACCTTCAAAGTTCATAAGAGTGACTAGATACAAATAGTTTAAAACAAGAAATATCAAGTTATGCATCAATCAGCTAGTCTTGGGACAATGCACATAGAACTAAGAATGGCCACTATGCTCTCAAAGTAGGTGCATAAAGGTAGAAAGTGGAGACTCAATGTAATGGTGGAAGAAAGGCCTTTGTAAAAGGAAGTAGGGATTCAAGTCTCATAAAGAGCTTCCAAAAATTATGGTACTTATAGCCTTAAGCTCTCATTGCCCCTACCATAAGCATCTTTAAGGTGATTAAGGTTAAAGTGACACAACTAAGAGGATATGCTTGACAAGTTATAAATCGAAATCTCATGCACCTTACTTATGAAGACTGAACCTCATGCTACTCAACTTTAGTCACGAGTAAGCTCTTGTCATTGTAAGTACATGTGTATCATTAAGAACCGCCAACAGGGTACCCCTTGCACATGATACATGAGCTTTCCCATAATCAAAATGACAAGGCAAGCAGACAATGAGCATCTCAGCGATATTTTTATTTGCTATTTGCATGGGTTTTTATTGAGGATGCTTCATAGAGTGCTCATTATGGTGATGCTGCAAGTTTCCACCATGATTAGGCATGGCTTAGGCTAGCGGCCCAGGCGTTTCGCTAACACACATACAAACTCCATGATCTTACAAGTTCAACTTTTATTTCACACCCTCGGGATCCGTAAGCAAAAGAACATGATATCAACGGGGTACAAAGTACAAGTGCAATGTTGAAAGCGTTCCCCATGAAACATGGTTCTGCTAATTTCTACTTATAAAGCACAAGCATATACGCAACAAAGAAGGACCCAATGGTTCAAGTTTATTAGATGCAAAAAAGTAAAGTGTGCCATCAAGTTCGTGAGAGCTTTAATCACTAGTTTTCTCACAAGAAGTTTAATTTGGAAGGTAAACAAAAGCATGAATATACTTGGAATAGCATAAGCTAGTAGGTAGGTATGGTGGACTCTTTGGAATGACTTGCTTTAGGGAGTTGTATGCATGAGTGGAACTCATACTTGGTTGTGGAGGCTAGCAAAAGACTGGGAGTAACAAACTAAGAGAGCAATAATGGCCATAATCATGTAGAGCGACAAAACATCATTGATCAAAGCATAAAGTGATACTACAAGTTGAAAACTAAAGGATCATAAAGGCTATGGTGACTTGAGATAGTCATAACATGGTGTGAGCATGCGCCAAGTCAACCCAAATAAAGCATCAAAGGAGAATACCACTATACTATGCTTTAATATGCTAAAACAACACATGATTCATCCAAGGCACATTAAGCAATCTCAATTGTCTATAACAAGTCATGCTACAACAAAGAATACTAAGCATAAAGCCAAAACAATATCAAACATGCCATGACAAAGCATAGTCCATAGTCAAAAACAAGCTCTTTTTACCACATAAGTATGAACTTTCCTACTCTTTTCCAAACCAAACCAAACTATTTGCAAACCAACGAATGAAAGAGGGGGTCCAACCAATTTATTCAGCAAACTAAGAAAACCAAAGAAAACGAAAAACCAAAACGAAAACGAAAAAGAAGACGCTCCAAGAAAAACACAACTGTGTATGAAACAATAAAAATGAAGCGTTTGGAAGAAACCTAGGATTTTTATTGATGAAGAAGGGGATGCCTTGGGCATCCCCAAGCTTTGAAGCTTGTACTTCTTGGATATTTCTTGGGTGACCCATGTGGCATCCCCAAGCTTGAGCTTTAGTCCATCCTTCATCTCATTACTCATTCCTTCCATATACCTGAAATTTTTCCTTCATACAAAACTTCACACAATCTTTATTAGCAACATTAGTGCACTCAAGATAAATAAGTCTTAAGGTTCAGTTCTAACACCAAATAAACTTCCATTAGAACACTAGCTACTGTAGCACTTCCCTCAAAAAGCTCAATTCCCCAAAAGAACTCAAGAAGGAACCAACAAGAAGCAAATGCAGAAAATGGCAGAAATCTGTCAAAACAGACCAGCAGGTAAAGACAAATTTTTTCGAAGACCTTCTGTTGCTCAAATTAAATAGTGTTGAACTAACGAAAGTTATATAACAACCTGGGGCAGAAGCACAAAAATTACAGCTCAATCCGACATACAGAGCTCTCTCACGAATTTTTACGGTGAAGCACAGAAATCTGTTTCGGGACAGCAACTTTCCCAATCATGACTTCTCTCTCATTAGAGGTTACTCTTGGCACAAAAAGCAAATAAAAAGGATAAGGAGTGGTTATTACAGAGGTAATAACTTCCAAGACTCATCTAAAACCTTTGGTTTACCTCCCAATAAGTACTTTTCTTTAACGCCTTTAAGTTAGGCATGATAGTTTGAGAATATGCTCAAATAAGAAATATGAATTGAAGTAAAAGAGAGCATCAAGAAGAAATTTCAAAACACATTTAAGTCTAACCTACTTCCTATGCATAGGAATCTTGTATGCAAATAAATGCACAAAGAACAAAGTGACAGGCATAGGAAGATAAAACAAAAGTAACTTCAAAACTTTCAGCACATAGAGAGGTGTTTCAGTAGCATGAAAACTTCTACAACCATATTTTCCTCTCTCATAATAATTTTCAGTAGCCCCATGAATAAACTAAACAATATAACCTTCACATAAAGCATGATTTTCATGCTCTACAAACACTAGAACTTTATTATAAACATTTTCAAAAGAATCCCCAGGAACATGACATTCATCCTCCTTTGGTAAGGATGGGGGACAAACAAATAACGTAAGGGGTAAAGAGTTACTCTCTGAAAGGGCATGTATGCCCCCATGTGTGGTTTTCGTAATTAATGACAATCCCTATGGACTAATATGCAAATTGAGTCTCACTTGTAGGTTTGTCCATTGGCATCGCTTGGACCATGTGTTGGTTTCAAGGATGAAAAAGAAGAAGCATTGTCCAAAGGCTTTGGGCCTATTGGAATCAAGTAGAAGAAGAAGATCAAGTATGTCTTGAAGAATAATAAGAAGAAGAAGATGGAGTTCCTCATGGCTATCTTCAAGACATCGTCAAGAATTGAAGTGCAAGCTCAACATGTGCCATCCTCGGCAATCATGGAATGATGAAGACAAGTTCTAAGAAGAGGCTTTCCCCATGGAGTATGGGGGAGCATTTCTCAAGTCTTCATCAAGCAAGAGCAAGCAAGAGCAATCAAGAAAGGTGTTCCATCTTGAAGGTGAAAAGATCGTCTACATCACGCTCAAGTGGGATGCTCAAGGCAAAGGTATGATCTTGATAGGGTTTCTATTTTACTGGTCTCTTGTAGTGTTGGGAGACCGGGTTTAGGATAGGTAGCCGTACTATCAAGAGGGGCTCTCGAGTGGGTGACTTGTTCGTATCTTTCGGAGAGATCTCAAACCTTGGCATTCATAGCATCATCTTTCTTGGTTGATTGTTTGGTTCTTGTCCATGTGAGGATCTAGAGCTTGTTCTTCATAACAATCTCTAGTTCATCAAAAACGGATTCCCCTTGCATATGTTATTGCGGTTTTGATCTTGCGGGTTTTCCGGCTCCACACCTTGGGAGGTATCTCACATATATATTTATGGTATTTTCTCCCTTGGTGATACCCAATATTTCACCTTTTGTTGGATTCTAATCTTTATTTGGAGGCAAGCTAGGATGATCAACACATTCTTATCCTCTACATCCTACTAATTATATCTCGCTAACAAGTATCTCTCTCATGCATACATATCTTGCTTCCAACCTTTTGTAGGTTGCTTGTTGGCATGAGTTTGTGTTTTTGCATATGTTGTGTTTCTTTTGTTGGTTTTTAGGAGTGCTCTCTATTGCAAATGTGAGTATGGTGAGATGAGTGCATATAAGTGGGCTATACAAAATCATGATGATTCACCAATCCCAAATATGTCAATCTAGCAATTTTATTGCATATCTTTTCCTCATTCACTCTCATGTGCAATAGTGAGTATTTTGCATAGTTTATTTCTATTTGTGATACTTGTTGTCTTTCTCCATATATTCCAACTATTCCCTTTTTCCCTTGGTAATAGTTGTAATGTATGTTGTGTGTTGGTTTTTGAAGCTCATTGATGTACAATATGATATATTTGAGACTTTGGCCATGTTTTCAAGCAAAAATCCTATTGATATATTATATGACTTCATTTTGGTGTTTATGTGCTTTATTGTGTATCTATTTTGTGTGTGCATGTTTCTTTGTGGACATATGTCTTTGTGATATTTTCCACCTAGAAACTTATACACACAAGAGAAGATAAAATCTTTGGTTGTTTTTGTTTTCCTTGGAGACCACCTTTTACTTCTTGTTGATTCTTCGGTGGCTTCCAAATTTATTTTCCTATGAGTGCTTGTCCCTTTTGTTTGCATCTCCGGGCACTCATAATTTGCTCTCTCTTGTCGTGTATTGTTAAATGAGTTTGTAGGAGTGAGGATTCCATGCTTGTGCACTTTGTTTCCAGATATAATTATTATAATTGGTGCATAATCCTTGGGGAGCTTCTCTAACTCACTTAAGAATGCTATTTTGCCTTTCTCTTTGTTTGAGGTTTAAATGTCTATGGGGGAGTGAGGATTCCATACTTGTGCATGATGTATTCAATTCAATGATTCTAATTTGTGCACAAAGATTGGGGAGCTTCCTATTACATCTAAACACTCATTTGTTCGTATCTTTTTGTCTTGTGTTGTTTTGGTACCAATTGATGTTGTCAATTGGTATTTTTGGATCTTTTGATTGATTGCTTCATTTGTTGAAGCTTCTTTAATTTCCTCTTATTTTTTGCAATCTTTGGGTCCTCAATATAGTCTTACTTCCTCCCAAGGATCCATCATTGGATATGTGCATATGCACACCTTTGGAGGAATTCTCACTATATTGGCCGTCTAGAACTTTTCACCCATTTTGGCAATCGATGCCAATGGGGGAGAAGTTTTGGAGGGTTTAAGGGAAGTTGGTTTATGCTTGGAGTTGGTTCTTAAGAATTAGCCTTGCATGCACTTGCATCTTTGTTGTTGCTTTGCATGTTTAATATA
The DNA here is from genome assembly GCA_910589775.1 of Avena eriantha. Lineage (NCBI taxonomy): Eukaryota > Viridiplantae > Streptophyta > Magnoliopsida > Poales > Poaceae > Avena > Avena eriantha. Next base: position 402,211,272 of record OU342740.1, on the reverse strand, counting down.
TAGAGGAAACTCAACCACCCGTAATGGTAGGCATCGCTTGGACCATGCGTTGGTTTCAAGGATGAAAAATAAGAAGCATTGTCCAAAGGCTTTGTGCCTATTGGAATCAAGTAGAAGAAGAAGATCAAGTATGTCTTGAAGAAGAAGAAGATGGAGTTCCTCATGGCTATCTTCAAGACATCGTCAAGAATTGAAGTGCAAGCTCAAGATGTGCCATCCTCGGCAATCATGGAATGATGAAGACAAGTTCGAAGAAGAGGCTTTCCCCATGGAGTATGGGGGAGCATTTCTCAAGTCTTCATCAAGCAAGAGCAAGAAGAGCAATCAAGAAAGGTCTTCATCAAGCAAGAGCAAGAAGAGCAATCAAGAAAGGTGTTCCATTCATAATGCAAGTGAGGCCTTTTTCCCATAAGCTATTTCCTCTCTTTTTCTTGATTACGTTTTCACCTCATCTTAGCCTAAATCCAAGCCCTCTCCTCACTCCCTAGCTAGCCATGTTCCATTATTCAAAATATGCAAAAACTTCCAAAAAGAATATTTCTTGGGCTTGTCTAAATCTACAACAAATAAAAAAAAATCAAAACAGATAATAAAACAAAAAGAAATAAAAAGAGAAAAACCTTACCTGCAGCTTAGCCAGCAGCCCAGCAGCAGCCTCCCTACCTGTCCGCGGCCCAGCAGCAGCGCCGGCCCGCGGCCCAACCTCCTCTCCAGCCCGATACCGCTTCACCGTCGCCTCGCGCTGTTCCTCTTCCCCCTCCGTCTGACGCCGTTCGCCCTCTCTATCTCAGCAGCAGACGGAAAGCAGCGGCGAGGAGCAGGTGGCCGTTCCCCCCCGCCGTCTGCCGCGTCAGCCCACGCCTCCCGCACGCAAGCCCTCCTCCTTATCCTCGCGCCGAGCCGCTTTCTCCCTAACCCTAGCTACCTGCCCTGTTCCATCTTTCTCTCCTCCGCGTGCCGCCGCCAGTCTGAGGGCCGCGTCGCCGTTGCCGTCCTCGCCGGTGACCGGGGACACGCCGGGGAGCGTCGCCGCAGACCGTGGAGTCGATCCCACCCGCTGGGAGACGCCAAGCTCTCCGTAGCCGCCCCCTCGCCGACGAACAGCATACCACCGCAGCAGCCCCGCCGTCCCCTCCGCTCCGACTACCTCCTGCCCCGATTCCAGTGGCAATCGATCAAGGTGAGCCCCCCTCGTTCCCTTCTGTTTCCCCCCACTCCGCGTGCCTAGCGCCGCCCGTAATTGGCCCCCCGACGGTGAGGTGCCCCGTTGTCGTGCAGACTGAGAGCAGCGTTTTCCCCACGGCGCCCCGACCAGTGCAGCCCGCCGCCGACGATTTCCCCTGAACGAGATTTGTAGCCTGCACTCCCCTCTGCATTTTTTGCTTTTGCGGCAAGTGCTGCCTCGCCGTGGTGGCGTCGCCATCCTTGCCGGAAGTCCTCGCCGTCGTCAGGTGTCGCCGCAGATTCAGAGAAGAGACGCCGGATTCAGTTTAGAGCCCGCGGGCATTTTTGCGAGAAGCCCCCCCAACTCCGGTCGATCACGCCTAGGTCCCTCGCCGCCCCAGTGACCCACCTGTCAGCCGCATGGCAAACTTGCAGAAAACCTCCCTAGCTTCCCAGGCCTCAACCCGCGCTCCCCCGCTGCGCCCCGTGGTTGACCCATGCCCCCGCGCTGTCACGTGGGACCACGTCTCCGTTGGGCCCGCTTGTCAGCCGCTTGGGCTAGCCAGCGCTGCGGTGAGAAAGCCTTTTGCACGCGGATCTCGCCCAGTCAGCAGCGGCCCACCTGTCTGTGACTGTGGCTAGGTTTGCCTGAGTGTAAAACGTTTTTCTGTTTTCTGTTTTTAAATAAACTTTTCAGAAATTGTTTAAATACAAATTAAAATCAGATTTAAATAACTTTTCAAATATAAATCCAAATAATACAAATTATATATGTTTTGGAATCAGAAAAATGTGAGGAATTCAAATATGCCATTCAAAATAATGTTTGAACACTTTAAAATTTCGAGATGATTAAAATTACAATAAAATGCCCTTTTTCTTAATAAATTCATAACTTTAATTCTACAACTCCAAATTTGACAAATAATATGTCTAAATCGATCAGCGCGACGAGCCCGTTCTATTTATGTAGTCCTTTTTCTGAATTGAAGCATGCATCATGTCATTCTTACAAATCTGAACTGTTTATGGCAATAAATATTGGACTAAATAAATAATAAAATGCTTTAATTCTTGCACCACACCTCACCCTTGCCATGCTACTTTAATGCCATGTAAATTGTGCATAATTCATCATGGAATGCTTGTTTGCTTGACGCATTTTAATTCATATGCTTGTGCACTTTATTTATGTTGGCCCTTGTTTGTTTGGTTCTTCTTCGAATAGACGCCCAGCAGGAGAATTACCAGGAATCACAGGAGTACTACCCAGATCCATCTCTCGCTTCAACTGAGCTGCCAGGCAAGCACTACCACATGCTTGCATACATACAGTACCTATTGCCTCTATCTTGTTCTTGCATCATTGAGTCGCGAATGCATTAAATTGAATCCCAAGTACTGCATAGCCTTTACTTTTAAACCCCACCGAAGCTTGTTCCTCCATCCCATGAGCCATTACTACAGGAGTTATTTGAGCCATGCGGATCGTAGCAAAGCATGTGTAGGGTATATGAGTGTCTGATGAATAACGAGGTACCTAAACAACTTAACCTGAGTAGTAATGGGATAACTAATGAAAGAGGCACTGGTGGGCCATATCTGCTATTTGGTTTTTCATGCTCACTTGTTTCCCGTAGGACCCCGAGTACTTGATTCCTGTTCCTTGACTATTCGCACTATCCACATCTGGGGGGCCTTATGGACCCCCCTGAGCCAGAGCTTGATTCATTCTTATTTCTTGGGGCCACAATTAGTTTGGGGCTTTATTACTATCCTGTACTTATGCCATGTTACTGCTTTATTTAAGATTGTGCGAGGAGCACCTGTACTGTTTTGGATCGCGCCATGTTTTCGCGGTATCGACAAGCCCAGTCACATTTTCGGGTTCCCAGTCGTTTACAGCCGTCGTCGCAAACCCTGGGTCCGTCTCGGAGCCGGCCAACTTCGTTGCGGGTAGCTTATCGGGGTGGCCCCCTGAAATATTTCTGAATCCTGTGATTGCTTTGTCGTGAATGCCTCGTTGGGTTTTGATTTGGTTTTTCCGAGGATGATCGAGTGTGTGTTGCTATTCGTGCACCCCTGCAGGCTAAATCTTTCTGAAAGCCGTGTCCGCGGTTATGGACGACTTGGAGCACAGATTCTCGATCATAGACAAGTATAACTAAAGTGCCGCTTTTAATTTGACTAAGTACTTGACTAGTAAATAGTGCAATACTCATGGAATGGTTAATAAAACTGCCAACGGATGATGGGGTTGTTCGTCTGCTTCCTCGTTGGTAAGCGAGGAGGAGGATGGATCTGTTAATTATACTATTATAACTATTGTTCCTAATTAACGGACATCCGTCTATCATTGGTTAGGTGGATGGTTAGCGAGTATCTATAGAATTGTTAGCTATTATCTTTTGCTGCAATTGCGTCACCCCAGGTTGTGTCCCCTTTAGCGGCATAAAGACTTGCTGATTACCCCTAGGGTCTCACACGATAAATTGTTTGATTCAGATGAACAGGTGTACCCGCAAGATGGATACTGGGTGGAGGTGATAGATGATGTTGGCAACGATCATTCGGTGTAGAGATTCTGGGAACGGGGATCCGTGAGATCTGTGGGCGGGATGTGTTTATTTATGTGGCATCTTATGCCGATTTGCTTCTTATCCGTACTCGGATCTTGTTTTCCGCTTCCGCCTGATACTCTGATGTGTGATGTATGAGGAGCTATCCTAAATTATTATATCTATCTAGGACATTTGATTCTTGCCGTATGGCGTTGCAATATTTCTATTTATTTTAGATGGAATGGCTCTGAGGACTGTTGTATGTGGCTTGCATACATACTCATTTGTGTATGTAGTTGATCCCTTCGCCTGCCGATTACGCCGCTCGTTCTTGTCCTGATGTTTGGAAGTGGTTAGGATGGCCGAAAGGTCTACCATGAGTGGCCCTGGGCCCCACCGTACTATTCTAACCACTTTCGTTCATCCAGGCATGTAACTAAGAGCGTAATTCACCGAGGTAGTTACAATTGGTATCAGAGCCATCCTGCCCTTCAGGGTCTCAGCCAAAATGGTCGTTGTCAATCTAGCAAATATTTTGGTAGTTATGTATACTAGGGAAAAACAAAACGTGAGAGTAGGACTGCTTCCATTTTTCTTCTTACCCACCCACCCACCCTTTTCTGGTAAGGAAGTGTAACATTTTCAGTCCTATTCTAAAATTCAAACTAGGATTCACGTGTTCTGGGTTCCGTAGTACCATAGGTTGTGTGTGTGTGTGTGTGTGTCTTTGTGTGTGTGTGAATTCTTTGTCTATCTGTTCCATCCAAATGTTATCACTATCTGCCTTTTGGTTATCAACTATTGGTACATTCCATACCGACAGGACTTTGTAAACCGACGCGATCTATTCTGATTCGTTGTATACCGATGCGATCTATCTTACTCTTTGTTATCCGACGTTATCTTGTTGGGGTGTTCTTTTTCATAGTTACCAATCTTTAGGTTCATCTTAAGAAGAAGGTGTTGGGATATGTGTTTTACTGATTCATGTGCGGAGCAATGATTTGAGTGCGGGATGGAGTCACGACCATACCACTACTGTTATCATTGCTCTTGTATGTTGAACTAGTAGAATTACTAATCTCGATTCGTTAAGTGGTTTTATGCATATAGTGGTATTTTAATGCCGAAATTTGCGGAAATTTTTTCTTTGTTAGTTTGTATACCACACTCCTTGTTCAGTCGTGTGCGTTATGCTTAATCTCTTCTAGTTGCCTTGAACTTTGTTGACATTTTAATATCATCTCAGTGAATTGCATCCTTTAATCTTGGTTAATTCCATTTTGGTACTATTTTGGATTATTATCATTCTCCATTATAGTACTGACTTGTGTTTTATATCAATCACAGGATGGCACCACCACGCCGTTCTGAGGAGGACATACCACCTGAACTTGGGGCTGCTTTGGCAAGTATTGCAAATGCTTTGGGAACTATGCAGCAAAACCAGCAGCGCTTCGAGGAAAGCGTGAGGAGGAATGAGTTTGCTCCGCTACCTCCACCTCCCAAGCGAGGAGACATCAAGAGTTTTCTCAAGTTCAACCCACGTCAATTTGAAGTGTCTGATCAGCCACTTGAGGCGGATGACTGGCTTCGTGAAGTGTCAAGGTTGCTGATGACTGCGGATGTTCTCGAGCAAGAATGGGTCAAATGTGCCACTCACCTTCTGAAGGGAGATGCAGCTCTGTGGTGGGAAAATTACCTCAAGGCAGATCTTTCTGGTTTTCAGCCTACTTGGGAGCGGTTCGCTGCTGCTTTCAAAGAGGAATATCTGTCAGAAATTGTCATGGAAAGGATGACGGAAGTGTTTCTCAACCTCAAGCAGGGCACTGCCAATGTCAACACCTACATCAGAAACTTCATGAACCTTTCTCGTTATGGTGGCGATGAGATCTCTGATGACAATAAGAAGCAAAAGAGGTTTTGGCAAGGCCTCAATGCTTCCATCAAATATGCAATCACTCATGCAAGGCCGGCGTCTTTCCTGGAACTCCAACATACAGCTCTACAGGAAGAAGCAAGTAGGCAAATGTTTGAGGAGTCAAAGAAACATAGCCGTGATACATGTGAGGATCTAGAGCTCAAACCTTTGCATTCATAGCATCATATTTCTTGGTTGATTGTTTGGTTCTTGTCCATGTGAGGATCTAGAGCTTGTTCTTCATAACAAGCTCTAGTTCATCAAAAACGGATTCCCCTTGCATATCTTATTGCGTTTTTGATCTTGCGGGTTTTCCGGCTCCACACCTTGGGAGGTATCTCACATATATAGTCATGGTATTTTCTCCCTTGGTGATACCCAATATTTCACCTTTTGTTGGATTCTAATCTTTATTTGGAGGCAAGCTAGGATGATCAACACATTCTTATCGTCTACATCCTACCAATTATATCTCGGTAACAAGTATCTCTCTCATGCATACATATCTTGCTTCCAACCTTTTCTAGGTTGCTTGTTGGCATGAGTTTGTGTTTTTGCATATGTTGTGTTTCTTTTGTTGGTTTTTAGGAGTGCTCTATATTGCAGTTGTGAGTATGGTGAGATGAGTGCATATAAGTGGGCTATACAAAATCATGATGATTCACCAATCCCAAATATGTCAATCTAGCAATTTTATTGCATATCTTTTCCTCATTCACCCTCAAGTGCAATAGTGAGTATTTTGCATAGTTGATTTCTATTTGTGATACTTGTTGTCTTTCTCCATATATCCAACTATTCCCTTTTTCCCTTGGTAATAGTTGTAATGTATGTAGTGTGTTGGTTTTTGAACCTCATTGATGTACAATAAGATATATTTGAGCCTTTGGCCATGCTTTCAAGCAAAAATCCTATTGATATATTATATGACTTCATTTTGGTGTTTATGTGCTTTCTTGTGTATCTATTTTGTGTGTGCATGTTTCTTTGTGGCCATATGTCTTTGTGATATTTTCCACCTAGAAACTTATACACACAAGAGAAGATAAAATCTTTGGTTGTTTTGGTCTCCTTGGAGACCACCTTTTACTTCTTGTTGATTCTTCGGTGGCTTCCAAATTTATTTTCCTATGAGTGCTTATCCCTTTTGTTTGCATCTCCGGGCACTCATAATTTTCTCTATCTTGTCGTGTATTGTTAAATGAGTTTGTAGGAGTGAGGATTCCATGATTGTGCACTTTGTTTCCAAATATAATTATTATAATTGGTGCATAATCCTTGGGGAGCTTCTCTAACTCACTTAAGAATGCTATTTTGCCTTTCTCTTTGTTTGAGGTTTAAATGTCTATGGGGGAGTGAGGATTCCATACTTGTGCATGATGTATTAAATTCAATGATTCTAATTTGTGCACAAAGATTGGGGAGCTTCCCTATTACATCTAAACACTCATTTGTTCGTATCTTTTTGTCTTGTGTTGTTTTGGTATCAATTGATGTTGTCAATTGGTATTTTTGGATCTTTTGATTGATTGCTTCATTTGTTGAAGCTTCTTTCATTTCGTCTTATTTTTTGCAATCTTTGGGTCCTCAATATAGGCTTACTTCCTCCCAAGGATCCATCATTGGATATGTGTATATGCACACCTTTGGATGAATTCTCACTATATTGGCCGTCTAGAACTTTTCACCCATTTTGGCAATCGATGCCAATGGGGGAGAAGTTTTGGAGGGTTTAAGGGAAGTTGGTTTATGCTTTGAGTTGCTTCTTAAGCATTAGCCTTGCATGCTCTTGCATATTTGTTGTTGCTTTGCATGTTTAATATATAGAGGAAACTCAACCACCCATAATGGTTGGCAATCTATGCAATGAAATTCAAGTTCATCACACATGCATAGATTGTGGGGGAGTTTGCTCTATATATTGTGGTTGTACCAACATCACATACTTGTGTAGTATTTGATGTTGGGGCAACCATTGTGTTCGTTAAATTCCATATTTAAACCCTCTCAAAGGTATTGTCATCAATTACCAAAATGGGGGAGATTGAAAGGGCATGTATGCCCCCATGTGTGGTTTTGGTAATTAATGACAATCCCTATGTACTAATGTGCAAATTGAGTCTCACTTTTAGGTTTGTCCATTGGCATCGCTTGGACCATGTGTTGGTTTCAAGGATGAAAAAGAAGAAGCATTGTCCAAAGGCTTTGTGCCTATTGGAATCAAGTAGAAGAAGAAGATCAAGTATGTCTTGAAGAAGAAGAAGAAGAACAAGATGGAGTTCCTCATGGCTATCTTCAAGACATCGTAAAGAATTGAAGTGCAAGCTCAAGATGTGCCATCCTCGGCAATCATGGAATGATGAAGACAAGTTCGAAAAAGAGGCTTTCCCCATGGAGTATGGGGGAGCATTTCTCAAGTGTTCATCAAGCAAGATCAAGCAAGAAAGGTGTTCCATCTTGAAGGTGACAAGATCGTCTACATCACGCTCAAGTGGGATGCTCAAGGCAAAGGTATGATCTTGATAGGGTTTCTATTTTACCGGTCTCATGTAGTGTTGGGAGACCGGGTTTAGGATTGGTAGCCATACTATCAAGAGGGGCTCTTGAGTGGGTGACTTGTTCGTATCTTTCGGAGAGAGCTCAAACCTTTGCATTCATAGCATCATATTTCTTGGTTGATTGTTTGGTTCTTGTCCATGTGAGGATCTGGAGCTTGTTCTTCATAACAAGCTCTAGTTCATCAAAAACGGATTCCCCTTGCATATCTTATTGCGTTTTTGATCTTGCGGGTTTTCCGGCTCCACACCTTGGGAGGTATCTCACATATATATTTATGGTATTTTCTCCCTTGGTGATACCCAATATTTCACCTTTTGTTGGATTCTAATCTTTATTTGGAGGCAAGCTAGGATGATCAACACATTCTTATCCTCTACATCCTACCAATTATATCTCGGTAACAAGTATCTCTCTCATGCATACATATCTTGCTTCCAACCTTTTGTAGGTTGCTTGTTGGCATTAGTTTGTGTTTTTGCATATGTTGTGTTTCTTTTGTTGGTTTTTAGGAGTGCTCTCTATTGCAGTTGTGAGTATGGTGAGATGAGTGCATATAAGTGGGCTATACAAAATCATGATGATTGACCAATCCCAAATATGTCAATCTAGCAATTTTATTGCATATCTTTTCCTCATTCACTCTCATGTGCAATAGTGAGTATTTTGCATAGTTGATTTCTATTTGTGATACTTATTGTCTTTCTCCACATATTCCAACTATTCCCTTTTTCCCTTCGTAATAGTTGTAATGTATGTAGTGTGTTGGTTTTCGAAGCTCATTGATGTACAATAAGATATATTTGAGCCTTTGGCCATGCTTTCAAGCAAAAATCCTATTGATATATTATATGACTTCATTTTGGTGTTTATGTGCTTTCTTTTGTATCTATTTTGTGTGTGCATGTTTCTTTGTGGACATATGTCTTTGTGATATTTTCCACCTAGAAACTTATACACACAGGAGAAGATAAAATCTTTGGTTGTTTTGGTTTTTTTTGTTTTCCTTGGAGACCACCTATTACTTCTTGTTGATTCTTCGGTGGCTTCCAAATTTATTTTCCTATGAGTGCTTGTCCCTTTTGTTTGCATCTCCGGGCACTCATAATTTGCTCTCTCTTGTCGTGTATTGTTAAATGAGTTTGTAGGAGTGAGGATTCCATGATTGTGCACTTTGTTTCTAAATATAATTATTATAATTGGTGCATAATCCTTGGGGAGCTTCTCTAACTCACTTAAGAATGCTATTTTGCCTTTCTCTTTGTTTGAGGTTTAAATGTCTATGGGGGAGTGAGGATTCCATACTTGTGCATGATGTATTCAATTCAATGATTCTAATTTGTGCACAAAGATTGGGGAGCTTCCCTATTACATCTAAACACTCATTTGTTCGTATCTTTTTGTCTTGTGTTGTTTTGGTATCAATTTATGTTGTCAATTGGTATTTTTCAATCTTTTGATTGATTGCTTCGTTTGTTGAAGCTTCTTTCATTTCCTCTTATTTTTTGCAATCTTTGGGTCCTCAATATAGTCTTACTTCCTCCCAAGGATCCATCATTGGATATGTGCATATGCACACCTTTGGAGGAATTCTCACTATATTGGCCGTCTAGAACTTTTCACCCATTTTGGCAATCGATGCCAATGGGGGAGAAGTTTTGGAGGGTTTAAGGGAAGTTGGTTTATGCTTGTAGTTGGTTCTTAAGCATTAGCCTTGCATGCTCTTGCATCTTTGTTTTTGCTTTGCATGTTTAATATATAGAGGAAACTCAACCACCCGTAATGGTTGATAATCTATGCAATGAAATTCAAGTTCATCACACATGCATATATTGTGGGGGAGTTTGCTCTATATATTGTGGTTCTACCAACATCACATACTTGTGTAGTATTTGATGTTGGGGCAACCATTTTGTTCGTTAAATTCCATATTTAAACCCTCTCAAAGGGATTGTCATCAATTACCCAAATGGGGGAGATTGAAAGGGCATGTATTCCCCCATGTGTGGTTTTGGTAATTAATGACAATCCCTATGGACTAATGTGCAAATTGAGTCTCACTTGTAGGTTTGTCCGTTGGCATCGCTTGGACCATGTGTTGGTTTCAAGGATGAAAAAGAAGAAGCATTGTCCAAAGGCTTTGTGCCTATTGGAATCAAGTAGAAGAAGAAGATCAAGTATGTCTTGAAGAAGAAGAAGAAGATGGAGTTCCTCATGGCTATCTTCAAGACATCGTTAAGAATTGAAGTGCAAGCTCAAGATGTGCCATCCTCGACAATCATGGAATGATGAAGACAAGTTCGAAGAGGAGGCTTTCCCCATGGAGTATGGGGGAGCATTTCTCAAGTCTTCATCAAGCAAGAGCAAGCAAGAAAGGTGTTCCATCTTGAAGGTGACAAGATCGTCTACATCACGCTCAAGTGGGATGCTCAAGTCAAAGGTATGATCTTGATAGGGTTTCTATTTTACCGGTCTCTTGTAGTGTTGGGAGACCGGGTTTAGGATAGGTAGCCGTACTATTAAGAGGGGCTCTCGAGTGGGTGACTTGTTCGTATCTTTCGGAGAGAGCTCAAACCTTTGCATTCATAGCATCATCTTTCTTGGTTGATTGTTTGGTTCTTGTCCATGTGAGGATCTAGAGCTTGTTCTTCATAACAAGCTCTAGTTCATCAAAAACGGATTCCCCTTGCATATCTTATTGCGTTTTTGATCTTGCGGGTTTTCCGGCTGCACACCTTGGGAGGTATCTCACATATATATTTATGGTATTTTCTCCCTTGGTGATACCCAATATTTCACCTTTTGTTGGATTCTACGCGTCGCTATCTTTCCAACAAAATTGGTTTCGTCTCGTTTGGAATTCGGATGCAAAAGTTGTGGCATTTCTAGTTCTGAAGTTTCTCTGACCGGAAGTACCGGCCAGACGCCGGAAGTACCGCTCGGGCAGAAATGCCACCGGTAGTACCGGTGTTAATTCTGGCCCAACTTCCGGTGAACCCATTTTTGGTTCTATTCTCTCTCTGCCTGGTTAGCGCTATTTGACGGAACTTGGATCGGATTTTCAGGCGGTAGTACCTCTAGGACATTCTCGCCACCGGTAGTTCCGGCGAAGCGGCGGTAGTACCGACCTGGCTCACGTTTGTGTTCTTTCTCTTGCTGTTTTCTAACCATTGGCTGGGTGCCACCGGTAGTACCGGCCACCCACCGGTACTACCGACCGTGCGCGATTCTGTGGGTAACGGGCAGATGGGGGAGCCCTTTAAAAGGAGCTCCCCTTTCCCCTTCGGCCTTATCACTTGCTCTTTCTTGGTTTTTGGCTTTCTCTCTCCTCCATTGTTGACCTTGAAGAGCTTGCCCGCTCCCCTTCCCCCTCCTATGATTCTTGCATCTTTTTGAGGGATTTGAGAGAGGAGATCTAGATCTACAAGCCCCACAAAGCAACATCCCTTCTTTCTGAAGGAATCCTTGGGATCTAGATCTTGGAGAGTTTTGTGTTCTCCTCTTGTGTTCTTCCTCCCTTATTCCCCCAATAGCTTTTGTAGCTTTGTTGGAATTTTAGAGAGAAGGACTTGCCTCTTGCATTTGGTGCATAGGTTTGAGTTCTCCTCGGAGATTCGGCGAGTTCAAGCCCTTGGGCTTGTTTCTCTCGGGTTCTTGGAACCCTAGACGGTTGTCTGGAGTTGTGGTGTGTTCTTGGGGCTCCAATTGAGTTGTGGAGGTTCCCCAAGCTTGTTGGCCTTTTGTGGCATTGTGGAGCCTTTGTGGCGTTTCTTGGGAGCCCTCCAATTGAGTTGTGGAGATTGCCCCAAGCCTTGTACGGGTTCGGTGACCGCCCTCAAGTGTCCCATAGTGGAACGTGAGTAGGCCTTTGTGGCGAGCTCACGGGAGAATAGGGTGAGCCTTTTGTGGCGTCGGTGAGTTGCGTCGCTTCGCATCCTTGGTGAGGCCTTGTGTGGCGTTGGGTGAGCATCGAGCCACCACACCTCGAGGTGAGCCATTTGTGGCGTTCGAAGTACATTGCGCCCCCGCACCTCTCCAACGGAGACGTAGCTTCTTTGGAAGTAAACTTCGGGAAACAAATCATCGTCTCCGCATCCATCAGTTATCTCTCAACCGAGCCCTTTACTTATGCAATTTACGTTGTGATAGCCTTCGTGCTTGAAGTATTATATCTTGCTATTACCTTGTTGCTTGTCTTGCTTAGCATAGGTTGTTGGTGCACTTAGTGAAACTAGTGGATATAGTTTTTGGCTTGATAAATTAAACGTTAAGTTCTATTCCGCATTTATTAGAGCCTAAACCGTAATAATTTTAAAACGCCAATTCACCCCCCCCTCTAGGCGACGTCCATTTCCCTTTCAATTGGTATCAGAGCGAGGTCTCTCGCTTCTTAGGCTTCACCGCCTCGAGAGTAAGGATGTCTCCTAGGGGTTTAGTGCACTCTCACACATTCACTTTTGATGGCACAAATTATGATGTTTTGCGCATTCGCATTCTTAGTCATTTCCGGGTCATTGACCCAAATATTGTGAGAATTCTAGATATGGGCTTGTCTCCTCCTATGGATCCTCAAAATCTATCTTTGGAGGAGGAGACAAACTCTTATCTCGAAGCTCAAGCATCTAATGTGCTTGTTAATGTTGTGAGCTTTGTAGTTCTTTCCTCAATCATGCCTTTTAGGAATGCTCATGATATTTGGACCAAGCTTCAAGCAAAATATGATGTGTCCAAGATTGATGAGGATGATTGTGTTCCCTCCACCTCTGGCTGTGATGAGTTCTCATCTTCCTCCACTTCACCTACATGTGAGTTGTCACAAGGTAATGACATGGTGAGTGGTGATAGAACTTGCAATGTGGATAGTGAGCTTGTCATTGATGATTCTTCATATCTATCTCATTGCAATGTTGTATCTTTGGGCATGAACACATGTAGGACTATATGTGATTTACATCCTAGTTGTGATTGCCCTTGCATATCATGTAGAAATGGATTGAATATATCTCATGATGATATGCTTGCTTTGCCTTGTTGCCATGATAAATGTGCTTCTATTTCCTCTAGTACTTGTGTTTCTAACCATGTAGAGGAAATCGAAGAATGTGTGGGCAAAGGCAAGGTTGCTATTGGAGCTTCAAGTGTTCCCCCATCATCACCTTCTTCCAACATTCACTTATGCCTCATGGCTAAGGAATCAAAGGTAACTTCTCCTTTGGACCCCAATGCACCTCTTGATGATGTGAATGTTGACTTAGATGAAGTAGATGATGATGTTGCTTCTCTAAAAGAGAAGGGGAGCTAGTCCTTCGTGCTCTTCACAATGATAAAAATGTTTGCTCCACTTTCATTGAAATATTGAACTTTGCCATTGAAAGTAAGCAACTAATTTATGAGCATGAGGACACAATTGAAAAAATTGTGTAGTCTTGAGCGTGAGTATGCTAATGACATTGCAAACCTAAATGAAGCTCTATAAGAGGAACAAACCACCAAGGAATCTCTTGAGGAGACCTTTGCTCTAGAGATATCTAGAGTGAAGAAATCTCATGATAGAGAATTTGAGGTGGCAAGTGCCCTCCAAATTAAGAATGATGAACTTGAAGTTGATTATGCCAAACTCCTTGAGGATTTTGAGCACCTCAACAATGGCTCTAGGGTCATCAAGGGGGTGGTCATCAAACTCACCGAGTCACATGAGCAACTTAAAGCCTCATACACTAAAGAGCTTTCCAAGTTTCCCTCACCTCTTACTACTATTGATGATGCTTGTGATACTAACTCTATCTCTTGTGAAGCATCTATTGTGAAGGACAATGTTGAGCTACGTGCTCAACTTTCTTTGCTAACTAGCAACTATGGTAAATTGGAAGAGAGTCATGCTAAGCTCTCAAGCTCGCATGAGGACCTTCTAGTTTCCCATGGTAGTCTAAAGTTGGCTCATGAGGCTATTTTGTTAAAGGTAACATCGAGTAAGCCTCATGTGGACATTAGCACTACATATACTCCTAGTATCATATTGCCATGTGCTAGTCCTTGTAATTCATCCACTCATGCTATTGCTATATCTTGTGATGAATTGCATCCCTTTCCTTGTTGCTCTAACAACATAGCATCTACTTCCTCTAGTATTGTTGTTGATACTAACCATGTAGAGGAAAACAAGAAGCTCAAGGCTCAAGTCAATTCTTTGAAGAATGACTTGAAGAAGTGTCATGAAGGGAAGACCACACTCAAGAACATCTTGGGTGTGCGAAGAACCCCAAATGACAAGAGTGGGCTTGGATATAACTCCAACAACAAGAACAAGCCCACAAACTTGTTGAAGCACAAGGGCAATAAGAAGAATGGCCAAGGGCAAGTGAAGAATCCGGCCAACATTGTGTGCTTCAAGTGTAAGGAAGAAGGACATCATGTGAGATGTTTTCCATTGAAGAAGAAGCAACAAGGGAAGCGGCCTCAAGCTCCACCTCAAGCTAGAAACGGGCCTCCTCCCAAGACTCAAGCTCTTCCTCACGGGGTGGCATCTTCCAAGAAGAAAGATGGCAAGAGAAGAAATTTCTACATATGCCGCGAGAAGGGGCACCTCTCTTCCTCATGCACCATGGGTAACTCCTCATCCAATCCTATCTTGATATATGATGCATATTCTCTTGGTAAGGATGAGGTGGGCAATGTGTTTGCCAAATATGTTGGTGCCCAAAGTGGTGTTAAGAAAAGAACCATTTGGGTGGCCAAGCCTATTGTGCCTAACTTCTTAGGACCCAACTTGGTTGGGGACCAACAAGCTAAAACTTGATCAATAGGTGTTGGTTGGAGGACATTGGAGGCTTGGCTACATTATGAAGAATTGGGGGATCTTCATCATTTATTTTGGCAAGTCAAGCCAATTGGATTATCATGCCTCTATCTCATATCCAATTTTCCTCCTTGCAGTAACATGTGCTCAACTCTTTACATTCAAAGTTACTTGCTCCCTTGTGCATGTGTGGTTTTGTACCATTATATGTGTGTGTACATGTTGTGCTTCCCTCATACATATATTGTGTTGTCTAGTATATTTTTGTATGTTGGTTGGAACATCATGTATTTGTGTTCTTGTGTTTGACACTTTGTTGAATTCATTTGGTATCTCATTTGGCTCTTGGGAGAGATTAATGGACTATTCCATTTTGGGGGAGTGTTATGCTTGGGCATTCCACAATACTAAAATGTGTGTACATGAGGAATACCACTTAGTATGCATATTACAATTTTATCTAGTCTCTATGTGGTATGTCTTTCTCATGATAAATTTGAGTTCCATAATGTCCATTAATCATCTCTATTTGAATGTTTTTACCTGTTGTTGATTTTTCTTTATTTATCACATTATGGGGGAGTCATATGCTTTGTGCATATTACAAACCTAGAAAATGTGGACATTTGAGGGAGTGTCACTTAGAATTGATTTTGATTTTATCTAGCTCCTAAGTGGCACATTTAGTTCAAACAAGTTCTAATTTGCTTTGTTTTTTTTATTTCTCATCATTTGGATCTTGTTTGTGAGAGCTTTTCTTGATATGTGTTTTCCTCATAGTTGGACCTCCATATCCTACATGGAAACCATTTGCTTCAAGTTACTCTAATCACTAGTGATGGTGTGACTATTTGGAGCTATCAAGAATCTCTCTCGAAGCACCAAGCATAATTGTTATATCTTGTTACATGCTTCTTTGTGTGAATATGATCATGATTTCCTTGCAAACTACCTCGGGAAAACTTTCCCCATAATCCTTGTCCTTGGACAAGTGACACTCCATATATGGTAGGATTTATTGATCATGTTCACTTTGGCCTTTGTTTTTCTTTGTCCCATCTTTGGCCAAGATATTGTTTCCTTTTTCTCCCATGTCTTCCTCGCCTCTTGTGGATCCCTTTAGTTTATTGGTATTCCCTTGTGTTTTATTTACTGTAGGTAGTAGTGATGATCTCTTTTGTGTGCATTTTGTCAAAAGAAAAATTCAATATAATGCACCATTCATGGGGGAGCTCTCCTATATTATCTAGAACACTCCTTTTATGCTTCTTGTGTTTGTTCCATATAGTGTTTTCTTGTGCTTGGAAGCTTGATCTTTTCTCTTGGTACTTTGTGCCATCATGAGAAGTGTAGAGAGTTTGGTTTGTGTGTTGGAACTTTGCTCTATTTCGGAGTTGGCTTTGTCTCATTCTTTGTTACTTGTTTTGATATTTTAGAATGAGATAAATCCTTGAGCATTGTGTGTTTTGTGCATCTTTTGCTCTTTGGCTTTTGCCATGTTCATTTGTTGAATTCGTGTCCTTTCATGTGTTGATTTGGCTCTTTGATACAATTTGGACACCTTTTGTCGCGTCACACTCTTGTGTGCTACTTCTTGGTTTACTTAGTGTTTTAGTTCAAATTGTATCTCATTTTTGGTTCTTGAGAGTCTTGTGCGTGCATATTTACTTCATGTAAATATTTTGGCATGCTTTCTTTCTATGATCCAATGTATAGAGGAAACTCCACCAAATCCTATTGGCTAAGATGTGCATCAAATTCAATTTCATATAAATATGCACATATTTATGTGGAGGGTCCCCTATGTATTGTAGTTGCACTAACTACCTTGGACCCAATTTGTTTGGGAACATAGTGTACTTAATTGTGTTTTAGGTACATTGGAGATATATTGGATGCTTGTCTCATCCATTAGGAAGATGTGGTGCCTACATGTCATTTGGAGGCAACTAGGATGATCAACACATTCTTATCCTCTACATCCTACCAATTATATCTCGGTAACAAGTATCTCTCTCATGCATACATATCTTGCTTCCAACCTTTTGTAGGTTGCTTGTTGGCATGTGTTTGTGTTTTTGCATATGTTGTGTTTCTTTTGTTGGTTTTTAGGAGTGCTCTCTATTGCAAATGTGAGTATGGTGAGCTGAGTGCATATAAGTGGGCTATACAAAATCATGATGATTCACCAATCCCAAATATGTCAATCTAGTAATTTTATTGCATATCTTTTCCTCATTCACTCTCATGTGCAATAGTGAGTATTTTGCATAGTTGATTTCTATTTGTGATAATTGTTATCTTTCTCCATATATTCCAACTATTCCCTTTTTCCCTTAGTAATAGTTGCAATGTATGTGGTGTGTTGGTTTTTGAAGCTCATTGATGTACAATAAGATAGATTTGAGCCTTTGGCCATGCTTTCAAGGAAAAATCCTATTAATATATTATATGACTTCATTTTGGTGTTTATGTGCTTTCTTGTGTATCTATTTTGTGTGTGCATGTTTCTTTGTGTACATATGTCTTTGTGATATTTTCCACCTAGAAACTTATACACACAAGAGAAGATAAAATCTTTGGTTGTTTTGGTTGTTTTTGTTTTCCTTGGAGACCACCTTTTACTTCTTGTTGATTCTTCGGTGGCTTCCAAATTTATTTTCCTATGAGTGCTTGTCCCTTTTGTTTGCGTCTCCGGGCACTCATAATTTGCTCTCTCTTGTCGTGTATTGTTAAATGAGTTTGTGGGAGTGAGGATTCCATTATTGTGCACTTTGTTTCCAAATATATTATTATAATTAGTGCATAATCCTTGGGGAGCTTCTCTAACTCAGTTAAGAATGCTATTTTGCCCTTCTCTTTGTTTGAGGTTTCAATGTCTATGGGGGAGTGAGGATTCCATACTTGTGCATGATGTATTCAATTCAATGATTCTAATTTGTGCACAAAGATTGGGGAGCTTCCCTATTACATCTAAACACTCATTTGTTCGTATCTTTTTGTCTTGTGTTGTTTTGGTATCAATTGATGTTGTCAATTGGTATTTTTGGATCTTTTGATTGATTGCTTCAGTTGTTGAAGCTTCTTTCATTTCCTCTTATTTTTTGCAATCTTTGGGTCCTCAATATAGTCTTACTTCCTCCCAAGGATCCATCATTGGATATGTGCATATGCACACCTTTGGAGCAATTCTCACTATATTGGCCGTCTAGAACTTTTCACCCATTTTGGCAATTGATGCCAATGGGGGAGAAGTTTTGGAGGGTTTAAGGGAAGTTGGTTTATGCTTTGAGTTGGTTCTTAAGCATTATCCTTGCATGCTCTTGCATCTTTGTTGTTGCTTTGCATGTTTAATATATAGAGGAAACTCAACCACCCGTAATGGTTCGCAATCTATGCAATGAAATTCAAGTTCATCACACATGCATAGATTGTGGGCGAGTTTGCTCTATATATTGTGGTTGTACCAACAACACATACTTGTGTAGTATTTGATGTTGGGGCAACCATTTTGTTTGTTAAATTCCATATTTAAACCCTCTCAAAGGGATTGTCATCAATTACCAAAATGGGGGAGATTGAAAGGGCATGTATGCCCCCATGTGTGTTTTTGGTAATTAATGACAATCCCTATGGACTAATGTGCAAATTGAGTCTCACTTGTAGGTTTGTCCGTTGGCATCGCTTGGACCATGTGTTGGTTTCATGGGTGAAAAAGAAGAAGCATTGTCCAAAGGCTTTGTGCCTATTGGAATCAAGTAGAAGAAGAAGATCAACTATGTCTTGAAGAAGAAGAAGATGGAGTTCCTCATGGCTATCTTCAAGACATCGTAAAGAATTGAAGTGCAAGCTGAAGATGTGCCATCCTCCGCAATCATGGAATGATGAAGACAAGTTCGAAGAAGAGGCTTTCCCAATGGAGTACGCGGGAGCATTTCTCAAGTCTTCATCACGCAAGAGAAATCAAGAAAGGTGTTCCATCTTGAAGGTGACAAGATCGTCTACATCACGCTCAAGTGGGATGCTCAAGGCAAAGGTATGATCTTGATAGGGTTTCTATTTTACCGGTTTCTTGTAGTGTTGGGAGACCGGGTTTAGGATAGGTAGCCGTACTATCAAGAGGGGCTCTCGAGTGGGTGAGTTGTTCGTATCTTTCGGTGTGAGCTCAAACCTTTGCATTTATAGCATCATCTTTCTTGGTTGATTGTTTGGTTCTTGTCCATGTGAGGATCTAGAGCTTGTTCTTCATAACAAGCTCTAGTTCATCAAAAACGGATTCCCCTTGCATATGTTATTGCGTTTTTGATCTTGCGGGTTTTCCGGCTCCACACCTTGGGAGGTATCTCACATATATATTTATGGTATTTTCTCCCTTGGTGATACCCAATATTTCACCTTTTGTTGGATTCTAATCTTTATTTGGAGGCAAGCTAGGATGATCAACACATTCTTATCCTCTACATCCTACCAATTATATCTCGGTAACAAGTATCTCTCTCATGCATACATATCTTGCTTCCAACCTTGTGTAGGTTGCTTGTTGGCATGAGTTTGTGTTTTTGCATATGTTGTGTTTCTTTTGTTGGTTTTTAGGAGTGCTCTCTATTGCAAATGTGAGTATGGTGAGATGAGAGCATATAAGTGGGCTATACAAAATCATGATGATTCCCTAATCCCAAATATGTCAATCTAGCAATTTTATTGCATATCTTTTCCTCATTCACTGTCATGTGCAATAGTGAGTATTCTGCATAGTTGATTTCTATTTGTGATACGTGTTGTCTTTCTCCATATATTCCAACTATTCCCTTTTTCCCTTCGTAATAGTTGTAATGTATGTAGTGTGTTGGTTTTCGAAGCTCATTGATGTACAATAAGATATATTTGAGCCTTTGGCCATGCTTTCAAGCAAAAATCCTATTGATATATTATATGACTTCATTTTGGTGTTTATGTGCTTTCTTTTGTATCTATTTTGTGTGTGCATGTTTCTTTGTGGACATATGTCTTTGTGATATTTTCCACCTAGAAACTTATACACACAAGAGAAGATAAAATCTTTGGTTGTTTTGGTTTTTTTTGTTTTCCTTGGAGACCACCTATTACTTCTTGTTGATTCTTCGGTGGCTTCCAAATTTATTTTCCTATGAGTGCTTGTCCCTTTTGTTTGCATCTCCGGGCACTCATAATTTGCTCTCTCTTGTCGTGTATTGTTAAATGAGTTTGTAGGAGTGAGGATTCCATGATTGTGCACTTTGTTTCTAAATATAATTATTATAATTGGTGCATAATCCTTGGGGAGCTTCTCTAACTCACTTAAGAATGCTATTTTGCCTTTCTCTTTGTTTGAGGTTTAAATGTCTATGGGGGAGTGAGGATTCCATACTTGTGCATGATGTATTCAATTCAATGATTCTAATTTGTGCACAAAGATTGGGGAGCTTCCCTATTACATCTAAACACTCATTTGTTCGTATCTTTTTGTCTTGTGTTGTTTTGGTATCAATTTATGTTGTCAATTGGTATTTTTCAATCTTTTGATTGATTGCTTCGTTTGTTGAAGCTTCTTTCATTTCCTCTTATTTTTTGCAATCTTTGGGTCCTCAATATAGTCTTACTTCCTCCCAAGGATCCATCATTGGATATGTGCATATGCACACCTTTGGAGGAATTCTCACTATATTGGCCGTCTAGAACTTTTCACCCATTTTGGCAATCGATGCCAATGGGGGAGAAGTTTTGGAGGGTTTAAGGGAAGTTGGTTTATGCTTGTAGTTGGTTCTTAAGCATTAGCCTTGCATGCTCTTGCATCTTTGTTTTTGCTTTGCATGTTTAATATATAGAGGAAACTCAACCACCCGTAATGGTTGATAATCTATGCAATGAAATTCAAGTTCATCACACATGCATATATTGTGGGGGAGTTTGCTCTATATATTGTGGTTGTACCAACATCACATACTTGTGTAGTATTTGATGTTGGGGCAACCATTTTGTTCGTTAAATTCCATATTTAAACCCTCTCAAAGGGAATGTCATCAATTACCAAAATGGGGGAGATTGAAAGGGCATGTATGCCCCATGTGTGGTTTTGGTAATTAATGACAATCCCTATGGACGAATGTGCAAATTGAGTCTCACTTGTAGGTTTGTCCATTGCCATCGCTTGGACCATGTGTTGGTTTCAAGGATGAAAAAGAAGAAGCATT
This sequence comes from Avena eriantha, assembly GCA_910589775.1. Taxonomy (NCBI): domain Eukaryota; kingdom Viridiplantae; phylum Streptophyta; class Magnoliopsida; order Poales; family Poaceae; genus Avena; species Avena eriantha. The sequence goes on along the minus strand of OU342740.1, from coordinate 402,190,065 downwards.
GTCCAAAGGCTTTGTGCCTATTGGAATCAAGTAGAAGAAGAAGATCAAGTATGTCTTGAAGAAGAAGAAGAAGAAGAAGATGGAGTTCCTCATGGCTATCTTCAAGACATCATCAGGAATTGAAGTGCAAGCTGAAGATGTGCCATCCTCCGCAATCATGGAATGATGAAGACAAGTTCGAAGAAGAGGCTTTCCCAATGGAGTACGCGGGAGCATTTCTCAAGTCTTCATCACGCAAGAGAAATCAAGAAAGGTGTTCCATCTTGAAGGTGACAAGATCGTCTACATCACGCTCAAGTGGGATGCTCAAGGCAAAGGTATGATCTTGATAGGGTTTCTATTTTACCGGTTTCTTGTAGTGTTGGGAGACCGGGTTTAGGATAGGTAGCCGTACTATCAAGAGGGGCTCTCGAGTGGGTGAGTTGTTCGTATCTTTCGGTGTGAGCTCAAACCTTTGCATTTATAGCATCATCTTTCTTGGTTGATTGTTTGGTTCTTGTCCATGTGAGGATCTAGAGCTTGTTCTTCATAACAAGCTCTAGTTCATCAAAAACGGATTCCCCTTGCATATGTTATTGCGTTTTTGATCTTGCGGGTTTTCCGGCTCCACACCTTGGGAGGTATCTCACATATATATTTATGGTATTTTCTCCCTTGGTGATACCCAATATTTCACCTTTTGTTGGATTCTAATCTTTATTTGGAGGCAAGCTAGGATGATCAACACATTCTTATCCTCTACATCCTACCAATTATATCTCGGTAACAAGTATCTCTCTCATGCATACATATCTTGCTTCCAACCTTGTGTAGGTTGCTTGTTGGCATGAGTTTGTGTTTTTGCATATGTTGTGTTTCTTTTGTTGGTTTTTAGGAGTGCTCTCTATTGCAAATGTGAGTATGGTGAGATGAGAGCATATAAGTGGGCTATACAAAATCATGATGATTCCCTAATCCCAAATATGTCAATCTAGCAATTTTATTGCATATCTTTTCCTCATTCACTGTCATGTGCAATAGTGAGTATTCTGCATAGTTGATTTCTATTTGTGATACGTGTTGTCTTTCTCCATATATTCCAACTATTCCCTTTTTTCCTTGATAATAGTTGTAATGTATGTAGTGTGTTGGTTTTTGAAGCTCATTGATGTACAATAAGATATATTTGAGCCTTTGGCCATGTTTTCAAGCAAAAATCCTATTGATATATTATATGACTTCATTTTGGTGTTTATGTGCTTTCTTGTGTATCTATTTTGTGTGTGCATGTTTCTTTGTGGACATATGTCTTTGTGATATTTTCCACCTAGAAACTTATACACACAAGAGAAGATAAAATCTTTGGTTGTTTTTGTTTTCCTTGGAGACCACCTTTTACTTCTTGTTGATTCTTTGGTGGCTTCCAAATTTATTTTCCTATGAGTTCTTGTCCCTTTTGTTTGCATCTCCGGGCACTCATAATTGCTCTCTCTTGTCGTGTATTGTTAAATGAGTTTGTAGTAGTGAGGATTCCATGATTGTGCATTTGTTTCCAAATATAATTATTATAATTGGTGCATAATCCTTGGGGAGCTTCTGTAACTCACTTATTTGTCTTGCTCTTTTTTTGAGGTTTAAATGTCTATGGGGGAGTGAGGGTTCCATACTTGTGCATGATGTATTCATTCAATGATTCTAATTTGTGCACAAAGATCGGGGAGCTTCCCTATTACATCTAAACACTATTTGTTCATGTCTTTTTGTCTTGTGTTGTTTTGGTATCAATTGATGTTGTCAATTGGTATTCTTGGATCTTTTGATTGATTGCTTCATTTGTTTAATCTTCTTTCATTTTCTCTTATTTTTTGCAATCTTTGGGTCCTCAATATAGTCTTACTTCCTCCCAAGGATCCATCATTGGATAGATGCATATGCACACCTTTGGAGGAATTCTCACTATATTGGTCGTCTAGAACTTTTCACCCATTTTGGCAATCGATGCCAATGGGGGAGAACTTTTGGAGGGTTTAAGGGAAGTTGGTTTATGCTTTGAGTTGGTTCTTAAGCATTAGCCTTGCATGCTCTTGCATCTTTGTTGTTGCTTTGCATATTTAATATATAGAGGAAACTCAACCACCCGTAATGGTTGGCAATCTATGCAATGAAATTCAAGTTCATCACACATGCATAGATTGTGGGGGAGTTTGCGCTATATATTGTGGTTGTACCAACATCACATACTTGTGTAGTATCTGATGTTGGGGCAACCATTTTGTTCGTTAAATTCCATATTTAAACCCTCTCAAAGGGATTGTCATCTATTACCAAAATGGGGGAGATTGAAAGGGCATGTATGCCCCCATGTGTGGTTTTGGTAATTAATGACAATCCCTATGGACTAATGTGCAAATTGAGTCTCAATTGTAGGTTTGTCCATTGGCATCGCTTGGACCATGTGTTGGTTTCAAGGATGAAAAAGAAGAAGCATTGTCCAAAGGCTTTGTGCCTATTGGAATCAAGTAGAACAAGAAGATCAAGTATGTCTTGAAGAAGAAGAAGAAGATGGAGTTCCTCATGGCTATCTTCAAGACATCGTCAAGAATTGAAGTGCAAGCTCAAGATGTGCCATCCTCGGCAATCATGGAATGATGAAGACAAGTTCGAAGAAGAGGCTTTCCCCATGGAGTATGGGGGAGCATTTCTCAAATCTTCATCAAGCAAGAGCAATCAAGAAAGGTGTTCCATCTTGAAGGTGACAAGATCGTCTTTATCACGCTCAAGTGGTATGCTCAAGGAAAAGTTATGATCTTGATAGGGTTTCTATTTTACCGGTCGCTTGTAGTGTTGGGAGACCGGGTTTAGGATAGGTAGCCGTACTATCAAGAGGGGTCTCGAGTGGGTGACTTGTTCGTATCTTTCGGAGAGAGCTCAAACCTTTGCATTCATAGCATCATATTTCTTGGTTGATTGTTTGGTTCTTGTCCATGTGAGGATCTAGAGCTTGTTCTTCATAACAAGCTCTAGTTCATCAAATACGGAATCCCCTTGCATATCTTATTGCGTTTTTGATCTTGCGGGTTTTCCGGCTCCACACCTTGGTTGGTATCTCACATATATATTTATGGTATTTTCTCCCTTGGTGATACCCAATATTTCACCTTTTGTTGGATACTATTCTTTATTTGGAGGCAAGCTAGGATGATCAACACATTCTTATCCTCTACATCCTACCAATTATCTCGATAACAAGTATCTCTCTCATGCATACATATCTTGCTTCCAACCTTTTCTAGGTTGCTTGTTGGCATGAGTTTGTGTTTTTGCATATGTTGTGTTTCTTTTGTTGGTTTTTAGGAGTGCTCTCTGTTGCAAATGTGAGTATGGTGAGATGAGTGCATATAAGTGGGCTATACAAAATCATGATGATTCACCAATCCCAAATATTTCAAGCTAGCAATTTTATTGCATATCTTTTCCTCATTCACTCTCATGTGCAATAGTGAGTATTTGGCATAGTTGATTTCTATTTGTGATAGTTGCTGTCTTTGTCCATATATCCAACTATTCCCTTTTTCCCTTGGTAATAGTTGTAATGTATGTAGTGTGTTGGTTTTTAAAGCTCATTGATGTACAATAAGATATATTTGAGCCTTTGTGTCGTCGGATTGAGGACAAGTACGCCATGAGGGGGTCCTCGAGGCGTGCGGGAGAAAGGGGTGTGAGACGTACGGTGTTCCGGGACGGTGAGCACACAAGTTTACCCAGGTTCGAATCGGCCGGCTTTGGACGGACCCTACTCCTGCTAGCAATCTAGTAATACGGCAGAGCCGGAATATGGGTTACAAGGGTTTCGCCTGTGCGATGTGAGATTGTAGACTATTGAGGTTATGCCCTAAAGGCTCTCCCTAGGACATCTTATATAGATATCCGGCCTAGTGTTTACAGGAGAGATCAATCCGGCTACGACTAAGAGTTGGTTACAGAGTACATCTTGCACTACAAGTAACATTATGGGCCTAAGTCGGTAAGTCTTCTGGGCCTTCCCGTAGCCGGATTGGACTCCGTCTTCTCTCTCTAACTGGGCCGCCCATGAAGCAAAGCTCTAACCCGAAGTTGGCCACCCTGGTCAGTGAGGAACTATGAGGATACCCGGAAAGTATATCCCCAACAGTAGCCCCCGGAGGCCTCCAAGATCCAAAGTCGGATTTTATCATCGTCTAGCCTGATCTTCGGCTTGTAGAATCTTGAAGGGTTCCTGAAACTTCACAACAAAAAATACGATCCGGGTCTTACAAGTAAGTCGGACCTTGCAATTGGTTACTCGGATTTTCCAGCTCGCTTTTAAACTAAGACGGAACTTGGTTTCTAACGCTACCTGACACAAGCATGGTCAAGTCACGTCATCTGACAGACGTTCCATCAGCACGACCGTTGGTGGGTCCGTTGTTCGCGGAACAGAGGCGCCGTTTCAATGCGTGCGTGGTGATCGAGGCGACGCAATCATCGAGCGGGCCCTTCCCAGTTCTTTCCACGACGTGTGGCGGTTACACTGTAGCGTTTACACGAATCTTGGCGTAGGTAGGTGGATATAAGTGGTTTAGATTTCTTCTTCTCATCCCCACCAGTCCTTTGCCGTTCCTTCCTTCCCAATCTTCCCACACGCCCAGAGCCTCCTCGTCCTCCTTCCACAGAGCTCCTAGCGCCGCCACTTTAAGGTCACCTTTTCCACCAGAGAAAAAATGGCTTCATCCTCTTCTTCCTCTTTGGCGGCGGCGGCGGCAGTGTCGACGGAAGCAGCTGCGCAGAAGGAGAGCTTCCGGGGAATCTGGATCCCCTGCGCCCTCGACGAAGACGGCCTCAAAAACATGGAGAAGGAGGGGCTTCTCGCCGCCGGCGACTGGCGGACTGGCTTCGGCGAAACCGTCCCCAATCCACGCGAGGGCGAGCGCGTCCACTTCGGCACCCATCTGGACCGAGGTTTGTCCTTTCCTCCCTCGGAGTTCTTCTCCGAGGTGATTGACCACTATGGAGTTCAACTCCACAATGTTCCTCCCAATTCTCTTCTAGAAATGAGCGCATATGCTGTGCTTTGCGAGGGCTTTCTCGGCATTAGGCCGAGTTTGCTTCTATTCCGGTACTATTTCCATGTCCGGAGAAATTCCATTACTGCCGGTGTTCCTTATATCACCGGTACCATTAGTTTTTCGGTTAGACGAGACCGGGCATATCCCAAAATTTCTGCCAGTGACTCGGTCAAACAATGGCCAGCCACTTTTTTCTACCATAGGCATATTCCGGCTCCCGGCAAAGCTACTGCTTTGCCGTCTTTTGTCGACGGAGCCGCCACAGCCCAGCCTTCCTGGGACGAGGCTGCTCCGGCTCTCACCGACGATTTGATCCTCGCTAAGACGCTGATCGAGTATTTGATCAAGCACAAGGGTCTGAAGGGATCCGACTTGGTCCAATGCTGGGTCTCACGTCGGATCCAGCCACTTCAGTACCACGGGGATAGACTGATGCACTCCATCACGTCTTCCAAAAAAGACTCTCTCTGCATCAGCCCCAAAGCCTACACCGCCCAAGGTTACATAAGCCAGATCAAGTGGCTGATCAAGGAGCAGATCGAGAGGAAAATTCCGGAGGTTTCTCTGGAAATGCACACGGCGGAAAACCCCGTGGTAGCGGTAAGCTTCCATCAGTACACCTTTTACGTGTTTCAATCTTCAAATTATATATCGCAATGCTGATATGCTTTCCTGTTTTCAGCTTGCTGACCTCCTCGAGTCGGAGCTTGCTCCACTCGAAGGATATACTCCTGAGTTTTCTCAGGAGACTAAAGTGGTCCCATTGCTAGACCTTGCGCTCAAGAAACGCAAAGCTCCGATAGTGGCTGTTGGCACAAAGGAAGTGCCCGTTCTGAAGAGGTGACTTTCATTCACAATTTCCGCCTTTGTACCTTTCTCGAATTTCTTTCTGAGATGTAATGTTTCTGACTTTACTACATTCTTAGAGCAAACCCTCTCATCAAGGGTAAGGGGAAAGGGATTCCTGCGAAGCCCCTGCGACAGACGAAGCTTACCATAGCTTTCCCTGCCACGGCTCCTCCGACTCCTGCCCCTCAACCTTCTACAACACCGGCGATTACTCCTTCTCTGGTTGTTGTAGAAGATCTGGCTCCTCAGACTTCAGCCTGTGATCCTTGGGTCACACACTGACGTCACCGTGGGTGCGTCAGCTCAAGATAAGGGTGAACCCTCCTCTGGTAATGATCCCTCGGCTGAAGTCTTCGCCGACAACCTCCTCAGCAACCCCGTACTTGCCAAGTTTGGCTTATCCCGGAAATCTGCAGAGGAGATCCAGCGGCTGGCCAGGCAAGTCCTGGACAAAGCCATCTATCCCCTGAAGAGGAAGCGCAAGAAGCAGAGGACGTCAAGTTCTCTGACCTTCTCGCTCAAGTCCGCCTTCGCGACGAGAGGATCAGGACTGGCGAGCTTCCAACAGCCCCAATAATTCCTCTTACCCTCGCCGAGAAGGTGGCAGCTGAAGTGAATGCGGGGTTAGACAAACTCACCCGCGAGCAATATGTAAGTCGGAATTCCAACTCTTGTTTTTTACGTTATGTTATATCATATCCTCTAGCCCCCAAGCATGAAGTAGGATATAGAAATCCGGGTTTATGCTTTCATTAGGATGCCAAAGAACAAACTAGTGTATCCCCCAAGGCTCGTGCTGATATTTAGCAAAAAATATTAGCCCGAGTCTTAAGTAGCTTTCTGACTTTGGCTATTCTGACTTACAGAAAGTATGTTCCTATACCAAGAATTATTAACCAATGTATGTGATAAGCGGAGAGAGATCAAAGCTCTCTGGCTTAAAAATGCTGAGCTCAAGGTAGCCAAGGATGAAGCCGAAGGTAAACTTTTCGAGATTCAAACCTTGTCTTTTGCTTTTTCAATGTTGAATTTTTCTAAACTGTTGTTCTTTTTGACTTTCAGCGTTGGTGAAACAATCCATCGCTATGATTGAAGAGGCCGAGAACCTCAAGACCCTAGTGGTGGAGAACAAGAGACTTCGCCAAGAGCTAGATAAGCTCAAGGAGGATCATGAAAGGAGCATAGCTGAAGTCCTTGAATCCTCCTCCAAGGCCACTGAAGAGCGCGATCTCAAGATTGCCGCTCAAGATAAAGTTATCTCGGACCTCAAGAATGAGCTAGGAAGAGAGAAAGATCTCTCCGAAACGCTCCGGGCTGAACTCCAGAGTCTCCGGGTGGAGAAGACCAAGATTGACGACGTCATTCTTGGTACGTTCCATTTGTCTGATTTATCATTTCTTCGACTTTCATCAATGTCGGATTTTCATTGACTTGTTTTGTGTATAGGTCCTCTGAACTTGACGGACTCCTCCTCGTCCGAGCCCCGCACTCACCGGCTTACCCAAGTCGGTGATCTTCTTCATGACTACCGCCAGTCCCTTGAGGACATTGACGAGTCTCTCAGGATTCCGGATATGCCAAGCATGTCGGACTTCCAGGTGCGGGAGAAGGCCAAGGAGATGCCGCAGCTTGTTCGGGACTGGAACATGTCCTACGCGTGGACTGCTGTGCAGAACTCTCTCACCATGGTCATGAGCCACCATGGAAACATGGAGATATGGCAAGTGACCAGAGGGTACTGCAAGGTAGACGAAGACGGCCAGGAGCAAGACCTTCAAGCCATCATGCACTCCTGCGCCGGATATGGGTGCCACGTAGCTGATCTGACCAGCTACGAGATCCCCTTCTTCACCCGCGTAGATACTCCACCACCTCCTCCAGAAGAAACCGAAGAAGCTTCCGACGATGAACGGACCACCTCGGATCCGGACATCTCGGAACGATATCGAGGCGGAGTAACCAACTAGCCGGCAGCTCCTTCATCTCCTCCTGCATCATAGACCACAAACTTATGTATTATTCTGTGAAAGAACATGATGCGCTTGTAAATATTAAGTACTATGACTTTTGCTAGTGCTAAGTTTTTTTATCTATTCAGCACTTTTGTCTTAGATTATTTGTGTGCCTGAAATGTTTTCATAAGCACTTAGAATTTTCCGCCTCTACTTATCGTTTATCTGGCTTTCCGCCTCGTCCCTTTCATGAGCCGGCTAAACCTTTAGCCGGAAACTTTGCCGAGAAACGAAGCTCAATTGCTAAACCAGTTTAAACTCGGAAACAAAGCCGGCTTCTAGTACCGACAATTCACTACTCGGAAGATACCCACATCGAGCAATCACACAAATAACCCAAGTAAAGACTAGAATTTTTTTAGAGTTATACCCGAAGGTAGCAGTTTTAGAATCGGAAATCTAAACCAGAACGAACATGAGCATAAAGTACTTTCAAGCATTCTGGGATTTTCGACTATGACATGATCATTAGGAAATAAGATGGTAAAAAACTTCTCAGGAAAACTTTGAGGTAACCAAAACTTTTATTTCTCACAGAACATGTACATATGTATGATTACAAAGAAGGATAAACTAAGAATAAAAGGGACGTAGCTGAGCAATATTCCACGGTCTGTCTAACTCATCCGGATTTGTACTGCCTCCAGCTCTCTTTCTCTTCTTAGTAGCAGGTCTTTCTTTGACTGGCGTCATGTCAGTTAAGTAGTACGACCCATTGTGCAATACTCGACTAACTAAAAAGGGCCCTTCCCATACTGGGGAAAGTTTGTGCTTTCTTTTTTGCACAAGCCGAAGAACCAAATCACCTTTATTGAAAGATCTAGTTCGGACTCTCTGGCTATGATACTTGCATAACTTCTGTTGATAGGCTGTAGATCTCATTTCAGCAACGACACGAACTTCTTCGACTAAGTCGAGATCATTTTGTCGAGAAATCTCGGCATCCTCCTCGATATACGCGGCCACTCTAGGAGAAGTATGAATTAAATCACTAGGAAGAACTGCTTCTGCGCCATAGACCAAGAAGAAAGGTGTATATCCGATTGACCTGTTCGGAGTTGATCGTAAACTCCAAATTACAGAGGGTAGTTCCTCTGCCCAAGCCCCCGCAGCACGTCTCAGTGGTGCTTCGAGTCTTGGTTTCAAGCCTTGTAGAATTAAACCATTTGCTCTTTCGACTTGTCCGTTAGCCTGTGGATGTGCGACTGACGCAATGTCAAGCCGGATATTTTACTCGTCGCAGAATTCAGCCAACTCTCCAATGGAAAAATTACTTCCATTGTTCGTGATAATGCTATGCGGATTACCATACTGGATTATAACATCCTCGACAAATCTTTTGGCTGTTGCTCCATCACAACTAGTAACAGGTTTAGCCTCGATCCATTTCGTGAATTTATCCACCATCACTAAGAGGTGAGCAAATCCACTTGGAGCTCGTTTAAAAGGTCCTACCATATCAAGCCCCTAGACCGCAAAAGGCCATGTTATAGGTATTGTTCGCAGCTGATCAGCTGGAACATGAGCTTGCTTGGCGTACTTTTGGCAGCCTTTGCATGTCTTGACCAATCGTTCGGCATCTGCCTGAGCTGTAAGCCAAAAAAATCCATGTCGAAAAGCTTTTGCCACTAAAGATTTGGCTGCAGCGTGGTGACCACACTCACCTTCGTGGATTTCTCTTAAGATTTCCACTCCTTCTTCCGGAGATACACAACGCTGAAAAACCCCAGAAACACTCCGTTTATGGAGCTCACCTCTAACAATAGTATAAGCTTTTGCTCGTCGGATAATCTGCCGGCTCAGCACCTCGTCTTCGGGTAATTTGCCATCTACCAAGTAATTGAGGTAGGGTTGAGTCCAGCTGGGAATTACAGCCAGAACTGCTATTAAAGGCGAGTCGGATTTGGTCGGATATTCCTCATCTACTCCCTTTATCGAGGGAACTTTGAGGTGTTCTAAAAATGTGCCATCCGGAACCTCTTTCCGCGCAGAGCCTATTCGAGATAGTGCATATGCTTCCTCGTTTTCTGCTCGAGGGATGTGCTGAACTTCAAACCCTTCGAACGATTTAGATAGATCATCCATGACAGCTTTATATGCTGCCATGTGCTTATTTGCATTACAAATATCCGAGACTTGCTGAGCAACAAGATCCGAATCTCCGTAACACATCAAACGTCGGATGCCAATATCCTTAGCAATCCGGATTCCATGCAGCAGTGCTTCATACTCGGCAATGTTGTTTGTCGCTGTGAAGTGGATCTGCAACACGTATAAAAGTTTATCTCCTTGGGGTGATTTGAGCACCACGCCAGCCCCCGAGCCCCCTCGAGCCTTAGACCCGTCGAAAAAGAGGGTCCAATATTCCAACTCAGGGAGGACCATGTTCTCCTTGGTCTCTGTCCAATCAGCGACAAAGTCAGCAAGGATCTGGGATTTGATTGCTGTCCGGGGTTTGTACTCAATATCGAAAGGTGCAAGCTCTATACCCCATTTGGCGACGCGTCCTGTGGCATCGCTATTGTTGATTATATCTCTCATGGGAGCTTTGCTCACCACGGTAATTGGATGCTCCTGAAAATCGTGTCGTAACTTACGAGATGCTAGAAAAACACCGTAAGCCAACTTTTGATAGTGCGGATACCGCTGTTTTGATTCTGTCAGGACCTCGCTGACAAAGTATGTCGGATGCTGCACCAGGTGCTCCTGATTTTCTTCTGGTCTCTCTGCACCATAACTATACTGACAAACTTATTTGTCGCAGCAATGTAAAGCAACATCGGTTCATGAGGTTCCGGCGCTGCAAGGATAGGAGCAGATGCGAGTACTTTCTTCAGGTCTTGTAGTGCAGCTTCAGCTTCGTCAGTCCAGACAAAATCCTTGGTCTTCTTCAGGAGTTTGTATAATGGTGCGGCTCTTTCACCAAGCCGGCTTACAAATCGACTGACCGCAGTAATGCAACCAGTTAATCTTTGTACGTCCTTCAGGCGAGTTGGCCTAGAAATATTGAGAATAGCCTTGATCTTGTCGCGGTCCACCTCTATACCTCTTTGAGATACGATAAAACCTAACAATTTTCCGGTTGGTATTCCAAAAAAACACTTCTTCGGGTTAAGAATGATGTTGTATTTTCGTAAATTGGTGAACGTCTCCTCCAAGTCGGAAATCAATGTTTCCTTCTTTTTGGACATGACCGCGATATCATCCACGTATGCATGTACATTGCGTCCGAGTTGATTATGGAGGCAATGCTGCATCGTGCGCTGGTACGTAGCTCCTGTGTTCTTCAGCCCAAAGGGCATTGTAACATAACAGAAGGTTCCGAAGGGGGTTATGAATGAAGTTTCAATTTTGTCAGATTCCTTCGTCCGGATTTGGTGATAACCGGAATATGTGTCAAGAAAACAGAGGAGTTCCGAGCCTGCCGTAGAATCGATAACTTGATCAATTCTAAGCAGAGCGAACGGATCTTTTGGACAAGCCTTGTTCAAGGCAGTATAATCAACACACATCCTTAAATCAGTGGTGTCCTTTTTAGGGACCATTACAGGGTTGGCCGACCAATCAGTATGGATGACCTCTTCTATGAATCCGGCTAACTCGAGTCGCGCTAGTTCCTTTGCTATTGCCTTACGCTTTTCATCACCAACCCGTCGTAAGGACTGTTTGACGGGTTTAGCATTCGGGTTTACATTTAGAGAGTGCTCGGCAAGTTCCCTAGGTACTCCGGTCATGTCAGATGGCTACCATGCGAAGATATCTTGATTTGCTTGGAGGAACTTGACGAGCGCGCTTTCCTATGCGCTACTTAGGCCTACGCCTATCTGGGTCACCTTGGAGGGGTCATCATCCTTCAATGGCGTCGTCTTCATCTCTTCTGATGCCTTGAACTCCGGATTTGGCTTTGTCACCTCCTTCTTCGTCGCGGGCATCTCGGACGGATCTATGCTCTTCTTGATCTCCTGGTACTCCTGGGCGTACAGCACGGCTTCAGCAAAGGCGGCATTTCCATCCTCGCACTCTCGCGCCTTCTTCGGGTCTCCCCTGATGGTGATCACGCCGTTGGGACCTGGAATTTTCATCATATTGTAAATGTAACACGGACGAGCCATAAAAGCCCAGTAAGCCGGACGTCCGAATATAGCATGGTATGTGCTCTTGAATGGGACCACTTCGAAGGAAAGTGCCTCCGTCCGATAATTCTTTGGTGTTCCAAAAGTAACATCCAAAGTGATCTCTCCCAGGGAATTAGCTTGTCTTCCTGGGACAACTCCGTGAAAGATCATAGAGCTATGGTTCAGCAGTGTTTCCGAGATCTTCATCCGGCGTAGAATTTTGACATAGAGAATATTGATGCTGCTACCACCGTCCATGAGGGTCTTGGAGAAACCATAACCGTCAATAAGTGGATTGACGATTAAGGCGTATTTTCCTCGCCTATGTAGCTTAGGCGGGTGATCAGCACGGTCAAACGTTATTGCCACTTCCGACCAGTCCAGATACTGAGGGACAGCCGGAACTGTTGCATTGAGCTCGTGGAGAACTGCTTTCTTGACCTTTGCTGGTTGAGATCCGAGGAAGGTGACGTAAATTTCCTTCTTGGTGGGAAAAGTTTTCTTCCCTTCCGACTTGGGATTTGAAGCATCGGCTTCCTCCATGTCGGAATCTTCCTTTGTCTCTTTGTCCTTTTTGGGATTTTTCTTTCCCTTCTTCCGCTTAGCTTTGTGGCCCGCGGTATCATCTCTCTTGATGTCGTCGTTAAAACGACATTCAGCGTTGGTGTGGGACGAGCCCCCATTGGCAGCCAAGTGATGCACACATGGGTTATTGGCGATGTCCAACCCAGTGTAGGTTTTGCCTGGTTGTTGTTCTCCTCTACCTTGGTGATGGGTTCGTAGCATGGAAAACAAAAAATTTCTACCGCAAGAACGAACAAAACCCAGATCTAATCTAGATAAAAGCCAAGATCTAATCTATTAGACATGTGCAACGAGATAGATAGGAACTAACCCTCATAGATCTGAAAGCGTTAACGAGATTAGATCTCGTGGTTGATGTAGTCGATCACTTGCCGATCTCAAGATCGTGTGGACGATCCTTCCGGCATCCCGTTCCAGCAGCGCTTCCGCAGTCGGTCAAGTGGACGATCCTTCCGGCGCCGCGTTCGGGCAGCGCTTCCGCAGTCGGTCACACGTGCGGAGTCGAAGCAGACCTTCCTCTCCTCGTTCCAGCGAGCAGCGGAGGTAGTAGATCTTCTCCACGGAATCCCAGCAGCACGACGGCGTGGTGGTGGTGGTGGAGTAGAGAATTCTGCAGGGCTTCGCCTATGCCTGTGCAGAAGAAAGTAGGAGGAGAGAGGCGGCAGAGATTGGGAGTTATGGAGGAGGGCCAGGAGGTGGCGCCCCTGCCCCTCTATTTAAAGGGGGAGGGCGCCTTGGGGAGGGGGAGTCCTAGTAGGACTCCCCACCTCCTAGGCCGGCGGATTGGGGAAAGGGGGAGGAGTCCTCCTTCCCCACGACTCCTAGCCTTGAGCAGCAATACGAACTTAATGACTTGATCTTATGCTACGCTTACTATGGGTGTGTGTCCATCACATCATTCTCCTAATGATATAACCTTGTTATTAATCACATCCTTATGTCCATGATTAGGAAACCATGATCATCAATCAATCAACAAGCTAGTTCAACAAGAGGCTTACTAGGGACTCTTACATGTTTACAAAACACACATGTATTAGTGTTTCCTAATAATACAATTATAGCATGGGATGTAAACATTCATCATAAACACAAAGATATAATAATAATCACTTTTATTATTGCATCTTGGGCATATCTCCAACAGTCTCCCACTTGCACTAGAGTCAATAATCTAGATTACATGGTAATATACCTAACACCCATGGCGTTCTGGTGTTGGTCATGCTTTTCCCTAGGGAGAGGTTTAGTCAACGGATCTGCTACATTCAGACCAGTGTGTACTTTGCAAATCTTTATGTCACCATCTCGGACATACTCGCGAATAGCGTGGAAACGTAGCTTGATGTGCTTCAGCTTGCTATGTGACCTTGACTCCTGTGCATTAGCTATGGCACCTGTGTTGTCACAGTAGATGGCCATCGGGTCCAACACACTGGGAACCACGCCGAGTTCAGTAATGAATTCCTTCATCCAAACGGCTTCTTGTGCAGCCTCCGAAGCAGCTATGTATTCCGATTCAGTTGAAGATTTCGCCACAACGCTTTGCTTCGCACTCCTCCAGCTCACTGCAGCACCATTCAAAATAAATACGTATCCCGACTGTGACTTCGAGTCATCCGGATCGGTGTTCCAACTAGCATCGGTGTAACCATTTACAACAAGTTGTTCATCACCTCCATAAGAAAGAACCATATCCTTAGTCCTATTTAGGTACTTTAGGATATTCTTGACCGCTGTCCAGTGCTCCATTCCAGGATCACTTTGATATCTGCTAGTCAAACTAATAGCATGTGCTATATTCGGTCTTGTACATAGCATGGCATACATGATAGAACCTATGGCCGAGGCATAGGGAATATTATTCATCTTTTCTCTATCTTCTGCCGTAGCTGGACTTTGAGTCTTACTCAAGGCCTTACCTGACAACATGGGCACGAACCAGTTCTTGCTATCTTCCATTCTAAACTTCTTTAGAACTTTGTCAAAGTATGTACTTTGTGAAAGCGCTATTAGGCGTCTTGATCTATCTCTATAAATCTTGATGCCTAGAATGTATGCCGCTTCGCCAAGATCCTTCATTGAAAAACTATTATTCAAATAGGTTTTGACGCTATTAAGAAGTTCTATATCATTCCCAATCAACAATATGTCATCTACATATAGTACTAGGAATGCTACAGAGCTCCTACTCACTTTCTTGTAAATACAAGCTTCTCCATAAGTTTTTATAAATCCAAAGTTTTTGATTACTTTATCAAAACGTTGATTCCAATTCCGGGATGCTTGCTTCAGTCCATAAATGGAGCGTTGTAGTTTGCATACCTTGTCAGCATCTTTAGGATCGACAAAACCCTTGGGTTGTACCATATACAACTCTTCCTCAATGTCACCATTAAGGAACGCCGTTTTGACATCCATCTGCCAAATCTCATAATCGAAATGTGCAGCAATTGCTAACAAAAATCCTCACAGACTTTAGCTTCGCTACTGGTGAGAAAGTCTCATCATGGTCAACTCCTTGAATTTGTCGGAACCCTTTCGTGACAAGTCGAGCTTTATAGACGGTAACATTACCATCAGCATCTGTTTTTCTCTTGAAAATCCATTTGTTCTCGACAGCCTTACGGCCATCCGGTAAGTCCACCAAAGTCCACACTTGGTTTTCGTACATGGATCCCATTTCGGATTTCATGGCTTCTAGCCATTTATCGGAATCTGGGCTCACCATAGCTTCTTCATACGTCGCAGGGTCATCAGCGTTGTCCACCAACATGACGCTCAAGGCAGAGTCATACCAATCAGGAGTGGTACGAACCCTCGTTGACCTGCGACGTTCAGTAGTAACTTCGTTTGAAGTTTCATGATCATTATCATTAGCTTCCTCTTCAATTGGTGCAGGCGGCACAAAAACATCTTCCGGTGCTGCGCTACTCTCAAATCCGAGAGAAGGTTCAATAACCTCATCGAGTTCTACTTTCCTTCCAGTCACCTCCTTCGAGAGAAACTCCTTCACAAGAAAGGATCCATTCTTTGCAACGAAAACTTTGCCTTCGGATCTATGATAGAAGGTATACCCAATTGTTTCTTTAGGGTATCCTATGAAGACGCATTTCTCCGCTTTGGGTTCTAGCTTATCAGGTTGTAACTTCTTTACATATGCTTCGCAACCCCAAACTTTAAGAAACGACAACTTAGGTTTCTTACCAAACCACAATTCGTGCGGTGTCGTTTCAACGGATTTAGATGGTGCCCTATTTAAAGTGAATGCGGCTGTCTCTAATGCATAGCCCCAAAATGATAACGGTAAATCTGTAAGAGACATCATAGACCGAACCATATCTAAGAGAGTTCGATTACGACGTTCGGACACACCATTACGCTGTGGTGTTCCCGGTGGTGTCAACTGCGAAAGTATTCCACATTTCTTTAAATGCATGCCAAACTCATAACTCAGATATTCACCTCCGCGGTCAGAGCGCAGAAATTTAATCTTCTTGTTACGATGATTTTCCACTTCACTTTAAAATTCCTTAAACTTCTCGAAAGTTTCGAACTTATGTTTCATAAAGTAGACATACCCATATCTACTTAAGTCATCCATGAAAGTGAGAACATAACGATATCCACCACGCGATGCTACACTCATTGAACCGCACACATCGGTATGTATTATTTCCAATAAGTCTGTAGCTCGCTCCATTGTACCAGAGAATGGAGTCTTAGTCATTTTTCCCATTAGACATGCTTCGCATCTTTCAAGTGATTCAAAATCAAGTGATTCAAGAAGTCCATCAGAATGGAGTTTCTTCATACGCTTCACTCCAATGTGACCAAGACAACAGTGCCACATGTATGTAGAATTATCATTCAATTTTATTTTTTTAGCATCTATGTTGTGAACATGTGTATCACTACTATCGAGATTCAGTAAGAATAAACCATTCATCTTAGGTGCATTACCATAAAAGATATTACTCATATAAATCGAACAACCTTTATTCTCGGACTTAAAAGAGTAACCGTCTCGCAATAAACAGGATCCAGATATAATGTTCATGCTTAACGCAGGCACCAAATAACAATTATTCAAATTTAAAACTAATCCCGAAGGTAGATGTAGAGGGAGCGTGCCGACGGCGATCACATCAACCTTGGAGCCATTTCCAACGCGCATCGTCACCTCGTCTCTTGCCAGTCTTCGTTTATTCCGCAGCTCCTGTTTCGAGTTACAAATATGAGCAACCGAACCAGTATCAAATACCCAGGCACTACTACGATTACTAGTAAGATACACACCTATAACATATATATCAAATATACCTTTCTTGTTGATGTTGCCGTTCTTCAGATCCGCCAGGTACTTGGGGCAGTTACGCTTCCAGTGACTAGCACCCTTGCTGTAGAAGCACTCAGTTTCAGGCTTAGGACCACCCTTGGGCTTCTTAGCAGGTGCGGCAGCTTTCTTGCCGTCCTTCTTGAAGTTGCCCTTGTTCTTAGGCTTGCCCTATCTCTTGAAATTGGTGGTCTTATTGACCATCAACACTTGGTGCTCCTTCTTGATCTCCACCAGCAGTTTTCAGCCTGGACGATAGTTCAGGCAACGTCTTGTTCATGCAGTGCATATTGTAGTTCATCACAAAGTTCTTGTAACTTGGTGGCAGTGATTGGAGGAGACGGTGAATCCCCAATTCATTAGGAATCGATATTCCCAACTCTTGGAGCTTCTTTGCGTACCCAGACATGGTGAGCACGTGCTCGCTAACAGAGCTTCCCTCTTCCATCTTACAGTTAAAGAACTTTTCGGAGGCCTCATAGCTCTCCATGGCCGCGCGAGTCTCAAAAATTATCCTGAGCTCCTTAATGATCTCGAACGGGTCGTGGTGCTCAAAACGCTTTTGGGGCTCTGATTCTAAACCGTACAGGATGGCACACTGAACTGTGGAGTAATGATTTTTCCGAGTGGCGAAGACATTCTTTTCGTCATCGGTGGCATTATCTACAGGTGGGTCACCTAGCGGTGCTTCGAGCACATAGGTCAACTGACCACCCCTGAGGACGATCTTAAGTCCACGGAACCAGTCCGTGAAATTGCTTCCATTGTTCTTAAGCTTTTCTTTCTCTAGGAACGCATTGAAATTGATGGAGGGAGTCGCCATAATCTACAACAATTTGCAAGTAGTTTAGACTAAGTTTATGACAAATTGAGTTCAAATTTAATACTTAAGTTAACTAGGTGAACTCCCACTCAAAACAACATCCCTCACATTGTCTTAGTGATTACACGAACCAAGTCCACTACACCAAGTCCGATCTTCACGAGAGAAGATGTAGTTTCATCGGCGAACAATCTTCATGTTCATAATATCATTTATATGACTCATGCTCTACCTTTCGGTATTCCGTGTTCCGAGACCATGTCTGTACATGCTAGGCTCGTCAAGATAACCTTAGTTTCCGCATGTGCAAATCTGGCTTGCACCCGTTGTATGCACACGTAGAATCTATCACATCCGATCATCACGAGATGCTTCGAAACGACGAGTCTTAGCAACGGTGCCAACTAAGGGTGAACACTTTATTACTTGATATTTAGTGAGAGGGATCATCTTATAATGCTACCGTCGCGATCTAAGAAAACAAGATGCATAAAGGATTAACATCACAGGCAATTCATAATTAGTGTGATATGATATGGCCTTTTCTTCTTGCGCCTTTGATCTCCATCTCCAAAGCACAAACATGATCTCCATCATCACCAGCATTGCGTCAAGGTCAGTGGCGCCGCTTCATGGTTGTCCATCATCACCAGAAACTATTACAACTACTTGGAATAAAGCTATTACAAGATAAATAGACACGCAGGTCTTAACTGAATTAAAGACAACCATTAGGCTCCTACCGGTTGCCATATTACAACAAGGATCATTGCATACATCAAATACAATCATAATCACATGATGGCCATATCACATCACAAAACCCCTGCAAAAACAAGTTAGACGCCTCTAATTTTCTTTGCATGTTTTACGTGGTTTGTGGCTTTCGCATAAGACCGATCTTACCTACGAACAAGGACCACAACGTTGATACAAGTGTTGTCAGATGCTCATTGTAAATTGAATCTTAACTATGGTGGGAGAGACAGACACCCGCAAAGCCACTTGTGCAAAGCAAGTTGCACGTCTAGCGTGGAGCAAGTCTCATGTGCGATGACATGTAATGTTAGCCCGAGCCGCTTCATCCCACCATGCCGCAAGATGCAAAGTACACGCTAAGACACCGACAACAAAAGCATCAACGCCCACAAAAACATTGTGTTGTACTCGTGCAACAGATCTACGCATAGATACGGCTCTGATACCACTGATGGGTTCGTAGCATGGAAAACAAAAAAATTCTACCGCAAGAACGAACAAAACCCAGATCTAATCTAGATAAAAGCCAAGATCTAATCTATTAGACATGTGCAACAAGATAGATAGGAACTAACCCTCGTAGATCCGAAAGCGTTAACGAGATTAGATCTCGTGGTTGATGTAGTCGATCACTTGCCGATCTCAAGATCGTGTGGACGATCCTTCCAGTGTCGCGTTCCAGCAGCGCTTCCGCAGTCGGTCAAGTGGACGATCCTTCCGGCGCCGCGTTCGGGCAGCGCTTCCGCAGTCGGTCACACGTGCGGAGTCGAAGCAGACCTTCCTGTCCTCGTTCTAGCGAGCAGCGGAGGTAGTAGATCTTCTCCATGGAATCCCAGCAGCACGACGGCGTGGTGGTGGTGGTGGAGTAGAGAATTCTGCAGGGCTTCGCCTATGCCTGTGCAGAAGAAAGGAGGAGGAGAGAGGCGGCAGAGATTGGGAGTTATGGAGGAGGGCCAGGAGGTGGCGCCCCTGCCCCTCAATTTAAATGGGGGAGGGCGCCTTGGGGAGGGGGACTCCTAGTAGGACTCCCCACCTCCTAGGCCGGCGGATTGGGGAAGGGGGGAGGAGTCCTCCTCCCCCACGACTCCTAGTCTTAACCCACCAGGACTCCTTGATCCCTTCCTTGGTTTTCAAGAAAAATCCAAGAAACCTTCCAGAACCTTCCGGAACATTCCGAAACCTTCTAGAATCCTCATACAAACACTCCGGAACATTTCCTAACTCAGAAAATGATCCCCTATATATGAATCTTATTCTCCGGACAATTCCGGATCTCCGCGTGATGTCCCGGATCCATTCCGAGACTCCGAACAACATTCGGTCTCCAACGCACATTCCATATCTACTTAAAACAACTTCGAACCTTAAGTGTGTCACCCTACGGTTCGTGAATATGTAGACATGACAGAGACACATCTCCTATCAATAACCATCAGCGGGACCTGGAGATCCATAATGGCTCCCACATACTCAACGATGACTTCGTGATCGATTGAACCATTTACATACGAAACCAATTCCCTTTGTCACGCGATACTATACTTATACGAGGTTTGATCGTCAGCATCTCCATACCTAGTTCTACCTCATTATTGATAAGTACTCTTTACTCGTTTCGTGATATGTCATCCCTTGTGACCCAGTCACATGCTTGCAAGCTAACTAGATGACATTCCACCAAGAGGGCCCAGAGCATATCTATCCGTCATATGGATGGACAAATCCCAATCTTGGCCCATGCGCTTCAACGCATACTTTCAGAATACCCAATGACACCTTTATGACCACCTAGTTATGAAGCGGTGTTTGATGTCATCAAAGTACCCATCCGGTGATGGTGATTAACACAAACTCATGGTCGAAGGATTAGGTTACTATGCATTTAAAAGCTTACAGCAATACAAACTTAATGACTTGATCTTATGCTACGCTTACTATGAGTGTGTGTCCATCACATCATTCTCCTAATGATATAACCTTGTTATTAATCACATCCTGATGTCCATGATCAGGAAACCATGATCATCTATCAATCAACAAGCTAGTTCAACAAGAGGCTTACTAGGGACTCTTACAAGTTTACAAAACACACATGTATTAGTGTTTCCTAATGATACAATTATAGCATGGGATGTAAACATTCATCATAAACACAAAGATATAATAATAATCACTTTTATTATTGCCTCTTGGGCATATCTCCAACACTTGGACCCTTGATGTCCCACGGCCACGCTCGCGGCCACCGCCACGTCCTCCTCGTCCTCCAGACCCGGAAACAGTAGTGACTACTGCTGTCTCCGCGTTGGGTTTTTCTTCCGAGGTATTTTTGCATTTCTGAGCTTGTTGCTTTGGTTGTTTTGCCGACTGAGGCACAACTAGGACATTGAGTAATCCCTCTGCGTCGTCATCAGCATCTGCATACTTGCTCGCTGTTTCTATCATCTCTCCCAGATTAGTAACCTTGTCACACTTCAAGCGATGGCACAGTAAACCAATTGGGAGACCTGCAATGAAAGCTTCAATCGCAGTTTGATCATTTACTCCCTCGCAGGAGTTCTTGGTGTCAATCCATCATCCGAGATAATCCCGGCAAGTTTATCCGGCTTTCTAGGTGCAACGCTGTAGGTCTCCAACCGTACAGGGCCTCCGATATGTGCCTTCGAAATTCCGAAAGAACGCACTTTGTAAGTCATACCAGTTGTGGATGGTGTTCGCCGGAAGTTCATTGAGCCATGATCGTGCCGTCTTCTGCAACATAAGTGGGAGATATCGGGTTGCGACCAGGCTGTTTCCTCCTTTGGCGATGCAGCAAGCTTGGAAGAAATCCTGTAACCAGGTGTCTGGCCGAGCAATGCCGTCGTAGGCTTGGATGTGTCTTGAGATAGCAAATCCTTCCGGGAATTTTGTAGCTCTGATGCGTGGTCCAAAGCACTTTGGGCCCACGTACACGTCATCATTTTCGTAGCGCCGAGCCTCTATGTTGGAGTTGATCCTGTGCCTTGCGTCGTTCGGGGATAGGGATCGTCCTGAATATCGGTTGTGGCCGCGGTGCCTTGGAGCCGGACTTCGGCTTCTGCCACCACCTCCTTCGCCACGTCGTCCTCCTTGACCTCCTTGGGGGCCGTTGTGATAACTGTGCTGTGGAGAGGGTGGTGCAGCTGGGTTGCTTCCGGCTGATCGCCGGCCTCCGTCCGGAGCGTCATTATTCCGGTTCCGGGGAGGTTCTTGACTATGACGAGCCCCCTGCCGGCTCGTCCTAGCGTGGTTTCCGTCGTTCCTTCGTCCGTCGTTCCTACCATGGTGAGGCTCAGCCGGACGGTTTTCGTGTCTAGGAGGTGGCATTTTCTGACGATCCTCCTCCCGACGTTTCTCTTTATCTTCTCCTTTTCGGGGAGGATTCCTCGGAATCAGTGCAGAGATCGCGTCTTTCTCGGCTGCTGGAGCAAAGTTCCTCCAGTTATGTGTAGTTATGCGGTGCTGCCCCGACGATCCGGTTCTTGAATAATTGTCTTCCCTGCGTTCGGGGTGACGATGCTGCGCCCGATCGTAGTGGGATCTTACGTCAGCCCATGTTGGATCTGTGCGACATTGGTCAGAATCTGAGACCAGCTTTTGGCTTCCAGACAGGGCGACTTTTTGCTGCTCCAGTCCCTTATTGAGTAGCTTGATACCCAAACGTATCTCCTCTGGTCCTAGATTAGCCGATAGAATTTCGCAAGCTGCCACGGTATTTTGCACTGGTGTTGGGTAAAGCCAATCTCCGTTGCTATCCTTCCGTGGCTTCCCCATCTCATCTCCAAAAAGGATGGCACGGACACGTGGGAATTGGTTGTCATCTATGTGACGCTTCCGTGTCTTCTGATGTAGACGGGACATGTACTCCTTGTTTGACATGCGCTTCTTCTCCACCTCGATGTTTTTGGCTTCATCAAGGAGTTGTTGACGGCGCGCTTCTAGGGCCTAGGCCCTTTCGTCCAGCTCATCTGCAGTAAGTTCTGCAGCTGTAGGGATAGGTGTGGTTAATGCAGCATCGATGAGTTTACGTGCACCTTCAGTGATCACGTGTCCATCCACCGATGCTTCTTTTTTGGGCTCGTCTGGGATTAGTGCTCCATCCGATTCTTCCTCGTATTCCTCGGCAATCACCTCCTCTGCCAGAGGGTCTTTTGCCGGGGTCTTGTTTTTCTTGTTCTTCTTCTTTGCCTTCTTGGCAGCGCCGGTAGCAAAGACGGCTTTGGGTCCGTTTCCCGGAGTCAAGCTCTGATCGGTACTTTCGGATATTTGGAGTTCGGGATTGTCTCCGACGTCCATGTCATCCTGCGTTTCGGGGGAGTGTTCCCCAGATCCTTCATCCATGGCTTCTCCATCCTCTGCAGCTTTGGAGTTGTACTCCTCTTCATATTCCGCGGAGAACTTTCGGAAATCTGCCGACGTCATGGATTCATCCGAAGATGCGGAAACGTTGGCGTTTGTTCCAATTGCCTCCAACACCGAGTCGGTGTTTTCTCCAGCATCGGCAGAGCCGGATCCGGATCCAACATATCCGACGAAGTGCGATGCGTGCTTCCTGAGGTACCTGCGGCTTTCGCGATCAGCCATATCGAAACTTTTAACGGTTTCGAGGATTGCATCTACGCTAGCGCCTTGCAGTATCATACATCTTAGTGTGTACCTGAGGAAAGGCCTGTCTGTCCTGACATTGTCAGAGTCGGAATCAGTGTCGTTGATGTGCTCCTCCTGGATTTCGACTTCCACGGGTGGGTCGATCTGGGATCCGGCTTCTCCAGGGAGATCCACGGCAGATTCGACTTGGACCGTGCGGTTTTATTCAGGCTCAGATTTCTCCACTATCTCCGCAATTTGTGCGGGTTGGGTGGGGTTAGGGTTTTCTGAGATCCAGAACTCTACCGCCTCCACGGACAAAGGGGACCCAGAAGATTCTTCTACCTCTATCATCACCGCTGGGGTGGGTTGGGCAGGTCAGTTAAACATTGATCTCGCCAAAAGACATGATACTATAGGCAGTCACCGCCTCCCTAGCCGGAATCCAAGTCTCATCGAGAACGATGAGAGGGACGTCACTGGCGTAGAGGATGCGACCGACGGCGATGGTCTCGCCGATTCCGATTCTTGCAGATTCCATTCAGAACGCAGATCCGAAGCTCACTTGCCCCACGGTGGGCGCCAACTGTCGTCGGATTGAGGACAAGTACGCCATGAGGGGGTCCTCGAGGCGTGCGGGAGAGAGGGGTGTGAGACGTACGGTGTTCCGGGACGGTGAGCACACAAGTTTACCCAGGTTCGAATCCGCCGGCTTTGGACGGACCCTACTCCTGCTAGCAATCCAGTAATACGGCAGAGCCGGAATATGGGTTACAAGGGTTTCACCTGTGCGATGTGAGATTGTAGACTATTGAGGTTATGCCCTAAAGGATCTCCCTAGGACGGCTTATATAGATATCCGGCCTAGGGTTTACAGGAGAGATCAATCCGGCTACGACTAAGAGTTGGTTACAGAGTACATCTTGAACTACAAGTAACATTATGGGCATAAGCCAGTAAGTCTTCTGGGCCTTCCCGTAGCCGGATTGGACTCCGTCTTCTCTCTCTAACTGGGCCGCCCGTGAAGCAAAGCTCTAACCCGAAGTGGGCCACCCTGGTCAGTGAGGAACTGTGAGGATACCCAGAAAGTATATCCCCAACACTTTGGCCATGCTTTCAAGCAAAAATCCTATTGATATATTATATGACTTCGTTTTGGTATTTATGTGCTTTCTTGTGTATCCATTTTGTGTGTGCATGTTTCTTTGTGGACATATGTCTTTGTGATATTTTCCACCTAGAAACATATACACACAAGAGAAGATAAAATCTTTGGTTGTTTTGGTTGTTTTTGTTTTCCTTGGAGACCACCTTTTACTTCTTGTTGATTCTTCGGTGGCTTCCAAATTTATTTTCCTATGAGTGCTTGTCCGTTTTGTTTGCATCTCCGGGCACTCATAATTTGCTCTCTCTTGTCGTGTATTGTTAAATGAGTTTGTAGGAGTGAGGATTCCATGATTGTGCACTTTGTTTCCACATATAATTATTATAATTGGTGCATAATCCTTGGGGAGCTTCTCTAACTCACTTAAGAATGCTATTTTTCCTTTCTCTTTGTTTGACGTTTAAATGTCTATGGGGGAGTGAGGATTCCATACTTGTGCATGATGTATTCAATTCAATGATTCTAATTTGTGATGTTGTCAATTGGTATTTTTGGATCTTTTGATTGATTGCTTCATTTGTTGAAGCTTCTTTCATTTCCTCTTATTTTTTTGCAATCTTTGGGTCCTCAATATAGTCTTACTTCCTACCAAGGATCCATCATTGGATATGTGCATATGCAC
Source organism: Avena eriantha (assembly GCA_910589775.1). NCBI lineage: Eukaryota > Viridiplantae > Streptophyta > Magnoliopsida > Poales > Poaceae > Avena > Avena eriantha. Next base: position 402,165,131 of record OU342740.1, on the reverse strand, counting down.
ACCTTTGGAGGAATTCTCACTATATTGGCCGTCTAGAACTTTTCACCCATTTTGGCAATCAATGCCAATGGGGGAGAAGTTTTAGAGGGTTTAAGGGAAGTTGGTTTAAGCTTTGAGTTCGTTCTTAAGCATTAGACTTGCATGCTCTTGCATCTTTGTTGTTGCCTTGCATGTTTAATATATAGAGGAAACTCAACCACCCGTAATGGTTGGCAATCTATGCAATGAAATTCAAGTTCATCACACATGCATAGATTGTGGGGGAGTTTTCTCGATATATTGTGGTTGTACCAACATCACATACTTGTGTAGTATTTGATGTTGGGGCAACCATTTTGTTCGTTAAATTCCATATTTAAACCCTCTCAAAGGGATTGTCATCAATTACCAAAATGGGGGTGATTGAAAGGGCATGTATGCCCCATGTGTGGTTTTGGTAATTAATTACAATCCCTATGGACAAATTTGCAAATTGAGTCTCACTTGTAGGTTTGTCCATTGGCATCGCTTGGACCATGTGTTGGTGAGATGATTGCATATAAGTGGGCTATACAAAATCATGATGATTCACCAATCCCAAATAGGTCAATCTAGCAATTTTATTGCATATCTTTTCCTCATTCACTCTCATGTGCAATAGTGAGTATTTTGCATAGTTGATTTCTTTTTGTGATACTTGCTGTCTTTCTCCATATATTCCAACTATTCCCTTTTTCCCTTGGTAATAGTTGTAATGTATGTAGTGTCTTGGTTTTTGAAGCTCGTTGATGTACAATAAGATATATTTGAGCCTTTGGCCATGCTTTCAAGCAAAAATCCTATTGATATATTATATGACTTCATATTGGTGTTTATGTGCTTTCTTGTGTATCTATTTTGTGTGTGCATGTTTCTTTGTGGACATATGTCTTTGCGATATTCTCCCCCTAGAAACTTATACACACAAGAGAAGATAAAATCTTTGGTTGTTTTTATTTTCCTTGGAGACCACCTTTTACTTCTTTTTGATTCTTCGGTGGCTTCCAGATTTATTTTCCGATGAGTGCTTGTCCCTTTTGTTTGTTTCTCCGGGCACTCATAATTTGCTCTCTCTTGTCGTGTATTGTTAAATGAGTTTGTAGGAGTGAGGATTCCATGATTGTGCACTTTGTTTCCAAATATAACTATTATAATTAGTGCATAATCCTTGGGGAGCTTCTCTAAGTCACTTAAGAATGCTATTTTTCCTTTCTCTTTGTTTGAGGTTTTAATGTCTATGGGGGAGTGAGGATTCCATACTTGTGCATGATGTATTCAATTCAATTATTCTAATTTGTGCAGAAAGATTGGGGAGCTTCCCTATTACATCTAAACACTCATTTGTTCGTATCTTTTTGTCTTGTGTTGTTTTGGTATCAATTGATGTTGTCAATTGGTATTTTTGGATCTTTTGATTGATTGCTTCATTTGTTGAAGATTCTTTCATTTCCTCTTATTTTTTGCAATCTTTGGGTCCTCAATATAGTCTTACTTCCTCCCAAGTATCCATCATTGGATATGTGCATATGCACACCTTTGGAGGAATTCTCACTATATTGGCCGTCTAGAACTTTTCACCCATTTTGGCAATCGATGCCAATGGGGGAGAAGTTTTGGAGGGTTTAAGGGAAGTTGGTTTATGCTTTGAGTTGGTTCTTAAGCATTAGCCTTGCATGCTCTTGCATCTTTGTTGTTGCTTTGCATGTTTAATATATAGAGGAAAGTCAACCACCCGTAATGGTTGGCAATCTATGCAATGAAATTCAAGTTTATCACACATGCATAGATTGTGGGCGAGTTTGCTCTATATATTGTGGTTGTACCAACATCACATACTTGTGTAGTATTTGATGTTGGGGCAACCATTTTGTTCGTTAAATTCCATATTTAAACCCTCTCAAAGGGATTGTCATCAATTACCAAAATGGGGGAGATTGAAAGGGCATGTATGCCCCCATGTGTGGTTTTGGTAATTAATGACAATCCCTATGGACTAATGTGCAAATTGAGTCTCACTTGTAGGTTTTTCCATTGGCATCGCTTGGACCATGTGTTGGTTTCAAGGATGAAAAAGAAGAAGCATTGTCCAAAGGCTTTGTGCCTATTGGAACCAAGTAGAAGAAGAAGATCAAGTATGTCTTGAAGAAGAAGAAGATGGAGTCCCTCATGGATATCTTCAAGACATCGTCAAGAATTGAAGTGCAAGCTCAAGATGTGCTATCCTCGGCAATCATGGAATGATGAAGACAAGTTCAAAGAAGTGGCTTTCCCCATGGATTATGGGGGAGCATTTCTCAAGTCTTCATCAAGCAAGAGAAATCAAGAAAGGTGTTCCATCTTGAAGGTGACAAGATCGTCTACATCACGCTCAAGTGGGATGCTCAAGGCAAAGGTATGATCTCGATAGGGTTTCTATTTTACCGGTCTCTTGTAGTGTTGGGAGACCGGGTTTAGGATAGGTAGCCATACTATCAAGAGGGTCTCTCGAGTGGGTGACTTGCTCGTATCTTTCGGAGAGAGCTCAAACCTTTGCATTCATAGCATCATCTTTCTTGGTTGATTGTTTGGTTCTTGTCCATGTGAGAATCTAGAGCTTGTTCTTCATAACAAGCTCTAGTTCATCAAAAACGGATTCCCCTTGCATATCTTATTGCGTTTTGATCTTGCGGGTTTTCCGGCTCCACACCTTGGGAGGTATCTCACATATATATTTATGGTATTTTCTCCCTTGGTGATACCCAATATTTCACCTTTTGTTGGATTCTAATATTTATTTGGAGGCAAGCTAGGATGATCCACACATTCTTATCCTCTACATCCTACCAATTATATCTCCGTAACAAGTATCTCTCTCATGCATACATATCTTGCTTCCAACCATTTGTAGGTTGCTTGTTGGCATGAGTTTGTGTTTTTGCATATGTTGTGTTTCTTTTGTTGGTTATTAGGAGTGCTCTCTATTGCAAATGTGAGTATGGTGAGATGAGTGCATATAAGTGGGCTATACAAAATCATGATGATTCACCAATCCCAAATATGTCAATCTAGCAATTTTATTGCATATCTTTTCCTCATTCACTCTCATGTGCAATAGTGAGTATTTTGCATAGTTGATTTCTATTTATGATACTGGTTGTCTTTCTCCATATATTGCAACTATTCCCGTTTTCCCTTAATAAAAGTTGTAATGTATGTAGTGTGTTGGTTTTTGAAGCTCATTGATGTACAATAAGATATATTTGAGCCTTTGGCCATGCTTTCAAGCAAAAATCCTATTGATATATTATATGACTTCATTTTGGTGTTTATGTGCTTTCTTGTGTATCTATTTTGTGTGTGCATGTTTCTTTGTGGACATATGTCTTTGTGATATTTTCCACCTAGAAACTTATACACACAAGTGAAGATAAAATCTTTGGTTGTTTTGGTTTTCCTTGGAGACCAACTTTTACTTCTTGTTGATTCTTCGGTGGCTTCCAAATTTATTTTCCTATGAGTGCTTGTCCCTTTTGTTTGCATCTCCAGGCACTCACAGTTTGCTCTCTCTTGTCGTGTATTGTTAAATGAGTTTATAGGAGTGAGGATTCCATGATTGTGCACTTTGTTTCCAAATATAATTATTATATTTTGTGCATAATCCTTGGGGAGCTTCTCTAACTCACTTAAGAATGCTATTTTGCCTTTCTCTTTGTTTGAGGTTTAAATGGCTATGGGGGAGTGAGGATTCCATACTTGTGCATGATGTATTCAATTCAATGATTCTAATTTGTGCAGAAAGATTGGGGAGCTTCCCTATTACATCTAAACACTCATTTGTTCGTATCTTTTTGTCTTGTGTTGTTTTGGTATCAATTGATGTTGTCAATTGGTATTTTTGGATCTTTTGATTGATTGCTTCATTTGTTGAAGCTTCTTTCCTTTCCTCTTATTTTTTGCAATCTTTGGGTCCTCAATATAGTCTTACTTCCTCCCAAGGATCCATCATTGGATATGTGCATATGCACACCTTTGGAGGAATTCTCACTATATTGGCCGTCTAGAACTTTGCACCCATTTTGGCAATCGATGCCAATGGGGGAGAAGTTTTGGAGGGTTTAAGGGAAGTTGGATTATGCTTTGAGTTGGTTCTTAAGCATTAGCCTTGCATGCTCTTGCATCTTTGTTGTTGCTTTGCATGTTTAATATATAGAGGAAAGTCAACCACCCATAATGGTTGGCAATCTATGCAATGAAATTCAAGTTCATCACACATGCATAGATTGTGGGGGAGTTTGCTCTATATATTGTGGTTGTACCAACATCACATACTTGTGTAGTATTTGATGTTGGGGCAACCATTTTGTTCGTTAAATTCCATATTTAAACCCTCTCAAAGGGATTGTCATCACTTACCAAAATGGGGGAGATTGAAAGGGCATGTATGCCCCCATGTGTGGTTTTGGTAATTAATGAAAATCCCTATGGACTAATGTGCAAATTGAGTCTCACTTGTAGGTTTGTCCATTGGCATCGCTTGGACCATGTGTTGGTTTCAAGGATGAAAAACAAGAAGCATTGTCCAAAGGCTTTGTGCCTATTGGAATCAAGTAGAAGAAGAAGATCACGTATGTCTTGAAGAAGAAGAAGAAGATGAGGTTCCTCATGGCTATCTTCAAGACATCGTCAAGAATTGAAGTGCAAGCTCAAGATCTGCCATCCTCGACAATCATGGAATGATGAAGACAAGTTCGAAGAAGAGGCTTTCCCCATGGAGTATGGGGGAGCATTTCTCAAGTCTTCATCAAGCAAGAGCAATCAAGAAAGGTGTTCCATCTTGAAGGTGACAAGATCGTCTACATCACGCTCAAGTGGGATGCTCAAGGCAAAGGTATGATCTTGATAGGGTTTCTATTTTATCGGTCTCTTGTAGTGTTGGGAGACCGGGTTTAGGATAGGTAGCCGTACTATCAAGAGGGGCTCTCGAGTGGGTGACTTGTTCGTATCTTTCGGAGAGAGCTCAAACCTTTGCATTCATAGCATCATCTTTCTTGGTTGATTGTTTGGTTCTTGTCCATGTGAGGATCTAGAGCTTGTTCTTCATAACAAGCTCTAGTTCATCAAAAACGGATTCCCCTTGCATATCTTATTGCGTTTTTGATCTTGCGGGTTTTCCGGCTCCACACCTTGGGAGGTATCTCACATATATATTTATGGTATTTTCTCCCTTGGTGATACCCAATATTTCACCTTTTGTTGGATTCTAATCTTTATTTGGAGGCAAGCTAGGATGATCAACACATTCTTATCCTCTACATCCTACCAATTATATCTCGGTAACAAGTATCTCTCTCATGCATACATATCTTGCTTCCAACCTTTTGTAGGTTGCTTGTTGGCATGAGTTTGTCTTTTTGCATATGTTATGTTTCTTTTGTTGGTTCTTAGGAGTGCTCTCTATTGCAAATGTGAGTATGGTGAGACGATTGCATATAAGTGGGCTATACAAAATCATGATGATTCACCAATCCCAAATATGTCAATCTAGGAATTTTATTGCATATCTTTTCCTCATTCACTCTCATGTGCAATAGTGAGTATTTTGCATAGTTGATTTCTATTTGGAATACTTGTTGTCTTTGTCCATATATTCCAACTATTCCCTTTTTCCCTTGGTAATAGTTGTAATGTATGTAGTGTGTTGGTTTTTGAAGCTCATTGATGTACAATAAGATATATTTGAGCCTTTGTCCATGCTTTCAAGCAAACATCCTATTGATATATTATATGACTTCATTTTGGTGTTTATGTGCTTTCTTGAGTATGTATTTTGTGTGTGCATGTTTCTTTGTGGACATATGTCTTTGTAATATTTTCCACCTAGAAACTTATACACACAAGAGAAGATAAAATCTTTGGTTGTTTTGGTTGTTTTTGTTTTCCTTGGAGACCACCTTTTACTTCTTTTTGATTCTTCGGTGGCTTCCAAATTTATTTTCCTATGAGTGCTTGTCCCTTTTGTTTGCATCTCCGGGCACTCATAATTTGCTCTCTCTTGTCGTGTATTGTTAAATGAGTTTGTAGGAGTGAGGATTCCATGATTGTGCACTTTGTTTCCAAATATAATTATTATAATTGGTGCATAATCCTTGGGGAGCTTCTCTAACTCACTTAAGAATGCTATTTTGCCTTTCTCTTTGTTTGAGGTTTAAATGTCTATGGGGGAGTGAGGATTCCATACTTGTGCATGATGTATTCAATTCAATCATTCTAATTTGTGCACAAAGATGGGGGAGCTTCCCTATTACATCTAAACACTCATTTGTTCGTATCTTTTTGTCTTGTGTTGTTTTGGTATCAATTGATGTTGTCAATTGGTATTTTTGGATCTTTTGATTGATTGCTTCATTTGTTGAAGCTTCTTTCCTTTCCTCTTATTTTTTGCAATCTTTGGGTCCTCAATATAGTCTTACTTCCTCCCAAGGATCCGTCATTGGATATGTGCATATGCACACCTTTGGAGGAATTCTCACTATATTGGTCGTCTAGAACTTTGCACCCATTTTGGCAATCGATGCCAATGGGGGAGAAGTTTTGGATGGTTTAAGGGAAGTTGGTTTATGCTTTGAGTTGGTTCTTAAGCATTAGCCTTGCATGCTCTTTCATCTTTGTTGTTGCTTTGCATGTTTAATATATAGAGGAAAGTCAACCACCCATAATGGTTGGCAATCTATGCAATGAAATTCAAGTTCATCACACATGCATAGATTGTGGGGGAGTTTGCTCTATATATTGTGGTTGTACCAACATCACATACTTGTGTAGTATTTGATGTTGGGGCAACCATTTTGTTCGTTAAATTCCATATTTAAACCCTCTCAAAGGGATTGTCATCACTTACCAAAATGGGGGAGATTGAAAGGGCATGTATGCCCCCATGTGTGGTTTTGGTAATTAATGAAAATCCCTATGGACTAATGTGCAAATTGAGTCTCACGTGTAGGTTTGTCCATTGGCATCGCTTGGACCATGTGTTGGTTTCAAGGATGAAAAACAAGAAGCATTGTCCAAAGGCTTTGTGCCTATTGGAATCAAGTAGAAGAAGAAGATCACGTATGTCTTGAAGAAGAAGAAGAAGATGGGGTTCCTCATGGATATCTTCAAGACATCGTCAAGAATTGAAGTGCAAGCTCAAGATCTGCCATCCTCGACAATCATGGAATGATGAAGACAAGTTCGAAGAAGAGGCTTTCCCCATGGAGTATGGGGGAGCATTTCTCAAGTCTTCATCAAGCAAGAGCAATCAAGAAAGGTGTTCCATCTTGAAGGTGACAAGATCGTCTACATCACGCTCAAGTGGGATGCTCAAGGCAAAGGTATGATCTTGATAGGGTTTCTATTTTACCGGTCTCTTGTAGTGTTGGGAGACCGGGTTTAGGATAGGTAGCCGTACTATCAAGAGGGTCTCTCGTGTGGGTGACTTGCTCGTATCTTTCGGAGAGAGCTCAAACCTTTGCATTCATAGCATCATCTTTCTTGGTTGATTGTTTGGTTCTTGTCCATGTGAGGATCTAGAGCTTGTTCTTCATAACAAGCTCTAGTTCATCAAAAACGGATTCCCCTTGCATATCTTATTGCGTTTTTGATCTTGCGGGTTTTCCGGCTCCACACCTTGGGAGGTATCTCACATATATATTTATGGTATTTTCTCCCTTGGTGATACCCAATATTTCACCTTTTGTTGGATTCTAATCTTTATTTGGAGGCAAGCTAGGATGATCAACACATTCTTATCCTCTACATCCTACCAATTATATCTCGGTAACAAGTATCTCTCTCATGCATACATATCTTGCTTCCAACCATTTGTAGGTTGCTTTTTGGCATGAGTTTGTGTTTTTGCATATGTTGTGTTTCTTTTGTTGGTTATTAGGAGTGCTCTCTATTGCAAATGTGAGTATGGTGAGATGAGTGCATATAAGTGGGCTATACAAAATCATGATGATTCACCAATCCCAAATATGTCAATCTAGCAATTTTATTGCATATCTTTTCCTCATTCACTCTCATGTGCAATAGTGAGTATTTTGCATAGTTGATTTCTATTTATGATACTGGTTGTCTTTGTCCATATATTCCAACTCTTCTCGTTTTCCCTTAATAAAAGTTGTAATGTATGTAGTGTGTTGGTTTTTGAAGCTCATTGATGTACAATAAGATATATTTGAGCCTTTGACCATGCTTTCAAGCAAAAATCCTATTGATATATTATATGACTTCATTTTGGTGTTTATGTGCTTTCTTGTGTATCTATTTTGTGTGTGCATGTTTCTTTGTGGACATATGTCTTTGTGATATTTTCCACCTAGAAACTTATACACACAAGAGAAGATAAAATCTTTGGTTGTTTTGGTTGTTTTTGTTTTCCTTGGAGACCACCTTTTACTTCTTTTTGATTCTTCGGTGGCTTCCAAATTTATTTTCCTATGAGTGCTTGTCCCTTTTGTTTGCATCTCCGGGCACTCATAATTTGCTCTCTCTTGTCGTGTATTGTTAAATGAGTTTGTAGGAGTGAGGATTCCATGATTGTGCACTTTGTTTCCAAATATAATTATTATAATTGGTGCATAATCCTTGGGGAGCTTCTCTAACTCACTTAAGAATGCTATTTTGCCTTTCTCTTTGTTTGAGGTTTAAATGTCTATGGGGGAGTGAGGATTCCATACTTGTGCATGATGTATTCAATTCAATCATTCTAATTTGTGCACAAAGATGGGGGAGCTTCCCTATTACATCTAAACACTCATTTGTTCGTATCTTTTTGTCTTGTGTTGTTTTGGTATCAATTGATGTTGTCAATTGGTATTTTTGGATCTTTTGATTGATTGCTTCATTTGTTGAAGCTTCTTTCCTTTCCTCTTATTTTTTGCAATCTTTGGGTCCTCAATATAGTCTTACTTCCTCCCAAGGATCCGTCATTGGATATGTGCATATGCACACCTTTGGAGGAATTCTCACTATATTGGTCGTCTAGAACTTTGCACCCATTTTGGCAATCGATGCCAATGGGGGAGAAGTTTTGGATGGTTTAAGGGAAGTTGGTTTATGCTTTGAGTTGGTTCTTAAGCATTAGCCTTGCATGCTCTTTCATCTTTGTTGTTGCTTTGCATGTTTAATATATAGAGGAAAGTCAACCACCCATAATGGTTGGCAATCTATGCAATGAAATTCAAGTTCATCACACATGCATAGATTGTGGGGGAGTTTGCTCTATATATTGTGGTTGTACCAACATCACATACTTGTGTAGTATTTGATGTTGGGGCAACCATTTTGTTCGTTAAATTCCATATTTAAACCCTCTCAAAGGGATTGTCATCACTTACCAAAATGGGGGAGATTGAAAGGGCATGTATGCCCCCATGTGTGGTTTTGGTAATTAATGAAAATCCCTATGGACTAATGTGCAAATTGAGTCTCACGTGTAGGTTTGTCCATTGGCATCGCTTGGACCATGTGTTGGTTTCAAGGATGAAAAACAAGAAGCATTGTCCAAAGGCTTTGTGCCTATTGGAATCAAGTAGAAGAAGAAGATCACGTATGTCTTGAAGAAGAAGAAGAAGATGGGGTTCCTCATGGATATCTTCAAGACATCGTCAAGAATTGAAGTGCAAGCTCAAGATCTGCCATCCTCGACAATCATGGAATGATGAAGACAAGTTCGAAGAAGAGGCTTTCCCCATGGAGTATGGGGGAGCATTTCTCAAGTCTTCATCAAGCAAGAGCAATCAAGAAAGGTGTTCCATCTTGAAGGTGACAAGATCGTCTACATCACGCTCAAGTGGGATGCTCAAGGCAAAGGTATGATCTTGATAGGGTTTCTATTTTACCGGTCTCTTGTAGTGTTGGGAGACCGGGTTTAGGATAGGTAGCCGTACTATCAAGAGGGTCTCTCGTGTGGGTGACTTGCTCGTATCTTTCGGAGAGAGCTCAAACCTTTGCATTCATAGCATCATCTTTCTTGGTTGATTGTTTGGTTCTTGTCCATGTGAGGATCTAGAGCTTGTTCTTCATAACAAGCTCTAGTTCATCAAAAACGGATTCCCCTTGCATATCTTATTGCGTTTTTGATCTTGCGGGTTTTCCGGCTCCACACCTTGGGAGGTATCTCACATATATATTTATGGTATTTTCTCCCTTGGTGATACCCAATATTTCACCTTTTGTTGGATTCTAATCTTTATTTGGAGGCAAGCTAGGATGATCAACACATTCTTATCCTCTACATCCTACCAATTATATCTCGGTAACAAGTATCTCTCTCATGCATACATATCTTGCTTCCAACCATTTGTAGGTTGCTTTTTGGCATGAGTTTGTGTTTTTGCATATGTTGTGTTTCTTTTGTTGGTTATTAGGAGTGCTCTCTATTGCAAATGTGAGTATGGTGAGATGAGTGCATATAAGTGGGCTATACAAAATCATGATGATTCACCAATCCCAAATATGTCAATCTAGCAATTTTATTGCATATCTTTTCCTCATTCACTCTCATGTGCAATAGTGAGTATTTTGCATAGTTGATTTCTATTTATGATACTGGTTGTCTTTGTCCATATATTCCAACTCTTCTCGTTTTCCCTTAATAAAAGTTGTAATGTATGTAGTGTGTTGGTTTTTGAAGCTCATTGATGTACAATAAGATATATTTGAGCCTTTGACCATGCTTTCAAGCAAAAATCCTATTGATATATTATATGACTTCATTTTGGTGTTTATGTGCTTTCTTGTGTATCTATTTTGTGTGTGCATGTTTCTTTGTGGACATATGTCTTTGTGATATTTTCCACCTAGAAACTTATACACACAAGAGAAGATAAAATCTTTGGTTGTTTTGGTTGTTTTTGTTTTCCTTGGAGACCACCTTTTACTTCTTGTTGATTCTTCGGTGGCTTCCAAATTTATTTTCCTATGAGTGCTTGTCCCTTTTGTTTGCATCTCCAGGCACTCACAGTTTGCTCTCTCTTGTCGTGTATTGTTAAATGAGTTTATAGGAGTGAGGATTCCATGATTGTGCACTTTATTTCCAAATATAATTATTATAATTGTTGCATAATCCTTGGGGAGCTTCTCTAACTCACTTAAGAATGCTATTTTGCCTTTCTCTTTGTTTGAGGTTTAAATGGCTATGGGGGAGTGAGGATTCCATACTTGTGCATGATGTATTCAATTCAATGATTCTAATTTGTGCAGAAAGATTGGGGAGCTTCCCTATTACATCTAAACACTCATTTGTTCGTATCTTTTTGTCTTGTGTTGTTTTGGTATCAATTGATTTTGTCAATTGGTATTTTTGGATCTTTTGATTGATTGCTTCATTTGTTGAAGCTTCTTTCATTTCCTCTTATTTTTTGCAATCTTTGGGTCCTCAATATAGTCTTACTTCCTCCCAAGTATCCATCATTGGATATGTGCATATGCACACCTTTGGAGGAATTCTCACTATATTGGCCGTCTAGAACTTTTCACCCATTTTGGCAATCGATGCCAATGGGGGAGAAGTTTTGGAGGGTTTAAGGGAAGTTGGTTTATGCTTTGAGTTGGTTCTTAAGCATTAGCCTTGCATGCTCTTGCATCTTTGTTGTTGCTTTGCATGTTTAATATATAGAGGAAACTCAACCACCGATAATGGTTGGCAATCTATGCAATGAAATTCAAGTTCATCACACATGCATAGATTGTGGGCGAGTTTGCTCTATATATTGTGGTTGTACCAACATCACATACTTGTGTAGTATTTGATGTTGGGGCAACCATTTTGTTCGTTAAATTCCATATTTAAACCCTCTCAAAGGGATTGTCATCAATTACCAAAATGGGGGAGATTGAAAGGGCATGTATGCCCCCATGTGTGGTTTTGGTAATTAATGACAATACCTATGGACTAATGTGCAAATTGAGTCTCACTTGTAGGTTTGTCCATTGGCATCGCTTGGACCATGTGTTGGTTTCAGGGATGAAAAAGAAGAAGCATTGTCCAAAGGCTTTGTGCCTATTGGAACCAAGTAGAAGAAGAAGATCAAGTATGTCTTGAAGAAGAAGAAGAAGAAGAAGAAGAAGAATATGGAGTCCCTCATGGATATCTTCAAGACATCGTCAAGAATTGAAGTGCAACCTCAAGATGTGCTATCCTCGGCAATCATGGAATGATGAAGACAAGTTCAAAGAAGTGGCTTTCCCCATGGATTATGGGGGAGCATTTCTCAAGTCTTCATCAAGCAAGAGAAATCAAGAAAGGTGTTCCATCTTGAAGGTGACAAGATCGTCTACATCACGCTCAAGTGGGATGCTCAACGCAAAGGTATGATCTTTATAAGGTTTCTATTTTACCGGTCTCTTGTAGTGTTGGGAGACCGGGTTTAGGATAGGTAGCCGTACTATCAAGAGGGGCTCTCGAGTGGGTGACTTGTTCGTATCTTTCGGAGAGAGCTCAAACCTTTGCATTCATAGCATCATCTTTCTTGGTTGATTGTTTGGTTCTTGTCCATGTGAGGATCTAGAGCTTGTTCTTCATAACAAGCTCTAGTTCATCAAAAACGGATTCCCCTTGCATATCTTATTGCGTTTTTGATCTTGTGGGTTTTCCGACTCCACACCTTGGGACGTATCTCACATATATATTTATGGTATTTTCTCCCTTGGAGATACCCAATATTTCACCTTTTGTTGGATTCTAATCTTTATTTGGAGGCAAGCTAGGATGATCAACACATTCTTATCCTCTACATCCTACCAATTATATCTCGGTAACAAGTATCTCTCTCATGCATACATATCTTCCTTCCAACCATTTGTAGGTTGCTTGTTGGCATGAGTTTGTCTTTTTGCATATGTTGTGTTTCTTTTGTTGGTTCTTAGGAGTGCTCTCTATTGCAAATGTGAGTATGGTGAGATGATTGCATATAATTGGGCTATACAAAATCATGATGATTCACCAATCCCAAATATGTCAATCTAGCAATTTTATTGCATATCTTTTCCTCATTCACTCTCGTGTGCAATAGTGAGTATTTTGCATAGTTGATTTCTATTTGGAATACTTGTTGTCTTTGTCCATATATTCCAACTATTCCCTTTTTCCCTTGGTAATAGTTGTAATGTATGTAGTGTGTTGGTTTTTGAAGCTCATTGATGTACAATAAGATATATTTGAGCCTTTGGCCATGCTTTCAAGCAAACATCCTATTGATATATTATATGACTTCATTTTGGTGTTTATGTGCTTTCTTGTGTATGTATTTTGTGTGTGCATGTTTCTTTCTGGACATATGTCTTTGTAATATTTTCCACCTAGAAACTTATACACACAAGAGAAGATAAAATCTTTGGTTGTTTTGGTTGTTTTTGTTTTCCTTGGAGACCACCTTTTACTTCTTTTTGATTCTTCGGTGGCTTCCAAATTTATTTTCCTATGAGTGCTTGTCCCTTTTGTTTGCATCTCCGGGCACTCACAGTTTGCTCTCTCTTGTCGTGTATTGTTAAATGAGTTTGTAGGAGTGAGGATTCCATGATTGTGCACTTTATTTCCAAATATAATTATTATAATTGTTGCATAATCCTTGGGGAGCTTCTCTAACTCACTTAAGAATGCTATTTTGCCTTTCTCTTTGTTTGAGGTTTAAATGGCTATGGGGGAGTGAGGATTCCATACTTGTGCACGATGTATTCAATTCAATCATTCTAATTTGTGCACAAAGATTGGGGAGCTTCCCTATTACATCTAAACACTCATTTGTTCGTATCTTTTTGTCTTGTGTTGTTTTGGTATCAATTGATGTTGTCAATTGGTATTTTTGGATCTTTTGATTGATTGCTTCATTTGTTGAAGATTCTTTCATTTCCTCTTATTTTTTGCAATCTTTGGGTCCTCAATATAGTCTTACTTCCTCCCAAGTATCCATCATTGGATATGTGCATATGCACACCTTTGGAGGAATTCTCACTATATTGGCCGTCTAGAACTTTTCACCCATTTTGGCAATCGATGCCAATGGGGGAGAAGTTTTGGAGGGTTTAAGGGAAGGGTGTTTATGCTTTGAGTTGGTTCTTAAGCATTAGCCTTGCATGCTCTTGCATCTTTGTTGTTGCTTTGCATGTTTAATATATAGAGGAAACTCAACCACCCGTAATGTTTGGCAATCTATGCAATGAAATTCAAGTTCATCACACAATCATAGATCGTGGGGGAGTTTGCTCTATATATTGTGGTTGTACCAACATCACATACTTGTGTAGTATTTGATGTTGGGGCAACCATTTTGTTCGTTAAATTCCATATTTAAACCCTCTCAAAGGGATTTTCATCAATTACCAAAATGGGGGAGATTGAAAGGGCATGTATGCCCCATGTGTGGTTTTGGTAATTAATGACAATCCCTATGGACTAATGTGCAAATTGAGTCTCACTTGTAGGTTTGTCCATTGGCATCGCTTGGACCATGTGTTGGTTTCAAGGATGAAAAAGAAGAAGCATTGTCCAAAGGCTTTGTGCCTAGTGGAATCAAGTAGAAGAAGAAGATCAAGTATGTCTTGAAGAAGAAGAAGAAGATGGAGTTCCTCATGGCTATCTTCAAGACATCGTCAAGAATTGAAGTGCAAGCTCAAGATGTGCCATCCTCGGCAATCATGGAATGATGAAGACAAGTTCGAAGAAGAGGCTTTCCCCATGGAGTATGGGGGAGCATTTCTCAAGTCTTCATCAAGCAAGAGCAAGCAAGATCAATCAAGAAAGGTGTTCCATCTTGAAGGTGACAAGATCGTCTACATCACGCTCAAGTGGGATGCTCAAGGCAAAGGTATGATCTTAATAGGGTTTCTATTTTACCGGTCTCTTGTAGTGTTGGGAGACTAAGTTTAGGATAGGTAGCCGTACTATCAAGAGGGGCTCTCGAGTGGGTGACTTGTTCGTATCTTTCGGAGAGAGCTCAAACCTTTGCATTCATAGCATCATCTTTCTTGGTTGATTGTTTGGTTCTTTTCCATGTGAGGATCTAGAGCTTGTTCTTCATAACAAGCTCTAGTTCATCAAAAACGGATTCCCCTTGCATACCTTATTGCGTTTTTTATCTTGCTTTCCGGCTCCACACCTTGGGAGGTATCTCACATATATATTTATGGTATTTTCTCCATTGGTGATACCCAATATTTCACCTTTTGTTGGATTCTACGCGTCGCTATCTTTCCAACAAAATTGGTTTCGTCTCGTTTGGAATTCGGATGCAAAAGTTGTGGCATTTCTGGTTCTGAAGTTTCTCTGACCGGAAGTACCGGCCAGACGCCGGAAGTACCGCTCGGGCAGAATTGCCGCCGGTAGTACCGGTGTTAATTCCGGCCCAACTTCCGGTGAACCCATTTTTGGTTCTGTTCTCTCTCTGCCTGGTTAGCGCTATTTGACGGAACTTGGATCGGATTTTTAGGCGGAAGTACCGCTAGGACATTCTCGCCACCGGTAGTTCCGGCGAAGCGGCGGTAGTACCGGCCAGGCTCGCGTTTGTGTTCTTTCTCTCGCTATTTTCTGACCATTGGCTGGGTGCCACTGGTAGTACCGGCCACCCACCGGTACTACCGGACGTGCGCGATTCTGTGGGTAACGGGCAGATCGGGGAGCCCTTTAAAAGGAGCTCACCTTTCCCCTTCGGCCATATCACTTGCTCTTTCTTGGTTTTTGGCTTTCTCTCTCCTCCATTGTTGACCTTGAAGAGCTTGCCCTCTCCCCTTCCCCCTCCTATGATTCTTGCATCTTTTTGAAGGATTTGAGAGAGGAGATCTAGATCTACAAGCCCCACCAAACAAAATCCCTTGTTTGTGAAGGAATCCTTGGGATCTAGATCTTGGAGAGTTTCGTGTTCTCCTCTTCTGTTCTTCCTCCCTTATTCCACCAATAGCTTTTGTAGCTTTGGTGGAATTTGAGAGAGAAGGACTTGCCTCTTGCATTTGGTGCATAGGTTTGAGTTCTCCTCGGAGATTCGGCGAGTTCAAGCCCTTGGGCTTGTTTCTCTTGGGTTCTTGGAACCCTAGACGGTTGTGTGGAGTTGTGGTGTGTTCTTGGGGCTCCAATTGAGTTGTGGAGGTTCCCCAAGCTTGTTGGCCTTTTGTGGCATTGTGGAGCCTTTGTGGCGTTTCTTGGGAGCCCTCCAATTGAGTTGTGGAGATTGCCCCAAGCCTTGTACAGGTTCGGTGACCGCCCTCAAGTGTCCCATAGTGGAACATGAGTAGGCCTTTGTGGCGAGCTCACGGGAGAATAGGGTGAGCCTTTTGTGGCGTCGGTGAGTTGCGTGCCTTCGCATCCTTGGTGAGGCCTTGTGTGGCGTTGGGTGAGCATCGAGCCACCACACCTCGAGGTGAGCCATTTGTGGCGTTCGAAGTACATTGCGCCCCCGCACCTCTCCAACGGACACGTAGCTTCTTTGGAAGTGAACTTCGGGAAACAAATCATCGTCTCCGCGTCCATCGGTTATCTCTCAACCGTGCCCTTTACTTATGCAATTTACGTTGTGATAGCCTTCGTGCTTGAAGTATTATATCTTGTTATTACCTTGTTGCTTGTCTTGCTTAGCATAGGTTGTTGGTGCACTTAGTGAAACTAGTGGATATAGGTTTTGGCTTGATAAATTAAACGTTAAGTTTTATTCCGCATTTATTAGAGCCTAAACCGTAATAATTTTAAAACGCCTATTCACCCCCCCCCCTCTAGGCGACGTCCATTTCCCTTTCACTCTCATTAAAAGGTAGGGATGTGTTGATCCATTCTTCCTCCTCTTGATCATCACTCTCCTCCTCTTTTTCATCCAATGAGCTTCCAGTTTCAGCAAATTCTTCTTCCATAGGCTCCTACAAGGCATTAGTCTCTTCCATTGGTGGAGAGCATCTATTAAGATATTCAAGAATATAGCCATTTTCTACCTTGTAATTATCAAAGAAAAATTTAAGTATATCATAAACCTCATATTTATAAGGTGAATCATCAGTATTTTCAAGCAAATATGCTAGTTCGAATGCACCCTTCCAAGCAATAAATTCTTCAGTTTGTTCCACATCAAAAAAGTCATAATTCCCTTTAACATAAGAAGATATGGTAACATTATCATTATACTCACATTCAAAAGGGACGTGTTTATACCTCCTACAGCAACAAGATTTATCAAAGCAATAAGTAACATTATAAGTAGAGCACACGTTTCTAGCAATGGTATTCAATTTATCAATTTGTTCCCATAAGAGTTTCCCTTTTTGTGACAAGCGGTGTTCCTTATACTAATATTTTTGTTCTTCCATGAACCCACCTTGCCAATAAGATTCAGTTTCAAAGAAACCAACCATTGATAGAAAGCATGATAAAGCAAGACAATAACAGACTGATACATTGCAAATGTATCTATAATTTTTGATGTTCCATGCTTGGTTTCTTGTGTTTTGTTCAAACTTTGGAGTACTTCTCATATGATTTCTTGGACTAACCTATTAACAAGAGCCACAGTGCCAGCTGCCTGTTTTCTGCTGTTTTTGGTTCCAGGAAATTCAGAAAATGATATTCTTGGAACTGGACGGGACAAAAGCCAAAGTGCCTATTTTTCCGGATGTCATCAAGTGCCAGAATACGAGACGGAGAGGGGCCAGGGGCACCACACCACCTGGCCGCGCGGCCAGGCCTGGCCCGCGCCAGGGTGTGGTGTGGCCGCTCCCGGCACCCCCTCGACCTCTCCTTCCGCCTATATATTACCCTCGGGACGAAAATCCTAAGGACTCGATCAAAAATCCACGAAAGAGTCTGTAGCCGCCATCATCTCCATCCCTAGATCGGGAGGGATCTGAAGCTCTTCCCAGCACCCTACCGGAGAGGGGAATTCAGCATGGAGGCCTTCTTCATCACCATGCAAGCCTCCGGTGTGATGCGTGAGTAGTTCATCCTTGGACTATGGATCCATGTAGTAGCTAGATGGCTGGTTCTCCTCCTTTGTGCTTTCATGTTTAGATCTTGTGAGCTCCGTTCATGATCAAGCTCACTTATTTGTAATTCTGCATGTTGTGTTTGCGGGGATCCGATGGATATTGAGATGCTATTTCAGATTGATTATTGATTCTATCATGTCTTTGTTATTTGTGATCTTGCATGCTTTCCGTTGTTAGTAGCTATCTTGGCCAAGTAGATGCTAGCAACTCCAAGAGTTAGTATTTATGCTCGATAGTGGGTTCATGCCTCTGGTAATCTGGGGAAGTGACAGAAATCTCTAAGGTACTAGATGTGTTGTTGCTACTAGGGAGAAAGCAACAATCCTTTGTTCATAGAACAATCGTATTGTTTACTTTACACGCAGTTCGTAAAGCAATAATCTGTTGCTTGCAACTTAATACTGGAGGGGGTTCGGATGATAACCTGAAGGTGGATTATTAGTCATAGATGCAGTTGGATGGCGGTCTATGTATAATGTTGTAATGCCCAATCAAGTCTCAAAGGAGTCAAGATGATTAGTATATGCATGTATTGCTTTCTCGGTGTTTTTCAATTGCCCCGTTGTAATTTGTTCACCCAACAGGTTATCTATCTAAGGAGAGCCACCTCTAGTGAACTATGGATCCCGGTCCTTTGTCTTTTACATACAATCTACAACCTTTTACTGCTTTGTGTTTACTTTCTGCAAACTTTTACTTCTTTCCTTTCGATACGTTTAATCCTTTGTTTACCGCAAAACACGGTGAGATTGAAAACCTCATCGCAAGTTGGGGAAAAGTTCTATGGTTGTGTTGTGCAGGTCTCCACGTTGCTACTAGCACCGGTAGTGCGCCCTGCCAAAGCTCAGCTAGTAACACATTTGAGGTGTTTCCTTGCTCCTACTAGTTCGATTAAACCTTGGTTTCATAACTGAGGGAAACTTGCTGTTGTGTTCATCATACCTTCCTCTTGGGGTTCCCAACGAGCTCTACATCAACACCGCCATCAAGCATTTTTCTAGGCGCCCTGCATTGAGCCATCAAGCGATTTTCTGGTGCCGTTGCCGGGGGAGTCAAGGACATCTTCACAAGGGGAGTCCCTCATAACCAATCTCTTTACTTTGTTATTTTTGTTTTGCTTAGTTTCTTTTTGCTTTGTTTGCTTGTTTCTTTATCAAAAACACACACAAAATTAGTTCCTACTATAGTTGTTGGTTTATCATTGCCTTGCTTTATCATGCTTTCTATCAATGGTTGGTTTCTTTGAAACTGAATCTTATTGGCAAGGTGGGTTCACGGAAGAACAAAAATATTATTATAAGGAACACCGCTTGTCACAAAAAGGGAAACACTTATGGGAACAAATTGATAACTTGTATACCATTGCTAAAAACATGTGCTCTACTTATAATGTTACTTATTGCTTTGATAAATCTTGTTGCTGTAGGAGGTATAAACACCTCCGTTTTCAATGTGAGTATAATGATAATGTTACCACATCTTCTTATGTTAAAGGGAATTATGACTTTTATGATGTGGAACAAATTGAAGAATTTATTGCTTGGAAGGGTGCATTTGAAATTGCTTATTTGCTTGAAAATATTGATGATGCACCTTATAAATATGAGGTTTATGATATACTTAAATTTTGCTTTGATAATTACAAGGAAGAAAATGACTATATTCTTGAATATCTTAATAGATGCTCTCCACCAATGGAACAGACTAATGCCTTGCAGGAGCCTATGGAAGAAGAAATTGCTGAACTTGAAATCTCATTAGATGAAAAAGAGGATTAGAGTGATGAACAAAAGGAGGAACAATGGATTTACCCATGCCTACCTTCTAATGAGAGTACCTCTTTACCCCTTACATTATTTGATTGTCCCCCATACCTACCAAAGGAGGATGAATGTTATGTTCCCTGTGGATTCTTTTGATGAAAAGCATGTTTTATGTGATAGTAATATTGTTGAGTTTATTCATGAGGCTACTGAAAATTATTATGAGAGAGGAAAATATGGTTGTAGAAGTTTTCATGGTATTGAAACACCCCTCTATGTGCTGAAAGTTTTGAAGTTATTCTCGTTTTATCTTCCTATGCATGTCACTTTGTTCTTGGTGAATTTATTTGCATACGAGATTCCTATGCATAGGAAGTGGATTAGACTTAAATGTGTTTTGAATTTGCTTCTTGATGCTCTCTTTTACTTCAATTCATATTTTCTATGTGAGCATCTTCTCCAACTATCATGCCTAACTTAAAGGCGTTAAAGAAAAGTACTTATTGGGAGATAACCCAAAAGTTTTAGATGAGTCTTGGAAGTTATTACCTCTGTAATAACCTCTCCTTATCCTTTTTATTTGCTTTTTGTGCCAAGAGTAACCTCTAATGAGAGAGAAGCAATGATTGGGAAATTTGCTGTATCGAAACAGATTTCTGTCCTTCACCGTAAACATTCGTGAGAGAGCTCTGTATGTCGGATTGAGCTGTAATTTTGTTTGCTCCTGCCCCAGGTTGTTATCTAACTTTCGTTAGTTCAGCACTTGTTGATTTAAGCAACACAAGGTCTTCTAAAAAATTCGTCTTTACCTGCTGGTCTGTTTTGACAGATTTCTGCCATTTTCTGCATTTGCTTCTTGTTGGTTCCTTCTTGAGTTCTTTTGGGGAATTGAGATTTTTGAGGGAAGTGCTACAGTAGATAGTGTTCTAATGGAAGTTTATTTGGTATTATAACTGAACCTTAAGACTTATTTATCTTAAGTGCACTAATGTTGCTAATAAAGATTGTGTGAAGTTTTGTATGAAAGAAAATTTTCAGGTGTATGGAAGGAATGAGTAATGAGATGAAGGATGGACTAAAGCTCAAGCTTGGGGATGCCACGCGTGTCACCCCAAGAAATATCCAAGAAGTACAAGCGTCAAAGCTTGGGGATGCCCAAGGCATCCCCTTCTTCATCAATAAAAATCCCAGGTTTCTTCCAAACGCTTCATTTTTATTGTTTCATGCACAGTTGTGTTTTCCTTGGAGCGTCTTCTTTTTCATTTTCGTTTTGGTTTTCGTTTGCTTAGTTTTCTGAATAAATTGGTTGGACCCCCTCTTTCTTACATTGGTTTGCAAATGGTTTGGTTTGGTTTGGAAAAGAGTAGGAAAGTTCATGCTTATGTGGTAAAAAGAGCTCGTTTTGGACTGTGGCCTATGCTTTGTGATGCCATGCTTGATATTGTTTTGGCTTTATGCTTAGTATTCTTTGCTGTAGCATGACTTGTTATAAACAATTGAGATTTCTTAATGTGCCTTGGATGAATCATGCGTTGTTTTAGCATATTAAAGCATAGTATAGTGGTATTCTCCTTTGATGCTTCATTTGGGTTGACTTGGCACATGCTCACACCATGTTATGACTATCTCAAGTCACCATAGCCTTTATGATTCTTTAGTTTTCAACTTGTAGTATCACTTTATGCTTTGATCAATGATGTTTTGTCGCTCTGCATGATTATGGCCATTATTTCTCTCTTAGTTTGTCGCTCCCAGTCTTTTGCTAGCCTCCACAACCAAGTATGAGTTCCACTCATGCATTCAACTCCCTAAACCAAGTTATTACAAATAGTCCACCATACCTACCTACTAGCTTGTGCTATTCAAAGTATATTCATGCTTTTGTTTACCTTCCAAATTAAACTTGTTATGAGAAAACTAGTGATTAAAGCTCTCACAAACTTGATGGCACACTTTACTTTACTTGCCTCTAATAAACTTGAACCATTGGGTCCTTCTTTGTTGAGTGTATGCTCATGCTTTATAAGTTGAAATTAGCATAACCATGTACCATGGGGAACGCTTTCAACATTGCACTTGTACTTTGTACCCCGTTGATATCATGTTCTTTTGCTTACGGATCTCGGCGGTGTGAAATAAAAGTCTAACTTGTAAGATCATGGAGTTTGTACGTGTGTTAGAGAAACGCCTGGGCCGCTAGCCTAAGCCATGCCTAATCATGGTGGAAACTTGCAGCATCACCATAATGAGCACTCTATGAAGCATCCTCAATAAAAACCTATGCAAATAGCAAATAAAAAGATCGCTGAGATGCTCATTGTCTGCTTGTCATTTTGATTATGGGAAAGCTCCTGTATCATGTGCAAGGGGTACCCCGTTGGCGGTTCTTAATGATACACATGTACTTACAATGACAAGAGCTTACTCGTGACTGAAGTTGAGTAGCATGAGGATCGGTCTTCGTAAGTAAGGGGCATGAGATTTCGGTTTATAACTTGTCAAGCATATACTATTAGTTGTGTCACTTTAACCTTAACCACTTCAAGATGCTTATGATAGGGGCAATGAGAGCTGAAAGCTATAAGTACCATAATTTTTGGAAGCTCTTTATGAGACTTGAATCCCTACTTCCTTTTACAAAGGCTTTTCTTCCACCATTACATTGAGTCTCCACCTTCTATCTTTATGCACTTACTTTGAGAGCATAGTGGCCATTCTTAGTTCTGTGTGCATTGTCCCAAGACTAGTTGATTGATGCATACTTTGATATTGCTTGTTTTAAACTATTGTATCTAGTCACTATTACGAACTTTGAAGGTGTCATATGCATTTGTATTTGCTACTCTATTAAGGGACAAGCTGAATACTATTATGCTATGTTTTCTTTATGTGAAACAAACAAACATCTTGCAAAGCATTGTTATCCATGAATATTTTGTTTGTGTATTTTCATGTTGCATCATAGTTTCTTTGCTTATTGCTAGAACTTTTTCTTTCGTGTTATGATTGAAGTATTATGATCCCAGCTTTGAATGTTTTGCAAATACTTTGATCAAGTCTTTGATGGTGCATGTCACCTCAAAAATTATTCTTTCTTTTTATTACTTACGTACTGGAGGACGAGCAGGATTTAAGCTTGGGGATGTTGATACATTGCAAATGTATCTATAATTTTTGATGTTACATGCTTGGTTTTATCCACTTTCTTGTGTTTTGTTCCAACTTTGGAGTACTTTTCATATGATTTCTTGGACTACCCTATTAACAAGAGCCACAATGCCAGCTGCCTGTTTTCTGCTGTTTTTGGTTCCAGGAAAGTCAGAAAATGAATATTCTCGAAATTGGACGGGACAAAAGCCAAAGTGCCTATTTTTCGGATGTCATCAAGTGCCAGAATACGAGATGGAGAGGGGCCAGGGGCCACCACACCAACTGGCTGTGCGGCCAGGCCTGGCCCGCGCCAAGGGGTGGTGTGGCTGCTCACGGCACCCCCTCGGCCTCTCCTTCCGCCTATATATTACCCTCGGGACGAAAACCCTAAGGAGCCGATCAAAAATAAACGAAAGAGTCCGTAGCCGTCGTCATCTCCATCCCTAGATCGGGAGGGATCTGAAGATCTTCCCGGCACCCTGCCAGAGAGGGGAATCACCCTGGAGGCCTTCTTCATCACCATGCAAGCCTTCGGTGTGATGCGTGAGTAGTTCATCCTTGGACTACGGATCTATGTAGTAGCTAGATGGTCGGTTCTCCTCCTTTGTGCTTTCATGTTTAGATCTTGTGAGCTCCGTTCATGATCAAGATCATCTATTTGTAATCATACATGTTGTGTTTGCGGGGATCCGATGGATATTGAGCTGCTATTTCAGATTGATTATTGATTCTATCATGTCTTTGTTATTTGTGATCTTGCATGCTTTCCGTTGTTAGTAGCTATCTTGGCCAAGTAGATGCTAGCAACTCCAAGAGTTAGTATTTATGCTCAATAGTGGGTTCATGCCTCTGGTAATCTGGGGAAGTGACAGAAATATCTAAGGTACTAGATGTGCTGTTGCTACTAGGGAGAAAGAAAAAATCCTTTGTTCATAAAACAATCGTATTGTTTACTTTACACGCAGTTCGTAAAGCAATAATCTGTTGCTTGCAACTTAATACTGGAGGGGGTTCGGATGATAACCTGAAGGTCGATTATTAGTCATATATGCATTTGGATGGCGGTCTATGTATAATGTTGTAATGCCCAATCAAGTCTCAAAGGAGTCAAGATGATTATTATATGCATGTATTGCTTTCTCGGTGTTTGTCAATTGCCCCGCTGTAATTTGTTCACCCAGCATGTTATCTATCTAAGGAGAGCCACCTCTAGTGAACTATTGATCCCGGTCCTTTGTCTTTTACATACAATCTACAATCTTTTACTGCTTTGTGTTTACTTTCTGCAAACTTTTACTTCTTTCCGTTCGATACGTTTAATCCTTTGTTTTTCGCAAAACACGGTGAGATTGACAACCTCATCGCAAGTTGGGGACAAAGTGCTATGGTTGTGTTGTGCAGGTCTCCACGTTTATACTAGCACCAGTAGTGCGCCCTGCCAAAGCTCAGCTAGTAACACCTTTGGGGGTGTTTCCTTGCTCCTACTGGTTCGATTAAACCTTGGTTTCATAACTGAGGGAAACTTGCTGCTGTACTCATCATACCTTCCTCTTGGGGTTCCCAACGAGCTCTACATCAACACCGCCATCAAGCATTTTTCTGGGCGCCGTCCATTGAGCCATCACAGACCAATGAAAATAACAACTATAGTAGGAACTAATTTTTTTGTGTTTTTGAAATAAGAAACAAGCAAACAAAGCAAAAAGAAACTAAGCAAAACAAAAACAACAAAGTAAAGAGATTGGTTATGAGGGACTCCCCTTGTGAAGATGTCCTTGACTCCACAGCAACGGCGCCAGAAAAATGCTTGATGGCTCTAAGTATGGCGCCCAGAAAAATACTGGATCAATGATGATGTACAGCTCGTTGGGAACCCCAAGATGAAGGTATGATGAGCACAACAGCAACTTTCCCTCAGTTAAGAAACCAAGGTTTAATCGAACCAGTAGGAGCAAGGAAACACCCCCAAAGGTGTTACTAGCTGAGCTTTGGCAGGGCGCACTACTGGTGCTAGTATAAACGTGGAGACCTGCACAACACAACCATAGCACTTTGTCCCCAACTTGCGATGAGGTTGTCAATCTCACCGTGTTTTGCGAAAAACAAAGGATTAAACGTATCGAATGGAAAGAAGTAAAAGTTTGCAGAAAGTAAACACAAAACAGTAAAAGGTTGTAGATTGTATGTAAAAGAAAAGGACCGGTATCCGTAGTTCACTAGAGGTGGCTCTCCTTAAGATAGATAACATGCTGGGTGAACAAATTACAGCGGGGAAATTGAGAAACATCGAGAAAGCAATACATGCATATACTAATCATCTTGACTCCTTTGAGACTTGCTTGGGCATTACAACATTATACATAGACCGCCATCCAACTGCATCTATGAATAATAATCCACCTTCAGGTTATCATCCGAACCCTCTCCAGTATTAAGTTGCAAGCAACAGATTATTGCTTTACGAACTGCGTGTAAAGTAAACAATACGATTGTTCTATGAACAAAGGATTGTTGTTTTCTCCCTAGTAGCAACAACACATCTAGTACCTTAGAGTTTTCTGTCACTTCCCCAGATTACCAGAGGCATGAACCCACTATCGAGCATAAATACTAACTCTTGGAGTTGCTAGCATCTACTTGGCCAAGATAGCTACTAACAACGGAAAGCATGAAAGATCACAAATAACAAAGACATGATAGAATCAATAATCAATATGAAATAGCATATCAATATCCATCGGGTCCCCGCAAAGACAACATGTAGAATTACAAATAGATGATCTTGATCATGAACGGAGCTCACAAGATCTATAAATGAAAGCACAAAGGAGGAGAACCAGCCATCTAGCTACTACATGGATTCGTAGTCCAAGGATGAACTACTCACGCCTCACACTAGAGGCTTGCATGGTGATGAAGGAGGCCTCCAGGGTGAATTCCCCTCTCCGGCAAGGTCCCGGGAAGAGCTTCAGATCCCTCCCGATCTATGGATGGAGATGACGGTGGCTACAGACTCTTTCGTGGATTTTTGATCGGGTACTTAGGGTTTTCGTCCCGAGGGCATCTTATAGTCAGAAGGGGAGGCCAAGGGGTGCCAGGGGCCACCACACCACCCCTTGGCGCGGGCCAAGCCTGGCCGCGTGGCCAGGTGGTGTGGCCGGCCTCTGGCCCTTCTCCGTCTCGTATTCTGGCACTTGATGACTTCCGGAAAAATAGGCACTTTGGCTTTTGTCCCGTCCAATTCCGAGAATATTCATTTTCTGACTTTCCTGGAACCAAAAACAGCAGAAAACATGCAGCTGGCACTGTGGCTCTTGTTAATAGGTTAGTCCAAGAAATCATAAGAAAAGTACTCTAAAGTTGGAACAAAACACAAGAAAGTGGATAAAATTAAGCATGGAACATCAAAAATTATAGATACATTTGCAATGTATCAGGTACCGCCATGAACCTAGCGAACGCGACACGTCCAAGGATGCAGTGCTACTGTGAGGGCCAGTCGATGACCTCGAAGTCGATGCGCTCGCGTCTAAAGTTTTTCGGCGTGTCGAAGATGACGTCGAGGTTGATTTTGCCAAGGGGATACACGCCCTTGGCTGGGACGATGCGGTGGAACATTGTGTTAGAGGCTTCTAAGCAAGTCAGAGGGATCCTCATTGCTCGCAAGGTACTCACAAATATAAGGTTGATGCCGCTTCCGCCGTCCATGAAGACGCGGCTCATATCGAAGCCTCCGATTTGCGCCTCGAGTACGAGGGGACAATGGCATGTGCGAGGTACTTGGGGCGGATGGTCGCGTTTGTCGAAGGTGATGCAGGACTCGCTTCCGCTGAGGTACTCAGTGGTAGATGGTGGCGAGTTTGTGGCCAAGTTGACTTGGCGAGTGATGGCCTTCTGCACCCAATTCGAGGGGCGTCCCTTTTGGATCATCATGGTGCCCATGGCCCGTGGGTATGGTTCACCTCCTTGGAGCTGGTCCGGCGCAGCTGCATTCGGGGGTGGCCCGGGTGGTGATGGCGAAGATCCATGTGCCACGGCGCCTGGGGCGGCTCCGTAACCCCTTTCGACTGCGCTACGGTTCATCTGAGCCAGTCCCTCGTGTAATTTGAGGAACTCGCGGCAGTCCTTGAGGAGATGACTTGACTTCTTCATCATGCTTGTCGATGTAGAAGTGCACAGCGCACGGCCCGGACAGCTTGTCCTCAATGGATGTTGCGGGTGCCTCATCGCGATTGCGGCGCTGCCACACTTGCGTGGTCTTTCCGGATTCGCGGTATCCGCCGCTGCGGTAGCCGCTGTTGCGGTTATCGTCGCGTCTATCGGCATAGCCGGCTGCGACCATGTTGACGTCGTCGCGGACATCGTAGATGCGCATGCGGCATTTGCCTCGGCGATCGCGTCTGCGCTCGAGTTCTGCCTCATCATTGGAGTGAACGCGGTTTTTCACCGAATCTTCTCCATCTGCCCAACGATTCGCGATTTCCATCAGGTGATTGATGGTTTGGGGCTTTGAGCGGCCCAGCTCCTCCCTGATCTCTATGCGATGTACGTCGTCGTTGAATGCATCAACCGCGCGGTCTTCCGAGATATTCTCTATAGAGTTCTTGATGATGGACCACCTCTTGATGTAGGAACGTAGCGATTCGCCCGATCTTTGCTGGCAGCATCTCAGCTCTTCGATTGATGCGGGGCGTTTGTATGTGCCCCTGAAGTTGCGCACGAAGCTGCAAACCAGCTCTTCCCAACTGCGAATGGATCCGCGTGGGAGGTTGTTGAGCCATGCTCGGGCGGCGCCTTGCAGTTGTAGCTGCAGGCATTGCATAGCTGTGCTTCGACTTCTGCCGTGAAGCCTCACGGAGGAGATGTGGTCCTCCAACCATATCTTCGGGTCCTATAGGCCGTCAAACTTTGGGTTCTCCAACGGGAGCTTAAACCCCTTGGGCATTCGCTTTTGCCTCATCGCCCTGCTGAAGCATCTAGCGCCACAGAGCTCCACATCTTCGTCTTCTGAGTCAGTCGACCGAGCACGTCGCGCCCTTGATTTGTCGATCTTGCACTATGTGAGGTCATTGCACACATCATAATCGTGGTCGTGTCGCCGTGAGCGGCGACGTCGAGACAGATCGTGACTGTCGTCGCTAGATGAGGGCGAGGAGTAGCATTTTGCTAGAGCTTTGCCTTTCTTTGGCTCTGGTGCTGGCTCTTTATCAAGGGCGGCCTCAACTAATCCCAGGCCCGCGATCGTAGATCGGTGCATGGCGGCTCGAGGATCTCCAGTTGGCGGCTGGTTGTTCAGGAGGTACATGGTGGCTGCTGTCACTGCAGCTTGTGGTGTCTTTGGAACCACGTTGCCCCGGGTGTCGACTGTCATAGAGCTGAAGTCGAGGACCTTTGCAGCTTCTATGCATTCTTGTTCGGTGAGGTGGGCCATCCGGGATCGCCTCTTGTTTGCGATGTATTCGTTGCCCTTTGAGGAGGATCCTCTTTGGGAGGAGAGCCCAGCACGTCGAAGACTCGACTCATCTGTCGCCTTTTTGTGTGCTTCGAGTTGCGCGATTGTTTGCACTTGGCGCTTGAATTCTTCCTTCAGGAGCCAATGGTAGCCCATTAGCAGTTCTTGCGGAGATCCGAAGGGTAGAGGGTTGCCTCGTAAGGCCTCGTGGCAGCGAGCCCACTCCTGTTCGTTGAGCCTGATCACGACGCGTTCGCCGGTTTGCTCGTTTATTATGGTTGGAGGCTCAACTGCTCCTCCGTTGTTGATGGGGGCGCCGTTTGGTGATGGTCCGCCGTTGGGTATGCCGCCGTTTGGCGGTGGTCCGCCGTTGGGTGTGCCGTCGTTGCCCGTGTTGTCGCGATTGGCGGAGCTGTCACCTATGTTGATGACGGCGCACATGACATGGTTGGGGAAGCTGCTGCTCCCACAACTTTCAGATCCGAAACCGTAGGTTCCATCTTCAGTTGCCAGATCGCTCAGATCGGATTCGCGACTGCTGTCGCTGACCGTATTCGCGACTGTTGTCGGGGCGTTGAGCTCACTGAGGGTGCCGATCGGTGGAGGGAACCACGATGCTGGAGAAATCGATGGCACCGTCGGCTGGTCAGGCATGCGAAGCGTGCCCATCTGACCAACTTGGAAGCGGAAGCTCCCGATCGCCAGGTTGATTCCATCGCCCACAGACTTGAAAGCTGGGCGAGTGGCCGGCGTGTGGACGGTGAAGTCGAACACGCCGAAAAGCTGGCGAATCTCCGCTGTTGCGGAGTTGTAGATTGCGGTTGGTGGGGCTGAAGAAGCCGCAACATCAGCACTCCCAATTCCCACAGACGGCGCCAATTGACGAGGGTTTAACTCATCAATGCCCATTGTTATGGACTTGGGTTTTGGAGAAGGAGGGAGCGCTGGAGACATCTATCGGCTAGCAAACAAGCACACAGGGAACTCAAAGATTTACCCAGGTTCAGGCCTCGTAGAGGTCCCTACTCCTGCTTGTCTGCTCGTGGAATTATCAAAGGAATCGAGGATTACAATGGTGCGCAGATGCAATCTAGCGAGGGTTGTGGAAACTAGGGTTGCGTGTGTCCTCCTCGCCGCCCCCTCCTAGCCTTTATATAGATAGGCTAGGTCTTGGGTGATAGATCGAGTCGGTTACAGGTTAGGGTTTTCCCCTTTGAACTTTATATCTTTAGCTTCTTCTTGTTCTTCAAGCAATCGAGAGTCCGTAGGCTACTCGAGTTCTCTCTTTGGGCCTTGGGGATACCGTGGGCTTCGCCATATCTGGACCGTATATGCCAAACTCGAGTACCTGTAGGGTATACCCATGTCACTTCCGATGGGATCTCCTCTTCGTGGTGACACGCCTGCTATGGTTTTGCCTAGTATCTCTCCTTCACAACTGCAGGATGCTTTGCGGGCGGCAAGTGATTCTGCTATCGTGGCTTGGACCTTCCCACTTTTGATGTCTCCAACGCATTGCAGGCCTAACGTGATGGGTCGTTCTATTCCACGGCGGATGGAACCGGTGCTTTAGTAGGTCGTCCATGCGTCTCCGGCGCGGAGACTGGCCTAGGAGGGGTTGGTCGACCGCGTTGCTGCTGGGTCGGCCCTTGAGGGCCCTCATCGACTTGGCCTTTCCCTGAGTGGTTCGGCCTCGCCGACCCTGGCCTAGGGGCCGCATCCCAGCTCCTTGTCGACCCAAGTAGGTGTCTTCGGGTTTCTTAGGGAGCTAGGCTCTTCGACGACCCACGATGTGCTGTTGCCTAGCGAGACACCTGGTGGGATGGTGTCTGATGGCGATGGTCTGGCAGCCTAGGAGGGGCAGCCAGGCCATGCTGACAGACCAGCCATGGTGGGGATCCGCTCGGGGGGACGAACTGGCCCTGGTGGGGTCGGGCCAGTCTCTTGGGGATGGCGGGCAGTAATTGTTGGTCGAGACTACGTTGCTTAGGAGTTCTTGTCATGGACTTGACGCCTTTGTGGCATCATCTACGGATGAGGACTCAATGGTAAAGGCCATGCGAAGGAAGGCGGAGAAGAACCTCGACTCACAGGGTACATTGAACTCTTCAAAATCCTTCCTTTTTTTCCAACACATCTATTGCTAATAAGTTGGCTAATGTTGGTGTAAGTAAGGGTAGATTTGTAAAGGAAGTTACTTTATCTAGTTCTATGTTGAGGCATATGGAGGTTGGCCGTTTAATGGTTACTCCTAAGGCTTCTGTTGTTTCTGATTCTTCACCGATGGAGGAGGAGGAGTTGCATGCCACAGTAGATGGTCAACTCCTATCTCACTTAGTTGGTGAAGTATCAGAGGTGCGCTTCGCTGAGACTAAGCTGGGTTCATTATTTGAGCTTACAGCTTCTAGTCGAAAATCGAAGAGCCACAAATCTCGCAAGAGGTCTCATGTATCCAAATCTCCTATTGTTTCTCAATGAATGGCATGTTTTCAAATAGCAGAGGTCTTCATGACTTGCCTAAACATTTGTTCTTTCCCGTTTGTGTGAAAGATCATAATTTGGATTTTTTGGGTATTTCTGAGACTGGTAGACGTGATTTCTCACAAGCTAAACTCAATCGCCTTTCTGGTGGAGTGGAATTTACGTGGGTATCACGTCCGCCGCATGGTCGATCCAGGGGGATCCTGTTAGGTGTCAGAGATGAGACTATGGAAGTCTTAGCTAGTTTGGTTGGAGATTTTTTTATTGAACTCCATATCCATAACAAGGCTGATGATTTCATATGGTCTCTAGTCGCTGTCTACGGGGATGCCCAGGAGGTTCATAAGGCTGAATTTTTATGTGAGTTGGTTTATCTGGCTAAGGACAATCTGTATCCTATTCTTGTAGGCGGAGATTTTAACTTGCTGAGATTCCCTCATGAGAAAAGTCGGGGCCTTTTCGACGAACATTGGCCTTTCATGTTCAATGCTGTCATAGAAAGTTTGGACTTACGGGAGGTTACAATTTTAGGAAGATAGTTCACATGGGCTAATAGTCTTCCGAAGCCTACATATGCAAAACTAGATAGAGTGCTTATGGATACCGAACGGGAAGAACAATTTCCTATTGTAATAGTTCATGCTCTTGAACGTATTGACGCTTTGTCGAATCATGTTTCGATATTATTAACTGTTGGAACACCACCATGTAAATCCAAACATAGTTTCAAATTTGAACTTGGATGGATAGATCGTGATGGTGTCCATGACTTGGTGAAGGCTATTTGGGAGAAATCGGTTAGTGGTCCAATGCCTATACAACGATGGAACAACAAAATGCGTGCCTTACGCAAATTCCTTTGTGGTCGGGCCAGACACACTGCTGGAATCCATAAAAAGAGAAAATACGCATTTCATCTATTATCAGTGATTTAGAGGCTTCTGTGGAAGTCGGGATTTTATCTGCCCAAGAGATTGAGCTTAAAAACCAATCAAATGCAGAAATTGCTAGACTACTTTGTGAGGAGGAACTCAAATGGTATCAACGCTCTAGAGTGAAATCATTCTTGAAGGAGATGCGAATACAAGATACTTCCACGGTGTGGCCAATGGCTAGCATAAGAAGAAACTTATTCACTCTCTAATTCAGGATGAAGGTACGATTGAAGGTCAGGAGCAACTAAAATCGTATATTACTAGTTATTATAAATCTTTCATTAGGGCACCGCCAGAAAATACTTTCTCGCTGGATGAGTCCCAAATTGTGGATATTCCGCAGATTACTGTTCAAGAAAACAACTTTCTAACTGCTCCTTATATGGAGGATGAGGTCAAGAAAGCCGTTTTTCAAATGGAACATAACAAGGCACATGGGCCTGATGGCTTTCCAGCGAAATTTTATCAAAAGTTCTAGGAAGTTATCAAGGAGGACTTGATGCAATTGTTTGAGTTCTTGTATGTCGGTCAGTTAGACCTTTTCAGACTCAATTTTGGCAACATAATTTTATTTCCTAATGTTAATAATGCAGAACGAATACAACAGTATCGTACAATCTGCCTTCTTAACGTTAGTTTTAAAATCTTCACAAAAGTTGCTACAATTGGACTAAATTGGATGGCTGATCATGTTATAAGCCCATCCCAACTTCTCCTTAGCATTGCGGGAAAGACAAAAAAATCAGGGTAGGAAACATTATCTAGAATTTCGCCATGCAAGGAAGAAACATCCTAGATGGTGTAGTAATCCTGCATGAAACAATCCATGAACTATACTCAAAGAAATTAAATGGTGTATTGTTCAAGATTAACTTTGACAAGACTTATGACAAAGTTAATTGGTCTTTCCTTCAATAAAAACTCTGTATGAAAGGTTTTTCGGAGGAGTGGTGTGCTCTCGTACAGTCTTTTGTGGCTGATGGTAGTGTTGCCACCAATGTCAACGATGACACTAGCAAATACTTCCAGACCAAAAAAGGACTAAGACAAGGGGATCCTTTATCTATTATACTATTTAACATAGTGGCTGATATGTTGGCTATCCTTATTGAGAGAGCCAAGGCTGATGGTCAAATTGAAGGATTAGTTCCTCATCTGGTTGATGGTGATCTCTCCATTCTTCAATACGCCAATGATACAATCTTATTTATGGAACACGACCTAGAGAAAGCTAAAAATCTGAAATTAATATTATCAGTATTTAAGTAACTATCTGGATTGAAAATAACTTCCATAAGAGTGATTTTTATTGTTTCGGTGAGGCTCAAAATGAGGCCCACCTATATGATAAACTTTTCGACTGTGGTCAGGGGAAATTTCCAATCAACTATCTAGGAATACCGATCCACTAGCGGCGTCTCATGATTGCTGAATGGAAACTCGATGAGGAAAGACTCCAAAAACATCTTAATAGTTGGAAAGGTAAATTGCTATCCCTTGGCAGAAGACTTGTACTTATAAATTCAGTACTTACCAACATGATACTGTATATGATCCCGTTTTTCCAACTACCGAAATGTGTCTTGAAGAAAGTGGATTACTTCTAATCAAGATTATTTTGGCAAAGGGATAGTGAAAAAAAAAAGAAATATCGACTGGCCAGATGGAATGTGGTTTGCTGACCAAAAGAATACGGTGGTCTGGGCATACATGATTTGCAAGTCAAAAACACCGCGCTTCTTGGTAAATGGCTTTTCAAACTACTATCAGAAGATGGTGTCTGGTAAATCATTCTATGGAGGAAATATGTTGGCTCCAAAGCTGTGTCTCAAGTGGTTTGGAAACCTGATGATTCACACTTTTAGGCTGGAATTATGGCGTCCAAAAAACATTTCTTCTGTTTTGGTGTTTTCAATATTAGGGATGGATCGCAGATTAGGTTCTGGGAAGATAAATGGCTTGGCCAAACTTCTCTTTGCGAACAATATCCAAATCTATATTCGATAGTTAGGCACAAAGGAGATACACTTTCCACAGTAATGGGATATGATCCTCCTAATGTGTCTTTCAGATGAAGTCTCATAGGTCCTAGACTCGTATCGTGGAACAATCTTTTATTACGATTATCCACGATACAACTGTCAGAGGGGGTGAATGAGTTCAAATGGAAACTACTAGAGAGTGGTAAGTTTTCTGTTGACTCATTGTACAGAGCGTTTATCCAACCTGATATTCTAGTTGATGATAATTCTAAAATTTGGAAGATAAAAATACCCCTTAAAACAAAGATTTTCGCTCGGAATCTTCGTAAAGGCGTCATTCCTACAAAGGATAATCTTGTTAAGAGGAATTGGCATGGAAGTACACAACGCATGTTTTGTCATCATAATGAGACAATCCGGCATTTATTCTTCCAGTGTAAATTTTCTCGTACTATATGGTCAATCATCGAAGTAGCCTCTGATTTATCTCCTCCATGCTCGGTAGCCAATGTATCTGGTAACTGGTTGCACGGGATACGTGATAAATAAGGGACTTTGTTTAGGGTGGGAGCGCTTGCCATTATTTGGTCACTTTGGCTATGTAGAAATGACAAGATTTTTAATAACATTGTGTGTTCTTTCTATACAGGTGATCTATCGTGCCACAGCTATCCTCCGATCATGGGCTACTCTCCGACGTATGGAGTTTTATGACTTGTTTGTGGAGGGATGTACACGATTGGAGGACACGACGAGGGATATTTTCTCCCGACATGGATGGTAGCGTGATCTGCGGATAGATTTTCGATAGATCGAGGTGTATCCTCATATGTTTATTACCATTTTTGTAATGCTGGTACTTTTGCTTTGGTCACTTTGTGTGTGGTTGATCGGCTATGTGCATCCTAGCTATGTAGAGGCTAGATGTAAACATTATTCAAAATAATAAAGCACACATTTCCAAAAAAAAATTGCTTGGTATATTCGTGTCTCAGAAAATAGTTGTAGGACTATCGTTTCTTTTGTTTTTGTGCAGTATATATTTGAAAAGTAGGGCTGAGTTTCAGTAGCTTATCACACGAAAGATTACATTTGCTGAAACTGGTAGCTTGGAGTGGCTTCTTCACATAGTAATGGCACTTTGTCTCTGATGGTATGTTTCTCATGTATGAATCACACAATGATATTTTTTATGGACCATACAATGATAATTATCATGAATTTAATTTTTTCAAAGCCCTGATAGTGGTGACGATGACTGAGTAGTTTCCATCTCTTTTTAGGAGTGTGAATAGTATATGTACTTATAATGTGGTTCTGCTTCAATCCTCTTTACATTTTAGTGTAGCGGGGCTCCCTTACTATTAGTGCTCTTATAAAATCATGTATTTGCAGTATTACTGAAGAATTTACACATGATAACATCAAGAGTTAACGAGCATCATAAAATTACCTTCTAAGGAACTAATACCTAACAATTCTGAAATTCAGCTGAATGCTGAAACATATCCAGTTTAGGCAATCAAGATAAAGGAATGCATGCGATTTTGTAGGCTTGCAAATGAAAAGAACTGATGAATAGTCAAAGATATAAATTTCACTATGATACTTAATCTCATATTCTTCTGGATTATACTGATTAATCTCATTTTCTTTCCGTACTACCCAGCAATAATAATGCGAAGGGATGGCATATATATGTCTTATGTTTTTCCATAGTGGTGATTAGGGAATTTTTATTTGAACCTAAAAGGGTGATCAGAGTGGTCACATCCACATGTAAACAAGGTGGTAGGTTCCTGTATTTCACTTTTAAGAATTTTGGGGTAATCTAACAAATCGGTAAGACAAAGATATGTTCTAAGAACAATCACGGGACACTTCCTTAGGTTTTTTCTGTTAATATCTATTTTGAGTCTTGTTGAATTTTGTAATTAACAGTATCGGTTACCAGTGGCCTAAGATTAGTGGCGTGTAGGTTCAACGCTACTAACCCATTTTTCGGAACGCCACCAATGAGCTTTTTCCTACTAGTGCATGACGTCATGATCTTCTTAAAGACGTCCTCAAGGCTACCGGGAAGGGCCCGGTGGTTTGGAGTTTTCATAGGGTGGTGGCGATGTGCTGCCGGTGATGGGCTCAACACATGAATCTGAGGGGCCCAATGTACATCATGGCGGTCACTTATTAGTCGATGTCTTCCTCATGTCTGGTTGGATCCTACCAATTACTCGCCGATCTCATCTGGGCGTATGAGGGGAGGTATCTTGATCCGAGCAGCCTTGGAGTTATGGTCGTGCCACGGTGGAATCTCTCTTTGATCATGAAGCGGTGCGGTTGCTTAGTGCCCCGTCTCTTGACTATCGGTAGGGGTTTGGGCAAGGCGAGTTTTTGTCGCCGGGTGGTTGGAGAGGGTGTGTTGTAAGCCGATCGGCATGGTGTGTGCCCCTTCTATGACATTGTATCGACCGTCTTGGCCTATTTTTGTATAAAATTGATATGTCTTCCAGGGTATTTAGTTGAATTACTCGTCCTCCATCGCACTAGCGCAAGTCTTCACACGATCTCTAATCTAGCCAAACGACTCCATCTAAATCCGGAGCAATCTCCCTACTGCTTAGATGATAAAAAAACATGCATCAATGTCCCAACTTTCACGCAGCAGGAATTTCTGGTAGGAACAAACCTAGTCAATTTCCTTTCTACCTTGGCAAATCATGATTCATGCAGAGAAGCAACACTGTCACATTTCTATCTATCTTGTACTAGTGTGCAGTTGTGCACTGGTCAATCTTCACTTCACTAGCACGCGACTTTGGCGTACCGTACGTTGGTGCTATGTTCTCGATGCCAAGCATCTTGGTGGAGCGTTAAAATCTGATGGGCGCAGTGCACGAGTCTTCTCCACGCACCTTACGACGTGCACAGGTCGATGGCTCACTAACGGAATCATGATCGAAACCAGTCGACAACAAGTTGGTCCAACTAACTAATTATCACTCCTTCGACTGTCCTATGGATCGGAGCACATACATGACATCCACGAAAATGACATCTGTATTTTTTTTTGTTAGTACTACTACTACGTACCAGATTAGACAGATTTGGTTAGCTCATATTTGAACTCGTACTACTAGTACCAGTTATTTGATTAGTAGATGTGCAAGCAAGGGATCTGTGTAGCCATTTTGCTATCCGGCCGGTTGGAGAGGGATCCCATCCCTTACCAAACTACACGTCTCCATCCGTAATCACACTCCTCGAACAAGGTGGCCATGAGTCAAGTTAAAAACATAAAGCAACCATATTCAAAATCGATCGCCTCCCCTAAAGATTTTTGTGGCCTTACTAGCCTCTAGGTAGAATTATGATGAGCGATCGGTCACGGGTATCAGATCGCCGGCGACAGGCACGAGGCACCGAATATCTCGTTCAGATGGTATTTGTTTGAAAAGAGATGGTTGCACTAACCCAGGCTTCTGCATCATAGATGTGTACCTCGAATGCTTATTACTATATGTTTATTTCAATCCAACAAAATAAATTGAAGTAACCTAGTAATAGAAATGGTTTGATTATAATATATAAGAATGAGCGTGAAAGCAATCATTTAAGCAACTGAAGGAAGGTCTCCTTAATCCTCATCAAGTAATATACATGAGAGAATCTAAAATGAAGTCACATTCAAAAGCATTGTCAAAATTATGTGATTTCTTCACCACGCATCCTTCAAGGTTTGTCCACACTTTCCCCATCATATGCGATGGAGGAATTTTTTGATCTCCTCTTAGTCTTGCAGCACGTTTCGAAGATGAAAGCTGTGGATTTTTTTTTAGAGGAAACTGTGGATTTCTTAGTGGTTATTTTTGACTTTCAGAGGATTTGACTTATCTAACATAGAATTCCTCTCCGGTTAATTGTAGCCTCCACTACAAACCTGACGAAAATGTACTTTAGAAGTCTTCTTTTAGGGAAGGACCTTTAGAAGTATTCAAAAGGAAGTACGACAAAGAAAATGTACTCGATTTCTGATGCAAGCAAGCAGCCATGTTTTGGACACATTTTGATTTAGAGCCAAGAAAAGTGAAGTCTATGTAAACTATATATATCTGTGTAACTGCATGCTACCTTGGATTATCATTTTGCTTGGTTTTAGAGTACCGAGTACAACATGTTAACGTGCACGCAGAGATGTGTTTTCTTGGTAATAAAGGGAAGCTACACTGCTGCTTCGAAAGCTTACTCGTGTATTTAGTGGTGGTCTGGTGGACAATTTGGTTGTTTCAATCACTGAGCAGAAATTCTATCAAAGGAATGTGTTCCACGAAGACTTCACATCCAACGGAAAGATGAAGATGCATGCACGTATAGATCCAACCACCTTGTTTCTGAGGTCATCAATGTTAATGGCCAAAATTTATAAATCAAAATTATTTATAACGCAAACCGTTGAGCCGATTAATGATTATTTTTCACCTTGTGTTTGTCTTGACAAGTGACATGGGCATAACCTTTCGGGTGCATATTATTGCTATATATGGTGCGGCTCAGCGGAAGGCTCACCCGAAGATATGCCAAGATCCATGAAGCCCACGGCGGCTTGGCTGATACGAAGCTTAAAAGGACACAGACTCCTGACGTAACAAGACAAGGAAAGTACAAGTCTAGACTAGATACGAACTCTAACTTGTAAACCAACTCGAACTGGTATCCGAGACCTAGCCTCCTCATATATAAAGGCTAGGAGGGGCCAACGAGGAGGACGACCAATCTTACAATACGCACACACCCCTCTCTCTCTCGGCGAGATCACATCTAGTCGACTCAACGAGTTTGTACTTCTCTAATGGTAATACGAGCAGACAAGTAGGAAGTAGGGTTTCCACTACGAGGGCCTGAACCTGGGTAAATCGCCTCCCTTGTGTGTCTGTTAAGCCGACGAAATGTAAGATCTCACCATGATAAGGTAAGATCCCTTTGATTGTAGTGCTAGTCCCTGGATCGAAATGCTAGCACCCACAGTTTAAGATGTAGTACACAGAAACAAAGGTCATTATTACATAACACATCCAGGAGTATAATGGTTCTTACAACTCACTTAGCCCAAGGCTAAGACACAAGTTCACATTAGTAGCATAATAATAATAGAGTCTTTAGTCTTCATGTGCCATAGGCAAGCATGTCGAGTGTAGACCCGCAACCCTACTCTTCATCAGAGTATCCTACAACATAATAAGTTACAGCCACAAGGGTCAATACCTTTGGAATTGTATTGGCAAGTGATACCAAAGATATTTAGTATAATCCAACCACTATATGAATATATGGCTAAGTGGGGTTATGGCTGGCTTTGCAAAAATTAGTTTAACTATAGTTTTTGAAGAAGTTTTTCATTCAAGCTATAAGGTACCAATGATAGACATCACTAAACCTTTACCCCTGTCCACCCACAAGTTTTAACTTAGAGAAATTTGGATGAGGAGATTATTGAACTATTTAACTGTCTTGAGGCTCAGAAGTTGTCCATAACCGTGGACACGGCTAAGTACTTAGTTTTACCCTCTCGAGAGGTGGTGCACTTTCCCCACAAGACTCGACATGCATCGAGACAAGACCTTTCAGAAGCAATTCCTCAGACCACCACGGACGCGTTCCATCCTATCATCACTACCACCTTCTGTCTATCTGGCTGAGTTCTTGCAACTTAGTTGGTCAAGGCAGAGCCCATATGCCATGTGGTTGCACTGGAAGCTTCATGACAAGAATGTCTCCAATCTCTTTGTTCCTGGGTGGCCATCCACAAGTGTGATACACCAGCTGACCATAGACATGGCCCCTGAGTAACCACTCAACATAATCCAAGCAAGTCCCATTCCACCCAGGTGTTTCATTAATAATAGTTGTTTTCTTTGTCAACAAAAATAATATCTTTCCATACTAATTTGATATGTATTTTCCACCCACCAATTCTACTAGCACAGCTAAGCATTCTAGCATACAAAGTCCTTTATAGGGGATACTACCAAGATATAATCTATATAGCATAGCATAGTATAGTATAGTAACATAGGAATAATTCTATCATGTTAAG
Source organism: Avena eriantha (assembly GCA_910589775.1). Classification (NCBI taxonomy): domain Eukaryota; kingdom Viridiplantae; phylum Streptophyta; class Magnoliopsida; order Poales; family Poaceae; genus Avena; species Avena eriantha. The sequence continues at coordinate 402,125,274 of OU342740.1, read as the reverse complement.
ATCTACCAAAATATCACTAGTGCAATAGTGAAAATAATAGGACATGGGATGAAATATCACTTGCCTTGGTAGCTAGGGGAATAGGTACAATCCTCACAGCAACAAACTTCACAATCCACACAATCTACACAAGATCAATACAACAACAATAATTCAATCAATAAAACATTACAAAAACATGAATGCATGCAAAATGCAATGATATGATCACAACTCTATAATTTACAGAGTCTACAGTACTGAGGATAGAATACTACATCTAAATGCATAAGAAATACTCAAAAATAATTTATAGAACAATTTCTGTGAGCAAAATACTCCTAAAAAGGTTCTGCCTATAATTCCAATTTCTTAGAGGCAAAAGTGTGAAACAAGGCCTCCATAATAAAGGTCTCATTTTTCTGAATCCATAGACACCAAATTTGTATTTTTCTGATTTGTGGATCAAAAGTTATTGAATTTCTAAGTTAAATACTAAATCAGCCTATTTTTCTATTTAAACGAAATAGTCTGGCGACATGGCGCTTTCCTATTGGCTGGTACCGGTTCGGCCGGATCGATCGCTGTGGGTCGTCAGATCTTAAGTGACTACGGGCGGATCTGATTAGCCCGTACCCTTTCGATAAGTGATCTAATCCTATCCGCTAGGATTTGATCGGACGGCTACTAAACGCCTCACGGGAGATTGGCGACGCCAGCGACGGCGCGCGGCGGCGGCACGTCAGGTGAGCGGCGTTCCGGCGGTTCTAGAGGGGTAGGGGAAAAGGTAGTCTTACTGAGGGCTTGCGGTGGTCTCGGCGATATGGTCGGTGGTCGTGATGGAGAGAGGGGAGCTCCGCTGCGCTCAGTATTCCTCGCCGGAGTGGCGTCGACGGCAGAGATCACGGCCACGAGACGGTGGCGTCGATCTGGTACATGAGCAGACAAGAAAAAGGGTTAGGGGGAAACGCCTGGTTCTGCACGGTCTAGCAGTGGTCGAAAAGGAGCGGCGGGAACCTTGCCCTCACCGGAAAAGCTGTCAGACGGTGGCGGTAGAGGAGTTCGCCGGACTTGGTCCGTGTCGTCGATCTGGGGCAAGAGAAAACACGTGGCTCGGTCAGTAGGTGCGCTAGGACATGGTGAAATGGATGGGACAGAGGGGAGGGTGCCGGGCGGCCTGGACTCACCGGAATCGTCGCCGGAGTGCCGTCAGTGAGCGGCGTTCGAGCTCAAAATTTCGGGAGCCTGGGGACTCTCCGGGGGTGGCGACTGGGGGAAAAAGACGAGGAGGGGGTGAGGATTAAATAGGAGTAATCGCTGGGGGGATTTACTGCGAGAAACGGTCGGAATCGAATCGATTCGAAAATGGCTGAGAAGGGGGGGTTGCTCGACGGCGGGGTTGAAGACGACGGGATGGTGGGGTGACGTGGCGTGGGGTCGGCTTGTCAGCGGGAGGGGGTAGGTTGCTGGGGCGTGCAGAAAAACAGAGAAGGGGAGGAGTGGCCCGGGTGGGCTATTGGGCCAGATTGCTGTTGCTGCTGTTTGAATTCCTTCCCTCCCTTTTCTTTTTCTATTCGAATTTATTTTCTAGTTTTTGTTTGAATTAGCAAATGTGCTCCAAAAAGTCTCAAAATTTCACCAAATTTTTGGAGGACAAGTCTAATGCAATGTAGTACATGCCATGCTGATTTGAATGCACTAATGATGATTTTCAAATGAAAAATATTTGGGATGTTACAAATCTAACCCCCTTAAGATGAATCTCGCCCTCGAGATTCGGGTTGGCTAGCAAATAGGTGAGCGTGATCTCTCCGAAGTTCATCCTCTCGTTCCCAGGTTGCTTCTGATTCAGTGTGATGGTTCCACTGCACTTTGCAGAATTTGATGGTCTTGGTACGGGTAATTCTTTCTGCAGTTTCCAGAATCTTAATAGGTTTCTCTTCATAAGTGAGATCATTATCTAGCTGAACTTCCTCCAATGGTATAGTGTCTTTCAGCGAAGTTTCTTCCATCTCTGGGTGACACTTTTTCAGCTGACTGACATGGAATACATTATGAACTGCTGACAAAGATTCTGGTAATTCTATCTCATATGCCACTTCTCCTTTGCGACTCAAAATCTTGAAAGGCCCTACATAGTGTGGTGCTAGTTTTCCTTTGATTCCAAATCTCTTCACACCACGAAGTGGTGATACCCTGAGATAAGCTCTATCACCAACCTCGTAGGTAACCTCTCTACGTTTTGGATCAGCATAGCTCTTTTGCCGAGATTGAGCTACCTTTAGCCTATCTCTCACCATCTTGACTTTCTCCTCGGCCTCTTTGATTAGGTCTGGCCCGAACAAGTTTCTTTCTCCTACTCCATTCCATAGCAATGGTGTAGTACACTTCCTTCCATAAAGGAATTCAAATGGAGCCATTTCTATGCTTGACTGATAACTGTTATTGTAAGAAAACTCTGCGTACGGTAGACTTTCATCCCAACTGGATCCATAATCTAACGCACATGCTCTCAGCATATCCTCTAATATTTGATTGGTCCTTTCTGTCTGCCCATCTGTTTGCGGATGAAATGCAGTGCTAAATTCTAACCGAGTTCCCAGTGACTCGTGAAGTTGTCGCCAAAAGTGTGAAGTGAATTGAGTCCCTCTGTCAGATACGATACTCTTAGGTACCCCATGCAAACATACAATTCTGTTCATGTAAATCTTGGCTAACTTTGCACTTGTATAAGTGGTCTTTACTGGTATGAAATGGGCCACTTTTGTCAAGCGATCAACGATAACCCATATGGAATCGTATCCTGATCTAGTCCTTGGCAGTCCAGTGATGAAATCCATACCGATTTTATCCCATTTCCAATCAGGTATTGGTAGCGGTTGCAATAGTTCTGCCGGTTTTTGATGTTCTGCCTTTACACGACTACACACGTCGCATAGAGCAATGTGTTTTGCTATATCTTTCTTTAGATTATTCCACCAAAATCTTCCCTTAACATCCATATACATCTTGGTGTTGCCAGGGTGAATTGAATAGGGTGAATTGTGAGCTTCTCGTAAAATCAACTTCTTAAGTTCCAGATCCTGTGGAACACAGATACGTTTTTCGTACCATAAGATTCCTTGTTCATCTACATGGAATCCTTTTGCCTTCCCTTCACTAACTTTACTTTTGATTTCGTCTATTTCTTTGTCCAACTTTTGGGCTTCTTGAATTCTATCTATTAGTGTGGGCTGCACCTCCAAGGATGCAAGGTACCCTTCAGGCACAATTTCGAGTATCAGCTCTCTAAATTGGGCACACAACTCCTCCGGCAACTCTCCTTTGTTGAGGCCATTCACATAAACCTTGCGGCTTAATGCATCGGCTACAACATTTGCCTTTCTAGGATGGTATTGCAAACTTAAGTCATAGTCCTTGATAAGTTCTAGCCATCTTCTTTGCCTCATGTTGAGCTCTTTCTGTGTAAAAATATATTTCAAACTCTTGTGATCGGTGAACATTTCACAACACTTTCCCATAAGATAACGCATCCATGTTTTTAGTGCATGCACAACTGATGCCAACTCTAGATCATGAGTAGGATAATTTACTTCATGATTTTTGAGTTGCCTTGATGCATAGGCTACAACTTTACCTTGTTGCATTAGTACACCCCCCAGTCCTTGGTGAGATGCTTCACAATAGAATTGAAAATCTTTCTCAAGATCTGGCAAACATAACACTGGTGCTGACACAAGTCTCTTTTTCAATTCCTGAAAGCTGGTTTCACAAGCTTCTGTCCAATTAAATTTCTTCTCCTTCTTTAGCAGATCAGTCATGGGCTTGGCTATCTTAGAGAAGTTTTCAATGAACCTCTGATAGTACCCTGCCAGACCAAGGAAACTACGGACTTCTTTAACTGATTTAGGAGGTTCCCATTCTGTCACAGCTGCCACTTTTGCTGGATTAACAGCTATACCATTTCTAGATACTATGTGCCCAAGAAAACCCACTTCGTTTAGCCAGAATTCACATTTACTGAACTTGGCATAAAGTTTGTGTTCCCTGAGTTTCTCTAGAATCAGGCGTAGATGTTCCTCATGTTCTTTGCTGCTTTTGGAATATACCAATATATCATCGATGAATACCACTACGAACTTGTCAAGGAATTCCATGAATACTTTATTCATCATGTTCATGAAATAGGCTGGTGCGTTAGTCAATCCAAACGGTATCACTGTATATTCATACAACCCATATCTAGTGGTGAATGCAGTCTTGGGTATGTCATGTTCTCTAATCTTTAGTTGAAAATATCCTGATCGAAGATCAATTTTTGAGAACACACATGCTCCCTCTAGCTGATCAAAGAGATCATTTATTCTAGGCAGGGGGTACTTATTCTTTATGGTCACTTCATTAAGTGAACGATAATCTATGCATAGCCTCTGGCTTCGGTCCTTCTTTTCAACAAACAAGACTGGTGCTCCCCAAGATGATGAACTTGGTTGGATAAATCCCTTTTCCAATTGTTCTCCTAATTGCTTCTTGAGTTCTTTTAACTCGTCAGCTGACATCTTATAAGGTCTCTTTGCTATAGGCCCCGTTCCTAGCAGTAGGTCTATTAGAAACTCCACATCCCTATCTGGTGGCATGCCAGGTAATTCTTCGGGGAACACATCCGGGTATTCCTTTACTATTGGCACACTGTCTAGGCTAACCCCCTTAAGAGAATTAACCTTGCTCCCCTTGGGTTCGAAGTTAGACTTGAACCTGATCCTTTTCTTTTCTGGGGTGGTAAGCATAACAGTCCGCTTGGCACAATCAATCACTCCTTCATAACGGGTCAACCAGTCCATTCCTAATATGACATCTAATCCTTGGGACTCTAGGATTATTAAACTAATCGGGAACTTGTGTTTTCCAATTTCTAGGATGATCTGTCGACACCCTGAATTTACTATCATTTCTCCACCCGGAGAACTTACCTTAATAGGACATCCAATAGTTTCAGTGGTGAGTCCGTTTTTGATTACAAATGCTCTTGAAATGAATGAATGCGATGCGCCAGTATCGAAAAGGATAAGTGCAGGAAAGGAATTAATCTTGAACTTACCGATCACGGCATCAGATCCTTCTTGGATTTCCTCCACATTAATGTGGTTCACATGCCCCTTTTGGAATGGGTTCGGCTTGGCCCCATCAGTCTTCTTCTCTGGGCATTCATTGGCATAGTGCCCAGTTTTCTTGCATTTGAAACATTCCACCTGACTTATGTCTTTCTTTGTTGGCTGATTGTGATGATTCTATCCATTTTGGTTTCCATGGCCATGACCATTGTGGTTGTTCCTGAATCCACCTTTGTTGTGCCCACGATGATTGTTTCCATCATGGTTGTGGTTGTTGTTACGATGGTTATTATGATTCCTATTTTTGTGAAATCCTGAACTCCCACTTCCCTCACCATGAGAGCGCTTGTGAGGAGATCCTGATCCATACTTATCAAAATGGTGCTTCCTCTTTCTACCCTCCACTTGTTTCATCTTGTTTTCCAGGATGGTAGCTTTATCACACAAGGATTGATAGGTTGGAACATATGCAACAGATAGTTGCATAGCAATTTCATCATTCAGCCCATCTAGGAACTTCTCCTTTCTCTTTGCATTAGTGTCAACATCGTCGGGTGCATAACGTGACAAATTATTGAACTCTTCGATGTATTCAGAGATACTACGGTGGCGTTGCTTGAGGTTATGAAACTCCTTCTTCTTCAACCCCATTATTCCAGCTGAGATGTGAGTGGTGCGAAACCCATCTTCAAACATTGCCCAAGTCACTTCCTCAATAGGGTGGGTAATTTGGAAATTATCCCACCAAGCAGCTGCATGACCTTCCAACAAGTGTGCTGCAAATCTGACCTTTTCAGTATCTATGCACCCAACCGTGACTAGGTCCTTATTCACAGAGCGTAGCCAGTCATTTGCTACCATGGGGTCAGTGGTACCCGAAAACTTAGCAGGTCTCAGCCTTAGAAATCTGGTCAGCATATCCAGGGGCGGTGGATTATTCTGGTTGTTATTGTTATTATTGTTGTTGTTCTGATTCTGGGTTGCCATGAATTGAGTCATCATTTGCATCAACTGGGTCTGCGCAGCCATCATCTGTTGCATTCCATTGCCATTGTCATCCTCGTTGTTGCGTCGGGGAGGCATCTGTGGGTTTAATAAGGGTAAGTAATGATAGATAACCCCAAATAAAACAACAATCAATCAAACAAGCATATGCGAGTTCAACATCACAGTAATGACAGAGTTGCAAAAATAACATACTAGCATAGTCATCCACAAGTCGGTATGACTTATGCAACTCAATAACAATAGACGAAAGGTAGATGGAATAGCATCACTACTCCTCCATGTCGACTTCCTCCTCCACTAGTGCAAGCCCTGCTGCTGCGAAACCTGCCTTGTATTCCTCCAAGCTTGTGGTCAAGGCATCGATCTTTGTCTATAACTCTCTCTTCTGAGTGCGGAGCCTCTCTATCACCTCGTGATCCGCTTCCAGCTCAATGTCCTCAAGCTCTAACTCAGTCTCCAAGTCTCTAATCTTCTTGTTCTTCTCCTGAACTCTCTTCTCTTGGCTCTTGAATTTCTTCTCTTGGTCTTCAAACTTCTTCTCCATTTCCTTGATTCGGTTTTCCTGCTCCAGGAAGGCCTTGTCCTTCTCCTTAAGTTGGACTCGTAGTTCATCGTTGCTAAGCATCACATTAGTCCTATCAGTATCAAGGTGTCTAATGAGGCTCTCTAAGTCCTGGAAGTAGTGACGCACGGGCTTGATAGACTCCTTAGTGGCCTCGTCCAACACAATAGGCTCTCCTTCCTCGTCGCGCCTCCCGAAGAAATGGAAGTAGTGGCTCTTGATCTCAGAAGAGTGACGTCCACATAGGCGTCCCAATAGCTCCTGCATAGCGATGTCAAGGCCCCTCTCCATGTCATCATGGAGTATCTTGAAGGTAATCTCCCCAGTTTGGGACTCCGTCTCACGTCCTGGCTGGGTAACTTTGAATCCCCATAAGTCCTTCCTCTAAAACTTCCTCAGCTGAAGTCCCTGAATGGTAGGGATCAGAAGAGCGAGCACTTGGACTAGGTCCAATAGGCGAGTCCCAAAGCGAGTCCCCTTGAAATCCTTGGCCGTGTTGTAGACAAAATTCGGCATCTTATGCATAGTATGGAGAAAATTAGTAACACACAATAGAGGAAGTAAACACAAGTCACAATTTAAGAAAATCAACCAACAGAACATTTCAAGTAGCAATACATTATTCAACTCAAGCACTCAAGGTTCCAGACATAAATTATTTTTGCCATACCACATAAGTTGGTATGATCAAAATACTAACGTGATAAAACGCCAAGGGTGGTGGTCCAACTAATATCTCACTCCTTAACCAAGGTGGCAATCTGGGCATTCTTGGCAGCAATCTGTTTGTCTTGGTCACATAGCTCCAAAGCTAGGCCTATGATATCCTTACTTAGGCGTTTCACCGTGGCCTTTGAGTCTTGGACAAGACGCTTCTCCTCCTTGAGATCTTCCTGGGTATTGAGCATTCTATACTTGAGTCTCTCCCCAAGTTCCTTAATAGCTCTCCATGCAGCATTCCTTGCAGAGTCAAAGAATGACGGGTGCATTTCAGAGTTGGTGAACATGCAGAATCCCATACTCTTGGAATCGTCCTCCTTGTCTTTATACAAATGGAGTTGCACCCACCAATACTCTTGTCCTTCGTCTATCACTGGAAATCCCTTGTACACAGCTTCACCATTCATTCCCAAGCCAAGCATGAGGTTTTTGAGTATGTTGGGAAATTCTGTCTCACACTCTAGGATCATAGTCATCAGTGGTCCCTTCTTGACAGATTCATTGATGGTGGACATCTACAAAAATAGATGAGAAGGATGATTAGGAAAAGTTTTACGAGATGAAAAGACAAGTGTAAGGTTGGAATATAGAGTTTTCCTAAGGGTTTTCCTTAGTCTAATCCATTCTAGGGTCACGATCCTACAGGCAACACACTGCTCTGATACCATCTGTAAGATCTCAGCATGATAAGGTAAGATCCATGTGATTGTAGTGCTAGTCCCTGGATCGAAATGCTAGCACCCACAGTTTAAGATGTAGTACACAGAAACAAAGGTCATTATTACATCACACATCCAGGAGTATAATGGTTCTTACAACTCACTTAGCCCAAGGCTAAGACACAAGTTCACATTAGTAGCATAATAATAATAGAGTCTTTAGTCTTCATGTGCCATAGGCAAGCATGTCGAGTGTAGACCCGCAACCCTACTCTTCATCAGAGTATCCTACAACATAATAAGTTACAGCCACAAGGGTCAATACCTTTGGAATTGTATTGGCAAGTGATACCAAAGATACTTAGTATAATCCAACCACTATATGAATATGGCTAAGTGGGGTTATGGCTGGCTTTGCAAAAATTAGTTTAACTATAGTTTTTGAAGAAGTTTTTCATTCAAGCTATAAGGTACCAATGATAGACATCACTAAACCTTTACCCCTGTCCACCCACAAGTTTTAACTTAGAGAAATTTGGATGAGGAGATTATTGAACTATTTCACTGTCTTGAGGCTCAGAAGTTGTCCATAACCGTGGACACGGCTAAGTACTTAGTTTTATCCTCTCGAGAGGTGGTGCACTTTCCCCACAAGACTCGACATGCATCGAGACAAGACCTTTCAGAAGCAATTCCTCAGACCACCACGGACGCGTTCCATCCTATCATCACTACCACCTTCTGTCTGTCTGGCTGAGTTCTTGCAACTTAGTTGGTCAAGGCAGAGCCCATATGCCATGTGGTTGCACTGGAAGCTTCATGACAAGAATGTCTCCAATCTCTTTGTTCCTGGGTGGCCATCCACAAGTGTGATACACCAGCTGACCATAGACATGGCCCCTGAGTAACCACTCAACATAATCCAAGCAAGTCCCATTCCACCCAGGTGTTTCATTAATAATAGTTGTTTTCTTTGTCAACAAAAATAATATCTTTCCATACTAATTTGATATGTATTTTCCACCCACCAATTCTACTAGCATAGCTAAGCATTCTAGCATACAAAGTCCTTTAACTAGGGGATACTACCAAGATATAATCTATAGGATAGCATAGCATAGTATAGTATAGTAACATAGGAATAATTCTATCATGTTAAGATCTACCAAAATATCACTAGTGCAATAGTGAAAATAATAGGACATGGGATGAAATATAACTTGCCTTGGTAGCTAGGGGAATAGGTACAATCCTCACAGCAACAAACTTCAGAATCCACACAATCTACACAAGATCAATACAACAACAATAATTCAATCAATACAACATTACAAAAACATGAATGCATGCAAAATGCAATGATATGATCACAACTCTATAATTTACAGAGTCTACAGTACTGAGGATAGAATACTACATCTAAATGCATAAGAAATACACAAAAATAATTTATAGAACAATTTTTATGAGCAAAATACTCCTAAAAAGGTTCTGCCTATAATTCTAATTTCTTAGAGGCAAAAGTGTGAAACAAGGCCTCCATAATAAAGGTCTCATTTTTCTGAATCCATAGACACCAAATTTGTATTTTTCTGATTTGTGGATCAAAAGTTATTGAATTTCTAAGTTAAATACTAAATCAGTCTATTTTTCTATTTAAACGAAATAGTCTGGCGACATGGCGCTTTCCTATTGGCTGGTACCGGTTCGGCCGGATCGATTGCTGTGGGCCGTCAGATCTTAAGTGACTACGGACGGATCTGATTAGCCCGTACCCTTTCGATAAGTGATCTAATCCTATCCGCTAGGATTTGATCGAACGGCTACTAAACGCCTCGCCGGAGATTGGCGACTCCAGCGACGGCGCGCGGCGGCGGCACGTCAGGTGAGCGGCGTTCCGGCAGTTCTAGAGGGGTAGGGGAAAAGGTAGTCTTACTGAGGGCTTGCGGTGGTCTCGGCGATCTGGTCGGTGGTCGTGATGGAGAGAGGGGAGCTCCGCTGCGCTCAGTATTCCTCGCCGGAGTGGCGTCGACGCAGAGATCACGGCCACGAGACGGTGGCGTCGATCTGGTACACGAGCAGACAAGAAAAAGGGTTAGGGGGAAACGCCTGGTTCTGCACGGTCTAGCAGTGGTCGAAAAGGAGCGGCGGGAACCTTGCCCTCACCGGAAAAGCTGTCAGACGGTGGCGGTAGAGGAGTTCGCCGGACTTGGTCCGTGTCGTCGATCTGGGGCAAGAGAAAACACGTGGCTCAGTCAGTAGGTGCGCTAGGACATGGTGAAATGGATGGGACAGAGGGGAGGGTGACGGGCGGCCTGGACTCACCGGAATCGTCGCCGGAGTGCCGTCAGTGAGCGGCGTTCGAGCTCAAAATTTCGGGAGCCTGGGGGCTCTCCCGGGGTGGCGACTGGGGGAAAAAGACGAGGAGGGGGTGAGGATTAAGTAGGAGTAATCGCTGGGGGGATTTACTGCGAGAAACGGCCGGAATCGAATCGATTCGAAAACGGCTGAGAAGGGGGGGTTGCTCGACGGCGGGGTTGAAGACGACGGGATGGTGGGGTGACGTGGCGTGGGGTCGGCTTGTCAGCGGGAGGGGGTAGGTTGCTGGGGCGTGCAGAAAAACAGAGAAGAGGAGGAGTGGCCCGGGTGGGCTATTGGGCCAGATTGGGCCAGATTGCTGCTGCTGCTGTTTGAATTCTTTCCCTCCCTTTTCTTTTTCTATTCGAATTTCTTTTCTAGTTTTTGTTTGAATTAGCAAATGTGCTCCAAAAAGTCTCAAAATTTCACCAAATTTTTGGAGGACAAGTCTAATGCAATGTAGTACATGCCATGCTGATTTGAATGCACTAATGATGATTTTCAAATGAAAAAAATTTGGGATGTTACACGAAATCCCAGCGCTCTCTCTTCCCACGAAACACAAGTCCATAACCATAGGCATTGCCGAGATCACCCCTCGTCATAAGGGATTTGAGATAAGATATTGTCTTTATATGTTTCAACGTAATTTTTCTCGACACTATTGGTCACCGGATTATGATGCTATGACCACCATGCTCGTAGTGAATGGTTGCTATCCGAATTGTGCACAATTACTGGGTAATACTTTATGGGTTTTTTTAAAATGGAAATAGTTAGCAAGCCAATAGGATCAGAATCCAAGTGTTCCCAACATTTAAAAAATATATTGTCATACCACGAATATACCATCATGCAAGTCTTACATGTGTAGGAGTGATATTTAGTAATCTATCAACAAATGTATATTACTTGGTAACCAAGTGATATAATATGTCTATAACGATATAAGAAAGTGACTATAGCCTAGCAACTATTTAAAGAGTCCTTTTTTTGGGAACTATCGAAAGAGTTATAGAAACCTAGTAACATGATTTCTAGTTTTGAAGATCCCGTCACTAATAATTCAACCGTGCAAATGAATCTTGACATTTATATATGGTTCAAGAGATAAAACCTTATAAAATTTACAACCAAAACGAATCATTTCATTGGTTACATGGCTAGATGCATGGTAGAACTTTGCATCTGGGGCTTTTGTGTGACCAAAAGGCTTCACCGAGCGTTGAGATGGTTTTGTCAAATTGCGTACCCTCAACTCTGCCTATGATTCAATGACCCCTAATAAGAATTTATGTGTTAGACGATATCCAGATTTTTTAAGAAGATAACCCCCAACCCCCATGCGGAGGAGCCACAACGCTCGGGGACTACGACACCGGCATTCGTCCCTCCCTCTCTCTCTGCTGCTCCTCTCTCCGCCGCCGCCCGAGGTGGCACCAGGAAAAGTCTGGTCGGCACGGCGGCGGAGGCATCTGCTGGGGATGACCACGGGGGAAGCAGGTGGCGCCTCCTCTCCTACGATGGTGGTAGTGGTGCAGGGCGACAGCGGAAGTTTGAGTGGGTCGATATCGGGTGCGGTGGTGTCGCCTTGGGCCTAAGCGGTCTCATTTGGTATTTCGACGGCTGGGGCGCTCAAGCATCTCCTCCTGCATGCGCTGATCTACGGTGGTGACCTTACCAGATGGGTGTCGGGCCAGCAGACCTGGACATGGTGGCGGTGTTCTCCTCCTCCGGTGGTGGACGACCACGGTGGGATCTGGTGTGGGGGATCTTGGGATCTCACACCGATCTCTGGCGGTGAAGATCCAGTTGGCGACGAGGTTGGGGTGATATGGCAGTCGGTGAAACCCGCGCGTGGACCATGATCTTGGCGGACGATGGAGGCATCGCTACCTTGTTGGAGGCATCGTCTTTGTTGGTCTTGTCAGTTCACTTGGGTTGCTGGGAAACCCCAAATCTGGGTCTCCTAGATCATATGATGGTGGCTCATGGCATCGATACCCCTCCTGAGGGCATCATTTTTGGAGTTGATGTTGGCTAGAGGTCAGGCCACTGCTGCGTCTCTAGGGAAAATCCTAATCTGGTTTCTCGGATCGGGCAATGGTGGCGCTGCGGTGTCGTATTCTCTCTTGGGAACATTGCTTGTGGAGCAGCGCTGGATGGTAGGGACAGGTGGTGGAGAGATTTCATCTTGCACAAAGACCCTGGTGGAGATGTCAAGTCATGCCTAACCGCTAGGTGCTACGCTCGGTCATGCCTGTTTCGGTAGGTGCTACGCACGATAGATCTTCCGGAAGTCTCTAGTTGCACCGGTTGGCAGAACTCGACAGCATGGTACCGAGTGGTGTCGGTGGCAATCGCTGAAAGAACATTTTCTGGTCCTTTATGGTTTTGTGTGTTAGACAACAACATTAGTGATAATCTAATCATGTGTTGAATGCTGCAGATTCAATTGTGTTAAATACATGTCAGCATCGACCCCTCAAAATAAAAAGAAAAGAGATCGCTGTGTTTTTTGCTCAACCGATGAGCTCTAGGCTGGATAATTTAGGCGGGGTTATTCAAATAATCCCACCCCCACAATCGGCTAAGGAATTTTTCGCGACCAGATGCACGAGCCTAAGTAGAGGGGCGAATTATTGGCCAGAGATTTTACCATGGACGGAGATTTCAAGGGGCCGGATAATCTGCCCCCAACTTAGGCCGGATAATCCACCCCTAGTAGGCTCCAACGGCTACATTTTGGGAGGGGGTATAAATACCCCTCCCCTTCTTCAACCTCAAGATGCTTGATGATCCACAAGTATAGGGGGTGTATCGCAGTATTTTCGATAAGTAAGAGTGTTGAACCCAACGAGGAGCAGAAGGTGTTGGCTAGTGGTATGGATCAGGATTCTCTACAAATACTTAGCAAACGGATTTTTAGGGGTTTTCGATAAAGCAAGTAAACAAAGTACGAGTAAATAAAAGACAGTAGGAATAAATGCAGCAAGTGGCCCAATCATTTATGCAGCAAAGGACAAGCCGGTTGTATTACTTAAGATGACCAAACGTTCTTGAGGACACATGGGAAGACTGTCAAATGCTTTCGCTTCATATAGTCGATTAATCCTCTTTAGCTTGCTAAGTGTTGTGTGGGTGAACCTGTGCTAATGTACCGCCCCATCCAAGACTAATACATACTTGTGATTATATCCTTTGCAAACATCCGTAAGTACAAAAAAGTAATTAAGGTAGAAACCTAACCACAGCTTTAAACTCTAAGACCCTTACGTCCCTTGTGCAGTGGTTTTCTAACGGGGGTTCAGGTTTCTGTCACTCCGGCAACCCCTACGATTAGTAGCCAAATACACAATGCATTCCCCTAGGCCCTTATAGGTGAAGTGTCATGAAGTCAACGTTCACATGACACCACTAGAAGAAGTACACCACAACTTAAATAACAATCTATTGAATCTTTCTCAACGCAACTCCACTACTAACAACAAGACTTCTCCCATGTCTTCAAGAACAAAACGAACTATTCACAAGGCATCATATGGATCATGATCAGAGATGGAATAATGAGGTATAATAATCTGAACATAAACAATAATTCAATGGTTCACTCAATAGCATCAACTACAAAGAGTAATCAACACCGGGAAAGTTTTCCCTATGAACTATGCAAGATTCAACGCAATTGTTATAGAAATATGGAGATGGTGATGAGGGTGCTGATGGTGATGATCCCGATGAAGTCCAGCTTGATAGTGGTGTTGATGGCGACGATCTCCCCTCTCCGGGAAGGAATTCCCCTGACAGAAATCTGTCTGCCGGAGAGATCTTTCTCTCTCGGTGTTTTCCGCCCCGCAGAGGCGGCGGAATCTTTCTGTGGTTGCTCCCCGAGTCTTAGAGTTTCGTGGGGATGATATACGCCAGAGGAGAGAGGCTGGAGTGGGATAGGGCGGCCACACCACCTCTAGGCGCGGCCTGGGCCTGCCCGCGCCATGGGGTGGTGTGGGCCCCCTGTGGCCCACCTCCACTCCATCTTCTGGCATCCTGAGTCTTCTGGAAAAATAGGATTTTCCATATATTTTCCCAGATTTTCTGATCTTCGCGAATTTTGCCTCCAAACAGCACATTTTCTATCAGAATCCTGACTACAGCGGTCCATGCTCCAAAAGTCATCAACCATGCAAAAATAGATGAAATAACATAAGTATCACCTCTCAATACGAAATATATCAATGAATAATACTGAATTAAGACATAGAATAGTGATGCAAAATGGACGTATCAACTCCCCCCAAGCTTAGACTTCGCTTGTCCCTAGGCGAAACTGAGCTCAATAAACATGACCTCGGGTTTATGGAGTGAAGAGTCGATAAAAGAATACGGACAAGAAGCATCACATTCATCAAATACATAGATCATAATAGAAGACAACTCACTATTATATAACTCAACTTGTAATGAGTAAAGGAAACACAATAAAGATACATAAAGTGAACCAGAATTGGTAATGGCAAACTTAGCTCTTGTCGAAGAATAGTTGATAATTTGCTGGAGTTCACAAATAGTTGGTTTTTCAATGAAAGCTGTCAAAGTAGTAAACATCAAGATAAGAGCAACGTGCAAAACAAGGAACATAAGAAACATGAATGCATAAATCATCATATGAATGAATGAAACACATCAACTCAAAGTACTTGCTGAGATAGAAGGGAATAGGTTTACTGACTCAACTACAAAATAAAAGAAGTGCCCTTCGCAAAGGGAAGCATGGATTGCAAGTCTCATAAAGAGCTCCCAAAAATTATGATACTTACTAGCTTTCAGCTCTCATTGCCCCTATCATAGGCATCTTTAGGTGATTAAGGTGAAAGTGAGGTCCAATCTGAGTTATATGCTTGACAGACTATAAACTGAAAATCCCAAGTCCCTTGAGTACGAGGGCCGCTCCTCATGCTACTCAACTTTAGTTACCGGTAAGTTCTTATCATCGTAAGTATGTGCGTATCATTGAGAACCGCCAACGGGGTACCCCTTGCCCAATGATACGGAAGAATCCCCATATCAAAATGACAAGGCAAGCATACAATGAGTATCTCAGCAATCTTCTTATTTACCATGGAAAAATGGTGCTTTTTCTCTCTTTCCTCTTTTCATAGTATCTCTTTTTTTCTTTTTTTTCTCAATAGCTATCTCTCTCTTTTTTTATAAGAAGAATGCTTCATAGATATTATTATGGTTACGTTGCAGGTTTCCACCATGTCAGCATGGATTAGACCAGCGGCCCAGGCGTTTCTCTAAGACACATACATAACTCCATGGACTTACAAGCTCCCCTTTTATTTTACACCGATGACATCCGCAAACAAAAGAGCAAGGTATCAACTGGGTATATATTTACAAGTGTTGAAAGTGTTCCCCGTGACAACATGGTTCTGCTAATCCCCAGCCTATAATTTGCAAGCATATAACTTTCATGGAGAGTTCACAATGGTTCAGGTTTATTAAGTGCAAGAAAGTAAAGTGTGCCATCAAGTTCGTGAGAGCTTTAATCACTAATTTTCGCATAACAAGTTTAATTTGGGAGGTAGACAAAACAAGAATTTACTTGGAATAGCAATAATGCTACTAGGTAGGTATGGTGAACGCAAATGGCAAGGGTTTTGGTTTAAAGGAGTAGATGCACGAGAAGAATACCCTCTCAGTACAGGTTTTTGGCTAGCAAGGCTGGGTAGCAAGTATAAGAGTTGAAGGAAACAAAAAACATACAAGTGATAAAGACAAACATGCAATCTTCCTTGAAAGCACAAAAGATCTTAACTAGAGAATACTAGATTTATGAGCAAATCAAGAAAGAAAGATGATGGAATTATTTTTCTCTAGAGTATTTCTATCGTTTTCTTTTCAACTCTCAAAAAGGTGTTGCTACTGACCGAGCCAGGTTTGCCAAAACCAACTAAATTAACTCAATGATCCCAAAGTGCTACCAATACTAACAACAAGATCAATCATATAACCACGAATTGAAAACTAACATAAGCTATGCAAAAAGAGTGAATGATAGAACTTCTCATTAATATTCCATAATGGAAACTCACACCAAGGGACACAAATCTAACGAGAGAGGGGACACTTCCATAATGCAAACCATACTACATAATAACTCCACTATTCATGATATGACTCTACTAATAAGGTAAAAAGATAGAAGATAGTGATACGGCACTCCCCCAAGCTTGGAACAAACCAAGGGGATGCCAAACCTGATGACGAATTACTCCTTCGGTGGTGGTAACCTCTTGATGAGCTCTTTGATCAATTTCCCAAAGTCCTCAATCTCGAAGGTGAGAGTACGAATCAACTCCGAGTTGTGCTCAATACGGCCCATAATCATTTCAGTTTGTGGATCCCAGCTCTTGTGATTCTTTTTCCATTCTTCCCACTTGGAGTCTTCTTTTCCTGCATGGTTATGGGTAAAGGTATGGAAGGTATTCTTGGTGTTCGGAGAAGGTGTCTATGGTGCCAAGCGGTGACGCGGAGGCTTCCCTCCAGTTGACATCCGTGCAGTCCTTCTGATCCTGACAGGGTTCGCCACCACTCCAATGCTTGCAATGGTAGTGCCGGTATGCGGGTGTTGTCCTTGCTCCTCTTCCCCTTCACTCTTGATCTCCTTCTCCTTCCTGGGGTCTTGGAGGTCTTCCTCCATAGGCTCCTTCCCTCTATCCTTGGCGGACACCATGGTGCTTCTAATCTTTCAAACAGTATGTCCTGGCAGAAACAGATCGAAACAAAAATACGACGAAAACACGATATACGAACCTCGGGGGATCCGGGGGGGTTATATATTACGAAGTTTCATGTCAAAAGGAAGGTACTGGGAGAAAACGGGTCAGAGGCGGAGTCCGGAGTGGCCACACCACCTGGTGGCGCGGCCAGGGGAGGGCCCGCGCCACAGGGTGGTGTGAGCCACCCTGGCTCCATTTCCGTCTCTTTTTCGCTTCGTAGCTTTCCTTATTGACTGAAAACTGCAAAAATATAGTTGGATTGTATTTTCGCGGAACTTTTCTTACCAGAACTGTTACCTATTTGAAAACAGACTCTGCAGGTCTCTGAATTTGGTATTTAGTGGATCCTTCCGGAGTCATCTCTTGAATATCATTAATATCTTCATCTTCATACACTTATTACTTGAGTCATAAAACCTTTCTCTTCCTTATTACACCATTATCTTCACTTCCTGGAAATTTCTTTCACATAAAACTTCACATTGTTCTTATTAGCAACATTAGTATAAGTGAAGTGATAAAACCTTTTGAGTCCAACTTCAACTAAAAACCATCAAAACATAAGCTATTATAGCAACTCCTTCCGAAGACCCAAAATGAATTCAAAAAGGAAATCGATTAAAGAAGCAAATGCAAGAGTGGCAAAATCTGTCAAAACAGACCAGCAGGTAAAGATCAATTTTTTCGAAAACCTTATGTTGCTCAAATCAAAAAGTGCAAAACTAACGAAAGTTAAATAACAACCTGGGGCAGAAGCACAAACAATTAAAGCTCAATCCGACATACAGAGATCTCTCACAAAGTTTTACGGTGAAGCACAAAAATCTATTTCGGGACTGCAACTTCCCCAAATCTTACTTCTCTCTCATTAGAGGTTGATCTTGACACAAAAACCAAACAAAACGGATAAAGAGCGGTTATTACTGAAGTAATAACTTCCAAGACTCAAAGATACAAAAACAAACTAAAATCAAAAACAAATTGGGTTGTCTCCCATAAAGCTCTTTCTTTATAGGGATATGGATTGAAGTGAAAGAGAGCATTAAGAACCAAAAACACACACACATTTAAGTCTAACCCACTTTCTATGCAAGGGGATTTTGCAAACAAACAAGTTATTGAAACCAAAGGCAACTTGTATAAGAAGGCAAAAGAAGTGCAACATAAAAACTTTCAGCATAAAACGAGGAAACTTGATATTATTGAGATACACAAGAACACTCTTTCCTCTTTCATAGTAACTTTCAGTATCATGCATAAACTTAACAATATAGCTATCACAAGTACCATCATAGCAATGATCACTTATTCTAATAGAAAACACAGGAATACTAGCTCTCATAACACTAATATGTGAAACAATATTAGAGGTATCCTTACAAAGGATAGTGTGTCCCTCTTTTTCATATTTAGCAACAAAGTCTTTCACATTTGCTACAATAGGTTCATCAACCATTTGTTTATCAGGTTCAACAGCTTTATTCATACTTTCATCTACCATACTAGCCATCATAGAATGTTCCTTTACCTTAACTGGAAAAGGCATTTTCTCAATATAAGGTTTAGGTAAAACATGATTAGCAGTATAAACTTCAGTATTTCTTGCAGGAACACTCTTAGCAATATATTTATAAGGTTCATGATACTTATTCCACTTCTTTTTAGGCACTTCAATGTAGGAAGCAAAAGCCTTAAAATAAGAAGCAATAGCTTGAGAGTCTAGACCATAAGCATTTTTAATATTTTGAAAGTCATCAGTTCCCATAAAAGATTCAATGCATTCATAATCATAATTTATACCTGACTTTCTACCTTTGTCATTCTCCCAAGCTTCAGCATTGTCTTGAATACGATCTAGAAGGTCCCATTTAACTTCTTCTTCCATGCGAGTGAATGATCCAGCACAAGAAGCATCCAATAGATCCTTATCATGAAGATAAAGTCTTGCATAAAAGTTATTGATAATAATATTGTTAGGGAGCTCATGAATAGGACATTTGAGCATTAGTAACTTCAATCTCCCCAAGCTTGAGCTGTACTCTCTCCATCACGAGGCCAAAAGTTGTATATTTGATTCCGATCTTTGTGAATCTCACTAGGAGGATAAAATTTGGAATAAAAGAGAGGTACTACTTCCTCCCATTCAAGAGATTGACCATTCTTTAGCAGCTTATACCATTCCTCAGCTCTTCCTCTTAGTGATAATGAGAATAACTTCTTATTTACTTGATATGTTGTAATACCTACACACTTGAACAACCCGCATAATTCATGTATAAAGAGCAAATGATCACCGGGGTGGACATTTCCATCTCCAAAATAGTAGTTATCCATAACACGATCAATAATTCTTGTAGGTATCTTAAAAGTATCATTTTCAGCAGGTGGTGGTTCACCTACTAACTTAGCAGTGGTAGTAGCATTACGAAATAAGAAACTAAGTGAATTATCCATATTGAAATAAAGCAACTCGCAGAAGTAAACAATACTCACAGTAGAAGTTTCCTTTACCAGTTCCACTCTCCAATAGCGCTTCACTCCCCAGCAACGGCGCCAGAAAATAGTCTTGATGACCCACAAGTATAGGGGGTGTATCGCAGTATTTTCGATAAGTAAGTGTCGAACCCAACGAGGAGCAGAAGGTGCTGGCTAGTGGTATGGATCAGGAATTATCTACAAATACTTAGCAAACAGATTTTTAGGTGTTTTCGATAAAGCAAGTAAACAAAGTACGAGTAAATAAAAGACAGTAGGAATAAATGCAGCAAGTGGCCCAATCCTTTATGCGGCAAAGGACAAGCCGGTTGTATTACTTAAGATGACCAAACGTTCTCGAGGACACATGGAAAGACTGTAAAATGCTTTCGCTTCATATAGTCGATTAATCTTCTTTAGCTTGCTAAGTGTTGTGTGGGTGAACCTGTGCTAATGTACCGCCCCATCCAAGACTAATACATACTTGTGATTATACCCCTTGCAAACATCCGTCAATACAAGAAAGTAATTAAGGTAGAAACCTAACCACAGCTTTAAACTCTAAGACCCTTACGTCCCTTGTGCAATGGTTTCCTAACGGGGGTTCAAGTTTCTTTCACTCCGGCAACCCCTACAATTAGTAGCCAAATACACAATGCATTCCCCTAGGCCCTTATACGTGAAGTGTCATGTAGTCGACGTTCACATGACACCACTAGAAGAAGTACACCACAACTTAAATAACAATCTATTGAATCTTTCTCAACGCAACTCCACTACTAACAACAAGACTTTTCCCATGTCCTCAAGAACAAAACGAACTACTCACAAGACATCATATGGATCACGATCAGAGATGGAATAATGAGGTATAACAATCTGAACATAAACAATAATTCAATTGTTCACTCAATAGCATCAACTACAAAGAGTAATCAACACCAGGAAAGTTTCCCCTATGAACTATGCAAGATTCAACGCAATTGTTACAGCAATATGGAGATGGTGATGAGGGTGTTGATGGTGGTGATGATGATGATGATGATGATCCCGATCAAGTCCAGCTTGATGGTGGTGTTGATGGCGACGATCTCCCCTCTCCGGGAAGGAATTCCCCCGGCAGAAATCTGTCTGCCAGAGAGATCTTTCTCTCTCGGTGTTTTCCGCCCCATAGAGGCGGCGGAATCTTTCTGTGGTCGCTCCCCGAATCTTAGGGTTTCGTGGGGATGATATACGCCAGAGGAGAGAGGCTGGAGTGGGCCAGGGTGGCCACACCACCTCCAGGCGTGGCCTGGGCCTGCCCGCGCCATGGGGTGGTGTGGGCCCCCTGTGGCCCACCTCCACTCCATCTTCTGGCATCCTGAGTCTTCTGGAAAAATAGGATTTTCCGTATATTTTCCCAGATTTTCTGATCTTCGTGAATTTTGCCTCCAAACAGCACCTTTTCCATCAGAATCCTGACTGCAGCGGTCCATGCTCCAAAAGTCATCAACCATGCAAAAATAGATGAAATAACATAAGTATCACCTCTCAATACGAAATATATCAATGAATAATAGTGAATTAAGACATAGAATAGTGATGCAAAATGGACGTATCAATGCTCGTCCTACACCTCAAGAACCCAAATAGCCGAGCCACCAAATCAACTATATCTCCTCCTCCAACCACTCAAAACCGGTGATCTTTGGGGAATCGAAGGAGAAGACCTTGATCTACATCTTCACCAAAGCGATTTGATTTTCCCCCTCATTCACTTGAGGGAATTCATTCTAGTGTTTCCTTTGTAAACCCTAGTTGTTGATTTCACCTTGCTAAGTTTGCCTAGTGTTGTGACAGTTTGTTGTGATAATTGGGAGCCCCCAATTCCGTTTGTGGATGCGTTCCCCAAGCTTGTTGTAAAGGCGTCGGTTCCCGCCTCGAACGGTATCGATAGTGAAAAGTGAATCAACCCATTGTGGCGAGGTTCACCGGAGAATAGGATGAGGCCTTTTATGGCGTGCCGATCTTAGTACCGCACACCCCTCCAACACAGACGTACTTCCCCTTAAAAGGAAGTGATACGTCCATAACATATCTATAATTTTTGATGGTTTTATGCTAATAATATGTTTTTGACACTCTTTTTTGTATAAAATTTATGATGTATTTGGACTAACCTACTAATAGTTGCAAAAGTGCACAATGTTCTTGTTTTACACTTTGATGTGTAGGAATTACCAAGAATACAAGTGGAAACATTGTTGGAGTCAAATTGGAATTTTTCCAGAAATCTGTCTCCGAACTCTTTTTGAAGATGGTCACGTTTCGGGTCTAATACAGCGTAAAACGGAAAACCCTTCAACCACAAAGTTGTTGGAAATTTCACGACAAACGTTCTGGATATAAAATTTAGCTGATTTCGAGTTCGGACGAGCCTTTTAGGCCTGATTTACTGCAGCCCAAGATAGGGTGACGGGAATCCGAGAAGCTATATAAAGGGAGGAAACTTAATTCGCTCAAGGCATCTCTACCCATGAATTTGCAGCCACCAAAGCCACGTTTTGCCTCCCCCATGGATACCATCTCCATGGGGGAGGGCTCCCAAGAAGCCATGAAGGAAGGGGCTAAGGGGAGGTGCTCCCCCATGATACCGGCAGCGGGGAAGGAGTCCCCCGCGTCGCCGCCGGCGCCGCCACCGCCCTCTTCACCATCTTCACCACCATCTCCATCACCTAATCCTCCTAGTATGTAGCGGTTCATCCTCCCACACATCTCTATACCGTCCTATGTAAACATGGTGTTTGATGCTATAAGTTATAATCTTATGATCTATGTCATGTTTGCGTAGTTTCTTTGTTCTTAGATTGAATGGTTCAACGCCTTTGGTTCATTAGAGTTGTATGTTGATATGGTACAGTCCTTTGGTGTCCATTATATTTGTGCGCGCATGGATTAAGCATCATAGGATTTATAGTATGTGTAGAAGGAAGGGGAGTTCTGCCGGAGTGACAGAAACCTGAGGACGCGAACCGGAACATTGCACGTATGGGAGTAAGAAGACCATTAAACTTAAGGATATGGTTGGGGAAACCGTAATGCATTGATTAGTACTTACGGATGTTTGCTAACAATCTAATCATATAGTACATGTAATTCCAAGTAGTGAAGCGCATGTATATTTAGCCTCTCCCACATAGAAAACTGCATCGAAAACAATGAACCTGATCTATTCGCTATTTAAACTTGGACAAAGCCACCACAATTACCACCACTATTCCACACTCATGGTTCTGTTAGTTTAGTGTATTTTATTGCTGCAGCAACTAGCTTTACTTTCTTGTTATTTATTATCATGCAAAGCTATCTCTATTACTCGTATTGTTGCTCTAGTTTTATTTCCTAGATAATGCAAACGTTTAGTGTGTGTAGAGTTGTATCAGTGGTTGATAGAACTTGAGAGAATATTTATCCTACCTTTAGATCCTCGTTGGGTTCGACACTCTTACTTATCAAAAAGGCTACACACGATCCCCTACACATGTGGGTTATCAGGAAGAAACTGCTGTAAATCATATCATGTGTCTCTGCATGCTCCACTCTTGGTTACCACCGCTTTTTACTTGTATCTTGTCTCTTGTTAGTTGTTAGTTGTTAGTTTGTCATATATATATATAGGTAAAATTCACCTTACTTGCAATATAGAGAATTTATCTTTATGTCTAGCCTAAATTCAAAAAGAACTAAAATTTGAAGTAGCATCTATTCACCCCCTCTAGGTGCCCATACGATCCCTTTTCTGTTGGTTTGCCCTTCCTGTAACAAAAGACACAGTTACTGATATTTGGGCATCGCCCGGTCGGAAGGGATACAATCAAACATGGTTGTCCTTCCCGTGTTACAAAAAGACCGCTAACTTCACATTACATAAATATATATTGGCCTAATCAAACATATCTAAGTTACTAAGCTTCCTCCTAGTCACCAGAGGAGATGTCGATGATGTCACCGTCGGTTTCTGATGCATGTGCATCGTCGGAGCCTCCTCCGTCCTCTTCAGAACCTAATACATCTGCATCGTCGGAGCCTCCTCCGCCCTTCCTAGAGCCTGATGTCTTGGCGTCATCGGCGAAAGGCTTGTTGGTGCCCAACGACACACCCAATTCCCAGGCGGCCTTGTGCTTTCCCGCGATGACCATCCAAATCGCCACAATCTCGTTGAACCTGCTGTAAGGAAACTGCGGACATGTCATTGTGCGGCCGGCCTTCTTCTTACCATTATTCTTGGCTCACAGCCTTGCACGCACCCGGTCGTCGCAGAGTGTCTCGGAGGAATCCTCCACGACCTGATGCACTACTTCTTCCTTACGCCGCGTTGACGCGATGGAGTCCTCCACCACCATGTGCTCCTACAAGTTCTCCGCAAGCAGCCCATCCAGCTCATCCGCCTCTGCACCATGCTCCCCCTCCTCCTCTGGAGCATGCTCCTCCTCCGAATCATACCCCGGCAGGTTGATCACTCTTCCCCTAGCACGGTGCTGTGAGGAATGCTCCTCCTCACCATCTGTCGGCGTGAGATCGATGTACACGAGAGTGGATTCATAGGGAGGCATGGTGTCAATGAGACAGGCTACCGGCGGGAAGATTACGCGAGGCATTTTATAACGAGGGGAAAGGGCACGAGAAATTTGAGACTTCGCATTTCGAACGAAAATGGTAAAGCGGTAAGAAACGGAACAACCTAATTTTTTGCAAACGGTTGTAACAAAGAAAACAAACCATGTGTGATCGAGATCATCCCAAATAATTTTTTCATAGATCACCGTCGGCGATAGGAAAACATCGCAAAAGGTTTACTGATGCTGAAACATGTGCCCAATTATACATGGAAAGTAATCTACTTCTCGTTCTTGTAGTTGGAGCTAGGGGCTTTGTCTTCGCTGGCAGCGGCGATATTGCCAACCTTCGCCGCATGCTCTCTGTCTTCCTCGTGTTTCTTCTTGACGAAGTACTCTAGCAGCCTCGCCTGCTTCTCGAGCATCTCCTCCTCCTCCTACTCGGCCTTCCGCTCAGCCTTATCCCACCATTTGAGCTATGGAGAATCATCTTCGGGAGTCGAAGTCACCGCGTCCTCGTCGTCCTCCAAATTGACTTCACAGTCATCGTCCATGGAGGTTCATCCGAAATACGAGGGGGGAGCCTCCACCGTGTTTCGGCGGAGGGACGTGATGCTCCTCCTCCCCAAACTCTGTAGCTTGCTCCTCCTTCACCTTAGGAGAGTATTGCTCATCACGGCGGCACTTCGTCGACGGGCCCTGCCAGATGCAAGAAAAACAAGCGGTCTTCTTGCTGCGAGGCATATCGAACTGTGTGTTGTAGAGCTGGTGTTTGCCAAGAGAGGGCGGCGGTGCGGCTCTTTATGGAGCTCGTCTGGGAAGCTGCATCGTCCCTAACACGGAGGAAGAAGAAGAGGATATGTCCGTGTCTTACGGAATTCGAGAAAAGCACACTAAGATTTATGACTCGTCGTGTGAGAAAGTAAACAGAAAAAGAAACACTCACGACTCGAGAAAATGTAGCAAATAAGGGGCACACGTTTCCCAGAAAACAAATCGTGAGGGAAATTTCTCACCTAAGCAAACGGATCTAGCCTTTCCCATGGCGTGTTTCATATTTATTACGGTCCGAAAAAATGTTCAGTTTGTGACACCCCGCGGTGGTGCTTGCCTAGCCACGAGCAGACGGTCAAAAAATTCAATGTAACTGATCTAGCGCATCACACATGGAAATGACTTTTTCATGTGTGACCGGGGGTCTTAATAGGCCCGATGTAGGATGTACCAGTGAGTTGCGTATTGCTGTACGAGGAAACCTACCACGTCCGCACTAAGAATGCCACTGTGACTTGTGAGTGGACTAAAAGACTTGCAATTAATTTTTTCAAGGGATGTGCTCAATGCGTAACTTGAAATGGACCCCTGCATCAAAGGGTAATAATATAATCAAGAGAGTAACTGGCAAGAGAGTAACTGGTGGACTACTACCCTTTGGCGGGGAGGTTCGTGGCGGAGGAGGAGGATAGTGGGGAGGTGCGGGTGGCGTGCATGGGCGAGGGCGCGTGGTTCGTGGAGGCGGCGGCGGCGTGCACCCTGGAGGAGGTGAAGCACCTGGACCACCCGATGGCGATCCCCAAGGAGGAGCTGCTGCCGGAGCCGGTACACGGATAGATGGCAGGATCTAGCTTGATAGATGCATCAGGAGTGGCCCGGCTAGCTAGCTCTCCGAAAACAAACAGTATCGATCAACTTTCTTTCTGTTGCCTGGTCACACTTAAGCTCGATGATCGCACTAGCCCTAGACAAGGACCGGCAATCAACCGGTCATGCAAGTAAGCCTCACGATCCATCCATCACACATGAATAGTTCTCCGAGCAGCAGCTTGCATCGCACCCACCATCAATCGTACTCCATTCGTTTTTAAAATATAAGATGTTTTAGCTTTGTAAAATGATCCTACTTTTGTCAGAGAGTGCTGGTCTCCATGGGACATTAACGTCTAGAAAAATAAATGTGCTTGACATTTCACGGTATCAAATCAAAATGTAAAATTTAACGGCTATAATTTTAACAACCAAACATCATGTGCTTAAAAAAATCCTAGAGATAACTTTATAATAAAAGTGGAATAGTACCATTATCCTTTAACTATGTTTTTACATATATTTGTAGTCAATTTTTAAAAAATGATATGTTAATGACTTCTATAGTTTTGGATAGACTCAACACTACTCCATCCGTCCCAAAATAAGTGACTTGAGTTTTTCTAGATTCATATGTATCTAAACATGTTCTAATCCTAGATAGTATCTAGAAAAACTCAATTCACTTATTTTGGTACTGATGGAATAGTAAAAAAGAATCGTCCAACTGCTATATGCACCACATGCAGGAGCCAGGTTTGTGTGCCGTGCGCATATCGACATGTCGCTAGTTTAGTTAATTAGTAATTGCGCGAGGTTGTTGAGTCGTCGGTGAAAAGGGGCAAGCAACATTAGTTACAAGTGAGAGGAGTCAATCCGCCAGGGTAGCTTTCACCGGCAGAGAGCCAGAGAGTGGCATCAAGTGAGTTGCAGTTGTACCACACCACCGCGACTCATATCTTATCTGCTGTAGGTAACCCCGTAGCCGTGCGCCACAGACGCCTACCTTTGGAGCTAGCTAGCTACCACGCACTATTATTGCTGGGTTACTATGCTGCCACCTATTGTACCTTTCAAATATTATTTGTGCTCAATTTGTCATTTTTTGTAGCCGATCAGGTTGCATATTGCTCCAAAGTTCAGAAATGGTTTCAGAATATTAATCCAAATTTCAACATAATTTTCTGACCATTTAAGGAGAATCATGCGAAAACTTTGCTTGCCTCCCGAGTTTCAAAATCCTTTTTATATAAAAAAATCATATTTATAATATTTGAAACTGAAAATTTCTGAATGTTACTTCAATATCTACAAGCATGCAAAATCACAGCACTAAATTTTTTTGAACCTTGGGAAAGATGAAAAAGCTTACAAATATTAGAGTTTTGAAAATATGCATTGTTGACAATAGTCAGATCCATACTTATTTTAATTCTTGTGTAGCTCAGAAAATAAAAAACTTTAACTTTAAATTTTGCTCGTTTTGTCGAATATATTCTTTAAAAAATAAACTTGTAAACCAGATTTCAAAATTATAAAAAATATAAGAGTCACTAGATCTCGGGAGCCGCTCGGTATCTATTATATACTAAAAGCAATATAAGGATGTTTTTCGAGCCACTACGTTGATCCACATCATCAAAATTATTTATGATAGTTAGATCTAAAACTTACGGCTTGGATTTAACTGGAGACTACGTAACATGCAAACGTACTTTGTGTTCGCCGGACACGTTTGTTCTTTTGATAGTCACGTACGTGGGCGTCGGAAAAAATAAAACTGCCCACACGGATCGGTAGGTCCTAAAGAGTCCATACATGTTACGCTAGCAACCCGTTCAAAAAAAGATGTTACGCTAGCAAGACAAAGATTCATTTGCTGCCTAGCATCCGTCGGATTTATCCCCATGCTGGCAAAACTGTCGGATTTATTTGACCCGCGCGTGTGTATATATGCCCGCATGGTGGTTCGAAAGTACTAGGCCGTGAGTCATTTGCAAGTTTGAATATATGTTCTATAATCTAAAAAATAAAGATCCATGCATGATAAGGGTGTTGTGTTCCAAGTTTCTAACTATAGCGAACCTCCTCTTATTAGGCCAAGGTCCAATTTACTTCCTGAGATGGCACGTGGAGGTCGCCCAAGAGAAGTAGTACTATTAATTGGAAGCAAAGTGTTGACAATGCTGCGTACAGCCCCGCGAAGAGTAGCCAAAGGTTCTGCACTGGTATGTTGGGGGTTCACTTCATGTCGTTTGTGGATTGTCCATTCCATTATTCAGGACTTAATGAGGTGGGCCGAGTCCAGAATATATTCTAAATCCACACAAAATTTTCAAGTTACATTTGATTTTTCGCCATCTCTATGTTGCAGTGACGTAGTTCAGATTTTTTTTGGCTTATTTACATGTTAGAGTTAATACGGCTACAAGAACTAGCTGCATAGGCAATTATTTTTTCATTCTATCAATTGATGGTTATCTTCCATTCAGTCAGAGGCATGAGATTGTTCTTATCTTAGTAACCATCAACGAAATACTCCATGTGCATTTGCACCATCGGGAACCCAGTTACATAGGTATAATAGTTGTGGCATGTGCAACAAATTAATCTGCAGGATTCAAAAGGTAAATTTCTTGGCATAATATTTTTCATCAAGATTGATATCTAAATTCTCGAAATTATAAGAGTTTCTTGACTTCATGTAAAAAGAGTGAAATTTATTTAGAACTAAGACAATAAACAATAAATGTTACACTATTTAGTGGAGGTTTTTTTGTTCTGGCATCTGTAGAGCATATATAGCATGCATTAAATAGTCATGGACACTTTCATGCGCTTGAAGTGGCAATAACATGGTTCTATAATATTCTTGGCATTACAATGGTGTCTCCTTCATTTCTTTCTTTCATATTTTATAATAATCTACTTATGTTTGCACAAAATATAACAAAATAACAATTTGCATATCTCTGCCTCATGATGCACATAAGATTTTGAATTTGATATGAGTATATACCAATTAATGTCTTCTTTACTAGTCAAAGATAGGAATAGCTTCCTTGTAGAGTATCAAGCTTCGTCCAAAGATTCAGAAAAAGTTGACGTTTTTGTATCCCTTTATCTTTGTGATAGTAAAATCTACTAAGTAAGTGGTTCTATGGCAATATTTTTATTTTTCTTCGTGCCATATTACATTAGCATGAGAACACTGAGAAGATGCAAAGCACAACCAAAGAAATCTAAGGAAAATGAGCACCGGAAAAGAAGTGATACAACGTAAATTAACAACAAATAGCAAGATGGTGATCAATGAAAATCCTCTGCTAGCAACACTTTCCAGTTTCAATGCTATTGTCAACAAATGGTCCTTCCTGCTTCCTATCTAGATATGATGACATATTCTATTAACTAGAGGTAGTGTCTTGCTATTTTAATTTACTAGAGAAATGATGTCTTCTGGTGGGGGCCTTGCCATTTTCTTTCTTAGATTAGCATGTTACACTTGCTGAGTCTGTTCAGTTTGCTATCTTACATCATTTAAAGTTGGTTCTTTACTCGGGTAACACCTAAATATGCCGAGTTTGGTGATGCTGCCTTTTTTTTCATTGTTCGGTATGTACCCGTGTTATGCAAAAAAAAATCTATAGGAGTTGCAAGAGTATATCTGGAAACTATCAGTTCAAAAGCCGCTTTACACTTATATTCTAGGACAATATTTGAAAATTATTGTTTGCACGGAAAATCTGAACTAAGGATATGAGTTTGTACTCTGTAATTTTATTTTATTTTACTTTCTTAATGGTATGAATATAATTATGGAATTGGTCTTTAATTGATACATACACCATCTAGATGGTGTGTCATTGAAACCGTTAAAACTTGAGGAAGTTATCCTATGTTGGAATTATGTTGTTCTAAGTGAATCTAAGATTTGTTTTCATTCCATGTTGTGAAGACACCAAGGTGGGTGCAGTTTTCAAAGGCGTAAGTTTGTACTATATGGTAAGGTTGCACTTTTCTAAATCATTGTTACATGTATTCATTATACAAGATGTCACATATATGTGTATAGAAATATCCCAACGAACATTGATGCCTGTTCAAACTTTAGTTTGAAGCAATAATTCACATAGAAACATTTAAATAAGTAGATTGCATAAAGATAAGCACACCTTATCAGAGAAAAAAAATAAGAATATACACTTTCACATTGTAACTCTTTTGTGAAAATTAGTGAATTCAACGACATGGTGTGTTACTGGTATTATAATTTCTATGTACCTATAACTAAATCAAGTTTTAAAATGAGATTTTTATAAGGAAATGCTTTATCAAATTATGTCTATTAAATTAATTAAAATGAATGAAATTAGTACAAAATATTCACGACAAAATATATGGTATGGTTACAAATAAAGTTCAATTTTTACCATTTTAGGAGTATTTGTGTGTAATATAAACACAATGTATCAATAATTTAGATCATTAAAGATGATGCCCTCGCATTTGCGAGGGCCACCTTTCTAGTTACGGACTTAAAATAATAATCTCACGTTGAACTGTTAAGTACCTCTGCTTCAAAGATTTTTTTTCAAAAGTGAAACTACGTAACGTTTGATCAAGTTTTTAGAAAAAACAATCATGTCAAATGGAGGTGCCTAAACTAGATCAACATATTGGCGCAAAAAAACCTAGATCGATATAGTTGCCTTAATTTTTGACAACTTGGGAAAGTCCAATACAATGCACCAGTTAGAAAAAACAAAAGTAAAATTAGAACACCATAAAATTCTTAACGGTTTTGCTATTTCTCAGTCGACTGAGAATTTCTTAAGTCTCAGTCATCTAAGAAAAGTGCAACCGTCTGTTCAAAAAGAAGTGCAACTGAAATCCAGTTGTACTTTTCTTGCACTTTTCTGTTAGAAAAGTGCAACTGAAACGAGTTGCACATTACTTTTAACTACGGTTACACTTTTCTTAGGTGATTAAAACTTAACAAAATCTCAGTCGATTGAGACATAGGCAAACCCAATTCTTAATTAGTTTTAGAGAATATATTTTTTGCGAGAATAGTTTCAGAATCTTTGTGAAGGAAAAACGAATAATTCAATTCTCAACTTGTTTGCCGTGCAGGTGACGGAGTTCAGCTGCGGCAGCTTCGTGGTAGGCCTGATCTCGGTGCACACCATCGCCGACGGCCTGGGCGCCGGGCAGTTCATCAACGCGGTGGCCGACTGCGCGCGTGGCCTCCCCAAGCCCCGCGTGTCCCCGGTCTGGGCCCGCGACGTCGTCCCTGACCCTCCCCGCATGCCGGCGCCGCAACCGAAGCTGGAGCTGCTAAACCTCCACGGCCTCACCGTGGACTTCAGCCCGGACCACATCGCGAAAACAAAGGCCGACTTCTTCGTCACCACCGGGCAGCGCTGCTCCGCCTTCGACGTCTGCGTGGCCAAGACGTGACAGTACCGCACCCGCGCCCTCCGCTTCGCCGGCGGCGACAGCCCCGTCCACGTCTGCTTCTTCACCAACACCCGCCACCTCATGCTCGCGGGCGCGGGGGGCGGGTTCTACGGCAACTGCTTCTACCCGGTGACGGTGACGTGCGGGAGCGGCGAGGTGGCGGCCGGGGAGGTTGTGGACGTGGTGCGCGCGGTGAGGAACGCCAAGGCGAAGCTCGCTGGCGACGTGGCGCGGTGGGCGGTGGGCGGGTTCGCGCGGGACCCCTACGACACTACAGGAATAAACAGAGGCGCCGACGGCTGGCCCCCGTCGCACAGCGCCATTTTGCCGTCGGCACAGGCTGTGCTGACGGTAGCCGTCGGTGTAGTCCCCTCGCCGTAGCTACTTGTCGCCGTAGCCGCTCGGCCGTCGGCGTAGCGGTTCCCCCTCGGCATAGTCTTAAATTGGGCACCACGATGTCAGACGACGGCCGTTGGGTAACGGCCTAGCCCTGGAGCTACGCCGACGGCCAGGCCGTCGGCACAGGCCTTGGTAACGGCCCAGCCCTGGAGCTGCGCCGACGGCCAGGCCGTCGGCACAGGCCTAGATTATTTCAAAAAAAAAATTAATTTTTTAATTATTTTAATTATTTAACTCATTAATCTCACAGGAACATTTTTAGTTCTAAGTACACTTAATCTTAAGTCAAATTACACTCGTAGTCAAACTTCCCAATCGGTCACCTATCCTAACACTACTCTAGCCCTAGCACGCTTAACTTTTAAGTTCCTTCCATATGAGCTTTCAACAAAGAAATTAGAACTTATTGTTAATACTATGATATCTATCCTATTAATCATTAGACTATAATGTTAGACGTCATTATTTTTTTATATTCCATACAGTTATTTAAGTAAACAACAATGAATTAGTAATAATAATCTTGAATACAAATAAAAATAATTTATTTATTTATTTTGCTTTTTTCCATTTGATATTGAAAAATTTATATATACAAATCCGTAAATCGTAATTCGATAAATAATATATCTAAATCGATCAGAAAAATGAGATGAATACAAATATGATATTCCTATCATCTAATTAGTTATGTATCATATCTTTTTAACACTAGACCAACCGAAACTATGTTAGGATTCATGAAACACTCGTTTTTGGCACTCGAAAAATAGAAAATGGCTTTTTGGTGCGACGAAAAGGAAATCTTCCTCCTGAAATATTATTCTCCATCCCATGATGCACATGTATGCACAATATGGAAAAATTATCACAAACTATGACTTCATTCTAGCCATAACATTGGTCATTTGACCCGAAAATCAGGAAACCTCGAACGAGATAGGTCATTTTGTGAAGGTTTTTTTGAGACATAATCAATATACCAAGTTTGATATTTTTTTCTTTTAACTATGTTACATAATATGACACCACGCGAAGATTTCACATTGTTTGGATTGTTTTTGAATTTCTTATGCCCGTTTTAATCTATCGTCAAACTTTTTCGAACGGCGGGCACGAAGATTCTTAGTTCGAGGCTGAGACTCGCTAAACTTAAAGTGAATCTCTGATGAAACATCATATTGTGAAACTAAAAATAATTTTTGTAAAAAATCATGAGCATCCGATCATGTACTTGTAGTTCATATCTGACCCACTTTCTACCGATTCGGCAGGAATTTGTCTTTTTCACAAGGGATAGACAGAAATGTTTGAGATCCTCCTGTTAGCACATTATCCATGTAATGTGGTCTAGTATTTTTGAAAAATGTGGTGGTATCATTTTGAATCAGCCATTTGGTGGTTGCTTCACAAAACCGCTCGGTTTTTGCACTCGAAAAATGGAAAATGGCTTTTTGGTGCGATGAAGAGAAAAATTTTCTCCTAAAACATTGTTTGCCATCCCATGATGCACATGTATGCATAATATGGACACATTATCACAAACTATGGCTTTATTCTAGCCATAATATTGATCATTTGACTCGAAAGCCAAGAAACCTCGAACGAGATAGGTCATTTTGTGAAGGTTTTTTTGAGACATAATCAATATACCAAGTTTGATATTTTTCCTTCTAACTATTTCACATAATATGACACCACGCGAAGATTTTATATTGTTTGGATCGTTTTTGAATTTCTTATCCTGTTTTAAACTATCGTCAAACTTTTTCGAACGACGGACATGAAGATTCTTAGCTCGGGGCTGAGACTCGGCACAGACCAAATAATTTTTTCCAAAGAGATGTGCCGACGGCCAGGCCGTCGGCACAGCCTGGCTACCTAACGCCGTTTCCGTCGCCGTGTCTGAACTGGGGCTACGCCGAGGGTTGTACCTACGCCGAGGGCCACCGTCAGCACAACCCTCTCTACTGCCGACGGCCACGCTACACCGAGGGCTACCCTCGGCACCGTCATCTACGCCGACAGCCGTCCTACGTCGACGGTTGGGCTGGTCTGCTGGCCGGGAGAGGCAGCTACGCCGACGGCCCCGACATTTGGCCGTCGGCGTAGCCAGCCGGCCGTCGGCGCCTCAATTCTTTCCTGTAGTGCGAGCTGAGGTTCACGTACGACTCGCTGTTCGTCTCTGACTGGACGCGGCTCGGGTTCCTGGAGGCAGACTACGGCTGGGCCCGCCGGCCCACATGGTGCCGTTCTCGTACCACCCGTTCATGGCTGTCGCCGTCATCAGGGATCCGCCGGCGCCCAAGGTGGGGGCCAGGGTCATGACCATGTGCGTGGAGGAGGCGCACCTGCCGGAGTTCAGCGACCAGATGAACGCCTTCGCCTCCTCCGCAGGCAAGTGAAGTCATCGTCATAGAAGTGTGCAATACACCCAGTTAATTAATCAAGTGTGCAATACTACAGTGCAAGCTCTTCTACTAATTACAGTACTATAGGAGTACTACTACTAGTCATACCTGGCCAACGGGCCGTGCCGAACGCGGACCGGCACGCAGCACGCGGGCTTCGGCACGCCATGGGCCAGCCCAACACGCGGCTTAATGGGTCGTGCCTGGCCCGCGACCCGGCTGGGGCCGTGCCTGGGCCGCCACCTCAAGCCCATGTGCCGGCACGGCACGGCCCGTTAAGTGGTGGGTCGTTCCCGGCACGGCACACGGCTCGGTGGCACGGCACGACACGCGGCCCGCCAGGATGCTTTTGAATCGCGGGCTGGCCGGCTGGCACGCGCAGGAGCAGGGCACGGGCGCCAGGAGCGGGGCGGGCGGGCGGCAGGATTCAAAATTTGAATCGCTGCTGGCAGTGGCACGCGCAGCGAGGTCTGGGGCGAGGGCCGAGGGCGCGGGGCGGCACGTCCGGCCAAGGAGGAGGAGCGGGGTGAGGTGGCGACCTGGCGTGGCGACGTGGCGTCTGCTTTTTAAGCTGTTTGTCTCTTTTTAGGGGAAGTTTTGTCCTAATTAGATATATTTTTGAATTTTTGGCCGTTGGAGTGGGTAAATTTGTCCGAAATATGTCAAATTTTCGCTATAAATAGACCATCTCACCCCTCTCATTTCCCACACTCAAACATGGCTGATCCAAACCCCCCCCCCAACCAGCAGATTTTATTCGGCATGACTGACTTCGGCATTGATCCCTCTCAGTATAATTCCTATGCCCCTCCTATGAGCCCTCTCGTCGATCCCCACACCGAGTATACACAAAGTCCACATTTTCCATACTCGTCCCAAGTTCCTCCATTTTCACATTCCTCTCAACAATCTTCCACCAGCCAAAGCACTTCCAGCACCACTACCGGTACCAAGAGGCGTAAAAAAACCTCAGCGGTGTGGGATTTCTTCGACGAAGAAGAATTTGAGGAAGATGGTGTCATGAAGCTGCGAGCTATATGCAAGTGGCCCGGCTGCGGGAAGCCATTGTCCGCGGGGGGCAAAGGAGGAACCAGCCACATGTCGAGGCACATTGCCTCACACAAGAACAAGGATGAACAAGCCGCGATGATCCAGACGCGGATAGGATTTGCCCCCGACGGTACGATACATAATTTCGTCTATGACCAAGACAAACAGAGAAAAGGTCTTGCTTCGAATGATTTACCTCTAGGTTTTGGTGAATCTCCTGCTTTCATCGAATATATTCGAAAATTCCATACTCCTATTTTCTCTCCTGTTTCTAGACAAACCACATCTAGGGACATGAAAAAATTATGCAAAGATGGACTTAAGCAAATAAAAGATGATTTTACTACATGCACTTTTTCGGTGTCTTTAACATCTGATATCTGGAGCGGTAGGGCTAAGCAAGACTATATTAGTGTGGTTGCTCATTATGTTAACCAAGACTGGAAAATATTAAAGCGAATCATAGGATTCGAATTAATTGATGTTAAACATACTGGAGATAATATTGCTGAAGCTATAATCAAAGTTGTGGATAACTTTGGTCTCACGGACAAGATCTTTGCAGTAACTTTGGATAATGCTTCATCAAATACTAATGCAATGAATACCCTTGGTCCTGTATTTGGCACATATGCTCAATCATTTTTACTGCATCAATGTTGTGCTTGCCATATAATTAATCTGATTGCTAAAACTGTTTTGAAGAACTTGCACCCATACCTTGAGAAATTATGCATAGCAATTTCCTTTATGAATTCTGCGAATGGTCGAATTGAGGACTATAGGAGGTTTTTCAAGGCTTGGGGTAAACCTTTTCATAGGTTTCATTTAGACATGAAAATTAGATGGAACTCTACATATCTAATGATTAATGCACTGCTCGCTCACAAGGATCATTTCTCCAGCTTTATTAATCAAACCTACAGAACTGATGATGGATTACCACTTCTCACTGAAACAACTTGGCGCATTATTTCAGTTCTTAACCAGTTTTTGGAGTTATTTTACGAATCAACTGTATCTTTGTCTGGTGTTTATTATCCCACGGCTCCTTTAATGGTGCATCATATTTTAGATATTGCTCAACACCTCCAAAAATGGGAAAATGATTCTATTTTACGTGAAGCTGTTTCTAAAATGAAACTTAAATATTTGAAATATTGGAGTGAAATTCCAATTTTGTATGCATTTGCATTTATTTTGGATCCTAGGGCCAAATTAGACGGGCTTGGTGGTGCTCTAGAAGTCTTAGGTGCAGCCGTGAATCTGGATTATTCAAATTATTTTACTAATGTTCGTGACAAGCTTTCGGAAGTTTTCGGTAAGTATGAACTAAAGTACAGCACGGCTCGGGTCCAACGGCCTCCACAAGCACCAACTACAAGCAAGAGGAAAGGAGCATGGAACAAGATATTCGGTTCTTCCTCTTTGGCCTCCTCTTCGACACCGTCATCATCATCGACGGTGTTAGGTGGCGGGGAGTTAGCTAAGTACCTCAACTACGATAAGATCCCACATGAGGAGGATGAAGATTTCAACATATTGCAGTGGTGGAATGCACACAAGATCTCATACCCTGTGCTTTCCATATTAGCTAAGGATGTGCTATCGGTACCTGTCTCAACAGTATCGTCAGAGTCCGCTTTCAGTCTAGCTGGAAGGATACTTGATGAGAGAAGAACCAGTCTAACCCCGGATATGGTGAGAACACTAATGGCCGTGAAAGATGGGGAACTAGCCAAACGGAGAGCCCAACACACTACAGTGGACGAGGATCTAGTTGCTGCGTTCGAAAATGTTGACATTGATGAAGAGGAAGAAGAATAGGATAGTTGTAGTTTTCTTACTGTTTTTTGTAATTTTCTTAATGTCTTTGTAATTTTCTTACTGTTTTTAGAGCCTGCTGTACTCTTTTTTCCTCCCAGGGATGGAGGGTTTTAATGAGGCAGCAAATAATAAAGCTCAATTTTTATCCCACATGACACTTTGCCTCCAAACGTGCCAACATAGGCACATTAGTGCCATACATGTTCGTGTGCCAACAAAGGCCCATTCGTGCCAGATGTGCCTACTTTGTGCTATAAATAGAGCAGCCCACCCCTCATATTTTCCACCAACATAAGGCCACAAGCTTTTTGCAAGTCATTAGCTTCACAATATTTACCTCTAGAGTCTAGATATGGATGCTCTGCTCCCATGCCTAGGTTGGCTGTGTGGGAGCACTTCGACGATGAAGCCTTTGAAGAGAATGGTGTCCAGAAGAGAAGAGCTACATGCAAACGATGCAATAAGATATTCGTTTATGCAATAGGGAGTGGAACCGGCCATCTGCATCGCCACATCGCTTTTCACGTGAAGCAAGAAACTAATTAGTTGTAGTCGTTGTAATTTTCTATTTCTTTTTGAGCGAGTTGTACTCTTTTTCCTTCTAGGGTGGAGGGTTTTAATGAGGCTTCTACTAATAAAGCTCTTTTTTTTACCCCATACAATAGTTAGACACATTTTTTTATTTTTCTGATTTTTTATGATTTTTTGGAATTTTTTAAACAATTTGGGCCGAAACAGGCACTACAGGCAAACCGGCCCAATAGTGCTTAGCGTGCCTCGGACCGGCACGGTAAGACGAGGGGTCGTGCTTGGGCCTTGGGGGCAGGCCCACGTGCCGGCACGGCACGGCCTGTTAACTTAGCGTGCCGTGGTGGGCCGTGCTGTGCCTGGCCCGCTAAGCCGGTGACGTGCCGTGCCAGGCCGGGCCGCGGGCCGGCCCGTTGGCCAGGTATGCTACTGGTACACAGGTTGGGTATGGAACGGTCTCGGTGTGCGTATGTCTACTCCTTCCGGTCCGAATTACTGTTCGCGAGTGTCATTTTGCAAAAAGGCCCGCGAGGATTTCCCGACCGAATCCCGGCTCCCTCTCCACTTCCGTCCTCTCCTTCCCCAAATACGAGCATTCCCATCGCCGTTGTCTCCCTGGCCGCCTGCTCCGCCGCGCCCTCGCTGGCCATCATACCTTGCGTCGCCTGCTCCGATGCTCCCTCTCCGGTCAACTCCATTCGTCCTCGCCGACTAACGAGAAAACGGCGAGGAGAGAGATCAAGATGAAAGGGATCCCCTTTTCCTGCCAAGCGCCCGACTTGGACCATCGAGCTCGCTGATATTTCTCAAGACCTGCCCA
Source organism: Avena eriantha (assembly GCA_910589775.1). Lineage (NCBI taxonomy): Eukaryota > Viridiplantae > Streptophyta > Magnoliopsida > Poales > Poaceae > Avena > Avena eriantha. The sequence goes on along the minus strand of OU342740.1, from coordinate 402,086,943 downwards.
CCATCGAGCTCGTACATGTTCGAATCGGTATATCCGCCATCAGCAGCTCGAGAGCGTCGCCAACCTCGAGTGCTTCTGGACGCCGGCCTACCGGAAGCGATGGAGTATGTACTACCTCAGGAGCGCCTTGAGCCCGTAGTGACAGTAGGCTGCAAGTGAACTAGACGAGACGAGATAAGAGAGCTAGAGAGGAAGAAGAAGAATTGGAGGCAGAAGAGGGCGACGTGCGAGTGGCTTGCAAGATTTCCTCGTCTTTCCCCGGAGCAGACGCGCGTCCGAGTGGTTCGTCTCCTTCGTTTCCAGGTGAGTTCTCGTCTGCGATTTCCCATGTTCTATTCTGTTCTTCTTCTCTTCTTCTATGTATTGGATACTCTGACCCAAATAGCGCTCAGCTAGTTCATCCGTTCCTGTCCAGTTTCCCCCATTTATTCCGGTTGCATAGATCAGCTTTATAACTGATACCGAAGCTGCTACAATCTCGAATTTCTCAGGTGCTTTTTAAATTAAAATTGTTGTCATGCTTTATTACTCCATATAACCACACTGAATTTAGTACAACGCTGAAACAATACTATTTCTCATGCTAAAATGAGTACACAGACGTTCAGTTTCAGTTCAGAAGTTACAAGGAAACGTTAGTGAAAACTCATTTAAATTAATTGATCAATTTGTTCATGCTTGAAAGAAAGAGTACATAGAGTTCAATTTCAGTTAGAAGATGCAGGGAACACCAGAAGCAGAACTCTATGTATAATCTATTTACAGTGATACTTGGCCACAGGTTTCGTCAAATCAAGGAGGATCTCAATCTGTATTGGCATCTTAGGAGCATTGTACTGTCAGAGCATGATCTATATTGTTTCTTAGTTTATTAGGAGTAAACTAATTTAGGAGTAAACTTGTGAGCAATTTCTATCCAAGTTTCTTAGTTGGAGTAGAGTCAGAGCATGATTTATATTGTTACCTCCTATAAAGCAAAGCATGATCTTTTTCTGCCCTCTTTATTGACAGTTCTAAACTTTATCGGAACTACTCCAAAACAATATAGGAGTAGTTCTGTATGCTCCAAAGAGAGCACTCGGCAGCCACCAAAGAGAGCACTCTAAGGTACTCAACCGAAGGGAACAATATATTGTGGACTGAACTACAAATATTCTAGGAATGCATAATATCCTGTTGAAATAAAGAGAGATGAGGTAACAACAACGCTGACATTGTTCATCTGTTCTACATGACTGCCACATAATGCTTGTTACTTCTGAATATAGATTTGTACATTGCAAATTTCATAGAGCAAATATGAGGTTAAAATGTATAGATCAACACAATTACAAAGCAATTGGCTTGAGCTTCTCTTTTGCCAAGATTCAGCATCAGTTTCTTGGCTGAGCTTCTCCTTGGCCAAGATAGTACACACAGGAAAATATCATTCACCACATATGGTACTATAACCTGATAAGCCTGAAATCTTCACAAAGAGATGGAAATACCAGTTCAGTTCCTGATGACTAAGCTGTAGCACTATTTTCTGATGCAACGAGATGGAAAGACCAGTTCTGGTAATGGCCAAAAGAAAAGAATGATGTTGAATTGCTACTGACTTTAAATTCACTTATTGTGCTACTGTTTCCACTATTGCTCTATACTAGTCATTGCTCTCAGCTTCACTCCGCCTCGTAGGTGGAGTTTGCCCGTTTGGGACAGTTTCGGCTGCTTCACCAGCAGATTGGTGGAGTGGAGCTCTCCCAAACACACCCTTATAATGCTTGTACCATTCCACTGGTATAGCTTACCTACAGAAAGTACTTGGGGGGTTTTATGTTGCTGGTGTTCTTTAAACAACGATACAATTGCTTTGAACCTCGGTGCTATAATCTTTGTGATTGAATCATGCTTGCTTCTCTTACTTTCAGACTCAACTGGAAGAGGATAAGGTGGTGGCGATGCAGCAGCACAAAGCACTCAATGGGAAGTGAACATCATGCTCGAAAACATGAAGAACCTTGCCGCATCATCAAAAGGACAACCTGGTCGAATACCGATCGGCTTCGAAGATCTATGGAACAACCCCGAATATCTCAATCGTTATCTTGACCAACATAGATAATTGTGCTAGTAGTAGCGCACGGTCTATAACTGAGCAGGCAAATATGAGTTACAATGACCAAATACACATGATTATGGTGAAAAAAGTACTTTACGATGGATTATAATAAATATGATTTAGTTGTTATTGTGGATGCTTTATGATTTAGGACCATGGTAAGGCTAGCGATGGTGATGCATAAGTTTTTAAATTTCTCAATCTCAAAATTTGAGACCGTCGAATTCGTGGACTGCTCATTAAGTCATGATCTATTGTTAGCTGGCCAAACAGTAGCTAGCTAATTTCCTGATAGAGGTCAAATCTATGTTTGTTTTTTCAGTTCTTAGTACAATATAAAACACAAAGTAGAAAACACATGATGTTGCATAGTTTGTTACTATGAAATACTGAAGTTCAACCTTTTTTTGTGTACCGGTAGAAGACGGACGGGTAATAAGCAACGATGAAACTGAAATTTATCTACTTCTCGTCTTGCCGCCTCTTTCCCTCCCTTGAAGTTCAACATTTTCGGAAGCACGAAGATATTTTTCTCTGCGAGTAGATGCCCCTTGTCACCCTTCATTTGTGTGAAAATGTGTCAATGGCACATGAGTGTCTTCCTCGTTAAAAAATGGCACATGGGTTGAAACAATAACAAGCGTGGATTCCGGGGCGTCAGTCTAATACTACTAGTACCAAGAAGGCCCAATAAAGAGGAACATGATTTGCGTTCGAATAATACATCTGGGGTCAGATCTGTTGCGCTGCGCCCAAAGAATTTGTGTATATCCCCATTCATGTCGCTCTCGTTTGGTACGACAGGCTACAGTACCATGATTTACGCCGGTTAGTTATTAGTGCAAATCCCGGCGTATCGTGGAGTCAATCTCCTGTAACAAAATGCCATGACACATCACAACATTTTCCCAGGCGAATCCATCGATAGAAAACGGAGCGAACCGAAATATTAATCTTCTTCCCGCTTGCCTTGCGTGGCTCTCCCCTCTCTCTAAATTCAAATCTTTTTGGGACCTCCCAAACCTTCCTCTCTATAAATAGAACCCGGCGTCCCCTACCGCGTGCGACCGACTTTTTTTGCAATAAGTCAGTTGATTTTTGCAATAAACCAGTTGCAAGTTGATTACAACTAAGCCCTATAAAGTTGATTTTTGCAAATTCAAGGTAACATTTGTAACTTGATTGCAACTTCGAAGCTAGTTATAACTTGATTGTAACTGATCCTCTATAAACTTAATTTTTGCAATTTGAAGGTAACATAAGTCAGTTGCAAGTTGATTGCAACTCAGCCTCTATAAAGTTGATTTCTACAAATTGAAGGTAACTTAAGCCAGTTGCTAGTTGATTGTAACTGAGGCCCTATAAAGTTGATTTTGTCGTGGGCTCGCGGCTGCTTCTTTTTAGTGGGCTGGTGCGGCTACTTTTTCATGGGATGCTAGTTGTGGCTCTCCATGAGCAATGTGTCCTCTGGGGTGTGTGGCTCTTTTCTTTTGTGTTTTTTCTTCTGTTTTTCTTATTGTTGTGTGGTAGAAATGACCATCGGGGATTCTCTAACTATGACAATCCTAGACCCTTGACAAACAGTATGAAACCGAGGCTTGATCATATTTTTGAAACTGAGAAAAAATTAAGATTTTTCCAGTTGTGCATGGAACATAATTAAGATATTCTCAGTAACACCGTGGTTATAATTTTCTTTTTCACGAGTTGCACTCGGTGTACAACTAATGCACTGTTGTACCAGGTGGCAACTTAGAATGGTAGGTGTACAAAAGACCAAGAGGGATCTCATGCATTTTTCCAAGAAAAGAAACACTTCAATCTATTGATTTTGGAACATAAAAGAAACACATTTTTTGGTGCCCTGTTACTTGTTTTAGGGGCCTCGTGCATGGCTGGAGGCCCGAGCCAACTCAATCCCAGGTCAAAACGAAACTACATACGCACAGCGGCTACTGAAACAAAAAAAGAACCAGAAAAAAGTCATGCAAAGAACCGTCCGGACGTGCTGTGAATCAATGCACCAACATATGACGTCAGCTGAGTAAATCTCAGTCGCCTGACGTCACCAACATAATACTGCCTCTCATCACTAATAACCTTCATCACCACCGTAGCCGAACCCTCCTGGTCGTCCCTGAAGGTGTCCCCGTGATCCACCGGGCTGTTGGGTCAAACACCACTTGACATACTCGGCATCGTCCGTACGACGCTGACGGAGACGCCGGGGTGGAGGGCCATAGCCGCCATGCCCATACCCATACCCATGGTACCGCTCGTCCGACTCTTCTTCGTCCTCACAGAGTTCGTCCAGCGCCAGATACGAGCGGTCAAACTGCGTGACTCCCACGTCGCACCGGACCACGACGCGATCGTCGCGGATCAGATCCTCCCGGCGCCTCTCCAGCTCTTCCTTCCCGATGAACTCCTCGTGGCCGCATCCCAGCCCTGGTTCCTCACCGGCGGCAGGGACAACTCCATAGGAAGAATGGCGGGAGTAGTGAGTGTTGGGGGCGCCGGCGAAGGAGCCTGTCTCAGCGGGCAGCTCGTACGCGGCGTTGCCGTCGTGGTCCAGCAGGCCGAACTTGTACTGCGCCCGGAGGAGGAGGCGCTGGGTGGGGTCGGTGAGCCGGAGGTAGACGGAGATGGCGTTCGCGGAGGTGTCGCGGCCGTTGGGGTAGTAGTCGATCCGCCAGGAGCGACCGCCGACGTTGAAAGGCTGGGAGGAGATCATCTGGCCGGGGAGGACCGTTTTGGCGGCCTGCGAGTAGCCGTCTATGCGGAGCAGATGGAACCCGTTCGCCGCCGTGGCTACCACCCTCGTGGCCGACCGCGACAGGAAGCCAAGGCCGGCGGCGGACATGGTGATCAATTAGGGTGTATTCGATCGACCTGGTTGCGCGAGGAGCGTAACGAGTTAGAGAGACGAGCGTGGAATGAGATGCGGAGATGGGAGATCCCATAAATAAATAAGATCTGTAGCTCGATCAGGCTCCCAGCAAAATGCGATCCCGGCCGCAACTTTTTCACCAAGACTCCAACAGAGATTTCCCCACTCTTGCGTTTGTAGACAACACGATCACTTCATCTTCTTTATTAATTAAGTTGGAAACGAATGTAGTGTATGTGAAAAAAAAAACGCTATGAAAACCAGCGACCTGGCATTCCGATCGGACCGGACCTAGCGCGTCTCCATAAAAAGATACCCAGCAATCTGGCGATAAAAACCCAGCAACCTATCCAGTACTAGCGATCTGATCGGACCTCGTGATAAAAAATCAGCGACCTAACGATCGGATCCGTAGTCGAAACAGAGGAATTTTTTTTCTTGAAAAAACATCTGAATCTATTCCATGAGTTCACAACAAACAAGTCAGATAAAAAAAATAAGTTCACAAGAAGTACAAAGCCCTCAAAACATAATACAAAATTATATTGAGGTCATTCAACTACCTAACGACCACTACTGCAACTAAAGCGCGAACCGCTCACGCGCCGTTGTCACCTCTCCCTTACCGGAACCCGCCCGACGTTGTTAATAACAGTCGAGAAGTTTTTACGCACGTGACCCTAAGACCAGCGCCCCAAAGTCGAAGTTGTCGTTATTGAACCCTTGAATTGATCTGAATCTTCTGACACCAGACCTCTAACACATGTAGACTGGACGAGATCCATCACTCCATGGAAGCGGCGACCAGATGAATCCCCGTCCTCGTCAACGCCACCGGCTAGATCGCCGCCGATGAGGTGGACGAGGAGATGGGTATACCTTATTCTTTTTCGGCACAACGCCGCCATAACCAAAATAACGATGATACCGAGTTTTATTCGAAATGGGGCAAAATCACCCGGCCTCTGCATCGAGGAGATGCACACAACTTTTTTTTATTAAATTACTAGTTAAGTGCCCGTGTGTTGCAACGGGGGGACCTATTCTAGATATACCACTGAGCTGATGTGTAGCAAGGAAAACAAACTAAGGACATTGGGATGATGTCTTTCTAACGGACAACATTTCTATTTCTAGTGAATTGGCAATTTGGCATTAATCGTGTCAAACTGATAGCTTTAGAATCACTCTTCTACCTATTCCTTTACGCACTATTTCTGCCTTCTCAATTCAAGCACGATGGCATCGTCAATGGCACAGCCAACTAACACTCATACATATAAGTTGTGTTAACATACGATAAATTCACATTCAGTAAGTCACATAAGATTGCAACAAAGAAAGCAAATGATCTGCATAGCATTTATGTATTAGGCGAAGAAGTTGCCAAATGAATGACATGATACATGAAGCGTAAACTTCTTTGAACAAAAGCTTAGTAGTGCATCAACTTTTTTTCCTATCGGCATTTTCAAGATCAAGCTTTTTAACTTATTGGCAGGAGGTAACTTCTAATCAAATATCCGAATTAGAGTGTATACCATGTGCATGCAACTACCTAGGCTAGTTCAGAATAAGACTGTCATGTAGAAAATCAAACAGCCAGTTCTCCAAGTTCGCAAAGAGAAGTCCTTGGCAATTCTCTCCAAGTACTGTAGCATCTACATGAGAATAAGAAAACAACACAATTCAGTAGTTATAATAAAATTATAATAAAACCATTTACTGGTTACAAAATATTTTAACTAACTCTAGTGGTCTTAATTGAGATCATTTGGGTTCCGAACGAAAAGCATTTTCTATACGCTGACACCATGCTACTCTTACCAAACACTGGACGAATTATTAAAACTCTGTAGATGTGATTAATTATGATTCACTATGACTTTAATCTCTATAGGCTGGATTGCAGCTAAACTGTTTCAAATGGTGAGGATGATTTAGTGGTCTGGAGGTACTACTGACCAACAAATGACAACATGCCTTTGTTGTCTATAAACTTGTATTGTTACCACAGAAAAACAACGGAATTCTACATGTCCAAATTATTATAGTCACATCAGTTTTGAAGGAAGTACCAATGGAATTCTACATGTCCAAATTACTCTAGTCACATCATGGTTTTGAAGGTGTCAAGGCGCTCCATCTCTGCCTTGGAAAATTGGCCCTTTTGGGCGTCTAGGCAGCTAAACGTCCGCCTAGGCAACACTTAGGCATCAAGGCATCCCAAACCGCCCTAATACCTCTTAACGCCTTTAAACCCATGAGTCACATCAAACTCGATGAATAACCAAAATCGCATATATGCACTAGTAAACACACTTGCTAATCATATCAATACGAAAATACACTGTGAAGTCTCCAAGGTCTTTATAATATGAATGAGATTTGCAACAACTACGAATACCTTTTTTACCTTAAAACCGTTGGGGAAACAGCTTCGAATAACTTACCCACCGAGATGTTCTTAGAAGCTAGTCTACTATAGTTGAGTGGATAATTTGTTCATATAGTGATTGCACGTCATTTGCATATATCATAACTCCGAATAAACAATAGTTTTCTCTATCTAAACTATGTATGTCGTACTACTGATGACTGGATTCATGCACCAACAATAGGGTTATTGCAGTACTTATAGCAGCAAATATTTAAGAGTTTGTCCCATGGGAGATCGTCGATCGGAAACAACACGACCCCGCAACCAAGTTGTCAATGCGGCCACGTTTCGCACCCAAACCATGGTTTGGAAATAGCCTATTCTATAAGTTACTAGAACAACAATAATTGAGAGAGGTTTAAAGTATCTAATAACAAAGAACTTTTAACAAGAACAAAATAAACTAAGACGGAAAGTAAACAGGAATATAAACTGAATTAAAAAGATTGTAGTTGTAGGATTGAATGGAATGAGAGAGGGCTTCTAGGCTTCGGGCTCACTAGTACTAGATGGGCAAATATATGTGTGATCTATAAGAGATTTTTCAGACAATTAAACATTCCCCAATTGATTACCGGGTTGTCACACTGTGTGCACTATGCATGGTTCTCACGTGTCACCGCAAGGCAAAAGGCACTTCCGGACCAAAAGGATCGCATAAACTCATCTTAGATCACAATAAATTCTAACTTAGCGCACTAGATCATACCTCAACCTAGATTTGAATCAATCAACTCACACATGGATGACCAACAATACATATATAAATATATAATGATATCACAACCGTGTTCAATCTTACAATTACTTAACACAAGAGAGAGAGGGAGATGGAGATCGATGCGTGGTGGTGGTGATGTCTTCCTTCTCCTCCCCTTCTTCTTTCTTGGATGCCTTGATGATGATGGTGTTGAGGGAGATCTAGATCTTGGAGGTGTGGTTGAGGCAGAGCTCCACCACAATGGAGATCGGATGGGTGGCAGTGGTGGCAGAGCTCCGCTCCTAAGGGGCTATGGCTTTGATGGCTCTCTCTCTTGGGTCTTCCATCCTTTATATAGGCCTTGGGGGTGCCCTAGGGTTCCCCCAATACCGTCATATGACTTAGGAAAGGTTCTGGAGCTTTTCTGGGGTCAAATCCCATCGTTTGCGACCTTTTTGGCAACTATACAGCCAGAAATAAAAACAAGTAATCATGCATATCAGGCATAGCAATAGTTAGATGGAGCATGATATGATAAGGGGGAGCGGAGATGGGCCACAGGGGGCCAACACCACCCCCTGGCGCGGGCCAGCCCTGGACGCGCCACTAGGTGGTGTGGCCACCCTGGCCCAGCTATGGCTCATCTCTTTAGTGTATATAATCCTCCCGAAACCCTAAGACTCGGGGAGCGACCACAGAAAGGTTCCGCCGCCTCTGCGGGGCAGAAACTACAGAGAGAGAAAGAGCTCTCTAGCAGGCAGAAATCTGCCAGGGAAATTCCTTCATGGAGAGGGGAGATCATCGCAATCAACACCGTCATCACGCTAGACTTCATCGGAATCATCATCATCATCTTCTTCATCATCATCTCCATCAGCACCATCATCACCACTCCATACCGCTGTAACAATTGGGTTGAATCTTCCATAGTTCTTAGGGGAAACTTTCCCGGTGTTGATTACTTGTTGTAGTTGATGCTATTGAGTGGAACCATTGAATTATCGTTTATGTTCAGATTGTTACTTATCATTATTTCATCTCTGATCTTGATCCATATGATGTCTTGTGAGTAGTCCGTTTAGTTCTTGAGGACATGGGAGAAGTCATGTTGTTAGTAGTGGAATTGTGTTGAGAAAGATTCAATGGTTTGATATTTAAGTTGTGGTGTTATTTTTCTAGTGGTGTCATGTGAACGTCGACTACATGATACTTCACCTTTAAGGGCCTAGGGGAGTGCATTCTATATTTGGCTACTAATCGCGGGGTTGCCGAAGTGACAGAAACCTGAACACCCATTAGGAAACCTTTGCGTAAGGGAGTGTAGGATCTCAAAGTTTAAGGCTATGGTTGGGTTTTTATCTTAATTACTTTCTTGTAGTTGCGGATGCTTGCAAGGGGTATAATCACAAGTATGTATTGGTCCTAGGAATGTCAGTACATTAGCATAGGTTCACCCACACAACACTTATCTAATTAAAGAAGATTAATCAACTATATGAACCGAAAGCACTTGACGATATTTCCATGTATCCTCGAGAACGTTTGGTCATCTTAAGTAATACAACCGGCTTGTCCTTTGCTAAAGAAAGGATTGGCCACTTGCTGCAATTATTATTATTGTCTTTTATTTACTCGCACTTTATTTATCTGCATTACCAAAAACCCCTAAAAATCCGTTTGCTAAGTATTTACAGAGAATTCCTGATCCAAGACACTCGTCAACACCTTCTGCTCCTCGTTGGGTTCGACACTCTTACTTATCGAAAATACTGCGATATACCCCCTATACTTATGGGGCATCAAGACTATTTTCTGGCGCCGTTGCCGGGGAGTGAAGCGCTATTGTAGAGTGGAACTGGTAAAGGAAACTTCTACTGGGAGTATTGTTTATTTTTGTTAGTTACTTTATTTCAATATGGATAATTCACTTAGTTTATTATTTCGTAATGCTACTACCACTGCTAAGTTAGTAGGTGAACCACCACCTGCTGAAAATGATACTTTTAAGATACCTACAAGAATTATTGATCGTGTTATGGATAACTACTATTTTGGAGATGGAAATGTCCACCCCGGTGATCATTTGCTCTTTATACATGAATTATGCGGGTTGTTCAAGTGTGTAGGTATTACAACATATCAAGTAAATAAGAAGTTATTCTCATTATCACTAAGAGGAAGAGCTGAGGAATGGTATAAGCTGCTAAAGAATGGTCAATCTCTTGAATGGGAGGAAGTAGTACCTCTCTTTTATTCCAAATTTTATCCTCCTAGTGAGATTCACAAAGATCGGACTCAAATATACAACTTTTGGCCTCGTGATGGAGAGAGTACAGCTCAAGCTTGGGGAGATTGAAGTTACTAATGCTCAAATGTCCTATTCATGAGCTCCCTAACAATATTATTATCAATAACTTTTATGCAAGACTTTATCTTCATGATAAGGATCTATTGGATGCTTCTTGTGCTGGATCATTTACATGTATGTAAGAAGAAGCTAAATGGGATCCTCTAGACCGTATTCAAGACAATGCTGAAACATGGGAGAATGATAAAGGAAGAAAGTCAGGTATAAATTATGATTATGAATGCATTAAATCTTTTATGGGAACTGATGACTTTCATAATATTAGTAATGCTTATGGTCTTGATTCTCAAAGTATTGCAAATTATTTTAAGGCTTTTGCTTCATATATTGAAATTCCTAAAAAGAAATGGAATAAGTATCATGATCCATATAAAGATATTGTTAATTGTGTTCCTGCAAGAGATACTGAAGTTTATACTGCTAATCATATTTTACCTGAACCTTACATTGAGAAAATGCCTTTCCCAGTTAAGATAAAGGAACATTCTGTGATAGCTAGTATGGTTAATGAAAGTACAAATAAAGTTGTTGAACCTGATGAACAAATAGTTGTTGAACCTGTAGTAGCAAATGTGAAAGACTTTATCACTAAATATGTATAAGATGGACACACTATCCTCTTTAAGGATACTTCTAATATTGTTTTACAAAGTAGTGTTATGAGAGCTAGTATCCCTGTGTTTTCTGTTAGAATAAGTGATCATTGCTACAATGGTTCATGTGATAGTTATATTGTTAAATTTATGCACGATACTTACTATGAGAGAGGGAAAAGTGCTCTTATGCATCTCAATAATATTAAGTTTCCTCGCTTTATGCTGAAAGTCTTTATGTTGCACTTGTTTTGCCTTCCTATGCTAGCAGCCTCTGGTTTCAACAATTTATTTTCTTACAAAATTCCCTTGAATAGAAAGTGGGTTAGACTTAAACATGGTCTATATTTGCTTCTTGATGCTCTCTTTTGCTTCAATTCATATTCGTATGTGAGTATCATTGAAATCTTCATGCCCATCTTAATGGCTATAAAGGAAGAGCTTTTTGGGAGACAACCCAATATATTTTTGCTTTCAATTTGATTTTTGTTTATTTGAGTCTTGGAAGTTATTGCTTCTATAGTGACCTCTCCTTATCCTTTTTGTTTGGTTTTTGTGTCAAGATCAGCCTCTAATAAGAGAGAAGTAATATTTGGGGAAGTTGCTGTCCCAACACAGATTTTTGTGCTTCACTGTAAAAAATCTTTAAAAATGCCAGAATGTTGTACTGACCTGTAATTTTTTGTATGCATGCCCCAGGTTATTATTTAACTTTTGTTTGTTTTGCACTTTTTTATTTGAGCAACAGAAGATTTTCGAAAAAATTTATCTTTACCTGCTAGTCTGTTTTGACAGATTTCTACATTTGCCTCTTAAATCGATTTCTTTTTTTGAATTCCTTTCGGGTTTTCAAGAGGAGTGGTTTCAGTAGCTTATGTTTGGATGAATTTCAGTTGAAATTGAACTTAAAGGTTTATTATCTTGCATGCACTAATGTTGCTAATGAGAATTGTGTGAAGTTTTGTGTGAAAAAAATTCCCAAGTGGTAGGAGAAAATGGTGCAATAAGATGGTGAATGCTCAAAAACTCAAGGAATATGTTTTTCAAGATGAAGATATTGATGTTATTCAAGTGGTGACTCCAGAAAAATTTATCGAAGACCAAAATTCAGAAACCTGCAGAGTCCGTTTTCGAATAGGTAACAGTTTTGGTAAGAAAAGATCCGTGAAAGATCTGTCAATTTATATTTTTGCAGTTTCTATCTAACATGGAAATAAATGGGTTGAAAGAGGGACGGAAATGGAGCCAGGGTGGCTCACACCACCCCGTGGTGCGGGCCCACCTGGTCGCACCACCAAGGGGTGTGGCCACCCCGGAGCCCGTCTCCGACCCGTTTTCTACCAGTACTTTCCTTTTATTGTAAAACTTCGTAATATATAATCCCCCGGATCCCCCGAGGTTCATATATCATGTTCTCGTCTTGTTTTCGTTTCGATATGTTTCTGATAGGTAGAGTCTTAGTTTTGGAGCCACAATGTCTTCCTCTAGATCAGCCAAGAAAGATTCCTCTGCGAACATCATCAACCCTTATATGCGTGAGTTGAAGATTCATCCCAAGGAGTTGTTGCTCGGAGATGGGAAGTTACAGATAAAAGAGGTTCAGGGCCCTAAAGGTGAAGGAAGTCTGGAGGACAGGATGGAAGCACTGGAGTAAGAAGTCTTTAGGTACAAGAAGATGGCAGAACACGAAGTGGATATCATCCATAAGATTAGTTCCGAACTCATCGCCAAGCACCAGAAGGAGACTGCTGAGCTTAAGGATGAAATTCTCTCATTCCACCGAACAACCAACCAACTACAAGCATATCTCTACGACGTGCAAAATCAAAACTATGAGTATGAGGTTAGGTTTAAACACATAAGTGCTACTGCCAGTTTCAGGATGCTGGAAACCAGGATGTCTTTTGTTGATGGGGATCCCTTACCTTGGAAGTCAGACGATGATGGGAGGACACCATCACCACCGAAGGAATGATTCGTCATCAGGTTTTGGCATCCCTTTGGTTTGTTCCAAGCTTGGAGGAGTGTCGTGGTATCATATCATTATCCTTTATATTTTTACCTTTTCAATAGAGTCATATCATGAATAGAGAAGTTATCATATAGGATGGTTTGCATTGTGGAAGTATCTCCCCTCTAGTTAGTTATCCATGTATCCCTTGGTGTGAGTTGCCGTTATGGAATATTAATGAGAAGTTCTATCATTTACCTTTTGCACATCTTATTTTAGTTTGCAATTTCTGCTATATGATTGATCTTGTTGTTAGTATTGGTATCACTTTGGGATCATTAAGTAAATTTAGTTGGTTTTGGCAAACCTGGCTCTGGTCAGTAGCAACACTATTTGAGAATTAAATGAAAAAGAGAAAAGTACTTCTACGACATATAATTTCATCACCTTTCTTTCTTGATTGGCTCATAAGCTTAGTATTATCTAGTTAAGATCTTTTGTGCTTCCAAGGAAGATTGCATGTTTGTTTTTATCACTTGTATGTTTGTTTGTTTCCTTCAACTCTTATGCTTGCTACCCAGCCTTGCTAGCCAAAAACTTGTACTGAGAGGGAATGCTTCTCGTGCATCCAATCCTTAAACCAAAACCTATGCCATTTGTGTTCACCATACCTACCTATTAGCATTATTGCTATTCCAAGTAAATTCATGTTTTTATCTACCTTCCGAATTAAACTTTTTATGCGAAAATTAGTGATTAAAGCTCTCACAAACTTGATGGCACACTTTAATTTCTTGCACTTAATAAACTTGAACCATTGTGCCCATATATGTTGTGTATATACTTGCGTTTTGTAAGTTGTGAATTAGCAGAACCATGTTAACATGGGGAACGCTTTCAACATTGCACTTTATTTAGTTGATATCATGTTCTTTTGCTTATGTATCCTGGTGGTGTGAAATGAAAGGGGAGATTGTAAGGATCATGGAGTTTGTGTATGTGTTGGAGAAACGCCTGGGCGGCTGGTCTAAGCCATTCCTAATCATGGTGGAAACCTGCAGCATAACCATAGTGAGTAATCTGTGAAGCATCCAAAAAAAGAAAAAGAAAAAGAGAAAAAGGGAAATCCCTATGCAAATAGCAAATAAAAGGATCGCTGAGATGCTCATTATCTGCTTGCCTTGTCATTTTGATATGGGGAATCTTCTGTATCATCGGGCAAGGGGTACCATGTTGGCGGTTCTCTATGATACGCATGTACTTACAGTGACAAGAACTTACTTGTAACTAAAGTTGAGTAGCATGAGAAACGGTACTCGTAAGCAAGGAGCATGAGATTTTCAGCTTATAACTTGTCAAGCATATCCTCATATTTGTTCACTTTAACCTTAATCACATAAAAGATGCTTATGATAGGGGTAATGAGAGCTGAAAGCTAATAAGTACCATAATTTTTGGAAGCTCTTTATGAAACTTGAAATTCCTGCTTCCCTCTGCGAAGGGCCTATCTTTTACTTTTTAGTTGAGTCAGTAAACCTATTCCTTTCTATCTCAAGCAAGTATTTGAGTTGTTGTGTTTCATTCATTCATATGATGATTTATTCAATCATGTTTCTTATGTTCCTTGTTTTGCACACTGCTCTTATCTTAGTGAATATTACTTTGAAAGCTATCATTGAAAACCCCATTATGTTTGAACTCCTGCAAATTGTTAACCGTTCTTCGACCAAGAATAAAGTTTGCCATTACCAATTATTATTTACTTTGTGTATCTTTATTGTGTTTCCTTTACCTATTGCAAGTTAAGTTATATAATAGTGAGTTGTTTTCTATTATTATTTGTGTATTTATGAATGTGATGCTTCTTGTACGTATTCTTTTATCGACACTTCACTCCATAAACCTGAGGTCATGTTTATTAAGCTCAGTTTTCGCTTCGGGACAAGCGAAGTCTAAGCTTGGGGAGAGTTGATACGTCCATTTTGTATCACTATTCTATATCATAATTTACTGTTATTCATTGATATATTTCATATTAAGAGATAATACTTATATTATTTCATCTATTTTTGCATGGTTGGTGACTTTTGGAGGATGGACCACTGAAGCTAGGATTCTAACAGAAAAAGCACCATCCAGAGGTAATTTTGGCGAACATCAGAAAATCCTAGAAAATACATGGAAAATCCTATTTTTCTAGAAGACGAAGGAAGCCAGAAGGGGAGCGGAGATGGGCCACATGGGGCCCACACCACCCCCTGGCGCAGGCCAGCCCTGGCCGCGCCACCAGGTGGTGTGGCCACCCTGGCCCACCTCTGGCTTTGCTCTTTGGTGTATATAATCCTCCCAAAACCCTAAGACTTGGGGAGCGGCCACAGAAAGGTTCCGTCGCCTCTGCGGGGCGGAAACTACAGAGAGAGAAAGAGCTCTCCCGCAGGTAGAAATCGGCCGGGGAAATTCCTTCCCGGAGAGGGAAGATCGTCGCCATAAACACCATCATCATGCTGGACTTCATCCGGATCATCATCATCTTCATTATCATCTCCACCAGCACCATCATCACCACTCGATACCGCTGTAACAATTGGGTTGAATCTTGCATAGTTCTTAGGGGAAACTTTCCCGGCGTTGATTACTTGTTGTAGTCGATGCTATTGACTAGAACCATTGAATTATCGGTTATGTTCAGATTGTTACTTATCATTACTTCATCTCTGATCTTGATCCATATGATGTCTTGTGAGTAGTTCATTTAGTTCTTGAGTACATGGGAGAAGTCATGTTGTTAGTAGTGGAATTGTGTTGAGAAAGATTCAATGGTTTGATATTTAAGTTGTGGTGTTATTCTTCTAGTGGTGTCATGTGAACGTCGACTACATGATACTTCACCTTTAAGGGCCTAGGGGAGTGCATTGTGTATTTGGCTACTAATCGCGGGGTTGCCGGAGTGACAGAAACCTGAACAACCATTAGGAAACCTTTGCGTAAGGGAGTGTAGGATCTCAAAGTTTAAGGCTATGGTTGGGTTTTTATCTTAATTACTTTCTTGTAGTTGCGGATGCTTGCAAGGAGTATAATCACAAGTATGTATTAGTCCTAGGAATGTCAGTATATTAGCATAGGTTCACCCACACAACACTTATCTAAAGAAAATTAATCAACTATATGAAGCGAAAGCACTTGACGATATTCCCATGTGTCCTCGAGAACGTTTGGTCATCTTAAGTAATACAACTGGCTTGTCCTTTGCTAAAGAAAGGATTGGGCCACTTACTGCAATTATTATTATTGTCTTTTATTTACTCGCACTTTATTTATCTGCATTATCAAAAACCCCTAAAAATCCATTTGCTAAGTATTTACAGAGAATTCCCGATCCAAGACACTCGTCAACACCTTCTGCTCATCGTTGGGTTCGACACTCTTATTTATCAAAAATACTGTGATACACCTCATATACTTGTGGGTCATCAAGAGCACATAATCATACAAGGCAATATAAGCTCAGTTATATTATTCCAAACCACTAGAGATTAGTCAAAAACTTCTATGCCCCATGGCAAAGTTAAATCTAGCTTGCAAGTAAAGTTGTGATCCTTCTATATGTACTTTATTGTATCTTTGTAGTTTTATTTGTATAAGGCAAAGCTGAACACGGTTAGTTGTCAAACATAAATAGAAATAGAGTTTTCCAATGTTGCCCACTCATGCTATCTATTAAAGTCTCTCAAGTGCAAACTTCGATTGTTGAGCTCATAGAAAATATATTTCTTAGTAACGAGACCATGCCAAAAGAGTGGTATATGTTCAATCAAGACTGTGCAGGCTAGGAAGGACACTCGTGGCCATTACCAAGGTTTCCCTTTTCGGTATAATGATTTCTCATAGCGGTCAGAGGAGTATTCCGACTTTTGCTTTTAACGCAGGCCCATGAAAATACCAATGCATACCCAAATATAGCATTTTTGCTACATATGTTGGGAAACTCATAGTCAAACTCCAAGAGTTTCCTCTTTTTGGATTGTTTAAAGGCCAGCGGAGTTGTTAGCATCCCATGTTGTGCGAGAGTGGCGCAAGATATGCATAAAGCAATATCTCACTTTGATTTCCAAGACAAAATTTTGACATATGTAATCTCGAAACTTTGAAATATCATTTCTTATTTGACATCTCACTCGGTAAGCATCTATTAAGATCATCATTTCCAACACTATGGGGTCGTGCTACTCCATAACCATTCACTTAAGACAATTCTGAACAATGTCAACTAGCAAGTTTCGAAAAACTTCTTTATTATATTTTTTTAAAAAATGTAGAGAACATGGCAATGTATATTTAGAGGATCACGATATTTTTCACAAGCTAGATAAAAGTTGAACAAGGTGCATCAAAGCTATGGCTTGTCTCCTATGGGGCCTAACATGAGGAAGGATATCCCTTATATAAATATGAACAAAATCTCACCTAAACAAGCATTCAAAAACAGAGAGATACACAATAGCATTAAAACTTTTTAAGATAAAAAACTTTGCACAAGACTCTACACATGCAAAACAACCTCCCCAAGATAAGAACTTTGAGAAGATCATAAAAATAAAAGAGAAAATGTAGTTATCAAAAGAGAGTATAAGAAGTGGTTACCTCCCCAAGCTTAAGTTAAAGCAAGGGTGGCACACTTTACCGTTGAGGTGCTTTTAACCTCTACTTTGATGGACAAAAAACCTTTGCTTCAATGAATGCTTCACGATCTAGTGTATGCCTTCCTTAAGAACCTGGTAGGAACAAGACTAAAAAGAAGACAAAATATTTTTATGTTTTTGAAGACACGGGTTTAGCTCACAATTGATAAAAATACAAGTCACACTGAGTCGGTTCATCAACCTAAACACCACGCCTAAGTCGACAAACTAGTTCTAGAAGTGGGCTCTCCTAGATTGTGATGAGGTGCAAGTGAAACAGGATACGAGACACGAGTGTGCAGCCCCTATGTGCTTATTTTAAAGAGGTTCGAGTTAGAAGGTTTTACCAGACACTAATTATTGAAACGTTGAATTGAAGCAACTAAGTGGCGCATGCGAGTGTTTGCATGGTTAGCGCTACCGTACACGTCGTCACACAAGGTTCAAGTCCCTTCCAGTTGGCATTCGAGGGGTTTTCCCAACTATACGGGCGCAACTATATGGCCGGAACAATGTGTTCCCGTTATATAGTTGGCATGCTGTCAAAAATTTAGGGTTTCCACTGGAGACGCAGCTATACGGCCGGAACAATTTATTCCCGCCGTATAGTTGGTCGCTAAACTCTCTGTATCCTGAAAATAATTTTGACGAAGGCATCGATAACTATACGACCGCAACTATACGGCTGGAATTTTTATTCCCGTCGTATAGTTGGTCGTTAAACCGTTAGTACATATGAAAAAAAATTACCGATGGCAAAAATATCTGTACGACTAGAACTATAGAGCCAAAAAATGTATTCTCGCTGTATACTTGGTCGCTAAACCTTCTGTATATTTCTTCGTAAATTCTTTCTTATCTTGTAACTTAGTGAAATACCATATTTTGACAGAAAAATGACAGATTAAATTTTCGACCAACAAATACATATAATTGAAGGATTCACCAGAAACTGATTTTCTCTTCCTTTTTACCGAGTTTATGCAACACATAATATAGTGACAATAAATTCTACCTTTTGAAAACTTCAACAAGATTACTCTAATAGCAAGACATGCGAAGAATAAAAGTGCCAATGCAACATGAATGCAACTAGACTCAAGACACAAAACTAAGAAAGACGCCTAATGACTTTCTGGTTGCCTCCCGAGAAGCGCTCTCTTTAAAGCCATAAAGCCAGGCTAGGATGCTCCATACATTACTCATCTGGATCCCAAGGGATATCGACTCAAGGTGAGGTTGTACATACCTGCTTGGAGCATCTTGAAGTAGAGTTCGGTCGGAGTCGTGCCCGCTTACGGTGCATCGGCATCATGTAGATAAACAAGTTCTCGCTTTCAAACGAGTGTTGATGCACCAAGCTTGGTGAACATGCCTCCGCGTATAGCTGCAATGAGAGTTTTTGAGATTCGTATAAAATTCTTAAATCTTTACCTTGGTTACCTGTGTAGGGGAACACTTCATATTTTTCTTCCTTCATAGCAGGATGTTCAGGACCCTGCATGTTAGTATAGCAAGGTTCTATCTCTAGTTCATTATTATTAATGCTCTCCATATGAGTGTCTAGGCACAAGACCTCCGCATAACAATTATCAACATTTTTAGCATCATAAAATTCACTACTAGAGTGAGAGGTATCACAAACAAAAGTTGTAGTGTGACTCTCTTTGTTAACCTCATCTTTTTGTTCCTCCTTTTCGTCAATGATAGAATCAAAAGTAGGAGTTGAAGGTGTGAGCGGGTGATCAATCCGTTCTTCCTCCTCTTCCTTATGCTCCTTTTCCTCTCCACTTAAATTATTTTCGCAAAAGAGGAATATGAGGTATACTAAATTAAAAACTCCATCAAGTGCTTCACTTTAAACATCAATACTTCATAGTCTAAATATCATTTCAGATATACCCTTGAAAAGAAAGCATTCTCGTACTTCCAAACTAGCATAGGATTTATCTCTATTATAATTTGCTAGAGTAGGATTGTTGAAATACTTACATTGAAAATTAAGGTGGTCATCTGTATTACAAATTGTGCAATAAGATCCATCATTACCACGCAACCATAATGAATGCATTTTCAATTGGTCCACCAATTTCTTTATCAGCTCATATCTAGCAACCAGGCTTAATGAACTTGAATCCTTTATCTCCTCCAATGCTTGTATTCTTGAACAAAATTTATCTTGGAAGACATGATTAGTAGCAACATTTTTTATAAATTTTTGGTTTTGTAAAAAAAAATATTTTTTCAATATAAAATAAAGCAGTAAGATAATAGCAACAAACGGAAATAAACTATGTGCAAGTAGGAAGGTAATAACCGGACGCTTATCTCCCAAGCAACAGCGCCAATTTGATGACTGGAATCCTGCACCAACAGCAGGGTTATTGCAGTACTTGTTGCAGCAAAAATTTAAGAGTTTGTCCTGTTGGGAGATCGTCGAACAGAAACAACACAACCCCGCACCCACGTTGTCAATGCGGCCACGTTTCGCACCCAAACCGTGGTTTGGAAATAGCCTATTCTATAAGTTACTAGAACAGCAATAATTGAGAGAGGTTTAAAGTATCTAATAACAAAGAACTTTTAACAAGAACAAAATAAACTAAGACGGAAAGTAAACAGGAATATGAACTGAATTAAAGAGATTGTAGTTGTAGGATTGAATGGAATGAGAGAGGGCTTCAGGGCTTCGGGCTCACTAGTACTAGATGAGAAAATATATGTGTGATCTATAAGAGATTTTTCAGACAATTAAACATTCCCCAATTGATTACCGGGATGTCACACTGTGTGCACTATGCATGGTTCTCACGTGTCACCGCAAGGCAAAAGGCACTTTCGGATCAAAGGATCACATAAACTCATCTTAGATCACAATAAATTCTAACTTAGCGCACTAGATCATACCTCAACCTAGAATTGAATCAATCACTCACACATGGATGAACAACAAAACATATATAAATATATAATGATATCACAACCGTGTTCAATCTTACAATTACTAAACACAAGAGAGGGAGATGGAGATGATGATGGAGATGGAGATCGATGCGTGGTGGTGGTGATGTCTTCCTTCTCCTCTCCTTCTTCTTGCTTGGATGCCTTGATGATGATGGTGTTGAGGGAGATCTAGATCTTGGAGGTGTGGTTGAGGCAGAGCTCCACCGCAATGAAGATCAGATGGGTGGCGGCGGCGGCAGAGCTCCGCTCCTGAGGGGCTATGGCTTTCATGGCTCTCTCTTGGGTCTTCCCTCCTTTATATAGGCCTTGGGGGTGTCCTAGGGTTCCCCCAATATGGTCATATGACTTAGGAAAGATTCTGGAGCTTTTCTGGGATCAAATCCCGTCGTTTGCGACCTTTTTGTAACCTATACGGGCGCAACTATACGGCCAGAAATATTGCTACGGTCATATAGTTGCTCGTTAAATTGTGTGTCCCCTTTAGTATTTTGGTCGTCATTTTTTCATACGAACTCCATTTTGGGTGTTCTTAGACTCGTTGAGTTCGTATCGTCAAGGGCTACAACCTTGTGGTCTTGGATCTTTATTTTAAGAAGTTGAAAAACAATCACTTTTCCAACACCTCAGATGGCTAAGTCTGGTCCTTGCATGTCACATCCCAAATTTAGATTTGGCACTCCATACATATATGTCATTGCATCATGGGCATCTTTGCAAAAAGTTTCAGTTTTAAAGTTTTTGCCAAAACACCTCCTCTTTGCTAGTTCCTCCTATTTGCAAGCCTACTAGGACTTTTGCCTTGCATCTGCTAGAATGACACTTTTTGGGAATTCCAGTTGCATAGATGCGTAGAGTTCGTCAATACGAACCCGTAGGATTTTGTTTCACTCAATTCGGAGTTGTAGATCAAAAGTTATGCTAGTTCTTGTGTAGACTGAATTTTTAGTTCAGAAAATTCAGAATTAGGAGTCAGACAGTTAGCAGTTCAGTTAACGGTCAGCAAAAAAAATATTTTTTTTCGGCCGCGGCAGCCGAACCGGCCCAGCCTAGAAGGCCCACCCGGGGCCCAAGCCGGCCGCCAAGCAGCCTCCCTGCCGCCGCCGGCCCATTTCCCCTTTTCCCTTCCTTTTTCCCTTTAGCTTTTCTTTTTTTCTTTTTTTTTTCCGCCCGACAGGCGGGCCCCGCCAGCTAGCCGTACGTGCTCGACCGAAGCCTGCCGCCGCCGCGTTCAAAGCAGACACGAACTGATCGTCTGATTTCATCATGTTTTCGTTTTCGTTTCGCGCGATTCTTGCCCAGCCCTTAAAGCCGCCGCCACGCCGTTTCTTTCCCCCCTTATCCCTAGCCGCGAGCAGCCGCACGCGCCGGAATTCCTCGCCGGAATCCGCCCGCCGCCGCCGCCCGAGCTCGCCGCCGGCCGCGCCAACCCCGCCACTGCACCCGCCGCCCTACGCCGTAGGCCACCCGCCACCGTCGCCGGAGCGCCGCCGTCGCCGCCACTCGCCGGAGCTGCCGCCGTCGGACGCCAGGTGAGCCAGCGCCGCTGCCGTCGATCTGGCCGCGAACGGCCCAGATCTACCTTTGACCGCAGGCTGACCGCTGACCGGTCAACCGCCAATCCACTGGGACCCGCTCGTCAGCGGGAATATTCCCCCGTCGATTTTGAGAGTTTATTTATTTTCCGGAAAGTATGTCTAACTTCAAAAATTCATAGGAAAAGATCTACTTGGCCAAAAAATGCAAAAAAGGTATCGTTGGATTCGCAAAATTGTGTAGAATTTTATTCTGCAATAATATCCCAGGTTTACTGTATGTATTTTCCTAAGATTATAGAAAGGCTTAAAGTAGTATTTAATTCGCAGAAAAAGATCTGTAAACCTTTTTGACGTAATTCTTTTTGGTCTAGGCTCTACTTGTACTGCAATGTTTACATCTATGGTGCAATGTTTTGACTAAAGACCTATTAACAAGACCTCTTTTATGCATAAAATGTTTTCTTTGCATTAAATGTTTTCTCATGCATCATCCAGTAGTAGAATTGATCAGAGAACTTGACCAAGCTACTGAAGCTTTGTTAAAGTACCATGCATGCATTGTGTTGCATCTATTGATCTCTATGTGTGGTTTGTTTATTGTATGATTTGCTTTCGTGTAGATTGTGAGGAGTGTAACCCGTGTGACTGTCCGGACTGTGCTTTTGACTCCGACAACTACCAAGGCAAGTGGAGGTTCATAAATGTCCTATTTACTTTCTATATGCATTGTAGCTTGTTTTGTTTTACAAGTTTTATCTATTGCTATGCTATGTCCTACTATGCCGTAGTCTATCTTGTTAGGCGAGCCGTCGTAAGTAGCTGTGCTTAGCTGTGCTTATGTAGACGAGGGTGGGATACACCATGGCAAAGCTTGTTTTGAAAGAACGCGTTGGAAAGTGAAAACAACTTAATTAATGAACTATCTGGGTAGATTGGTGATTGCTTGGTTCGTGAATGCTGGGCCCATGTCTATGGTTTACCCGAGTAGCTCACTTGTGGATGGCCACCTAGGTTTCTGAGAAATGATTAGTATCTTGATTTGGTAGCTTTCGTGTGCAACCATATGCCAGTGAGTTATGGGTGGCTGGATGGACTTAGTAGGTTGTGGCGACCCGAGCTCTTCGTATCCAGAGATGTAGTGAATGTGATAGGTTGGTACGGTGCGTGGATGGGCTTGGGGAGCTACTTCCCGAATTATCTCTTCTTGGTCTTCTCCCTATCACGACTCAATATGCGTGTCGTGGTACGAGCGGGTCGACCAAGTCATATGGGTAAAGTGTGCAACCCCTGCAAGGTGTAAAACTAAGTGCTTAGCCGTGTCCCCGATAATGGACGACTGAGTTGCTGAATTGTGGGTGCTATGACATGTTCACATTCATTCTAACTTGTAATTGCTAAAACTTGTGGTTGAAACCTAATTGGGTTGTTTGTTAAAGATTAAATGTTTTACAAATGATTTACAAAGGTTAGGATAAAGTATTTTGCTGCTGCAACTAAGCCTGAACCCCACAAGCCAGATATGCATATAGCTATTAGCCTTGTTGTTTCTCTCATTGTTCCACTTGCCAGTGCATTCCAAGTGCTGACCCTTCGGGGCTGTTACGTTTCATGTTGCAGGTTACTCTTCCGGTTACTCTGAGTAGTAGTGTTGGTTGCGACCCTCCACTCAACATTTTGTTCGCCTGTGGCGTCTAATGGAGACTGGAGCTACTTTATTTATGCTATCTATTTGCTACTTGCTTATTTGTGCGAGCGTTATGCTTTGCAAACCTTGTAATAAATGCAATGTTCTGGATCATACCACTGTAATAATGATGCACTGTTAATTCTTTGATGTCTATCGATACTATGTATGCCAATGAACCGATCCAGGGATTGGCGTGATACATAGAGGTGCAATCCCTGCGGGTTTTACCGTTTCAGATGGTATCAGAGCAGTGTGTTGACTGTAGGATCGTGACCTAGGATTGGAATAGGAAGCCTTATGTTTACTTAAGCCTATTTTAAATTCTGTCTTTATTCTTATGCCATTCACTCTAGTAAATTCTTTTCTTTGTTGTTCTCACTCTTTCCTCTTTACAATTGATAGATGGGAGATGCCACCAGAGTTGAGTATGTTGGGCTCCAATCACCAAGACCCTTCGCAAGACAGTTGGAGGAGCTTTGCCAGACACTGGGCATGCTAATGCCGATGTTCAAAGGGAGAAGGATGAACACCTATGTGCCTGGAGATCACGTGTGGGAGATCACCGCGATTGTTCTTGCAGACTCCACCGTGCCTGGTATTGAGAACCTGAACCTCACCAAGAAGTACCTTACCTGGGAGAAAGGAGTGGAGTCGGCCATGCACGAGACCCTGTCACGCCTGTGGTATCTCCACCGACACCGACTACCAGCAGGTTCACCCTTCCTTGCATTTGGAGGTCGGAATGAGCAAGGGCTTGTGATTATTACCACAGGTGATCGGAACAACATGCCACTCCAAGTGAAGCAGTTAGAAGACATGGAGATCAAAGCTTGGGAGAGGGAAGAGAAGTTGATGCAGCAAAGAGAGGAGCTGGATTATTTTCAGGGCACTGTGCATCTGCAAGGGTATGAGATGGAAACCTTGCACACTGCTGTGAATACAATGGAGTAAGCCCTCATTGGAAGAGATGCCGTGATTGCAGCGCTGAACCAAACCATTGCGCAAAGGAATCAAGTTGTGGCTGAACGTGATCAAACCATTGTGGACATGACTACCCAGATTGCCGCCCTTCAAGCGCAGCAGAATCCTCCATCAAACAATGGTAACGGTGATGATGGGGTGGAGGAGGTAACAATGATGAGGGTGGAGGCAGTGATGATGGGGGAAGCGATGACGATGATGGAGGAGATGCAGCGGGCGCTTTTGTTGAAGAAAGTGATGAGGAGGACCCCGAAGAGGTGGAATTCAAGGACTCAAGTGAAGAGGACTCCGGAGAGGTGTACACACCACCACCGTGGCATGCACGAGGAGCGAAGCGTCAGCGCATAGACTCCAGAACCTACTGCAACCTATTCATCAAATAGCTAGAGATGGTCCTCCAGAACTAGTCTTCGTTAGGGATATTCGTTAGTCTTAGACATCGATCAATGTAAATTTATACACTATTAGCTTATTGTGTTTAGATTGCTCAGTTAAGTACCTTGAAGTTCCAGGAATTTTCGTGAGATTTATTAAATGATTTCTGAACAAGTTTGGGTAATTTTCGTGTTTTTACTACTGCTGTTTTCTGCCTGACCAGTTTTACCGTGCGATTTTTAATTCCTTACTGATAACTCGGATTGCGCTCATATTTTAGGATCTGGAGCGTAATTACCTGTAGCATCTGCACAAAAATTGGCTAAAATTCCTATGAGTTTAAGGTGCCCAAAAAATTTCGTGAACAGGACAGTACTGTTCTGCCGGATTTTCTTGTTTTGCTTATTTTGCTGTTTTGCTTTGCCAAACGCTGTTGTCAGCGTTTCTAAACTATTTTTGTAGCTATATACTGTTAGTGAAAACCTGGAACGAGGTTTGTGTGTGTTTGATCATGTGGTGATTGCTTATGATTGTTGTGGCTTGAGCTTGTTGCATGGGTAGAGAGCTATCGCTTATCTGTAGTTGTTTCTCTCTAATCTTACCTGTGCTAAACCGCAGATGTCACACCGCCGGCCTGATGAGATGGCTCAGCTCATAGCTGCTCAAGCACAGCTGACCCAAGTGATGACGCAATTCATGTCAACTCAGAACAACAACAATAACAACAACAACAACAACAACGGGAACAATTAGCCGCAGGGGATGCTCTCACTAGGTTCTTGAGGCTGAGGCCAGCTAAGTTCTCCTTTGCACCTGAGCCCATGATTGCTCTCGACTGGCTTCGTTCTGTGAATAAGGACCTGGTGACCGTTGGTTGCACTGATGCTGAGAAGGTGAGGTTTGCTGCTCACTTGCTGTAGGGATCAGCTGCCTCATGGTGGGATGCTTTCCAGATTACCCACCTGCTGGAGACAGTTACCTAGGCTATGTTTGAGGAAGGATTCAGGACGAACCACGTATCTGCCGGGACCATGAGCCTGAAGAGGAAGGAATTCCGCAACATGCGCCAGACCAACCGCACTGTGGCGGATTACATAGAGGAATTCAACAATTTCTCTCGCTATGCCCCTGAGGATGTGGACACTGATGCCAAGAGGAGGGAGAGGTTCCTGGATGGTCTCAGTGATGAGCTCTCACTTCAGCTATCTGTGGTTTATTGTCCGACTTTTCAGGAACTGATGGACAAGGCTAGAATTGTGGAAGGGAAACAACAGCAGGTGGAAAGGCGTAAGAGGAAGAGCAGCCATCACTTATCAGGATCCGTGCTCGCACCTCTTATGATGGACACTCTGGATACTCTAAGCATGGCGGAGATGACCGTAACCACCGTGGAAGTAGTGGACATCGCCACGAGGGTCACATGAGTGACAATCACCACCGTGGAGGAAATGGTCACCACCATAATGGCCACCACCACAATGCCCACAAGAGCTACACCAGCAACTCTGGAAGGAACAATGGACACAACCGCTCTGGCAGGAGGGATCTCAGTGAAGTGGAATGCTTCAAGTGCAAGAAGATGGGGCACTATGTTGATAACTGTCCAGAGAAGAGGATTGAAGCAGGAAGCAAGCCTAATGCAAACCAGAAAGCGACGGTCAACCATGTGAACGTCGAGGAGATTCAGAATGAACCAGAGCTAGTGGTTGGTAAGTTTCCAATCAATACCCACATCGCATTTGTTCTTTTCGATACTGGTGCATCGCATACATTCATATCAAGGGCATTTGTGGATAAGTATAAGCTACCTACCGAGGCTCTTAGAGGGTCAATTAGAGTAAGTTCCCATGGGGGAGAGATGATAGCTAGTGCAGCATGTCGAGGATTGACACTAGAAATTGGTGCTTATGCATTTCCTGCACACCCGGTTATACTAGAATCTCAGGGTCTAGATGTCATATTGGGCATGGATTGGATGTCAAAGCATCAAGGTCAGATAGATTGTGCTCAACGAGCAATTTCACTCACCACACCAAAGGGAGTACGGATCAGATATAAGTCGCCTGTCAGTATTGGAGTGGCCGAGTTGAATTCTCTTAAGGGGGTAGCCTAGAGAATGTGGCCGTAGTAAAGGAATATCCCGATGTGTTTCCACATGAGCTGCCAGGGATGCCACCTGACAGGGACGTGGAGTTTCTTATTGATTTGATGCCAGGAACAGGACCGATAGCCAAGAGGCCGTATAAGATGGATGTGGAGGAACTGAAGGAGTTAAAGAAGCAGCTTAGGGAGCAATTGGACAAGGGATTTATTCTGCCCAGTTCGTCATCTTGGGGCGCGCCTGTCCTATTCATGGAGAAGAAGGACAGTAGTAAGAGATTGGTGGTTGACTACCGCTCACTGAATGAAGTGACTATCAAGAATAAATACCCATTGCCCAATAAATGATTTGTTTGATCAGTTGGAAGGAGCAAAGGTGTTTTCCAAGATTGATTTAAGGTCAGGGTATTTCCAATTGAAGATCCGTGAGGAAGACGTACCCAAGACCGCTTTCACCACTAGGTATGGGTTATATGAGTATACAGTTATGTCTTTTGGACTAACAAATGCCCCGGCATATTTTATGACCATGATGAATAAGGTATTCATGGAGTACTTGGATAAATTCCTAGTGGTATTCATTGATGACATATTGATATACTCCAAGGATGATGCTGAACATGAGAAACACCTGCGACTAATTATGGAAAAGCTGAGGGAGCATAAATTGTATGCTAAGTTTAGCAAGTGTGAATTCTGGTTAAACATGGTTGGATTTCTTGGACACGTGGTGTCAGGTGAAGGAGTCATAGTTGATCCAAGCAAGATGGTGTCAGTTACAGAATGGGAGTCACCCAAGAATGTGGAAGATATTAGGAGCTTCTTAGGACTTGCTGGATATTACAGGAGGTTTATAGAGAACTTCTCCAAGATTGCAAAGCCAATGACTAAACTACTGAAGAAGGAGAAGAAGTTTGAATGGACCAAAGAGTGCGAAGCTAGTTTCCAGGAACTGAAGCAACGCCTAGTGACCGCACCTATCCTGTGTTTGCCAGATATTCAGAAGGATTTCCAAGTGTATTGTGATGCCTCTCGCCAAGGACTGGGTAGTGTACTGATGCAGGATGGTGTAGTGGTATCCTATGCCTCGCGCCAACTCAAACATCACGAGAGGAATTACCCCACGCATGACTTGGAATTAGCGTCAGTCGTGCACGCGCTCAAGGTATGGAGGCACTACCTGATGGGTAAACATTGTGATGTGTTTACGGATCACAAGAGTCTAAAATACATATTCACTTAGAAAGAGCTGAATATGAGGCAGAGGAGATGGCTGGAGCTCATAAAGGATTACGACATGAGTTTGCAATATCACCCAGGGAAGGCCAATGTTGTAGCGGATGCGCTGAGTCGCAAGGTTTATGCTAATGGCCTGACAGTGAGGGAGTTACCCAAGGATTTGTGTGAACAACTCAAGGACCTCAGGTTGGAAGTAGTATCCGAGGGATATTTGGCAACAATGGAAGTTAAGCCAACGCTTCTGGACGAGATCAGAGAAGCTCAAAAGAAGGATAGTGACCTGGAGGAGATAAGAAGAAACATACCCAAAGGCAAGGCTGAAGGTTTTCGCGAGGATGATCAAGGGACGCTATGGCACAAGGACCGCTTGTGTGTGCCCAACGATCCGGAGATTAGGAAGCTGATATTTCAGGAAGCTCATAACTCGCCATACTCTATACATCTAGGTAACACGAAGATGTACATGGATTTGAAGGAAAGGTTTTGGTGGGTTAACATGAAGCGAGAGATTGCAGAATATATTTCCCTATGTGATGTCTGTAGTCGAGTGAAGGCCGAGCACCAAAAGCCAGCAGGGTTACTACAGCCATTACCGGTACCTGAATGGAAGTGGGATAGAGTTGGCATGGACTTCATCACAGGATTACCCAAGACCAAGTCAGGATATGATTCTATTTGGGTAGTGGTAGATCATTTGACCAAGGTGGCTCACTTTATACCCGTGAAGACCACTTATACCAGTGCCAAGTTAGCCAAGATCTACATGAACAGAGTTGTGTGCCTGCATGGAGTTCCTAAGAGCATTGTGTCAGATAGAAGCACCCAATTTACTTCTCACTTTTGGCGCCAGCTCCATGAGTCATTGGGAACGAGGTTGGAGTTTAGCACAGCTTTCCACCCTCAAACGGATGGTCAGACCGAGAGGGTGAATCAGATTTTGGAGGATATGTTGAGAGCCCGTGCCTTGGCTCATGGCGCTAGTTGGGATGAAAATCTACCTTATGCTGAGTTCTCCTACAACAACAGTTACCAATCCAGCATCAAGACGTCACCATTTGATGTACTATATGGTAAGAGATGCAGAACAACCTTGTTATGGGATGGTGTAGGTGAACGTCAACTGTTTGGACCGGATTTGATCAAGGATGCTGAAGACAAGGTTAGTTTGGTTCGGGACAGGCTAAAGGTGGCACAATCGAGACAGAAGAGCTATGCTGATTCTAAGCGCAAGGAAGTGGCGTATGAGATTGGAGATCGAGCATATCTCAAAGTTTCACCACTACGTGGAATTAAGAGGTTTGGAATTAAGGGCAAGCTGGCACCTCGGTTTATTGGGCCCTACAAGATCCTAGCACGCAAAGGAGAGGTTGCATACCAGCTGGAGATGCCAGAGGTTCTATCCGCTGTTCATGACGTGTTCCATGTGTCTCAGCTGAAGAAATGTCACCCGGAGGTGGTAGATACACCATTGAGGGATACCGTGCCATTAGATGAGGTTCAGCTAGAGAGCGACCTGGCCTATGAGGAGAAACCGGTCAAGATCTTGGAAACTGCGGAGAGGTTTTCACGCAGCAAGACGATCAGGTTTTGCAAGGTGCAATGGAGCCATCACACCGAAGAGGAAGCCACCTGGGAGCGAGAGGATGACCTCCGAGAGGACCACCCACACCTATTTGCTAGCCACGGCGAATCTCGAGGACGATATTCATCTTAAAGGGGTTAGTCTTGTCACATCCCAAATTTTAGATTTGGCACTGCATACATACATGTCATTGCATCATGAGCATCTTTGCAAAAAGTTTTAGTTTTAAAGTTTTTGCCAAAACACCTCATCTTTGCTAGTTCCTCCTATTTGCAAGCCTACTAGGACTTTTGCCTTGCATCTGCTAGAATGACACTTTTTGGGTATTTCAGTTGCATAGATGCGCAGAGTTCGTCAATACGAACCCGTAGGATTTTGTTTCACTCAATATGGAGTTGTAGATCAAAAGTTATGCTAGTTCTTGTGTGGACTGAATTTTTAGTTCAGAAAATTCAGATTTAGCAGTCAGACAGTTAGCAGTTCAGTTAACAGTCAGCAAGAAAAAAAATCGGCCGCGGCAGCCGAACCGGCCCAACCGAGAAGGCCCACCCAGGGCCCAAGCCGGCCGCCAAGCAGTCTCCCCGCCGCCGCCGGCCCATTTCCCCTTTTCCCTTCCTTTTTCCCTTTAGCTTTTCTTCTTTTCTTTTTTTTTCCGCCCGACAGGCGGGCCCCGCCAGCCAGCCGTACGTGCTCGACCGAAGCCTGCCGCCGCCGCGTTCGAAGCAGACATGAACTGATCGTCCGATTTCATTGCGTTTTCGTTTCCGTTTCGCGTGATTCTTGCCTAGCCCTTAAAGCCGCCGCCCCGCCGTTTCTTTCCCCCCCTTATCCCTAGCCGCGAGCAGCCGCACGCGCCGGAATTCCTCGTCGGAATCCGCCCGCCGCCGCCGCCCGAGCTCACCGCTGGCCGCGCCAACCCCGCCACTGCACCCGCCGCCCGCCGCCCTACACCACAGGCCACCCGCCGCAGCCGGAGCCAGAGCGTCGCCGCCGCCGCAGCCGGAGCGCCGCCGCCGCCACTCGCCGGAGCCGCCGCCGTCGGACACCAGGTGAGCCAGCGCCCGCCACTGCCGTCGATCTGGCCGCGAACGTCCCAGATCTCCCTTTGACCGCGGGTTGACCGCTGACCGGTCAACCGCCGCTCGTCAGCGGGAATATTCCCCGGAATATTCCTAGAATATTCCCCCTTCAATTTTCAGAGTTTATTTATTTTCCAGAAAGTATGTCTAACTTCAAAAATTCATAGGAAAAGATCTACTTGGCCAAAAATTGCAAATAAGGTACCATTGGATTCGCAAAATTGTGTAGAATTTTATTCTGCAATAATATCCCAGGTTTACTGTATGTAGTTTCCTGAGATTATAGAAAGGCTTAAAGTAGTATTTAATTCGCAGAAAAAAGATCTGTAAACCTTTTTGACGTAATTCCTTATGGTTTAGGCTCTATTTGGAGTTACCTATACAGTAGATTTTTTTGTCAAACTTGTACTGCAATATTTACAGCTATGGTGCAATGTTTTGACTAAAGACCTATTAACTAGACCTCTTTTATGCATAAATTGTTTTCTTTGCATTAAATGTTTTCTCATGCATCATCCAGTAGTAGAATTGATCAAAGAACTTGACCAAGCTACTGAAGTTAAAGTACCATGCATGCATTGTGTTGCATCTATTGATCTCTATGTGTGGTTTGTTTATTGTATGATTTGCTTTCGTGTAGATTGTGAGGAGTGTAACCCGTGTGACTGTCCGGACTGTGCTTTTGACTCCGGCAACTACCAAGGCAAGTGGAGGTTCATAAATGTCCTATTTACTTTCTATATGCATTGTAGCTTGTTTTGTTTTACAAATTCTATCTATTGCTATGCTATGTCCTACTATGCCATAGTCTATCTTGCTAGACGAGCCGTCGTAAGTAGCTGTGCTTATGTAGACGAGGGTGGGATACACCATGGCAAAGCTTGTTTTGAAAGAACGTGTTGGAAAGTGAAAACAACTTAATCAATGAACTATTTGGGTGGATTGGTAATTGCTTGGTTCGTGAATGCCGGGCCCATGTCTATGGTTTACCCGAGTAGCTCACTTGTGGATGGCCACCCAGGTTTCTGAGAAATGATTAGTATCTTGATTTAGTAGCTTCCGTGTGCAACCATATGCCAGTGAGTTATGGGTGGCTAGATGGACTTAGTAGGTTGTGGCGACCCGAGCTCTTCGTATCCAGAGATGTAGTGAATGTGATAGGTTGGTACGGTGCGTGGATGGGCTTGGGGAGCTACTTCCCGAAGTATCTCTTCTTGGTCTTCTCCCTATCACGACTCAATATGCGTGTCGTGGTACGAGCGGGTCGACCAAGTCATATGGGTAAAGTGTGCAACCCCTGCGGGGTGTAAAACTAAGTGCTTAGCCATGTCCCCGGTAATGAACGACTGAGTTGTTGAATTGTGGGTGCTATGACATGTTCACATTCATTCTAACTTGTAATTGCTAAAACTTGTGGTTGAAACCTAATTGGGTTGTTTGTTAAAGATTAAATGTTTTACAAATGATTTACAAAGGTTAGGATAAAGTATTTTGCTGCTGTAACTAAGCCTGAACCCCACAAGCCAGATATGCATATAGCTATTAGCCTTGTTGTTTCTCTCATTGTTCCACTTGCCAGTGCATTCCAAGTGCTGACCCTTCGGGACTGTTACGTTTCATGTTGCAGGTTACTTTTCCAGTTACTCTGAGTAGTAGTGTTGGTTGCGACCCTCCACTCAACATTTTATTCGCCTGTGACGTCTAATGGAGACTGGAGCTACTTTATTTATGCTATCTATTTGCTACTTGCTTATTTGTGCGAGCGTTAAGCTTTGCAAACCTTGTAATAAATGCAATGTTCTGGATCATACCGCTGTAATAGTGATGCACTGTTAATTCTTTGATGTCTATCGATACTATGTATGCCAATGAACCGATCCAGGGATTAGCGTGATACATAGAGGTGCAATCCCTGTGGGTTGTACCATTTCACTGCAGCTCCTCCATACTATGCTCTCTTTGTTCCTTTTGTCTTTGTTTTGTCCATAATCATTATCAACGCCTACACACATGTTATAGACAAGGAAGAGGGATACAATTCTACATAAACTACTAAATGTGCAAAGATTATATTGAATTTAATAAAAACAAGTAATCATGCATATCAAACATAGCAATAGTTAGATGAAGCATACTATGATAAGAAAATGACAGAATTTATATTGCTAAAAAGTGTTGTATATCACAGTCATCAGCTACGATAAAAGAATATAAATTCCAATCACAAAATGGAGAAAAAGGGGGTTAGGGGTGAATTATGAGTTACCCATGATCTATGATTGAATTGCTTCTCCGACCATTTTATTTCCAACTGGTGTCGAATAATCCATCCATGGGACAAGTATGAAAAGCCCTCCAATGGGGGAGGAAAAATGAAGTTGGTTTGAATCCAAGTCCAGGGTATCAAACCCTGGCTAACAGGAAGTCATAGCTCATTCATGGGTTAAACAAGAACCATTATTTATGCAACGGTGATTATACCAATCATGCTCATTCTTGCAATGTCAATATCATATATAACCAATAAATTGGAATCCCATATATCATTAGTCTGGAAAACAAATTTCATATATTATTTCAAATACTCAATTTGCAAATGAGGATCCAATTGCTTACTGGAACTCTACATAGTTCCAACATCAATATGTACAAAATCCCCGGAGATACTAATGTGTTCCATATGTACACAGATAATGTACCACCCTACAAATGCTAAGGCAAACTATTTGTACATAGATCTACAGAAAAAATATTCATGCAATATGTGTACACATGAAACCTAGATTACCACCATAGTATTCTTGGTTTGAGATCATCTGTGTCTATCGCAAATTCATACCGCTACTCATTTCCTTCCTATATGCTCGAGGAAAACTTTGAACTGCTCTGCGGAGAGGTACCAGCCCTGTCTGCTCTGTTTCACAAACAAAACACAACCAACAACATTATACCTTTAAAAAACTCCCACAAACATTCATCTCGTCCCCAATTTTTTTTGCAAGATTGTGCGCGCAGTAAATGATCTAGCTCAGTGCTCGGTGATTTGGTAGCTCTGGATGTACATTATTTACAATAGTTTTGGAGGAAGTATATATCAACAAGAAAATGTGCAGTAGAAAGAAATCTTTACCAGCATTAAAGCTTTCTCTCGCCTGTGCCAGATAGTGACATACCTATTATGTGAACTGTTTTAGTAGATCCAAAACAAATCCATCTATCAATTTACATAAAGCCAAGATTGCTACAGAGATGCATTATCACTGACGAACTGAATAAAAACTTGACGAGTCATATTGTATTCAACTTTTCCTTTAAGCTCAATAAAATTGGGTCTGTATAGCTAATCTTTCACTTCCAGTAGCAATGACTATATACAAAATAGCTGCAAGTTATAACCTATGCACCATGTAGTAAGACATGCTAATCTTACCATCTAAAAATAAGACCGTCAAGCTGTCAAGCTAGCAAACATACGTTCGGGGAAGGCAACCATGTGTGGGATATTGACATACGAAAAAACATAAGTTCTGGGATGAGTGATCATGGCGGTGCCTGTGGACGGCTGGACTCGCCTGATGCAGATGGATGCGAGGGCGACCGCGGATAAGGCGGTGTGGTAGGTGGCGAAATATGTTGATGGCGAACCGCGATGAAAGAATGCACATAATTCACACTTTTGAAGCTCCTAACTGATACCACGTCTTTAATAAAACTGTATTATTTATCAGAGCTATATTTCACAAGTATTGCATTTATGATAATCTTGACAGGAAGTCCACTGGTTCACATCATCCAAAAGATCTACTCAAGGTGACTCCACTCCATTTTTCAATCTCGAAAAGAATCACACCCGTGCGGACAGTTATAATCTGGGAAGATCCATCGGAATTTAATCCAAAACCCATACAAGATTCATGCATATTTCTTACACTTCCCGATCTATAAAGGAGGATTAACATGTTTCATATAACAAACGAATGAGCAAGATCTAGAAAAGAAGAAACAATACTTTTCATGGTAGAAACACGTGAATGTCCATGCCATTCAAACAGAAAATCCAACAAAATTATATTAATGTGTTACATTAGAGTTTTTACCTTAAATCGCAATCTAGCTAGCTCAAATGAAAGGTATAAATGCCTGGCCATGTGCATCGCAAGTAAGCAGAAATGGTAGAAAGATGTAAAATAGAACATGTCGGGAGGAAAGCTTACCAAATTCAACCATATCCAAGTGAAATTGAGGAATATCTTACTGTTACTAATCCTTGTATAAAGCAGCACCCATGTTTGCATTTAGAACACTGTTTCCAGTCAATTTAAGATTTAGTTTGAATGGTGCATTGAGCAAGGAATAGCAGAATGATATAAAACCCTATGATCAGAGATGTATCTTGTCTCATGGTACGAAATTAAAGCTCTTGAACCAGCCACCACCATCCTGCATGCAAGAAAATATGTCGGACACATTGGCAAGTTTAATTGGTGTCATTATGTCAAGTTTAATTGGACTGTATACATGATTTACTACCTCTGTTTTAAATTATAAGATGTTTTGGTAGGCTATTTCTACCAAAACATCTTATAATTTGGAATGGAGGTACGAAGGCTATTTACCTGCCATATCAGGAGTCTGATGTACTAACGTGTATGCACCAACAGGAGGAACAACCAAAAAAAGAATCATCGTCATCTTCTAGAACTTCACTTGCCTACATTGAGGATAAAAATAATTGGAAGCAATCAAAATTCTGCTAACAGTGAAAACAGCGGTGAAATAGAACAATGCATGTTACATGAATATAAAAAACTGCGAAAATCAAGGTATGTTACTACACAATGAACTGACTTCTGAAAATGACATACGCAGAATCACTCGATGTCATGCTCAGGGAAATAGATTGTTAGAAATCATAGAAGTAAAATAGGAAAAAGATCCGCTACTTTATTGTTCCAATAAGGCAATAAAGAATAGACATGTAATATTCTAGAGAGCTCATGTCTTGCAAAAATCCTCGAAAGATACATGTTATAGAAAATTATAAAAAAGGTTAAAAGATCATCCTTCTGCTGATTAATGGCATTTCATGGAAGCTCTTGTTCCTTCAGTATTAGTTCGTTTAGTTTTAGCTCCTTTGGCCGAGCTTTGGTGACTTCAACATGACAAGCCACACAAAGAGTCCTCACATTCTCTAGTGTACATTATCCTGCCAGAAACCAGATAAATTAGGACATGCAGAGATGAGCCAAAAACATATAAAATGTGTGTGTACTGTACCTCCTCTTTGCTATACGGATGAGATCTGTGCTCAGGAATGAACCGCTGATTAGACATATCTTCTACCCATATGCTGAGTATTTGCCTCCTAGATATGGTTGATGATGATCTAATTGCTTGGCAACATGAAAATTATGTTTTAGCTGTCCGCTCACGACCAAATGATGGACTCTTTAATACACAAGACTGCTACCGAGGGAAGAGTTTGTGAACTTGCCGAAGATGCTCTCATCGTCCAACAAAGTCACTGGCAACAAACTCTTGCAACTCAACCGATTTGTACAATTTGTGGTCAAGATAGTGAGGATGGCTTTCATGGGCTGGTCTTTTGCACTAAATGACGAGATATATTGCAGCTGGTATGGGATCTCCCAGATAAATCAAAACTTAATTGCCCTGGTCCTGGCTGGTCACTCCATTTTCTAGATTCACTTGATGAGACAGTAAAGCAAAGATTACTGTTCTTTTTCTGGAGAGCTTAGCGCAGCCAAAATATTATTGTAGTTGGAAAGGATGATGCCCTGATTGCCAGATCGGTTCAATTCCCTATAAATCAGTGTTCATCCTCTATCTTGTATTTACCAAGGGTGAAACGTGCATGATCTAACAGGTGAAGGGAAAATTATGATAATGGCTATTAGGAGCCCAACCGAAGTCAGGGCACTTCTGACAGACCTTTGATCTGGGAATCTCCACCGGCAAAACAATCCAAGCAAGACAGGGTTCCTCACCGGCAAAACAATCCAAGCAAGGCAGGGTTTCACCGGCAAAGCAAATCAACGTAGGGCCCAGATCTAGACGTTCTCCAGTTTAAGCAGCACCAATACGCCTGGGAATCGGGCCTGATCTACTCACTCGCCGCGGGATCCTAGCTGCAGAGGCATGACATCCGCTTGAATCGGGCGATGGGCGGCGGGTAGGAGGCGCATTGGCGGTGGAAAAGCCTAGGAGGAGCAGGCAGGGCTCACCGACGGGGGTGGTGGAGGGAGATGGAGGCGATGAACCAGCATGGGTCGGGCACGGCGGCCGGAGCTCCATGCGATGCAGACGCTGGGCATTCAACCAAGAGGGAGGGTGGTGGCAGGAGGCTACTGCCGATAGCGGGGTGGAGCAGTGTTAAGGAGTTGTAGCGGCGGCGCGGCTAGAGAACCCAGCCTGGTTCCGTGCTAGCGTGAGCGAGAGGGGCAGTTTATGGATGGGAAATTGGGGATGAAGGAAGGCTGCAATTCCGGGAGGGAGGTTTTTTTCTATCGTCAGACGGGAGCGGTGCGGACTGCGGACGGACGAACGAAGCGACGTAGTGCTTCCGTCGGCAGAAAACGGAACCGTACTTTTTTAGATAGTAGAGATTCGCGACACCTTATTTATCTATATATACTTTTATTTGTCTTGCGGTGGTTTTTATCGTCCTCAACTTTCGTCCGTCATCCGTCGCGGCAATATTTGGAATACGTTCACCAAACTCTGATCATATACGGAAAAAAAAGCAAAGTGCAACGCACCAGCACGCAACGCACAGAAAAAAACAGCACGTAACGCACCCAAACCCAAGGTCCTAATCCGACTCAGCTTGGTGCAGTTTTTCCAAAAAATATGATAACTACTAGAAAAGTCCAAATAAATAGGGAATCCTAATTCGACTCAGCCTAGACCAAATTCTTCTCATATAAATATACATGAAGACAGCTCACAAGGGCATCGGTGAATCCATTGAATCAACATCAAAGCAGTTTCCGGATCTACTCAAGCTACCAGCATTGCTATTGTTCTTGCCTTCCTTAGAGGATTGTGAACTGAGTGCTGCAGCAACAATCACTTTTGGTACTGCAGCTATATTTTGCTCGATTAACCTGCTTAGCAAGTCACTTTCCACCTTGCCGATATCAGTGCTGACAAAAACAAGAAAGAGATATCAGGTATTTAATTTTTATCATCTCCTTCAACACGATATGCTTGAACTCAGTGCTGACAAAAACAAGAAGAGATATCAGGTATTTTTATCATCTCCTTCAACACGATATGCTTGATCGGAGGGATAGTTCATTTAGTGTCAACCAGCAAAATTAGCTCAATTACAATTTCGTTGATAGTATCTAGGTTTCATATTTACAGTATAGAAAATCTAATGCAGGCCAAGCCATTTTGGATCATAGTCGCTGTTAATGGATGCCAAGGAACAGAGAAGGAAAAGAGATAGAGAGCGGTATGCACGGATGACCGATGAAAAAAAGCATGAGAAACTGAAAAGGCGACGTGAAGCCTATCAGCGAAACAAAAATAAGGAATATATAGATTCAGGAAACGAAGTTGTTACATCTAATTTACATGTAAGAAATAGAAAGCATGTGGCAGCGGGAGAAAGACAAACATTGCTACACCGGTGTAACTAAGAATTCTCGGCAAGACAGAGGAACAATGCTTCCGTGATAAAAAACGACAAAGAAGACATAGAACCTATAAAGCAGCCAGAAGTCATGATTGACGGTAACACTTATATTTTATGCAATACTGAAACTTTCCAAAAAAAAGCATAGTATGTACAACTAACCATCTTTCATGGACAGGTATCCGCCATCCATTGTGTTCGCCCACTGAAGAAGCAAATGCACCACAATCATTCTGTAATGATGATGAACATGGTAAGACTGTCGATGTCGTAATGTCTATGATAAAAAATGGCGACGGTGACATACAAACTCTAAACCAGCCAGAAATCATGATTAATGGTAACACTCTAAATTTTACACAGTACTCATACATTAAAAATATATACACTGTATGAACAACTAACCATCTTTTATTTATGAACAAAAATCCACTCTTCAGCATGTCAAACCAAAATAGACTTAGATGCAGCAAAAAAATCATTCAGCAATGATGATGATCAGGATAATATTATCAAATTAATCTATATTCTTATGAAAAAGACTACAATTTAATATGCCGTGCAGGTAATAATGAAGTCATACTTGAACAAGAAAAAAGCAAGGACGAACACATGCTCTCTGGTCAAGGTATGCTCAATACAACAATTGAAATATATTTGCATCATTAAACTACTCCTTTTGCA
The DNA here is from genome assembly GCA_910589775.1 of Avena eriantha. Taxonomy (NCBI): domain Eukaryota; kingdom Viridiplantae; phylum Streptophyta; class Magnoliopsida; order Poales; family Poaceae; genus Avena; species Avena eriantha. The sequence goes on along the minus strand of OU342740.1, from coordinate 402,047,329 downwards.
ACCACTCACAAGGCACACCCCCAAACATGGCAGAACCAAGGCAACGGAATATAAATATTTCAGAGGATACTAATAGAGCTAAGAGAAATATTTTGATGGTGGAGAAAAGGGAGGAGATTAATGCACGTAGAAGAGCAGCCTGGCAAAAAAATCGCTCGATGAAAGGAACATGCGACAGAGAGCAGCCTGGCAAAACAAATCGCTTGATGAAAGGAACATGCGACAAAGAGTGAGCTGGAAAAATATATCCACAAAAGAACGGCAGGAGGAGAATGCACGGCGATGCACATCTAGGCAAAGCAAACCTGAAGAGAAGAGGCTGCACTTCTAGCTAAGCGCAGGTCAAGCGCCGCAGTTAGGAGGAACACTCCATGCAAAGAATCCATCGCAATGTCGTGCCCAATTGCAACATCGTTGCCAACAATAAACCTGGCATCAAGCACACATGGATGAGCTCCCAAAGAGGGAACTGCTTCACCTCCTGCCTCCCCTTCGACGAGCACGCCAGAGTATAATATCAGGACCGACGGTAACACACCCATCTTTACTCCCCTTATTTATGTCATAGCCCATTAAACCACCATACTTATCGGATCGAGAATGCTGTAGGAGACATGGAGGCATTCCTTAGCGGTATCATGGACGAGAATGCAAACTCCGACGGCCTCATGGACGAGGACTGCTACATGTATGCCCATGAAGGTAATTATACCATCCTTCCCATTTGCCCTCTCTGTTACGAGTTAATACAAAAAAAAAATATGTAACACACATTGAATGTAGGTTTTGATGCTGATGACATGGACCTAGATACATCGACAGACTCATCCAACCAGGAATCTATCGATCCTTTCGACTTTGTGTACTCGAACCTCCCAAACAACACACATATCCTGAAGCAAGTACCAAACTGTGAAGACTGTCATGCCAAGAAATTTGAGCGTGAGACTGACGGCTTCTGCTGTCGAAAGGGAAAGATCGAGCTAGCTGATCAACAACCAGAACCTATCCCGGAGCTGAGGAGACTATGGTCTAGCCAGGACGCAGACTCACGTCATTTTCGAGAGAGCATCCGATTCTTCAACGGCCACTTCTCCTTCACGACCCTTGGTGTCAGCCTCGATAACGACTGCACAAACATGAGGTCCGGAGTCTACACATTCCGGGCGCAAGGCTCATTGTACCACAATGTGCATTCGTTCAGGCCAAATTCAAAGCCGGAATACCTACAGTTATACTTCTACGACGATGATCCAAACATGATCCATCGCAAGGAAGCCACCAAAGAACTTGACCAAGAGGTCGTCCGGAAAGTTGCAGACATACTGAGAGGAAACCCTTACTCCGAGCAGTTTAGGTGTTTGGGTGCCCACAAGGACAACCTCGAGGACTATCGTATAGAACTAAACATTGATCAGAAGAAAGACCAATGGACATTCAATCTACCGGCATCGTTTGAGGTGGCTGCAATCTGGGTCGAGGGCAGCGACCTGGTAAATAGGTTCAAGCGTAGCATTACCCTCTACGGTAACAACAACGAGAGGCATAGTATACATGCAACACAAGGATGCTATGACCCACTCTCGTACCCACTCTTCTTCCCAAAGGGGGAGCTCGATTGGCATCCAAATATCCCTAAACATAATGTGCCTTGGTACCTTGCGCAACTACCAAGAGCGAGAAGCGACGATGATCCAGGTCCGCCTATTCAAGATAATTCTGCACTTATTATCTATATAATTCTCGGATGTTGCCTAACCTTCTTTTTTTCTTTCATTCACACAGAGGGAGGTGGCAATTTATGTGTATCCGTCAGGGACTACTACTGTTACTGACTACAGACGCGCCCTGCTATATTCAACCCCATACTACATGGAGGGCGTCTATTCCAATAGTTTGCGGTCGACATGTACATAAAGATCGAGGGATGCAGGTTGAATTGGGTTAGGAGACACCAGCCGGAGATATGCGCCGATCTATATAAAGGCATTGTGGATAGCATCACAGCCGGAGAGACTCAAGAAAGCGCAGTTGGCACAAGGATCGTTCTACCCTCCACATTCAAGGGGGGTTTCTGAGACATGAAACAGAGGCATATGGATGCCATGGCGTTGGTGCAAACATATGGGAAGTCTGCCATCTTCCTGACGATGACCTGCAACCCAAACTGGCAGGAGATACAGGATGCGCTGCTTCCGGGACAAACCGCACAAGACCGACCAGACATTGTGGTCCGAGTGTTTAGGGCCAAGATGGAGATGATGAAAGAGATGCTAACCAAGAAGCATATCCTAGGCGTTGTGAAGGAATACGTTTACGTGGTCGAGTTCCAAAAGAGGGGTCTCCCACATGCCCATTTCCTGTTGATCATGGATTCAAGATATAAGCTCCTTGTGCCAGAGCAATACGACCACGTCATATCCGCCGAACTCCCAGACAAGAATAAGTACCCGGAGCTATACACCATGTTCGTGAAGCATATGATGCACGGCCCATGCGGTGTCCTCAAGCCAAACAATGTGTGCATGAAAGACGGGTCGTGCAAGTGTAGGTACCCACGAACATTCAACGAGACCACTGTACAGGGGAAGGACTCATATCCAATCTATCGGAGAGGGAAGGATGGCTGTTGCACGAAGGTCCGCGGTCAGATGCTGGACAATGGATGGGTTGTGCCTTACAACCCTTACCTCTTGCGGATGTTTGACTGCCACATCAACGTGGAGGTGTGTTCTAGCATAAAGGCCGTCAAGTACCTATATAAGTACATATACAAGGGCCACGATCAGACTTCGTTCAATATTGAGACGCCCGACGACAAAGGTAACATACACGAGATCAAGAGATATGTTGACGCAAGGTGGATTACTCTACCAGAGGCCATGTGGAGGATATTCGGCTTCAAGCTCTGTGAAAACCACCCAGCGGTCTTACAGCTCCCGCTTCATCTCCCAGATATGCAAAGGGTCACGTTCAAAGCGGGAGACAACCTAAACGACGTCACCGCCAGGGATAGCACATCCATGCTGATAGAATATTTCAAAGCTAATGAAAACTATGTGTGGGCTCGAGATATTCTTTACAAAGATTTCCCGGGGAGGTTCACGTGGCAAATTACAGAAAAGTACTGGAAGATAAGAACCAGGGATCACCAAGTAGGACGAATCGTGACAGCCCATCCTGCCGAGGGCGAGAGGTACTTTCTAAGGGTGCTTCTAAACCACATACCCGGCTCGAAGTCCTTCGAAGATTTGAAAACCATGGATGGTGTGCTATGTGATACATTTCGTGAGGCCGCGGAGAGGAGAGGCCTCATCGAGGCCGACAACACACTCGATGAGTGTCTTACTGAGTCAGAGCAGTTCGCCATGCCAGCCTCACTCAGGAGGCTCTTTGCAACAATCTTGGTATTCTGTGAGCCTGGGGATGTGCGCGGTCTTTGGGATAGGCACCTTGAGGCAATGTCTGACGACTATAGACGGGAATACACATGTCCAAAAGCTGTGGAGCATAAGGTGTTGCTTGATATTAGGGGCATGCTGCAGTCCATGGGCAAAGACATAAAGTCGTTCCCTCTCCCAGACATCGATGATACGTACGACAACACAGAAGGGGAGGCTAGGGAGGTCATCGAGGAAATGAATATCATGGTAGACAAGGAAGACGAATCACTGGTGGAATTTCTAAACGCCGAGCAAAGGCTTGCCTACGACGAGATACTTGCAGCAGTCGATGGCGGTAATGGGGGCGTATTCTTCGTCGATGGTCCAGGAGGAACCGGAAAGACATACCTTTATAGAGCACTGCTCGCTAGGGTTAGAGGAGATAAAAAAATCGCGGTGGCCACAACGACATCGGGTGTCGCCGCTTCCATCATGCCAGGAGGAAGAACATCACACTCGAGGTTCAAAATCCAGCTAAACCTTGAAGAAGGGGCATCGTGCAGCTTTACTAAGCAGAGTGGGACAGCCAAGCTACTAAGGATGGCTTCGCTCATACTATGGGACGAGGCAACCATGACAAAACGACAAGCGGTTGAAGCGTTGGACAGAAGCATGCGTGACATAATGGGCTATTGGGACAAACCTTTCGGTGGCAAGACTGTCGTGTTCGGCGGGGACTTCAGGCAGGTGCTTCCGGTGTGAGAAAAGGGTCACAAGGTCAAATAATCGATGCATGTCTGCGAAGATCCAACCTATGGAAGGGCATGCACCAGCTAAGGCTCATCAAGAACATGAGGGCGAAAAAGGACCAATGGTTCGCGGATTACCTACTAAGAATAGGTAACGGAACTGAGGAAACTAACGAGGAAGGAAACATCCGACTTCCTGAAGATATCTCTGTGTCCTCTATGGGAGACGACGTGGCTGATATAATGAAGCTGATCAACCATGTGTTTCCTGACCTAGACCACAATATGAACAACCTGCATTAAATGACTTCTAGAGCGATCCTATCCACAAAGAACAACAACGTAGATGGAATAAACATGCACATGATTGAGCGTTTTCAGGGCGAGGAGATGATCTACCATAGCTTTGATAGTGTGGAGGATGATCCGCATGGCTACTACCCTTCCGAGTTTCTCAACTCGCTGACTCCTAACGGGATGCCACCACACGCGCTTAAACTGAAGATCAATTGCACAGTTATACTACTAAGGAACATTGACCCAGCTAATGGGCTATGTAACGGTACAAGACTTGTGGTCCGTGGATTCCAGAGGAACGTCATCGACGCGGGAATCATTGTGGGACAACACACAGGAGAGAGGGTTTTTCTTCCTCGAATACCTCTATGCCCATCCGACGATGAAATGTTCCCGTTCAAATTCAAGAGGAAGCAATTCCCGATTAGGCTAAGCTTTGCCATGACGATCAACAAAGCACAAGGGCAGACTATCCCGATTGTCGGCGTGTACCTACTGGAGCCGGTATTCTCTCATGGTCAGCTGTACGTGGCATTGTCCCGTTACACCGCGAAAAGCAGCATCAAGATCCTCGCCATCAAGGATGACAAGACAAAGAATTCAAAGAACAGAAAAAAACTGAGTCCTTAGTCACGACCACGCCAAACATAGTCTATAAGGAAGTCCTCAGTGTTTGAATTTGCTAGAATTCTTTTAAAGTGTAAACATGTCTGAATTTGTAGAACCAGATTTGGGAAGATTATCTAATGATTATTATATCTTTCAAAATGTAATTGATGCAATGGCAGAGTCATTTTCTGATGTAAGGATGACTCTCGTACCTACTCATCCAATAAATTTCCTGCACTATAGTGTGGCATTTACAAGATATAAATTCATAGGGTTCATATGAAGACTTAACAACAAAAGAAAATCCAACAGTCGAAAAGGCCAAACCAGCAGCACCATGAGATAATCTAATAGGAAAGACATGTCAAATTACACTGATAGACACACTTTGGAACAATGCATTTCAGACTGAATTTTCTTTACCTCGTCACTGCTCGCGAGTTCAGGCTCATTCCCTGCTCAGCAAGCAACCAATCGGTTTCTTTCCTGCGTGTGAGCAGGCAGGAAGCAGTAGGGAGAAACAATACCGACAACGGCGGCAAAATACCTGGCGAGCTGGAGCCTTCCTGGACAGATTCCTCCAGTCCAGGCCCTCATCTATGCAATCTGCATCGATTCCTGGCCACGGCAGGTTGGATTCGGCGAAGAACAGCCGCACACTGCCGTCCTGCCACCTGTACACGCAGTCGACCGATCTCCACGGCCTGGACACATCCGTGATATGGCGCTGTCCTGGAGCACAGCGACGGCTCCCAGTCGAGCCGGTAGGATATGGAGAGAGGGGGCGTGGAAGAACCGCAAGCACCGGAGGGGGGCGGGAGCAGCCGACGGAATCGAGAACAGCAGTGAAGATTTGGGATTAGAGAAATGAGGAAGTGAGTGAGAGAAAAAGAAAGACTAAGCGTTGGCTTGACGGGATGCTCATCGTAGATTTATTTTTAATAGACATACAATTCTCACAATATTTCACTCCATCAATTATAGTAGTATTTAGATTTTGATTATTATTTTTTATAACATGTTTATTTTAAATTAATGTCTATGTTCTGAAAAGTATCCCAAAAGTAGACGACAAGACACTCGCAAAAGGGTGAAATGATCCGTTGGGAAGAGAACAACAACTCAATCTAGCTAGGCTCGCCGTGCAACACTAGGTTGTTGAAAACTGATGCACCAAGTAAGGTGAAGTACGAAATATTGAGCTGTTGTTTCGACCAGCTCGTATATTTTATGAAACGAGAGAATATACAAAACTTTATTATGTGCCAAAAAATAGCCATATATGACATTAATTTATTAAATTAGCAAATATAGAACCCCTAAAAGAGGTACATCGCGGGATTCTCTTTTTCAATACATTTATATGAATATATTTAAATTTATTTCAACATATATATATATTTCACTAGCTTTCTTGTCTATGTATGTAGATGCTTAATTGTCGTTTATTGTGAGGCATCTTGAATGAAATAAAATAACCGTAGCAACGCACGAACATTCAACTAGTCTTTAGTACGGATCTGCTCTCGCCGCTCCTCCTCTCGGAACAGGCGGCGGCTCTCTCTCCCTCCAGATCTCAGCCGGCGAGAGCGCCGGTTCCCTCTCCCTCCGCTTGCTGCTCCGGCGGTAGGAGGGAGGGGAACCTCGTTTCTCCGCCTAGTAGTTAGGGTTAGGGTATGTCTGCTGTAGGGTGTCGTTGGGGTGGTGGGAGCGACGTTCGGGCAATAAATCTGCCTCAACTCTACTCCCACACCGGCGACGACCTTCACGGTGGCGCCTCGGAGTTGATGGCAAGGTGTGATGTTCGCTCCTTCAAATCGACAGCTTGGTCTTCTCGTCGTTCGTCAGATCTGGCGAGATCAGTTTCTTAGTGTGTCGCTGGCGTTCGTTGTTATCCACGACGGCGCTGGTGGCCGGGGCGAGATGATTTCTCTGGAGCGAGGATGTTGGTCCGGAGGTGGTGGATTTGTCGTTCTTCTCCGACTTTCTCGATGAGAGGCAACGGATCTTGGTTCAAGACAGCACAGGGATGTCCCCCGGTCGACGTGCCACAACGACATATGCCTCGCTGCGTGCAGCAGGTCTGTTCATCGACTCACAAAGCCTCATTGGCGATGGTGCTTTTTTGGATCTTGCAGTGTTGGAGGTTCGGCGTCTATTCTGGTGTGCGTCTTGGCGTCGTTGGAGTTGGGCGGCGGCCGCTGGCTTTGGTGGTTGCGGAAAACGCTAGGGATCGTTTTGTATTTCTCGATCTCTTAGGATTTTATCTGCATAATTTTCAGGATAATCATTTTATCCTAGTCTGTCTTTTAGTGTCCACATATGTTACTCCATGTAACTTGATTTTCGATTAATGAAATATGTGGTTGCTTTTAGTCTTTATCTTTAGTATTAAAAGAGAAGACGACGTGATGGTTAGTACGTCGTCGGAAGACTCGGAACCCGACCTCATGTCTTGCGCAAGGAAAACCGCTCACGCTGAAAAAACCCCGAAGAAAACCAAATATCTCCCCACGATCAAGTCCGCTCTCGTACCAGACCTCCCACTTCGCTCGCCTCTCTCTCTCCCATGTCTCCTCTCTCTCGCCAAGCCGCACGGTACCATCCGCCTCCGTTGCACAATACCGACCGCTGATTTGGCGCCGCTGCCCAATACCGCCACCTCAAACCAACGACGCAAGCAGTGGATATCGCAGCACCGAATCAGTTCGAGATTTGAAGGAAACACCAAGTGCTCCATGGCCTTCTCCTCTTCCACGAATTCACGGGGTCATTGTGCCGCCGATGCAACGGCAGCTGCGGGGCAGGCCTGAGCAAAACCGTCCGTCGTGGCCACTGAGGGGAAGGATAAGGAGGAGCTCTCAGAGCAGCAGCGGCACAGCGTCCTTGTGCTCGCCGGAACCAAGGTAGGTCTCCAGCGGATCTCGTCTTCTTTGGCCACTTTTTTCTCACAGGTGATTTCTCTGAACTTTGAGTTGTGTTTCCTACAGGAACTAGCTAAGATCTTGTAAATTTGTGCCCACTCCACATGGATGATAAGCGGTTTGGAACTGCAGATCCACATTATTACTCGTAAGCTCTTATTTCAATATTATAAATCTTCGGAGCCATGGAAACATGTCATTGTCGTAATTCACCAGCTTTAACTAATTGAAAGACTGCATAAAGTGGGTGTATCGAGAACCTGAAAGAAGGATTGACTGTCCTTAGTTTGTCGTGAATATGTATTCACCAAGTTGCTCAAGATTTAAGAGTGATCTCTCTGGACATGCATCCATTTTTCCGAAAGACTTTCACAATTAAGCTACTTCCTCCGACCCAAATTAGTTGACTTAGATTTGTCTAGATTCGATTGTATCTAGACAGAATTTAGTATTAGATACATTCATATCTTGAAAAATTTGAGTCAACTAATTTAGGTCGGAAGGAGTAACATAATTAGCAATCTTGCACGACAGTATAACAGAATGTATGCAGTTGGTCAGTTTGTAACCTTCCGGATTTTTTTTTGTCTGCTACCCCTTGTCCACAGCCATTGATGCTCGAGAACTGTGACAGATCATTGTGTTCTAGCAGGTATGGAAATGATTTCAATAATTGATGTATGTTATCATGGTTTGTGTGCAGTAAAACTTAACCATGAGATTGGAAGTGCGTGCTTGTGCATTGATAGGACCGATCTCTTGTCCATTTTCAATTCAACTGTGGTGTACTACTTCTTAGCTTTTACATAGATTTTGTTCAATATTTCAGTCAGTATGATGCCTTTTCACTGTGTACATTAACCAAATTACTAAACCGGAGTGGTAATTAACCAAATCGATGCCTTTTCCATGTTAGTCTAGTACGATTCTGTTCAATAAGTAGTAAAGCTTTGCATCCCTGCATATATGTTTGGCTATGTGGTTCTTATGTGAGGTAGCTGGGTGCATTGTTTGTGTGACTTTTGCCTCTCACACTGGAATGCAAGCCAGAATTTGAGTTTGGTTGATTGATTTGCAGGTGGAGGTGTCGGTTCTGGATGGGAAACATCGTATTACCGCGGAGGCACTTGCAAGGTACGCGGCAGAGTCCAGCATCTGCAACCCGGTGCTCAGATCCGCTTCCTTATGCTATGTCAGGATGTAATAGACTAACACTCAGTTCTATCTTCAAGAATTTTAGTTATCCTTTCATAAATGTGATTATTTCCCCCTCCAGTTCTTCTTGGAGTATCTGCTGGACTGCCTTGAGATATTGTTAGAGGACAATGTCCTGGAGGTCCCATGGAGCGCCCTCATGGACCTGATGGAGTCGGACAAGAGCGTGATGCTGGCAGGTTGTGCCGATGAAGTTCTACTCTGCCTCGAGCAACAATTTCCGGGCTTGCCTCCCTTTCCGATTGCTCTATCACGAGAACTCTTCGTTGCATGAAGTTCAGGTTTTATCCCAAACTCCAAAGTCAGAGTCCGAACGTAGCATGCATATGCATGTAAGCATGTGAGAAGTTGTTTACTATACACTGAACTTAGACCTTAGTTTCTGAACTAGGGGCTTCTATATCAAATTCATGTTTTATAACATGAGTTTTTTTGCATATAAACATAAATCTTTGTGACGTGATTTTCTTTGAGCGCACGCTGAATAATCAAGTACGCCTTATGTGCATTCAGATTATGTGCCTCATTTAGAAAAAAAAACCTTATGTGAGTTCATTGGTTTTACATCATTTTGGCGTGTAGATTTATTTTAGAAGCTAATACAAGAACTCAACTTTCCCAAATGTTATTAATTTGAAGATACATAATTCTCAGGGAGGATGTTCTTTCATACTTTTCTGGGACTTGAAATTTTTGAAAGCAAGTAATCTCTGATTATTAGAAACAGTTTCTGACTGATCAATGCCAACTGTAATGTTAACTATCTTTCTTCAGTTCCGCTTTTTTGTTTACTCCACCCCCTTAATGTCTAATCAAATAAATAATTAATACTGTTTTTTTAGAAATACGATAACACATTAAATACCCTCTCCATGATTGTTCTAAACTGAAATCTGTACAGAATTATTTAAGCTATTAATATTTTCTTTTATGCTTCTACTCTAATTTCTTCGAGGATAACTCTTCTGATATTTAAGTTTAGGGGAAGGAGAGTCTCAATGGAGAAGGGAGTTCGGTGAAAAGGAGAATACTACGGAGTTCATAGATCCAACCAAGTCGATTTTTTTCATTTACATGATAGACCCGACACATTAAAATATATATCTTTTGTTATTTGATCAGGACAGGATTGGCTAATTGGATCTTTCTATACCAGTTTCCTAAGGACCAAGAACAAAGAACTAAGCTTCTGTTTGCACCAATTGGAGATAGCGAAGACACTACTTTGTTGCCTCGGCGGAGATGATCCTCTCGGTTGATGCTAGCGTGCTTGGCATCGAGGCGAACGGGAAGAATGTTGTCGTTGGGGCCTCCATGGCAGACACCACCGAGACCGCGAAACCGAAGTGGTGTTGTAGGGAGTATTCAAGATAGCCAATGTGAAGGCACGGATGTGGCATGGGGTGACATGCTGCAACGATACTTGGACTCGGTAGGTACATCCGTGCATCTTTGGTGCCTCCATTGTGCTAATCCGGATGCGATCAGTGCACAACTTCGAAAAGTCTCTGACGGAGATTGCTGCCTGTAGTAAGTCTCTGACGGAGATTGCTGCCTGTAGTTGCTGCGATGGCAAGGCCCATCCAGATATGTCCGATGGGACATTACCAGCGATGCAGAAGAATTTGTGGGAAATTTACTATTGAGTCGATGCATGTGGTTTCACTTGGTAACATACATGATGAATTAAGACGGATAGTTATTGGCCTTATCAGATGGGTAGAGGAAGTAGATTTATTTGTCTATGACATGCCGCTGAAGGTCGATTACTGAAGAAATAAGTCCCATACTTGTTTTGTACCCTCTCATTGTGCCTTTTTCCAACTACATTTCATAACAAACAGAGTATTGTTAATTCGGCAACATTTTACAGAATACAACGAAAACAAGTGGTCGCTGTGGTTGTACAACATAGATCCAATTGGACATGAATCTGGAGCTAGATCCCTAGGGATAAATCTAAAGTTTGAAGATCTACCCGTAAATTAAGAGCCAACTTAGTATGATGGTGTGTTTGGAAGTTGAGACTTGTAGGCATGTGAAAAACTTTGGTGGAGATACAACCCTTCCTGGAGATGTTGTCGGTGGTGACATGGCTGCAACATGGATCCCGTTTGGCCTTCACATAATTCAAACTTAACATAATCTTGATGGAAATTCGGTGAACTATATTATGGTTTTGCTAAAAATCAGGCGCCTGATTTGATTTTTAGTTTTGTCTCAGTCGCCTCCCTCACCATTGGATATACCTTGCGATTTGTGCAGTGCATGAGTCACAACTATGTTGTAACTGAGAATTGCAACTAATTTGCAACTGAGAATTAGTATAAATTTTATAAGTTGCAACTAGGTTGCAACTAAGAATTAGCAAAAAATAGTAGGATGGCATTAGTGACTTAGACATAATTAAAAATCAGGCACCTGAGATTAATAGTTGAAATTCCTATTTCTGAGTGAGCAAGAGACATGTGATTTTGGAGGAACAAGTACCTAAACCATAATTTTCATTGCCCAAGTTTACGGTATATGGTTTTAGGACGTCTTCATTTTGTCCTCTTGGTTTTTGCGCGTTCAAAGCTTTGGTCTTACGGATTCCAGTTTTATGGTTGTAGAATGTCTTTTTCCTGTCCTCTTAGTCCTTCCGTGTTTAGAGCTTTGGTCTTACGCATCCAAGTTTCCAGTTCTAAGTCGAAGTGTTTCCAAGCAGTACTTGTTGCTTCATAATAGCTAAGGCGAAACATTTAGTGCTGATGTGGCGAGATATGATGAGAAGATGGGCCAAGAGGGATAAAGGGAAGATGCAAACTAGGAACATTGTATAGGGTCATCAAAGTGGAAGAAATGGCAATCAAGGTGGAAAGAAATGACATGTGTCATTAGGCGTTAAAAATCAATTTTATTTTTTAACTATGGGCATAGATTATGTCTTTCCGTTGCAACGCACGGGCGCTCAACTAGTAAGACTAATTACAAAGATTATACCGAAGAAACCAAACCCACGACATCTTGCAAAACCTACAACAGTGATGACGGGAGTGTCCATGAACAGGGTTGTTACGTCCCCGAACCGGGTCTATGCAGATCTTAGCATTTCCGCATAGAAGCGATTCAAATACGTCCATCAGACACTTTCGCGTGGGTGAATTTTATTACAAGTAGTTACATCACAATAGTTTGTAACGGAACCCACAAGAAACAGATATATACAACAACGACTCAACGAGTTAAGAATACAAACGATACAATTCAAAGATAGAAAACAAAATAGTATCCAAGTACGGATAAGAACCAAATGGGACTAAGAGTCCTTAAGATTAAGCAGGCGTCGTCCACAACCCTGCCCAGGACAAGTCGGAAGGGTAACCTTGCTAACATCGTCGGACACAAACCTCTCAAAGCCAAAGAGGTGCCAACAAAACGGCAAAGAAAAAAGAGAGCGGTCAATACTGAGGCTAGTACATAACGAGTCTTAGAATTCAGCGGCTCTCGTATACATGGGTATGGTGAGCTTAGCGGCAATAACACTTGCACTATCTAACTTATAGAGACACTCTACAACTTGGAGCGAGATAAGAGAGCACTACACGGTAACAAGAATATAACACCATGCATAACCCATCCATAGATTTATCCCGCGAAGACCAGTCAAGAAAGTCCTCTTGCGAAACACATGCGTTGCAATTTTAATTATCCAATCGTTTATTTGGTAAGGCTAATTACTAGTCATATTATTAGAGGCATGTCGTCGGTTTGAGGACAAGTACGCCATGAGGGGGTCCTCGAGGCGTGCGGGAGAGAGGGATGTGAGACGTACGGTGTTCCGGGACGGTGAGCACACAAGTTTACCCAGGTTCGAATCCGCCGGCTTTGGACGGACCCTACTCCTGCTAGCAATCCAGTAATACGGCAGAGCCGGAATATGGGTTACAAGGGTTTCGCCTGTGCGAGTTGAGGGTCTAAAGTATTGGGTTATGCCCTAAAGGCTCTCCCTAGGACGGCTTATATAGATATCTGGCCTAGGATTTACAGGAGAGATCAATCCGGCTACGACTAAGAGTTGGTTACAGAGTACATCTTGAACTACAAGTAACATTATGGGCCTAAGTCGGTAAGTCTTCTGGGCCTTCCCGTAGTCGGATTGGACTCCGTCTTCTCTCCCTAACTGGGCCGCCCGTGAAGCAAAGCTCTAACCCGAAGTGGGCCACCCTGGTCAGTGAGGATCTGTGAGGATACCCGGAAAGTATATCCCCAACAAGGCAATGCATTAGTGGCATTTTCTATAATCATGACCACTACTCATGAGTCGTCCATAACCATGGACACACGACTTCTCGAAAAGATTTACCATGCAGGGGTGCACTACTATACCCAAATGCATGTTCAACCCTTCAGGCAACATATTATGAGTGTCTTCTGAATCTCACAACAAGAACTGTCCCATAACTATGCGCACATCTAGGGGTATCACCAGCTATGTTTTACCCACACAAGAGATACAGCTGATTCTCCAGGTGGCATGGCATTTGAGTCTACGGCCGGTCGATGATCGGAAGATAACTTGTAGAGCTCCATCACAACTCCAGCATGGTATCCCGATTTTATGCAATGCAAGCCATGGTAGTCCATCAAAATCATATCACAACTCAACCCATGTACGAGGATATATTATGCGTATGCACCAAATAGAAAACCAATTTTGTAACCCTCTGGATATACGAATAGCGCTGGTAATTAAGGAGGGATCCCAGAGTCCCCGCGTTTGGTTAGCGCGATATTCTCAGAACTGGTATCGTAGAACGAACAGTTCCTAGGTCGACTCAAGCAGTCTCCAAAGGTGGTCGTTGTCGGGGCCTTATCATTAGGTGAATCCATAACCAACAATATCATATTAATATCCATATCACCAACATTATGCATATATCAAGTTCCACCTATATGAGAGCGGTACTAAGCATGCCCATGACTCGAAAGGACAAGCTAGCTAATCAAAAAAGGCAATGGGATAACCAATAAAATATAGTAGAGCAGGTAAGTAAAGTAACAGTGCTAAAGCATCGGCAATAAGGATAGCCAGATATCAATAGAAGGAAGTAAAGACTATAAATGCAAAGTAGGTAAAAGGGGGAAGAATGATCGCCTGAGAAACAATGTCGGGTAGCCAAAGGCTTGTCGCAACTCGCATCCACTCATCGTCCTATCCGGTAAAGAAGCAAAACAAAAAGAACACACGATGCAATTTAATACTATGGTGGAAGATCTAACATATTTATGATATGATGCATGACATGGCAAGATGCGGTCCCACTCAGCAATATTAAGAGGAATCGGGTTTCCATAATTAATTAGACGATTCAAGTTATTTAGGTACCCCACAATTTTAATGTTGAATTAACAAGGAAAAATAGGTCATCGGTGAGCTAAACAATTTAGATGGAGTTGGAATAGGACAAAGGCATCGTGCATAAACACTTCATATTTAATTGATAGATGAACCACTATTGAACCCAAACCACAAGACATGTTCTGCAAGCATGTATGATCAAGTGCAACAAGTTTTATATGGTATTTATGAAAATAGGGCATCGAAAAAGGGTCACACTTTGGTTCTGAAGATCTTGGATTCACAGGGGTTTGGGTTCCGGGAGGGATAACTTCGCATCTGAGAAGGATATCTTGGCGTTCGACAACCATTGGTTCCATGTCGTCGATCTTGGGGATATGGCTTCGTTCTCGATGATGGACTTGTTCCTGCGGCGGTGTGTTCTTTGGTCCATCTTGGAGATCTTCTAGTTTCATCTCGGAATATCATGGGTTCATATTCGGGTCTCGGTCTTTGGCAGCATCATGGACTTCTCAGAATACCATGGCAACAGGGCACAAGTAGAGCACCGGGCAGAAGCTATCGCAAGTGGATGTCCATACTGCAGGGAGGCATCCTCTGGTTGGGGTGTGATGACTGCAAGTACACATATCAATTGTAGCTAGTTTCGAAATACGAGCATCGAACCCACGGAGAGCTACTACCTCCATCCTAAGGCTTAAGGCATATACTTTTTTGAAAAAGTCAAACTATGTAAAGTTTGACCAAGTTTTTGGAAAAAATATTAATATTTATAATTGTAAAATATATACCCTTGGATACATCATGAAACATATTTTCACATGGTATCTATATAATATCATAGTTCTTGATAGTTTTTTTCAAAAAGTTTGGTCAAACTTTTCGTAGCTTGACTTTTCAAAAAAATTATAGGCCTTAAGCCTTGAGACGGAGGGAGTATTTGGTTAAGGTCTTTATCCCCCACCACTATCTACCAAATGATACTTGGAAATTTCCTTTGATTTCAAGTAAAGGGTGTTTCAAAGTTTTTTATGTTTGTGTGCAAGAAAGTAATGAAAGCAAGTAAAGTAAATAAGTAACACAAGCGTTGGTATTGGTGTTGGAACTCAATAAGGCTTAAATATTCTCGAGGATGTAGGATACACCACTAGCATATGGGAATTATTTATGATTAGTACAATCTATGTCTTTTGTCATGATATGTGTCGAGAGAGCTCCATAATAAGATGTTCACCAACACGTCTCGCGAGCAAGCCACTTCTATGAGTCATGTGATGAGGTCATCTCTAAATAACCATTGTGATGCCTGCGGGCAAATCACTTTTACAGACCACCACAATTAAGAGTTTCCCCATGGATATCGTTATGATATTAGTGAATCTCCCTTAATCCCCCTTTGACCGTCTAGGTTATAAGCCAATGCATGTAGTAACAAAGTAGCATCGGACATACTCCCATACATGTCCAAAGGGTAGTACCCTCTCTCTAGTCCCGAAGTAAATGCTATGTGGTTGAATTCACATACCATCTAGAGAGAGAAATCTAACACAATATCATAAATCAATAGACCGACCAAAGTTATATATCATCTTTATTTCATTTCATAATAATGCGAGGGTTTTTTTCTCCATCTCCCCAAGAACAAAGGGAACTACTCACGCATGGAAGAAATCAACAATATTATCATATTCATACAGATGGATTAAAAGTTCAAGGGTAAAATTAAGTGTAACCATAATTGTATTGGAATTACAACAATATCTAATGAATGAGAGAGGGGAATGGTGGTGTTGATGGAGATGTAGCGGTTGATGATGAAGGAGATGATGTGTTGTCCTCCGATGATTCGTGTAGCAGCAAGGATTTGTCCTTCTCCAAATTCCTCCACCAGATCCCTTCAAGGCTAGAGGTATATTTGAATGTCGGAACTCATATCTGTATTCGCGTGGTGAGAGTATTTGACGAGGCAGACATCCTGGAAAGCTGTATGGGCGGATGGTAGGGGTGGGCTTCGCCCGTACTGCAGCTTGTCAAACCTTCTATTACATCTCCTGGCATCCCCTCTTCTCCCAGGTGCGTGGAAAATCATTTAAATGACATTTATCACTTAGAAATATCATATTATTACATAACATGATAGTCCCAATTGATATATTCATAAAAGACTTGATAAATCAGGATCCTGCTGAAACAAGGGAAAAGGTGCACATGAGCACAGTAAAATACCAAAATCCTACTCTACTTATGCAAAAACAAAAGATAAAAATGCTTAAAAATGGACACATGAACTTCCACAAGCTAGACTCTTGCTCATCCCCGAGTAAGATCGTGGCTTATGGATAAGGTCATCATGTTCATCAGGCACGAGTCATTACAATAAATGAGGTGATTGAAGCATAATTACAATATCAGATATAGAACTGCATCGTGAGTTATATCACACTCTCACACATCCCATGACTTAGAGGCTTCCACACCATTTGTATCAATAATTTATATGAATTTCAAAGATTAGGAATATTATAAAATCATCAAGTTCAAAAGATGAGCACTTGACTTAGTAATGAATAGTTTACGATCATTGCTTGAGTACCTTTTGTCAACTAGCACTTTTTCTTTTCTTTTGATTCTTTGGTAGCATAGCTTTTATTTTTTTCACCAACAATATTGTATCATGTTAGTACTCTTTTTACCTCTTGTTGGTTTCAACCAATGATTATAACATGCTATCAAAATTTTATTCTCATAACTTATCAATATTTTATTGACGTGGAAGACCCTAAAATCAAAATAGTGGTACAAGTATCATTTCACTTATCCTAATTCATACATCTAATACAATTATCATAAACCGAAATCACTTCAAATCTCATAAAGTCGCAAAACTCATCGGATATAATTCTTTGCTTAGACTAGAGAAGCTGATAATGCAACTAATGCAAACTTTGGAATTAAAACCTAACATGCTTGCAAGAAGGTAAACATGCTAAAACTGAAAGATATATTACAAGGTTCCAATAGATCCCCCAATCTTGGAATCAAGCCAGGAGAGATCACATAGCTCCTTGTGAGTACATATTCCTTCTTTGGGGTGAAGAAATCATCTTCTTCTTCGTCCTCCTCCCTTTTGCGGCTGCAGGCATGGGTAATACACACAAAGCGAGTGGATAGTTCAGTAATGCTAGCATGCTGCTATTTTATTATCTTGTAGAGTAACTTCCTATCATCGGCCATATCAACAACAATTTTAGTTAAGAATTGGACCCTACCATCGATGTCATCGACCTTCTTTTCGAGGTCTTTGCCCATCATCCAGTAGGAATCATGTAGCACCCCGGGTAAACCACTACTAGAAAATCCCTTGGTGTTTTTTTTTGTGCATCATCATGACCGCATGCTCATGTCATCATGCCACATCGCATTTGAGCATCGTCATGTCATCATGCGTCTTTTTGCCAAAAACTATTTTCTAAAACCCTATATTTGTTTTCTAGATATCCCCCATCTTTTATTTCAAATCAAAACCCTGGGCTTGTCCGGAATATTTTGTTTGTCTAAAACTAATTGCAAAATGTTTTGTTTCAACATAAATAAATAATAATGAAATAAAACGAGTTTATAAAAGTTTTCAGGAGGCAGCCCAGCCTTTCGGGCATGCCACCTACTACCCGACCCAAAAGAAACCCTAAAATATCTAACCAAACCCTACCTATCCGACCTACCCCACACACAAACGCACACGACCGCCACTGCCGCCCACAGGAACGCATGCACACGCGGGAGCACAACGTGACACACGCAGCACACCATGGCACCACCACTAACCCCATATGCCCCTGGTGTTTTTGCGCTTAGCCCCTTCCACTGCTGGAGAGAAAGCGATCGGGTCCTCACCCACCTAGCCCGCTCCTTCCTCCCGATTGATCCATGCGACCCCGTCCACCCCATCCTTGATGCCGCCCTCATATCCTTCTCGAGCTCCGGCGTCAGCAGCGCCTCCCCATCGCCCTTGACCCTACCCCATCGAGATCTGATGTACCGGACCACCGTAGTCCCCAGCCTCCCCTGCCTCAC
Organism: Avena eriantha; assembly: GCA_910589775.1. Taxonomy (NCBI): domain Eukaryota; kingdom Viridiplantae; phylum Streptophyta; class Magnoliopsida; order Poales; family Poaceae; genus Avena; species Avena eriantha. The sequence goes on along the minus strand of OU342740.1, from coordinate 402,028,737 downwards.
CGCCTCCCTCTGCCGGCCAAGCCGACGAACGCGTCTGCACTCCGTCGCATGCCTCCTCCCCACGGAAGTGCCGCCTTGCTTCTGCTCCCCTCCCCGCGGGTACCAACACCCATAGCCATGCCTCCCCGCAAATCCCGCCGCCATCTGGCCCTGCATCGCGTCGCGGCCTCTAGAGCACCTCCTCCCTATCTCGCCCGTGACACCGTCCTCGCCTCGGCGATGAGCCCCCTCACCCTTGGCCTCTCTGCATCGTCGTCCTTGCACTCTGACAGTTGCGGGTTCTCCTGTCGTCCCCTTCTACGACATCGTCACAAGCCGTGTCTAGTGCTGCTACACGCCACCGTCTCCCATCCATGATTGCTGCTGCACGAGCATGTCCTTGACCTCTAGCTCTAGTAGCCGCATGTCCCTATCTCCGCAAGTTTAACCGTGGCCTCTCAGAGCACCGCGGCCGATGTCATGTTCCCCTCCACACCGCGCGCACGAGCTCTTCACTGACCCTAAGGGCTCCTCCTTCGTCTTCCTCCTTGTACAGGCTTCGTTGCCGCTAGACCATGCAACGCCAGGACATGTCCCGTTACCAACATGTGCGTGTGAAGTTCCTGTAGCGGTTCCGCGCATTAAAAGAATAAATTTTACTCTACGCCCCTGAACCCCTGAAGCTGCCAGGACCTATCTATTAGTAAGACAGTAACGGGAGGGGCTTTTCGCGAACTTACCCTTGAATACCGAAAAGCGTTGTCAACGCTCAGGAGAGCGTGGTTGATGTAGACGAGCTGAAGCCGACCTCAAGGTCGTGATGAAGTCCTTGCGCTCCTTCTGGCTCCAACGACTTGAGTGCCTCAAGTGTGACACCTCGCGGGGAGTTACACATGTCCGGTGCCTGACAATGACTCCCGCTTCCCTGATCCAGCAGCAGTTGCGGAAGTAGAGCTCCTGTATCCGAATCCCGCAGCGCGACGGCGCTCCGTGGTGAAGATGTCTCTCGCTCGCGCAGTCCAGACTTGGGACCATGATACGTCCAAAACGTATCTACTTTCCCGAACACTTTTCCTATTGTTTCTCCTCTATATTGTGTGATTTGGATGCAACTAATGCGAACTGACGCTATTTTCAGCAGAATTGCCTTGGTGTCTACTTTTTGTGCAGAAAATCAACTATCAGGAAAAATCCCGGAAAATATGCCAAAAATCCTATTTCACCCGAAGACTCCAGGAGCCAGAATACAAGACAGAGAGGAGCCAGGGGGTGGCCACACCACCTGGTGGCGCGGGCCAGGCCAGGCCACGCCAGGGGGTGGTGTGGGCCCCCCAGGCACCCCCTCGGCCTCTCTCTTCGCCTATAAGGAGCCTTTGGACCTAAAACTCCGGGGGGTTCGACGTTTTTCCAGAAGGAGTTCCGCTCCGCCGCCACCACCAGATTCCACGAAACAGCACCAGAAACTCCGTTCTGGCACCCTGCCGGGACGAGGAATTGGAGGAGATCATCGCCATCATCATCACCATCGCTTCTCCATCGACCATCCATGTTTCCCCATCTATGAGTGAGTAATCCCACGCTGTAGGCTACGGGGATGGTAGGGATTGGATGAGATCGTTCATGTAATGGCATCAGATTGTTAAGGCATGGTGCCTAGTATCTTTTATTAGTGCTTTATGACTTTGTTGCGACTTGTTGTGCTTAATGCTTGTCACTAGGGCCCAAGTGCCATTATTTTAGATCTGAACATGTTATTGATTCATTATGATAGTATTGTTTTTGGTCTTATCTGCAAGTTGTATACACACGTTGTTGTCCGGAACCTATGGCCCCGAAGTGACAGAAAACGGGATAACCGGAAGGGAAAGGCTTTGATGTGAGGATCACATGTGTTCACGGAGTGTTAATGCTTTGCTTCAGTGCTCTATTAAAAGGAGCACCTTAATTGCCAGTAGTTCCCTAGAGGCCCCGCTGCAAACGGGCTAGCAGGACAAAAGATGTTGTGCAAGTTCTCATTGCGAGCACGTATGACTATATATGGAACACATGCCTAGGATTGTCTAGTACTTGGATGCTTTATCTTATTTATCTGCAATTGCCCTATGTTCTGATTGATATGTGAATTGTCTTGTCCATGCAACGCCCGTCCATCCATCCCTATGCCTACCGCACTCGAATCCCACTGTTTATTGCTTTTGATACTACTGTCTTTGCTTTACTACTGCTGTTACTTTACTATTCCTACTACAAAATTGTTGCTACTGATAAACTACTGTGAGCAAGATTTTTTCCAGGTGCAGCTGAATTGACAACTCAGTTGTTAAGGCTTATAAATATTCTTTGGCTCCCCTTGTGTCGAATCAATAAATTGGGTTTCACTTCCCTCGAAAATACTGCGATACACCCCCTATACTTGTGGGTCATCAGACCACGGTCACGAGAGAGAGAAGGGGAGAGAGAAAATATCAATTAGAGGTCCTCCCAAAAGTGGGGAGACTTTTATTGATTATTGGGTGTATTTTTCTAGGCCAAAGACCCCACTTTATATAGGGGGAGGGGAGGTACTACCTCCCCTCATGTCCCGGGGTGGGACTACAGGAGAGGAGGGGGTGGGGTGGCTGCCGGCCATCCCCTAGTGGGCCCCGCGGGGGGGCAAGGCCCAGCCGGCCTCCCCCTTGGCCCCTCTCCCTCTCTCCTTTCCCCTAATGGGCCCTCTCCCTCCGGAATTGGCCCATTAAGCCTATTTGACCTTTAATTGATTTTCTCTTTATTAAATAATTATGAATAAATGATTAAATCAATATTTAACATTCATCCACATATTATTCAATCTCCGTGGCCATGGAACACCTACCACCTCCACTTCGGACATCCTCCGGATTTACCGAAACCCTTCCAGTTTTCTCCCTACTTTTCTTCGGCGATTCTACCGATCCTATTAATGCTCTCTAAGAATCATCAAGCCCTTAAGCGTGATACCCCACGGTTCGGGAACACTCCAGACATGGTCGGGACACTCCCGCACCAATGATCAACAGAGGGACCTGGATGGCCATGTGACCCCTGTGCGTTCCACGAAGATCTTTCGTCGTTTGAACCAAGACAGTCGTGTCTTATTCCCTTTGTCTCTCGATACTTGCATTGCCTGAGATCTGATCAATGACATCACCATGTCGTGTTCAATCTTGTTACTGAACAATGCTACTTGACTCGTTCCGACAAGTGATATCCCCGTGATCAAATCACATGCTGCGCAGCTATTGGATATAACTTCTCTGAGTGGGCCCTTGAGTATCTTCCCGTCACATGGACGGACAAATCCCGCTCTTGACATATATTGCCTCTACGGTTTCCTCCGAATACCTGAACACACCTTTATAACCACTGTTTTACCAGATGGCGTTTGATGCTATCTAAGCACTCTCGGGAGACATTGATTGATATAGCCTCATAGTCTAAGGAATAGTCTACAAGGATCCATTTCTAATCATCGTAACTTGAACTTCGTGACATGATCGGGTCACGGTTTTTAGTTTGGGTATTGGTTCATCATCTCATTCTCGGAATGTGATGACCTCATTTCCAACTAGCATAAATGCCACATGATCAGGAAACATGATCATCTGTTGACCAATGAACTAGTGACTAGAATTTCACTGGAAACCCCTGGTTGTTTGTATATCACACGTGTTTTGATGTTTCCACTCAATACAGTTATAACATGATATAAAACTTAATCATAAACTATATGAAATATAATAATAGTCCTTACTACTATTTGTCTCTAGGGCATATTTCCAACAGTCTCCCACTTGCACTAGAGTACAAATACACTAGCTGCATTTGTTCTTAATTATTGGCACCATATATCCGGTACCCTGAACATGCTTGCTCATGGAAGAGGTTGAGTCTTGGGTCTGTACTTTACAGTCCCAAATCCTTTCCAACTTACTAATGTCACTTTGATTGACATTAATATTCTATCATCTCATGATAGCATCTGTGTGAATGCATCGTTGCTATGGCAGCAGAACGAGGCCTGGTTCCAGGAGCCTACAGTGACGTTAGATCAACCTCGAGGGCTTTCTCATGGGCACTGTGCCCTGGGACACATCATTCTACGGTTAAAGAGAATTAGCCCCGCCATAACATTATACAACACTTTAGATGGTACCCTTATCTGTTATTATAAATGTATTCATCAAAACACTAGTGCACTCTGTGCAACTTTCGATGTTTTGTTCACCTCGCTTCCTACTTTACTTTTAATTGGTATCTACAGGAGTTTCCAACATATTCCCTTATAACATAGCTCTTTATGCTTTAAGATATGTCATCCTTTATGGATTTGGAAAATATGTCCACAGTTCTCTACTAGATATTGTGGACAAACTTAGCTCAACGTTCTATGATTCGAACTTAATCATTTTCAAACGTTTCTTATTGGATCACATATTATGCTAAGTTGGCATCATGGTTTACTAAGACAGAACCTATGTCTTAACATAGTGGATGATGGTCATCCTATTCTTTCTTTCAACCATTGATGTTCAATTTAATACTATTCCTAATTTGAGTTATTAAGGACCAGTTCCTTAATTAACTTTTATTCTGAAACCCTTTCCAGAATCCCTTAAGTAATACTACATAATATTATAATACACCTATTATCAACTTCTACATCTTATAAATCATTATTTATAAGTATTTGTGCTTTCATTCTTAACATACTTAAGAATTACTCCTATAAGCTCCCACTCAAAATATGTTCCTACATATTTGAATTTGAGTCTTATATATTGCTCCCACTTAAAATATGTCAATCACATATCGTTTCCGGAAGACTTTTATAGCTCCCACTCAATTTTATGCAAATTGCATATTCACTCACTATTTTGAATAAGTTCAAAATCCTTTTGATTAAATATCAAACTTGGAGATTTACTATGAGATACCAGTACTTTACTAGTTTTAAATCCACTAGACATTCAGCACACTTGAATCAAATTCATTTGAATTCATCCAATACTTGACAAATTGTGCTTTTGTCATTCACCCCTTTTTCCTACTATGGCTTTGCAGTCATTTGGGAAAATTCCAAGTAACCCCTTTTAATTGTGAGATTCAGCAATGAATTGCTTTCTAATCTCAAGTGAATTTTTCTATTAGGATTTCTCATAATTTAGTTTACCATTATTTCCTTTGTAGTTCGTAGGTATGTCATATTTCAAGAATCATGACAAATGATTCACAAATGTCTCCATACAAGATATGGATTTACATTTTGAATCCTACTTCATGTAGTGAAAAACAATAGTGGAGGGAAAAACACAATGATCAAAATCATTGATTCTTTCCTTCTGTGAGGAGAATCGTTCAGGAACATTGTCCGTTGCGCTTATCAACACTCTGATGCAGGGTTTTGAATCCTCATCGTGTTTTACACTATTTCCCAGTTGCTCCATAATTGAGAAACATCACTAAAAGTGAGCTTTCTCAAGAATGTACCAAAATCCAAGCAATACAAATCTTGCTTCCCTTTTGGTTTGAGCTATGGGTTTCGTATTCAAAGTTTCCAATGAATACTCTACAAGGAATTATTCACTATTGTTTTGGTTATATCGAATAACCCCAAAACTTTCACGAATTCAAATGGTTTACCAATTCTAATTGAGTGATAACTATTTCTTAACTAATGGTCTCTACATATACACTACAACGATTTATTTGGTGCCTTCTATTCAACCCCCTTTGATATCTAATATCACATTGTGATGCTTTGCATTTTGACGTTTCAAAACGATTTGCATTTCACAATTTCTTTTATGCCATTCTTATAAAGTTGAATTTCATTACTATTGATCAAATCATAGTAATTAGATTCTATTTTATATTTATACCCTTTCATTGATGAAACACTTTGATCAAATCAAATAGTTTCATATTCATGTTTCCTTTGGTAAACTGCTTTACACATTTAAACAATCAATTAATGATAACTATCATTTTCGTTAAAACACAATACATCGAATATGTATTTACTTTTAACAATTCTTTAAACACTTTGTATTCAAGTAATACACGGTGTTCAAGTTATTTTGCCGAACTTAGGCATGATTTATATGTGACAGGAAATCGAATGACTTTCACATATTATCACATAACTTTGAATTCAAACAATGGTTTCATTCATAAATGAAATATCATTAAGTTGGTTATTTTAAACAAGGCATTTTAATGTTTTACAAATGTTCATGCATTATCAATTAGTTTCATAACAATAAGGATAATTCACAAGTAATCAAACAAGATATGAACACGAATAGAAATCATTCATAAAAGTAGAACAACTGTTTGTTACAAACTTATATGAATGACCGTCTCACGAAGTGTGAGACACACTAAAGAAGTTCACAATCTCTTGATTACAAAAATCATCCTAAAACACAAACTAAATGATAAATGTCGAGGGAGATGTCGTCGGCTGTCATCATCATGCTCGCCATCAACACGCAACGTCACCTCCTCTCCAGCAAGCACCTCTCATGCAGAAGGACCTGTTTTCAGTAAAACAGAACAAGTATCAGATATACTTAACACTGCAATGTGTTTGCAAGATTATAATATTTATAAAACTGTATATCAAATATATACCTTTGTCGTTGACGACTCCAGCGACGTTGGGTTCATCTATCACATTTCTGAAATGTGATATGAACTCAAGGAAATCCAGTGTTTCTGTGTCGCCTCTCATAACACAGATCCTGACTTGTGCTTGGAAGCTTGGAGGAAGCGACCATAGCATAACTCCCATCACAAATGAGCTTGAAAACCAGTTGTCCAGGTAGTATGCCAGACTCATGTACGCATCGTAGAGGCGCAATAAGTGCTCATCCAGTGAGGAGCCCTCCTCCATCTTTATGGAGAGGAAGTCCCCCATCAGGTCATACTCCCACATGCGCATTTGTTCCACGAAATGTGCTCTCAGATGAGCCATGACCACCCGAGGCTTGAGACTCCCCACTATTGGCCGTAGCCCATCCTCCATTCCGAGGCGCATGGTCACTGATATGAATGTGGCCATCACACGACGATGATAACGCAGATCTCGCTGCTCCTGGGTCTCATGAGAATAGGGTGAATCCAAATACATCTCGCAGTTCATGTAGTCAGCTACATTATTCTCCCCAAGGAGATCAAATAGGCGTATGACCCACGCAGAAAAGTTGGATCCATCTAACTTGAGCTTTTCTCCTTTTAACCAATCGTCGATAGGAAAGGTAATCTCGGGAAGAACCATTTTATACATTTATAATTTGCAAAGAGAATTTAGACTAAGTTTATAATTAAACGAGTTAGTAATAACTCCACTCAGAAACACCTATCCCCAAAAGGGTTCCTAGTGATAACACGACCCCTATCAGCCACATCTCCCCCGATCATCACGGCCATCAATGTGGGTTCAAGGGTGGACGCTAAACGTCGGTCACATCATTCATGCGACTCGTGCTCGATCTTTCGACCATCCGCATTCCGAGGCCATGTATGTACATGCTAGGCTCGCCAACTCAACCTTAGTTTTTTCAATGTGCAACATGGCTTACACCCACTGTATGTGAACGTAGATATGTCTGACACCCAGGCCTGTAACCCTGGATCGCCTCATACCGAAGAACTTTCTTGGTGGTGCACACTAAGGGGGAACACAATCGTTGGTAATTTTAATAGGGATCATCTTATTTGGCTACCGTCGAGTATCTAATACTAGCACACAATAAGACATACAAACAATAACATTGAATGTAAATGCTATGTGATATGGTCCTTCACGTCGTGATATCCATCCGCCGTCACCGGGTTCCGGCGTCGTAGACACCAGGGTACCGGTGTCTTTCCGGCATGGTAGTTTGTCACCTTCGTGACTATCTACTACTATGTAACAAAAAGGTAATTACTTTACCTTTGCCACAACCATATCACAAAGCAACGCCCCCCTGCAAAACAAAGTTAGATGCCTCTACTTTATCTTTGCATGTTTTATGTGGCTGAATGGGCTTTCGCACAAGAACCGTTCTTACCTACGAACTTTCAGCACAACGCCGATCAAGTAGTTGTCTCTACTACACCCCTTTCGGGGCCCTCCATTGCAAATGGCATACCAACTAATGCAAGAGAGACAGACACCCCCCCTAAGCCACTTTATACGGTACAAGCCGTATGTCAGGCGTGGACCAGTCTCGCGAATGAACACGTAAAGTTGGTTGGGGGCCGCTTCATCAAGCATTACTGCGGTATACACAAGTACACGTGGGAGGGTAACAAATAAAAGATCAACGCCCACACGCTACATCTCGTGTGTTCTACCCGTACTAGCATTACTACGCATAGATCTAGCTCTGATACCACTGAAGGGGTTCCGCGCATAAAAACAATAAATTTTACTCTACGCCCCTGAACCCCTGAAGCTGCCAGGACCTATCTATTAGTAATACAGTAACGGGAGGGGATTTTCGCGAACTTACCCTTGAAGAGCGAAAAGCGTTGTCAACGCTCAGGAGAGTGTGGTTGATGTAGACGAGCCGAAGCCGACCTCAAGGTCGTGATGAAGTCCTTGCGCTCCTTCTGGCTCCAACAACTTGAGTGCCTCAAGTGCGACACCTCGCGGGGAGTTACACACGTCCGATGCCTGACAATGACTCCCGCTTCCCCGATCCAGCAGCAGTTGCGGAAGTAGAGCTCCCGGATCCGAATCCCACAGCGCGACGGCGCTCCGCGGTGAAGATGTCTCTCGCTCGCGTAGTCCAGACTTGGGACCACGGTCATGAGAGAGAGAGAGAGGGGGAGAGAGAAAATATCAATTAGAGGTCCTCCCAAAAGTGGGGAGACCTTTATTGATTATTGGGTGTATTTTTCTAGGCCAAATACCCCACTTTATATAGGGGGAGGGGAGGTACTACCTCCCCTCAAGTCCCGGGGTGGGACTAAAGGAGAGGAGGGGGTGGGGTGGCCGCCGGCCAGCCCCTAGTGGGCCCCGCGGGGGGGCAAGGCCCAGCCGGCCTCCCCCTTGGTCCCTCTCCCTCTCTCCTTTCCCCTAATGGGCCCTCTCCCTCCGGAATTGGCCCATTAAACCTTTTTAACCTTTAATTGATTTTCTCTTTATTAAATAATTATGAATAAATGATTAAATCAATATTTAACATTCATCCACATATTATTCAATCTCCGTGGCCATGGAACACCTTCCACCTCCACTCCGAACATCCTCCGGATTTACCGAAACCCTTCCGGTTTTCTCCCTACTTTTCTTCGGCGATTCTACAGATCCTATTAATGCTCTCTAAGCATCATCAAGCCCTTAAGCGTGATACCCCACGGTTCGGGAACACTCCAGACATGGTCGGGACACTCCCGCACCAATGATCAACAGAGGGACCTGGATGGCCATGTGACCCCTGTGCGTTCCACGAAGATCTTTCGTCGTTTGAACCGGGACAGTCGTGTCTTATTCCCTTTGTCTCTTGATACTTGCATTGCCCGAGATCTGATCAATGACATCGCCATGTCATGTTCAATCTCGTTACTGAACAATGCTACTTGAATCATTCCAACAAGTGATATCCCCATGATCAAATCACACGCTGCGCAACTATTGGATATAACTTCTCCGAGTGGGACCTTGAATCCCCTTAGCCAGAGTATGATTCATTTCTTATTTCTTGGGGCCACAAAGTAGTTTGGGGCTTTATTACTATCATGTACTTATGCCATGCTTTACTACTTTATTTACGATTGTGCGTGGAGCACCTGTACTGTTTTGGATCATGGCACGATTTTGCGGTATCGACAAGCCCAATCACACTTTTGGGTTCCCAGTTGCTTACATCTGTTCTCACAAACCCTGGGCCCGTTCCGGAGCCGGCCAACTTCGTTGCGGGTAGCTTAGTGGGGTGGCCCCCTTAGATATTTTATGAATCATGTGATTGCTTTGTCGTGAAAGCCTCTTTGGGTTTTTATTTGGTTTTTCTGAGGTTGATCGTGCATGTGTTGCTATTTGTGCACCCCTGCGGGGTAAATCTTTCTAAAAGCCATGTCCGCGGTTATGGACGACTTGGAGCACAGTATCTCGATCATAGACAACTATAACTAAAGTAGTGCTATAAATTTGACTTTGACATGTCTAGTAATCAGTTTCACTACAATGGAATGAGTAAATAAAAGTGCCAACCACTGCTGGATTTGGGATATCTCTAGCTAATTGTATCTGACTAGTAAGTTTTGCAACTACAACAGAATGGTTAACTAAAAATACCCACTTCTTATGATATCGAGATGACTCATGCTATCTATATTTGACTAGTAAGTGCTGCAACTATAATGGAATGTGTAAAACTGCCAACTATGCGAGTTCCTCGGTTTGACTTCCTAGTTTGGTCTCGATGGGGAAACACCAGGATGGGTATGTTTTGGTGTTACTATCAGGTTGCATCCGAATAGGTCTTTCTTATCCCTCTCTAATAGTCGACAGTTGTATTGAGTCTCTATAGGTTGTTTAGCACATGCTTCGCTGCCGCTTCAGTCCACCATACCTATGTAGGCGAGAGTCGACGAATTATAGACTTGCCATGTACTGGCCTCAGTACTGACCGCTCTCTTTCTCCTTTGACCTTTGTCGACACCCCTTTTGTTTGACAGGTGTAAGTTCGACATTGTTAGCAGGGTTACCATTCCGGTTTGGCCTAGGCAGGGTTATGGACGCCATTGTTTATTCTTCGGGGTTCTTAGCCCCATTTGCATATTGTCCGTACTCGGATGTTGTATCATTTTCAAGGTGATTTGGATCTTTGTATTGTATATCTGTATTCTTGACTCATGGAGTTGTTGTTGTATATATATGTTATGTGGGTTCCATCGTGAACTATTGTGTAATGGTATTACTTCCTTTCCACCCGCACGCAAGTGCCTGGTGGGCATCTATGAATCGTTTCTATGCGGGTTTGGCGGGAATCGCTAAAACTTGCATAGGACCGATTTGAGGGTGTTATAGAGTGGTATCAGAGCTCAGCAGTTGCGATACCCCACTCGTCCAGCCTCTAGGATAACCTAGCTAACGACTGTTGTAGAGTATCAAAACTATTTTCGAAACTCGATTGGATAGATCTGATTAGGTCTGCTTTTACTCTTTACCCCTAGGTTATTCTTCTCTTACCTCTACCTGTTTTGAATCTACTCTTATCTTTTCTTCGTGTCCAGGATTTCTCGTGGTTGGGTTTCTGTCATACCTTCAGGGTTTCTCTTCCTTCTTTTTGTAACAGTGGTGTTACAATCATAAATATGCATCTCGTTTGTTGTACCCTTCATCCAACCTTTTGACCTTGAACTTTTTATATTTATGTGCACCTGATGTCTACGCACTTCTATTCTTGTAGATAGTTGTTGGGCCTCCAAGTGCAGAGGTTTGTAGAACAGCAGCAAGTTTTCCCTTAAGTGGATCACCCAAGGTTTATCGAACTCAGGGAGGAAGTGGTCAACGGTATCCCCTCTCAAGCAATCCTGCAATCAAGATACAAGAAGTCTCTTGTGTCCCCAACACACCCAATACACTTGTCAGGTGTATAGGTGCACTAGTTCGGCGAAGAGATAGTGAAATACAAGTGGTATGGATAATTATAAGTGGTAACGGTGCCAGAAAATAGCTTGCTGGCATGTGGTTGACGTGGGAAAAGACTAAAGGCAAACTGAAATAAAGATGGAAGCAAGCAAACATGTAACATGTCTAATTAAAAATGGTGTATCAATGCTTAGAAACAAGGCCTAGGGATCATACTTTCACTAGTGAACACACTCATATAAATATCTTCTCTTCATGATACTACTCTTAACTACTCTCCGGTTGGACACTCTAATCATTGGTAGGGCTATAACGACACTCCTCAAAGTTCGCTTTCCGCATCTAGATAACCCCACAATATCACCTTGAGCACCAGATGGTTCCAACAAACACCACTATTTCATAAAGACATCCAACTCCAAATAAAACTCATAACAAGTATTTGTAATCTCTAGCCTAAGTGCCACCATGGTGTGCACACTGTCAACTTCACACACATGGGGAGGGCAAAGATCTTTTAAAGCACTTGAGTAGCAAGGTACATCTATAGATTACAAGCTCATGATCTCAATAAGATCATGCATAGAGAGAGAGAGATGAACACATAGCTACTGGTAGAACCCTTAGCCTAGAGGAAGATCTACTCCCTCATCATCATGGGAATCAGCAACGGCGATGGAGATGGTGGTGGAGATCAATGGAGATGGCTCCGGGGCACTTCCTCGTCCCGACAGGGTGCCGGAACAGAGACTTTCTGTCCCTCGAATCTCCCCTTCGGTGGCGGCGGTGCTGCGGAACTTTTTGTGGATTTCTGATTGACGACCTAGGGTTTTTGCATCGGGAGGATTTTATAGGCGAAGGGGCAAGGTCGGTGGCCGGCCAAGGGGCCCACACCATGCCCTGGCGTGTCCAGGGGGACCCGCGCCCAGGGGTGGTTTGGCCACCCTGTGGCCCCTCTCTGTCTCGTCTTCTGGCTCCGTGAGTCTTCCGGTAAAATATCGACTTTGGCTTTTGTCCGGTCCAATTCCGAGAATATTGATTTTCTAACTTTCCTGGAACCAAAAACAGCAGAAAACAGGCAATTGGCATTGTGGCATCTTGTTAATAGGTTAGTCCAAGAAAGTGTATGAAAAGTACTCCAAAGTGTGGACAAAACATAAGAAAGTAGATAAAACCAAGCATGGAACATAAAAAATTATAGATACGTTAGCAACGTATCAACATCCCCAAGCTTAAATCCTGCTCGTCCTCGAGTAGGTAAGTGATAAAAAGAAAGAATAATTTTTGAGGTGACATGCACCATCATAAACTTGATCAAAGTATTTGTAAAACATGGATAGCTAGGATCATAGTATTTCAACATAGCATGAAAGATAAAGTTCTAACAATAAGACATAGCAACTATGTTGCAACATGAATAGGCATAAACAAAAGATTCATTAATAACAATGTTTTGCAAGACGTTTGTTTGTTTCCCATAAAGAAAACATAGCATAGTGGCATTCAGCTTGTCCCTCATAGAGTAGCAAACATAAATGAATAGGACACCTTCAAAGTTTATAAGGGTGACTAGATACAAATAGTTTAAGAACAAGCAATATCAAAGTTATGCATCAATCAATAAGTCTCGGGACAATGAACATAGAACTAAGAATGGCCACTATGCTCTCAAAGTAGGTGTATAAAGATAGAAGGTGGAGACTCAACATAAAAGTAAAAAAGGCCTTCGTAGAAGGAAGCAGGGATTCAAGTCTCGTAAAGAGCTTCCAAAAATTATGGTACTTGTTAGCTTTCAGCTCTCATTGCCCCTATCATAAGCATCTTGAAGGTGATTAAGGTTAAAGTGACACAACTAAGAGGATATGCTTGACAAGTTATAAGGCGAAATCTCATGCCCTTACTTACGAAGACCGAACCTCATGCTACTCAACTTTAGTCACTAGTAAGCTCTTGTCATTGTAAGTACATATGTATCATCAAGAACCGCCAACGGGGTACCCCTTGCACATGATATAGGAGCTATACCATAATCAAAATGATAAGGCAAGCAGACAATGAGCATCTCAGCGATCTTTTTATTTACTATTTGCATAGGTTTTTATTGAGGATGCTTCATAGAGTGCTCATTATGGTTATGCTACAAGTTTCCACCATGATTAGGCATGGCTTAGGATAGCGGCCCAGGCGTTTCTCTAACACACATACAAACTCCATGATCTTACAAGTTCCACTTTTATTTCACACCGCCGGGATCCATAAGCAAAAGAACATGATATCAACAGGGTACATTGTACAAGTGCAATGTTGAAAGCGTTCCCCATGATACATGGTTCTGCTAATTTCAACTTATAAAGCGCAAGCATATGCGCAACAAAGATGGACACAATGGTTCAAGTTTATTAAATGCAAGAAAGTAAAGTGTGCCATCAAGTTCGTGAGAGCTTTAATCACTAATTTTCACATAACAAGTTTAATTCGAAAGGTAGATAAAAACATGAATATACTTGGAATAGCAAATGCTAATAGGTAGGTATGGTGGACTCTTTGGAATAACTTGGTTTAACGAGTTGGATGCATGGGTGGAACTCATACTCGGTTACGGAGGCTAACAAAAGACTAGGAGCGACCAACTAAGAGAGCAATAATGGCCATAGTCATGCAGAGCGACAAAACATCATTGATTAAAGCATAAAGTGATACTACAAGTTGAAAACTAAAGGATCATAAAGGCTATGGTGACTTGGGATAGTCATACATGGTGTGAGCATGTGCCAAGTCAACCCAAATAAAATATCAAAGGAGAATACCACAATACTATGCTTTAATATGCTAAAACAACACATGATTCTTCTAAGGCACATTAAGCAATCTCAATTGTTTATAACAAGTCATGCTACAGCAAAGAATACTAAGCATAAAGCCAAAACAATATCAAGCATGGCATGACAAGCATAGGCCATAGTCAAAACAAGCTCTCTTTACCACTTAAGCATGAACTTTCCTACTCTTTTCCAATCCAAACCAAACTATTTGAAAACCAATGTATGAAGGAGGGGGTCCAACCAATTTATTCAGCAAACTAAGAAAACCAAGCAAAAGAAAAACCAAAACGAAAACGAAAACGAAAAGGAAGACGCTCCAAGAACAACACAACTGTGCATAAAACAATAAAAATGAAGCGTTTGGAAGAAACCTGGGATTTTTATTGATGAAGATGGGGATGCCTTGGGCATCCCCAAGCTTTGACGCTTGTACTTCTTGGATATTTCTTGGTGTGACACGCGGTGGCATCCCCAAGCTTGAGCTTTTGTCCATTCTTCATCTCATTACATCATTCTTTCCCTACACTTGAAAATTCCCTTCATACAAAACTTCACACAATCTTCATTAACAACATTAGTGTACTCAAGATAATAAGTCTTTAGGTTCAGTTTCAACACCAATAAAACTTCCACTAAAACACAAGCTACTGTAGCACTTCCCTTTAAAAAGCTCAATTCCCCAAAATAACCCAAAAAGGAATCAACAAGAAGCAAATGCAAATAATGGCAAAAATTTGTCAAAACAGACCAGCAGGTAAAAACCAATTTTTTCGAAGACCTTTTGTTGCTCAAATCTAAAAGTGTTGAACTAACTAAAGTTGGATAACAACCTGGGGAAGAAGCACAAAAAATTACAACTCAAATCGACGTACAGAGATTTTACACAAATTTTTACAGCAAAGCACAAAAATCTGTTTCGGGATAGCAACTTCCCCAAGCATTACTTCTCTCTTATTAGAGGTTACTCTTGGCACAAAAAGCAAATAAAAAGGATAAGGAGCGGTTATTATAGAAGTAATAACTTCGAAGACTCATCTAAAACTTTTGGGTTATCTCCCAATAAGTACTTTTCTTTAACGCCTTTAAGTTAGGCTTGATAGTTTGAGAAGATGCTCATATAAGAAATATGAATTGAAGTAAAAGAGAGCATCAAGAACCAAATTCAAAACACATTTAAGTCTAACCCACTTTCTGTGCATAGGAATCTTGTAAAGAAACAAGTCATGAAAGCACAAATCAAGAAGCATAGTAAAGCAAAACAAGTGCAACTTCAAGATTTTCAACATAAAGAGGGGAAACTTAATATTATTGAGATGCATAAAACCATGTTTCCCTCTCTCATAATAACTTTCAGTAGCATCATGAATAAAATTAACAATATAACTATCATATAAAACATTCTTATCATGAGCCACATGCATAAAAGAATTAATACTCTCCACATAAGCATAGTCATTCTTATTGATTGTGGTGGGAGCAAATTCAACAAAATAGCTATCATTATTATTCTCATCACCATAGTCATCAAAAATAGGAGGCATATTGTAATCATAATTAATTTTCTCCTCAATAGTAGGTGGACTGAAAATATCATACTCATCATTGTAATCATCATATATTGGAGGTTTTGTATCATCATAAGCAATAGAATAGCTATCTTCCCAAGCTGGGGAACTAAAAAGATCATTTTCATAAAGACTAGATGCCCAGAGCTTAGACTTTTCCATAGCATTAGAAATAATGGTGTCCAAATAATTCATACTAACAACATTGCTATTAGCATGCAAATAAAGTTCCACAGGTTTTTTAATTTTCTCTTCAAACACTTCATGTCCTAACTCAAGATAAATACTATAAAGCTCTCTAATTTTGTTGTTGTTTTCCATTAAGCCTAACTAGTGAAAACAAGAAAAACAAGACAAAATAGCAGAATCTAAAGGAAATAACTTTGAGCACTCATACTGGAGGTTGTGAGTACCTTTTACCTTACCTCCTCGGCAACGGCGCCCGAAAATAGCTTGATGTCTACGCACTTCTATTCTTGTAGACAGTTGTTGGGCCTCCAAGTGCAGAGGTTTGTAGAACAACAGCAAGTTTTCCCTTAAGTGGACCACCCAAGGTTTATCGAACTCAGGGAGGAAGTGGTCAAAGGTATCCCCTCTCAAGCAATCCTGCAATCAAGATACAAGAAGTCTCTTGTGTCCCCAACACACCCAATACACTTGTCAGGTGTATAGGTGCACTAGTTCGGTGAAGAGATAGTGAAATACAAGTGGTATGGATAATTATAAGTGGTAACGGTGATAGAAAATAGATTGATGGCGTGGAAGAGACTAAAGGCAAACTGAAACAAAGATGGAAGGAAGCAAACATGTAACAGGTCTAATTGCAAACGGTGTATCAATGCTTAGAAACAAGGCCTAGGGATCATACTTTCACTAGTGAACACTCTCATATAAATATCTTCTCTTTATGATACTTGACATGGGTATACCCTACAGGTACTCGAGTTTGGTATATACGGTCCAGATACGGTGGAAACCCACGGCGTTGCCACGGCCCAATGAAGACTTCGAGTGGCCCATGGACTCTCGATTACTTGCGAGACAAGAAGAAGCTTAAGATAGAAATTTTAAAGGGAAAACCCTAACCTGTAACCGACTTGACCTGCTACCCGAGACCTAGCCTATCTATATAAAGGCTAGGAGGGGCGGCGAGGAGGACACATGCAACCCTAGTTTCCACAACCCTCGCCAGATTGCATCTGCGCACCATTGTAATCATCGATTCCTTCATTAATTCCAAGAGAAGACAAGCAGGAGTAGGGACCTCTACGAGGCCTGAACCTGGGTAAACCTTGCGTCCCTGTGTGCTTGTTTGCTAGCCGATTGATGCTTCCAGCGCTCCCTCCTTCTCCAAAACCCAAGTCCATAACAATGGGCATTGATGAGTTAAACCCTCGTTAATTTGCGCCGTCTGTGGAAATTGGGAGTGCTGATGTTGCGGCTTCTTTGGCCTCATCAACCCCGATCTACAACTCCGTAATATCGGAGATTTGCCAGCTCTTCGGCGCATCCGACTTTACCGTCCACACGCTAGCCACTCGCCCGGCTTTCGAGTCCATGGGCGAAGGAATAAGCCTGGCGATCGGGAGCTTCCGCTTCCAAGTTGGTCAGATGGGCAAGCTTCACATGCTTGACCAGCCAACGGCATCCGCGATTGCTCCAGCATCGTGGTTCCCACCACCAATCGGCACCCTCAGCGAGATCAATACCTCAGCAGCAGCTGAGAGCATGGACAACGACAGCAGACGCGGATCTGATCTAGGTGACCTAGCAACGGAAGATGGAGTCTACGGCTCCGGATCCGAAAGTTGCGGAAGCAACAGCTTCCCCAACCACTTCATGTGCGTCGTCATCAACGTTGGTGATACCAGCACCAATTGCGAAAACAGTGGCAATAGTTCTGACCCACCCAATGGTGGCATACCTAACGGCGGGCCACCCAATGGCGGCCCCACCAACGGTGGCAACGGCGCGCCCGTCAACAATGGAGGGGCAGTCGAACCTCCAACCATGGTGAACGAGCACACTGGCGAACGTGTCGTGATCAAGCTCAACGATCTCGAGTGGGCTTGCTGCCGAGAAGCCCTGCGAGGCAATCCTCTGCCCTCAGCACACCGCAAGAAGTGCTGATGGGCTATCATTGGGTATTAAAGGAGGAGTACAGACGCCAATTACGAACGACTACGCAACTCGAAGCGCGTAAAAATGCGGCGGGCGAGTCAAGTCTTCGACGGGCCGGGCTCTCCTCCCTGATACGTCCATTTTGCATCACTATTCTATGTCTTAATTCGCTATTATTCATTGATATATTTCGTATTGAGAGGTGATACTTATGTTATTTTATCTATTTTTTGCATGGTTGATGACTTTTGGAGCATGGACCGCTGCAGTCAGGATTCTGATGGAAAAGGTGCTGTTTGGAGGCAAAATTTGTGAAGATCAAAAAATCCGGGAAAATATACGGAAAATCCTATTTTTCCAGAAGACTAAGGATGCCAGAAGATGGAGTGGAGGTGGGCCACAGGGGGCCCACACCACCCCATGGCGCGGGCAGGCCTAGGCCGCGCCCGGAGGTGGTGTGGCCGCCCTGGCCCACTCCAGCCTCTCCCCTCTGGCGTATATCATCCTCCCGAAACCCTAAGACTCGAGGAGCGACCACAGAAATATTCCGCCGCCTCTGCGAGGCGAAAAACACCGAGAGAGAAAGATCTCTCCGGTAGACAGATTTCTGCCGAGGGAATTCCTTCCCGGAGATGGGAGATCGTCGCCATCAACACCACCATCAAGCTGGACTTAATCGGGATCATCATCATCACCACCATCATCATCATCAGCACCCTCATCACCATCTCCATATTTCTGTAACAATTGTGTTGAATCTTGCATAGTTCATAGGGGAAACTTTCCCGGTGTTGATTACTCTTTGTAGTTGATGCTATTGAGTGAACCATTGAATTATTGTTTAGGTTCAAATTGTTATACATCATTATTCCATCTCTGATCATGATCCATATGATGTCTTGTGAGTAGTTCGTTTTGTTCTTGAGGACATGGGAGAAGACTTGTTGTTAGTAGTGGAGTTGTGTTGAGAAAGATTCAATAGATTGTTATTTAAGTTGTGGTGTACTTCTTCTAGTGGTGTCATGTGAACGTCGACTACATGACACTTCACCTATATGGGCCTAGGGGAATGCATTGTGTATTTGGCTACTAATCGTAGGGGTTGCCGGAGTGACAGAAACCTGAACCCCCGTTAGGAAACCATTGCACAAGGGACGTAAGGGTCTTAGAGTTTAAAGTTGTGGTTAGGTTTCTACCTTAATTACTTTCTTGTACTTACGGATGTTTGCAAGGGGTTTAATCACAAGTATGTATTAGTCTTGGATGGGGCGGTACATTAGCACAGGTTCACCCACACGACACTTAGCAAGCTAAAGAAGATTAATCGACTATACGAAGCGAAAGCACTTGACTGTCGTCCCATGTGTCCTCGAGAATGTTTGGTCATCTTAAGTAATACAACCGGCTTGTCCTTTGCTGCATAAAGGATTGGGCCACTTGCTACATTTATTCCTACTGTCTTTTATTTACTTGTACTTTGTTTACTTGCTTTATCGAAAACCCCTAAAAATCAGTTTGCTAAGTATTTGCAGAGAATTCCTGATCCATACCACTAGCCAGCACCTTCTGCTCCTCGTTGGGTTCGACACTCTTACTTATCGAAAATACTGTGATACACCCCCTATACTTGTGGGTCATCAAGACTATTTTATGGAGCCGTTGCTGGGGAGTGAAGCGCTATTGGAGAGTGGAACTGGTAAAGGAAACTTCTACTGTGAGTATTGTTTACTTCTGTTAGTTGCTTTATTTTTGTTATGGATAATTCGCTGGGTTTCTTATTTGGTAATGCTACTACCACTGCTAAGGTAGTAGATAAGCCACCACCTGCTGAGAAAGATGTTTTCAAAATACCTACAAGAATTATTGATCGTGTTATGGATAACTACTATGTTGGTGATGGAACTGTCCATCCCGGTGATCATTTACTCTTTATACACGAATTATGCGGGTTATTCAAGTGTGCAAGTATTACTACAGATCAAGTTAAGAAGAAGTTATTCTCATTATCGCTGAAAGGAAGAGCTGAGGAATGGTATAAGCTGCTGAAGAATGGTCAAGCTCTGGAATGGGAGGAAATAGTTCCTCTCTTTTATTCAAAGTTTTATCCTCCTAGTGAGATTCATAAAGATCGGAATCAAATATACAACTTTTGGCCTCTTGATGGAGAGAGTACAGCTCAAGCTTGGGGGAGATTGAAGGTACTAATGCTCAAATGTCCCATTCATGAGCTCCCCAACAATATTATTATCAATAACTTTTATGCAAGGCTACCTCTACATCATAAAGATTTATTGGATGCTTCTTGTGCTGGATCATTCACTCGCATGGAAGAAGAAGTTAAATGGGATCTTCTGGACCGTATTCAAGACAATGCTGAAGCTTGGGAGAATGACAAAGGTAGAAAGTCAGGTATAAATTATGATTATGAATGCATTGAATTTTTTATGGGAACTGATGACTTTCAAAATATTAGTAATATTTATGGTCTTGATTTGCAAGTTATTACGAATTGCTTTAGAGATTTTGCTTCCTATATCGAAATTCCAAAAAGGGGATGGAACAAATACCATGCACCTTACAAAGATATTGTTGACCGTGTTCCTGTTGGGAGCACTGAGTGTTGCATTGTTGATCATATCTTACCTGAACCTTATATCGAGAAGATTCCCTTCCCAAATAAGGTAAATGATCATCCTATGGTAACTAATGTAATCACTAAAAGTGAAAAGAGAACAAATAAACATTGAACCTGTTGTAGCAATTGTGAAAGACCTTGTCACTAAAAGCGTAGAAGATGGGCACATAGTGTTCTATGAGGATGCTTCTAATATTGTTTCACATCCTAATAGAACTAAAAAGGCTAGTGTTCATGTGCTTTCTGTTAGAATTGGTGATCATTGCTATTATGGTTTATGTGATATTGGTGCAAGTTCCAGTGCTATTCCTTATGAGCTTTACAGAGAAATTATGCATGAAATTAGTCCCTGCGAGTTAGAAGAAATTGATGTGGTTATTCACCTTGCTAATAGAGAGACCATCTCTCCAATTGGTATCGTACGAGACGTGGAAGTCCTTTGTGGTAAGAATAAGTATCCTGCTGATTTTCTAGTACTTGGTTCAGCTGCTAGTAAAACTTATCCTATCATTTTTGGTAGACCTTTCTTGAGTACTTGTGGAGCTATTATTGATTGCAAGAGGGAGAAAATCTTTACTAAGTTTGACGGGGAATCTTATGAGTTTAATTTTTCGAAATTTACTAAAGAACCTTGCGAAGAGGAAACCCATAATGAGGATTTTAGAGTTGAACAACTTGCTTCTATCTCTCTTGCTCCTAACAATGCTTTACAACAATTTATGGAAGATCACGAAAGTGAGATCTTCATGGAAGAAAGGAATGAGATTGACGAGATCCTCCATCGTCAACCCAGGTTGCTTAAGCATGACTTGCCTGTAGAAGACTTGGGTACCACGTTGCCACCTAAAAAGGACCCGGTCTTCGATCTAAAACCTCTCCCTGATGATCTTAAATATTCTTATATTGATGATAAAAAGATGTATCCTATTATTATTAGCTCTAAACTTTTAGGAAAGGAATAAGAAAGGTTGTTGGAGGTTTTGAAGAAACACCGAGGAGCTATGGGCTATACTCTGGATGATTTAAAAGGGATTTCTCTCACTATATGTCAACCCTCTATCAACATAGAACCATATGTGAAGCCAGTAGTGGAACACCAACGACATTTAAATCCTAAGATGAAGGAAGTGGTAAGGAATGAGGTATTGAAACTCCTTGATGCTGGTATTATTTACCCTATTGCTGATAGTGAATGGGTTAGTCCTGTTCATTGTGTTCCTAAAAAGGGAGGTATTACCGTTGTCCCTAATGATAATGATGAGCTTATTCCTCAAAGAATAGTGGTAGGCTATAGGATGTGCACCGATTTCAGGAAAGTCAATAAGGTTACTAAGAAAGATCACTACCCGCTTCCTTTTATTGATCAAATGTTGGAAAGGTTGTCTAAAAAGACCCATTTTTGTTTTCTTGATGGTTATTCTGGTTTCTCTCAAATTGCTGTTAAACAACAAGATCAAGAAAAAACTACTTTTACTTGTCCTTATGGAACTTATGCTTATAGACGTATGCCTTTTGGTTTATGTAATGCCCCTGCTACTTTCCAAAGGTGCATGTCTGCTATCTTTCATGGTTTTTGTGAGGAAATTGTAGAAGTGTTCATGGATGACTTTTCTGTCTATGGAACTTCTTTTGATAATTGTCTACATAACCTTGATAAAGTTTTGCAGAGATGTGAAGAAACTAATCTTGTTCTTAATTGGGAGAAATGCCACTTCATGGTTAATGAAGGGATTGTTCTTGGGCATAAAGTTTCTGAAAGAGGCATAGAAGTTGATAGAGCTAAGGTTCAGGCAATTGAGAAGATGCCATGTCCAAGAGACATCAAAGGTATTCGTAGTATCCTTGGTCATGCTGGTTTCTATAGGAGGTTTATTAAAGACTTCTCTAGGATATCAAAACCTCTCACTAATCTTCTTCAAAAAGATGTACCCTTCGTTTTTGATGATGATTGTAGGGAAGCTTTTGAAACTCTTAAGAAGGCTTTAACTACAGCCCCTATTGTTCAACCACCTGATTGGAGTTTACCCTTTGAAATAATGTGTGATGCTAGTGATTTTGCTGTAGGGGCTGTCCTTGGGCAACGTATTGATAAAAAGTTAAATGTTATCCATTATGCTAGTAAGACTTTAGACGCTGCTCAAAGGAATTATGCCACTACTAAAAAGGAATTTCTAGCTGTTGTTTTTGCCTGTGATAAGTTTAGGCCCTATATTGTGGACTCAAAAGTAACCATTCATTCTGATCATGCTGCTATTAAATATCTTATGACGAAGAAGGACGCTAAGCCTAGGCTTATTAGATGGGTACTTCTTTTACAAGAGTTTGATCTACATATAGTAGATAGGAAGGGTGCTGAAAACCCTGTAGCTGATAATTTATCTCGTTTGGAAAACATCTCTTTTGACCCTATGCCTGTTAATGATAGTTTCCCAAATGAACAGTTAGCTGTAGTAAGGGTGAGCTCGCGAGGAAGCCCTTGGTATGTTGATTATGCTAACTTTATTGTCTCCAAGTATTTGCCTCCAACTTTTACAGCTCAGCAAAGAAGAAAGTTCTTCTATGATTTGAGGCATTATTTTTGGGATGACCCACACTTATACAAAGAAGGAGTGGATGGTATTATGCAAAGATGTGTTCCAGAATATGAACAAAAGGAGATATTGCGTTAATGTCATGGTAGTGCCTATGGAGGACATCATGCAGGAGATAGATCTGCACAAAAGGTACTACAATCAGGTTTCTACTAGCCTACCCTTTTTAAAGATGCAAGAAAATTTGTTTTATCTTGTGATGAATGTCAGCGTGTTGGTAATATTTCTAGACGCAATGAAATGCCTATGAACTACTCTCTAGTTATTGAACCTTTTGATTGTCGGGGATTCGACTTTATGGGTCCTTTCCCTCCTTCGAAAGGTTACACTCATATTCTTGTTGCCGTTGATTATGTTACTAAGTGGGTAGAAGCCATTCCTACAAAGAGTGCTGACGGGGAGACTTCTCTAAAAATGCTTAAGTATGTTATCTTTCCTAGGTTTGGGGTGCCTAGGTATCTCATGACTGATGGGGGTTCTCATTTCATTCATGGTGGTTTTAGGAAGACCCTTGCTAAATATGATGTTAATCATAGAATTGCTTCAGCTTATCACCCCCAAACTAGCGGGCAAGTAGAGTTATCAAATAGAGAAATTAAATCTATCTTGCAAAAGACTGTTAATAGGTCTAGAAAAAACTAGGGTAAGAAGTTGAATGATGCTTTATGGGCTTATAGAACTGCTTACAAAAATCCTATGGGAATGTCTCCTTATAAAATGGTTTATGGGAAAGCTTGCCACCTACCCTTAGAATTAGAACACAAAGCTTACTGGGCAGTGAAAGAACTAAATAGAGATTGTAAGCTCGCTGGTGAGAAAAGATTATTTGACTTAAGTTCTTTAGATGAATGGAGGAGTGAAGCCTATGAGAATGCTAGGCTCTTTAAGGAAAAAGTTAAAAGATGGCATGACAAGCGAATACTTAAGAGAGAATTTCATGTTGGTGAGAAAGTTCTATTGTATAGGTCTCATCTCAGATTTTTTGCCGGTAAGCTACTATCAAAATGGGAAGGACCTTTCATCATTGAAGAAGTATACCGTTCAGGAGCAATAAAAATTTCTTCTCTAAAAGATAATACTACACAAGTAGTGAATGGACAGCGACTCAAACACTATATTGCTGGAGATTCTTATAGTGAAGATGTTGATGCCTTTCAAGTTATAACCCTAGAGAAATTCATTGAGGACCAAATCCAGAGACCTGCAGAGTCTGTTTTCATCTAGGTAACAGTTTTGGTAAGAAAAGTTCCGCGAAAATACAATACAACTATATTTTTGCAGGTTTCAGTCCATAAGGAAGGTTTCGAAGCGAAAAAGGGATGGAACCGGAGCCGAGGTGGCCCACACCACCCCATGGCGCGGGCCCACCCCTGGCCACGCCACCAGGTGGTGAGGCCACCCAGGACTCCGCCTCCGACTCGTTTTCTCCCAGTACCTTCCTTTTGATACGAAACTTCGTAATCTATAACCCCTCGGATCCCCCAAGTCTGTATATCATGTTTTCATCATATTTTTGTTTCGATCTGTTTCTGCCAGGTAAAATCTCAGATTTGTAGCCTCAGTGTCTTCCACTAGATCAGTTAAGGGAGATTCCTTGGAAGATATCATCAACCCATACATGAGAGAATTGAAGATTCATCCCAAGGAGTTGTTGCTCAAAGGTGGGGAGGTCTGGATTAAAGAGGTTCAAGGCCCTAAAGGTGAAGGAAGTCTGGAGGACAGGATGGAAGCACTGGAGCAAGAAGTCTTTAGGTACAGGAAGATGGCGGAGCGCGAAGTGGATATCATCCATAAGATTTGTTCCGAACTCATCACTGAGCACCAAAAGGAGACTTCTAAACTCAAAGACGAAGTCTTCTCACTCCGCCAAACAACCAACGAACTGCAAGCACAGTTCTATGCCGTTCAAAATCAAAACTGTGAGTATGAGGCTAGATTTAAACGCATAAGTGCTGCTGCAAGTTTTAGGATGTTGGAAACCACGATGTCCTTTGTTGATGGGAAGCCTTTACCCTGGAAGACGGACGAAGATGAGAGGATACCACCACCACCGAAGGAGTAATTCTTCATTAGGTTTGGCATCCCCTTGGTTTGTTCCAAGCTTGGGGGAGTGCCATGGTATCATATCACTATCTTCTATCTTTTACCTTATTAGTAGAGTCATATCATAAATAGAGGAGTTATTATGTAGTATGGTTTGCATTATGGAAGTGTCCCCTCTCTCGTTAGATATGTATCCCTTGGTGTGAGTTTCCGTTATGGAGTATTAATGAGAAGTTCTATCATTTACTCTTTTGCATAGCTTATATTAGTTTTCAATTTGTGGTTATATGATTGATCTTGTTGTTAGTATTGGTATCACTTTGGGATCATTGATTTAATTTAGTTGGTTTTGGCAAACCTGGCTCGATCAGTAGCAAAACAATTTTTGAGAGTTGAATGAAAAAGTTAGAGTACTCTAAAGAGAAATAATTTCGTCATCTTTCTTTCTTGATTTGCTCATAAGTCTCGTATTCTCTAGTTAAGATCTTTTGTGCTTCCAAGGAAGATTGCATGTTTATCTTTATCACTTGTATGTTTGGCTGTTCCCTTCAACTCTTATACTTGCTATCCAGCCTTGCTAGCCAAAAACCTGTACTGAGAGGGTATTCTTCTCGTGCATCCTCGTGTATCCACCTCCTTTAAACCAAAACATTTGCCATTTGTGTCCACCATACCTACCTATTAGCATTATTGCTATTCCAAGTAAATTCCTGTTTTATCTACCTCCCAAATTAAACTTGTTATGTGAAAATTAGTTATTAAAGCTCTCACAAACTTGATGGCACACTTTACTTTCTTGCATTTAATAAACTTGAACCAGTGGGTCCTTCTTTGTTGCGTATATGCTTGTGCTTTATGAGTTGAAGTTAGCCGAACCATGTATCATGGGGACCGCTTTCAACACTTCATTTGGTACTTTGTACCTAGTTGATATCATGTTCTTTTGCTTATGGATCCCGGCGGTGTGAAATAAAAGTGGAACTTGTAAGATCATGGAGTTTATATGTGTGTTGGAGAAACGCCTGGGCCGCCAGCCTAAGCCATGCTTATTCATGGTGGAAACTTGCAGCATAACTATAGTGAGCATTCTATGAAGCATCCTCAATAAAAACCTATGAAAATAGCAAATAAAAAGATCGCTGAGATGCTCACTGTCTGCTTGCCTTGTCATTTTGATTATGGGATAGCTCCTATGTCATGTGCAAGGGGTACCCCGTTGGCGGTTCTCAATGATACGCATGTATTTACAATGACAAGAGCTTGCTCGTGACTGAAGTTGAGTAGCATGAGGATCGGTACTCATAAGTAAGGGGCACGAGATTTCAACTTATAACTTGTCAAGCATATCCTCTTAGTTGTGTCACTTTAACCTTAATCACCTAAAGATGCCTATGATAGGGGCAATGAGAGCTGAAAGCTAGTAAGTATCATAATTTTCGGGAGCTCTTTATGAGACTTGCAATCCCTGCTTCCCTCTTTGAAGGGCCTTTCTTTTACTTTGTAGTTGAGTCAGTAAACCTATTCCCTTCTATCTCAGCAAGTATTTTGAGTTGATGTGTTTCATTCATTCATATGATGATTTATTCAATCATGTCTCTTATGTTCCTTGTTTTGCACATTGCTCTTATCTTGATGTTTACTACTTTGAAAGCTTTCATTGAAAAACCAGTTATTTGTGAACTCCAACAAGTTGTCAACTATTCTTTGACCAAGAGCTTAGTTTGCCATTACCAATTCTGATTTACTTTATGTATCTTTATTGTGTTTCCTTTACTCATTACAAGTTGAGTTATATAATAGTGAGTTGTCTTCTATTATGATCTATGTATTTGATGAATGTGATGCTTCTTGTCCGTATTCTTTTATTGACTCTTCACTCCATAAACCTGAGGCCATGTTTATTGAGCTCAGTTTCGCTTGGGACAAGCGAAGTCTAAGTTTGGGGGGAGTTGATACGTCCATTTTGCATCACTATTCTATGTCTTAATTCACTATTATTCATTGATATATTTCGTATTGAGAGGTGATACTTATGTTATTTCATCTATTTTTTGCATGGTTTATGACTTTTGGAGCATGGACCGCTGCAGTCAGGATTCTGATGGAAAAGGTGCTGTTTGGAGGCAAAATTCGTGAAGATCAGAAAATCCAAAAAATATACGGAAAATCCTATTTTTCAGAAGACTAAGGATGCCAGAAGATGGAGTGGAGGTGGGCCACAGGGGGCCCACACCACCCCATGGCGCGGGCAGGCCTAGGCCACGCCTGGAGGTGGTGTCGCCGCCCTGGCCCACTCCAGCCTCTCCCCTCTGGCGTATGTCATCCTCCCGAAATCGTAAGACTCGAGGAGCGACCATAGAAAGATTCCGCCGCCTCTGCGAGGCGAAAAACACCGAGAGAGAAAGATCTCTCCGGTAGACAGATTTCTGCCGAGGGAATTCCTTCCCGGAGATGGGAGATCGTCACCATCAACACCACCATCAAGCTGGACTTAATCGGGATCATCATCATCACCACCATCATCATCATCAGCACCCTCATCACCATCTCCATATTTCTATAACAATTGCGTTGAATCTTGCATAGTTCATAGGGGAAACTTTCCCGGTGTTGATTACTCTTTTTAGTTGATGCTATTGAGTGAACCATTGAATTATTGTTTATGTTCTGTGGCCGATCAACTAACTCAGAGGACGAAGACATAGAGCTCTGTGGCGCCAGATGCTTCAGCAGGGCTATCAGGCAGAAGCGAATGCCCAAAGGGTTCAAGCTCCCATCAGAGAACCCAAAATTTGATGGCCTACAGGACCCAAAAATCTGATTGGAGGACCACATCTCCTCCGTCAGGCTCCACGACGGGAGTCGAAGCACGGCCATGCAATGCCTGTAGCTACAGCTACAGGGCACCGCCCGAGCATGGCTCAACAACCTCTCACGCGGATCCATTCGCAGCTAGGAAGAGCTGGTCTACAACTTTGTGCGCAGATTCAAGGGCACCTACAAAAGGGCCGCGTTAATCGAAGAAATGAGGTGTTTCCAGCAAAGGTCGGGCGAATCGCTACGCTCGTACATCCAGAGGTGGTCCATCATCAAGAACTCCGCAGAAAATATCTTGGAGGATCACAATCAACGCATTCAACGGTGGCGTTCGTCGCATAGAGATCAGGGAGGAGCTAGGACGCTCGAAGCCCAAAACAATTGACCACCTGATGGAAATCGCGAATCGGTGGGCAGATGGAGAAGACTCGGTGAAAAACTGTGTTCACTCCGATGACAAAGCAGAACTCGCGCACATACGCGATCGCCGAAGCAAACGCCGAATGCGCATCTACGTTGACCGCGACGACATCAACATGGTCGCAGCTGGCTACGCCGACAAACGCGACGACGGCCACAACAGCGGCTATCGTAGTGGCGGATACCGCGACTCTGGGAAAACCACGCAGGTATGGCAGCGCTGCACTCGTGAAGAGGAACCCACGACAACAATCAAGGACAAACTATCCGGGCCGTGCAACGTGCACTTCTACATCGACAAGTCAAGAAGAAATCCAGCCACGTCCTCAAGGACTGCCACGAGTTCCTCAAACTCCATGAGGGCCTGGCTCAGATGAATCGCGACGCGGTCAACAGGGGCTATGGAACCACCCCAGGCGCTGTGGCACATGGAACTCCTCCACCACCGCCTGGACCACCAACACCTGCAGATGTGCCCGACCAGCATCACGGAGGTGAGCCATACCCACGGGTCGTGGGCAACATGATGATCCAAAAGGGACGCCCCTCAAATCGGGTGCAGAAGGCTATCACTCGCCAAGTCAACTTGGCGACAAACTCCCCACCGTCCACCACTGAGTACCTCAGTGGAAGCGACTCCTGTATCACCTTCGACAAGCGCGACCACCCGCGCCAAGTACCTCGCCTAGGCCACTGTCCCCTCGTACTCGAGGCACATATCGGAGGCTTTGACATGAGTCGCGTCTTCATGGGCGGAGGAAGCGACATTAACCTCATGTTCGCAAGTACCTTGCGAGCAATGAGGATCCCTCTGACCTGCCTAGAGGTCTTGGACATGACGTTCCATGGCATCATCCTAGGCAAGGGCATATATCCCCTGGGCAAAATCAACCTTGACGTCATCTTCGGCACGCCAAAAAACTTTCGACGCGAACGCATCGACTTTGAAGTCGTCGACTGACCCTCACAGTACCACTGCATCCTCGGATGTGTCACGTTCGCTAGGTTCATGGCAGTACCGCACTACGCCTACCTGCAGATGAAAATGCCAGGCCCAAACGGTGTCATCACAATCAACGGGAGCTTCAAGAGGTCCAACAGCTGCGATAGGGAATTCAACAGAATCTCCCAATCCTTCGGCATGCAGGAGGAACTCGCAAGATTGAAGGAGTCGACAGACAACAGTCTGCCTCCCTTGAGCCGGCCAAGTTCACCCGACCTTTCCTTCGACTCGTCGGTGCACACAAAGAAAGTTTAGGTCCACCCATCGGAGCCATCCAAGACGGCTCTCATCGCCAACAACTTGAGTTCCGCATAGGAACTCGCGCTCGTCGAATTCCTCCGTGAGCACTGGGAAATCTTCGCCTGGTGTCCTGCGGACATGCCAGGAGTTCCCAGGGAATTCACCAAGCACACACTCAACGTAAATCCAGATGCCAGGCCAGTCAAGCAAACAATACGGCGACTGTCTGAACCATGGGAAAAAGCAGTCGGGATGGAGATCAACAGACTCCTCCACGCAAACTTTATACGCGAGATCAAGGAAAGCACCTGGCTCGCCAACATGGTGCTGGTACCCAAAAAGGACATGGATATCCTACGGATGTGCATGGATTTCACCTCTCTGAATAAGCATTGCCCAAAGGATCACTTCCCGCTTCTGAGAATCGACCAGATCATCGACTCCACCACGGGATATGAGCGCCTCTGCTTCCTCGACGCCTACTCAGGCTATAATCAGATTCGAATGAAGGAGGAAGATCAAGAGAAAACGGCGTTTACAATGCCCTTTGGTGTGTTCTGTTACAACACAATGCCCTTTGGGCTCAAAAACGTAAGGGCCACCTATTAGCGGTGCTTGCAGGCTTGCCTCAAGAACCAACTTGGTCGCAACGTCCAAGTCTATGTTGACGACATCATAATCAAAACCGAAGAGGAAGCGGCGAAACCTTCGCCAACCTCGACCGCTACCGGATCAAGCTCAATCCAGACAAATGCACCTTCGGCATACCATCTAGGCAACTACTCGGATACCTCATCTCTATAAGAGGGATTGAGGCAAACCCGAAGAAAATAAAAGCCATACTGGCCATGGAGAAGCCGAAAAACGTAAGAGGCGTCTAGCAGCTGGCTGGATGAATTGCGGCGCTCAGTCGATTCATCAGCCGAATGGGCGAAAAGGCACTGCCCTTCTACCAACTTCTCTGAAAAGCTGACAAGTTCGAGTGGACCAATGAGGCACAGGAAGCATTCGAAGACCTCAAGCGTCTACTGTCTACCTCACCAGTACTGGTGACCCCACGCGAAATAGAACCACTGTTGCTATATATCTCCGCCACCAACCAGGTGGTCAAAACGGTGCTCGTGGTGGAGCCAGCTGAGGAAAATAAGGTCTACGGGGTACAACGCCCAGTCTACTACCTCAGCGAGGTGCTCACGCTAACAAAGCAGCAGTACCCGCACTACCAGAAGCTGGCATATGGCATCTTCATGACAGCCAGGCGATTGTGCCACTACTTCCAGGAGCACCTAGTCGTGGTGGTCAACGACGCCCCGCTTGGGCACATCCTCAACAACCCCGACGCCACCGGACGAGTCGCACTTTGGGTAATCGAGCTGTCTCCACGAGACATTACATATGGAAAGTGCGACGCGATCAAGTCGCAAGTTCTCCCTGACTTCCTCGTGCATTGGATGGAGAATCAGCTCCCTGAAAAACCAGATATGTCTTACCTCTGGACAATGCACTTCGACGGATCCAAGCGAAAGGACGGAGCTGGCGCAGGTTTCATACTGACATCGCCCCAGGGAGACAAGCTGAAATATATTCTGCGAATGGAGTTCACCGCCTCCAACAACGAAGCTGAATACGAGGCCCTGTTGCACGGGATGGGGATGGCAAAAGCATGCGGCACCAAGAGGCTAATCATCTACGGCGACTCCAAGATGGTCGTCAACCAGACAATGCACGAGTGCGATGCACTGAACGACAGTATGATCGCCTACCGCGACCTCTACGACACACTCGAAGGGGACTTCGACAGCTGCAAGCTGCGACACGTAGGCCACGAAAGCAATGAAGAGGCAGACGCACTCGCCAACATTGGCTCTACCTGCGGCCCCATACCACCCGGGGTATTTCTCGAGCGCATCTGCAGACGCTCCATCAAGCCGAAGGCCGCAGAGAAGAAAGCAAGCACAACAACGGACTCGGGGGCTACGCCACCCAATGAGACAATGGCACTCGACGACCTGGAGCTTGACACAGGACTCGAAGGACCAATGGGGGTCATGATGATCGAGCCATCTTAGACTCAACCCTACATCACATACCTTCTCAGCAAGAGGCTGTCGGATGACCCGACTGACGCGTGGCACATCGCACGGCGATCCAAGGCATTCGCCGTCATCAACGGCGAACTATACATGCGCAGCATCAGATGAGTACTCCAACGATGCGTCTCCAACGCAGATGGAAGGGCCGTCCTCCTTGACATCCATGAGGGGACTTGTGGGCACCATGTCGGCAGTCGCGCCCTTGTCGCCAAAGCTCTACGAGCTGGATTCTACTGGCCCATGACCATGCACGATGCCAAAGACATCGTCCAAAAGTGCAACGCTTGCCAGCGATTCGCGGACAAACCGCACGCGCCTGGCGTGGAGCTCCAGCCAATACCATTGGCTTGGCCCTTCGTGCAATGGGGACTCGACATGGTCGGCAAGCTCCCAAAGTCCTCACGAGGAGGCTACGTCTACCTCCTGGTCGTAGTCGACAAATTCACCAAGTGGATAGAGGCCATGCCGGTGACAAACAAGTCAGGAGCTAGCGTAGTCAAGTTCTTCGAGTCCATTGTCTATCGCTTCGGAGTGCCACACAGCATCATCACGGACAATGGAACAAACTTCACCTCTAAGGAGTTCTAGGGTTTCTGCGAAAACCTAGGAATCAACGTAAGCTATGCCTCCGTAGCTCATCCACAGACCAACGGTCAAGTCGAAAAGGCCAACGGGCTGGTATGTGGTGGAATCAGGAAGCGACTCCTTCAGCCACTCAAGCAAGCCGCCGGATGCTGGCTAGACGAATTGCAATCTGTACTTTGGAGCCTACACACAACCCCAAACAGTGCCACGGGATACACCCCGTTCTTCATGGTGCATGGTGTTGAAGCAGTACTACCCGCAGAAGTACACTTTAAAGCCCCACGGATAGTTGCGTACAACGAGTAGGAGTCAACCCTTGCACTCGAAAACTCCGTCGATCTCCTTGACGAGGCACGGGAAATCACAACAGAAAGATCGATGATCTACCAGCAGAACCTGTGCAACTACCACAGCAGAAGGCTACGCCCTAGATCCTTCGTCGAAGGAGACCTGGTCCTGCGACTGAAACAGCAAGGGCACCTCAAGCTCGAGTCCCCCTGAGAGGGACCATATGTGGTTACAGAAGTAATCCCAGGTGGCGCCTATCGCCTTAAAGATTTCGAGATAGGAGTCGCATACTCCAACCCCTGGAACGTCGCGCAGCTACGGCGCTTCTACCCTTAGTTGTTTTTTCTTTTTCTTCTCATTGCAACTAAGGCTATTTAGCCAGGCTACTTAGCCACACATTGTACCTCGTACTGATTCTGTGAATAAATAAAGCTAAGTGCCCCAAACTTTGAGTTTTTCTATTGTTTTTTGCCAGCTACCTACTCGGGGGCTGCGCCACCCTTTACACATCTGTTCTATGAACCAATCGCGATATCCTGAGTAGCTGACGCAGTAATCGAACCCTTGACAAACACCAACCCAGCTGCAACGCACCTGGCAGGTTGGCAAGGTGCTGAGAGAAACACAAGTCAGGCTAACGAAAAGGAATCGCATAGTGCCACGCACTCGCAAAACACACGAGCTAACAAGCTCTTTACACATCAATGTCAATCAATTATAAACAACATATATATATGAACTTTACAACACTGGTACATTTATGTGCAGGATACAAGTTAATACTACTATTGCAACAGAAGAAAGTTTGTCTGTTCCTCGAAGAAGTCGACAATCTCCTCTGCTGGACGATCCACCGCCTGGTAATGTGGAACCATATTCCAGGTCGAACCTGCTGGTGGCGCCGACGGTCCAACAACAATTGCTGCAACATCTACATTAGGCCTATGCAGTCGCACCAGTGACAGAGCAGCCTTGGCACCAGGCACTAACTGTTGACGCACGCACGCGCGAACCGCGCTCAGATCCTAAAATTCAGACAGGAGAGCCAACAAGCTCGAAGGAACGGCGCCCAGGGAAACATCGTCCGAGAGATATCCTTCAGGAACGACTGCGCCTTCTTGAGGAAGTGGAGTACTCGAGAGGTATGATCCTACAGGGTCGCAAGAGCGATCGCACGATCATGATCAACCCAAAAATACCCACTTGCCTGAAGCTGTTCCTGGGTCAGGTCGTTCATGCGAATGGCGATCCTGTCCTTCTCATCCTACGGATGACGCGCGTTGACAACTATACCAAGCAAGAGGAAAAAGTATAAAGACAGCGAACTACCGCGATTGACTACAAGAAAAGATAAGGAGGCAGAAAGCTAACACTTGAACTGGTCACCCAGCTACGCCACCTCCCCTAGTAGATATTGCTCTCAGGTGGTAGCCTTCTCCGCCATCAACTTCCATACATCCGTGTTACCGCGGAGGACGGGTAGTTTGCGTTCCAGCTGCTTAACGCGATCGCGCAGTCGTGAAAGCAAGGACATCTCATCCACCCTTGAGTGCGACTACGCTAAGGTGTCACCAGCGGATGGCGGATCCCGAGGCTCACTCGAATGACCACTCGATGTTCCCTATCACAAGCCAAGAAAGAGATAATAAGAAGACCAAGCAACACATGGACAAAATTCAAGTGCATTCAAACATAACAAAGTATCAACAGAGGCACCCGCCAGCGGCATGTTCTAGACAAAAGGGGTCGAGCAATTAACTATTACAAAAATAACTACTAAGGAGCAACATGTTTCTTCGACTTGGACTTAGGACTTGGGGGCTTCATAGAATCCCTGGCTGTCTCTGACACCACAAACTTGCCGGCAGTACCCCCAGAAGCCACAGCCTTCGCCTGATGCCGCTCTTCAGAGTACTTGGCGAGTGTCTCGATAAGCTAGGAACCGTAATTTTTGCATTTACCAGCATACGGAGCAAAAACTACCTGATGACCTCCAACATCGACTGGCATAGCCTCAAAGATAGACGCGGGATCTATCTCCACGCCATGGGCCTGGACCATTGCGAGTACCATTGTGGCGCCGACAGAGCGCTACGAATTTTTGAAACCCGCAGGGATTCCTCCAGCTAGGATTCTACCAAGTCGCCGAGATTGTCGATCATCCCAGCCTTCGGAGTCAAGTCCTCACGGATGCGACTGAGCACATCCTTGGCCTTCCCCAGAGTCTCTTGAAGGGATGCGTTGCGGTCTTCAACTATGGCGATGGCACCAACCAAAGCATCATCACGGCGAAGAGACTGGGCATCAAAGCCCAAGCCGCCAGCATCTGCATACACAAAAGATTTAGTATGTCAATCGCACATCAAAGTACAGAATGGCAAGGCATATCCAGAATAACAAGACATACTCGAAAGGGATTTGGCAATAGAGAGAAGCTGCTCCTCGAACAACTTATCCCTCTCAGCAGTGGAGGCAAGGAGATCCTGCTCTCGCTTCCGCGACTCCTCCAAGGCCGCGATTGCCTCGTCACGATTTTTTGTCGCTGTGGCCAATGTCTTCTCCAATGCAGCAGCATGGCGAAGTAACTCATTGTGCTCAGCTACCACAAATAGGGAGTGTTACCAAGGTCGATTCAATCCGCAAAAAACACAAGGACACAGTCAAAACTTACTTTCGGCGATACGAAGGCGATTGTCCAGTCGAGCATGCTGTCGCCCCATGTTAAGAACCTGCTCCGCTAAGCGAGCGGCCTCCTTCACGATGAGCTGCATCAGAAGAATTCCAAGTTCAAAAAAAGCATGCCAAGAATAAATTTGATTGCCCAATTCATGATACTTACATGATCCTCCGCAGACTCCGAAGAAGGCTGTTGCACAGTCATCCGGGTAACCATCTGATGCCCCCCGGCATACGCGGATACGATGAATTATGACCGGAGTGGGCCGCCAATGGAGGAGAAGGAGACCGCGAAACCGCCTTCTTAGACTTGGAGCCTGCGACTCCGGACTCCTTCATAATTTGTACATCGTCAGAAGACGACGTCACCACTTGATTGAAACACAAATCAAGCAAACGCTTCAAGACAGATGGTAACTCAAAGAAGAAAACAAGGTCGCGAATATAGAACTTACCAGTCAAATCTATCAAGATCGAAGGATTGTTCCTTCGACTCCGACAACTCCTTGGGCAGCCGCATCCTCTTGCGAGCAGGTGGCGCCATGGAACTTACAGGAATGGCAAGAATAAGCTCCTCTGCACCAATAGCTGGGCCTTCTAGAGTCGACGGAGACAAAGCATCTGAATCATAGCTGCACGAACACTTGCGAGTGTCCGGATCACTGGACTCGGGGGCTCCCTCCTCTTCAAGTGGGACGGTCGATTCTGACTCGTCCTCTTCTTCTGCTTCGCGAGGAATAACCCCCTCAGGAAGAGGGGGCAAATTGGGAGACACTTTCCAATTATGCATACAGATAACAAGTCAACACACGTCAAGAAATCAGAAGCACTCGACAAAGTTAGTTACATCGTAGCACAATCATACCTCAGGAGGAGGGTTCGAGGCGTCGAAGGGAGGCACGACTGGTTCGCCTGGGAGAACCTCCTTAGCGGTGTACTTTGTTACCAGTCGCATCCTCTTATCTACCTCACCCGTAGAAATGCCATCGGCAGATATGCGAGTGGTATCGTTCGCACCAGCCCACTTAAACATGGGATGAACTCTGTCCTGCAGAGGCTGGACACGACGGCGCAACCAAGTGCAAATGAGGGTGGCGCCTCCCTCTTCTTTACCAATGCGACTCTCGAGGTCACAGACGCGCTTATACAACACTTCTGTCTCCTCGGACTCGCCAGGCATCACTACGTTCTTCCAGGAATGCCTCCTCTTGCATGGCGTGGCGGGATCGAAAGGCGCGAGTCCGTAGTGCTCTCTGTCGGCCTTCTGGTCGCGGATATAGAACCACTTGTCTCTCCACCCTTGGACAGACCCCGTGAGCTTGATGTTAAAATACGTAGCGGAGGAGTCGACATATACTCCGCAGCCGCCTATGTCATAGACAAACGAGCCAGAAGCTGACTGGCCCTTTAACTTAAAAAGTCTCTTAAAGAGACCAAAGTGTGGCTCGACTCCGAGCCAGCACTCGCAAAGCGTGATGTAGCACGCAATGTGAAGGATAGAGTTTGGGGACAGCTGATGAAGCTGGAGCCCATAAAAACAAAGAAGGCCCCTGACAGAGGGATGCAGGGGCAAAGACAGACCACGGATGATGAACGCGAGGAACATCACCCGGATACCGGACGGAGGACGCGGGGTTACCTCATCCCCAGGCACTCGCAAATCGTCTTCGGTGCGAGAAAGAACCCCATCTTGGCAAAGAAGATGAAGCTCAGAGGCCTTGATGATGGAGGCGCGCCCTGTGCCATTGGTGACATGGGTACCCGCAACCTTCTTCTTGTTGGTGCCGGCAGCGCTAGTACCCACGGCGGCGGAACCACCCTTCTTCTTGGCAATGGCGGTGGCAGCAGCAGACCCAGCGGCGACGCCTCCTTTCTTCTTCCCCATCTTGCGATGGCGGTGAGAGCGGAGAAAATAGCTAGGGAATATGCGGAGCTGGTCTAGCACCGTGAAGGGGATGAGCTCTAGAAAGCAGAGAGCGGCAACAATGGCAATGGAAGTACAGGAAGAGAAAGAGCAGATGGGAAAATCCCGCAACTGCGCCGCTACTTAACCCCCTTGCGGATGCAATCCAACGGCAGCAGAAACCCTATTGGACGTGCGGCGCCCATCGTGATCGACACATGGAGAGGTTGAAACACGAACCGTCCCCCACTACCTCAATTACGCGCGGAAATCGAGGAGGCGCAGTTAAAATGAAAGATTACGCATGCCCGATCAAGTCAGGGTCAGAAAATGGGACCCACCGCTCGTCACTTCCCGTCAAAGCCGCTCACGCGGGCAACTGAGGTCATCACATCACCAGCACTGATGTCATCAAAGATTGAGCACTAGAATACTTCGACTACTTTAGTCCTTGCTCGAGTCTTCGACCCCACAAAGCACTCGGGGGGCTACTCCCATAGGGAGCGCTGGTCACACACCCTACGATTTTCTTTTTATGCAGGAATATGGACATTCAAAGCATACCCAACCACTCAAATCTATGATTTGACTATGGATCATGGGTTACTCCTATAGGGAGTGCCAGAAGCAAATTCGACTGAAACAAGCAAACAAAAGATGACAACAGTTGCAAAAGTTCTTTAGTCCCTGCCTGAGTCTTTGACTCAACCAGGCACTCGGGGGCTACTCCCATAGGGAGCGCTGGTCGCGCACCCTATGATTATTTGTACATCGTACTGTGTGTTGATAACATCCACACTCGAAGTCTATGGCGACACCGCCTCATATTTCCCTACAAAGATACTGCGTCTCCTAGGTCACCCAAATCATCTCCGCGATGACAAACAATTCGGATGCCGCGCTTGTAGTGTGCAGATAAGACCTGAATAAGGTCAGGCAACGCATTTGCTGCGCATTACCAGAAATATATCCGTGTCTACAGGTACGATGAACAAGCCTTGACGGACGCGTCGAGTGCTCACACCCTTACACCAGAATTCGACTCCTGCAAGACCTCCGCGGCTTGAGTCGAATTACACCAGCACTTTTCCGAATTCGAGTCCGGGGACTTGGATTCGAGTAGATTGCGTTGTTTTGCCCTAAGGCAGTTAACTGATACCGATGCATCGGTTAATCAGGCATGCATATCAACAATCCCTATGATATAAACAAAATACTCTGTCATGTACTTGAAAGGCTTCATAAAGTCCCTAGTCGAATCTGTGATTCCACTGGACACTCGGGGGCTACTGACATGGGTATACCCTGCAGGTACTCGAGTTTGGTATATATGGTCCAGATACAGTGGAAGCCCAGGGCGTTGCCACGGCCCAATGAAGACTTTGAGTGTCCCATGGACTCTCGATTACTTCCGAGACAAGAAGAAGCTTAAGATAGAAAGTTTAAAGGGAAAACTGTTGGAGATATGCCCAAGAGGCAATAATAAAAGTGATTATTATTATATCTTTGTTTTTATGATGAATGTTTACATCCCATGCTATAATTGTATTATTAGGAAACACTAATACATGTGTGTTTTGTAAACATGTAAGAGTCCCTAGTAAGCCTCTTGTTGAACTAGCTTGTTGATTAATTGATGATCATGGTTTCCTGATCATGGACATAAGGTTGTGATTAATAACAAAGGTTATATCATTAGGAGAATGATGTGATGGACACAAACCCATAGTAAGCGTAGCATAAGATCAAGTCATTAAGTTCGTATTGCTGTAAGTTTTTAAATGCATAGTAACCTAATCCTTCGACCATGAGGTTGTGTTAATCACCATCACCGGATGGATACTTTGATGACATCAAACACCGCTTCGTAACTGGGTGGTCATAAAGGTGTCATTGGGTATTCTGAAAGTATGTGTTGAAGCGCATGGACCAAGATTGGTATTTGTCCATCCATATGACGGATAGATATGCTCTGGGCCCTCTTGGTGGAATGTCATCTAGTTAGCTTGCAAGCATGTGACTGGGTCACAAGGGATGACATATCACGGAACGAGTAAAGAGTACTTATCAGTAACGAGGTAGAACTAGGTATGGAGATGCTGATGATCAAACCTCGGATAAGTATAGTATCGTGTGACAAAGGGAATTGGTTTCGTATGTAAATGGTTCAATCGATCACGAAGTCATCGTTGAGTATGTGGGAGCCATTATGGATCTCCAGGTCCCGCTGATGGTTATTGATAGGAGATTCATCTCTGTCATCTCTGCATATTCACGAACCGTAGGTGACACACTTAAGGTTCGAAGTTGTTTTAAGTAGATATGGAATGTGCGTTGGAGACCGAATGTTGTTCGGAGTCTCGGATTGGATTCGGGACATCACGGGGAGATCCGGAAAGGTCCGGAGAATAAGATTCATATATTGGGGATCATTTTCTGAGTTAGGAAATGTTCCGGAGTATTTGTATGAGGGTTCTAGAAGGTTTTGGAATGTTCCGGAAGGTTCTGGAAGGTTTCTTGGAGTTTGCTTGAAAACCAAGGAAGGGATCAAGGAGTCCTGGTGGGTAAAGACTAGGAGTCGTGGGGGAGGAGGACTCCTCCCCCCTCCCCAATCCGCCGGCCCTAGAGGGAGGGGAGTCCTACAAGGACTCCCCCTCCCCATGGCGCCTCACCCCCTTTAAATAGAGGGGCAGGGGCGCTCCCTCCACCCCTGCTCCATAACTCCCAATCTCTGCCGCCTCTCTCCTCCTCCTTTCTTCTGCACAGGCATAGGCGAAGCCCTACAGAATTCTCTACTCCACCACCATCACCACACCGTCGTGCTGCTGGGATTCCGTGGAGAAGATCTACTACCTCCGCTGCTCGCTGGAACGGGGAGAGGAAGGTCTGCTTCGACTCCGCACGTGTGACCGACTGCGGAAGCACTGCCGAAACGCGGCGCCGGAAGGATCGTCCACTTGACCAAATACGGAAGCGCTGCCGGAAGGATCGTCCACACGATCTTGAGATCGGCAAGTGATCGACTACATCAACCACGAGATCTAATCTCGTTAATGCTTTCGGATCTATGAGGGTTAGTTCCTATCTATCTCGTTGCTCATGTCTAATAGATTAGATCTTGGCTTTTATCTAGATTAGATCTGGGTTTTGTTCGTTCTTGCGGTAGGATTTTTTTGTTTTCCATGCTACAAACCCATCAGTGGTATCAGAGCCGTATCTATGCGTAGATCTGTTGCACGAGTAGAACACAATGTTTTTATGGGCGTTGATGCTTTCGTTGTCGGTGTCTTAGCGTGTACTTTGCATCTTGCGGCATGGTGGAATGAAGCGGCTCGGGCTAACATTACATGTCATCGCACATGAGACTTGCTCCACGATTGACGTGCAACTTGCTTTGCACAAGTGGCTTTGCGGGTGTCTGTCTCTCCCACCATAGTTAAGATTCAATTTACAATGAGCATCTTGACAACACTTGTATCAACGTTGTGGTGCTTGTTCGTAGGTAAGATCGGTCTTATGCGAAAGCCCCAAACCACGTAAAACATGCAAAGAAAATTAGAGGCGTCTAACTTGTTTTTGCAGGGGTTTTGTGATGTGATATGGCCATCATGTGATTGTGATTGTGTTTGATGTATGCAATGATCCTTGTTGTAATATGGCAACCGGCAGGAGCCTAATGGTTATCTTTAATTCTGTTAAGACCTGCGTGTCTATTCATCTTGTAATAGCTTTATTCCAAGTAGTTGTAGTAGTTGTTGGTGATGATGGACAACCATGAAGCGGCGCCACTGACCTTGACGCAATGCTGGTGATGATGGAGATCATGTTCGTGCTTTGGAGATGGAGATCAAAGGCGCAAGAAGAAAAGGCCATATCATATCACACTAATTATGAATTGCCTATGATGTTAATCCTTTATGCATCTTGTATTGCTTAGATCGCGACGGTAGCATTATAAGATGATCCCTCTCACTAAATATCAAGTAATAAAGTGTTCACCCTTAGTTGGCACCGTTGCTAAGACTCGTCGTTTCGAAGCATCTCGTGATGATCGGATGTGATAGATTCTACGTGTGCATACAACGGGTCCAAGCCAGATTTGCACATGCGGAAACTAAGGTTATCTTGATGAGCCTAGCATGTACAGACATGGTCTCGGAACATGGAATACCGAAAGGTAGAGCATGAGTCATATAAATGATATGATGAACATGAAGATTGTTCGCCGATGAAACTACATCTTCTCTCGTGAAGATCGGACTTGGTGTAGTGGACTTGGTTCGTGTAATCACTAAGACAATGTGAGGGATGTTGTTTTCAGTGGGAGTTCACCTAGTTAGTTTAATAATTAAATTTGAACTCAATTTGTCATAAACTTAGTCTAAACTACTTGCAAATTGTTTTAGATTATGGCGACCCCCTCCATCAATTTCAATGTGTTCCTAGAGAAAGAAAAGCTTAAGAACAATGGAAGCAATTTCACGGACTGGTTCCGTGGACTGAAGATCGTCCTCAGGGCTGGTCAGCTGACCTATGTGCTCGAAGCACCGCTAGGTGACCCACCTGCAGATAATGCCACCGATGATGAAAAGAATGTTTTCGCCACTCAGAAAAATCATTACTCCACAGTTCAGTGTGCCATCCTGTATGGTTTAGAAGCGGAGCTCCAACAGCGTTTTGAGCACCACGACCCGTTCGAGATCATTAAGGAGGTCAGGCTAATTTTTGAGACTCGCGCGGCCATGGAGAGCTATGAGGCCTCCGAAAAGTTCTTTAACTGTAAGATGGAAGAGGGAAGCTCCGTTAGCGAGCACGTGCTCACCATGTCTGGGTACGCAAAGAAGCTCCAAGAGTTGGGAATATCGATTCCTAATGAATTGGGGATTCACCGTCTCCTTCAATCAC
Source organism: Avena eriantha (assembly GCA_910589775.1). NCBI lineage: Eukaryota > Viridiplantae > Streptophyta > Magnoliopsida > Poales > Poaceae > Avena > Avena eriantha. Next base: position 401,986,443 of record OU342740.1, on the reverse strand, counting down.
TGCCACCAAGTTACAAGAACTTTGTGATGAACTACAACATGCACTGCATGAACAAGACGTTGCCTGAACTATCGTCCATGCTGAAAACTGCTGAAGTGGAGATCAAGAAGGAGCACCAAGTGTTGATGGTCAATAAGACCACCAATTTCAAGAGAAAGGGCAAGCCTAGGAACAAGGGCAACTTCAAGAAGGATGGAAAGAAAGCTGCCGCACCTACTAAGAAGCCCAAGGGTGGTCCTAAGCCTGAAACTGAGTGCTTCTACTGCAAGGGAGCTGGTCACTGGAAGCGTAACTGCCCCAAGACCTGGCGGACCTGAAGAACGGCAACATCAAGAAGAAAGGTATATTTGATATATGTGTTATAGATGTGTATCTTACTAGTAATCGTAGTAGTGCCTGGGTATTTGATACTGGTTCGGTTGCTCATATTTGTAACTCGAAATAGGAGCTGCGGAATAAACGAAGACTAGCAAGAGGCGAGGTGACGATGCGCGTTGGAAATGGCTCGAAGGTTGATGTGATCGCCGTCGGCACGCTCCCTCTACATCTACCTTCGAGATTAGTTTTAAATTTAAATAATTGTTATTTGGTGCCTGCGTTAAGCATGAACATTATATCTGGATCCTGTTTATTGCGAGACGGTTACTCTTTTAAGTCCGAGAATAAAGGTTGTTCGATTTATATGAGTAATATCTTTTATGGTAATGCACCTGAGATGAATGGTTTATTCTTACTGAATCTCGATAGTAGTGATACACATGTTCACAACATAGATGCTAAACGAATAAATTGAATGATAATTCTACATACATGTGGCACTGTCGTCTTGGTCACATTGGAGTGAAGCGTATGAAGAAACTCCATTCTGATGGACTTCTTGAATCACTTGATTTTGAATCACTTGAAAGATGCGAAGCATGTCTAATGGGAAAAATGACTAAGACTCCATTCTCTGGTACAATGGAGCGAGCTACAGACTTATTGGAAATAATACATACTGATGTGTGCGGTCCAATGAGTGTAGCATCGCGTGGTGGATATCGTTATGTTCTCACTTTCACAGATGACTTGAGTAGATATGGGTATGTCTACTTTATGAAACATAAGTCCGAAACTTTCGAGAAGTTTAAGGAATTTCAAAGTGAAGTGGAAAATCATCGTAACAAGAAGATTAAGTTTCTGCGTTCTGACCGCGGAGGTGAATATCTGAGTTATGAGTTTGGCATGCATTTAAAGAAATGTGGAATACTTTCACAGTTGACACCGCCGGGAACACCACAGCATAATGGTGTGTCCGAACGTCGTAATCGAACTCTCTTAGATATGGTTCGGTCTATGATGTCTCTTTAGATTTATCGTTATCATTTTGGGGCTATGCATTAGAGACAGCCGCATTCACTTTAAATAGGGAACCATCTAAATCCGTTGAAACGACACCGTACGAATTGTGATTTGATAAGAAACCTAAGTTGTCGTTCCTTAAAGTTTGGGGTTACGAAGCATATGTAAAGAAGTTACAACCTAATAAGCTAGAACCCAAAGCGGAGAAATGCGTCTTCATAGGATTGATGGGTTCATAGCATGGAAAACAAAAAATTTCTACCGCAAGAACGAACAAAACCTAGATCTAATCTAGATAAAAGCCAAGATCTAATCTATTAGACATGTGCAACGAGATAGATAGGAACTAACCCTCATAGATCCGAAAGCGTTAACGAGATTAGATCTCGTGGTTGATGTAGTCGATCACTTGCCGATCTCAAGATCCTGTGGACGATCCTTCCGGCGTCGCGTTCCAGCAGCGCTTCCGCAGTCGGTCAAGTGGACGATCCTTCCGGCGCCGCGTTCGGGCAGCGCTTCCGCAGTCGGTCACACGTGCGGAGTCGAAGCAGACCTTCCTCTCCCCGTTCCAGCGAGCAGCGGAGGTAGTAGATCTTCTCCACGGAATCCCAGCAGCACGACGGCGTGGTGGTGGTGGTGGAGTAGAGAATTCTGCAGGGCTTCACCTATGCCTATGCAGAAGAAAGGAGGAGGAGAGAGGCGGCGGAGATTGGGTGTTGTAGGAGAGGGCTTGGAGGGGGCACCCCTGCCCTTCTATTTAAGGGGGGAGGCGCGCCTGGGGAGGGGGAGTCCTAGTAGGACTCCCCTCCTATGGCCGGCGGTGGGAAGGGGGGAGGAGTCCTCCTCCCCCACGAATTCGTGTCTTGCCCCACTAGGTTTCCTTTGACCCTTTCTTGGTTTTCAAGCAAACTCCAAGAAATCCTCTAGAACCTTCCAGAACATTCCGAAACCTTCTAGAACCCTCATACAAATACTCCGGAACATTTCCTAACTCAGAAAATGATCCCCTATATATGAATCTTATTCTCCGGACAATTCCGGATCTCCTCATGATGTCCCGGATCCATTCCGAGACTCCGAACAACATTCGGTCTCCAACGCACATTCCATATCTACTTAAAACAACTTCGAACCTTAAGTGTGTCACCCTACGGTTCGTGAATATGTAGACATGACAAAGACACATCTTCTATCAATAACCATCAGCTGGACCTGGAGATCCATAATGGCTCCCACATACTCAACGATGACTTCGTGATCGATTGAACCATTTACATACGAAACCAATTCCCTTTGTCACGTGATACTATACTTATCCGAGGTTTGATCGTCGGTATCTCCATACCTAGTTCTACCTCGTTACTGATAAGCACTCTTTACTCGTTCCGTGATATGTCATCCCTTGTGACCTAGTCACATGCTTGCAAGCTAACTAGATGACATTCCACCGAGAGGGCCCAGAGCATATATATCCGTCATATGGATGGACAAATCCCAATCTTGGTTCATGCGCTTCAACACATACTTTCAGAATACCCAATGACACCTTTATGACCACCCAGTTATGAAGCGGTGTTTGATGTCATCAAAGTATCCATCCGGTGATGGTGATTAACATAACCTCATGGTCGAAGGATTAGGTTACTATGCATTTGAAAGCTTATAGCAATACGAACTTAATGACTTGATCTTTATGCTACGCTTACTATGGGTGTGTGTCCATTACATTATTCTCCTAATGATATAACCTTGTTATTAATCACATCCAATGTCCATGATCAGGAAACCATGATCATCAATTAATCAACAAGCTAGTTCAACAAGAGGCTTACTAGGGACTCTTTTATGTTTAAAAAACACACATGTATTAGTGTTTCCTAATAATACAATTATAGCATGGGATGTAAACATTTATCATAAACATAAAGATATAATAATAACCACTTTATTATTCCCTCTTGGGCGTATCTCCAACAGTCTCCCACTTGCACTAGAGTCAATAATCTAGTTAAAAACTTGTGCATTCAACACCTATGGCTTTCTGGTGTTGTATAGACACTATTGCTAGTGGTAAACATAATCTTCGGATCTGACACTTCCAGGTCTGTGTGTATTTGCATGTCCTTGCGTCTGTACGCTTTACTCATTCTCCAATGAGATGGAATTGTATAAATTTGGTCCTTTGGTGAGACCTTCAGTTCCTTCGGCTCAAAATATGTTGATATTATTGTCACACAATATATCTTCATAGTATTAGACCACTTTGAACCACACCTAGTTTGATAACAAACTACTTAACACAAATGCCCTCCTTTGCTGCTACTATAGCAGTTATATACTTCGCCTTTTTGTTGTAGTATTTGTCACAATGTTTTAACTTTGGTATTCAACCAAATCCGTTATGGAACTTCCTTTCCATTACATTGTGCCACCCATAGTTTAAATTGAGATAAATTTAATTTGTATCTTGTGACAAAATTAGTATCAATGTAACGCTTTACAATGAACTACCTTTAACTATTTGTCACTTATACATGGTATATTCTTAGTTCTTCCGAAGCTCATAAGAATATCTTTACTATTGTCCAATTATCATCTTATGAATCATTCTGGTATATGCTCATAACATTTAGAGCATAGGACATATCTGGATGTGTACATCTCAAAGAATGATTGATCAAAATATTCTTGTGATTTCACCAAGTGTCAAAACACTTGAATCTCGTGTCAACACACTCGAATCTTGATTCAGTCCTTTCCGTGCATCAAGAACCTTTCTTGTTGTTTCCATATTAAACTCATTCAACGTCTTATCTATGTACATTTGGCAAAACCATATTAGCGCCTCAATCTATCCATATAGACATTGATGCCTAATTCTTGGGTTATGCCTAAGTCTTTCATCAAAATGAAATTCTTAACCTGTGTCAATACAAGATACATCATTTCCAATCAACAATATGTCCTCTACATAATGTATTAGAAATATGTCTCAGCGCTCCCACTTAATTTCTTGCAAATGCAAGCATCTTCATCATCTCCGATGAATTTAAACTCTTTTAACAGTTTCATCATGGTGAAGATTCCAACTCCGCTATGCTTACTTCAACCATTGAAGTTTTGCATACTCTTTTAGCATCCTTTGAATTGACAAAACCCTTTGGATCATGTCATTTACACGTCCTAGGTAACCATTCTATTAGAAGAACTTGTTTTGTTTGTTCAACTACCATATACCAAAATATATGTAGTGGTTGCTACATTAATCCGTCCAGACTAAATATCGCTATGACAGATCAAATCTTATCATAGTCAATTCCTTGAACATTGTCGTAAACTCTTTCTGACATGTCGACTATTTCATAGATTTGAAACATCCATGTCTATTTCTTTATAGATCCAAACACGACCGATAGGCTTCACGCCTTTCCGGAGGGTCTTCTAAGTTCAGAAACTTGATTTCTCGTGTATGGATACTATCACGGATTCCATGACTTCTAGCCATTTTATGGAGTCAGGGCCCATCATCGCTTCTTTGCATGTAGTCGGTTCATCATTGTCAAAACAATAACGACTTGCTTATCAAATCTTACTATTTGATTCTTACCGACCCACATGGTTCTATAGGAACTCTAATCTCCGAGATCACACCTTTTGTAATCACGAGAGCCATGAGCATTGTGGCCGCCACCGGGACACTTTCCGGCACTGCGCTACTTAGCACATATAGGTAAGGTTCAACAACCTTATCAAAGTTCTATTGTCCTCCCACTTAACTTTTCACGAAAAATTCTTTCTCAAGAAACTTGACGTTCCAAGCGACAAACTCTTTTGTCCTCGGTGTTATGGAGAAATTCCCAACAAATTCTTTGGAATAACCTACAAAGACGTGCTTATCCGACTTTGGTTGTAAACATTTTACTTATGCATAGCATACCAAAATTTAAGAAAAAACAATTCGGGTTTTATCCCAAACCATAACTCATATGGTGTCATTTCAACGGATCACGATGGAGCTCTTTTCAGTGTAAAAGCAGTAGTCACTAAAGCTTTAATCTTTACAATATAATGGCAGTTTTATAAATGACCCCTTCGATCTTACCATGTAAAACAAGGTTTCATTACATATCTCGAACACTTCATACTCCTATGGTGTTTTGGGAAATGCAAATCCATGGAACGATTCCTCAAATCTTAGGTGTTTTGCTAAACTTGTAACGCAAACATCTTTCTTTATGATCCAATCATAAACTCTTTTATTTTCTTGTTACAATGATTTTCCACTTCATCTTGAAAGTCTTTGAACATTTTTCAAATGCTTCATACTTCTTCCTTATTGAGTAAGTATATACATATACTCACTCAAATCTTCGGAGAAAGCATATGAAGTTGAAATCCATCGCCCATGACTACACATAATGGACTATATACATCAATATGTACAAATTCCAATCAGTTAGTCGTCCGTTCCTCTTTTAGCCTATGAACGGAGTTTTAATTATCTCCTGGAAAGTATCATAAGCGTCATTTGATCCAAATCAAAGACTCCAAAAATCCATCAATATAGAGTTTCTTCATATATCCTTTCAATATAATTAAACGGCGATGTCACTTCGCAAGTGATCTTTCAATCATTTGTCTTGCGACATTTTAGCATTAGTTTTATGGTCGTTATTTCTCCAACCAGACTTGTATATCATCCATCTATTATGGAATACGGTAATTATTTGAACAACCTTTTGTCGTCATAATACCTGATCAAAATAACAATTATTAAAACAAATCTTGAAGGCAAGCTTTGATGTTAACGAGCAACACAACAACCCTTTGTTTGTTTTCGATGAACATCATCACATATTATCTTGCTAGTTACTTAGGCCATTGCAGTTCATGAATTGTGTTGTCCTGTATGACACTTCATACCAACCAATTCGGTATCCAATACCGGAGAACCACATTGTTTAACAAGCAAGGAATACAACCATAACATGTATATCTTCTATATGCCTAAGTTGGACATCTCCAACCTTTTATTTTCTGCCAAGTATTTTATAGATTCTCTTTCAGCAATTCCTTTTCTTTTAAAAGAATCTATCAACATCAATAGTGGTGTCATCAACATGACACATGGTACAAAGCGTATATAGTCAACTACTAATACCTTTGGACTTGCACTTTGAGGTGGATCACCATCATCAAATGTTTGGCATTCTTTCAAAATTCCATTCTATAGTAATCTTTAAGTGTAGTAAATATTTTACTTACATCTTATATTCATCCTTGCCATGACAACTTTCATGATCAAGCTGCTATAGCTTATAAAGGTGAATTGCGAGTATAATGTTTCTTTTTCAAAACCTTTTGGAGGATTAGGACGACTAGCGTCTCCAACCTTCACAAATTCTCATCAAATATGAGGACGTATACTCTATCATGTTGTAACCAACACATAGTTTTAGATATCGCAATACCCTTCACATATGATGGTTTCTGAAACATTGCTTTCAGCTCTTAGATAAACTTGATATTAAAAACAATCTTTTGAGTATCAAGAATCATGGAGGAAAACATGATACATTAGATACTAACACTAGAATTATTACTCTTGATTTAATACTATTTATTAAACTTCACAGAGTAAACGGAGTTTGCTGAAAGTTTGCAACAGGACTTTTAAACTTTAGATTGACACTCAAAACAATACGATACCAGTTCGTAAAGCAAATATCCAGAATTTCTATAGTTCTACTATCTCAACTATAACTAAGCGTAAGGTGGTGAAACGAATGCCAATGACTACAACAAACTATGCAAATTCACTTTGATTGTGTTTATGATAAATTGAGTTCGACTAATCCAAATTACAAACGAACTCCCACTCAAAACAACATCCCTCGAGTTGTTTTAGTGATTACACGAACCAAATCCACTACACCAAGTCCGATCATCACGTGAGATGATGTAGCTTTAAAGGCGAACAATCAACATGTTCATCATATCATCCATATGACTCATGCTTTACCTTTCGGTATTCCGTGTTCCGAGACCATGTCTATACATGCTAGGCTCGTCAAGGTTAACCTTAGTTTCCGCATGTGCAAATCTGGCTTGCACCCGTTGTATGCACACGTAGAGTCTATCACACCCGATCATCACGAGATGCTTCGAAACGACGAGTCTTAGCAACGGTGCCAACTAAGGATGAACACTTTATTACTTGATATTTAGTGAGAGGGATCATCTTATAATGCTACCGTCGCGATCTAAGCAATACAAGATGCATAAAGGATTAACATCACAGGCAATTCATAATAAGTGTGATATGATATGGCCCTTTCTTCTTGCGCCTTTGATCTCCATCTCCAAAGCACGAACATGATCTCCATCATCACCAGCATTGCGTCAAGGTCAGTGGCGCCGCTTCATGGTTTTCCATCATCATTAGTAACTATTACAACTACTTGGAATAAAGCTATTACAAGATGAATAGACACGCAGGTCTTAACAGAATTAAAAGACAACCATTAGGCTCCTGCCGGTTGCCACATTACAAAAGGGATCATTGCATACATCAAATATAATCATAATCACATGATGGCCATATCACATCACAAAACCCCTGCAAAAACAAGTTAAACGCCTCTAATTTTCTTTGCATGTTTTACGTGGTTTGGGGCTTTCGAATAAGGACGGATCTTACCTATGAACATGAACCACAACGTTGATACAAGTGTTGTCAGATGCTCATTGTAAATTGAATCTTAACTATGGTGGGAGAGACAGACACCCGCAAAGCCACTTGTGCAAAGCAAGTTGCACGTCAAGCGTGGAGCAAGTCTCATGTGCGATGACATGTAATGTTAGCCCGAGCCGCTTCATCCCACCATGCCGCAAGATGCAAAGTACACGCTAAGACACCGACAACAAAAGCATCAACGCCCACAAAAACATTGTGTTCTACTCATGCAACAGATCTACGCATAGATACGGCTCTGATACCACTGATGGGTTCGTAGCATGGAAAACAAAAAATTTCTACCGCAAGAACGAACAACACCCAGATCTAATCTAGATAAAAGCCAAGGTCTAATCTATTAGACATGTGCAACGAGATAGATAGGAACTAACCCTCGTAGATCCGAAAGCGTTAACGAGATTAGATCTCGTGGTTGATGTAGTCGATCACTTGCCGATCTCAAGATCGTGTGGACGATCCTTCCGGCGTCGCGTTCCAGCAGCGCTTCCGCAGTCGGTCAAGTGGACGATCCTTCCGGCGCCGCGTTCGGGCAGCGCTTCCGCAGTCGGTCACACGTGCGGAGTCGAAGCAGACCTTCCTCTCCCCGTTCCAGTGAGCAGCGGAGGTAGTAGATCTTCTCCACGGAATCCCAGCAGCACGACGGCGTGGTGGTGGTGGTGGAGTAGAGAATTCTGCAGGGCTTCGCCTATGCCTATGCAGAAGAAAGGAGGAGGAGAGAGGCGGCGGAGATTGGGTGTTGTAGGAGAGGGCTTGGAGGGGGCGCCCCTGCCCTTCTATTTAAGGGGGGGAGGCGCGCCTGGGGAGGGGGAGTCCTAGTAGGAATCCCCTCCTATGGCCGCCGGTGGGAAGGGGGGAGGAGTCCTCCTCCCCCACGAATCCGTGTCTTGCCCCACTAGGTTTCCTTTGACCCTTTCTTGGTTTTCAAGCAAACTCCAAGAAATCCTCTAGAACCTTCCAGAACATTCCGAAACCTTCTAGAACCCTCATACAAATACTCCGGAACATTTCCTAACTCAGAAAATGATCCCCTATATATGAATCTTATTCTCCGGACAATTCCGGATCTCCTCGTGATGTCCCGGATCCATTCCGAGCCTCCGAATAACATTCGGTCTCCAACGCACATTCCATATCTACTTAAAACAACTTCGAACCTTAAGTGTGTCACCCTACGGTTCGTGAATATGTAGACATGACAAAGACACATCTTCTATCAATAACCATCAGCGGGACCTGGAGATCCATAATGGCTCCCACATACTCAACGATGACTTCGTGATCGATTGAACCATTTACATATGAAACCAATTCCCTTTGTCATGCGATACTATACTTATCCGAGGTTTGATCGTCGGTATCTCCATACCTAGTTCTACCTCGTTACTGATAAGCACTCTTTACTCGTTCCGTGATATGTCATCCCTTGTGACCTAGTCACATGCTTGCAAGCTAACTAGATGACATTCCACCGAGAGGGCCCAGAGCATATCTATCCGTCATATGGATGGAAATCCCAATCTTGGTTCATGCGCTTCAACACATACTTTCAGAATACCCAATGACACCTTTATGAGCACCCAGTTACGAAGCGGTGTTTGATGTCATCAAAGTATCCATCCGGTGATGGTGATTAACATAACCTCATGGTCGAAGGATTAGGTTACTATGCATTTGAAAGCTTATAGCAATACGAACTTAATGACTTGATCTTTATGCTACGCTTACTATGGGTGTGTGTCCATTACATTATTCTCCTAATGATATAACCTTGTTATTAATCACATCCAATGTCCATGATCAGGAAACCATGATCATCAATTAATCAACAAGCTAGTTCAACAAGAGGCTTACTAGGGACTCTTTTATGTTTACAAAACACACATGTATTAGTGTTTCCTAATAATACAATTATAGCATGGGATGTAAACATTTATCATAAACATAAAGATATAATAATAACCACTTTATTATTGCCTCTTGGGCATATCTCCAACAAGGATACCCTAAAGAAACGATTGGGTATACCTTCTATCATAGATCCGAAGGCAAAGTTTTCGTTGCCAAGAATGGATCCTTTCTTGAGAAGGAGTTTCTCTCGAAGGAGGTGACTGGAAGGAAAGTAGAACTCGATGAGGTTATTAAACCTTCTCTCGGATTTGAGAGTAGCGCAGCACCGGAAGATGTTTTTGTGCCGCCTGCACCAATTGAAGAGGAAGCTAATGATAATGATCATGAAACTTCAAATGAAGTTACTGCTGAACCTCGCAGGTCAACAAGGGTTCGTACCACTCCTGATTGGTATGACTCTGCCTTGAACGTCATGTTGGTTGACAACACTGATGACCCTGCGACGTATGAAGAAGCTATGGTGAGCCCAGATTCCGACAAATGGCTAGAAGCCATGAAATCCGAAATGGGATCCATGTACGAAAACCAAGTGTGGAATTTGGTGGACTTACCGGATGGCCGTAAGGCTGTCAAGAACAAATGGATTTTCAGGAGAAAAACATATGCTGATGGTAATGTTACCGTCTATAAAGCTCGACTTGTCGCGAAAGGGTTCCGACAAATTCAAGGAGTTGACTATGATGAGACTTTCTCACCAGTAGTGAAGCTAAAGTCTGTGAGGATTTTGTTAGCAATTGCTGCATATTTCGATTATGAGATTTGGCAGATGGACGTCAAAACGGCGTTCCTTAATGGTGACATTGAGGAAGAGTTGTATATGGTACAGCCCAAGGGTTTTGTCGATCCTAAAGATGCTGACAAGGTATGCAAGCTTCATCGCTCCATTTATGGACTGATGCAAGCATCCCGGAGTTGGAATCAACGTTTTGATAAAGTAATCAAAAACTTTGGATTTATACAAACTTATGGAGAAGCTTGTATTTACAAGAAAGTGAGTGGGAGCTCTGTAGCATTCCTAGTACTATATGTAGATGACATATTGCTGATTGGGAATGATATAGAACTTCTTAGTAGCGTCAAAACCTATTTGAATAATAGTTTTTCAATGAAGGATCTTGGCGAAACGGCATATATTCTAGGCATCAAGATTTATACAGATAGATCAAGACGCCTAATAGCGCTTTCACAAAGTACGTACTTAGACAAAGTTCTAAAGAAGTTTAGAATGGAAGATAGCAAGAAAGGGTTCGTGCCCATGTTGTCAGGTAAGACCTTGAGTAAAACTCAAAGTCCAGCTACGGCAGAAGATAGAAAGAAAATGAATAATATTCCCTATGCCTCGGCCATAGGTTCTATCATGTATGCCATGCTGTGTACAAGACCGGATATAGCACATGCTGTTAGTTTGACTAGCAGATATCAAAGTGATCCTAGAATGGAGCACTGGACAGCGGTCAAGAATATCCTAAAGTACCTAAATAGGACTAAGGATATGGTTCTTTCTTATGGAGGTGATGAACAGCTTGTTGTAAACGGTTACACCGATGCTAGTTGGAACACCGATCCGGATGACTCGAAGTCACAATCGGGATATGTATTTATTTTGAATGGTGCTGCGGTGAGCTGGACGAGTGCAAAGCAAAGCGTTGTGGCGAAATCTTCAACTGAATCGGAATACATAGCTGCTTCGGAGGCTGCACAAGAAGCCGTTTGGATGAAGGAATTCATTACTGAACTTGGCGTGGTTCCCAGTGCGTTGGACCCGATGGCCATCTACTGTGACAACACAGATGCCATAGCTAATGCACAGGAGCCAAGGTCACATAGCAAGCTGAAGCACATCAAGCTACGTTTCCACGCTATTCGCGAGTATGTCCGAGATGGTGACATAAAGATTTGCAAAGTACACACTGATCTGAATGTGGCGGATTCGTTGACTAAACCTCTCCCTAGGGCAAAGCATGACCAACACCAGAACGCCATGGGTGTTAGGTATATTACCATGTAATCTAGATTATTGACTCTAGTGCAAGTGGGAGACTGTTGGAGATATGCCCAAGAGGCAATAATAAAAGTGATTATTATTATATCTTTGTGTTTATGATGAATGTTCACATCCCATGCTATAATTGTATTATTAGGAAACACTAATACATGTGTGTTTTGTAAACATGTAAGAGTCCCTAGTAAGCCTCTTGTTGAACTAGCTTGTTGATTAATTGATGATCATGGTTTCCTGATCATGGACATAAGGATGTGATTAATAACAAAGGTTATATCATTAGGAGAATGATGTGATGGACACACACCCATAGTAAGCGTAGCATAAGATCAAGTCATTAAGTTCGTATTGCTGTAAGCTTTTAAATGTATAGTAACCTAATCCTTCGACCATGAGGTTGTGTTAATCACCATCACCGGATGGGTACTTTGATGACATCAAACACCGCTTCATAACTGGGTGGTCATAAAGGTGTCATTGGGTATTCTGAAAGTATGTGTTGAAGTGCATGGACCAAGATTGGGATTTGTCCATCCATATGACGGATAGATATGCTCTGGGCCATCTCGGTGGAATGTCATCTAGTTAGCTTGCAAGCATGTGACTGGGTCACAAGGGATGACATATCACGGAATGAGTAAAGAGTACTTATCAGTAATGAGGTAGAACTAGGTATGGAGATGCTGATGATCAAACCTCGGATAAGTATAGTATCATGTGACAAAGGGAATTGGTTTCGTATGTAAATGGTTCAATCGATCACGAAGTCATCGTTGAGTATGTGGGAGCCATTATGGATCTCCAGGTCCCGCTGATGGTTATTGATAGGAGATGTGTCTCTGTCATGTCTGCATATTCACGAACCGTAGGGTGACACACTTAAGGTTCGAAGTTGTTTTAAGTAGATATGGAATGTGCGTTGGAGACCGCATGTTGTTCGGAGTCTCGGATTGGATTCGGGACATCACGTGGAGATCCGGAATGGTCCGGAGAATAAGATTCATATATTGGGGATCATTTTCTGAGTTAGGAAATGTTCTGGAGTATTTGTATGAGGGTTCTAGAAGGTTTCGGAATGTTCCGGAAGGTTCTGGAAGGTTTCTTGGAGTTTGCTTGAAAACCAAGGAAGGGATCAAGGAGTCCTGGTGGGTCAAGACTAGGAGTCGTGGGGGAGGAGCACTCCTCCCCCCCTCCCCAATCCTCCGGCCCTAGAGGGAGGGGAGTCCTACAAGGACTCCCCCTCCCCATGGCGCCTCACCCCGTTTAAATAGAGGGGCAGGGGCGCCCCCTCCACCCCTGCTCCATAAATCCCAATCTCTGCCGCCTCTCTCCTCCTCCTTTCTTCTGCACAGGCATAGGCGAAGCCCTGCAGAATTCTCTACTCCACCACCACCACCACCACGCCGTCGTGCTGCTGGGATTCCGTGGAGAAGATCTACTACCTCCGCTGCTCGCTGGAACGAGGAGAGGAAGGTCTGCTTCGACTCCGCACGTGTGACCTACTGCGGAAGCGCTGCCGCAACGTGGCGCCGGAAGGATCGTCCACTTGACCGACTGCAGAAGCGCTGCCGGAACGCGACGCCGGAAGGATCGTCCACACGATCTTGAGATCGGCAAGTGATCGACTATATCAACCACGAGATCTAATCTCGTTAACGCTTTCGGATCTACGAGGGTTAGTTCCTATCTATCTCATTGCTCATGGCTAATAGATTAGATCTTGGCTTTTATCTAGATTAGATCATGGTTTTGTTCGTTCTTGCAGTAGAAATTTTTTGTTTTCCATGCTACGAACCCATTAAAAACCCTAACCTCTAACCGACTCGACCTGCTACCCGAGACCTAGCCTATCTATATGAAGGCTGGGAGGGGGCGGCGAGGAGGACACACGCAACCCTAGTTTCCACAACCCTCGCCAGATTGCATCTGTGCACCATTGTAATCGTCGATTCCTTCATTAATTCCAAGAGGAGACAAGCAGGAGTAGGGACCTCTATGAGGTCTGAACCTGGATAAACCTTGCATCCCTATGTGCTTCTTTGCTGGCCGATTGATGCTTCCAGCGCTCCCTCCTTCTCCAAAACCCAAGTCCATAAAAATGGGCATTGATGAGTTAAACCCTCATCAATACAACTCTTAACTACTCTCTGGTTGGACACTCTAATCATTGGTAGGGCTATAACAGCACTCCTCAAAGTTCGCTTTCCACATCTAGATAACCCCACACTGTCACCTTGAGCACTAGATGGTTCCAACAAACACCACAATTTCATAAAGACATCCAACTCCAAATATAACTCATAACAAGTATTTGTAATCTCTAGCCTAAGTGCCACCATGGTGTGCACACTGCCAACTTCACACACATGGGGAGAGCAGAGATCTATTAAAGCACTTGAGTAGCAAGGTAGATCTATAGATTACAAGCTCATGATCTCAATAAGATCATGCATAGAGAGAGAGAGATGAACACATAGCTACCGGTAGAACCCTTAGCCTTGAGGAAGATCTACTCCCTCATCATCATGGGAATCAGCAACAACGATAGAGATGGTGGTGGAGATCAATGGAGATGGCTCTGAGGGCACTTCCCCGTCCCGGCAGGGTGCCGGAACAAAGACTTTCTGTCCCCCGAATCTCCCCTTCGGTGGCGGCGGCACTGCGGAACTTTTCATAGATTTCTGATTGATGGCCTAGGGTTTTTGCATCGGGAGGATTTTATAGGCGAAGGGTCAAGGTCGATGGCCAGCCAGGGGGCCCACACCATGCCCTGGCGCGGCCAGGGGGACCCGCGCCCAGGGGTGGATTGGCCACCCTGTGGCCCCTCTCCGTCTCGTCTTATGGCCCCGTGAGTCTTCCGGTAAAATATCAACTTTGGCTTTTGTCCGGTCCAATTCCGAGGATATTGATTTTCTGACTTTCCTGGAACCAAAAACAGCAGAAAACAGGCAACTGGCACTGTGGCATCTTGATAATAGGTTAGTACAAGAAAGTGTATAAAAAGTACTCCAAAGTGTGGACAAAACATAAGAAAGTAGATAAAACCAAGCATGGAACATCAAAAATTATAGATACGTTAGCAACGTATCAACACCTTAACGGATATCCGTATCGTCGAAAAACATATGAGAAGGATGAACATTGGGGAAGTTGGAGTATACCTTGAGAATGTGTTGTTCGTGCCAATGAAACCATCACTAAACCTAATAATTGTGTCTTTTCATACAATTTCTTGTGTATCTTCCGATGTTTTCCAACACGATGACCTCATCTACATTACAAGAGCCTACGTCGATCCTTTGTTTCCGAACATCGCTTGTAACGATCTTCACTCTGAATTCCGAGAGTTGGTTGCATGATTCTTTTGAACATGTAGAGAGTAATTCTTCGAGTGCGGGATGGAGTAGCTACCATACCACTACTCTTATCATTCGCTCTTGTATGTTGAATGGTGGATTAATGCGATTTTACTCCTTACATGGAAGTTTAAGGTGGCCTTATCTTTTGAGACCTTTACCTGCGTCTTGGTTTCTCCGGAGTGTTCTCTCAACGAACGTGAGCAACAACCCCTTGTTGGTGGTGTCGAAAATTTCAAGATGGATCAGAAATCTTGTTATTGGTGTCATGAGGATCTACACGAAACAAGAAGAGCCCGACCGTCAGCCTTCTTCCACGTACCATGAGGCGGATCTCGAGGGCGAGATCCATTGTTAGTGGTGTCGAATTGTAGCACCCCGGGAAAACCACTACTAGAAAATCGCTTGGTGTTTTTGTTTTTTGCTTCATCATGACCGCATGCTCATGTCATCATGCCACATTGCATTTGAGCATCGTCGTGTCATCATGCATCTTTTTGCCAAAAACTATTTTCTAAAATCCTATATTTGTTTTGTAGATATCCCCCATCTTTTATTTCAAATCAAACCCCCGGGCTTGTCCGGAATATTTTGTTTATCTAAAACTAATTGTGAAATGTTTTGTTTCAACATAAATAAATAATAATAATGAAACAAAACAAGTTTATAAAAGTTTTCGGGAGGCAGCCCAGCCTTTCGGGCAGGCCACCTACTACCTGGCCCAAAAGAAACCCTAAAATATCTAACCAAACCCTACCTATCCGACCTACCCCACACACAAACGCACACGGCCACTGCCACTGCCCACAGGAACGCACACACACGCGGGAGCACAACATGACACACGCAGCACACCATGGCACCACCACTAACCCCACCTGCCCCTGGTGTTTTTGCACTTAGCCCCTTCCACTGCTAGAGAGAAAGAGATCGGGTCCTCCCCCACCTAGCCCGCTCCTTCCTCCCGATCGATCCCCCTGACCTTGTCTGCCTCCATCCTTGATACCGCCCCCGTCTCCTTCTCGAGATCTAGCGTTAGCAACGCCTCCCCATCGTCCTTGACCCCACCCCGTCGAGATCTGATGTACCAGACCGCCGCGCCGCCCGCGCGTCGTAGTCCCCGGCTGCCCCTGCCTCACCGCCTCCCTCTGTCGGTCAAGCCGAGGACTGCGTCTGCACTCTGTCGCACGCCTCCTCCCCGCAGACGTGCCGCCTCGCTTCTGCTTTCCTCCCTGCGGGTACAAACGCCCATAGCCACACCTCCCCACGAATCCCGCCGCCATCTGGCCCTGCATCGTGCCACCGCCTCTAGGCCACCTATTCCCCGCGTCGCTCGTGACACCATCCTTGCCTCGGCCGCGAGCCCCCCTCGTTCTTGGCCTCTCTGCAGCGTCGTCCTTGCGCTCTGACAATTGCGGGTCCTCCTACCGTCCCCTTCTACAGCATCGTCACGAGCCGTGGCCAGTGCTGCAACACGCCACCGTCTCCCATCCATGTTTGCTGCTGCACGAGCACGTCCTTGGCCTCTAGCTCCGGTAGCCGCATGTCCCTATCTCCGCAAGTTCGTCTGTGGCCTCTTAGAGCACCGCGGCGGATGTCGTGTTCCCTTCCATGCCGCGGGCACGAGCTCTTCACCGACCCTGAGAGCTCCTCCTTCGTTTTCCTCCTCATACAGGCTTTGTTGCCACTAGACCATGCAACGCCAGGACCTGTCCCGTTACCCACATGTGCGCGTGAAGTTCCATCTCGTCGTGTTTCGTTTTTGTCCGTACGATGCCAAGAACAACTGAACACGGAGAAAACCAACAAGGCTTCAAGATCGCCTAGTCAACAAGACCGGCGTGATGCCGAAGAATGTACATGGTGCTATTCGAAGACCGCATCATCGATCCCAAGCTCTCCATCCCGGAACATCAAGGACTCCTTCTCGGAACCACCATTATCTTCTTCATGGACACCAAGTTCGCCGAGACACCGGGTGCGCTGTTCCCGAAGACCGAAGACCAAACCCCATCGAACCCTCGGAACCCAAGATCTTCGACCTTAATGTGTGACCCTGACCTGACCCTATTTTTATAAATTGCCATCTATGTATACTTGCTGTATTTAAATTGTCATGCTTGCACACATATCATGTGGGTTGGGGCTTTTAGCCGATTCACCTCATAATTAAATATGGAGTCCACATGTGGGCTTTTCTAGTCTTGTATTGGCTCCATTTAAATTTGTGTAGCGAACCGATGCCATATTTCGCCTTCCTAAGACAACATTTAATTGCGGGGTACCTAATAACATGAACCCTCTAAATAATTGTCGGGATCCCGATTTTGCTTAATATCGCCTAATTGCATCGCACCTTTCACATCTCATGCACCATACATGGATCATGCCCGATCTTCTACCGTAGTATTAAATAGTGCATCCGGTGTTTCTTTGGGTGTTTTGGTTCTTCGCGGGTCAGGCTATTGATTTGATGCGAGTATCGACAAGTTCTTCCGATAATGTATCTTCGACAATGTTTCCCAGGCGAGCATTCTCCCTCTTTCTACCTATTTTGCATTTATAGTCTTTACTTCCTCCTATTGATCTATTGCTATCCTTGTTGCGATGCTTTAGTTTCCGTACTATTTATATTCCCTGCAACCTCTATATTGCCTTGGACACATCCTATTGCCTGTTGTTCGATAGATAGTCGACCTTGCGAGTCGTAGCTGCTTGCGCATGTGCTGCTTCGCGTCATTGTCGTTCTACCGTTGTTGGAAGGTTGACACATACTTAATGTTGGAGATGATCATGGCTTTAATTACAACTTGATATTTAAATACTGGGAATAGTTATAACTAATGTAGAGGCACCGGTGGGCAATAGCTAATATTTGGTTTTTCCACGCTCACTTGTGTCCCGTAGGCCCCGAGTACTTGATACCTGTTCCTTGACTATCGCACTATCCGCATGTGGGACCATGAATCCCCTTAGCCAGAGCTTGATTCATTTTTTATTTCTTGGGGCCACAAAGTAGTTTGGGCTTTATCACTATCTTGTACTTATGCCGTGCTTTACTGCTTTATTTATGATTGTGCGTGGAGCACCTGTACTGTTTTGGATCACGGCACGATTTCGCGGTATCGACAAGCCCAGTCACACTTTCGGGTTCCCAGTCATTTATAGCCGTTCTCGCAAACCCTGGGTCCGTCCTGGAGCCGGCCAACTTCGTTGCGGGTAGCTTAGTGGGGTGGCCCCCTGAAATATTTTATGAATCCTGTGATTGCTTTGTCGTGAAAGGCTCGTTGGGTTTTTATTTGGTTTTTCCGAGGTTGATCATGCGTGTGTTGCTATTTGTGCACCCTCGACGGGGTAAATCTTTCTAAAAGCCGTGTCCACGGTTATGGACGACTTGGAGCACAGTATCTCGATCATAGACAACTATAACTAAAGTAGTGCTATAAATTTAACTTTGACATATCTAGTAATTAGTTTCACTACAACAGAATGAGTAAATAAAAGTGCCAACCACTGCTGGATTTGGGATATATCTGGCTAATTGTATCTGACTAGTAAGTATTGCAACTACAACGGAATGGCTAACTAAAAATACCCACTGTTATGATATCGGGATGACTCATGCTATCTATATTTGACTAGTAAGTGCTGCAACTATAATGGAATGTATAAAACTGCTAACTATGTGAGTTCCTCGGTTTGACTTCCTCGTTTGGTCTTGAGGGGGAAACGCCAGGATGGGTATGTTTTGGTGTTACTATCAGGTTGGATCCGAATAGGTCTTTCTTATCCCTCTCTAATAGCCAACAGTTGTATTGAGTCTCTATAGGTTGTTTAGCGCATGCTCCGCTGCCGCTTCAGTCCACCATACCTATGTAGGCGAGAGCCGACGAATTCTAGACTCGCCGTGTACTAGCCTCAGTACTGACCGCTCTCTTTTTCCTTTGACCTTTGTCGGCACCCCTTTTGTTTGACAGGTATAAGTTCGACGTTGTTAGCAGGGTTACCCTTCCGGTTTGGCCTGGGCAGGGTTATGGACGCCATTGGTTATTCTTCGGGGCTCTTAGCCCTATTTGCATCTTGTTCGTACTTGGACGTTGTGTCGTTTTCAAGGTGATTTGGATCTTTGTATTGTATATCTGTATTCTTGACTCATGGAGTCGTTGTTGTATATATATGTTCTGTGGGTTCCATTGTGAACTATTGTGTAATGGTATTACTTCGTTTCCACCCGCACGCAAGTGCCTGGTGGGCATCTTTGAATCGTTTCTATGCGGGTTTAGCGGGAATCGCTAAAACTTGCATAGGACCGATTCGAGGGTGTTACAAATAAATCCCTCCACCAATGGTTTCAACACATGCTTTGGATATCTTTTCGATACTTACGATCTTTTCCCTAATCTCATCTCGTTTCCCTTTGTTTGGGGATGGGGAACTAGGAGAAGATTTGAGAGAGGATCTACGAAGGTTATACCTGTAACAATTTGGTGGTTATTCTTCCATGTTCCTCCATTGTTCCACATGCCTCATCATCTTCAACTTATGTGGGAACATTCCCTCCCACTTGGGGAGTGGCATCACTTGAGACGGTTCTAGAGTTGATGAAGATGAGGAACCTTCTTCAGATTCCCTCCTCTTAGTTCTTGCTGCGGGCACCTCTTCCTTGTTCATCCAGATCTGCTTGATATAAAAAGGCTGCATAGCTCTTGGATGATCAAGTGAGATTTGGTGCATGAGGATAATGGGGAGATAAAAGGTGAGTTTAGAAGAAAAACCCTAGATCTTAGAGGCAAAAGTAAAAAAGTAAGGAAGAAAAGGAAAACAAAAAGGAAAAGTAGGCCCAAAATAGGGCAACAGTCATCGGTGCTAGGCATCGATACTGGCGGGATTGCCCCGTACCGCGCGCCCATATTGGCTGCTACCGACCTTATTGAAGGAGATATGACCTAGAGGCCAATAATAAAGATGTTTTTATTAACATATCTCATTAGTTTGTAATAGTTTTGTATCATGCTATAACTGTATTAAGTGGAAACATTAATACATGTGTGATATATAAACAAAACAGGTCCCTAGTATCCTCTAGACTAGTACGTTGGGCAGCTGATGATCGAGGTTTCCCGATCATGGACTTTACCACATCAACTGACAACAAGGTCACTTATGAAGTGATGGAAAACACCCAACTCTTGTATTGCAATGTGATCCAGTCACAAAGTTCAAGCTTGTGATATCTAGCAAATAGTAGTGATTCAGTCCTTCGACCGTGAGATCATGTTATTCACTCACTACAACAGGATAGAGCTTTGGTAACACAATCTTGTGTTACTACAGGCCCAAATCAATGTTACTCGGGCATTGAGTAACACATTTTGTGATGTGTTCCATTAGGCCGTGTTACTAAGAGGTGTCGATTGTCACACGTAGTAGTTGTTACTATATGATAAATATTGTGTTACGACTATGTCGTAGTAACATACATATTATGTGTTACTAAATGCGCTAGTAACATGTTTTTATAACTATAGGAACACAAGTAGTAACATATTTTCATAGAGGTAGAATATTGCTAGTAACATATTCTTCTTCCTGTAGTAACTCAATGGATATCACATTTTAGCTCAAGTAACACAATTAGTAACATAATATTCTAAATATTGTAACACCATAATTGATGGCGTCAACTATCCAAGTAACACATTTGTCTAACCATAGTAACACCATCAGTAACACTATTATTTTAGTACTGTAAAATAATGATTATAATTATTTAATTATTGAAATTGAAATTATGTACACATTTTATGAAATATATATCCATTTAGGTAAAAATCGTTTCACGTGCTTAATTGATTTGTTTGTTATGATGGTTGACACAATTGATTTGTTTATTATGATGGTTGACACCCTGAAAATAATACAGAAAGTGTAGCATGACACATTCATAATTTGAAAGTATCAAGAAAATACATATAAATAAAATTGTAGGACACACACATTCAATAAATAATAGAAATATTTTCCGTACAACACAACACTCATAGATGTTTTCCTATAGAAAACATCTTTGTAATTCGAATTAAGGAAAACATCTTTATGCATAATATTACATTTTTCAATGTATCAACGTAAACTACATTTCTTGATAACTGAAGTCTTCAAAAATCATTTGCTTCTTGATTCTTGATCCAAAAGATATGGGAGAATTCAACTGCACCTCATCCTTATTTTGAATCTACAAAAGAAAAATGGATGTTTTAGTAATTAGATATACACAAATACAATTCTAGAATACCATTGATCCGCCCCTTTAGCAAAGGCAACACCATCTTGTACGAGAACACTCTATTTAGATGGTTAGATGGAGCAATATCATTTGGGTTATTAGGCACAACATTATCATTGCTACCTTTCGCCTTGACACATATAGATGGACAAGTTACGCCTCATGGGTCTTCTTTCTCATAGTATAGGAAGTCAATTGCCTGAAAGTCAACTTCCTTGATCATCAAGATTAAATCATAGTATGAGACATAACACCATATCATGGACCTCAGTTGAATTTTAACCTCTTCATTCCCATCTTCATAATGCATGTATATGGTCAACAATCCATTTCCATCCTACGAAAAAATAAAAATTTCAATCGTACAGTTTCAAGTCTTAATATTTTTGTGTGATTTGCTATCATGCTACTGACTATGTTAGCAGAAGAATATTTTGTCTCTCCCCAAAGTCAATTTGGGCAGGAACTAAATGTACTAGTAATTGGTTGACTCCAACGATGATACTGCATTACATCATGGGATAAATCTCGTTACTAAAGCCCCATAATCTAACATGGAAGTTTTTTAGCAAGGAGGTATTGCTTATTATTTCTCAAGCTGTCAGAAAAGGGATTGTGCTTTGCAATAAAAGACAAGGTAAATCTGTGCAATGATTTATACAGAAATAACTTGTAGCACAAAAAAAGTCTTATTTAAATTCCATCAATCTGTTTGTCCGCTATCGAAGTAAGAATGAAACTTTTGAAATGTCACATGTTTATGAGCATATTACTTACGACGAGAATAAGCATATCTCTATGGCTTTTCTTCCACAAATGGCGAAGAGGATTATCATCACATCCGTTGTCAATATCTTACAGTGTAACTGGTGGGTATTACTGAGATCCATAGCTCGGATCACTATACATCTTTACTACGACACAATCAACATTATGTAGATGTATTCAGTGTAAATTTAATCTAGTGATTAGGGATGTTAACTATGAGCTGTGTAAACTGACTAGGTTGGAGAATTGGTTGGGCTTGTGCTGTAGCAAACATAGCAGCAGCGATAATAAATATTTATGTTAAACTGACTGATTCATCTATAAAAAGAAATTAACTAACAATACCTCATGAACGGTTAACTGTATATATAGATTTTTCAGATAATGTTTGTCAGACTGCCCTGACAGAGCAGTGTATTGAATCACAACAATTTCAATTACCAGTAGGAGTAGACATGAAACCATTGCAGATAAATGAGGAAGGAGAAAGGAAAATCAACCTAGGACAAGTTTGTAATCACGGACCACAGGAAGATCAAGCAAATCAGGTTGTAGGCAAGCCCTCCGCAATTCCTGCCAAAAATAATACGAATACCAGCTATCAATGTACAGGTTGAATGAAGAATCAAGTCAATGGCATACAAGACACTCCGATGGATTACTACAATATTGAAAAGGGGCTCATGGATCGAGATAGCCACGTTTGGAAAGAGCGGCACTAATGAATAACACAAGGGAGGTGTTGGTGTAGGTGATCCACGTTGTGGTAGGATCAAAAAAAGTTCCTGGGTAGTCAGTCCTGGACATTCAGAATAAGAATTCACGCCAACAAAATTTCAAAATTCGGAATCAAAATTGAAGCAATTACCCAACGTCACCACAGAGCATCGATAAAATAAAGGAAGCATTCGGTAGCTGGCGAATTACCTCATGGTGCAGAGTCTTGAACAAATAACTGTACTCCACGGGGTGCAGGGGCCTGAAAAAATCCCTTGAGTGGGAAAGGATCAGCGAGTCGAACAAGCTAGGAGGGTGGCCGGTAATTTGGCAAGCACACACTAATGGGAGCAGCTGGCGGGGTGGCCGGCGGGACGGGGAAAACATGGCGGAGAAGGAGGCGCGATATTGAGTCCATGGCGATGGATGGTGACCGAGCGAGGCGTCAGGCACAATCAGGATGAGAGGAATGGAGTTCCCGGAGAAACGAAGAGGAGCACGACGGAGAGGATGTCGTCGACGCGGCTGGAGTGACGGGAGGAGCGGCTCAGTGGTGGGGATCACGGTGGTGGGCGGCGTGGTGGTAGGTGGTAGGCAGATGCGTTTTTTAAGGAGGAGATTTCTTTTGCGTTTTGGGCTGGTGAAGTAGGCGGGCTCTATATAGGAGAGATAAATGGAGGGAAAAATCGTGTAATGGAGGTAAATTTGAAATTTTCCCTCACCTGATTTTTTCTGTCAACCAAAATCATTGAGGGAAGAAGTTTTCTTTTTGGACTTTGCTATAGAGCGGCGCCGCATATTTTCGAATCCGTACGGCGGCTGCCAGCCTCTATCCCACGGCCCGAGCGAAACATGAAAAAGGCCAGGAAACACACGCTGCTGCCCCTAACCATGGTCCCGCCGACCGGTCACGAGCGCATACGCGATTAAACACGTGCTCTCTCCCAGCTGTGCATGCAGGGGCGGATTGTCCATACTCCATCGTCGAATAAGACAAGTGAACTGCTCAAAGTTTCAGCTACTCATGTCGTCCATGTTCATGTTTTCCCATGCTTTTGATTTTTTGCATGTCCATTATGCATATGAGAAAATTTATAGTGCATGATTACCAAATTAATAACATTTGGCTACCGGCCAAACTATTGCCTAATTGCCAAGTTAGTTTTACCTAACTGCCAAATTAATTACATTTGGCTGCCAGCCTAACTAGAGCCTGATTGCTAGATTAACTTTACCTAGCTCCCAAATTTACATTACATGATTTGATGATTACCAGGTTATTACATTTGGTCGTCACCCAAAAGTAGTGTCTAATTTTACCTAATTGTCAAATTTATAGTACATGATTGTCCAATTAATTACATTTGGTAGTGAGCCGAAAAATAGTGCCTAAATTGATAGTGATGGATAAGTCTCTGTCCTATGGTCTTTGTGGAACAACACACATGGTCCTTGTGTCAAGGACTGGCAGTTACAGATAGAACATCAATGACTGATTGTCCCCAACCTCTCAGGTTGGTATGATATTTGTGTGAGTTTGTGTGAGAAATAAAAATCAGAAAATTGTCCCAACTCCTTGTGTCATCCTCTCTCTCGATGAGAGTTAGAATTCAGCTACTAATGGATAGGTTATTTTACCTGACTGCCACGTTTACAGTGCATGATAGCCAAGTTAAACACGCACAGCTGCCAGATTCCACGGTCTTGGATTTCTCATTGGCAAATCCATTTTATCTCTAAGATTCAAGACATATCCATGCCAAAACAAGTACAAAACGAGATTGAGATGTGCAGTGGAGAGGAAAAAATCAAGCACACAAACAGGCGACTACCAGACCCCTCATCGCGTGCATGTCTTCATGTGCTTGTCGTCGACGGACCGGTGGCTTCGCAAGCACAACTCCATACCCTCGCCCTCGTGCGCGCCACCATGCGTGCCTCAACGACTCCTCTTCGCGCCGACGCTTCCCTTGCGCTCGTCGGCGGTGAAGGCCTCGACGCCTCCTCTTCTGCGCACGCCTCCCCGCGCTCGTCGCACGGTGACCTCGAGCCCTCCTCGCTTCCTTGCGCTTGTCGGCGGCGACCTCGATACCTCCTCCTTGCGCGCACGCCTGCCCGCACTCGTCGGCGGTGGCCTCCCCGCTACGTGTCCCGTGGCTGCGGTCTCCTCCTCTCGCGCCTCTCTGGCTCGGCGTCGCATTGCGCTGCTTGCCACGGTGGTGGTATGAGAGCGAGAAAAGAGACGTCGTTCTGTGATAGAGACTCAACGAGGAGATAAGGTGAGAACGTTTGAGCAAACCTGGCCATCGGGCCGTGCCTGGGCGTGCCGGCCCGTGGCACGCCGCCAGAAGCCCGGCACGGCACGTGGTAGACGGGCCGGTGCCGGCCCGTGGCCCGGCTGGGGCCGTGCCCGTGCCGCGGTCTCAGGCACGTGTGCCGGCCCGGCACGGCCCGTCAAGCCTGGCACCAGTGGCAAATTGTGAAATATAGGTGCAAAAAGGCGTGGGAGGGGGTCAAACTCACGACCTCCCGCTCAGTATCCCTCCGCTTGACCACCGGACCAAGCAAGCGTTGCTGAAATAAGATGTCATCGCACCTTTTTATATGTTAATTTTACGGGCCAACAGAATACAACTAGGAAGCCCGAGTGCCTAACGTGCCACGGGCCGGCCCATTTGGCGCCGGTGCCGTGCTCGGGCCGTGCAGCCGGGCATGTGTGCCGGCCCGGCACGACACGTGAGCTAGGCGGGCCACGGCGGGCTGTGCCGGGCCATGCCCGTTTAAGGCGTGACGTGCCTGGGCCGTGTCGGGCTGGCCCGTTGGCCAGGTTTGCGTTTGAGCGGTTGTTACAGCTTACGGGCCATGCGCGATGGATTTGTACGAATCTTGGTGCACCGCACGAGCGAGCCAGCCATGCGCGCTTCTCCATATCTTTTTCCTTTTTTTTGCAAAAAGATATTAGATCTATTGAGAAATCCATTGGTATAGTCGGGCCAAAAATACATGAGATATATTGATAAAAGCATTAATGGAATTGTCTTCGATAGTGTCTTCTTCTTCTCAAACCCTTGAAAAATGAATAAAATATACCGAGTTCAGGGTTGATGGTCATGCTGCCATTACGCCCTCTCCATCGCCAGGGTTTCAAACTCGTCGTTGTTGATTCCAGACGAGATGTCATTAGGTCCACGGTCCTGCTAGACCAGCACAGATAGAAGAAACAGTCGCCAGAATATCCACACATCCAAGATCAAAACTTTTAAAAAATCAAATACTTCGCACTGCGGGCAAACTCGAGTTCAGTAGATCGGGGCCTCCCTGCACTCTCACACCAACCGATCTGATGTAGAAGGGGTGGCCGTGTGGCACGCCCAGAACATCGCCTCTCTAGGGTATGAAGGAGAGAATGGTTCTATTTTCCTCATGTTTCAGAAAGAATTTTATTCGTGACACGAGGAAAATGATTTGATCCCTATGAATTTAACATAGAGTACATTGTGGATTTTCTGTGAATTAATTGTGTAGAAACGCCATTTAATTGTGCGGAATAAGATGGAAATAGGGGAAGCAAAATGATGGTGCTTAATGCCTTGCTCATCGAAAATGGATTCATGGTGCACAAATTTCTAATAATTGGAGAAATTTCATGTCAAAAGAAAGGTTTTGGTGCGGCAGTGCTAGGTCTCGGCCGACGGGAAACACCGGACGCTATGATTGGTGGCACTAGAACCATCGTTGGTTCAAGTGCCACCCATCGAGGAGGTGCGTGCCGCGGTAGGGCACTGGGATGCACCCCTCCCAGCACATCTGCGCAACGTCAACAAACACGTATGTCCTTTGTCGAGGCATGCGGGGAGGAGGCGTGCCTCCATGGAAATGACAAACCGCTCTCTGAGCCCACCTCGTGGTCGTTCTTGGCACAACCAAACCACTTGTTCGTCATGTGTCGCGGGAATGGTAGCGATTAATACGATTTGGGGAAAGAGCCAGTAGCCATCTGTGGTGCGAGATTAGGAGCTGAGACAAGGGATTTACCCAAGTTCGCACCCCATAGGGTAAAGACCTACTTCCTATTAGATTGTATTTCTAGAGAGTGGATTACAAGGGTGGCGTGTCGTTGGATTGATGACAAGTACACCATGAGGGGGTCCTCGAGGCGTGCGGAAGAGAGGGGTGTGAGGCGTACGGTGTTCCGAGACGGTGAGCACACAAGTTTACCCAGGTTCGAATTCGCCGGCTTTGGACGGACCCTACTCCTGCTATCAATCCAGTAATACGGCAAAGCCGGAATATGGGTTACAAGGGTTTCGCCTATGCGAGTTGAGATTGTAGACTATTGGTCGTCTAGTGTTGTGTTGCCCTAAAGGCTCTCCCTAGGACGGCTTATATAGATATCTGGCCTAGGGTTTACAGGAGAGATCAATCCGGCTACGACTAATAGTTGGTTATAGAGTACATCTTGAACTACAAGTAACATTATGGGCCTAAGTCGGTAAGTCTTCTGGGCCTTCCCGTAGCTGGATGGGACTCCGTCTTCTCTCTCTAACTGGGCCGCCGGTGAAGCAAAGCTCTAACCCGAAGTGGGCCACCCTGGTCAGT
Source organism: Avena eriantha (assembly GCA_910589775.1). Taxonomy (NCBI): domain Eukaryota; kingdom Viridiplantae; phylum Streptophyta; class Magnoliopsida; order Poales; family Poaceae; genus Avena; species Avena eriantha. The sequence goes on along the minus strand of OU342740.1, from coordinate 401,958,709 downwards.
GAGGAACGTTGAGGATACCCGGAAAGTATATCCCCAACAGTAGCCCCCGGAGGCCTCCAAGATCCAAAGTCGGATTTTATCATCGTCTAGCTTGATCTTCGGCTTGCAGAATCTTGAAGGGTTCCTGAAACTTTATAACAAAAAGTACGATCCGGGTCTTCAAAAGTAAGTCGGACCTTTCAATTAGTTAGTCGGATTTTCCAGCTCGCTTTAAACTAAGCCGGAACTTGGTCTCTAACGCCACCTGACACAAGCATGGTCAAATCATGTCATCTGACAGGCGTTCCGTCAGCACGACCTTTGGTGGGTCCGCAGTTCGCGGAACCGAGGCGCCGTTTCAATGCGTGCGTGGAGATCGAGGCGCCGTTTCAATGCGTGCGTGGAGATCGAGGCGACGCAATCATCGCGCGGGCCCTTCCCAGTTCTTTCCACAACACGTGGCAGTTACACTATTGCATTTGCACGAATCTTAGCGCAGGTAGGTAGATATAAGGGGTCTAGATTTTTTCTTCCCCTCTCCACCTGCCTTTCGCTGTTCCTTTCTTCCCAAATCTCCAGCGCGCCCAGAGCCCTTTCGTTTTCCCCCCACAGAGCTCCTAGCGCCGCCAGTTTAGGGTCATCCCTTTCCACCGGAGAGAAAATGGCTTCATCCTCTTCTTCCTCTCTGGCGGCGGCGGCAGCGTCCGCTGCAGAAAAAGAAAGTTTCCGGGGAATCTGGATCCCTTGCGCCCTCGACGAGGCGACGCTCAAGAACGTGGAGAAGGAGGGGCTTCTCGCCGTCGGCGACTGGCGGAGCGGTTCCGGCGAAACCATCCCCAATCCGCGCGAGGGCGAGCGCGTCCACTTCGGCACCCATCTGGACCGAGGTTTGTCTTTTCCTCCCTCGGAGTTCTTCTCCGAGGTGATTGACCATTATGGAGTTCAACTCCATAATCTTCCTCCCAACTCCCTCCTAGAGATGAGCGCATTTGCTGCGCTTTGCGAGGGCTTTCTCGGCATTAGGCCGAGTTTGCTTCTTTTCCGGTATTACTTCCATGTCCGGAGAAATTCTATTACCGTCGGTGTTCCTTATATCACCGGTACTATTAGTTTTTCTGTTAGACGAGACCGGTCCTATCCCAAAATTGCTGCCAGTGACTCGGTCAAACAATGGCCAGCCACCTTTTTCTATCATAGGGATATTCTGGCTCCCGGCAAAGCTACTGCTTTGCCGGCTTTTGTCGACGGAGCCGCCACAGCCCAGCCTTCCTGGGATGAGGCTGCTCCGGCTCTTACGGACGATCTGATCCTCGCTAAGAGGCGGATCGAATATCTTATCAAGCACAAGGGCCTGAGGGGATCCGACTTAGTTCAGTGTTGGGTCGCACGTCGGATCCAGCCACTTCAGTACCACGGGGATAGACTGATGCACTCCATCACGTCTTCCAAAAGAGATTCTCTCCGCATCATGCCCAAGGCCTACACTAGCCAAGGCTATATAAGCCAGATCAAATGGCTGATTAAAGAGCGGATCGAGAGAAAAAATCCGGAGATCTCTCTGGACATGCACACGGCGGAAAACCCCGTGGTAGCGGTAAGCTTCCATCAGTACACCTTTTACGTGTTTCAATCTTTTAAGTCATACATTGCAATGCTGATATGTTTTCTTCTTTTCAGCTTGCCGAACTCCCCGAGTCGGAGCTTGCTCCACTCGAAGGATATCCTCCTGAGTTTTCTCAGGAAGCTGAAGTGGTTCCATTGCCGGACCTTGCGCTCAGGAAGCGCAAAGCTCCGACAGTGGCAGTAGGCACAAAGGAAGTGCCCGTCGTGAAGAGGTAACTTTCATTCACAATTTCCGCCTTTGTACCTTTCTCGAAGTTCTTTCTGAGATGTAATGTTTCCGACTTTATTACACTCTCAGAGCAAAGCCTCTCATCAAGGGTAAGGGGAAGGGGATTCCTGTAAAGCCCCTGCGACAGGCGAAGCTTACCATAGCTTCCCCTGCCACGTCTCCTTCGACTCCTGCCCCTCAACCTTCTGCAACACCGGCGATTACTCCTTCTCCGGTTGTTGCAGAAGAACCGGCTCCTCCAACGGCGCTTGTGATCCTTGGATCGCACACTGACGTCACCATGGGTGCGTCAGCTCAAGATAAGGGTGAACCCTCTTCGGGTAAAGATCCCTCGGCTGAAGTTTTCGTCGACAACCTCCTCAGCAATCCTAGACTTGCCAAGTTTGGCTTATCCCGGAAATCTACAGAGGAGATCCAGCGGCTGGCCAGGCAAGTCCTGGACAAAAGCCATCTATCCCCCGAATAGGAAGCGCAAGAAGCAGAGGACGTCAAGTTCTCTGACCTTCTCGCCCAAGTCCGCCTTCGTGACGAGAGGATCAGGACTGGAGAGCTTCCAACAGCCCCAGTAATTCCTCTTACTCTCGTCGAGAAGGTGGCAGTTGAGGTGAACGCGGGTCTAGACAAACTCACCCGCGAGCAATATGTAAGTCGGAATTCCAACTCTTGTTTTTTACCTTATGTTATATCATATCCTCTAGCCCCCAAGCATGAAGTAGGATATAGAAATCTGAGTTTATGCTTTTCATTAGGATGCCAAAGAATGAACTAGTGTAGCCCCCAAGGCTCGTGCTGATATTTAGCAAAAAATATTAGCCCGAGTCTTAAGTAGCTTTCTGACTTTGAGTATTCTGACTTACAGAAAGTGTATTCCTATAACCAGGAATTGTTAAAAAAATGTCTGTGATAAGCGGAGAGAAATCAAAGCTCTCCGTCTTAAAAATGCTGAACTCAAGCTAGCCAAGGATGAAGCCGAAGGTAACATTTCGAGATTCAAACCTTGTCTTTTACTTTTCCAATATCGAATTTTTCTGAACTGTTGCTCTTTTTGACTTACAGCGTTGGTGAAACAATCCATCGCTATGATTGAAGAGGCCGAGAACCTCAAAACCTTAGTGGTGGAGAACAAGGGACTTCGCCAAGAGCTGGATAAGCTTAAGGCTGATCATGAAAGGAGCATAGCTCAAGTTCTCGAGTCCTCCTCCATGGCCACTGAAGAGCACGATCTCAAGATTGCCGCTTAAGATAAGGTTATCTCGGACCTCAAGAATGAGGTTAGCAGAGAGAAGGACATCTCCCAGGCGCTCCGGGCTGAACTCCAGAGTCTTCGGGAAGAGAAAGCCAAGATTGACAACGTCATTCTTGGTATGTTCCATCTATCTGATTTATTCTTTCTTCGACTTTCATCAATGTTGGATTTTCATTGACTTGTTTTGTGTGCAGGTCCTCTGAACTTGACGGACTCCTCCTCGTCCGAACCCCGCACTCACCGGCTTACTCAAGTCGGTGATCTCATTCATGACTATCGCCAGTCCCTTGAGGACATTGGCGAATCTCTTAGGATTCCGGACATGCCAAGCATGTCGGACTTCCAAGTGCGGGAGAAGGCCAAGGAGATGTCGCAGCTTGTTCGGGACTAGAACATGTCCTACGCGCGGACCGCTACGCAGAACGCTCTCACCATGGTCATGAGCCACCATGGAAACATGGAGATATGGCAAGTGACCAGAGGGTACTGCAAAGTAGACGAAGACGGCCAGGAGCAAGACCTTCAAGCTATCATGCACTCCTGGCCAGATATGGGTGTCACGTGGCTGATCTGACCAGCTACGAGACGCCCTTCTTCACCCGCGTGGATACTCCGCCACCTCCTCCAGAAGATGCCGAAGAAGTTTCCGACGATGAACAGACCATCTCGGATCCGAACATCTCGGCAAGATACCAAGGCGGAGTAGCCAGCGAGCCGGCATATCCTTCATCTCCACCTGCATCATAGACCAGAAAACTTATGTATTATTCTGAAAAAACCTGATGCGATTGTAAATATTAAGTACTAAGATTTTTGCTAGTGCCAAGTTTTTATATATCTATTCAGCACTTTTGTCTTAAACTATTTGTGTGCCTGAAATGTTTGCATAAGCACTTGGAATTTTCTGCCTCTACTTAACGTTTATCTGGCTTTCCGCCTCGTCCCTTTCGTGAGCCGGCTAAACCTTCAGCCAGAAACTTTGCCGAGCAACGGAGCTCTATTGCTAAACCAGTTTAAACTCGGAAACAAAGCCGGCTTCCAGTACCAACGATTCACTACTCGGAAGATACCCGCATCCAGCAATCAGACAAATAACCTAAGTAAAGACTAGAGTTTTTTAGAGTTATACCCGAAGGTAGCAGTTTTAGAATCGGAAATCTAAACCAGAACGAACATGAGCATAAAGTACTTTCAAGCATTCTAGGATTTTCGACTATGACATGATCATTAGGAAATAAGATGGTAAAAAACTTCTCAAGAAAACTATGAGGTAACCAAAACTTTTATTTCTCACAGAGCATGTACTTATGCATAATTACAAAGAAAGATAAAACTAAGAATAAAAGGGACGTAGCTAAGCAATATTCCATGGTCTGTCTAATTCTTCCGGATTTGTACTGCCTCCAGCTCTCTTTCTCTTCTTAGTAGCAGGCCTTTCTTTGACTGGCCTCATGTCAGTTAAGTAGTACGACCCATTGTACAATACTCAACTAACCAAAAAGGGCCCTTCCCATATTGGGGAAAGTTTGTGCTTTCTTTGTTGCACAAGCCGGAGAACCAAATCACCTTTATTGAAAGATCTAGTTCGGACTCTCTGGCTATGATACTTGTGTAACTTCTGATGATAGGCTGTAGATCTCATTTCAGCAACGACGCGAACTTCTTCGACTAAGTCGAGATCATTTTGTCGAGAAATCTCAGCATCCTCTTCAATATACGTGGCCACTCTAGGAGAAGTATGAATCAAATCACTAGGAAGAACTGCTTCTGCGCCATAGACCAAGCTGTTGACCTATTCGGAGTTGTTCGCAAACTCCAAATTACAGAGGGTAGTTCCTCTGCCCAAGCCCCCGCAGCACGTTTCAGTGGTGCTTCGAGTCTTGGTTTCAAGCCTTGTAGAATTAAACCATTTGCTCTTTCGACTTGTCCGTTAGCCTATGGATGTGCGACTGACGCAATGTCAAGCCGGATATTTTGCTCGTCGCAGAATTCAGCCAACTCTCCCATGGAAAAGTTACTCCCGTTGTCCGTGATAATGCTATGCGGATAACCATACCGGATTATAACATTCTCGACAAATCTTTTGGCTGTTGCTCCATCACAACTAGTGACAGGTTTAGCCTCAATCCATTTCGTGAATTTATCCACCATTACTAAGAGGTGAGTAAATCCACTTGGAGCTCGTTTAAAAGGTCCTACCATATCAAGCCCCCAGACCGCAAAAGGCCATGTTATAGGTATTGTTCGCAGCTGATCAGCCGGAACATGAGCTTGCTTGGCGTACTTTTGGCAGCCTTTGCATGTCTTGACTAATCGTTCGGCATCTGCCTGAGCTGTAAGCCAGAAAAAACCATGTCGAAAAGCTTTTGCCACTAAAGATTTGGCTGCAGCGTGGTGACCACACTCGCCTTCGTGGATTTCTCTTAAGATTTCCACTCCTTCCGGAGATACACAACGCTGAAAAACCCCAGAAACACTCCGTTTATGGAGCTCACCTTTAACAATAGTATAGGCTTTTGCTCGTCGGATAATCTGCCGGCTCAGCACCTCGTCTTCGGGTAATTTGCCATCTACAAAGTAATCAAGGTAGGGTTGAGTCCAGCTGGGAAGTACAGCCAGAACTGCTATTAAAGGCGAGTCGGATTTGGTTGGATATTCCTCATCTACTCCCTTTATCGAGGGAACTTTGAGGTGCTCTAAAAATGCGCCATCCGGAACATCTTTCCGCGCAGAACCTATTCGAGATAGTGCATCTGCTTTCTCGTTTTCTGCTCAAGGGATGTGTTGAACTTCAAACCCCTCGAACGATTTAGATAGATCATCCACGACAACTTTATATGCTGCCATGTGCTTATTTGCATTACAAATATCCGACACTTGCTGAGCAACAAGATCCGAATCTCCATAACACATCAAACGTCGGATGCCAATTTCCTTAGCAATCCGGATTCCATGCAGCAGTGCTTCATACTCGGCAATGTTGTTTGTCGCTGTGAAGTGGATCTGCAGCACATATAGAAGTTTATCTCCTTGGGGTGATTTGAGCACTACGCCAGCCCCCGAGCCCCCCTAGCCTTGGATCCATCAAAAAAGAGGGTCCAATATTCCGACTCCGGGAGGACCATGTTCTCCTTGGTCTCTGTCCAATCAGCGACAAAGTCGGCAAGGATCTGGGATTTGATTGTTGTCCGGGGTTTGTACTCAATATCGAAAGCTGCAAGCTCTATGCCCCATTTGGCGACGCGTCCTGTAGCATCGCTGTTATTGATTATATCTCTCATGGGAGCTTTGCTCACCACGGTAATTGGGTGCTCCTGAAAATAGTGTCGTAACTTACGAGATGCCAGAAAAACACCGTAAGCCAACTTTTGATAGTGCGGATATCGCTGTTTTGATTCTGTCAGGACCTCGCTGATAAAGTACGTCGGACGCTGCACCAGGTGCTCCTGATTTTCTTCCGGTCTCTCCACCACCATAACTATACTGACAACCCTATTTGTCGCAGCAATATAAAGCAACATCGGTTCCTGAGGTTCCGATGCTGCAAGGATAGGAGCAGATGAGAGTACTTTCTTCAGGTCTTGTAGTGCAGCTTCGGCTTCGTCAGTCCAGACAAAATCCTTGGTTTTCTTCAGGAGTTTGTATAATGGTACGGCTCTTTCACCAAGCCGGCTTACAAATCGACTGACCGCGGCGATGCAACCAGTTAATCTTTGTACATCCTTCAGGCTAGTTGGCCTGGAAATATTGAGAATAGCCTTGATCTTGTCACGGTTCACCTCTATGCCTCGTTGAGACACAATAAAACCTAACAATTTTCTGGCTGGTATTCCAAAGAAGCATTTCTTCGGGTTAAGCATGATGTTGTATTTTCGTAAATTGGCGAACGTCTCCTCTAAGTCGGAAACCAATGTTTCCTTCTTTTTGGACATGACCGCGATATCATCCACGTATGCATGTACATTGCGCCCGAGTTGATCATGGAGGCAACGCTGCATCGTGCGCTGGTACGTAGCTCCTGCGTTCTTCAGCCCAAAGGGCATCGCAACATAACAGAAGGTTCCGAAAGGGGTTATGAATGAAGTCTTGATTTTGTCAGATTTCTTCATCCGGATATGGTGATAACCGGAATATCCGTCGAGAAAACAGAGGAGTTCCGAGCCTGCCGTAGAATCGATAACTTGATCAATTCTAGGCAGAGCGAACGGATCTTTTGGACAAGCCTTGTTCAAGGCAGTATAATCAACACACGTCCTTAAATCAGTAGTGTCCTTTTTAGGGGCCAGTACAGGGTTGGCCGACCATTCAGTATGGATGACCTCTTCTATGAATCCGGCTAACTCGAGTCGCGCTAGTTCCTTAGCTATTGCCTTACGCTTTTCGTCACCAAACTGTCGTAAGGACTGTTTGACGGGTTTAGCGTTCGGCTTTACATTTAGAGAGTGTTCGGCAAGTTCCCTAGGTACTCCGGTCATGTCAGATGGCTGCCATGCGAAGATATCTTGATTTGCTCAGAGGAACTTGACAAGCGCGCCTTCCTATGCGCTACTTAGGCATGCGCCTATCTGGGTCACCTTGGAGGGGTCATCATCCTTCAATGGCGTCGTCTTCGTCTCTTCTGATGCCTTGAACTCCAGATTTGGTTTTGTCACCTCCTTCTTCGTCGCGGGCATTTCGGACGGATCTATGCTCTTCTTGATCTCCTGGTACTCCTGGGCGTGTAGCACGGCTTCGACAAAGGCGGCATTTCCATCCTCGCACTCTCGCGCTTTCTTCGGGTCACCCCTGATGGTGATCACGCCGTTGGGACCTGGAATTTTCATCATATTGTAAATGTAACACGGACGAGCCATAAAAGCCTAGTAAGCTGGACATCCGAATATAGCGTGGTATGCGCTCTTGAACGGGACCACTTCGAAAGAAAGTGCCTCCGTTCGATAATTTTTTGGTGTCCAAAAGTAACATCCAAAGTGATCTCTCCCAGGGAATTAGCTTGTCTTCCTGGTACAACCCCGTGAAAAATCACAAAGCTATGGTTAAGCTGTGTTTCCGAGATCTTCATCCGGCGTAGCGTTTCTACATAGAGAATATTGATGCTACTACCACCGTCCATGAGGGTCTTGGAGAAACCATAACCATCAATAAGTGGATTGACGATTAAGGCGTATTTTCCTCGTCTATGCAACTTAGGCGGATGATCAGCGCGGTCAAATGTGATTGCCACCTCCGACCAATACAAATACTGAGGGACGGCTGGAACTATTACATTGAGCTCGTGGAGAACTGCTTTCTTGACTTTTGCTGGTTGAGATCCGAGGAAGGTGACGTAAGTGTCCTTCTTGGTAGGAAATGTTTTCTTCCCTTCCGACCTAGGATTTGAAGCGTCGGCTTCCTCCATGTCGGAATCTTCCTTGGTCTCTTTTTCTTTTTCGGGATTTTTCTTTCCCTTCTTCCGCTTAGCTTTGTAGCTCGTGGTATCATCTCTCTTGATGTCGTCGTTAAAACGACATTCAGCGTTGGTGTGGGACGAGCCCCCATTGGCGTCTAAGTGATGCACACATGGGTTATTGGCGATGTCGGCCCAAGTGTAGGTTTTGCCTGGTTGTTGCTCTCCTCTACCTTGGATCCTTGATGTCCCACGACCACGCCCGCGGCCTCCACCATGTCCTCCTCGTCCTCCAGTCCCGGAAACAGTAGTGACTACTGTTGTCTCCGCGTTGGGTTTTTCTTCCGAGGTGTTTTTGCGTTTCTGAGCCTGTTGCTTTGTCCTTGCTGACTGTGGTACAGCCAGGACGTTAAGTAATCCCTCTGCATCGTCGTCAGCATCTGCATACTTGCTCGCTGTTTCTATCATCTCTCCCAGATCAGTAACCTTGTCACACTTCAAGCGATGGCGCAGTAATCCAATTGGGAGACCTGAAATAAAAGCTTCAATTGCAGTTTGATCATTTACTCCCTCGCAGGAGTTCTTGGTGTCAATCCATCGTCCGAGATAATCTCGGCAAGTTTCTCCGGCTTTCTAGGTGCAACGCTGTAGGTCTCCAACCGTACAGGGCCTTCGATATGTGCCTTCGAAATTCCGAAGAACGCACTTTGTAAGTCATACCAGTTGTGGATGGTGTTTGCCGGAAGTTCATTGAGCCATGATCGCGCCGTCTTCCGCAACATAAGTGGGAGATATCGGGTTGCAACCAGGCTGTTTCCGCCTTTAGCGATGCAGCAAGCTTGGAAGAAGTCATGTAACCAGGTGTCAGGCCGAGCAATGCCGTCGTAGGCTTGAATATGTCTTGAGATGGCAAATGCTTCCGGGAATTTTGTAGCTCTGATACGTGGTCCAAAGCACTTTGGGCCCACGTACACGTCATCGTTTTCGTAGCGCCGAGCCTCTATGTTGGAGTTGATCCTGTGCCTTGCGTCGTTCGGGGATAGGGATCGTCCCGAATATCGGCTGTGGCTGCGGTGCCTTGGAGCCGGACTTCGGCTTCTGCCACCACCTCCTCCGCCATGTCGTCCTCCTTGACCTCCTTGGGGGCCGTTGTGATAACTGTGCAGTGGAGAGGGTGGTGCAGCTGGGTTGTTTCCGGCTGATCGCCGGCCTCCGTCCGGAGCGTCATTATTCCGATTCCGGGGAGGTTCTTGACTGTGATGAGCCCCCTGCCGGCTTGTACCAGCATGGTTTCCGTCGTTCCTTCGTCCGTCTTTCCCACCATGGTAAGGTTCAGCCAGACGGTTTTCATGTCTAGGAGGTGGCATTTTCTGACGATCCTCCTCCCGACGTTTTTCTTTATCTTCTCCCTTTCGGGAAGGATTCCTCGGATTGAGTGCAGCGATTGCGTCTTTCTCGTCTACTAGAGCGACATTGCTCCAGTTATGTGTAGCCCTGCGGTGCTGCCCCGTCGATCCGGTTCTTGAATAATTGTCTTCCTTCCGTTCGGGGTTATGATACTGCGCCCGAACATAGTGGGATCTTACGCCAGCCCATGCCGGATCTGTGCGACATTGGTCGGAATCTGAGACCAGCTTTTGACTTCCTGACAGGGCGACCTTTTTCTGTTCCAGTCCCTTATTGAGTAGCTTGATACCCAAACGTATCTCTTCTGGTCCTGGATTAGCTGATAGAATTTCGCGAGCTGCCACAGTATTTTGCACTGGTGTTGGGTAAACCCAATCTCCGTTGCTGTCCTTCTGTGGCTTTCCCATCTCATCTCCAAAAAGGACGGCACGGACACGTGGGAATTGGTTGTCATCTACGTGACGCTTCCGTGTCTTCTGATGCAGACGGGACATATACTCTTTGTTTAACATGCGCTTCTTCTCCACCTCGATGTTTTTGGCTTCATCAAGGAGTTGTTGACGACGCGCTTCTAGGGCTTGGGCCCTTTCATCCAGCTCATCTGCGGTAAGTTCTGCAGCTGCAGGGATAGGTGTGGTTAATGCGGCATCGATGAGTTTGCGCACACCTTCAGTGATCACGTGCCCATCCACCGATGCTTCTTTTTTCGGCTCGTCTGGGATAAGTGCTCCATCCGAGTCTTCCTCGTATTCCTCGGCAATCACTTCCTCTGTCAAAGGGTCTTTTGCCGGGGTCTTGTTCTTCTTGTTCTTCTTCTTTGCCCTTTTGGCAGCGCCGGTAGCAAAGACGGCTTTGGGTCCGTTTCCCGGAGTCAAGCTCTGAGCGGTACTTTCAGACATCTGGAGTTCGGGATTGTCTCTGACCTCCATATCATCCTGCGGTTTGGGAGAGTGTTCCCCGGATCCTTCGTCCATGGCTTCTCCGTCTTCTGCAGCTTTGGAGTTGTATTCCTCGTCATATTCCGCGGAGAACTTTCGGAAATCTGCCGACGTCATGGACTCATCCGAGGATGCGGGAACGTCGGTGTTTGTTCCAATTGCCTCCAGCACCGAGTCGGTGTTTTCTCCAGCATTGGCAGAGGCGGATCCGGATCCAACGTATCCGATGAAGTGCGAGGCGTGCTTCCTGAGGTACCTGAGGAAAGGCTTGTCTGTCCCAGCATCGTCAGAGCCGGAATCAGTGTCGTTGATATGCTCCTCCTAGATTTCGACTTCCACGGGTGGGTCGATCTGGGATCCGGCTTCTCCAGGGAGATCCACTCCAGATTCGACTTGGTCCGCGAGGTTTTCTTCAGGCTCGGATTCTCCACTATCTCCGCAACTGGTGCGGGCTGGGTGGGATTAGGGTTTTCTGAGATCCTGAACTCTGCTGCCTCCGTGGACAAAGGGGACCCAGAAGTTTCTTCTGCCTCTATCATCACCGCTGGGGTGGGTTGGGCAGGTTCAGCGAAACCGATGTAAACATCGATCTCACCAAAAGACATGATTGTATAATCAGTCACGGTCTCCCTATCCGGAATCCAAGTCTCGTCGAGAACGATGAGAGGGACGTCGCTGGCGTAGAGGATGCGACCGACGGTGATGGTCTCGCCGATTCCGATTCTTGCAGATTCTGCTCGGAACGTAGATCTGAAGCTCACTTGCCCCACGGTGGGCGCCAACTGTCGTCGGATTGATGACAAGTACGCCATGAGGGGGTCCTCGAGGCGTGCGGAAGAGAGGGGTGTGAGGCGTACGGTGTTCCGAGACGGTGAGCACACAAGTTTACCCAGGTTCGAATCCGCCGGCTTTGGACGGACCCTACTCCTGCTATCAATCCAGTAATACGGCAAAGCCAGAATATGGGTTACAAGGGTTTCGCCTATGCGAGTTGAGATTGTAGACTATTGGTCGTCTAGTGTTGTGTTGCCCTAAAGGCTCTCCCTAGGACGGCTTATATAGATATCTGGCCTAGGGTTTACAGGAGAGATCAATCCGGCTACGACTAAGAGTTGGTTACAAAGTACATCTTGAACTACAAGTAACATTATGGGCCTAAGTCGGTAAGTCTTTTGGGCTTTCCCGTAGCCGGATGGGACTCCGTCTTCTCTCTCTAACTGGGCCGCCGTGAAGCAAAGCTCTAACCCGAAGTGGGCCACCCTGGTCAGTGAGGAACGTTGAGGATACCCGGAAAGTATATCCCCAACATGGCGAGCTCGGCGGCTAGGCAACGAGTCGCTTGAATGGGGTAACTAAGAGCACGTCACTATGCAGAGTACCTTAGGAAGGTTTATATAGCGGTACCTCGCTATGGTTTACAAGATTACAACCGAATCAGTTCAGGTTTCAGAGGGATTGACCTAATCCGACTAGGTTTATCTAGGTTCTTGCGCCTCCAGCTTCTAGTCGACAGGCCCTTCCTTCAGTCGCATTCCAGTCGCCGTCCCTGCAGGCCCACTCGCTATGGGCTAGAGTCAGGCGAATTCGCCCTTCTAGGCATACCCCGATTGACATTTCCCCATTACCATGGTAGAGAGCGAGGCCTACCGGTGGCTAGGGCACAAGTGGGAATAGGACTGGAGAAGAAATATGGACGGGGTGGGGATGCACAGGGGCCTCGGGTCCTTTTTTATCAATGCACGAGTGTGCATTTATTGATTAAACATGACCTGATATGTGGGCCAAGGGAGGACACATGGCGGATGCTGGATGCCACGATACCTATCTACCTTCGATGTAGTCGGACTCAAACCCAGCCCAAATTTGGGCCTTCTTTAGGGCATCTCCACTGGGTCGACCCAACCCGTCCGCGTGGCGCCGCAGCGGCACGACGCATCCGTCCCAACGCGTCCCGCTCGACCCATCCATGCATCTAATTTGCGTGACCACTGGGTCGGCCCGGACACGCGCGGGTCGCGGGCGCGTCCTCCCCCCGCGCGCTAGTGGCCCACTGGCCAGCGACAGGCGCAACCGCGTCGCTGATTCATACGCAATCACGGCACCGATTCAGACGCAAAGGCCACGGCAGTGATTTAGGACGGAAGACTGAACCGTCGCACCGAGTCAGACGCAACCGCGACAGTCTTCGCCATCAAGGATGATGGGACGCCGCGTCGCCTGAGTTCCCACGCCGGTATTGATGGCGAAGGCGCGAGAACCTGCGCGCGCTCCCACTGGCAGGGGCTACTTAAGCCGCGCCCCCGAGGCCGTCGGTGCCGCACACCTCCCCTCCTCTCGCCATCATCGTCATCGTCACCGTAGCCTCTGAGCAACCAGCCACTGCCACCACCACCGCCACCGCCGCAACGAAGAAGCCCGGGTGGTTCAGGAAGTCAAAGAAAGACCACGAAGCCGGGTGGTTCAGGAAGTCAAATGATAAAAATAGAGAAAAAAATATATAGATACAGTAGGAGTCGTACACATGATGTAATTTTGTACATCTCGACCAAGTGACTCGGTTAAAAACATCCCTAGACACTGACACTACTTGACGTGGCATCTGCTCCCTTTACGAATAAAAATCGGGATATTTTTTCTTGAATGTGACTTTTGGACATCTAGCTGTTTCTTTAATTTAGGAACAGACATTTTTCAAACCAATAAGGGACTGACAACTGTATGACTCTATGAATCAGAAAGTGGAAGAAAAATGTGAGGAAAATTGTCTGTTTTTGGTTTACATCGAGCATACACATTTTTCGGCCTCCTTACCATCAGCCCAAAAATATTGAGTAACAGGCTGTCAGATTATTAGACCAGGGATTGTGCGCCAATTGTATGAACCAACAAATAAAAATCACGCGTCTCCTAACGGGCCACAATTCTTAATGGGACCGCACATTGCAAAATCAAACCTAACGGGCTGCCTAAATTATGTTTTCTCGTATGCTGTGAGAACGAAAAAGGCCTATATCAAAAAAAAAACAGGCTTTACGTTCTGTAGCCAGTCCATCAACAACAAAAATCTATAGCCTGAACCAAATTCAAATCTTCCTGTATATAGGCATGCATCCTATCTATATCTTCTTATAAAGTAGACTCCCACTAACTATTCTATCTTAACATGCAAGCTATCCACATCACCTATTTTAATAATCACTCAAAAGTCCATGTCATCCCACTAACAATCATTTATAATAGTGTATTTTACATGCAAACCAATTCACGTCATCTATTTTCGTCCATCCAACTATTCATGTCACCAATTTATGTTAGTCAAATATATGATAATTTTACATCAATTTAATTTACGATTTCAACTAATTTGAACAAATTCAATCTTTCTCTATAAATTCTTTTAGAAAACTTCAAGTTCTATACGTATCATACCTTTTTATTTATACAATGTAGTTTTTGAAGAGATTTCCGCTGCAACGCGCGGAGTATTTTTCTAGTATAACTAAGAAGTTCATCTCCACTAACCTATTTCTCTAGACATGCAGCCTATCCACATCAGCAAGCCTTTGATTGGTCCATGTCATTCAGCCATACTACACGTTTACCTTCCGATTCCATTTTTTGTTTCATATTGACCAAAGCACACCAACAGACGGCCAACAAACACATCGCCCATTACCCCAACTCCCTTCATAATTATCTAGTACTAATTAAACTAGGCAATTAATAATTAGCCCATGCGGCAACCGAATAGCCGCACCGAGTGCCACGATTTTTGGCTTCCAAGATTAAGTCATCCTTCATGCGAGGAGCCAAGAGACGGCCCTCTTCTTCCCCACACCCATGGCCCCAAGATCTATGCAACATCCATTGAATCCTCCCTGCAATAATGGTGGAATCTGGAAACAAACTGTCTAATTCGGCGACGCAAGCAAGAGGTCGCGGATAGGTTTCCTATTTATTCTCCCGTGTCCACCAGTATCACCTCATTTGTGCCCGCTGTGCTCATTTCACCTTCCCTCGGTTTTTCCTGCCCAAGCACAAGATCTGCCGTCGGCCTACATTCTCAGCGACCTGGCCGCTGACCTCTCGGAGGATCCTAGCGACTGTCGCATGGCCTATGATTTCCTGGCTACCCATGTGCAGTTGTTTTTCAGTTCCAATTAATTTGCGCAAATTAAAGTACTGTGGATTGGTATTCGTTATCTTCCATTCTCCTTGCAGCTTGGATCTATTTAGATGGTCATTTTGGCTATGAACCTTCTGATCCACCGTAGCATCAAAAAAAGTTCTGGTTATGCCCTTCAAATCCGCTAGCCTTATGTTTCTTAATTTTGTCGTCTCTATCTATTAGATCTGTATGGATATGTGTTGCATCTGCAATACAGTGCCCGATCCTAGCTAGATGTTTTGTCTCGATCATTTCTATTTTAATTCAGATTACCCTCAATACAAAAACCTTTTATGTAGTTTCATTGATTTTGACTCATGTTCAGGCTTATGTGTAACTTGCAGTCTTGCAGGATGCCAAACTGAATATACATATGCCTCTCCATATTATTCTACGGAAGCGCTCAATCTAATGCATGCTTACGTTTCTTGACGAGTTACCTTCGTATGGAACACATACATATCAGAGCATCGTTCGGCATTTCACTGTAGGCCCTAATCCTTTAGCGTCGTCGATATTCTGCACGACCATATTCTCGAAGGGCCCCTTCTCGCGGTGTCCCTTTGGCCCTTTTCTGTAGACTCTGTGGTTGGTCACGCCATTGTTATCATGTATAATCGCCTCCTCTACAGCTCTCTTGAAGCATACCACTTTTTGTTCAGTTCAACAGTTCAAGTTGTGAAGTACAATTGCATTCTTATGTTCTTGGTTTTGCTACCAGGGAACATGTTAATAAGAATTCAGAGACACCAAGCATGTTGAATTTATCCAGTTCAGAAGTTTATCACGCGTAATGACAATTTCCTAACTTCTTGATCTTACTACTATGCCCTGAATTGTTAACTAGGACCATTTCTATAACTTGTGAGTGGAAGATTGTATTTTTTTTCTTTACGTGCTTTCTGTTGGTGAAACCAATTAATTATCCTGATCACATCATTAGAACAGTTTTCTTCCATAGTGCAATTCTGAGCTTCTATTTGAACCAATGTCGGTCATAGAACCAGAAGATTCCTTATCAGTAGTCTGGTCGCCAACAATTTATATTTCTCAAATTCTGGTTAAAATAGTTGTCTCAATTGTTATATGTTCATTTACTTTGATCTCAATTCAGTGATAAGTGGAATGAAGAACTAAATGTATAATACTAACTCGGTCTGCTGCTCATACCGCTGGTACAATTATCTCAACATCCTAGGTATTTTCTCAGTACTAGCTTTTTTTTGGGATCCAAGTTGATGGCTAGAAAGAGCTCATATTTACGTATGTAGTTTTGTTATCAAGACCTAAATGGGATTTACCTTATAACAAGCACTTACTATACAACTCCGACCTCTACTGATTTTGTTTGATGTAGATTAGAGTCCCTTTTGTATGATGCTACACAATATACTATTGGAGAACGGGCTATACCTTATAACAAGCCCTTCCTAAGCTCTAACCTCAAATCATTTTGTTGGGTGCAGATTAGAGTACTTTTATATGATACTACACAATATACTATTGGAGCATTTCTTATGCCTTTGGTTGAATATTGGTCTATCTTTCAAGGCCTGATTAAAGTTAGAGCCAGGTAACGAAGGATTTTTAGCCTCATTGGAAATAAATGCAGATTGCATTGGATTTTAGAAATCCTGGTTTGGGTTGCCAACTAAGTTGGACAAAATATTGTGCCTCCGCATTTCCTTCATTTACATGGTGTTTCCTTCTAAAGGATAAATTGATGAGCTATTGATGAATGAATGCCATGTCTTCCATTATAGATTTGTAAAATTGATGTTGAATGAATGAATCTGCTTCACTTGCTAAGATAAAATATGAACACAAATTGGTTTCCTTTTTTTTCCATTGTTTCTTTTACTTCTCCATCATTACGTTGTTTTGTACAATATATTTATATTGGTTGAGTTCATCTTCTAAGTGGTACTTAGAATTCACCTCATGAAAGCTTCCTTCAAATATGTAAATTGGTATGTTGACCATTCATATTTTTGTTAGATAAATATTTATAGCAATTTTAAGCAGCTGCTTCCGCAGCAACGCGCGGGAAATCATCTAGTACTAGTTTTCTCTAGGCCCCGGGCCATGGCCCCAGTTGCCTGGGTCCGGCTCCGCCCCTCACTGCGTTGTACATAATCATGTGACTATTGTTTAAGGAAAAATATTAGTAGCACACAAAAAACTTTCTATCCTTTACAACACTTGTGTATTGGACTACTGGTTATTATTCCGTGCTCGTAGTACAATTCAACGGTTGTGCTCTCATGTGATGTTGGTCTTCTGCTCATGGCTCTTTCGTGAGTATTGATGTCAATTACTTAATCTTATATGATCAATTTCAAATTTGTGCATTTGGCATGTAAGTTCGTTGAAATAATTTGGATGGTATTTATCTAAACTATGACGAAATAATTTGGTATTTACCGAAACAAACTGTATGTTGTTTCATGCAATATCTGCCAAAATAATATGTTTATCAAATTCTATTAAAAAAATCATGTTGACAAGGGGAGACCCTATGTGTAAGGTAATGGTGATATAGACGTTTAACTGATTTTAGTTTTTCTATTTCCCCTATAATAGAGCTTGTAACACGATGAACGGACCCAAGATTATGTGTTACTCTTACTAAAGTATGTAACGATTTCCTACCAACACATATTTATATGTTACTATATAAGCACACATGTAACACACTGCCGCGAACACATATTTATATGTTACTACGTTGGAATATCTGTAACACAATTTCAAGCCTGATATAGTTTGTGTTATTGTTGGTCGTTGGCAAACAAATGACGTGTTACTATCATTTTTTCTGTAACATATTTTAGTATGTGTTACATGGTTGTGTTACCAAAGCTCTGTCTCCTGAGGCTGCTTTGATCACATCAACCGTCATGTCTATAACTGGGTGACCGTAAATGTGTGCATTGGTATTCCAGAGGAACTTTCGAGGCCTATGTATCAAGACCGGGATTTTCCCATCCGAGTGATGTATAGATACCCTAGACCCACTCCGTGAGATTACATCTACAAGTTTGCAAACATGTGACTAGGTCATGGAGATGTAGTATCACAGGAACGATTAAATGTGTTTGTCGGTAACAAGATCGCACTTAGGTATAACGATACCAGGAGATCGGATCTTGGACAAACTTGATACCGTAGAGCAAAGAGAATGAGACTCGACGTTCAAGGTTCAAGCAATCAAGTTAATCGTGGAATGCATGGGGGATATTATGTGTTTCCAGATACCGCTATTGGTCATTCATTTGAAAGTGTGTCGATCTTGTTTGTGTATTCCCGAGACATAGGGTGTCACACTTAAGGGTAGAGACGCTTAGAGATTGATCCAAGATCATAGGAGAAAAGAGAGAGAACTCCGAAATTGTTCTAGGGAGATACGAAAGTGTTTTGGGGATATCCAATGATGATCGTGTTTCGAAATGATAGGTATTAAATAATATGTATTTAATATTAATTCAATGAATTAATATTAAAAATATTATTTAAATTGGATTTTGGGGGCAGCCCACCTAGTTGGGTCTCAGCGGATGAGGCCCAAGAGGGGGCGGCTGCCCTAGGGAAGGCCTTGGGAGGCCGTCGGCCACCAAGTGGGCTTCCACCACGTGGGGCCCATGTGGGGGGCTAGCCGCCACCTCCTCCCACTTCCTCTCCCTTTATTAGTCCCACCCCATGACTTTGAGGCAAGGAGTACCTCCCTTCCACCTATATAAAGAGGGGCACCCCTCTCCCCAAGTCAATCCCATCAATTGGCTTGGGCTATTCTCTCTCTCTCTCTCTCTCCCTCTTCCTCATGTGTGGTTCTCAAGTTGAAACTGCATATGGGTGAAATTGCATATGGGTGAAATTGCATATGGGGATAGGGGTTTCTCCACCATACACATGCCGTCGTGCTGCTAGACTTGGTCCGGGTCAATCTTCTTCTTCTTCTGCTTTGCTAGACCGAAACCTGAAAGACGTCTCTACACCATATGTGTGTAAGGCCATGAGGCACTGCCACTTGTGGTTCTTTTACTTGGAGCTTGGATCTTGGACGTCCACACGACCATGAGGTCGGCTACGTCGTATAAGGAGCAAGGGGTGACTTGCGAGAAGCATCTCGACCTTGAGATCGGCTACGAGTATGACTACATCATCCATGTTTCCCTCGGAACGTTAACCACTTTCGGTCTTCAAAGTTATGGACACCGAATCCCCTCTCGTTACTATACATCTGCATAGAGAGATCTTCGCAAGATGTGTATAATAGGAATTTTTTTGTTTTCGCGGAACCCCTTCAGTGGTATCAGAGCCGATCTATGCGTAGATGTTTGGTATGAGTAGAACACACGTTGATTGTGTGGGTATAGATTCTCTAGTTGCTACCGTCCCACGTGTACTTGTCCATATCGCGGAAATGTCAGGTGAATCCGCCTAGACAAACCTCACGCGAGACTAGTTCCACGACTGATATATGTCTTATAACGTATAAGTGGCCAGCGGATGTCTGTCTCTCTAACATTAGTTGATATGGAATTTAAAAAGGACGGCCCTAGGAAGGGACTTAAGACAGCAACTAGTCAATCCATGTTATGGTTGAAAGTTCATAGGTAGAAACGATTCCGTTCGCAGAAGTCCTAACAACCGCGTAAAACATGCAAAGATAAAGTAGAGGCGTCTAACTTTTATTTGCAAGGGACTTGTGTAATGTATGGTCAATGTAAGCATTTTGAAATGTATAGCCGACGATGGCAGGAAGGCACCGTTAACCTGGTGCAATGCTGGCGCACTCGATAGAAGTCAAGGCGCGACGACCATAACATATCGCATAAATGATTTACATTTGATGTTCATTGTACGTGCATCTTATTTTGCTAGTATTAGACTATGATGGTAGCATTATAAGATGATCCCTCAATATAATACCAATATTCGTGTTCTCCCACAAGTGTGCACCACCAAGAAAGTTCGCAGTTATGAAGCATGCCGTGATGATTGGATTCTAGACATCTCTGCGTTCGCATATGGTGGGTGTAAGCCATGTATGCACTGCAATACACTTTGATTAAACTTGACGAGCCTAGCATGTACAGACATGGCCTTATAATACAGATGAACGAAAGGTTAAGCATGAGTCACATGGTGATGTGATTGATAGTTTTTCTACCATGGAAGTTGTATCAAAGGTCGTGATGATCGGGGATGATACGATGTAAAGTGATCGTGTAATCACTAAACGAACATCGAGGGATGTTCGTTTGAGCGAGAGTTCTGATAATGAACTCAAATTATGAACTAAACAATCTAAGTGAATTTGCATAGTTGTTGTAGTTGGCATCCGTTATAGACTCCCTTGATTGTAATTGAGATAATAGTACTATAATATTCTAGATACTTACTTTACAGACTAGTACCATATTGTTTGAGTGTCAAATTAAAGATAAAAGGTTCCAAAGCAAACTTTCAAGTAAACCTCACTTACTCCATAAGGTTTAATTAGTGTATTAATCCCGGTGTAACAGATTCTAAAATTAGTGTCTAAATAATCATGCTTGCCTCTATGATACTTGATATTAGAAAGAAAGTTTATGTTATCAAGATTAACCGAGAGCTAAAAGATTCGTTCTAGAAATCAGTGTTAACCGATATTCTGATATCTGAAACACTGTTTGATTGCAACCTGATAAAGTATAATTTAGTCAAAACGGTTTCTCATATTGGATGAGCATTTGCGAATTATGTATGGGTTGTAGCATATGGAAATTATTTATCATTTTTTTCCGTTTATGTCATATAGTTGGCATTAGCCTGTGTACCGATTTTGGTACTCCTGGGCTTCATACAATCATTTAGAGGCCGATTTTTTGTCATCTTATTGGCTATTGAGAACTGAGGACTCAAGGAAAGCACGGAAATTAAAGACTGAGCCTGAAGGCCGAAATCCGTCTGTTTTGCAGAATGAAAAATAGTTAATACCTCTATTCCAAAGCTTAAGGCTTTTTTTTAAAAGTCAAACTATATAAAGTTTGACCAAATTTTTAGAAAAAATATTAATATTTACAATATGAAATCTTTTTTTTTGCAGATCCACAATATGAAATCCATGCCCTTTGATACATCATGAAACATATTTTCACATGACATCTCTATAATATTATAGTTCTTGATAGTTTTTTCTAAAAAAATTGTCAAATTTTTCGTGGCTTGACTTTTCAAAAAAAAATATAAGCCTTAAACTTTGCAACGGAGGGAGTACTCCTTTTTTCTTTGCAAAATTCTATCGTCTAGCAACAACTGCAAATAGTCCGTGTAGCATGCTACTGAAATCTGCCCGTTACCAAATTGAACAATACCTACCTTTGAACAATAGCTACCTGTTCATTAGACACTCCCAAAATCAAACACAAAAGGGAGTGACTAGAGCTCAATCGGTTGGGCGAGTATTCATCTAAGCATTAAGCCCGGTAGATGTCCCAGCTCCTTGGGGCATTCCCGACGGCACGGGCTAGATGTTCACCACCAAGGGCATCTCCATCACACGGCAAAAACTGCTAAAAGAGCGCACGGGATACAACGCGCGGTGCTTGTGTCGGAAAAAAAGCGTGCGCGCTAAAAACTTTACCGCGCGCCATTCTGCCTTCTGCGCCTTCGTGTGCGCTTTCTTTCAGGCGCCGACTGCCGCACGCGCTATAAATTGCCGCGTGAGCGCGCCGCCCGAATGCCCAGAAAGTTCACGCGCGTCACTTCTCCTTCTCCACTTCGTCTTCCACGCGTCCGTTCCAGCGCCACCACCGCCGAGATGCCTCCGCGCCACAACACCACCGGCTACCCCGAAGTGCGCCTGCGCCCGAGCGGGGTGTACTACACCGAGATCCGCGGCGGCGGCGAGTGCGTCCCACTCGACACGTTCGAGATGATGCACGAGGCGGCGCGCGCCTTCGGTGCGGCGACATAGTGCATTGGCCGCTCGCGCCGTGAAATGAATTTCCAGGACATCGCCAACCGCGGGCAGGTGGAGATGCTCGCGGCGCCACCGTGCCTCATCACGGAGGAGGAGAAGCGTCGCCACCGCATGCGCCTCTGTCGACTCTACCACACGGAGGCTGATGAGCGCTTACGCACAAAGTGGGCGGACCGCTTCCCGGAAGACGTACTCTTCGCGCAGCACAAGGCGGCCCGTGCGGCGAAGAGGGCCGCCAAGGCAGCGAGCCGAGCGTTCATCGAGGCACCGATTGCCAGCCCCCAGACAATCTCCGCTGGCTCGACCAGTTCTGTCGACACTGGTGGAGTCCTCGACGGAGGAGGACGACGACGAGTTCTATATTTTCTGTTTTTCTTTAGCCGTGGGTGCGATCGTGTTAGTTTGTGCACTATATGCACTTGTTGAACTATGAGTCTATGACTATGAAATATATTTCTATTTTTAATTTATTTAGTTTTCTTCGTTTGATCTTTATTTGAGTAATTTTTAGTTAAAATTGTGTTTGTAATTATAACATTTTTATAATTATAACATTTTTATTCCATAGAAAAATCTCTCTTGCCACTCACATGAAACTTCTTGATCAGCACGATTCGCGATGTAAATCTAATCGTTAAGTTATGGACTATGATCTGGCTTAGTTGCCGGTTGACAGAGTATAATTAGTAAAATCGGAAAAGAAATACGCGCGCAGCACAGTTCGATTTGGGCCCCCTTAGGTCATGAAAATCAAATAAAAAAGGGAGCGACTAGTGCCGAATCGGCTAGATGAGTATTCATCTAAGCAACAAGCCCGGTGGATGTCCCAGCTCCTTGGGAGTTAATAGCATAGTAAAACCATCATAATTGTAGGCAAATTTACCAATTGGTATCACTTTATGTTTTGAATATCAAAATCTACCACTGAAATTATAAGTTATCGCAAAAAACACCAATTCGCAGCTAAACACGAATTGATACCGGTTCAGACGGGTCGGGCCACTGGCAGAGGTGACGTGGCACTACGGAGACAGGTGGAACCCAATTGTAGGGCCAAATTGATGATGTGGCCTCAGGCCCACCTATCAGCCCAAATAAAAATTAAATTTTAAACAATCCTAAGATAAAACTATCTAAATAACTCACAAGTATGATTACCCATATTTTAAATAGTAAAATTATCTAATAAAAATCTGGGAGATGGCGCTAGCCTCTTCTCCATCGTCTCTAACTGCGACAGTGAGAACGGGCGCTGGCGAGAAGAAGAGCCCGACTCCACCTACGTCGTCCGAGAGATGGGCCACCTAGCTAGACCCACACCGCCACCGGAGGACGAGGAAGCTCGCGGCGGGCCCGTGTGGAGGATGGCTATGAGGATGTCATGGAGGAGAAATGCCGCCTAGGCCATGGACAGACGAGAGAACAGGGTTACAGAGGAGGGACAGGAAGCAGGACATCGGGAGGAGGCGAGGACGGATCAGGGAGGCGGCCAGGCCCTCAGCCATGGCGTGGTGGCGGCGGTTGATTCCAGTGCCACGGAGGTGGGTGGAGCTTGCGGCGGCGGTTTGGTGGAGCATTGAGCGGCCTCCCGTCGATGCCATCGTCCCCATCCTCCCGACCTCCGGCGGCAGGGCGGAGCAGATGCGCGTCGGGTGGACAGAGTATGGGGCCCTGCCGGCGGCGCGGTTGTGGAGCAGCCGGCCTCGTGATGGAGGGGAAGCAGACGACGCGGGGGGTTGGCGTCTTTGGCCTAGGAGTAGTTGGGTGCGCCGGCGATGAGGTGGAGGGGCGGCCAAAGGTGCTCTGGCGGTGGGGGGCTCTAGGTGTCATGTCGTGGGGGGGGGGACAAGCTTTTCCCATTCTTCTATTATTTTTTATATATTTAGTTTTTAAATGAGGTATTTTTTAGTAGGCCGACATGCGGGTCCCAGACCAACTCAACAAACTATACATTTTTTGCCACTCAACGCTAACAGATGGGTCCTACCTGTCGGTTTCGCCACGTCAGTCTTATAGGTGGGTCCCACCTATCAGTACCGCCGTCAATTCGTGTTCACAACTTTGGAATTGACCGGTAGATTTTGGTATCCAAAACATAAAGTGGTACCAAGTGGTAATTTTAGTTATAATTGTGATGGTTTTATGCTACTAACTGGCTCCTTGGGGTATTCCTGCGCTCAGTGACAGACCTAGAAACTTTCAGATACAAGTTTAAATTAAATTTTGGACAAAATCTCTATGTAGATCTAATAGTTCGCGCGGCACAGTTCGAATTGGGCCCTTGTAGGTCATATTTAAGGCAGATCCATCTTGTTGTCTAGCAAAGATTGACAAGGAAAGGCAGCTTGGTGCACGGCTCGTGGAGTGTTGGTCCCGGTCCGGCGGCGACGGGAGACTGAAGTCGAATCTAAACGACGACAATCAGTACAGTATACGGAGTGCAATTAAATCGTAGTACCGGACAATCCATACATCCCCGTGTTCTCTTCAAGTCCCACCAGACGACGTAGATGCTCCCGGCCGGCCGGAACAGCTGCCCGCCCGGAGTAGACGCGCATCTTCCGGTACCAGTCGATATACAGATCAAGCAAGAGGAACAATGCGTCAATGTAGTGGTGCAATGCAATGGGATAATAAAATATTATTTTATATAGGATGAAATAAATTAAATTGGTGACAAATTGAAATACTGAAAGTATGTTGTACCCAAGATACATTCATAGTAATTTCTAATAAATGTGTGATGTTTTTTTTTACTTTTTATGAAAAAACAGCAGGAGAGGCCCATCAGTATAACGAAAGTAAAACTAAAATTGTGTTTGATGCATGCCATAGAAGGCAAGCGAAATAAGATGCTCAACGTGAGCAAGATAAGCAAGAGTAATCTATGATGATAGTGACCGAGAGATGCTTCACAAAAGGAAAAAATGGCGGCTGGGAGAGCATAGAAAATAAGATTGTCAAAAACCGTTAGCTGGGGCGAAATGTTTTAAAAAAAAGGTAGTGAGAGGAAAATAATGTCATGTTCTTTTATCATGTGAGTCGAACAATTGACCTGAACTGTTGGGTAATATGATGCTGTGGAGTAGTATTAACATCCGACTGGAAAGAATTGAAATATCATTTTTTTTAAACAACCAGAGGGGGAAGAAAACATGACACCACATTGAATATATTACTTCAAAAGATCAACAACAGGTTCCACGAGCATCGTGAAGAGAGGTAGTCACGCCACAAGCCGACGTGACCTTTTTTAGCCAAATCTCTACAACGATGAGACCATAGAGTAATGTCACCTATAGTTTTCGAAATAGTTACATAAGTGGATTGGTCAACATTTGTAAACACCATACTGTTTCTAGCATCCCAAATTTTTCAAAGAACGATAAGAGCGATAGACGGCCAAACGGAGGTGTGAAGTGCCTAACAGGAACCGGAGTAGTCCACAAGTCGGAGAAAGGCTGGAAGCCCAGCAAAATATCATATTTATGAGAGTAAATAGATCAAATTGGTGAAAGATTGAATTGCTCAAACTATATATGTGCTACCCAAGACACTTTTTTGCATGTAACTATGCTCCCTTCAACTTGATGCAGGCATTGTTACATGACACAACAAAGACGTGTCAGTGAGAGCGAGCGTAAAACACCTAGATCGAGCAATAGAAAATTGCAGGAAGAGAAGCACCACATATCAATATAGCGGTATAGCTACGTTCAATATCTGCGAGTCTATAAGTTTGTGACATGATATTTCGTAAATTTCATAATAGCTAGTATTTGCAAACTAAAATGAATCAAAATCTTTGCCACGCATGTTATTTACAATTCAATGTTTTTTATGAATAGGTAGATTCAAATCAAAGAGATAAAGACCATGCATGCCCTCGCATGCCACCTAGCAGCCAGTTGGAAAAAATAAATACGCCCGGCACAGTTCGATTTGGCCCCTTGTAGGTCTAGCCAAAGATTGACAAGGAAAGGCAGCTTGCTTGGTGCAGGCTCGTGGAGTGTTGGCCCCGGTCCGGCGGCGACGGGAGATTGAAGTCGAATCTAAACGATCGACGACAATCAGTACAGTAGGGAGTACAATACAATTAAATCGATCGTATACCGGACGATCCATACATCCCCGTGTTCTCTTCAAGTCGATCCCACCAGACGACGTAGATTCGCTCGGAGCAGCCGCGCATCTTCCGGCACCAGTCGATACTACAGATCGAGCAAAGGAACAATGCGTGAATGTAGTACGACAGGGGAGCTGTGAGCTGTGCAAATTTAATTTATGACGACGAGCAATCAAGGAGTAGTAGACACAGTAGCTACACACACGTACATCCAGTTTGGTTACTGACTGCACATGAAGGCGGCAGGTAGCCATGAGCCACTGGCATGTGCTTTAACAGTTCTATCCAATCCAAGGACGTCGACACGCACTCACAGCTACTGCAAGATGCGTAGCCATGATGGTGGGCATCGCACAATAATCTATCGGCTTCTCCATTCAATTGCTCAACTATAGCTACTACTACTGCTAGTTAAATTAATTGCTAATCTATCTATCGCTTCTCCATTCAATTGATCGACTATAGCTACTCTTAATTCTAGTTAAATTAATTGCGTCCACTTGATCTACTACATAATTGCTCAATTATATACTATGTGCAGATCCATCGATTAGATTGTTCTCCGGCAACATTCTACTAGTCTCTTACAATGAAGTATGAGTATGTATTGCTTATTACCAAGGCCAAAAGACCAACGAACCAAGTGTGATAAGCTTTTATGATGTGTTATTTGTCCTACACCTTTCAGACATTTTTTAAGAATCTCCATCCATTAAGAGTTATGGAATACTAGTAGAGACTGAAAGACCATTGAAGACCACTATGAAAAAACAATTCGGCTGTTGGCACATAATTTGTCATCCGTGTGGTCCTCTTAAATTTGGTTCTATGTAGTCTAGCAGGAATCGGACCTTGATTCCTAATATGGGCCCTACATCTCAATAGTTTCAGCTAACTAGCTAATCTTTCTATACTTGTGGTATTCGTTACAACTGTATGAAATTAGGATTGTTTTATATCCCGATCCTAATGGGTGTGTTTGAGCAATATTGTTAGTTATATTTATAATATCAACTAAATTGTTAGAGGCGTAACCAATATAATTTCACTCCCTCCCTTCTAAAATATAAGACGTCGAAGATTTATCAAAAGTAAAATACTACTACTAACTTTGATCAAATATTTAGGAAAAAATCTACATTTACAATATTAAATGGACACAATGAGAAAATATTTTATGGTGAATCTATTGATCTGGTATATGAACATATTTTTACTAGTATAAACTTGCGATTTTTTTTAACTAATACACATTTTTAAATCATTTTGGAAAGTATTGCATGAATTTAACAATTTTTATTTACAGCACATTGTCAACTTCAGCCTAGCCAAATGGGTTTGAGTCGGCCTAGGCCGCACTGAATGGGCCTGTCGGCTAGCAACCAACATTGGCCGATTGCTTCATTTGGTCAGATCATTCGGTCAGGCACAGGCCAAATGCTTCATTCGGAAAGACCCGGGTCGATTGCTTCATTCGGTCAGGCCCGAGCTGTGACCAAATTTGGCATGATCAATGAAACGCTATGTGATTAATCTAAACCTAAACGTTAGTTCCAGCCCGCCATTTTCTGCTGCCGATTTCTCCCACCACCGGTTCCCGCCAATTTCTCCCGCCACTGGTTCCCGCCATTTTCTCTAGCCGATTTCTCCCGCCACAGGTTCCCGCCAAATCTTTTGAGTGCTTCTATAAAACACCGGGCACCGATATATTTTCATTCACCATTTTATCAGTTCATCCTCTTTCTCTCTCCCCTTGATTTCACCATGAGTGTGCCTTGTTCAGACCCTGACTACAGGCCGAGGAAGATGAAAGATGCAAGGTTGCCACCTGGGGTGAGAGCAGAGCGGTGTTGATGCGACCATCTTGCCAAGGTGAAGGAGAGCGAGGATTTCTCTGAGAAGATGGGCATGAAGTTTTTCATGTGTGCCAACTATGACCAAAGCCCACCCCGTCAGGCTAGTTCGTCGTTCCAAAGGCCTCCGGTACATTCTGAAAGCATGATTAACCCAGCTATTTTACATCATTTTTGTTGTTTTATTCATGCCATTATTGTGGTTGTAGTCTCATCCTCTTCTCTGCAAGTGGTACCATTGGATTGACACGGAGCAACCAGCTTGGGCTGTGCAAGAGATTGTGGATCGTAATCGGCGTGCATGGGCTAGCTTGAAGAAAATATGCCCTGAGAGGCAATAATAAAGTTGTTATTATGTATTCCTTGTGTATGATAGATGTTTATTTTGCATGCTATAATTCTACTGAAAGGAAACGTCAATACATGTGTGTTTAATAAACAGAAAGGGTTCCTAGTTATGCCTCTCTTCAAGACTAGCTCGTTGATTAACAAGATGATCAAGGTTTCCTGATCATGGACATTGGATGTTGTTAATAACGAGGTCACAACATTTGTGAAATGATGTGATGAACATTCATCCGAAGTATAGCATTACGATCAAGTCATTATGTTTACATTGCTATAACATCATACGAAGTAATATTAGTCCTTAGACCATGAGATCATGTTAATTGCTAACACCGGAAGAGTATCTTGATAACATCAAACGTCACACCGTAACAGGATGACTATAAAGGTGAGTTCAGTGCTACGAAGGTGTTATGTTGAGGCTCATGGATCAAGAGTGGAATTTGTCAATCCCGATTACGGATAGATATAATCTGGGCCCTCTCGGTGATATCACATTAAGATAGCTTGCAAGCAAGTGATGTGATCACTAGAATGTTATATCACGGGAATGAGAAAAGATTGCATGTCGATAACGGGATCAAACTAGGTATTTGGATACCGATGATCGAATCTCGGACATGTATTATATCATGAGACAAAGGGATTAAGTTACTAGTGTTAAAGGTTCTCACAATCACAGAAGTCATCGTTGAATGTGCAGGAGTCAGTATGGATCTCTAGGTCCCGCTTCTGATTATTGATCTAAGAGGAGTCTCAATCATGTCTACATTATTCGCAAACCATAGGGTGACACACTTAAGGTTTACCGGACACCATTTTGGAGCACAAATGTTTCAGACAAAAGGTTTGCAAAGCGCAGGAATTGTTTCGATAGAAACCAGAACTGTTTTGGGTGAAATTGCAGAAAGTGATTCTGCATGTGATATTGAAATGTTGCAAGGGGTTTTATGTGAATGTTTGTTAATTAAAGTAATTAACAAAATTCTGAATAAAATAAATAAAAGAGTTTTATTAATTGAGAGTTGCATTAAATTTGGTGGAAATTTAATGCATGTGAGTGGAATTTTGGGTGGAGTCAAAATTTATGTGAGTGGAGCTTCACCACATGAATGAGGAAGAGGTAGGGGCACCCCCCTTTGGCTGCCGGCCATGGGAGGGGAGGAGCCCCCCTCTCCTCCCTCACAAAGCACAGCTCCTCGTGAAGGATCTCTCTCCCCCTCTAGATATTCCCCCATGGTCTCGATTAGCGAGATACATGTTCCCGGTGGCCTTGCGTCTGGAAGGAGTTGTTGCTTCTGCTGATTCGCTCGAGCGAGGAGGTGGAGGTTGTCCGGTGGCTTGAATGTGTGTGCGAGGACAGATGCGCTGCTGATTTGCAATGCTCGTACTTCCACACGATCTTGAGATCGGCAAGCGTACGACTACATCATCCACGAGTTCCAACTCGTTAACAAAACTCTATTGTCTTCGAGGGTAAGTTCTCCATGGATGTATATCCATCCGTTGCTCTATATATAGTAGGTAGATCTTGGCGTATAGTTCTCATCATAGGATTTTTTTTGTTTTCTATGCTGCGAATCCAACAGTGGTATCAGAGCCTGATCTATGTGTAGGTGCTTTGCACGGGTAGTACACATGTGTTTATATGTGGACGATGATGATCGTGTTATTGCTTCTTCTATGTATTTTGGATATTGGTGGCATAGTGGGATGAAGCGGCCCGGACCAACCTTACATGTCATCGTACATGAGACCGGTTCCATGACTAACATGTAACTAGCTTTGCATAAGTGGCTAGCGGGTGTCTGTTTCTCCTACTATAGTCAATATCTGATTTACAATGATTTGCTAATAACTTGGTTATCCTCGTTGTGGTTCATGTTCGTAGGTAAGACCGGTTCTATCTCCGAAAGCCCTAAGCCACGTAAAACTTGCAATTGATAAATTAGAAGCGTCTAGTTTAGATCGTTGTTGGGCTAGTGCCTTGATATGGTATTGTTGTAAGTAGATGTATGATAGATACTCTTACAACATACTTAACGTGTAAGTTCCATAGACCTTGGCCTTACACACAAAGGAATGATAGAGATCATACCATGATGCAAATGATAGAGATCAAATGCATGGACCATATCATCTCACTTTACACATTAGATGTTTGCATCTTAATTGCTAGTTTAGCGCTTTTGGTAGCATTGTAAGATGATCCCTCATTTAGATATCAAGATAAAATGTGTTCTTCCTTCAGTATGCACCTTTCTATGGATCGTGTTTCGAGACATCACGTGATGATCGGGTGTACTCGACTCCGCACTTTCATACAATGGGTGTAAGACAGTTTTACACACGCGGAATACTAAGGTTCTTACTTGACGAGCCTAGCATGTACAGACATGGCCTCGGAACACGGACCTAAAGGTTAAGCATGAGTCATGTAGTTGATATAATGCCCATATTGATGCTCGCCTTTGAGGCTACACCGACTCACGTGATGATCGGACTTGGTGTAGTGGATTTGGTTCATGTAATCACCAAAAAGACACGAGGGATGTCGTTTTTGAGTGGCAGTTCATTAGTAATTTGGATTAGTTGAAATCAATCTATCATAAACTTAGTCTAAATAAACTTTACAAATTCTGTTATAGATGGCACCACCTGCTTTTAATTTCAATGTGTTCATGGAGAAAGAGAAGCTTGCTGCGAATGGTAGCAACTTCACCAACTGGGCTATAAATTTGAGGATTCTCCTCACTGCTGCACAAAAGCAATATGTGCTAGAGGTGCCGCTAGGCCCCCCACCAGCTCCTGATGCCCCTGACGAGGAAAAGAATGTCTATATAACTCGTCAGGAGGACTACAACTTAGTTCATTGTGGCATACTATATGGGCTAGAACCAGAACTTTGAAAGCGTTTCGAAGATGGCAATGCCTTTGATACCATGGGAGAATTGAAAATGATTTTAGATACCCATGCTGTCGTAGAGAGTTATAATGCTTCTGAAAAGTTCTTTAGCTGCATGATGGAAGAGAACAACTCCGTTAGTGAGCACGTACTCAAAATGTCTGGGTACGCCGATAAGCTTGTGTCCTTGGGAATAACGATTCCCATTGACTTAGGCATACATCGTGTTCTCCAATCTCTGCCACCTAGCTACAAGACCTTCGTGATGAACTATAACATGCAGGGCATGAAGAAGTCTCTTCCCGAGCTTCTGTCAATGCTTAAGACTGCAGAAGTGGAGATTAGGAAAGAACATCAAGTCTTGATGATCAATAAGACCACCGGTTTTAAGAAAGACAAGAAAGGCAAGCAGAAGGGAAAGAAGGGCGGCAAATCTGTTGCCGCACCTGAAAAGAAACCCCGAGCTGGCCCTAAGTCTGATACCGAGTGCTACTATTGCAAGGGGACTGGCCATTGGAAGCGCAACTGCCCCAAGTATTTGGCGGACAAGAAGGCCGGTAAGGCAAACAAAGGTATATGTGATATAGATGTTATTGATGTGTACTTGACTAGTACTCCCAGTAGCACCTGGGTATTTGATACGAGATCGGGTGCTAATATATGTAACTTGATTCAGGGGCTGCGGAACAAGCGACATCTAGCAAAGGATGAGGTCACGATGTGGGTTAGCAATGGATCAAGAGTTGATGTGATCGCCATCAGAACGTTGCCTCTCCATATGCCATCGGGATTAGTGATAAATCTAAATAATTGTTATTTTGTGCCTGCACTGAGCATGAACATTGTATCTAGATCGTGTTTGATGCAAAGTGGTTATTCCTTTAAATCTGAAAACAATGGTTGTTCGATTTATATGGATAATATCTTTTATGGTCATGCACATGTGTTGAATGGTTTATTTCTATTGGATCTCGATAGTAGTATTATGCATATTCATTGTGTTGATGCTAAAAGGATTAAACTTGATGGTGATATATCTACATATGTGTGGCACTGCCGTCTAGGTCATATTGGCGTTAAACGCATGAAGAAACTCCATTCTGATGGACTTTTGGAATCACTTGATTTTGAATCATTTGATACATGTGATCCATGCCTTATGGGCAAGATGACTAGAACGTCATTTTCCGGTTCAATGGAACGGGCGACAGATTTATTGGAAATCATACATACTGATGTGTGTGGACCAATGAGTGTGTCGGTGCGAGGTGGATATCGTTATTTTGTTACTTTCACAGATTATTTGAGTAGATACGGGTATATCTATTTGATGAAACATAAGTCTGAAACTTTTGAAAAGTTCAAGGAATTTCAGAATGAAGTGGAAAATCATCGTAACAGAAAGATCAAATTTCCGCGGTCCGACCGTGGAGGAGAGTATCTTAGGTATGAGTTTAGCACACATATCAAAAATTGTGGAATAGTTTCACAACTCACGCCAGCCAGAACACCACAACGCAATGGTGTGTCGGAACGTCGTAATCATACTTTATTGGATATGGTTCGATCTATGATGTCTCTGACTGACTTGCCACTGTCCTTTTGGGGTTATACACTGGAAACCGCTGCATTCACTTTAAATCGGGCACCATCTAAATCCGTTGAAACGACACCGTATGAATTATGGTTTGGAGACAAACCTAAGCTGTCATTTCTTAAAGTTTGGGGATGCGATGTTTATGTGAAGAAACTTCAGCCGGATAATCTCGAACCCAAAGCGGAAAAATGCGTCTTCATAGGATACCCTAAGGAAACGATTGGGTATACCTTCTATCAGAGATCCGAGGGCAAGGTTTTGTTTACAAGAATGGATCCTTTCTTGAGAAGGAGTTTCTTGCGAAAGGTGTGAGTAGTCGGAAGGTAGAACTCGAAGAGGTTATTGAACCTTCTCTTCATGAATTGGTGAGTGGCGCAGCACCGGAAGTTGTTTCGGAGTTGACTTCACCTGATAAAGAGAGAGCTAATGATAATGATCATGAAACTCCGAAAGAGGATACTGCCGAACCTCGCAGGTCAATCAGGACACGTGCAGCTCCTGAACGGTACGGCAATCCTGTTATGAATTTAATGATTGATGAAATAGATGACCCTGCGACGTATGAAGAAGCGATGATGATCCCTGATTCCAACAAATGGCTAGAAGCCATGAAATCCGAGATGGAATCCATGTACGAAAACCAGGTTTGGACCTTGGTGGACTTACCTCACGATCGAAAGGCCATTGAGAATAAATGGATTTTCAAAAGAAAAACTGATGCTGATGGTAATGTGACCATCTATAAGGCTCGACTTGTCGCAAAGGGGTTTCGACAAATTCAAGGAGTTGACTACGATGAGACACTCTCTCGTAGTGATGCTTAAGTCGGTTAGGATTATGTTAGCAATTACTGCATATTTCGATTATGAAATATGACAGATGGATGTCAAAACTGCGTTCCTCAATGGTAATATTGAAAACGATTTGTATACCATACAACCTAAGGGTTTTGTCGATCCTAAGGATGCTGATAAGGTATGCAAGCTTCAGCGATCCATCTATGGACTGAAGCAAGCATCCCGATGTTGTAATCTCCACTTTGATGAGGTGATCAAAAAGTTTGGATTTGTCCAAACTTATGGAGAGGCTTGTATTTACAAGAAAGTGAGTGGGATAAATGTGGCATTTCTGATATTATATGTGGATGACATATTATTGATTGGAAATGATATAGATCTTTTAACTAGTGTTAAAAGTTATCTAAACAGCAAATTTTTGATGAAAGACCTTGGTGAAGCTTCATATATATTAGGCATTAAAATCTATAGAGATAGATCAAGACGCCTAATTGGGCTATCGTAGAGTACATACCTTGATAAGATATTAAAGAAGTTTAATATGGACGGAAGTAAGAAGGTGTTCTTACCTATGTTGCAAGGCAAGACATTGAGTAAGACTCAAAGTCCGGCTACGGCGGAAGAAAGAGAGATAATGGATAAGATCCCCTATGCCTCAGCCATAGGCTCTATAATGTACGCCATGCTATGTACAAGACCGGATGTGGCACATGCTATTAGTTTGACTAGTAGGTACCAATCTGATCCAGGTTCGGAACACTAGATAGTGGTCAAAATATCCTTAAGTACTTAAGAAGAACTAAGGATATGTTTCTTGTATACGGAGGTGAAGAAGAGCTAGTCGCTAAGTGTTATGTCGATGCTAGCTTTGACACCGATCCGGATGACTCTAAGTCTCAATCCGGATACATATTTCTCTTGAACGGAGCAGCAGTTAGTTGGAGGAGTTCCAAACAACCTGTGGTGGCTGGATCAACGATGGAGGCGGAATATGTTGCTGCTGCAGAAGCGGCGTAGGAAGCGGTTTGGATGAAGGAGCTCATAACGGAACTAGGTGTGATTCCTAGTGCATTGGACCCAATGGTGATCTATTGTGACAACAATGGAGCCATAGCCAACGCCAAGGAACCAAGGTCTCACAATAATTCCAAGCATATTAAATGCCGGTTTCATTCCATCCGCGAGCATGTGAAGGATGGAGATATAAAGATTTGTAAAGTACACACGGACCTAAATGTAGCAGATCCGTTGACTAAAGTTCTCCCTAGGGAAAAACATGATCAACACCAGAACTCCATGGGTGTTAGATTTATCACTATGTAAACTAGATTATTGTTTCTAGTGAAAGTGGGAGACTCGAGGAAATATGCCCTGAGAGGCAATAATAAAGTTGTTATTATATATTCCTTGTATATGATAGATGTTTATTTTGCATGCTATAATTGTATTGAAAGGAAACGTCAATACATGTGTGTTTAATAAACAAAAAGGGTTCCTAGTTATGCCTCTCTTCAAGAGTAGCTCGTTGATTAACAAGATGATCAAGGTTTCCTGATCATGGACATTGGATGTTGTTAATAACGAGGTCACAACATTTGTGAAATGATGTGATGAACATTCATCTGAAGTATAGCATTACGATCAAGTCATTATGTTTACATTGCTATAACATCATACGAAGTAATCTTAGTCCTTAGACCATGAGATCATGTTAATTGCTAACACCAGAAGAGTATCTTGATAACATCAAACGTCACACCGTAACAGGGTGACTATAAAGGTGGGTTCAGTGCTACGAAGGTGTTATGTTGAGGCTCATGGATCAAGAGTGGAATTTTTCAATCCCGATGACGGATAGATATACTCTGGGCCCTCTTGGTGATATCACATTAAGATAGCTTGCAAGCAAGTGATGCGATCACTAGAATGTTATATCACAGGAACGAGAAAAGAGTGCATGTCGGTAACGAGATCAAACTAGGTATTTGGATACCGATGATCGAATCTCGGACATGTATTATATCATGAGACAAAGGGATTAAGTTACTAGCATTAAAGGTTCTCACGATCACAGAAATCATCGTTGAATGTGCAGGAGTAGTTATGGATCTCCAGGTCCCGCTTCTGATTATTGATCTGAGAGGAGTCTCAATCATGTCTGCATTATTCGCGAACCGTAGGGTGACACACTTAATGGTTACCGGACACCATTTTGGAGCACAAATGTTTCAGACAAAAGGTTTGCAAAGTGCAGGAATTGTTTCGATAGAAACCGGAACTGTTTCGGGTGAAATTGCCGAAAGTGGTTCTGCATGTGATATAGAAATGTTGCAAGGGGTTTTATGTGAATGTTTGTTAATTAAATTAATTAACAAAATTCTGAATAAAATAAATAAAAGAGTTTTATTGATTGAGAGTTGCATTAAATTTGGTGGAAAAATTTAATGCATGTGAGTGGAATTTTGGGTGGAGTCAAAATTTATGTGAGTGGAGCTTCACCACATGAATGAGGAAGAGGTGGGGGCACCCCCTTTGGCCGCCGGCCATGGGAGGGGAGGAGCCCCCCTCTCCTATAAAAAGCCCCCCTCTCCTCCCTCACAAAGCACACCTCCTCGTGAAGGATCTCTCTCCCCCTCTAGATATTCCCCCATGGTCTTGGATTAGCGAGATACATGTTCCCGGTGCCCTTGCGTCTAGAAGGAGTTGCTGCTTCCGTTGATTCGCTGGAGCGAGGAGGTGGAGGTTATCCGGTGTCTTGAACGTGTGTGCGAGGACAGATGCGATGCTGATTTGCGGCGCTCGGACTTCCACACGATCTTGAGATCGGCAAGCGTACGACTACATCATCCACGAGTTCCAACTCGTTAACAAAACTCTATTGTCTTCGAGGGTAAGTTCTCCATGGATGTATATCCACCCGCTGCTCTGTATCTAGTAGATAGATCTTAACATATAGTTCTCATCGTAGGAATTTTTTCGTTTTCTATGCTGCGAACCCAACATAGCTTTCACGTTGAGTAACGTGCCGAAAGGATTGCCGCGCAGGAGAAGAAGGAGCGAGAGAGAGAACTGAAAGAATTAAGAGCGGAACAAGATCGAAACCACGAGCTGAACATGAATAGGAGGGAGGAAGAGGAGTGCATGAAAGAGGTGTGCAAAGAGGCCCGTGCGGCCGAAAGGCAGAGATTAAGGGAAATGGTTGCTGAGGCGCAGACAGCAGAAGAATGTGGGGACAAGACCGGGAAATAACTCTGATGGAATCAGGACAGGTAGATGTATGTCCCACAAGTGATGTATCTTAATTTTAGTTGTAGTGTCGGGGTGTATCTTAATTTCAGCTTGTGTGTTGCGTTGTATCTTAATTTTAGTTGTAGTGTAGAGATGTATCTTAATTTCATTTTTAGTGTAGAGATGTATCTTAATTTCAGCATGTAGAGTTCCCTCCATTTTATCTCCACCGTTTTCTTCTTCCTAAGTTTTCCCGCCAAATTATTCCTGCCAATTAGTTCCCGAAAGATTCTCCCGCCAACTTTTTCCCGTCATTTCTTCTATTTCACTCTATAACAGCCCCCCTCTCACTCAGTTCTGTCAACACACAAGCGTTTTTCTCTTCTACAGATGTCGAGTTCTCCTTCTGATCGTAGGTTTCCCCAGTGGATGTCCGGGAAGCTTTTATATTTGGCCAAAGATTTTAGGATAGACGACACTATAGTTACATGGGAGGCTCTCATTAGTGGTGACATCCTCCTTAATGAGTGATCAAAGAGATTGTTTATGTCTGGTGTCCGCCATAAGAGGACTCCTGAGGAAATTCGCACAGAACTTCTGCGGGTTGAATGCATTGTGAGAATCGTTAAAGCTTCATAGTACCACCAAGCCGATGTCGTATTGGGAAGATAACATTTGGTATTGGGTAAAGAGCGACGACGAGGAAGAAGACGAAGATGATATCTTCATGCCGTACTTTGGCAAGAAGGCAAGAGCTACCCAGGAGAAGGAAAGAGCAGAGAAGGAAAGAGCAAAGAAGGACAAGGACGCATCATCATCGACGAGTAAGGAAAAGGGCCAGGCATCACCGTAGTTTGGTTATCTAAGTTTAATGCGGATATTTTCAGTATCTTGTCAGGTTGTGGTTGTATCTTAATGCTCCCTTGCAGTTCGTGTTTGTATCTTAACTATCTATTTGTTTGGTAGTGAAATGTATAACGATGTGAAGTAATAGTAATGTGTCTCATACGTCGATAGGTTCATGTCTCACACATAGATTGCCTAATGTTTCATAAGTACATGGACATATTTCTCATACATAGATAGATAAATGACACATACATAGAAAGATATACATGTCTGACGTATAAGTGTCGTTATCTGCCACGATGCTCAGGTGGTGGGTTAGGGGGCGTCGTCCATCCAAACCTGTGGGGCGGCCCAACGTTTCGAGGAGGAATCACTGAACCATGCTTGTCATATTGAGTTTCCCATGTGCTGTCTAGGGGAGGTGAAAAATGTTCAACCAACCGCTTTGCGTCATGAAATCCTGAGTATTGCGATCCACGCCGTGATCACTCATCCACACGGATACGGACATAGATGACTTATAGCCAGGCATAGACCCATGCACTTCGAAGGCTCCTGCACATGAAAACAGAAGTACATAGAAATTGATATGAACCAAGCCTCGACACTTTCTGTCTAAGACGCTTACCCTGTGGCTGAGGCTGTGGACTAAACCTGTATTTCGGCACGGGAGAGTGGCCCCATGACGAACCTCCTCTCTGAAAAGGTGGTGGCTGCTGCTGCCACCAGTCAAAAGAAGTCTGCTACTTCCACGAAGAACCTCCAGCCTGGTCTGGAGGGAGAGGTCTCTATGTAAAGCAACCAAGCCAGAAGCATGGAGGAGAGGTTACAATGATCTCTAAGGATAGATGGAATCTCACATGTGTGCAACACTAAGTCGCTCACCAACCAATTTGTGTCGTACTTTGGGAGGTATGCATGCACCCTGACTAGACAATTTATATCCACGCATTCCATTGTCAAGTATTTTTTAGAGGACACCGTGTACTGAAAACCCTTTGTGTGGGCAATGCCCAAGCAATGATTGCATCTTGCAAATGTTTCTTATCTGGATATCTAGCACCCTGAGAAATTTTATTCTTGTGATATTCCCACACAGAATCATGACCGTCGTTAATGGTCATTCCATTCGAGATGTGTTGATTCCATGATGCAGGAATCGACATGTCCTCTTCGTTGCCTTCTCCATTACAATCATCTAAATCATCAGAATCACCACTTTCACCATCCATGTAATCCTCCTCTTCCATAAAGTCCTGCATGTGTCCACCTTCCTCGTCCTCATCTACATCTCCACTATCGTCTCCTCCACCTCCTTCCTTACTGCTCTGCGCTGGTTCATAACCACCGCCTCCTCCTCCTACCTGACTGCTCTGCTCCGATTCATAACCACCACCTCCAGAATTTGAATTAGAGTACATCCCGTAATTGGATTCAACACTATGGCCAGGACCGTATCCACCATTGCCTCTAGACGGATCGATCTCCTTCAGGACGGGAAGCACTAACGTGACAGGGTTTACATTTTAACCACTTCAACCAGTCTTTGTTACGATCTACAAGCCTTTAAATCTAGAAAAGGTTATTCGTTGACTTTATCCACAATGTCTATACACTAACGTTGTATGTTTCAAGATTATACCCTAAATAGCTTGTCAACCATTCCTTCAACTGACTAACACTCCATGTTTGAGGGGCAATCAAATCCAACACCCTATACTCAAACTCACTCAAATCAGCTCCAACTTCACCAAATTGGACATCTCTTCTAACATAAAAACAGTTTCCGAACTAATCAATAAATTAGCAATAGTGCATATAATCATGTAAAACAATCTATCTATATAACTAAAATATACTGACTAACGGCCGAAAATACTAACTAAACCACTAGCCAATTTCCCCACTTATGCGCAAGACAAATGTTCTAATAAAATATGCTAACCAATAGCCAGAAATACTAATTAAACCACCGGGAAAATTTTCCCACTAATCCACCATCCGATTATTCTAATAGCCTCCGAACCATACCTGATTAGCCGCATAACTATATAAAATGACTATGATTATCTAGGGATTAGGGTTTACCATTGAAGCGTGAGAAGCCACTCAGTATAGCGGCCTTGAGTCATCGAACCTGCAGCACAACACATCTCATACTACCCCCAACACCAAGCTCTACCGCAACACCACCATTGCCATTTCTCCAATGGCATACCACCACCATTCCTCCAAAGAACAACCACCAAATCGAGTGCCAAGCTAACCCATCAGTAGATCGGGCTTGCCCTACCTCTATAATGTTTTAGAATAAAGATTTGGTGGAAAACTAAAAAAAATCAGGGCTAAATAGGTGCAACGAACGGTGGTTCTCGAGCTTAGGGGAGAGAAGAGCAAACTCGCACGGGAGGAAGAAGGGAGAGGAGCAGGTGGCCAACGCGTGGTCGCGACCTCACTAGCTTGATTCAGCAAGGCCGGGACCAAGTGGACCATTCGGCCAAGCCGTGACCGAATGGGTACTCTGCTGGGGGGGTGGCCTGCACCCACATGCAATTGGCTAGTTCCTAGCCGATTGTGACT
This sequence comes from Avena eriantha, assembly GCA_910589775.1. Lineage (NCBI taxonomy): Eukaryota > Viridiplantae > Streptophyta > Magnoliopsida > Poales > Poaceae > Avena > Avena eriantha. Next base: position 401,918,483 of record OU342740.1, on the reverse strand, counting down.
AAATTGGTCTGGCCCACGCTGAATGGTTCAATCGGCCAGTCCCAAGCCGACAATGTGTTACAAATGGAAATTGTCAAATTCGTGCAATACTTTCCAAAATGATTAAAAATGTGTATTATTTAAAAAATACGCTTTAAGCTTGATCAAACTTAGAAAATATTGACTTTTGACTCTCTTTACAAGTTGCAATATCCGTAATGCAAGGATCAAATGGTTGTTTCATGCCAAGAAGATGTGATGGCTTACCGGAGAATATATGTCATGTCATATTTTCTCTCCTCGAAATAGGCTTTCACCCCTTTATATTAATATAGCAATCAACCGATATATCATAGCAACCATTGCTAGAGCAAACAACACAAGACCAGTCCAAAAAAGAAAAAAATAGAAGACAAACATAAAACAAAGACAACAACGGTGGATCAACAAAAACAGAGATAACGCACGATGTTGCGTCCTCCATAGAAGTACCACTACGCTCCTAGCACTCCGAAGCGCCATGTACCAAGAAACACCTCCAAGAATGGAAGAGACGATGATGACGATGTTGCCCTGACTAGTCCAAGGGTTTCCCTTGGTACACTACAAGAGGTGGGGAAGAGATACAAACCAACGCCCTTCAGGAAGGTTGGTGACACCCACAAGTGTCACCGCTTAGGTGCCTAAACGATAAGGATTTCACCCGACCCCCCAAAAGACCACACTCTTGGGCATTTTGTATTGCTCCACCAAGCTTGCCACCCACCAGCGCACACCAGAACGGTCTTGCAATCACAATCGTCGTCTCACCGTGACCCACGTTGAAAGGATGGTAAGACCGAAAAGAATGAACTTCGGCAAAGGTCGATGGTACAGCCGCATGCGGGAGGGATCAACCTCCACTGCTGAAAGAAGATAGCTGACCGGATGTAGCAACAGGAACAAACTAGGCCCTCCTGGCCGACCGAGCCCGAATAGGCCCATGAAGCCCCGCCACCACACTGTAGCAAGGGTGCCACCCTCAAACTAACCTCAGCAATAGTCCCTAGTCCTCCATCCAACATGGTATCGACCACCTATTGATCCTTGCCTCCAAGTAGCAACACCATCACCATCACCATCATGTTCATCCGGGCCACCCAGACCTCCGCCAATCTAAGGAGCACCACCACAGGATGCCACGAAACCACCATTTTCGGAGATTTGTGTCCGTAAAGGAAATATGGTATCTTGCAAGTCGGATGTTTTGAACTCTAGGGGCTGAACACACAAGCTTTGGACCCTCGGCGACCTCAACGAGGGACTAGCAAACAAGCACGACAAGGAACACGAGAGTTTACCTGGTTTCAGGCCACCGTTCGGTGTAAAACCCTACTTCTGCTTGTCTAGATTGCTTATACTGCTTAGTAAGGTTACAATACAAGGCTGTTGGTCAGGCGATCAGAGCTAGAGTTTTCCTAGGTGGAAGAAGTTGAAGTCCCTAGCTCTCTAGTCCTATTCCCGAAATATCTTGGAGGGAAGGGTTGCCATATAGCAACAAAAGAGTGGGAAAGTGCCTAAAGCTACATTTGACCATGGACTCGGTCCATGGCAGGTAAAGCCACCGTCCACGGTAGGGAGCCATTGGTCAAGCCACTGACGTCCTCCTCTCTGGCGTTGCGCCCGCAACGTTCTTCATACACCGAAGAGGCACGGCTCCACTTTGGTGATAGTAGGTAGCGGCCACACTTTACTTGTGGGAGGGGAAGGTTCCCTCCTTGCACAAAGGAGGCAGGCTTGGCTAGCTGTGCCAAATGTGGCGATCATCATCGTCGTTGTCACACGCGTAGATGCGTGCGTAATCTTTGACTTGGCGCTGCACCGCTGGCACGCTCCGCGTGCTCCCTGCGAGGGAGACCGAGGGTGCTCCTTCCTCAAGGAGGAGGCTTCAGGAGATGTTGCTTCGCGAGCGGGTCTCACGAGGGGCGTGCCCCTTGTGGCTCCGCGAGGGACTTTCCTCTTGAAGCGCTAGGCCTCGTGAGGGAAACCTCCCCACGGTGTTGTAGCTGTCGTGTTGTCAGGACCCAGTAGCAGATGGACTGTGGTACCCTAGTTGCCACTGGCACAACAACCACGACCCACGCGTGGGGAGAGGCTAGAGCCCCCGGAGCAGGCTGGGATTTGTGCACCTCGGGCTCGCCTGAGCGTAGAGCGGACTCTAGCGCCAAGTCCAAATCCACCCGGCTCAAATCTAGGCCACACGAACAAGGAAGAGGGGCAGGCATGGCACCAGCCGCAAGAAGCCACCACATGCAACCTGTAGACCCACCCTAGCCTGTAGGGCAAGCTCCTGACCTAGGACCGCCTGGCCTGGGTCAGGAAGCTACTGTTGTGCCACACTAGACCCATATCAGGCCAGCACACCTCCTTCCCACGGTCCCGGGTCACCCCTGCAATAGGCCGACCATGCCAACCTCCTTCGTCCCCGTCGCCAGCCGACGCCCTCTGTGGCCGCCTCCTGCTGCCCCCACCATGGCAAGGCCTAGGAGCGAGCTCCAGGAGCCACCATGGGAAGCCGCCATGCCCCCCGTAACAGCGCCGCCACTCACCACCTCGACCGGACTCGCACGTCCCCGCCACCGGAGACCACACTGGTTACGAATCCCCTCCGCTTGGGCTTCACGTGATGGAGGGAGGAGAGACCCTGCCGCCTGCACTGCAGTTTACCATGGGATCAATACGCCTTTTTGTTTTCTCTTATGTCTCATTCTTCTTATGGTTTTATTTCTTACAGTTTTTGAAGGATACACCCTGGGAGGTGTATCGGGTTCATAGAAGAAGAGGCCAAGATGGCCGATACAACGCCAAAAGGCTACACGATACAAACACAACGCCACACGGTTACAACACAACCACACCAACCACACGACAAAGGCTCTCCTTGAACCATCTCCAAGCAAGAATGGCGAGGGGATGGCACACCGAGCTTCTAGGCCACGCCACCACCAAAGAAAGGAGTTGCACAAGACCCATCCAACTCAAGGAAGGCGCAAGCCAACATACCGTTCGCCCATAGCACCTAAGAGATGGCGAGTGAACGGCGGGACCGAGCCCGACTGGAAGAGGTGTTGACGAGGAAGCACCATCGACGGTGTACATAGTGCTCCGGAAGCCCAAGCTCTAGGCGGCAGCCAAGGCTAGGCTCCAACTAGCGCACCGAGGACTCCAGGAACCACCAAGGCGACGCCCCAAGGAGGGAACGACATAGCTGTGCCGCCGTCGCCAGATCCATTAGCCGGGTCTAGGGTTTCCCCCGGTGTTCGAGGCGGGGAAGCACGGGTAGCGCCAAGACAACGCCTCCAAAGAAGGTAACGGCGCCCACGGGCGTTGCCGCCGCCAGCATCATGCAGGGATTTCTCCCCGGCCCTGCTATCAATCCCAACATCACCGAATACGCAGCAAGGAGCCGCCTTGGACTAACCGCCCGCGAGAAGAGAGCCACAAATGTCGTCGGTGGAGCGGGGGGTTGATCGCCGTCTCACAACTAAAAACGGGGACTGGGCGGTGAGGACCCAGCCGCCGCCGTCGCCTGGGCTGGCCGTCGGCACCGCTAAGGGCGCTGGACACCGCCGGGCAAGCCGCCAGCCAACATGGGCTCGGGGGAGGAGGCCCCCCATGCCGGCCAGCCACCACCGCTGCAGCCTCCACGCAACATGCCGGAGCAGGGGCTCCTCACGCCGCCACTGCATCCGGAGCCGTGGCCCGCACAGGCCCAGATCCGGCCCTGCCTCCACACGCGACCGCGGGCATGGGAGCCTTCCACCTGCTGCAGCCTCCGCCGTGTGCCCTCCGCACCGTCACGACGCGCCCTCCCTGCGCCGCCACCCGCCGCCGCCCAGGCCGACGCTCCTCACGACGAGGCTACACGGGAGAGAAAGGCCCCGCCCCCATCGTCGGCGGCGCGAGCTTTGCTCGGCCGCGTCCTCCGACGGAGGCGGGGGAGAGAGGAGAGGGAGGGCCGGCCCCCTGCGGCGGCTAGGGTGGTTAAGTGGTTACAGTTTTTTGTTGCCAAGAAGAAAGGGTGTGGTTAAGTGGTTTGTAAATAGCGTTGAGATATCCGAGTACGCATCTTGATGGAAGAGCCGAGGTAAAACTCTTGGTCTATATATACAAGCTCAACGCATGTTACTGCTGCTCCTCTCGTACAAGTGCAGCAGACAGTGCTATAGTTGTTTCCTGCGTCATGGCAGGAGGAGGAGGACTGCTGGTCCTCGGCATCGCCATCTGCGCTGGACTGATGGCGGCAGGCGGCGAGGCCGCGACCTCGGTTATCCTCGGCATGGCCCAGTGCCCCAGCTGCTCCAGGAAGAGCATGAATGCCGAGTCGGCGTTCAAGGGTACGTCCGCAGTGCCCGTCCGTGCCACAACGATAAGTATTCTTTCTGTAGATTCTCCAGTGCAATGTGCTGCCTCCTTTGTCTTCAGGCCTTAAAGTGGCGATCAAGTGCATCAACGCCAGCAGCGGCGCCGGCGAGTACGAGAGCAAGGCCGTCGGGGACCTGGATGGCACGGGCGCCTTCGCCGTATCCCTCCCCGCCGACGTCGACCTGCGCGGAAGCGCCCGGTGCGTCGCGCAGCTCCACAGCGCGGCGAGCAGCGCGCCGTGCCCCGGGCAGGAGCCGTCCAAGATCGTGTCGCTGTCCGAGGGCACCTTCGTCGCCGTCGCCGGCAAGACAACAAGCTCCTCGTCGACGACGCCCGAGTGCGCGTCGGCCAACATCTGCTTCCCGTGCCCCATGTTCGGACGGAAGCCCCCTTTCTACATGCACCGGCACAGGAATCCCTTGCCGGAGTACGGGATGCCGGCGCCTGCATACACCCCAGCTCCCGTGTACGGGACTCCGGCGCCGAGATGCCTGTGCACCCCTACCCCGGAGCCGGGATGCCAATGCCCGACGCCGGTTTACGGGACGCCCACGCCGGAATACTACCCTCCTCCAACCCCGGAATACGGGACACCCACGCCGGACTGCCCTCCCGACGCGCCGGAGTACGGGACGCCCACGCCGGTGTATGATCCACCCACGGTGCCCGTGTACGGCACTCCGGCGCCGAGATGCATGTGCTCCCCTACTCCGGAAGCCGGATGCCAGTGCCCTACTGCAGCTCCCACGCCGGTGTACGGGACTCCGGCTCCGAGATGCCTGTGCACCCCTACTCCGGAACCCGGATGCCAGTGCCCGACTACAACCCCCACGCCGGTGTACGGGACGCCGATGGCTCAACCCCCTCCTCCCACGCCGGTGTACGGGACTCCGGCGCCGAGATGCCTGTGTGCCCCTACTCGGGAACCCGGATGTCAGTGCCCGTCTACACCTGCCACGCCGGTGTACGGGACGCCCATGGCTCAACCCCCTCCTCCCACGCCGGTGTACGGGACTCCGACGCCGAGATGCCTGTGCACTCCTACTCCGGAACCCGGATGCCAGTGCCCTGTTCCAACCCCCACGCCGGTGTACGGGACGCCGATGGCTCAACCCCCTCCTCCCACGCCGGTGTACGGGACTCCGACGCCGAGATGCATATGCACTCCTACTCCGGAAGCTGGATGCCAGTGCCCTGCTCCAACTTCCGCGCCGGTGGCTCAAATGCCGCCTCCTACGCCGGTAGCTCCCACGCCGGTGTACGGGACTCCGGCCCCTCCGGCTCCGGTATACGGAGCAGTGCCGACGCCAGAGTGCCCTCCAGCCACGCCGGAGTCCGGCACGCCCATCTACACTCCCCCCGCCCACCACTGAGCCCACTGGCTCAATTAAAATTCTGACTTCATAGTAGTACATTCATGGGGAATAAAATTAAGTTATGGGACTTCACTAATTATGGCGAGATGAGGCATCATGAGGTTGCACCGAACCAGCTTTCAGGAGATGATGGAGCTTTGCCTTCTGTTGTACTCTGAAATTTGTTCCCATCTGGCAACGGAAGCTGTATGTTGGTAATGTGAGATGTTTCTTGTTTCCTATCAAAACAAGAACAGGGACCCGAGAACACTTGCGCGGGTAGCATTTTTGATCGCTTTAAGTTATTTGGAGTATCACTATTCACATGGATTGTGAACTAATTTTTTCTAAGGATCAGACTCAAATTATTTTTAATCATGCTAAAAAGTCTCAGATAAGTATGCAAAAAAAACCACTGAGAAAACATATTACACCTCTTCAAGGCATCCATGTGCTACAAAATGTTCCAAACTTTATCAGTTCTGTTCTTCCTTCCAATATCTTACAATGCGAAAAGAATAGTGCGCCTAATTCTTCCATTCCTTCTGCTACAATACTAACTAAAATTAGTGCATTTTTCATGTGCGGTAAAGTTAACAGAGCAATTACCTACAAATCATAGATGAGAGTGAGCACTGATATATAGTTAAACCCTCGGAAGCATACAACCAGGCTGGAAAAATAAGGGAACACGTTCATGAGTACCCAAATTTTAAAATGGTTATAGTTTCATATTTAGAAGTCACAGAAATTTTTAGAAAAAAAAATCATGCACATAGACATTGAGACGAAGCTAACACGTGCAAAGTTTCAAGAAAATTTGATGGTATGTCGCCTTGAAATAGAGAGAAATTAGAAGTTGTACATCGAAAATCCCAATATGTTCCTCCAGGAAACCATCCATCCACAAATTAAATTGAACTCCGGAAAGTCTTACATGAGAGATACCCACCATAACTCGAAGATCCTTGAAGTGTTAGAGCATGTTTTTAGATTCACACTATTACGGTGTGTGACTTAAAAGAGCATCGTTGACCACGTGTCTCCCGTCACAGCCGTCGCCTCCTCCAAAAAAGCCCTAGTCTCGCTGCGTTCTCCTCACCAGCGATCGGCGATCAATGGGTCCTTGCCTCCCCCACTTCCGCTCACGCGGGCAGGAGGGGGTAGGGACCCAGGACCGACGCTCGGCGTTTTTGAAGGTCCCTAATGTTAGCGTTTTTCTGATGTCACGGTGGTGCAAATCAGATGGCGGTGGATACGCTACATCGAATAATGGTACCCGGCTTTAACACCATCTCAGGGACGTTTACGGCTGTAGAAATATAATTGGCTCATAATGATTGATACTGTTTGAGATATTAAAAGGGTATATATAGGTGGCCATCCAGGCAAACCCTAACTTATGATATAAGCAAAAACCAAACCGACTTATAATCTAACACCCCCCCCCACCCACCCACGCGCGTGCAGTGTTAACGTGTGGTTCACCAACGTTGAGACGGGATCGAATGTAGGTAAATGATGTTGTTGGAAGACCCTTTGTGAAGATATCTACAAATTAAGAAGTAGTTGGAATACGAAGAACACGAACTTGTCCCAAAGCCACCTTTTCACGAACAAAATGGATGTCGATCTCGATATGCTTTATCCGACGATGCTGTACTAGATTGCTGGATATGTAAACAGATGAAATGTTATCACAATAACTATAGTAGCCTGGACAGGACAACAAAGATCCGAGAGAAGCTAATGCAACCAGACCGTTTCGGCAACAGCAAGTGCCACTGCACGATACTCAGCTTCTGCAGACGAACATGAAACTGTAACCTGCCATTTCGAAGACCATGAAATCAAGTTGTTACCAAGAAAATCCGGATGTGGACCAACGAGTATCCAGGTAACCAGCCCAGTCTGCATCGAAATATGCTATCAAAGTGTTTTGGAGATGATGAATATATGTGGAGACCATGATCAATAGTACCTTTGAGATATCTAAGAACACGTTTAACATGATTATAATGTGGAATGCAAGGATCATGCTTGTAGAGACAAGCTTGTTGAACAGCAAAAGAAATTTCTGGACGAGTGAGAGTGAGATATTGAAGAGCACCGGTTATACTGCGATAGAGAGTGGCATCGGGAAAAACATCACCTAAGGAGGAAAGTTTGGTAGTTGTATCTATAGGGTTTTAGACGGTTGATAGTCAAGCATGCCTGATTTAGTTAGAAGATCAAGGGTTGAGATAGAAAAATACCATGGGTATCACGAGTGACAACAATTCCTAAGAAGTGATGAAATATACCAAGATTAGTCATGGAAAATTCAGAGTGAAGTAAGGAAATGATGTGATCGATAAAATGCTGAGTGGAGGCTATTAAGACAATGTCATCTACATATAAGAGTAAATAGGCTATGTGAGAGGTAGTATGATAGACAAAAGGAGAAGAATACGAGGGAGATTGTTGAAAACCGATAGTGAGAATAAAGGTAGAGAATCGTTGAAACCATTCACGAGGAGCTTGTTTTAGACTATATAGTGATTTTTTGAGAAGACATACGTGATTGGGATTAGTTGTATCTTCAAAACCAAAAGATTGCTGACAGTAAACAGTTTCATTTAGAGATCCATGAAGAAAAGCATTTTTAACGTCAAGTTGATGACTGGGCCAAGACGAAGAAACTGCAAGACTAAGAACTGTTCGAATTGTACTTGGTTTCACAATGGGAGAGAAAATTTCATCGTAATCAAGACCATGTTGCTGAGAAAAACCATGACAGACCCAACAAGCTTTATAATGAGAGTGAGTACCATCAGTGTGAATTTTTTGACCAAAAACCCATTTTCCAGAAACTACATTTGCACCAGGATGACGAGGAACGAGTTGCCAAGTATTATTATCGATGAGATCTTGGAATTCTTCACGCATAGAAGAAGTCCAATGAGGATAGAGAAGAGCTGATTTGTAAGTTTTAGGGATGGGAGAGATAGATGGAGTAACATTGAGATTAAGTTTCTGAGTGGGTAAGCGAAATCCTGATTTTGCACGAGTACACATAACATGATCATTGGTAGGTTTAGAAGTAGGGACGGCATGGGCTGGAGGATTGAGTGAAGGGGAGGAAGAGGCAGAGCCCGACGCAGCAGATGCCTCAGGCAAAGGGGAGCAAGGCTCGGGTTGTGCCGCAGAGAAATCTGTCACAACAGAGTTTTCAGCCATTTCGGCTGCCGCGGCAGAGCGCACTGCCATGGGGCTAGTATTATCCGATACTACCACAACAAGAAAAGGAGGGTGAATTTCTGCCGCGATAGGGGTAGGATTTTCGGTAGGGTTGTGGGTTGGTTGGGCTGAGGTAGGAATGACGTGGAGAGGGTGTAGGACAGGACTTCGGGTAGGGGCGGTGATGTATAGGACTCGGGTTTGGGAGATGGTGTGTGTTACGAAAAAGGAAACATGTGTTCTACGAATGTGACGTGATGAGATATGTAAATACGACCGGATAGTAAGTCTAGACAACTAAAGCCCTTATGTTCGTCAGAGTATCCGAGGAAAACACAAGAGATATACCAGGGTGCTAATTTGGTAGGAAATGTGGCATACATGTTTGGAAAACAAAGGCAACAAAAAACACGTAGCTCGGAATAATCGGGATGACGGCAAAAAACGAAAAAATAGGGAGTAGTGTGTGGGTTTGATTTAGTTGGCCTTATGTTGAGTAAATATGTGGCGGTGCATAAGGTCTCGGCCCAAAATTTCGGAGGCATGGATGAATGAATTAAGGGAGTAAGAATTATATCATTGATTGTGCGGCGAGCTTGTTCGTCCTTGCCGTTTTGAAGGGAGGCCTAGGGGCAGGAAAATCACAGGAGAATGTCATGGCTAAGGAAAAAGTTCCGATTTCGGATATTGTCAAATTCACGACCCTTGTCGCATTGGATAAATCTTATGGGTAGAAAGAAGTGGATAGACACATATCATTGAAAGTTTATAAATATCATGTGTACGTTGCGCATTAGGAAAGTCCATATAAAGTGAGTAAAATCATCTAGAATAACAAGATAGTATTTAAAAGCAGAGATACTTGCATTGGGAGATGTTCATAAATCACAATGTAATAATTGAAACGGGAAGGTACTAGAAGAATGAGAGGAACTAAAAGGAAGACGAACATATTTAACATATTTGTCTAATTGACATGACTCACAAACCAAGGGATCATGAGAATCTTTATTACATGAAATTGAAAATTCACTAAGAAGATGCGATAATGTGGGGCTTGAGGATGTCCTAATCTTTGATGCCATAGATCCACCGAAGAAACCATGGATGAGGGATGGACGGTGGTGGGAGCGCCGTTGATGGAATATAGATCTCCGGAACTATTGGAGCATGCGATCTCCGCCTTGGTCAGGTAATCCTTGACAGACAAGCCAAAAGAGTCAAATTAGACGGAAACAAGGTTATCGCGAGTAAAATGACGGACAAAAATTAAGTTTTTGATGAGAGCAGGTGCGGCAAAAACATCTCGAAGGTGGAGGGATTTAGAAGTGGAAGAAATATGGGTTTGACCAACACGGTGAATAGGAATCAAAGAACCATCTCCAAGAGTAATAGTTGAAAAGGGCGAAGAAGTGCACGATGAAAGCATATTACGTGAAGAAGACATGTCACTAGGAGCACCAGAATCAAAAATCTAATCCATACCTGAGTTTACTTGAGCAGCAAAGTTGTTCATGGCCTAGAGGAAAGTAGCTTGGTCCCAACTTGGCATTGTTGTAGGAGACGGAGTTGATGAAGATGGTAGTGCTGGCGTGATCGGTGGTGGCGACAACTGGTACATCGGATAGTGGCCGCCTGCAGAGGTACTGTAGTTTGTTGGTGACTGGGCACCGTAGGAGTAGTATGATAGTGCAGAAACATAGGCTTGTGACGGCGGACGAGATCCGAGCAGTCCAGGAGAGCCGGTGTGAGGGCGTATGCTTGACATCCAGGAGCCGGAGTAGGCCGGTGGAGCGCCAATCGGAGAGGGGGCAGCCTAGGGCATGGACCAGGCATGCATGAGTACTGTCCATGGGTTATGTGGAGGGCACCAGATGGGCGACGCTGGAGGTGCAGGAGCCAGAGGTGGGGTGCCAATTGGAGGAGCCGGGGCCGACGGTGTTGATGAAGATCATGGAGGTCGGTAGATCGGCCTGGTGCTGCGGTAGTTAGGACTAGGGCACCAGCTGAGAGGCGGTTGTGCCGATGTCGGAGGAGGTGGCGCAGTTGGGGCAGGTACGGGCGGTCGTGGGTTGTCCGCAAAAACTTGGGGGCAAGACTCCTTGTTGGTGATGGCGCGATTAGCCCATTGCAGCATAGAGCAAACCTCAGCGAAGGAGGGTCGTGGCCGCATCATGGGGATGAAGGAGGATTGGTTCTCAAAACATTCGCTAAGCCCGACGAGGAGGACATTGATGAGTTGACGATCGTCGATGTGGTCGCCGAGTTCGCGGAGCTCGTCGGCGAGAGACTTGAGTCGCTGGTAGTAGAACCTCACTTAAGAGTCGCCTTGAATGGTGTTGCGGAGCTCGGTGTGGAGGGTGTTGACGCGAGCATCAACATTATCCTAAAAGAGTTGACGAAGGGTCTCCCAGAGCAGCGCGGTGTTGGAGGTGTCGCGCAAGACGGGATTGAAGATCTCGGTGGACACCCGTTGGTAGATCCTTTGGATGATGGCGAGGTCGTCCTTTACCCAGTGAGGATCCGAGGGCTGGGGAACAGAGTCGGTGTCGACGTGGCCGAGGAGATTGCATCGGCCTAGATGAACTTGAAGAGATGACGCCAATGGTAGTAGTTGTGTTTTGGTAGATCTAAGGTGATTGGAATAAACGGGCTAACATCGGAGATAGTATCGGCATAGTGGATGGTGGTGGAGATTGTTGGGGAAAGAGAAAGAGTAGAGGATGGAGAGGCCGCGGTGGAGGCAGAGGTGGCCACGGCAAAAGCTTGTTTGGAGGCGGCAAGGCCAGCGCGCCGCTCGAAGTAGCCGGGCTGGATGGTTGGGCCATGCCCTAGGATCAAACTAATCTGATACCATGTACACATATAATTGTCTCATAACGATTGATTTTGTTGATTTTGTTTGTGAGATTACAAAGAGAAGCTTGTGGGATTGTGTCTTCGCCGGACGTGTGCTCCGGCTTTGTGTGGTGTTGATCTTGCAGCAGATCTGGTCCCTGGTGGCCTTGCGGTGCGAATAGCTGCTGGTTTGTGATCGATGGTGGAGGACCCAGACGCTTAATAGGCGGGGTGGAGCTGGCCCCAGATCCGGTGTTGAAGATGCTCGGAGATTCGGCCGATGTTCCTTAGCATCAGGCTGGATCCAGTCTTACGGGGCGGGTGGTTACCGTGGCTCATTGACGCCTTATGATTAGGGGTTTATTCACTGCCAAAGTGCGGACCGGCTGTTGGTGATCTTCTTCTCTGTGACGACCAGGGATTTGAGTACTTAGTAGTTGTGGTGCGGACGGTTTGCAGCTATTCAACCGTTTGTTTTCTCCTTGTTTTCTGCTACTTGTATTCGTACCGTTTTTGTATTGCTACATTTATAAATATAAGTAATGTATACCCACATGCGTACATATTAAAAAAAGTGTACATAAAGGAAAACGTGAGATAAACTAATATGGTTTGACTTATTGAATTTTTGTTGAAACACGAGGCAAACGCTAAGAAGTTTTCTTTGGATAGAAAGAAAGAGAATAAAAAAAATCCTTTTTCGAAATGAAGATGTTGTTCATCAAATATTTATTTAGGGTTGACCGACCTTCCCGGACCTAGTAGATCAGATGAGGTGGGCTGAATTGGAGATCACAAATACTCAAAATTCCCTGCATTTTCAATAAATTAAGAAGAAAATTGTTGCACGTATACTCCAATAAAGTGATATTGCTGCCAATAGAACTCTAGTATGAAAGCTATACAAATCCTTCCAAAAAAAAGCAACATAAATCACTAGTACAGATCGTGTCTATTAAGGATTTGTGTCGCATACGTAACGTCATTTCCATGTGTGATGCGGAAGATCGCTGACACCCAAAATTTTAATCATCTGTCTACGGCCAGGCAGACTACTTGGCGGATAAGTCGCACACACAATGTTTTATTTGACCGTAACAAATACATCCCACACGATCGAGATTCGTAAAATCGTTTGCTTAGAGGCAAAATTACAAGCCAGCTGTGTGCCTTCTATTTGTGACTTTTTTAATGTTTCAACTATGTCTTTTTATGTGCCCCTTCTCAAATGTAAGTCATAAATCATTATGTGTGTTTTTTCTCGAATTCATTAAGACAACATGCCTAGCCTCTTCTCCTTCCTAGACAATGCAGCTTACCAGGAGTGCACCGCCGCACCCTCTTAGCACACACCATCTCTATAGTTGACACAGTTCAATATGACTCGTAGCAAGCCTTTCTTGCGTCTGACCGTGCCCATTGGCGCAGCGCTACCGCGTTGAGAAGGCCTATCGCCGGTAGTGAAAGAGGAGCAAGCATCTCCGCTTGGCGGGGAGGAGCACCCTGTCCCACCATCAGACCATGATGGAGGCTTTTTTCCCTCGCACTCGGCCGGCTGGTCCTTCTTGGACAACCACTCTACAAAATCAATTTGGAGGCCATATATATCTATGTAATGTTGTAACATCCGAATGTTTTCCAAATTTTGGAATGTTAGAATTTATAAATAAGTTGATGAATTTATGAAGAATTTAAAACATTTTGTGGACTTGTTTAAACTTCTCACAAACCTTGATTCAAAAAAATTAATAGTGGATAAACACAAATATTCAAATTATAAATCTTGGTTTGAAAGATTTTAAACAAATCCAACTTGGATAATTTATCATTTTGCATTTGAATATTTGACCAAACTACGTTTAAAATTTAAGAGAGGGAATACTATGACTTTACCAATATTAATAAACATGTCGGAAAAATATTCCATTTTGGATTTATTGGGTTTGTTGCGTTTTGGATTTTAAACATATTTAAGTCCATTTCCAAATAAGGAATAAAATAAGGAGAAGAGAATAATATGATATTCTAAATAAAATGAAGTTGGATATGATTGAAACATATGTCATGTGCATCTTTGGAATTATATAATTTTAATGAGAGTTTATAAAAAACCTAGAACTAATTTAGAGAATTTATAATGCCCATAAAGGATTTATCAAAAGAAGAATATATTTAATACTTTGGACAGAAAATATAGTTCCTAAAAGTCCTAATTAAGTATTTTGTTCTACTGGAATTGTTTTAATATAGATTAGATACTATATGAAAATTCCATACCTAAAATAAAAAATAGAAAAAAGGAAAAGGATGAAAAAAATAGAGCCAGACCGAACCAGCAAAAACAAAGGCCCGGTTCAGCCCAACTCTCGTCATAATATTTTCTCTCTCTCTAAGCCCATTCATTTCTTTTTGTTGGGCCGCTCCTGCCTAGCCCAAGTAACTATGGACCATAACCAGTCGTCTTCCTCCTTGTGAACAGGTTCATCGACAAACTGTAACTGAAGTACAGCCAGGAACGTAACTTTCTCCTCATGATTCCGTCAATTTTAAACATCTAAACGCTCCACATTAAACACGAAACTTACTACCTATTAATCCACGGTTTCATTCGGGCATTACAACCCCACTCCCACACATCTTAATTCGTCATCGAGTGGGTTGTAAGAACAAGTTTAATAATAGAGCCAAGTCGTGCATATAAGAAATTGCCACTTCATATGTAACTAATTTATAGTTAACTTGTACGGTAGTTAATTATAATTGTGTACTCTTTATTAATATATGTCCCATCTTCTACTCTCACAAAGCTCGTAAGAGCACGTGCTATAATTGCCTCTTGCATGAGAGCCCACTCTAACTTCGTTTTCTTATCTCTCTCCTCCACGTACTATTTTATTAATATATGTCACACCTTTCACTCTCATAAAGCTCGTAGGAGCACGTGCTATAATTGCCTTTTGCATTAGAGCCCACTCTAACTTCGTTTTCTTATCGCTCTTCTCCACGTAGGCAAAAGTGCCATGTAAGCATGCTCTAAGACCACTATTGTACTTGCTCTAATGGCCATTATCGATTCGCACATATCCACTTTGAATTCCCATTCATCTTACTGCTAGTCATATAAGAGCAAGGACAATAGTATAGCCAGTTGCTGGCTATAAGCCAAATGACATGTCATCTATAGTTAACTTAGAGCTAGCATGTACAATAGTGAGCTATAAAAATATACTATTTTAGCACCACATGGTCCACCTTTTATTCCCTCAAAGTGCCTAGACGCACGTGCTAGAGCTGATTCTTGCATGAGAACCCACTCTTCATCTCTCTCCTCTTCTCTCTCTTCCAACTAGACAATGAAATATTATTTTAATTTCTATAGCCAGCTAATTAGGAATTATTGTACTTGCTCTAAGAGGAGACCCCGGACCGGATCATCCCCTCGACAAGCCGCATCCATCCACCACTCCACGCCCTTGGGCTTCCCGTGTGGAGGACGAATTTCGACTCGGAGTTCACACGACCGCAGCGACGTCTTTATCAATTTCTCCGGGTATACAAGGACCTATGCCCTTATTTTTCTTTCAGTAATTTTCCCTCACAGGTGCGCATATCCCTGAATTTTTCTTTCAGTAATTTTCCCTCACCGTGCGACACTTTGTTCTTCGTCTGACACCTCCACGTCGAGGACATCGTCTCCACCCGAGCCTGACAGAGCGGTCAGCATGTTTTAGCGACAAAACTCTCTCCCAATCGTGAGCATCCTCGCTTCGTTTTTTTTTCTTCTATCTTTCCTCCGGACCATCGGATCCTGATCTAACGCATCACATTATGTCGCTTAGATGAAGGGGTACAAGCCACTTAGAATCCGCCACTTGTCAATTATCTTCCGTTTTCGTTATTTTTTGGCAGAATCTATGTAAGCATTTAAAAATTAATATATCTTGATCTGTTTGGCCAAAATTTACAATTTTTATATCCCTGAAATGCTTAGAACGTGTAGAACACAACTCCATCATCATTTTCCAAGTTTAGTATAGTTTATATTATTAAAATCACAAATGGTCAATATGAGTAATTCAACTATATCTTTAGTTCTACAATTCTTTTCAAATAGAATTCTTCTGTAAAGTTAAACCTTATGGTCATATATATCCATCGGTACCCACGGACCAATTTTGGAACCATGCCCAAGACCATGTGCAACATATCTTAGATTTTAAGCCTAGTTCTCACATAATAATTAACTGGAAAACACCCATGTTTGATTAGGGTTTATCCTCAATATGATTATAATTGTTACTGAATACTAAATACAACTATTTGGTTCATTTGGTGTTTTATGTATATTTTCTATATTTCATTTTACTTGGATCTTTCGTTTGTAGATTGTATGTATGTTTATATGTGTGCTTGCTTTTCTTTAATAATGTATTGTTCAGAGTGTTGCGGGGAATATTATCAAGAAGTAGATCCTTGTTGCTATAATTATGAAAGCAAGTTATACCATTCTTCCTTCACATCACCTATTTTTCAACAATCTTGTTTTGTTTAATAATGGTAGTATGCATGTGTAGATGGCTGTGATATTTTCGTACAATGGTATTTTGCAACCTTGGCTTTGCAAACTTGTAGCTACGACCCTGACCCTGAGTAGTTACAAACTTAGGTCCCCCCCACATAAATAATCCCTTGACAACATAGGTAAAATTATGATTTGCTATTGTGTGCTATCAGTTGTTGTGATAAAAGAGATTTAATTGGAGGGTTCAAAGAAAAATAATTTTCTAAGTATATGAGCTCAAGTTAAGAGCATAAGTTTTATAGAATGTTTACAAAGAAAAAGAAAAATGTTTTGATCTGGGCGGAGCAATATGTCGCAGACGTCTACAAGAGTGGCATTCCAACAAGGGCTCTACTGCAGGTGCTCAGTTTTTTGGACACCGCCACCCATTAACAAAGAGATGTTCCATGTTCCTGTTCAAGAAGCTTCTAGTGCAGCCACAATCTATATGGGATCTGACTTAGTCATGTACGTAGAGGGAAAGTTTTCCTAGGTACCTCTAGGTGCCTTGGAGCAGGTGGGCTAGTTAGGTAAATGGGCCACTATGGAAAGTCTTCGTCATGATCTCGTCTCAGCCCTACACCAATTGAAGAGTTTTAGTGGAAGGGCTTGATTGTGAATTATGGGAATAGTGTGCAACCTCTACAGAGTGCATGATCTAATTGATTAATCGTGCTCCCGGATATGAGTAATTTGAGCGAATGAAGGCTGAAGCCTCTGATGGATCTCCTCTTCTTTTTGTTTTCAAAATAAAAATGTTTTCATATCCTATGTTCGCGGAATCGTTTGGCGAAAGAATCGACGACATCCGAGGCTCGAGGAGGGAATGGGCATGCCACACGCGGCCTGGGGGTGGCCGCGGTTACCCTTCCAATTGGCAGCTTGTTGGGCTCCTAGTCTCCCTCTTCATCCCACAGCGTTTGTCTCGAAATTTCTGAACCGTTCTCTTTGACCTTGCCCTTTTTTGAGTCCCGAAGCTCCAGGAAAGTCCAAAACGCTAAAAAGACGTTTTCTGGCAAACAGAGTTAGAACCAAAAGAGGGGTGATTGTTTAGAAAATCCACAAAATCATTATAAAACATGAACATAGAATCATATAAGTTGCAAATATATTGAAATATCAAGTAATAAAGTGCAAAGTTCATGTATGCATTTTACATGCATCAATTAGGCATTAAGATCTATAGAGATAGATCAAAGGATCGGCTGGCTCTTGGTCAAAGCACCTACATAGAAAAGATTCTGAAACGGTTCAGAATAGATATGTCAAAGAAAGGTTCTTTGCCAATTATAAAAGGTGATAAACTAGGTGTGACTCATTGCCTAGTAATGAAATATGCCTCAGCCATTGGCTCCATCATGTATGCCATGTTGAGTACCAGAGCAGATGTAGACTTGGATCTTAGCTTGAAGAGCCGTTTTCAGAACAACCGAGGGTCAGTTCATTGGAATGTAGTAAAAAATATCCTCAAGTACTTCAGAAGAACTAAGGATATGCTTTTAGTTTCTCGAGGATGTGAAGAAAACATGTCGTAATAGGTTATGTGGATGCAAGATTCTCCACTTATCCAGATGACAGGAAATCTCAAACAGGGTATGTGTTCATGGTTAATGGAGGTGTGGTGAGCTGGAGGAGCGGGAAGCAAGGCTCCTTGGCTCAATCTACAATGGACTCGGAATACATGGTTGCCGCAGATGCAACTAATTAAGCTCTATGGATAAGAAAGTTCATCATTGAACTTGGAGTGTTCCCAAGCATGCAAGACCATGTATGCGTCTATTGCGACAATACGGGGGCCATTGCGAATGCGAAGGACCAGAGGTTCCACTCCATGGCCAAACACATTGATAGACGTTATCATGTAGGGATTTATATTTCCATACCCTCGGCTTGTTAGTTGTACTCAGTTTCCTTAGTCACTTAATTTTTCCTCACTTTTCCCCTCCCTCTATTATGAAACCCTCACACGTGCTCGGACGGAGGAATGCCATCAGGTCAAAGGCTTGACTGTTACATGCTGACCAGTGGGACCGCGTTTGGGAAGGTCGTGCATTTAGTGTTATGTTACGTGGCCTCGACCGTTACATGTTGACGGGTGGGGCCATGTTGGGACGGGTCTCGCATACGTGGTGAAGGGTAGCGCCACGTTGGGATGGGTCTTGCATACGTGGTGAAGGGTGGGGCCACATGGAGACTCGTCGGATCGGCCATTCTCGCTCACCCAAAGCATTCGCTTCCCCAAGCCAGGAACAACTCCCACACCGCCCCTCCGCTCCCTCGCCGTCGTGCCCTCCTACCTTATGTCATCCTCGGCCACCGAGCTGCCCCCTCCCCCAAGCAGTGGAGCCCACTCCACCTCTAGCTCCGCTCCTGCCCCCTCAAGATCTACCCCTTTCGTGGAATAATATGCAACGTCGGCTAGTGTACTGGTCCTCCCCGTCGAGCGCGGAGAAGATTGGGTGGAATCGGAGGGATCTAACACATGGATTCCATCTGGGTAAGCATCATTTCCCTTTGTGGATTGATTATAGGCGGTAATTGAGCGTGAATCGCTGGTGCTCAACTAACTGCCTTGCTTTTTGAATAGGATTGATCTAGCGCTGGTATTTCGGCTGGCGGTTAAACTGGATACTAGCGTAATTCATGGTTGTGAACAGTATCTCACTGGATTTTTCTTCCCAGCGGTGGTTGCAAACTCCATAACTCTTAGAGATTTGAAATATAAAATCTTTTCTAAATTCCCCAAGAGCAATGGCAATTCAGTTGATTTGCAATATTTGAACATTAGCGAGGAAAGATTGCTCCGACTAACTAGCGAAGCTGATCTGGTAATGCTTTTCTCTTTGAATGTTGCCGAACGTATTGGTCGAATTCGTCTCATGTGCAACCTAAAGTTGAACACATGGGAAAGAGGGTTAAAGCATCATCTGGTGGTCAGGCATCATTAGGTGGTCGGGCATCATGTGTCTCTGTTGTCTCTGCTAATAGTGTGCGACCACGCGCTCCTTGTAGGTCCACAGCAGTACCATCTGTTTGCACTGCGAGTGTAAGCCAAATCGCTCGTGCGGCCGATGTGGAGGATGAAGCAGAGCCTGACGGGGGAGCGCCTCCACTAGATGATGAGGATGAGTTGATATTTCCTGAACTGGTAGATAGATTCCGTAAACATGCACTAGAGGATCAATACACAGAGGAAATGGCCCACTGTGCTAGATTTGATGACACTGGTGATGAAGAGAACGAGGAGAACAATGATAGTCTCGTTTTAGCCGAGTATGACGGTGAGGACTTGCTAGTAACTGAGTGGGACAGGAACGATCCTAAGATTTCAGAAGGCACCATATTGAAACGATGCGGGACTATCGTAATGCCCTTATTACATATTGCATCCACACCAATAATGATTATGATGTTATTAAGAGTGAGCCAGCAAGGTTCACAGTGAAGTTCCCATACAAGAGGTGTAGGTGGAGGATGCATGCATCCACTATGCTCAGGAGCAGTTTGGTTCAGGTATTACAACCAGTTGTGTATTTTAGATTATTGTGTAGAGTTTGTTAACTGCACCTGACATTTTCATTATGTTTCAGATAAAAAGTAACTGGTCCGAACATTCTTTTCCACCTCAATGGGGACAGCCAAAGGACAAAATAAAACTAGCAAAGACTAGGTGGTTGGTAGATGCAATCATGGATTGGATGAGAGCGAACCCATCACTTGGTGCAATAGTGCTAATAAAACAAGTTTCTCAAAAGTTTAATATTACAGTACCTTACACGATGATGTTCTATGCAAAGGAAATGGCTCTTGATAGTGTAATGAAAGTTTTTAGTTGCTTTATAGCTTCAAAGCTAAAGTGGATATGGCTAGTCCAGGTAGTGTTATACAGATAGACATGCATAAAGTTTAGTACAAAATAAGAGGGAAGACAATGGAAAGGAGTGCTTTGGAAGTGCTTTGGAAGTGCTTTTGTTTGTTTCAAAGCTTGCTAGCAAGGGTTTCTGGATCTTTGCAGGCCTTATTTGGCCATGGATGCAACATCTCTTCATGGCAGATTTAAAGGACAGCTAGTAGCTGCTACTGCAGTTGATGGCCACAATTGGATGTTCCATGTTGCTTTTGGAGATTGAGTCAGAGGAAAGTTGGACTTGGTTTCTGGAGAATTTGTGCGACCTTATAGGTCATCCACCAGGACTTACTATCCACACAGACGCTTGCAAAGGTTTGGAGAAAGCTGTAGAAGCAGTATTCCCCGGAGTGGAGCATAGGAAATGTATGCGACACCTAGTGCAGAATTTTATAAAGAAATTCAAGGGAAATTTTATACTGACAACCTATGGCCAGATTCATACACATGTAGTTTGAAGAAGCATCTGTATCATTTGGAAGTGCTGTATAAACAAAAACCTGCGGTGAAGGAGTACTTGGATGCACATCATGGAATGGTGTGGTCAAGAAGCCGATTCAATGAAATTTGCAAGGTAGACTATGTAACAAGTAACCTTGTAGAGAGTTTCAATGCAAAGGTCAAGTCATTGAAAGGGCTTATGTTGTGGCAAATATTTGATAAGATTAGGTAGGTGATCATGATAAAGATCAATTTGTGTCAAAGAATTGCATCAACGGTATATGTTGGCCATCTCATCCTCCCATCTTTGATTAAGGATTTGCATGCCAGGGAAAAACAATTGAAGATGAAATGCATTAGAAGAGGAATGGAGGCTGAGGTAACATACACTAACAGTAAAGATAGGAAATGGAGGTTTCCAGTGAGTTTGGTTGATAGGACATGCCATTGCAGGCAATGGCAGCTCCGTGGGAAACCCTGCATACATGCATTGTTTTTCGTGGGTGTTCTAGGAGGTGAAGAGGGTGAAGTTGATCAGTATGTATCATAGTATTTCTCCGTTGCCAAATTTAGGGCAGCATATGCTCATAATGTTCCAGCCTTGTTGGGAAAAGACCAACGGATGGAAGTGGATTCAGGCTCCAAGCTATACCCTCCAGTTTTTACTAGACCAGTAGGTAGGCCAGGGAAGAATAGGATGAGACCTAGTGCAGAGGGTGGTGCACCACCTCGACGATGTAAGTGCAAATGTTGTGGGATCCTAGGGCACATTGCTAGGCTTTGTAATAATTAAGTGGACAGATACATTGCAAATGTATCTATAATTTTTGATGTTCCATGCTTGGTTTTATCCACTTTCTTGTGTTTTGTCCACACTTCGGAGTACTTTTCATATGATTTCTTGGACTAACCTATTAACAAGAATCACAGTGCTAGCTGCCTGTTTTCTGCTATTTTTGGTTCCAGGAAAGTCAGAAAATGAATGTTCTCGGAATTGGACGGGACAAAAGCCAAAGTGCCTATTTTTCCGGAAGTCGTCAAGTGCCAGAATACGAGACAGAGAAGGGCCAGAGGCCGGCCACACCACCTGGCCACGCGACCAGGCCTGGCCCGTGCTAGGGGGTGGTTTAGCCGACCCCAGCACCCCCTCGTCCTCTCCTTTCGCCTATAAGATGCCCTCGGGACGAAAACCCTAATTACCCGATCAAAAATCCACGAAAGAGTCTGTAGCCGCTGTCATCTCCATCCCTAGATCGGGAGGGATCTGAAGCTCTTCCCGGCACCCTAGCGGAGAGGGGAATTCACCCTGGAGGCCTTGTTCATCATCATGCAAGCCTCCGGTGTGATGCGTGAGTAGTTCATCCTTGGACTACGGATCCATGTAGTAGCTAGATGGCTGGTTCTCTTCCTTTGTGCTTTCATGTCTAGATCTTGTGAGCTCCGTTCATGATCAAGATCATCTATTTGTAATTCTGCATGTTGTGTTTGCAGGGATCCGATGGATATTGAGATGCTATTTCAGATTGATTATTGATTCTATCATGTCTTTGTTATTTGTGATCTTGCATGCTTTCCGTTGTTAGTAGCTATCTTGGCCAAGTAGATGCTAGCAACTCCAAGAGTTAGTATTTATGCTCGGTAGTGGGTTCATGCCTCTGGTAATCTGAGGAAGTGACAGAAATCTCTAAGGTACTAGATGTGCTATTTCTACTAGGGAGAAAACAACAATCCTTTGTTCATAGAACAATCGTATTGTTTACATTACACGCAATTCATAAAGCAATAATTTGTTGCTTGCAACTTAATACTGGAGGGGGTTCGGATGATAACCTGAAGGTGGATTATTAGTCATAGATGCAGTTGGATGGCGGTCTATGTATAATGTTGTAATGCCCAATCAAGTTCCAAAGGAGTCAAGATGATTAGTATATGCATGTATTGCTTTCTCGATGTTTGTCAATTGCCCCGCTGTAATTTGTTCACCCAACATGTTATCTATCTTAAGGAGAGTCACCTCTAGTGAACTAAGGATCCCGGTCCTTTTCTTTTACATACAATCTACAAACTGTTTACTTCTTTGTGTTTACTTTATGCAAACTATTACTTACTTCCATTCAATACATTTAATCCTTTGTTTTCAGCGAAACATGGTGAGATTGACAACCTCATCGCAAGTTGGGGACAAAGTTCTGTGGTTGTGTTATGCAGGTCTCCACGTTGCTACTAGCACCGGTAGTGCGCCCTGCCAAGGCTCAGCTAGCAACACCTTTGAGGTGTTTCCTTGCTCCTACTGGTTAGATAACTGAGGGAAACTTGCTGCTGTGCTCATCATACCTTCCTCTTGGGGTTCCCCAACGAGCTCTACATCAATACTGAGCCATCAAGCACTTTTCTGGCGCCGTTGCCGGGGAGTCAAGGACATCTTCACAAGGGGAGTCCCTCATAACCAATCTCTTTACTTTGTTATTTTTGTTTTGCTTAGTTTCTTTTTGTTTTGTTTGCTTGTTTTGTCATCAAAAACACAAAAAAAAAAGTTTTACTAGTTTGCTTTCTTTATTGAAAACACAAAAAAATTAGTTCCTATCTTAAGTTGCTATTATGTCTAGCCTTGCTCCAGTCACCATGTCACCCGAGGAAATGATTTTCACTTTTAAACAAGGAATTGAGGAAAGCTTCAAGGAAGCTTGGTCTAGAATCTCTGATCTACATGAAAAAACTGAGCCTAAAATGACTCAAAGCTTGTTCCTTAGCAGTTTTTACCTTGGAATTGCTCTTTGCTATAGATATGCTTTAGATGCTGTTGTGGGAGGAGATTTTCTCCAATGTAATGAGGATGATGCTATTAATGCTATAAAGAAATTGATCCTCACTTACAACTTGCCTAGCCAAACTGATATTTCTTTCGCAAGAATATTTGCTAGATTGAACACTCTTGAGACTAGCACTGCTAGCTTAAAAGATTGCTATAATACGCTTAGGGAGCATCACAATTATGTTCCCATAAATTTGGAACCATCAAAGTGGCTCCCTACAGTAAAGATTGAGATAAACACTTAAACTTTTCAAGCCCGCTGTGATATCATGTCTGAATTTTGTCTTATGCCCAAAGATATGTATGAATCTCTGAATGTTTGGGGGCTTACTGAAGGAGGAAAAGAAATATCTCTTGCTAATAATGCTACCATTTTACCTATTGGAATAGCTGAAGGAGTTTTTACAAAGATCCTTGGGAAAATGATTTCTACTGATTATCTTGTCATTGAATGTGCAGGAAAAGGAAAAATTACACTTGGAAGGTCCCTATTAGAACTTCTTGGAGCAATAATAGATGTGGGAAAGGGGACCATGCACCTTTATTATCCACCAAACAATCATATTTTCCCCAAGGTTAACAATAAAAGTAAGAGAGGTAAGGGCAAGAAATTTGGTTTTAATGCTTCTTCATTTGAGAATACTTGATTCTTTTTCTTGCTTCTTATGCCTAACTTAAAAGCATTAAAGAAAAGTACTTATTGGGAGATAACCCAAAAGTTTTAGATGAGTCTTGGAAGTTATTACCTCTGTAATAACCTCTCCTTATCCTTTTTATTTTCTTTTTGTGCCAAGAGTAACCTCTAATGAGAGAGAAGTAATGACTGGGAAAGTGATGTCCCGAAACAGATTTCTGTGCTTCACCGTACGAATTCGTGTAAAATCTCCGAACGTACTTTTGAGGCGTGAAATTTTGTGCTTCTGCCCCAGGTTGTTATCTAACTTTCGTTAGTTCAACACTTTTTGATTTGAGCAACAGAAGATCTTCGAAAAAATTCGTCTTTACCTGCCGGTCTGTTTTGACAGATTTCTGCCATTTTCTGCATTTGCTTCTTGTTGGTTCCTTTTTGAGTTCTTTTGGGGAATTGAGCTTTTTGAGGGAAATGCTACAGTAGCTAGTGTTCTAATGGAAGTTTATTTGGTGTTAGAACTGAACCTTAAGACTTATTTATCTTGAGTGCACTAATGTTGCTAATAAAGATTGTGTGAAGTTTTGTATGAAGGAAAAATTTCAGGTGTATGGAAGGAATGAGTAATGAGATGAAGGATGGACTAAAGCTCAAGCTTGGGGATGCCACGCGTGTCACCCCAAGAAATATCCAAGATGTACAAGCGTCAAAGCTTGGGGATGCCCAAGGGGGCATCCCCTTCTTCATCAATAAAAATCCCAGGTTTCTTCCAAACACTTCATTTTTATTGTTTCATGCATAGTTGTGTTGTTCTTGGAGCGTCTTCTTTTTCGTTTTCGTTTTGGTTTTGTGTTTGCTTGGTTTTCTTAGTTTTCTGAATAAATTGGTTGGACCCCCTCTTTCATACATTGGTTTTCAAACAGTTTGGTTCGGATTGGAAAAAAGTAGGAAAGTTCATGCTTATGTGGTAAAAAGAGCTCGTTTTTGACTGTGGCCTATGCTCTGTCATGCCATGCTTGATATTGTTTTGGCTTTATGCTTAGTATTCTTTGTTGTAGCATGACTTGTTATAAACGATTGAGATTGCTTAATGTGCCTTGGATGAATCATGCGTTGTTTTAGCATATTAAAGCATAGTATAGTGGTATTCTCCTTTGATGCTTTATTTGGGTTGACTTGGCGCATGCTCACACCATGTTATGACTATCTCAAGTCACCATAGCTTTATGATACTTTAGTTTTCAACTTGTAGTATCACTTTATGCTTTGATCAATGATGTTTTGTCGCTCTGCATGATTATGGCCATTATTGCTCTCTTAGTTTGTCGCTCCTAGTCCTTTGCTAGCCTCCACAACCAAGTATGAGTTCCACTCACGCATTCAACTCCTTAAACCAAGTTATTCGAAAGAGTCCACCATACCTACCTACTAGCTTATGCTATTCCAAGTATATCCATGCTTTTGTTTACCTTCCGAATTAAACTTGTTATGAGAAAACTAGTGATTAAAGCTCTCACGAACTTGATGGCACACTTTATGTTTCTTGCCCTTAATAAACTTGAACCATTGTGTCGTCTATGTTGTATATGCTTGCACTTATTTGTTGGGAATTAGCAGAACCATGCTGTCATGGGGAATGCTTTCAACATTGCAATTGGTACTTTGTACCTAGTTGATATCATGATCTTTTTTATATGGATGTCGTCGGTGTGAAATGAAAGGGGAGCTTGTAAGTCCATGGAGTTATGTATATGTGTTAGAGAAACGCCTGGGCCGCTGGTCTAATCCATGCTGACATGGTGGAAACTTGCAGCGTAACCATAATGAGTTGTCTATGAAGCATTCTTCTTATAAAAAAAGAGTCCTATATTGAGAAAAAAGAGAAAAAGAAAAAATGAGATTATGAAAAGAGGAAAGAGAGAAAAAAGCACCATATTCCCATGGTAAATAAGAAGATTGCTGAGATGCTCGTTGTCTGCTTGCCTTGTCATTTTGATATGGGGATTCTTCCGTATCATCGGGCAAGGGGTACCCTGTTGGCGGTTCTCTATGATACACATGTACTTACAATGACAAGAACTTACCGGTGACTAAACTTGAGTAGCATGAGGAGCGGCCCTCGTATACAAGGGAGATGAGATTTCTAACTTATACTTCGTCAAGCATGTACACCATAGTTTGTTCACTTTAACCTTAATCACTTCAAGATGCTTATGATAGGGGCCATGAGAGCTGAAAGCTATAAGTACCATAATTTTTGGAAGCTCTTTACGCGACTTGAATCCATACTTCCTTCTATGAAGGACCTTTTTTTTGAGGTGAAACAGTAGGGAAAAATCCCCACTACAATTTTTTTATTATATATGAGTATTTTACAATGAGAAATGATCTAAGGTAGATCATAAACAGTTACAACTAACTCGATCTAAAATGAAACAATCTATTATATCCCTGGTCTAATTGCTGATTGAGCCAGGCTTTGAATTTCTCTTTGTATTTTCCTTTGATTCTGAATTGTATCCATCTCATTTCTTGGTAGAAAATTGCTTTCCATCTATCAAAAGTGGGTCTTTTGTCATTAAAAATCTTCTCATTTTTGCATATCCAGATACCCCAGGAAGTCAGGTTAATGATCTCAATTGCAAAAGGTAGATGTAACTTTTCTTTGATGTTTGAAATAGCTTCTAATCCTGTTAGATTTGCAGTTCTGTTTCTGGAAATATGGTCCCAACATTTTTTTGCAAATGGACAATCCCAGAAAAGATGATTTGCTGATTCTTCTGAGATGCAATTGGATGTAACACAATTGTAATCAGGAAGGTTGAAATTCTTTCTCATCAGTAGATTTCTTGTATTCAATTTGTCTAGTAGAAAAAGCCAGAAAAAGAACTTGTGTTTATTTTGACAAGAGGTTGCCCAAACCCAAGAAAAGTGAGGTGGTGATGGTGAGTATCCAATCATGGCTGAGTAGGCCTTTTTAACTTCAAATTTATCTGATCCCCAAATATAGTTCCAATTATCATGGGTGTCCTCCTGAGTGTCATGCCTGAATTCCTGGCATCTTTCTTCCATGACTAAAAACTCAGAGAAAGCTTGTTGAGAGAGAGGTAGGTGGAAGTTATCTTCAAGAAATTCAGCATGAAGGAAGTCATGAACACAGATGTTTGTGGACTTAGCATAGGACAGAAGGTGAGGGAATTTATTCATCAAGCACTCATCTTGCCAAAGGTCAGTCCAGAAATAAGCAGATCTGCCTGATTTCAAATTGCATTTAGCCATGCCTTTAAAGTTATCAATTAATTTGATATGTGACTTCCACCAGAAAGATCCTTCCATGCTTCTTCCAGGTAGTTTTCCTTTTTTGTAATAAGTCTCCCATATGAGATGAACCCATGGTATGTCCTGGTGGTTATAGAATTTGTCCAAATTTTTCAGAAGGAGTGCATTATTTTGTATCTGTAGGTTTAGTACCCCTAAACCCCCTTGATTTTTAGGACGGCAGATTTTGTCCCATGCTACAAGTGCTTGTCCTTTTGCTTGCACATCTTCAGTCTTCTTTCTCCACAGACAATATCTCATATATTTAATAATTTGATCCTTGATGGCTATTGGCACCTCTAAACAGCTCATAAAATATAGAGGAAGTGAGGAGAGAACAGATTTGACCAGCTGCAATTTTCCTCCATAATTCAAGAAATCGGCAATTCCGCATAATCTTCTTTCCACTCTCTGAACAATGGGAAGAAAGTGCTCCATGGATGGCTTTGTAATGCTTAGTGGAAGCCCAAGGTAAGTAAAAGGGAGGCAGCCAGTTTGACAGTTGATTGTCATAGCAAAATGCATAAGTCTATCATTACATGTGTTTATTGGCATCATGCTAGATTTCAGGTAGTTGACTTTGAGTCCAGTGGAAATTGCAAATGTTTGAAGAAGTGCTTTCAAGCATAATAATTGAGATGCATCAGCTTTAAGTATCACCAATGTGTCATCAGCATATCGAATAACAGGGAAGTCACTGTTGGGTGGTCCCACAATAGGTGGAGTTAGAAGATTCATATGCATGGCCTTGTTTAGAACTGATTGCAGGAGGTCAGCAATAAGGACAAATAGTAATGGTGAAAGTGGGTCTCCTTGCCTAACACCTCTCCTGCAGTAGAACTTTTTACCAGGCACACCATTAAGAAGAATTTCAGAAGTTCCAGATTCAAATATCATTTCAATCCACCTAATCCATTTTCTCCCAAATCCTCTAGCTTTAAGGATATTTATGATGGCAGAGTGGTCTACTGTATCAAATGCCTTCTCAAAATCAAGTTTGAGAATTAAAATTTCCTCCTTTGACTTGTGGCATTGGAATAAGTATTCAAAAGCCCAACCAATGCAATCTTGAATAGATCTGTTGTTGAGAAATCCATATTGGTTTTTATTTACCAATTTCAGAATAATAGATTGCAGTCTATTTGCAAGAAGTTTAGTAATTATTTTGAATATACAGTTCAATAAGGAGATTGGTCTAAAATCAGCCGATGAAGATGGGCAAGTGACTTTAGGTATGAGTGTAATGTAAGAAGAGTTGATGCTCTCAAGGGATACTTTCTCATTGAAGAACTCATGTATCAGTAATTTGATATCATATCCAATGATAGACTAGCAACTTTTGATAAATTCATTATTAAAACCATCAGGACCAGGTGACTTGTCATTTGGTAGATCAGTGATAACATCCTCAATTTCCTTGTCAAGAAAAGGTTTTTCAAGTGAATTCTTCATCTCATCAGTCATTCCATTTCCATAGAAGTCTGCAAGGTTATAGTGCATCTTAGTTTTGACTGATGTACCCATTCTTGCCCTGAAGTCATTCCAAAGGATATCAGCCTTGTCATAGCGATTTGTAAATTCCTGTCCAGATTCATTCTTGATCACAGATATATAGTTGTGTCTGTAACTGATGGTAGCTTTGGAATGGAAGAACTTAGTGTTTTCATCCCCAAGTTTTACCCATTTAATTTTCCCTCTTTGTTTCCAATAGGTGTTTTGGTTGTGAAGAAGAGAGATAATATGGGATTTCAGGATATCTCTGAGGTGCCATTCATTGATGGTTAATGTTCTAGATTCTTCAAGTAGGTCTAGGAGATCAATGGTGTCATTCACCTTAGCAATCTGGTCCTTTAACAAGGTAACTGTTTTGCCCAAATCTTGATGCCTCTCCTCACATTTTTCAACTTGGCACAAATTCTTTTTGCCATGTCTTGATAATTCACAGGTATATTCCAAGCATTTTGTACAATCATCTTAAAATCAGAATGATGAAGCCAGTAATTTTCAAATCTAAAGATTTGTGCCTTGGGGATTGTAGTTCCAATGGATATGACACATGGAAGATGATCAGAAGTAGGTTTGGATAGTGGAGTAACCATAGTGTATGGGTATTTGGTTCTCCAAGAACTAGATGTAAAAAACTAGTCCAATCTTTCCAGGAGTGGATCTTTTTGCATGTTACTCCCTTTAGGCCCAGGTTGCAGATAGCATCGTTGAAGAGCATAGTTTCATTAACATCTCCCCCACTTTTATTTCTATCAGTGTGACTTCCGATAAGGTTAAAATCACCTAACACTAGCCAATCCATACTATCAGGCATAGTGATGTTTGAAAACCAGTCTAAGAAATCCATCTTTCTATCATTTTGACATGGACCATAGATATTAGTAAGAGTCCAGGAATCATTTGATAATTGAGAGGTGAAGGTGACAGAAGTTGAGAAATCATTTTGAAAAGCCCTGGTACCATTAAATAATGTACTGTTCCAGATGGTAATAATTCCTCCAGATGCACCAATTGATGGTAAGAAATCAAAGCTGTCAAACTTGTTTGGACATAAATTTTTTTTAAATAATTGATATCAAAGTTTTCTCTCTTGGTTTCTTGGAGACAAATAATGTCACATTCAGATTCCATGATCTTGCTTTTTAGTGCCAACCATTTTTTTCTCAGAGTTAATTCCCCTGAGGTTCCAGTTCAGAATCTTCCAGTTTCTGTTGTTACTCATTTAAAAACCAATTGGGTGAGCATTGGGGTGACACAAAATTTGTAGTCACACAAACAAGACGGAACATATCATAGGATACTGAATTCATAAACATGTCCAACAGCAAATAGATCTGCAACAACACATAACAGACATGAAAAGTAACTGGTCCATTCACAAAAGGATAGATTTTTGTAATCATTAACCACATTATTTAGGTGCTTTCTTCTTAGACTGCTGTCCACAAGATTCAGCAGCACCTCCCTTCTTCTTGCTTGGAAGGTATTGTTCTGGACCAGTCTTCTTCGGTCCAGGCTTTCCAGGTGGCTTGATGATCAAATCATTGATCCTGCCCTTCTTCAGCAACCTTTTCTCAAGTTCTCCCTCCTTAACCTTGCAAAATGATTCAGCAAGATTCTTAACAACCTTATTACTGAGACAAGGTGGAGCAGCATTGCAAGAGAGACAATTATGATCAGAGCAATTCATATGGCTTTTAAAACCCCCATTAAGTTCCACAATTCTAGGGCTCCTTCTCACCTCAGATTCCACCAATGGTTCTTTACCCCTTCTCCTCTTTGCAGGAGCATTTTGCACCATCATGCATGATGGGGAATCATTCAGACAATGGGGAGGAATCTGTCCAACACATTCATCAGGTATAATGAAGGTGAAAGTAGTTTCTTCAGTAATTGGTTCCTTAATTATCTCCCAAAGTGGAGATGTGAGAAAATGTCTAGTACAACTGAATTTCTCAGGAGTGATGAGCATTAGAGTGATAAAATTAAACCAACTTAAAGGAATATCACATTGCAGTTTGCCTTTGTCAGGTGAGGGATTCATGTGTGGTGCAAAGAATCTGTCCCATAGTTCAAGACCTTGCTTTGAGAAAGAATTCCTAGCAGAAAGCATCATCCAACTTGAAGGTGTGCCTCATTTGGAGAGAGGAGATTAGTGTCCTCCATCATCCAGTCATCTTGCATGTTACCCTCATCATCTTGGATGGTGTCCTCTTCCTCATCTTGGTAATTCTGCAGAATGTTAAGCAGTCCTTCTCCCATGCCCACATCTAGATTAACATTAGCAATATTTTGTTCCACTTCTATATCCTCAGCTCCATGCACAGATGCCTTGTCACTGTCAGATGAAACATTTGCAACAGGATAGATCCAGTAACAGCACTGTCAGCCTCCTGAGGTGGCAAATTCTGGTTGTCAATGGGCATGTCAACTCCTTTAGCAAAAACAGGTCCTTGGACCGCATTCCAGTTGCCCCAGCCAGCATTATTATTCTGAGGGGCAGGTTCAATCCATTGATCCCATCCACCAATGTCTCCTTCAGGTGGTGGAGGAGGAGGTGGAGAAGGGGGCCCAAAAATGGGTCCCACCACAGGTATAGGGTGTTGGTTAGCACCATCATCAGGTAGTGGGTCCTCATTAGGTGCCCCCCAAGGAGATTGCAGTGCAAAATTTCCACAGAAAAGGTCCATGATTCAGTGTCCACCAGGTCCCCAATGGTGAATCTAACACTTTTAGGAACATCTAAGAGGTCAGTGACTCTGAGCTTTGCAATGATCCTGCCCTTGTGCTCAGGGTCCTTCTCCCAGAGCAGAACTTTACCAATATCAGCGAAAATAGCATTCAGGTCGTCATGATGCCAGTGATCAAGTTGAGGACCCAGTAGCATAACCCAACATTCATTGTTGAACTGAGTCCTACGCCAGTTGATTCCTTCATTATTCCTATCAAAAGAAATAGCAACATCTTGGAAGGGAATATGACCCGCAGCAATTAACCGGTCACGGTCATTGACATTTGCAAATTGAACATATGCAGAACCAAATGGGCAATCTTGAATATCACGAAATTCAACATGTGCATCATTGATAAAGAAATCTTGCAACACATCCCTGATATTACCAAAAGGGACTAGACCAGGTGGAAGGGGATGGATGTGCGCAATGGCATACTGTTCATGTGCCCTTGGTCGGTGAGGAACCACCACCCTTTTGACTTGATTCCTGCCAGCCACCTGCATAATCTCGAAGCCATGGGGAAGAAATGGTTGAGGGTCAAGTGGAATGTTGGCCATTGCGTTGGTGGTTGTCACCGGCGACAAGCAGAGCAAGGCAGTTGGGGTTTCTCCAGGCGAGGGAGTTGAGGAGACAGGGGTTTCGGCCGAATTAATTTTTTGGGCAAGAATCCTTAAGACAATCGTACACCCTGGGCCGCTATAATTGCGGCGTGACATGGGCCTTGAACCAATGTAGGTAAGATTTGTCGGGCCAGGGACAAGAAGGGAAAGTAGGGAATTTCAAAAATGGTAGTAGACCATGCAAATTAATTGTAGAAGATTTGTTGACTGC
The DNA here is from genome assembly GCA_910589775.1 of Avena eriantha. Classification (NCBI taxonomy): domain Eukaryota; kingdom Viridiplantae; phylum Streptophyta; class Magnoliopsida; order Poales; family Poaceae; genus Avena; species Avena eriantha. The sequence goes on along the minus strand of OU342740.1, from coordinate 401,885,949 downwards.
AGTTGATTTCGCCTCTTTAATACTATTACCGTTGATCACAATTTCCGCAAATGATGCACCCGGTACTACACGAGTAATGTCACCTTTATATTGACCGTTATTGCATGGGGCAGGTGACGTCGAAGAACCAATACGATCAAAAACAGAGGATTTATTTTTTCTTTTGTATGAAACAAAAGTACAATCCTTGTCCAATTCTTTGTAATATTATTTCTCTTTGAATTTCCAATTTGGGCCTCCATCACCCCAAAGTTTGATCTTCAAGATGAACGACTCATCAGAGAAAGAACCAGCATTATATATTTCAAATCCCACAGCTCTTGATGCAACCGAGAATCTAAAGGTTCTGTCTTGGAGTATTTTGACTTGAAATTGTGATGCATGACCCCCAAAACAAGCTTGAAGAACAATGCCAATAGTATGAATATCAATCTTAAAATTTGCACGACCAAATGAACCAACAAGGAAGAAAGGTCTTCTGTGAAATCCTCCTGAGAAATTGATGTGGTGTCCAAATTTTTTGAACATATTATCCTCAAACTTCAGCCCTTCAGAAAAATCCACAGAAATGCCGTTGTGTTTGGTTGATGAAGTGGGCACATCGAAGATTTGATCACCCACCACCACTCTTTTGATGACAAGATCCAAGATAATACCAGAGGAAAATTTCTCATTTTGAAGAAGGAATCTAGCATCAATAACCACCTTGTCACGATTTAGTAACACAACCCGCTTAGCAAGAGTATACAGGACCAAAAAATCAGGAGCATTGTCCAAAATATCAGAAGGCAAGGTAGAGCTAGTAACATGCCACATAAGTTTCAAATCATCACTCTTGCACTCATGAACATGAGAAGTCCCATGAAAAACAGATGTTGGTGGCAAAATATCATTGATCCTTGCAAGGTGAGAGGGGAACCTCACCACAGAACCAATCATGAGAACCTCCCCATTTTCCAAACTTCTACCTTCCAGTGGTGAACCATTGGCATTGAGAATGACCAGCCAGCGATTTTACGAGAGAATAAGTGATCCAACGAGGAACTTACCATCGGTGGAGCTTCCAGAATAGGTGATTTTCCAGCCACCACCAGATGAATCCAGTGAATGAGAGCCCATGAGTATGCGTGCGACGACGCCGGAGTGGCACTGGCGAGTGCCGGTGGGATGGGCCTCAGAGAGGCATGCCTCGAAAATCGTGTGGTTCAGAGAGCCAAGGTCAGAGGTAGGTTATGAAGGACCTTTCTTCCACCATTATATTGAGTCTCCACCTTCTACCTTTATGCACCTACTTTGAGAGCATAGTGGCCATTCTTAGTTCTATGTGCATTGTCCCAAGACTAGTTGATTGATGCATAACTTGATATTGCTTGTTTTAATCTATTTGTATCTGAAATGGATCGTATGGGCACCTAAAGGGGGGGTGAATAGGTGCTACACCAAATTTTAATACTTTTTCAATTTTAGGCTTAGCACAAAGGGTAAATTCTCTAGATATACTATTAGGTGGAATTTCCGTATATGCAAACCTATCTACTTGCGAGTAAAGAGAGAGTGGAAGAGGAACGGGTAAACCATAGTGCAGCATCCGGAGACATAGGATTTGTTTGACCGCACTTCCTTCCTTGTTAAGGGAAGTACGTCTGCGTTGGAGGGGTGGGCGGTACTAAGACCACCACGCCACAATAGGCCTCACCCTGTTCTCCGATGGATCCCGCCACCAAAGGCCTGATCCACCTTTCCACTATAGGGACCCTTCGAGGCGGATACCGGCACCTTTACACAACTAGCGGGGAAACAACTCCACAAACAACTTGGAGGCTCCCGAAATGACAACAAGCTGCCACAAGAACAAAGTTATCAAATACAACGAACTAGATCTAGGTATTGACAAGAATACTAGATCAGGGATTTCTCCAAGTGAATGGAGAGGAGTTGATGCGCTTGATTCGTGATGATGATGATCCTCTCCTCCTTCAATTCCCCCAAAGATCAAAGCCTTCGGGTGGTTGAAGTGGGAGATCGAGAATGGAAGCTCTTGCACAATGTCTGGACAATTTCGAATGAATCAAAAGTTCTGAACATTGGGGAAGAAGGGGTATTTATACCCCCTTCCAAAACCAGCCGTTGGACACTTTGGGTGCCGGATTATCCGGCCCAAGTGAGGGCCGGATTATCCGGCCTGGGGAAAACTCCGCCCCAGACTCGGAATATCCGGCAGATAATCCGCCCCCTATCAGAGCGTCGCGCCGAGCTTGCCCTGGATCAACTTCTGGGGGGCGGATTATCCGGTCCTATGTGAAGGCCGGATTATTCGGCCTGGGGAGGAAAAACCGCCCCAGTTCGGATTTTCTGGGAGAAAATCCGACCGGATACCGAGCGACGCGCCTTGCCATGCTTTGCTCAAAAACTGGGGGCCGGATTATCCGGCCCATGCTACCGCCGGATTATCCGGCCCGGGGAGGAAAAACCCTAATGTCTACGCACTTCTATTCTTGTAGACAGTTGTTGGGCCTCCAAGTGCAGAGGTTTGTAGAACAGCAGCAAGTTTTCCCTTCAGTGGATCACCCAAGGTTTATCGAACTCAGGGAGGAAGTGGTCAAAGGTATCCCCTCTCAAGCAACCCTGCAATCAAGATACAAGAAGTCTCTTGTGTGCCCAACACACCCAATACACTTGTCAGGTGTATAGGTGCACTAGTTCGGCGAAGAGATAGTGAAATACAAGTGGTATCGATAATTATAAGTGGTAACGGTGATAGAGAATAGCTTGGTGGCGTGGAAAAGACTAAAGTAAAACTGAAATAAAGAAGGAAGCAAGCAAACATGTAACAGATCTAGTAGCAAACGGTGTTTCAATGCTTAGAAACAAGGCCTAGGGATTATACTTTCACTAGTGAACACTCTCATATAAATATATTCTTCTTTATGATACTACGCTGAACTACTCTCTGGTTCAACACTCTAATCGATGGTAGGGCTATAACAGCACACCTCAAAGTAAGCCTTTCCCATCTATAAAACCCCACATTGTCACCTTGAGTACTAGATGAGTCCAACAAACACCACAATTTCATAAAGACATCCAACTCCAAATATAACTCATAACAAGTATTTGTAATCTCTAGCCTAAGTGCCACCATGGTGTGCACACTATCACTTTCACACACATGGGGAGAGCAGAGATCTATTAAAGCACTTGAGTAGCAAGGTAGATCTATAGATTACAAGCTCATGATCTCAATAAGATCATGCATAGAGAGAGATGAACACATAGCTACCAGTAGAACCCTTAGCCTCGAGAGAGAACTACTCCCTCCTCATCATGGGAATCAGCAATGGTGATGGAGATGGTGGTGGAGATCGATGGAGATGGCTCCGGGGGCACTTCCCCATCCCGGCAGGGTGCCGGAACAGAGACTTTCTGTCCCCCGAATCTCCCCTTCAGTGGTGGCGGCGCTGCGGAACTTTTCATGGCTGGAGGCTTGATGATTTAGGATTTTCGCATCGGGAGGCTTCTTATAGGCGAAGAGGCAAGGTCGGTGGGCGGCCAGGGGGCCCACACCACCTGGTGGCGCGGCCAAGGCTAGCCCGCGCCACCATATGGTGTGGCCAGGCCCTGGCCCTCCTCCATCTCTGCGTTTGGCTCCGTGAGTCTTTGGCTTTTGTCCCGTCCAATTCCGAGAATATTCATTTTCTGACTTCCTGAAACCAAAAACAGCAGCAAACAGGCAACTGGCACTGTGGCATCTTGTTAATAGGTTAGTCCAAGAAATCATATGAAAAGTACTCCAAAGTGTGGGCAAAACATAAGAAAGTAGATAAAAACCAAGCATGGAACATAAAAAATTATAGATACGTTAGCAACGTATCATGCCCCAGTTCGGATTTTCCGGGAGAAAATCCGCCCGGACTCCGAGCGACGCGCCTTGGCTCCCTTCAAACAATGAGGTAGGTCGGATTATCCGGGCCCCCTCAAAGCTTCCTGCACACTTAGCACACATGAATAATCTCCACAGTATTGTTATCTAACACACAAAACATAGGAAAACATGAAATGTTCTTTCAATCTCCCCCTTTTTGGTGTTAGATGACAATACCAGGATTTGCAGGAAATAGTCACAAGACAACCAGCAATAACCATGGAAGAGACTCCCCCTCAATGTGTGCATATTAGAATTTTGCATTGGAATACAAATGCACAAAAATAGGTGAATCTATTCCATAGACATATGAGCAACATAATCATACCAGCGAGGTAGAGGGAAGGCGTCCTTGACATAGCCTCAATTATTACCGAGATAACCAATATAGGCGCCTTCCTTGATAAAGACTTCCAGCATAATAGGATATGAATAGATGGATCCATAAGCATAATCCAGACAACCACTGACATAGAGTCTCCAACAAACCACAAACCACAAACCAAAAATTTAAAGTTCAACGCTAAATGGGCATAAGCAAGAAAACGACGAATAGAAAAATGCAAGTGCTTATGCCCGACCCATGCAAATCCACGAATATCCTAATAGAACTACTTCTCCCCCTTTGGCATCGAGACACCAAAAAGGAAGAAGAGCGATGCTAGCGCCCCACGGGATCACTCGTAGTCCTCATCCTCGTCCTCGTCTTCATTCTCATCCTCATCCTCATCTTCAAGCTCCTTGGTGTCACCATCCTCATCCTCATCATCAGCAGTAGCCGCAAAGGGGAACAAGTGACGCTCCAGCTCTCCATAGTTTAACCCGGAGGAAGAGTTCCACCGAGCATATGGTGTGGGAGGTGTAGGAGCCGGAGGGTCACCCGAAGCACCGAAGACATGGTGGAGGATGAGCTGCTGGGAGTGAGCCAACTCATGGCGCTACTTGTATGCCTCGTACTGACCCTTGCACGTGTCCACTCCCATGCAAAGTATGTGACACTGGAACCAGTTCATTTGCTTGATCTCACGGGCAACAGGGGGCACTAGGGGCCCGCGAGCATCCCTCATGAGACCCTCAGGAGCAGAGGAGGGGTGAGAGGTCTTCTGAACCTTGGTGTAGATCTTCTTGGCCTTATGCACCGAATCAATGTGGAACTCCTCAGAAGGAAGCAGGTGCCTTATGAGCATCATAATGTAGGGCACATAGGGGATGGACAGACGGTTGAACATAGCATCAGTTAATTCATGGTAAATGAAGTCCATGACATCCAGCCTGTACTGTACCGACTCGTCCTCGCACTAGGCAACCTCATGAGAAAATTGAAGTAGCTGGACAAGGTGACCACAGATGCTATCATTGTTGCCCCCACTCAGAGTGATGGAGTCACGGAAGAGACCCACTAAGGCAGCATAGATGGGAGCAAGACCAGCCAGAGTGCCCACAACGCCATTGTCCACAGTGCAAGGAGAGAGAGCTGCATCTTTGTTGGGCTTCGGCTGGGTGATGATGCGGTGGCCACTGGCTCTATCCCTGCTGCAGAAAGAGTATCCAAGAACCTCAGCAAACACATGAAAATGAGCAGACATAGTCCTGTCATGAGTCATCCACTTCATAGTGCGACGCTCATCCCCACAAATAACCAGAGTGGAGAAGAACTGCTTCACCACCTCAGAGTCATAAGAGCACTAGAGAGACATGAGATGGTGCAGCTCCATCCTCTCAGCCACAAACATTGCATCCACAAGGTGGGCCTTCTCCAAAGCCTCAACAAGGACCAGTGGGTGCATAGGCCTAATGTTTAGCCTAGCATACACATCTTCATAGATACCTTTCTGTTTAGCACACCAAAAATGAGTATCCCCCAGCTCATCATCACGAGGCAGCTCAGCAAACAAGTCACGGTGACAGATGGAGGAATAGGTGACTGCATCCAAAGTCATGTAGTTGATCTTGGGCTCCTTGCCCTTTCTTTTGGACACCCCCTTCCTAGTCCTCTTTGCTTGTTCAGCCATGCGCTTCTCTTCATTCTTTCTTCCCCTCAACTCAACTTCGTCCACTAAGTTACCCTGTCCGTCGTCCCGAAAGTATTTAGCGCGAGGGCGGCGCTTGTAGGTCTTGGGAACACTGGAGCCACCTGTGAGGAGAACAAGGGCGATAATATGGGGAGAAGCATACACATAAGTCCAGGAGAGAGCATGGAGAAAGTAGTCAAAAAGTACATAGGACAAATCTACTCAATGCATACTCCATAGTGAAACTGAACTAGAGTTGAATCTGTCAGGCCGGATTATCCGGTCTGGCCAGGGGCAGATAATCCGGCCCTGGCAGAAAATTTTGATTTCACCTAGATTGAATGCAAAAAAGTAGACCGGGCCTAGAAACTGCAAGACTACAATTTCTATGCGAAAACACATCCTTCTAGACAACGTTCCACCCAACAAGTAACACATCTAGCCAAAGATGGAGAGAGAGGGAGTTATCCTCACTCATTGGAGGAAGAACGCGGAGGAGAAGGTACCTAGAGGCGCGGATAAGAAGATCCAGGGAGGCCCAGAAAATCCGGTGGCTGGAGAGGCTCCGGGGAGGGTGGGGGATGGCAGGCGGCGGCTGAGGAGGAGGAGAGGGTCGGGGGAGAAGTGCTGCTCGTTATGAGCCCTTCCCCCCGACCCCTGCCCTTTAAGACGAAATCCGCCAGGGCCGGATTATTTGGCCTACACTTGGGCCGGATTATCCGGCCTCAAATCTGGAATTATGTTGTACACAGAATCAGGCCCGCGCATCCCCAAACAACACCCCCACAAGGTGTACAAGGGACTTGTGTGCAAGAATAGATGGCTTAGGGGTAGTGAAAGGCTTAGGATTAAGAGAACCAAACTGAGATGGTACTAGACACTCAAAATTGCAAGATCCAAATCAAATAAAAGCCAAGATTGAGTGTGATTCCCATAAGAACATGAGAGAGCAAAAACAGCCAAAAAGATCCAATTCTCCTCAAGGGAGAGGGCGGTGGCCAAAGCCACCTTGTTGGAGTGTATGGTGTGATACCGCGAAGATATATCTTGGGTTCACGACCAATACTCATCAATAAGCTCACATATCACAAAATGATATTAAGAGAAATGATTTATCTTGCTTTTGGCATTATGGGGGGAGGGTTAGCCCAATGAGTTAGGACCACACTCCCCCTATATCCATGCCCACACCTAGACCAAAATAGGATTGAGATGTACGAGTGAGTGCATGGGTAATCAATACAAGCTCCTAGAATCAATGATATTTAGCTCATTCCTCAAGTAGCAGAATCTTGCTTCATCAAGTGGCTTCGTAAAAATATCCGCAAGTTGGTTCTTCGTGCTCACAAAGGATAGATCAATATCGCCTCGAGCAACATGGTCTCGAATAAAATGATTCCGAATCTCAATATGCTTCGTCTTTGTGTGCTGTACTGGATTGTACGCAATTTCAATTGCACTTTCATTATCACATAAAAGAGGCACTTTGTGACAACTGACACCGTATTCCTTTAAAGTTTGCCTCGTCCACAATAATTGAGTGCAAGCACTGGTAGCAACAACATATTCAGCTTCGGCGGTGGAGAGAGATATACAATTCTGCTTTTTAGATGACCAACACACAAGAGATCTTCCCAAGAATTGACAAGCTCTAGAAGTGGATTTCCGATCATCCTTATCACCAGCCCAATCCGAGTCAGTGTAACCACATAAAGAGAAATTGGAGCCCTTGGGATACCAAAGACCAAAGTTAGGGGAATGAACCAAATATCGAAAGATCCTCTTGACCGCAACTAAGTGGATTTCTTTAGGAGCTGCTTGATACCTTGCACACACTCCCACCCTCAACACGATATCGGGTCTATATGCGCAGAGGTAAAGAAGAGAGCCGATCATGGACCGGTATACCTTTTGGTCCACATCTTTACCATGTGGGTTAAGTTCAAGATGACATTTTGTTTGTATCGGAGTGGCGGCACCATTTAGATCCGTCATCTTGAATCTCTTGAGCATGTCTTGGATGTACTTTGCTTGACTAATAAAGGTCCTTCTCTAAGTTGCTTGATCTCGAATCCAAGAAAGAACCGTAATTCCCCCATCATGGACATCTCATACCTGTCAGTCATAAGCTTTGAAAATTCATCATTAAAAGCTTTATTAGTAGAACCAAAGATGATATCATCTACATATAGTTGGCATAGGAAGAGCTCCCCCTTAACTTTCTTAGTAAAAAGAGTGGGATCGATTTGCCCAACTTCGAAGCCACAATCTAACAAAAGCTCTTTAAGGTGTTCATACCACACACGTGGGGCTTGTTTAAGGCCATAGAGTGTCTTATCGAGTTTGTAGACATGGTGCGGAAAGTTAGGATCCTCAAAACCCGGGGGTTGCTTTACATATACCAACTCATGTAGAGGACCATTAAGGAAGGCACTCTTGACGTCCATTTGCTGCAACTTAAAATTGTTATGGGCAGCATAAGCAAGAAATATACGGATGGACTCAAGGCGAGCCACTGGAGCATAGGTCTCGCCGAAGTCAATGCCCTCAACTTGAGAGTAACCTTGTGCCACAAGTCTTGTCTTGTTCCTCACAACAATGCCATTCTCATCTTGCTTGTTTTTAAATATCCACTTGGTGCCGATAACATTGCGGCAATCTTTGGGTTTCTCCACGAGTTTCTAGACTTTGTTGCGCTCAAAATTATTCAATTCCTCATGCATAGCAACAACCCAGTCTGGATCTTCAAGAGCTTCAAAGACCTTCTTAGGTTCCACCATCGAGATATGAGCTTGATGCTCACCAAAGCTGGCCAATTCTCTTCTTGTAGAAACCCTTCGTCGAAGATCACCAACAACCTTGTCGAGGGTGTGACCCCTTAACTCAAGGTTCTGATCAGCCCGAGCCTTGAGACGAAGTTCAATAAGTTTGTTGTCTCTTGGAGGAGTAGTTTCATCACTTGAATCTTCATTGGAATCATTTGCTCGACCTTGACTAGGGACTGGGATAACAGGAGTAGGTAATGATGAAGCGTGCCCTTGAGGTGAGTCAGTAGCCGTAACAAGAGGCTGCTGAACAGGTGAGCCAGGGCCGGATAATCCGGTCGATGGAGGGCCAGATAATCCGGCCTGGGAGTACAAGGAGCAGCTTCATCGGGATGCCCGGGGCTTGCTTGAACTGGCGAGGGGCCGGATAATCCGGGGCTTGCCGGAAAATCCGGCTTGGAGCTTGCATTGATATCTTCACCACCAGGAGCAATATGGTCAGCTGGAGTGGGGTGGCCGGATAATCCGGTGTCCACCGGATAATCCGGCCTGGAGTTTTCTGGAACAACTTGACCTTCAGCAGTTGATGGAGATGGTGCAGAATTTGCTCCCGTGGTGGGAACATGTTGGGCATGTGTAGATGAGGGCTCTTCATGGGTAGAGCATTGTCCTTCCCGATCCGCCACAAGGGGTTCCTCAATGGGGCAGAAAAATCTCATGCCCATTCTTCTTATGGCATCTTGGGGTATTTCAACATCTGCATCACAAACACCAACTTGCTCCGCATGGGAACCGTCATTTTCCTCGAACACCACACTACAAGATTCTACAACAGTTCCGGAGAGCTTATTGTAGACTCTATAAGTGTGGGATTCGGCACCATAACCAACAAAAATACCTTCTAGAGCCTTAGATTCCAACTTAGATAAACGAACTCCCTTGATAAGAAAGAAACACTTACACCCGAATACCCAAAAGTATGAGATGTTTGGCTTGTTACCGGTAAGTATTTCATACGGAGTCTTGTCCAAGATCTTACGGAGGTATAATCGGTTGGATGAGTGACAAGCAGTAGAGATTGATTCAGCCCAGAAGTTATATGGAGATTTAAATTCGGCTAGCATTGATCTTGCCATATCCATTAGAGTCTGATTCTTCCTCTCGGCTACACCATTTTTTTGAGGGATCTACGCAGCGGAATATTGATGCATTATCCCCTCTTCACATAGGAACTCATTTAAGGTGTAGTTCTTGAACTCAGAGCCGTTATCACTTCTTATAGCCAGAATGGGGACATTGTGTTGATGTTGAACCTTGTTCTCGAAGTCGATGACAGTTTGTTGAGTTTCACTCTTCAACTTGAAGAAATAAACCCAAGTGTATCTTGAGTAATCATCAACAATCACTAGACAATACTTCTTCCCACTGAGGCTTGCATGAGATGGAGGTCCGAAGAGGTCCACATGGAGGAGCTCTAGGATCCTTTTTGACGAGATAATAGTTTTCCTTCGATGAGGAGAGTCATGCATTTTCCCTTCAACACACGCCCTGCAAACACGATCTTTGGCAAAGGAGTCATTTTCTTTTAGTCCAAGTACGTGGCCACCCTTGTGGAGACTTTGCAAAGTTCTCATATTGACGTGGGCTAGTCGGCGATGCCATAGCCAACCCGCGTCAGCCTTTCCGAAAAGACACATTGGGCCTGTAGTGGTTTTCCCCGAAAAGTCCACCATATACAGGTCATTTTCGACATATCCCACGAAAGCAACTTTTAGAGACTTGCTCCACAAGAGTACCACCAAATCAGCATCAATATAAACTGCAAAGCCCATCTTACCAAGGGCGCGAAGTGAAAGTAAGTTGTACCCGAGGGTCTCAACAAGCATGACATCCACGAGAGAGATATCGTGAGCCACCACAACTTTGCAGCGACCCAATACCTCAGATTTTGACTTGTCACCATAGGAGACAGTTATGTGATCATGATTTGGCCGCATGTCCATGATGATCTCCTTGCTTCCGGTCATATGACTCGTGCAACCGCTATCGAGTACCCATTTAGAACCACCGGAAGCATAGCCCTGCAAGAAAATTACTTCTTGGTTTTAGGTACCCATTTTTCAATGGGTCCTTTCATGTTAGTGACAAGGGTTTTGGGGACCCAAATAGACCAAGGAATGTAACAATCATAGGGGCCTACATAACTAGCATAAACATCACCATAATAATCGCAATATAATTCAAAGTTGGGATTGTTAACCCCTGCAAAACCATCATAATTAGTCTTGTCATTGGTAATGTTGCTAGTCTTTGGTTGAGCAGTCTTGCTCTTCTTCTTCTTGTTGTTTTTCTTGATCTTTGTCTTGGGAATGTAACCAAGACCTTCTTTTCTATTGTTTGTCCTTTGCTTGCTCAGAATCTCATCAATAACCTCTTTACCTTTGTGTTGAGAACCTCTTGCAAGGTCTTCTTTTCCAACGGATGAAGTGGAGGTACTTGGCACATCATACCGTTTCAATTGAGTTTGGAGCTGGCCATGAGACTCATTTAAAGTAGAATGATCACTCTTCAATGCCTTGTGAGCACTTTCAAGATTATCAAACTTCTCCAAAAGTCTAGCATGAACAGCCCCAAAGTTAATCTTTTATTTCTTTAGTTTCTTTACCTTGGCAAGAGCATGGTCACGTTCTTTGATGAGCTAAGCCACATCTTCTTCTTGTGACTCCTCAATGGATTCGAGTCTCTCTTCCAAAGATACTCGAGCTTCCTCTTCCTCTTCCTCTTCCAAGGCATTCTTCAGAGAAGCTATCTCCAAGGCATCTTCTCTTTCAATTCTGCCCTTTTCTTCAAGAAGATCTTCGGGTTGAGAAAGTTGACTCATAAGAGCATCAAAATGGAGTTTGTGCTCACCTTGCAGGTTAGTGAAAAAAGGTGTCCAAAGCAATAACTTCTTCTTTCATTTTAAGACTGTCATGATCATCCATATCCAAAATTATGTTAGTCTTAGGAAATGAAGAGCTAGAACTTGATACCTCGGACCCTCTTGCCATTAGGCAAGTAGCGTTGTTGTTGATGACGTTCTCGTTTAGCGAGTCGAAGAGAGATGAAGGAGTCGATGTGGTGACTATAGCAACCACCTCGCGAGAACTATCTTCATCCTCTTCATCTTTACTTGTAGAGGAGTATTCTTCTTGTGCTACTAAGATGATCTTGGGTTGCTTCTTGAAGGGGCCATTCTTCTTAATAAATGGCTTCTTCTTAGGTGCTTTGGATTTTTCTTTAAGAATGAGCCTGCCACCATTGTCTTCTCTATTTTGATACGGACACTCGGCTACAAAGTGCATTCTATCTCCATAGTTGTTTGCAAGTTCTCAGTTTTGGGCCACTTTCTCTTCTTCCATTTGACCCGTTCTCGCGCTCGAGTTCCGACTTTGCTTTGGCAGGATCCTTCCAAAAGTTCCTTGCATAAAATGCCATGTACTCACCATGAGCACGTTTGACTTCATCGGGGCAGTCCATGGAGGCCCCCTCAAATGCTCTTTCATCCTCCTATTGCTCAACAACATTGGCTTTGAGAGCAACATTGACACCCTTTTGCATTCCAATGGCCCGAGCACGGGCATCTTCAACATTCTTTGCTGCCACTTTGAATGACGCAATTTCTTGCATGACTTCATTGGATGTCATTTGATGATAGTTGTGTCTACCTTGCAAGCTCTTCAAATCCGTCGGTTCGAAAGGCATTAAGGCACTCACATACATTCTTTTGATCCATGCATCATCAATGCGAGTGGCCCCATGCTTCCGAAATGTTGTTGCGATGCCCTTGAGTCTTCTATACATGTCCTCATGGTTTTCACCATCCAACATGTAGAATCCCTCAGCTTCGTTACTAAGGGCATCATACCTGTTCCTTCTCATGCTTTCATTCCCAACAAAGAGATCCGTAAGAGCATCCCAAGCTTCTTTAGCCGTGTTGAGATGTTCAATGTGTGGTATGTCCTTGGGACCCACACCAAGCTGTATCATGTGGAGAGCAGTGGCATTCAATTGGCTGTCCACAAATTCTCTTCTTGTTAAGTTGGTTTGATCTCCAATATGAATACCCTCTTCAATAATCCCCTAAAGTTCAATAGAGGAGCTGCAAACATGAGATTTCATTAATAATTGCCATTGATTGAAAGAGGATGTAGTGAGCTTGGGTGGATCACCCCTATTGTTTATATGAGGATGAGGGATAGGTGGGTCGGGGGAATATACGTGGCGAACCTCACTATATTCCTCCTTACAAATTCCCTTCTTGGAGGTGGAACCATTAAGTTTTTCACCTTCTGCATCATCATCCTTGGATCCGGTGTTACCCTTTTCCTTAGATGATGGTGTGGCTGCCTCAGAGGAGGATGGAGATGGGGCTATGGATGATGTGAGGCGAGCAATCATTTGATTCATCTCCTCCATCTTGGCCTCAAAGTATTTCAACAAGGTTGTTTCCAACGTCTTGAGATCATCCATTGTGACCTTATCCACAGCCTCATTCCCATCATCCTTAGTACCCATACTACTCTTAGGTGGTTAAGCCCGAATTAAGAGCCGGGGCTCTGATACAAATTGAAATGGATCGTATGGGCACCTAGAGGGGGGGGTTGAATAGGTGCTACGCCAAATTTTAATACTTTTTCAATTTTAGGCTTAGCACAAAGGGTAAATTCTCTGGATATACTATTAGGTGGAATTTCCCGATATGCAAACCTATCTACTAGCGAGTAAAGAGCGAGTGGAAGAGGAACGGGTAAACCGTAGTGAAGCACGCGGAGACACAGGATTTGTTTGAGCGCAGTTCCTTCCTTGTTAAGGGAAGTGCGTCTGCGTTGGAGGGGTGGGCGGTACTAAGACCACCACGCCACAATAGGCCTCACCCTGCTCTCCGATGGATCTCGCCACCAAAGGCCCGATCCACCTTTCCACTATAGGGACCCTTCGAGGCGGGTACCGGCACCTTTACACAACTAGCGGGGCAACAACTCCACAAACAACTTGGAGGCTCCCGAAATGGCAACAAGCTGCCACAAGAACAAAGTTATCAAATACAACGAACAAGATCTAGGTATTGACAAGAATACTAGATTAGGGATTTCTCCAAGTGAATGGAGAGGAGTTGATGCGCTTGATTCGTGATGATGATAATGATCCTCTCCTCCTTCAATTCCCCCAAATATCCAAGCCTTCGGGTGGTTGAAGTGGGAGATCAAGAATGGAAGCGCTTGCACAATGTCTAGACAATTTCGAATGAATCAAGAGTTCTAAATGTTGGGGAAGAAGGGGTATTTATACCCCCTTCCAAAACCAGCCGTTGGAAACTTTGGGGGCCGGATTATCCGGCCCAAGTGAGGGCCGGATTATCCGGCCTGGGGAAAACTCCGCCCCAGACTCGGAATATCTGGCAGATAATCCACCGAGCTTGCCCTTGATCAACTTCTAGGGGCCGGATTATCCGGTCCTATGTGAAGGCCGGATTATCCGGCCTGGGGAGGAAAAACCGCCCCAGTTTGGATTTTCCGGGAGAAAATCCGACCGGATACCGAGCGACGCGCCTTGCCATGCTTTGCTCAAAAACTGGGGGCCGGATTATCCGACCCATGCTACCACCAGATTATCTGGCCTGGGGAGGAAAAACCGCCCCAGTACGGATTTTCTGGGAGAAAATCCGCCCGGACTCCGAACGACGCGCCTTGGCTCCCTTCGAACAATGAGGTAGGCCGGATTATCTGACCCTTGGTGGAGCGGATAATACGGCCCCCCTCAAAGCTTCCTACACACTTAGCACACATGAATAATCTCCACAGTATTGTTATCTAACACACAAAACATAGGAAAACATGAAATGTTCTTTCAGTATCTAGTCACTCTTATGAACTTTGAAGGTGTCCTATGCATTTATATTTGCTACTCTATGAGGGACAAGCTGAATACTATTATGCTATGTTTTCTTTATGTGAAACAAACAAACGTCTTGCAAAGCATTGTTATTCATGAATCTTTTGTTTGTGCCTTTTCATGTTGCATCATAGTTTCTTTGTCTTATTGCTAGAACTTTGTCTTTCATGTTATGATTGAAGTACTATGATCCCAGCTTTGAATGTTTTCGAAATACTTTGGTCAAGTCTTTGATGGTGCATGTCACCTCAAAAATTATTCTTTCTTTTTATCACTTACCTACTCGAGGACGAGAAGGAGTTAAACTTGGGGATGTTGATACATTGCAAATGTATCTATAATTTTTGATGTTCCATGCTTGGTTTTATCCACTTTCTCTAGTTTTGTCCACACTTTGGAGTACTTTTCATATGATGTCTTGGACTAACCTATTAACAAGAGCTACAGTGCCAGCTGCCTATTTTCTGCTGTGTTTGGTTCTAGGAAAGTTAGAAAATGAATATTCTCGGAATTGGACGGGACAAAAGCCAAAGTGCCTATTTTTCCGGAAGTCATCAGATGCCAGAATACGAGACAGAGAAGGGCTAGGGCCGGCCACACCACCTGGCCGTGCGGCCAGGCCTGGCCCGTGCCAAGGGGTGGTCTGGCCGCCCCAGGCACCCCCTTGGCCTCTCCTTCCGCCTATATATTGCCTCCGATACAGAAATCCTAAGTACCCGATCAAAAATCCACGAAAGAGTCTGTAGCCGCCGTCATCTCCATCCCTAGATTGGGAGGGATCTGAAGCTCTTCCCGGCACCCTGCCGGAGAGGGGAATTCACCCTGGAGGCCTTCTTCATCACCATGCAAGCCTCCGGTGTGATGCGTGAGTAGTTCATTCTTGGACTACGGATCCATGTAGTAGCTAGATGGCTGGTTCTCCTCCTTTGTGCTTTCATGTCTAGATCTTGTGAGCTCCGTTCATGATCAAGATCATCTATTTGTAATTCTGCATGTTGTGTTTGCGGGGATCCGATGGATATTGAGATGCTATTTCAGATTGATTACTGATTCTATCATGTCTTTGTTATTTGTGATCTTGCATGCTTTCCGTTGTTAGTAGCTATCTTGGCTAAGTAGATGCTAGCAACTCCAAGAGTTAGTATTTATGCTCGATAGTGGGTTCATGCCTCTGGTAATCTAGGGAAGTGACAGAAATCTCTAAGGTACTAGATGTGCTGTTGCTACTAGGGAGAAAACAACAATCCTTTGTTCATAGAATAATCATATTGTTTACATTACACACAATTCGTAAAGCAATAATCTGTTGCTTGCAACTTAATATTGGAGGGGGTTCGGATGATAACCTGAAGGTGGATTTTTATTCATAGATGTAGTTGGATGGCGGTCTATGTATAATGTTGTAATGCCCAATCAAGTTCCAAAGGAGTCAAGATGATTAGTATATGCATGTATTTCTTTCTCGATGTTTGTCAATTGCCCCGATGTAATTTGTTCACCTAGCATGGAGAGCCAGCTCTAGTGAACTATGGATCCCGGTCCTTTTCTTTTACATACAATCTACAAACTGTTTACTGCTTTGTGTTTACTTTCTGCAAACTATTACTTCCTTCCATTCGATACGTTTAATCCTTTGTTTTCAGCAAAACACGGTGAGATTGACAACCTCATCGCAAGTTGGGGACAAAGTTATGTGGTTGTGTTGTGCAGGTCTCCACGTTGCTACTAGCACCGGCAGTGCGCCCTACCAAGGCTCAGCTAGCAACACCTTTGAGGTGTTTCCTTGATCCTACTGGTTCGATTAAACCTTGGTTTCATAACTGAGGGAAACTTGCTGCTGTTCTCATCATACCTTCCTCTTGGGGTTCCCCAACGAGCTCTATATCAATACTGAGCCATCATGGACCTAGCTTATGGAATGGATGATCAGGCGGGAGCAGCAAATGTAGATGAGAATGAAGTATTTGAACGAGAGGAGAATGAAGTGATGGATACATTACAAATCAAACCAACGGATAGAGAGGAGATTGAACCAATGAATCTAGAGGAGATTGAACAAAATGTAGAGGAAATTGATCCAAATGCAGAGGAGATTGAACCAATGGATCGAGAGGAGTTTGAACCAATGGATTGAGAACAGAATAAAGCAATTTATTCATTGGAAGCATAGTTCAAAAGTAAAGGAATTACACAAGAGGATATTGAAGAAATGATGCCAATGCAACTGTATGAACTGATGGATCAAAAAGTGATTGAACCAATTGTACGACAGACTGAAGCACTTGATTCATTGGATGCAGAGAAAAAGAACAAAGGGAACAGACGGAAGAAGCTGATGGTGGACTCCGCGAATATTCTAGCTAGGATCACCCGGAGAAAGGTGGCGAACCCAGCAAAAAACAATAGGATCAAGAAAAAAAATGAATTTGAATTATTAATTTGAATTTGTGTGATGAATTTGAACCACTGTTAATGTTTGTATTGAATTCGAACTAGTGTGACGTTTCCAAGTTTGTATGTTGGATAATCCCATAATGTATGTGTTATTGCAAGTTTCTATGGTCATCCACCTAGTTGCTTAACACTACTTAGTTTTACCCTTGACATGTGGTCAACACATGGGGTTTATCTAGTTCATGGCTTAAACCATAGCAAACATCGACCAATTGATCCAAAATTTGGCACACTTGTGTATCTTGGATTGATTTACCATACGAAATTGGAAATTTTGGATTTACTTGTAATCAGCCACATTTTTCTTTTTCTAAGTGATTAAATTCAAAAAATGGTTGTAGGGTTGGTTTAATTCAAAAAAATCAAAACATAGTGCAAACCTTCGCATGGAGTCTTGTTATGTTACCTATAACCTAGCATGAATAGTAAAGTAAAATGAAATAAAGAGAAATCGACTTATCCCCTAAACCACTTCTTAAACCCTTCTTGGAATGAGCTACTAGCTATGAAGATGCATGGCTTTCTACTCAATCAACCTCCAAAATAACCCATCCCAAAACATACTTTGTCTAAATGAGGCCAAATTTGGAACACTTGTGTATCTTTGAGTTGCAAACAATATAATGTCGACCAAGATGGATTATTTTGTTCAAATAATACATTTTCCATTTTTTATGCCAAAATCTTGAATTTTCCTTGCTCATTTTTTTATCTGAGTGCCCTTGTTTTCTTTAGCTCTACTCAGTTTCCCCCTCTCGCTAAAGTTTTCCTCACTTTTCCCCTCCCGCTAAAGTTTTCCTCATTTCCCCCTCTCTCATGTCTCAGTTTGGCTGCGCTCTGATTGGTTGAGATATATGTCACACGAATCTTGACCAACCACCGTTAGATACATCATGATCCGACGGGCTAGAGGTCTCTCTCTCTTGATGGGCGCACCTACCTTGTACGGCGAGGAGAGCCCGACAGGCTAGATGTCTCTCCCTCCCTTTCCCTATTGCATGTATACCAGCCACATCAACTAGCGCTCAATTTGGTTGTGCTCTGTCGAGATGTATGTCACACGAATCTTGGTCAACCACCGTTGGATACATCATGATCCGATGGGCTAGATGTCTCTCTCTCCCAATAGGCGCACATACCCTGTACGGAGAGTAGAGCCCAATGGGCTGAATGTCTCTCCCTCCCTTTCCCTGTCGCACGACGGCCCAGACCTAAGCGTGGCGGTTGGAATAGTGTGCGGCGGCACGGACCTAAGCGTGGTGAACGGAACGGCGTGCGGCTGTGTGGACCTAACCGTGGCGGTCGGAATGGCATGTGGCAGCCCGGACCTAAGAGTGGGGGTCGGAATGGCTTGCGGCAGCGCGGATCTAAGCGTGGTGGCTAGAACAACGTGCGGCGGTGAGGATCTAAGCGTCTGAAATTTCTATCTCTGTCTATCTCACTTCTGTTCACATCCTCATATCTGTTGCTGATGTAAGACACTGGTGGAAGCCATCATCTGCAACATCAGTGCGACGGTGGTGGTGCCGACAGTGGCCATCGATGAAAGACACCGATGGAAGCCATCATCCGCAACATCATTTCGATGGCGCAGATCAAGCCCTCTTGAATCGAAACTATGGGAGGTAGGCCACGGCTGTGGCTGGCATGTCGAGGTGCAATTCAACGGTGAAGGCTGGATGTACCTCGTGGCCGGATGGATGGGAGCACTTTGCCTGTACTTCTTGGAGTACACATACGGCGAGGAGGGCGGCTAGCTCACCGTCCACTTAAAATTGGGACAAATTTGAGCCCAATTTGAACCAAAATTCTGCTACTTAAAATATATGTATGATTGAATAAATTTGATATGTATTTGAGCCATGAGACCAGTGGATATGCTCTAAAGCTGATTCATAAGTAGTAGTACTTGCTTTGACAATCTCTGGTGGGCTTGTATAAATTTGATCAAAATATGTATGATTTGATTCAAAATTGATATGTATTTGAGCTGTGAGGACAGTGGATATGATCTAAAGCTGATTCATAAGTAGTACTCCCTCCGACCCAAATTACTTGATTTAGATTTGTCTAGATTCGATTGTATCTAGACATGAATTAGTATTAGATTCATCCGTATCTGACGAATTTGAGTTAACTAATTTGGATCAGAGAGAGTAGTACTTTCTTTGACAATCTCAACCACTAATTTGGAACGGGGGATGGATGCTGCCACCAACACTGCAAGTCTATATGGCAGCCACGATGGCAGTGACAGAACGATCAAAACTGATAGGGCCCAAACTTGACCCTCTAGGCATTTGGCACACCAACTATGAACAGCTAGATCTAATGGCAAGCAACTTGGGCCCCGCAATGCATTCTCTCGACAACTTTGGGACCGCTAGATCAATGGCAAGCAACTCGGGAACCGCAATGCATTCTCTCGGCAACTTTGGGACCGCTAGATCCAATGGAAAGCAACTCGGGTCTTGCAATGCATTCTCTCGACAACTTTGGGACCACTAGATCCAACGGCAAGCAACTTGGGCCCCGCAATACATTCTCTTGACAACTTTGGGACCGCAAAGTGACTAAATTATCAGGAACTCACAACCATCCATTGAATAACAATTCTACTCTCTAAATTAGTAGCTACCCATTCAACTAATCATTACACGTGCCACCCTTCACCACAACCGCATACTGTAACTGCTAGGACAGGGATGAAAACTACTAAAACTTCCCACATGAATATACTATTCTCCTCCCCCTTCACTTGAAGTTCATGTTTCAGTTTTTCTACCACTTGATCAGATACGGCAAGATCAGCCTCAAGTGTCAACTTCTATTTGAGAATAAGCTCTGAATTGTTCTTTTCTTCCTCGACAATACGCTTCATCTCGAATATCAACAAGTTTTCATGGGCCAATTCATCACCTAAATTGGCAACCATCTCCTCCAAATCCATCCTCTGGCTATATCACTGGGTTGATTCATATTGGTATGCAATGTACCATGGAGCATCGGCCTACATAACACACTGTAACAATCCCAAAACTACCCAATTGAAATCAGTCTGACGGACCATGGCGGCACTTCAAATTCAATGGTAGTACAAAGAGAAGGAGCTACCTCCACTTCCGACGTGGTAGGAGAAGGAGAAGGTGGCCACGACATGGTCGATTCCCTACCCTCGCCGATGTACCCGCTACGACCAGACATTGAGGACTAATTTGCACCTTCAATATGGAGGAAATTACGAGAACCGAATCGATTAGGGTGGGCGGAGCAAGAGCGAAGGTCTTACCAATAACTAGTAGCAATTGTTGCGACTGTTCGTCGAGTTATGGCGGCGGAACAAAATCCCGGTCGTCATGGGTGGCGAACCTACCTACGATCGGTACTTCCTCGACATACAATGCGTGCGGACGAAACAGCTGCTGGAGCCATGGTTGAGGTGCAGTGCTATAGTTCGTCTAACGCTGCCATAGGATGGACTCGGCGACACGTCGACGCGCCGACGATGGATGCTCTGTCCATCAGTGGGTTAGGACCTGCTCGAGGATGGGGGATGGGAGTGGATGAGAGAGAGAGAGAGCCAACCTCACATGTCATACAGGATGCCACTTGTCAATGTTTGGGGGAGTATCTACTCTAGGATTTTTGCATATTTGTCAATTTTGCATATCTGCCAAACTTTTTCTTTGAAATTTGCATATTTGCCACATGACCACTGATACCTTCGATCCGGATTACGGATGTAGTATAGCTTCTTTTTCCCTAGTAAACCTAGGTTATCGAATCCTCGGGAAGCAAATGCATAGTGAAGTTACTTTAACGGACCTTCAGGAATTTTAGAATTCCTTTTGTGTTTTTATAAGACCAGTAGCTTGCGTCTTTTGTTGTTGTCGATGATGGAGAGAGAGGGCCTAGGGCGTTCTATTTCACCTGCTGTGCAAAACATCTGATGGAAATAAAAGATAGAAATAAAGTATGCACATACTTGTTAGAGAAAGATAAATTATATGTGGATAGTGCATGCATAATTGCTATTGCCTCTGCAACCGCTTATAGCAATAACCTACTAGTCTCTACTATTACAAGTGGTGGAATATGGCTAAGGAGATGGAGAAGGGTTTGGAGATCTAAGGCGGCTTTTCAGCGGAGTCTGGCTTGTTTGGGGCGGAGCGAGAGATGTTTTCCTGTCATCCGAGGCTTCTTTATATAGGGATCCCTTCACACAAGTTGTTCTGTTTGACCTAACGGTGGCGGCGCCAACTATACGAGCGAAGCTATATGGTCAGAATTTTTGCTCCGGCCTATAGTTGGTCGTTAAGGCGTCTGCCTCCGTTGTTCGCCTCCTGGTTTCTTCTGGTTGTTGGAAATCTCGTATCTTTGACTTTAATATAGTGATTCCCTCCTTTAAACGACATTATCTACGCAGGAAAAATATAAAAGAAAGGATTGCATACCCCTCTGAATATTAGCATTAGTGGCAGGGTTTAGAGAGATATTTCATCAAGAATATGATTAATATCCAGTTTAAATATGGACGTAGATGGCTATATTTCAGAGCCATCAACCTCCCCAAGCTTAAACTTGATCGTCCCGAGCAAGAAAACCAAAATCAAAAAGGAACGCAGCATTTAAACTGAAATAACGAGATGGTGATCTTACTCATGATTAGTAGTATCATGTTTACTCCACTTCATATATCTGAAAAACTTTAGCATAGATAGAGTAATGGCAAGCATATCATACAGGTTTCATGCATCCTTATAGCGCAGCAGAATTATTGTAAGCATGGATGATTCAAATGAGTAAACTTTATTCCATGTCAAGTAATCAACTCATAAGCTTGCTTTTGAACAGTAAAGTACGATCATGTAAATTAAGAGTGTGAGAGTTGTCATGAAAAGCATATATACTAGAGTATCTAAATTCTGCCACATCAATGGATCAAGACTTTGCAAGCACTACTTTTCTATTCATTGTCCTTCAAGAATTTCAGTTTTTAAGTAATTGAGAGCATGCCAAAGATTTTTATTAGTTTATCGGGCTGTGATGGACACTCGTGGCATCACTAAGGTTTTTTTCCTTTTGCATAATGATTACTCATAATAGCCATAGGAGTGATTCCATCATGATTACAGCTACCCGGGAGTGCCAAGAATCTTACCCACTATAGCATTACTGCTACAAGTGTTTAATCAACTCATAGCCAAAATCTAGGACTTTTGTCCATGAAGATCGTTCGTAGGCCAGCGGAGTTGTTGGCATCCCATGAAGTTTGACACACGTAAAGCTATATCATTCTTATGATTAACAAGTCAAAATTTGGCATACTCACAAAAACCGCTAAACATTAATTCAATCAAACAAACCCTTTCAAAGAGAGCTATCAAGTCAATCAACATTTTCAGTGGTGTTGAGTATCTCTAGAAATAAGCATTCAGGACTAAGCACTACAACACCCAAGCCTTCAATTGTGAGACTTTTTCTTATTACAATTGTTTGGCAATTTTTAGGCAAGACTTGGTTAATTACGAGAGCTAGAACAAAATGAGCCCAACTAAATACCCATGCAAACGACAATCTTACAACGATACAAAGACTCACTCCACCAATATAATATCTCAACATTTACTACTAACTAGCATAGGTTTCTCAAACTTCAAAAGTGGGGAGTCATAAGGCATACCTCTCATGTTTGGTTCCACTTCTCTCTTTGTTTTTTTATTTGTTTCTTGGAAACTTGAAGTCGATCACTCTCTTGAAATTATATGAAGTCCTCGAGGCGGAAAGAAAAGCAAGAGGGAAAATAAGGAAAAAAGGAGAAATCTTTTTGTGGGTTTTAAGCGAGGGACTTAAAAGAATAGAAAATTGGCGGCAAAGCTTGGCTAAAAAAATTCGAAAGCAAAATATAGAAAGAACTAAAGATAAAGTGTTGGGGAAACCAACACGAGTGCTTATAAACTCAAATAAAAACGCAACCTCGAAAAAAAAGCAAAAAACGCCAAATAAAGATACATGAGGAAAACTTCCCCAAGATTAGGCTTTTGCAAGCCCTTCAAATCATTGTGGTTGCGGGAAAAAGTCGTTACTCTAGTTCGAAAATTGAGTTGAGAGGTTACTTGTTGATTCTTGGAGGTTCAAAGAGAGGTTGTGCCTCTCCACAGTTCCTCCAAGTCCTTGGAAATCTTGGTATGTGGCGAACCGGGTTTGTGGCTCCTCCTCTTGATAAGGAACTTCTTGCTCCTCTTCTTGGTCCTCGTCCTCTTCATGAATCTCTTCCTCGGGTTGGTGTTGCTCAACCTGCGAATCATATAGCAAATGTCCTTCCTCGATAGAGAAAAAACCATTAGGCATAGGAGCGGGGTAGATACGCCCAGCTCCAGCAATATGCAGGTAATAAACATCACCTCTCCTAGTGAGAATTCCACGGGCCCTCAAGGTGGAGAAACCAACACGTGTCTCACCTAGTACGGGTTGCAACTCACCTAGATCGATGTCTAGGGCAGTGGCAAGCACGGTAATGACGCCTCCTCCTGTGATTGGCCCTTGGCTTTGGGAGGCTTGGTTCTCTAGGTAGCGCCAAGGATGGCGCCCAAGTTGAGTGACAACCGCAGTTGATGTAAGCAGCCTTTGCGAGGACTAGGATGTCCTCCTCGTTGAGTCTCGTGAACTCATTACGTGCCTGCAAAGTCTTAGCAATAACATAGAACAAATAGAGAATTGTAGGATGTTGAATATTCTTCCCCTTGTTCACTCTACTAGTGAAACTCATTCCATTATAGTATTGATCGTGGGAAGGACTTAAGCCAGTAAAAAATGCACGTAAAACATGAATATCATTGTTTGGCAAATTAAAACATGCGCACCATTCATCTAATGTTAAAGTGTAGTTGTTGTTCATCAGACAGAAAGAGATAGTATCCTCTCCTTGCCATTGTTTAATGGTGTTTTGCAAGGAACTTAGGAATTCAATGGTTAAGCATCGATAAGTAGGTACATAGTTGTACACAAAGTTTTGCAGGACATATCTATTACAAAGTAAATAAAAGTCATCAGAAATACCGAGTTGGTTCAATATAATGGGGCAAGCCCACTTGGTGGCCTTCACTTCGCGGTTCTTGATCCTGTTGAAGCGATCACGATGGGCCTCATCCCTGAATCGTATCCCCATGCGTTCCTGAGCAGCAGGCCGAGAAGCGCTAGCGGTGGCACGAGCATGAGTTTGGCTCCTTGTGTTCATCATCTAAAACATTGAACAAAGGCAAAAATAAAACTTTTTGATCCAACAACAGTAAGTGCATCATATTCCTCATCATGGCACACTAAATAATTCTCCTCAAAATAATAATCTAGGTAAGAAAATCATAGCAATTGGTTCATAGTAGGTCTCACCCTAGATTGATAATGACAATATATCGAAGATGAATTTGAAAAAAGTAATTCGAGTATCGGAGGAGAAACATATCGTAGATCACTTGTGCGCGAGGAAATCGATTGAAATTGAGTAGAGATAGAGATCCCTTGAGGTTTTGAGAGAGTTTGGAGGTAGAAGAACGAAAAAGATTGAAGTTTTGGAGTTGGGAGTACCTTCCCGTGCGATTTTATGGTCGGACGCAACTATACGGGTGCAACTATATGGGCAGAACATGTGTTCCCGTCGTATAGTTGGCGTTTTGTCAAAATATTAGGGTTTCCTCCTGGCGGCACAGCTATAAGGACGCAACTATACGGGCGGAACAAAATGTTCCGGTCGTATAGTTGGTCGTTAAACTGTCTGTCCCTGTGAAAGAAAATTTGCAAAGGCATCGATATCTATACGACCGGAACTATACAGCCAGAATTTTTATTCCCGCCGTATAGTTGGTCGTTAAACTCTCAGTACATATGAAAAGGAATTGTACGGAGGCATTGATATCTATAAGACTGGAACTATACGGCCAGAATTTTTATGCCCGCCGTATAGTTGGTTGTTAAACTCTCAGTACATATTGCAGAAAAAATTTCGATGGCAAAGATAACTATATGACCGGAACTATACAGTCGGAATTTTTATTCCCGCCGTATAGTTGGTCGTTAAACTCTCTGTGTGCATCAAAAAATTTCTGTTTCTTCGTAAACTAATTCTTTTCCTGTAAGTTAGCGATATACCTTGTTTTTGACAGAAAATTGAGAGTAAATATTGTCGACCAACAATAGCATGAATAAAGCATAATTTTAAGTACTGCCGAACTTCTTCTCCTCGAATAGAGTTTTCTAGCACT
Source organism: Avena eriantha (assembly GCA_910589775.1). Lineage (NCBI taxonomy): Eukaryota > Viridiplantae > Streptophyta > Magnoliopsida > Poales > Poaceae > Avena > Avena eriantha. The sequence continues at coordinate 401,860,604 of OU342740.1, read as the reverse complement.
CTTTATTAAACAAAAACTTAAACTAAAACTAAAAACTTAACGCAAACCTCTATTTAACATGGGTTGCCTCCCATGGAGCGCTTTTTTACGGTCAATAGCTTGACCTTGCTGATACTTACTTGGGCCAGATGAGTGGAACACCCACTCCAAAGTAATTGGCCTTCAAAGTGATGGGCTCCTTCTCATCATGTTTGGCTTTCTTCTTCCTGGGGAAATGAATAACAAAAGGATCCCGTGAAGGCAATTGCAACTTCACGTTCCCTTCATGAAGGTTAATTAAAGCCTTTATAGTTCTTGAGAAAGGACGGCCTAGTATTATAGGAGAAACAATATCTTCAGGCATGTCAAAAATAACGAAATTAATTAGAGCATGACAACCTTTGATGTAAACTAAAGTGTTCTCCTTAATCCCTACAACTTGTTTGTAGGTAGAATCTGCTAGATGCAATTTTAACTCACTAATTTCAAAGGAGCCAAGATTTAATTTGTTAAAAAGACTCTTTGGAATTGTTGAGACGCTTGCACCTAGATCACAAAGTGCAGCTATCTCATTGGTTCCAATCTTTATCTTAATAGTAGGCTCAAATATGTCATCTAGTTTAACAGGTAACTTTTCAGTGATTTTCTTGTATTCTTCTTCAAGCTCGCGTACCTTAATTGCTACTTGATCAACAAAGTGTTGATACATGGCTTCATCATTACCTTCACTTACCAGAATTTTGACGTTGATCCTCTTTACGAGATCTTCGATGGTCTAGCTTGGTGAAGGGGCATTACTATAATCAAGTTCTTCAGGCTCATCCCTTTGGATCCTCATCATTTTGAGTTCTTCAACAGGATTAGGCTCAGCATTAACTGCAAATTTGGCTATAATGAGAGTTTGACTATCGGTTATCTTACCTAGCTATGCCTCAACGATCCTTGTTCTTTCTTGAAGGGCCTGCAAATCATTTCCCAAACTAACAACTTGGTTAGATAATTTACCAAGCATAGCATCATGGTTCTCCATAATTTTGACTAGAATATTATTTTGCTCATTTTGTGAGTCTATGAAAGACTTAAGTGTTTCTTGGAGACTACCATTACTAGTTCCCATATTATTATTAGAGTTTCCTGCAGGACTAGCATAGTGTTTCTAAAAGTTAGGATTATAACTCTTCTTCCAAGCAGGATTTGTAATCATTATGAGCTACAAAGTCTATTTCTTCAATATTTGTTTCAGGGGTGGCTCTTACCTGAGTTTCCTTACCTTTAACGGCTAGTATGAGCTCATCCAACTTAGCATTGAGATCTTCGTTCTCTTGTGGTGAGACAGAGTTCACCTTCTTCATGTTTGATATTTCCACATGCCATTGAGCATGGTTATCTTACATATTGTCTAGCAGCTGCTTTGCTTCGGTAATATGTTTACCCATAAATGTTCCTCCAGCTGCAGTATCAAGCATAGACTTAGACACATGATTAAGAGCATTGTAAAATAAATGGAGGATTAACCAATCTTTCATCCCATGACTAGGACAGTTTCTTAGGCATTGTTTCATCCTCTCCCATGCAAGCGCTAGTGGCTCACACTCTTCCTGTCTAAAGCTAGTAATATTACATCGAAGTTGCATAGTCTTTGCAGGTGGGGAAAATTTAGTCATAAATAAAGAAGTACATCCCACCCATGATGTAATAGTATTTTTAGGCAAAGATATCAACCATTCTTTAGCTCTCCCTCTTAGAGATAAAGGAAATAGACGCAATTTGACAACATCAGGGTCAACATCTTTTATACGCATCATATCAAATATTTTAGTGAAAGTATTTAAGTGCATACCTGCGTCTTCAACAGCAGAGCCTCCAAATTGATTATGTTGAACCAAACTTTAGTAATGGGGCTTAATTTTATAATCATCAGCAGCAATTGCTGGCTGAGTAATAGGAGTATGCAAATAATCATTATTGGGAGTAGCAAACTCCCCGAGCTTCTTTTCAGCCATATTTCCTATGTTTTGGGTTTTCTTAGATTAAAAATTATAAGAGTAAAAGCAAAGAATATAAAGGCTAACTGATTTTTTTGGTTTATCAAATAAAGACTGAATAGCAAACTAACAAAATTAAAAACAAGAATTAAAACTAGCAAGGTTCCTAATAACCTCACCAGGGTAGCTATTGCTTCCCCGACAACGGCGCCAGAAAAAGAGTTGATACCTTCGATCCGGATTACGGATGTAGTATAACTTCTTTTTCCCTTGTAGACCTAGATTATCGAATCCTTGAGAAGCGAATGCATAGTGAAGTTACTTTAACGGACCTTCGGGAGTTTTAGAATTCCTTTTGTGTTTTTACCGGACTAGTAGCTTGCGTCTTTTTGTTGTTGTCGATGATGGATAGAGAGGGCCTAGGGCGTTCAGTTTCACCTGTAGCTATGCAAAACATCTGATGGAAATAAAAGATAGAAATAAAGTATGTGTTACTTGTTAGAGCAAGATAAATTATATGTGGGCAATGCATCCATAAAATTGCTATTGCCTCTACAACCGCTTATATCAATAACCTACTAGTCTCATCCATACAAGAAAGAAAACTAATGATATGCATAGTGATGTCACCGTTAATCCCAAGCAAATCCCTCACATACAGCCGTTCTACCCCTTCTGTCACTGGGGTTCCCAACCTGCAGATCAGTCATCACTCATACTTCCTATACCCGGATCAACCCTTGGGGTCTTGGGTACCTGACAAGTCCTTAGATTGAGGCAAGAGAGGATACAATAATCATCATGTCATACAAACTAATACATGATCCCATCTATGATAAATAACATGCACTTTTGCTACAATGGCTAGGCCAAAGCCCTTAGCCCAAGGAGAATTACTCACACATAGAGATGAGATCAACAATCACAAACATTGTAATGAAAATCATAAGATTGATAGCAATAGTCTTACAATATCACCAATCGGAGAAGAGATCTACTATTACAAGTGGTGGAATATGGCTATGGAGATAAAGAAGGGTTTGGAGATCTAAGGTGGCTTTTCGGTGGAGTCTGGCTTCTTTGGGGCGGAGCGAGAGATGTTTTCCCGTCGCCCGACGCTTCTTTATATAGGGGTCCCTTCACGAAAATTGTTCTGTTTGACCTAACGGTGGTGGCGCCAACTATACGACCGGAGCTATACGGTCAGAATTTTTGCTCCGGCCGTATAGTTGGTCGTTAAGGCGTCTGCCTCCGTTGTTCGGTTTCTGGTTTCTTCTGGTTGTTGGAAATCTCGTATCTTTGACTTTAATATAGTGATTCTCTCCTTTAAACGACATTATCTACGCAGGAAAAATATAAAAGAAAGGATTGCATACCCCTCTGAATATTAGCATTAGTGGCAAGGTTTAGAGAGATATTTCATCAAGAATATGATTAATATCCAGTTTAAATGTGGACGTAGATGGCTATATTTCAGAGCCATCAACCACCACATGTCAGTGACACAAAAAATGGCAAATATGCAAGATGCAAAGTAAAACGTGGAAAATATACAAATCCTCCCTCCAGCCCCACAAGACGGCCCCATTAGTCATTGGCTCCAACGACCCCACAAAATGGCCCCACATGGCGATCTCATCGTTCATTGGCTTTGATGGCCCCACAGAATGGCCCCATTTTTCATTGGCTGCGCCGGCCACACAATTAGGAAAAAAGGGGCCCACATGTTAGCGTGAGATGGATGGCTGGTCCGACGTGTATCCTGGCCTCACCCGTCAGCACGTAACGGCCACGGGAGGACGTGCCCCAGCGCGGTCCTACCGGTCAGCATGTAACGGTCAAGCTTTTGACCTGACGGCATCCCTCCGTCCGAGCGCCTATGAGGGTTTCAGAATAGAGGGCGGGGAGAAGTGAGGAAAAGTTAAGCAGTTAGGGAAAACTGAGTACAACTAACAAACCAGGGGCACGAAAATAGAAATCGTTATTATATAGTAAGAGAGTTTGTTGCTAAGGGAAACATTAGAATTGTAAAGTACATACAAATGTGAATGTAGCTGATCCATTCACCAAACAACTTCCACAATAGAAGCATTATCAACACCGGGATGCTATTGGTGTAATTATTTCCTATAGTAAACTAATGTAAATTTACTCTAGTGCAATCGAGAGACCAAAGGAGATATACCCTAGAGGCCAATAAATGAAGTGTTTTATTGTTATATCTCTATATGTTCATAATAGTTTTGTATCATGCTATAACTGTATTTAGCGGGAACATAAATACAGGTGTGGTATATAAACAACTAGGTCCCTAGTATCCTGCAGTACTAGTTTGTTGGGCAGATGATGATCGAGGTTTCCCGATCATGGACTTGATATAAAACAGTCAGCTGACAACGAGGTCACTTAATGAAGTGATGGACAAACCCATCAATAGAATTGCAATGTGATCTAGTCACAAAGTTTAACGTTGTGATATCTATGAAAGTGTGGTAACTTAATCCTCTGACTGTGAGATCATGTTTAATCACTATCTCCCACAAATGTTTTGATCACATGAACTACCATGACCGTAACTGGGTGGCTCTAATGGTTTAAACATGTGATTGAGATCGTGATTTGCCTATCGGAGTGACGGATAGATACTCTGGGCCCACTCGGTGAGACCATATCAATGAGCTTGCAAGCATGTGACTAGGTCATAGGGATGTGATATCACGGGAGCGAGTAAAAGTATTTTTCAGTAACAAGATTGAACTCTATGAGATACATGATATAAGGTCTTGGACAAACTAGACATCGTTGTGCAAAGGGAATAAGACTCGACGTTTAGAAGGTTCAAGTGAACAACACTGTGTCATGGAATGAGAAGGGATCATCATGTATTTACAAATACTGATGATGATCAATGATCGGGTAGGCATCCCCTTCATATCTAAACATTCCCGAACCGTAAGGGTGTCACGCTTAAGGTTAATCGACGCTGCGAGTTGATCTAATACCGATAGAGAAAAAGGTAGAGAGAATCAGAATAGTTCCGAAGAGAATACCGAAGTGTTCGGAGTCCCTTCAAACAGTGTTTTGAACACGGAGAAAATAAATGTTTACCAAGAAAGTGGATTTTAAAACTAATTAATGAAGAAGGGGTGTGGCAATAGTTTCTACGTAACATGTATCTAAGCCAAAAAAACACTTTCTAAAATCCGAGGAAAACCGAACGATTCTCCTTTTTTTTGGAAAGTACTTATGCGGGCGACGGATGTTTTTTTTGCTGGAAGTCATTTTAAAACTAGGGATGGTTCTACTAATAGGTTTTGGGAGGATATATGGATGGGAGATACACCGTTGGCACAACAATATCCATCTTCATATAAGATTGTGCCATGGTAAAATATTATTGTTCCAAATGTATTATCTCAAGTATCGCTGAATATTAGTTTCACAAGAGTACTAATTGGTACTAAAGTGGACAACATTGATACACTTGTGCCAAAGACATGATGGTGTATTTATCCGAGGATCCAGATAGATTTGTATGGAATTTAACATTAGTGTTTCTCAGTGAAGTTCATGTATGAAGATCTTATAAATGATCATACGGTCTTCCTTCGAAAATACTTAAGGAAATTAAAAATCCCATTAAGATAACTTTTTGATGTGCCTACTTAATAACAAAGCTCTACTCACAATATATAATTTGGCAAAAAGGAATTTGCTAGGATATAGCAATTTGGGGGTGGGGAGGAGGGGGGGGACATAAAACATTTGTTTATATCATGTCTTTTTTCCGGTCTTCTATGGTGTATTTCAACTTTACTTATAATCTTCCACCTCCAACTAACATAACGAATATGTTTAGGAATTGGTTGAATGGAGTTGACACTACAGCTAAGGCTAGAATTCGCATTGGTGTTTCGGTATTATGTTCGTCGATTTGGAGATGCGGGAATGACTTAATTTTTATTAAGATGAAAACTTTTAGTCTTTTGCAGGTTATTCATATGGTGACTCATTAAGTACAGCTATGGACGCTTCTACAACCACAGGAGCAGCGGGATTCTATGGCCGTCTTCGCATGGTCGCTCGGGATATCTTCGCAATATACTAGTCGACTAAATGATGTCTATTTGTCTTTTTTTCTTCTTCATTTTTCGCTGGTTGAATCTTGTTTCAGATTTGAGCGTCCTTGTTTGTGCAATACCGACGAACTTTCAATCAAACGATGTGTGCATCAGTTATTGTTCTTCTGTACCAACAGGCTGTGACCATGGACAAACCTGCAAGTGGCAACTTAATGTCCATAATGCAAGCAGCAAATGCGGGTTTCACGCAGAGAAGGTACTACGTATGTGATGGCTTAGCAGAGAATTTATGTCATGTTTTATTTTCATTTGTCGCGTTGTAATAATACACGTCTCAGTGTTTGATTTCTCAAACTTCCTTTTGACGCCAAGAAGATGGTGTAAATAATGTTGAGGAATCGACATTATGCATCATGAGATTGGGAGCAGGCCGAGGTAAAACTCTTGGTCTATATAACAAGCTCGACACTTGTTACTATTCCTTTGTACAAGTGCAGCAGCCAGCTGCTATAGTCGTTTCGTGCGTCATGGTAGTAGGAGGAGGAGGACTGCTGGTCCTCGGCATCGCCATCTGCGCTGGACTGATGGCGGTAGGCGGCGAGGCCGCGACCTCGGTTATCCTCGGCATGGCCCTGTGCCCCAGCTGCTCCAGGAAGAGCATGAATGCCGAGGCGGCGTTCAAGGGTACGTCCGCAGTGCTTTCCGTGCTACAGGGATACGTCTGTTCTTGGATGATTATCAGGTGCAGCAATGTCCTGCCTTTCTTGTCACCAGGCCTTAAAGTGGCGATCAAGTGCAACAACGGCAGCGGCGGCGCCGGCGAGTTCGAGAGGAAGGCCGTCGGGGACCTCGATGGCACGGGCGCCTTCGCCGTGCCCCTCCCCTCCGACGTTGACCTGCGTGGGAGCGCAGAGTGCGTCGCGCAGCTCTACAGCGCGGCGAGCAGCGCGCCGTGCACCGGGCAGGAGCCGTCCAAGATTGTCCCGCTGTCCGAGAGCGAGGGCACCTTCGTCGCCGTCGCCGGCGAAACAACACGCTCAGTGTCGACGACGCCCGAGTGCGCGTCGGCCAACATCTGCTTTCCGTGCCAGTTCGGACGGAAGCCTTTCTACATGCACGGGCACATGAAGCCCTTGCCGGTCTACGGGATGCCGTCGCCTGTATACGGGACTCCGGCGCCGACATGCCTGTGCACCCCTACCCCGGAGCCGGGATGCCAATGCCCAACGCCGGAATACGACCCGCCTCCTATTTCGGAATACGGAACACCCATGTGCCCTCCCGAGGCGCCCGAGTACGGGACGCCCACGGTGCCCGTGTACGGCACTCCCGCGCCGAGATGCCTGTGCTCCCCTACACCGGAACCTGGATGCCAGTGCCCTACTGCAACACCGGCACCGGTGTACGGGATTCCGTCGCCGAGATGCCTGTGTACCCCTACTCCGGAACCCGGATGCCAGTGCCCTACTGCAACTTCGGCGCCGGTGTACAGGATTCCGTTGCCGAGATGCATGTGTACCCCTACTCCGGAACCCGGATGCCAGTGCCCTACAGCAACACCCGCGCCGGTGTACGGGATTCCATCGCCGAGATGCCTATGTACCCCTACTCCGGAACCCGGATGCCAGTGCCCTGTAGCAACACCCGCACCGGTGTACGGGATTCCGTCGCCGAGATGCCTATGTACCCCTACTCCGGAACCCGGATGTCAATGCCCGACTACAACTGCAACGCCAGTGTATGGCACGCCTATGACTCAACTCCCTCCTTCCACGCCGGTGTACGGGACTCCGGCGCCGAGATGCCTATGCACTCCTACTCCGGAAGCTGGATGCCAATGCCCTACTCCAACTCCCACGCCAGTGTACGGGACTCCGGCTCCGAGATGCCTGTGTACCCCTACTCCGGAACCCGGATGCCAGTGCCCGGCTCCAATGTCTCCCACGCCGGTGTATGGGACGCCGATGGCTCAACCCCCTCCTCCTCCTCCTCCTCCCACGACGGTGTATGGAGTGCCGACGCCAGACTGCCCTCCAGACGCGCCGGAGTACGGCACGCCCATCAACAGTACTCCCCCTGCTCACCACTGAGCCACTGGCTTCATTTATTAATGGTAACACTGACATAGTAGTGCATTCATGGAGAATAAAATGTTATGGGAGTGGCCAGATGAGGCCTGAGGTTGCACTCTGTAATTTGTTCCATCTGGCAATGGAAGCTCTATGTGGATAATATGTCTCCTTTTTTCTATGAAAACAAGCGCAGTGGCCTGACCACTTGGGCGGTTTATCGCTTTAAATTATTTAGCATATCAAATATTCAAATGGATTGTGAAATATTATTTTAGAGAAAATCTAGTTACAGGCGCCACACCTGCATACTACTCGTGCAGCGCGTGGAGATTTGGAAAACTCCTACCTCAGCTTCATCCCGCGAAGCACATGACACATAGAGGGACAGCGAACGCCCTCCCCGCCCCCCCCCCCCCCCCCCCCCCCCCCCCCACACACACACACATGTCATGGCTTGCAGGACACACAACACAGAGAGGGACATGCATAAACACATTTTCGTTATATAGAATATAAGTTTTAGAGTGGTTGACATTTTTAATAACTGTGCATCTAACGGTGAAAAAATTGACGGTACAAACCTGGTGGTAACAAACAGTACAAATAGTGTGGAACTGGCACAAGATTATGGTGGGACCAATACTGTAAAACATGTGTTATTTTAGTTGATTAGAAGACAATCCATTTGAGTGCGCGGTCTAAAATCCATATTTTCCTCTAAGAAACACCAAATTATATCCACCGATCTACTAAGCTATACAAACCAGATTGGGAAAAATTAAACGGGCATGCCTCACTAAAGAGAGCAACTTGCGAGTAAGCTCCATATAATTCCAGTTAAAGAAAATGCTAACCAAAAGATTCATTGATCTGTGGCTGGGGTTAAATTAGCTTACATATCGAACCATGTCTGCAGGCGGTTGTCGATCGAAGCTGGTACCGGTAATTTATCTTACAAATCTGGTCCCAGAAATCCATCAGCTGCTCCATATATGTTGGTGCTGTCTCCGAAAATATTCCGCTGCCTTGCGAGCGCGTCAAAGAGCTCACCGGCGAACACGAGCTCCTTCATCCCTGCAAAAATTGTTTGCGGCAAACTTGGAGCGGTGGAGGAGACCATCCCTGGCCTCGTCGGAGCCGGAAGCAGTCTGGGTGATGAACTTAGCCTCCTGATGAGCGCATGCGTGGCGGCGGAATTAGACCTGTCGATGAGGCTGGGGCGGCGGAAGGCGGTGAACCGCCGGAGCTGCTGGGACGCCCGCTTGATCGCCGTCGTGGCGATCCGGAGGACGACATGGCCGTACGAGGAGGACGGCCACTTCTCCGGCGTCGCGTCCGAGTAGCTGGGTCCAGTGGTTGTACCACTGCTACACGCTGCTTAGAGAAATAAAGAGGATCTACGCTATATAGCCTGCAACAGTACCTCTGCCTAGCCTACTAGGCTGTACTACTACACATACTTTTTGCGACAACCATTTTATTGATAGTAAATCAGAGAAATAAAGAGAACCTGGCCTATATAGCCTACTAGGCTGTACTACTACGCATACTTTTCGCAACCACCATTTTATTGCTAAATCAAATTGTGTTGCCTACAGTACACCTACACCCTGTACCTAATAACTAAGGCTAACTCTAGATCATCGACCCATTTCTTCGCCGGATATGTCTATCGGTCTGTTTGACAGCCCGGGGGATACGTAAACATGCCATTTTAGTCTCTGTTTGTTTGGCTCAGTATGCCCTTAGGTGCGCGACACATTTTTTTCAGGGCATCTACTCATCGGTCTAGTTGAGGTCGACAAACACCGGCGGGACAATGGCGGCGGCAGATAGTACGTCGGTGGTGGTGGCGTCTGCTGGTGTGGCAGCGTCATCGGCGCGGGTGGGGCGCGCGGTGGTGACTCCGACATGGCGTGCCATTATCCCTCCTCCTCAGACGACGCTTGATGGAACTGGCCAGGCCATGCCGGAGTTGCCGTACTCCACCAGGTGGCCAGAGAGCTCGATGGTGTTCTGCAGCCCCTCCACTACCATTTGGCATCCTCCTCCACCTTCGATGCTTCCATAGCGGTGCGGATGGCTTCGTCTTCGTCGTAGCCCAGCAATAGGACCCCGGCGGGTGGCATGGGCTCCTCCTCCTCCTCCTTGGCGCCCGCTAGCTCCTTCGCCTAGCCTTTGTCTTCGTCGTCGGTGGCGGAGAAGTCGAGATCGCCCTTGACTGGGAAGTCATCCATGTAGGACGAGCGGTGCCTCGCCTTGTGCTCCTAGTCGAGGGAGGCGAGCCAGAAATCGCGCCGCTCAAACGCGGGGTTGTTGCCAGCTGCCGGCGGCGCCCGGTCTCCCAGTCGAGCAGGTGCTTGTCCGTTGGCACCGGTGGCAAAGGGACACACACCTGGTTTAGGTGCCACCCCACTAGCAGAAACACATCGTGGTGCTCGCAGGGGTAGAGCTCCTTCCAGCAACGTTGGCACTCGGCGATAGGCACGTAAGGCATGTCCCTGTCCCGCCACAGCATAAGCGTGTCCAGCGTGGGCTGCTGCGGGCACAACGGCGAAGTCCCGTGCGCACGAACATGCCGGCAGCTGGTTGAAGCGGAGACAACGTCGGAGAAGGAGGCACAACGTGACGATGGCGGCGGCCCAACGAGGAACCACGGGCCTCATGGTCGTTCCTCATCGTCTTCTTCCACAATAGTGGCATGCCGTCGGCGGCGTTGGTGGAGACACTAGTGGGAAAAGGCATATCAGTCCGGTTCGTATCTGCCTTTAGTCCCGGTTGCGCAACCGGGACTGTGCAATGCCACTATTTCAAAGTTTAGGCCCCTTTTAGTCCCGGTTGTGGCACAAACCGGGACTGAAGGCCCTCCGCGTGGCTGCGGTCGCGTGCTGGAGCTGAAGGACCCTTTAGTCCTAGTTGGTAAGGTCCGGTTGACGTTTTAAAAAAAATTCGAAAAAAGTTTCGGTTTTTTCAGATATTTTTGAATTTCAAAGTTTTGGTTTTTTGAATTTTCTGACAGTTTAATATCTAATCACCCATAATCTCATGTCAAAGTGCATACTTATGATCAAACTTTCCGGTCGGCCACCCATCCTCGGCATGTTTAACTTTTGAAGGGAATATGCCCGAGAGGCAATAATAAAGTGGTTATTATCTTATTCCTTGTTTATGATAAATGTTTATTTTGCATACTATAATTGTATTAATTTGGAAACGTTAATACATGTGTGTTTAATAAACAAAAGGAAACTTCCTAGTTATACCTCTCTTATAAACTAGCTTGTTGATTAACAAGATGATCAAGGTTTCCTAATCATGGACATTGGATGTTGTTAATAACGAGGTCACAACATTAGTGGAATGATGTGATGAACATTCATCCGAAGTATAGCATTATGATCAAAGTTATTGTGTTTATATTGCTATAATATCATATGAAGTAATCCTAGTCCTTAGACCATGAGATCATGTCAATCACTAACACTGGAAGAGTATCTTGATATCATCAAACGTCACACCATGAAAGGGTGATTATAAAGGTGGGTTTAGTGCTACGAAAGTGTTATGTAGAGGCTCATGGATCAAGAGTGGGATTTGTCCATCCCGATGACGGATATATATACTCCGGGCCCTCTCGGTGATATCACATTGGTTAGCTTGCAAGCAAGTGATGAGATCACTAGAATGTTATATCACAGGAACGAAAAAAGAGTACATGTCGGTAACAAGATCAAACTAGGTATGGGGATACCGATGGTCGAATCTCGGACATGTAATATATCGCGAGACAAAGGGATTTAAGTCATCGTTGAATATGTGGGAGTAAGTACGGATCTCCAGATCCCGCTGCTGATTATTGATGGAGAGGGGTCTCGATCATGTCTGCATTATTCGCGAACCGTATGGTGACACACTTAAGGGATACCAACACCATTTGGAGCAAATATGTTTCAGATAAATATTTAAGAAAGCGCTAGAATTATTTCAATAGACACCGAAAACTGTTTCGGGTGAAATTGCTGAAATTGGTTCTGCATGTAATATTGAAATGTTGCAGGGGGTTTTATGTGAATGTTTGTTAATTAAAGTAATTAACACAATTCTGAATAAAACTAATAAAAGAGTTTTATTAAATGAGAGAGCATTAAATTTGGAGAAATTTAATGCATTTAAAGTGGGACTTTAATGGAGAATGTGAAGAGGCAAATTTATGTGGAGGGGTTACCACCACATGAATGGGGGAGGTGAAGGGTCACCTCCATAGGGCGCCAGCCATGGGAGGGTACCCTCCCCTCCTCCTATAAAAGGCTCCCTCTCCTCACTTCTCACTCACACCTCCTCGTGAAAGATCTCTCTCCCCTTCTAGTATTTTCCCCCATGGTCTCGGATTAGCGAAATACATGTTCCCAGTGGCTTTATCTAGAAAGGAGTTGCTGCTTCCGCTGCTTTGCTGGAGCGAGGGATGGAGGTTGTCGGGGTACCGGACGTGTGTGCGATCACGGATGCACTGCTGGTTTGTGGTGCTGGACTTGGTGGTGCTGGACGTGCTGGAGCTGGACCTGCTGGACTTCATCACGATCTTGAGATCGGCAAGTGTACGACTATATCATCCACGAGTTCCATCTCGTTAACAAAGCTTTATTGTCTTCGAGGGTATATTCTCTATGGATGTATATCCACCCGTTGCTTGTATCTAGTAGATAGATCCTGGCGTATAGTAGTTCACATCATAGAATTTTTTTTGTTTTCTATGCTGCGAACCCTTTCAGTGGTATCAGACCCTGATCTATGCGTAGATGCTTTGCACGGGTAGTACACATATATTTATATGTGGGCGATGATGATCATATTATTGCTTCTTTCATGTATTTTCGATATTGGTGGTATAGTGGGATGAAGTGGCTCGGACCAACCTTACATGTCATCGCACATGAGACCGGTTCCACGACTTACATGCAACTAGTTTTACATAAGTGGCTGGCGGGTGTCTATCTCTCCTACTATAGTCAATATCTGATTTACAACGAGTTGCTAATAATTTGGTTATCATCGTTGTGGTTCCATGTTCGTAGGTAAGAACGGTTCTATCTTCGAAAGCCCTAAGCCACATAAAACTTGCAATTGATAAATTAGAGGCATCTAGTTTAGATCATTGCTGGGCTTATGTCATGATATGGTAATGTTGTGAGTTGATGTATAGTTGATACACTTACAACACACCTAACGTGTAAGTTCCATGGACCTTGGTCTTATACACAAAGGAATGATAGAGATCATACCACGATGCATATGATGGTGATCAAATGCATGGACCATATGATCCCACTTTACATATATGATGTTCGCATCTTATATTGTTAGTTTGGCGCTTTTAAGTAGCTTTATAAGATGATCCCTCATTTAAATATCAAGATAAAAATATGTTCTTCCTTAAGTACGCACAGTTTATGTTTCGCCGCTTCAAGACATCACGTGATGATCGGGTGTACTTGAATCCATGATCATATTTTGGGTGTAAGACAGTTTTACATACGCTAGTACTAAGGTTCTTACTTGGCGAGCCTAGCATGTACAGACATGGCCTCGGAATACGGACCGAAAGGTTAAGCATGAGTCATATAGTTGATATGATGCCCATATAGATGCTCGCCTTTGAAGCTACACCGACTCACGTGATGATCAGACTTGGTGTAGTGGATTTGGTTCATGTAATCACCAAAACGGCATGAGGGATGTCGTTTTTTAAGTGGGAGTTCATTTCTAATTTGGATTAGTCGAACCAAATTTGTCATAAACTAAATCAAAGTGAATTTGCATAATTTGTTGTAGTCATTGGCATCTGTTTACTACCTTATGCTTAGTTTTAATTGAGATAATAGAGCTATAGAATTCTGGATATTTACTTTACGAACCGGTATCGTATTGTTTTGAATGTAAATTTAATGCTTAGAAGTCCTATTGCAAACTTTCAGCAAACTCTATTTACTCCATTGAAAGAACATTTCATGTTTTCCTTTGTTTTGCGTGTTAGATAACAATACTATGGAGACTTTTCATGTGTGCTAAGTATGCAGGAAGTTTTGAGGGGGGGCGGATAATCCGCCCCTCCAAGAGCCGGATAATCCGGCCTACCTCATCTCTCAAGGAAGCCAAAGCGCGTCGCTCTGTGTCCAGTCGGATTTTCTCCCGAAAAATCCGAACTGGGGCGGTTTTTCCTCCCTAGGCTGGATAATCCGGGTTTCGCAAGGGCCGGATAATCCGGCCCCCAGTTTTCGAGCAAAAGGAGCCAAGGCGCGTCGCTCGGTATCCGGTCAAATTTTCTCCCGAAAAATCCGAACTGGGGCGGTTTTTCTTCCCCAGGCCGGATTCGGCCTTCGCATAGGACCGGATAATCCGGCCCCCAGAAGATGATCAAGGGCAAGCTCAGCGCGTCTCACTGTGAGGGGGCGGATTTTCTGCCGGATATTCCGAGTCTAGGGCGGAGTTTCCCCAGACCGGATAATCCGGCCCCCACTTGGGCCGGATAATCCGGCCCCCAAAGTGTGCAACGGCTGGTTTTTGGAAGGGGGTATAAGTACCCCTTCTTCCCCAATGTCCAGAACTCTTGATTCACTCGAATTTGACCAGACCTTGTGCAAGAGCTCTAAATCTCGATCTCCCACTTCAACCACCCGAAGGTCTTGATTTTTGGTAGAATTGAAGGAGGAGAAGTTCATCATCAACATCAAGAATCAAGCGCTTCAACTCCTCTCCATTCACTTGGAGAAATTCCTGATCTAGTATTCTTGTTAATACCTAGATCTTGTTATTGTATTTGACAACTTTGTTCTTGTGGCAGCTTGTTGTCATTTCGGGAGCCTCCAAGTTGTTGTGGAGTTGTTGCCCCGCTAGTTGTGTAAAGGCGCCGGTGCCCGCCTCGAAGGGTACCTATAGTGGAAGGTGAATCAGGCCTGTTGTGGCGAGATCCATCAGAGAACAGGGTGAGGCCTTTTGTGGCGTGGTGGTCTTAGTACCGCCCACCCCTCCAACGCAGACGTACTTCCCTTAACAAGGAAGGAACCGCGGTCAAACAAATCATGTGTCTCCGCGTGCTTCACTTCGGTTCACTCGTTCCTCTTCTACTCGCTCTTTACTCGCTAGTAGATAGGTTTGCATATAGGGAAATTCCACACATTAGTTTATCTAGAGAATTTACCTTTGTGCTAAGCCTAAAATTGAAAAAGAATTCAAAATTGGTGTAGCACCTATTCACCCCCCCCCCTCTAGGTGCCCATATGATCCATTTCAATTGGTATTAGAGCACCGGCTCTTAATTCGGGCTTAACCGCCTAAGAGTAGTATGGGTACTAGGGATGATGGAAATGAGGCTGTGGATAAGGTCACAATGGATGATCTCAAGTCGTTGGAAACAACCTTGTTGAAATCCTTTGAGGCCAAGATGGAGGAGATGAATCAAATGATTGCTCGCCTTACATCATCCATAGCCCCATCATCATCCTCCTCTGAGGCTCCCATACCATCATCTAAGGAAAAGGGTAACACCGGATCCAAGGATGATGATGTGGAAGGTGAAAAACTAAATGGCTCCACCTCTAAAAAGGTAAGTGGTAAGGAGGAATATAGTGAGGTTCGCCACGTATATTCCCCCGACCCACCTATCCCTCATCCTCATATAAACAATAGGGGTGATCCACCCAAGCTCACTGCATCTTCTTTTAACCAATGGCAATTTCTAATGAAATCTCATGTTTGCAGCTCCTCTATTGAATTGTGGAGGATTATTGAAGAAGGTCTCCATATTGGAGATCAAACCAATCTAACAAGAAGGGAAGTTGTGGATAGCCAGTTGAATGCCACTGCTCTCCACATGATACAGCTGGGTGTGGGTCCCAAGGACATGCCACACATTGAACATCTCAACACAGCTAAAGAGGTGTGGGATTCCCTTACGGACCTTTTTGTTGGAAATGAAAGCATGAGAAGAAACCGGTATGATGCCCTTCGTAACGAAGCTGAGGGATTCTACATGTTGGATGGTGAAAACCATGAGGACATGCATAGAAGACTCAAGGGTATCGCAACAACATTTCGGAAGCATGGGGCCACTCACATTGATGATGCATGGATAAAAAGAAAGTATGTGAGGTGCTTTAATGCCTTTCGAACTGACGGATTTGAAGAGCTTGCAAGGTAGACACAACTATCATCAAATGACATCCAATGAAGTCATGCAAGAAATGGCGTCATTCAAAGTGGCGGCAAAGAATGCTGAAGATGCCCGTGCTCGGGCCATTGGAATGCAAAAGGGTGTCAATGTGGCTCTCAAAGCCAATGTTGTTGAGCAAGAGGACGATGAAGGAGTTTTTGAGAGGGTATCCATGGACTGCCCCGATGAGGTCAAACGTGCTCATGGTGAGTACATGGCATTCTATGCAAGGAACTTTTGGAAGGACCCTGCCAAAGCCAAGTCTGAACTTGAGCGCAAGAATGGGTCAAATGGAAGAAGAGAAAGTGGCCCAAGATTGAGAACTTGCTTCAACTGTGAAGATAGAGTGCACTTTGTAGCCGAGTGTCCTTATCAAAATAGAGAAGACAATGGTGGCAGGCTCATTCTCAAAGAGAAATCCAAAGCTCCGAAGAAGAAGCCGTTTGCTAAGAAGAATGGCCCTTTCAAGAAGCAACCCAAGATGGTCCTTGTAGCTCAAGAGGAATACTCCTCCGCAAGTGAAGATGAAGAGGATGATGATAGTTCCCGCGAAGTGGCTGCTATAGCCACCACATCGAATCCCTCCTCTCTGTTCGACTCGCCGAACGAGAACGCCATCGACAACAACGCCACTTGTCTAATGGCAAGAGGATCCGAGGTATCAACTTCTAACTCCTCATTTCCTAAGACTAACATAATTTTGGATATGGATGATCATGACAGTCTTGAAATGAAAAAAGAAGTTATTGCCATGGATACTTTTTTCACTAACCTACAAGGTGAGCACAAACTCCATTTTGATGCTCTTATGAGTCAACTTGCTCAAGCCGAAGATCTCCTTGAAGAAAAGGGCAGAATTGAAAGAGAAGATGCCTTGGAGATAGCCTCTTTGAAGAATGCCTTGGAAGAGGAAGAGGAAACTCGAGTTTCTTTGGAAGAAAGACTCGAATCCCTAGAGGAGTCACAAGAAGAAGATGTAGCTCAGCTCATTAAAGAACGTGACCATGCTCTTGCCAAGGTAAAGAAACTAAAGAAAGAAAAGATTGATTTTGGGGCTGTTCATGCTAGACTTTTGGAGAAGTTTGATGATCTTGAAAGTGCTCACAAGACATTGAAGAGTGATCATTCGACTCTAAATGAGTCTCATGACCAGCTCCAAACTCAATTGAAACGGTATGATGTGCCAAGTACCTCCTCTTCATCCTTTGGAAAAGAAGATCTTGCAAGGAGTTCTCAACACAAAGGTAAAGGGGTTATTGATGAGATACTGAGCAGGCAAAGGACAAACAACAGTAAAGAAGGTCTTGGTTACATACCCAAGATAAAGAGCAAGAAAAACAACAAGAAGAAGAAGAACAAGACTGCTCAATCGAAGACTAGCAACATTACCAATGACAAGACTAATTATGATGGTTTTGCAGGGATCAACAATCCTAACTTCGAACTATATTGTGATTCTTATGGTGATGTTTATGCTAGTTATGTAGGGCCTTATGATTGTTACATTCCTTGGTCTATTTGGGTTCCCAAGACCCTTGTTACTAACATGAGAGGACCCATTGAAAAATGGGTACCTAAAACCAAGAAGTAATTTTCTTGCAGGGCTATGCTTCCGGTGGTTCTAAATGGGTACTCGATAGCGGTTGTACGAGTCATATGACCGGAAGCAAGGAGATCATCACGGAGATGCGGCCAAACCTTGATCACATTACCGTCTCCTATGGTGACAAGTCAAAATCTGAGGTATTGGGTCTCGGCAAAGTTGTGGTGGCTCACGATATCTCTCTCGTGGACATCATGCTTGTTGAGACCCTCGGGTATAACTTACTTTCAGTTCGTGCCCTTGGTAAGATGGGCTTTCAAGTTTACATTGATGCTGATTTAGTGGTACTCTTGTGGAGCAAGTCTCTAAAAGTCGCTTTCGTGGGATATGTCGAAAACGACATGTACGTGGTGGACTTTTCGGAGAAAACCACTACAGGTCCGATGTGTCTTTTCGGGAAGGCTGACGCGGGTTGGCTATGGCATCGCCAACTAGCCCACGTCAATATGAGAACTTTGCAAAGTCTCCACAAGGGTGGCCACATTCTTGGACTAAAAGAAAATGTCTCTTTTGCCAAAGATCGTGTTTGCAAGGCGTGTGTTGAAGGGAAAATGCATGATTCTCCTCATCGAAGGAAAACTATTATCTCTTCAAAAAGGATTTTGGAGCTCCTTCATGTGGATCTTTTTGGACCTCCATCTCATGCAAGCCTCGGTGGGAAGAAGTATTGTCTTGTGATTGTTGATGATTACTCAAGATACACTTGGGTTTATTTCTTCAAGTTGAAGAGTGAAACTCAACAAACTATCATCGACTTCGCCAACGAGGTTCAACGTCAACACAACGTCCCCATTCTGGCTATAAGGAGTGATAACGGCTCGTAGTTCAAGAACTACACCTTAAATGAGTTCCTAAGTGAAGAGGGGATAAGACATCAATATTCCGCTGCGTACACCCCTCAACAAAATGGTGAAGCCGAGAGGAAGAATCGAACTCTAATGGACATGGCAAGATCAATGTTGGCCGAATTCAAATCTCCATATAATTTCTGGGCTGAAGCAATCTCTACTGCTTGTCATTCATCCAACCGTTTATACCTCCGCAAGATTTTGGACAAGACTCTGTATGAAATACTTACCGGTAACAAGCCAAACATCTCATACTTTCGGGTATTCGGGTGTAATTGTTTCTTTCTTATTAAAGGAGTTCGTTTATCTAAGTTTGAATCTAAGGCTCTAGAAGGTATTTTTCTTGGTTATGGTGCCGAATCCCACACTTATAGAGTCTACAATAAGCTCTCTGGAACTGTTGTAGAATCTTGTAGTGTGGTGTTCGAGGAAAATGACGGTTCCCATACGGAGCAAGTTGGTGTTTGTGATGCAGATGTTGAAATACCCCAAGATGCCATAAGAAGAATGGGCGTGGGATTCTTCCGCCCCATTGAGGAACCCCTTGTGGCGGACCAGGAAGGACAATGCTCTACTCATATAGAGCCCTCATCTACACATACGCAACATGCTCCAACCACGGGGGCAACTTCTACACCATCTCCATCAACTGCTGAAGGTCAAGATGCTCCAGAAAGCTCCAGGCCGGATTTTCCGGTGGATACCGGATTATCCGGCCACCCCGCTCCAGCTGACCATGCAGCTCCTGGTGGTGAAGATATCAATACAAGCTCTAGGCCGGATTTTCCGGCTGACCCCGGATTATCCGGCTCCTCGCCAGTTCAAGCAAGTCCCAGGCTTCCTGATGAAGCTGCTGCAAGTTCTCCCAGGCCGGATTATCCGGCCTCTTCATCGGCCGGATTATCCGGCCCTGACTCTCCAGTTCTGCAGCCTCCTGCTATGGCTTCGGATTCACCTCAAGGGCATGCATCTCCACCACCTGCTACTGATGTTTTAGCTACTGATAAAGGCGGAGAAAATGCTTCCAATGAAGACTCAAGTGATGAATCTCCTCCACCAAGATACAACAAACTTATTGAACTTCGTCGCAAGGCGCGGGCTGATCGTAACCTTGAGTTGCGGGGTCACACTCTCGGCAAGGTTGTTGGTGATCTTCGATGAAGGGTGTCTACAAGAAGAGAATTGGTCAGTTTTGGTGAGCATCAAGCTCATATCTCCATGGTGGAACCTAAGAAGGTCTTTGAAGATCTTGAAGTCCCAGACTGGTTTGTTGCTATGCATGAAGAATTGAATAATTTCTAGCGCAACAAAGTCTGGAAACTAGTGGAGAAACCCAAAGAGTGCCGCAATGTTATCGGCACCAAGTGGATTTTCAAGAACAAGCAAGATGAGAATGGCATTGTTGTGAGGAACAAGGCAAGACTTGTGGCACAAGGTTACTCCCAAGTTGAGGGCATCGACTTTGGCGAGACCTATGCTCCTGTGGCTCGCCTTGAGTCCATCCGTATCCTACTTGCTTATGCTGCTCATAACAATTTCAAGTTGCAGCAAATGGACGTCAAGAGTGCCTTCCTTAACGGTCCTCTACATGAGTTGGTATACGTAAAGCAACCCCCGGGGTTTGAGGATCCTAACTTCCCGAACCATGTCTACAAACTCGATAAGGCACTCTATGGCCTTAAACAAGCCCCACGTGCGTGGTATGAGCACCTTAAAGAGCTTTTGTTAGATCGTGGCTTCTAAGTTGGGCAAATCGACCCCACTCTTTTTACTAAGAAGGTTAAGGGGGAGCTCTTCGTATGCCAACTATATGTAGACGATATCATTTTTTGTTCTACTAACAAAGCTTTTAACGATGAATTTTCAAAGCTTATGACTGACAGGTTTGAGATGTCTATGATGGGGGAATTACGGTTCTTTCTTGGATTCGAGATCAAGCAACTTAGAGAAGGAACCTTTATTAATCAAGCAAAGTACATCCAAGACATGCTCAAGAGATTCAAGATGACGGATCTAAATGGTGTCGCTACTCCGATGCAAACAAAGTGTCATCTCGAACTCAACCCTCACGGTAAAGATGTGGACCAAAAGGTATACCGGTCCATGATCGGCTCTCTTCTTTACCTCTGCGCATCTAGACCCGATATTGTGTTGAGTGTGGGAGTGTGTGCGAGGTATCAAGCAGCTCCTAAAGAAAGCCACTTAGTGGCGGTCAAGAGGATCTTTCGATATTTGGTTCATTCCCCCAACTTTGGTCTCTGGTATCCCAAGGGCTCCAATTTCTCTTTATGTGGTTATACTGACCCAGATTGGGCTGGTGATAAGGATGATCAGAAATACACTTCTGGAGCTTGTCAATTCTTGGGAAGATCTCTTGTATGTTGGTCCTCCAAAAGGAAGAATTGTATATCTCTCTCCACCGCCGAAGCTGAATATGTTGCTGCTGCCAGCGCTTGTACTCAATTATTGTGGATGAGTCAAACTTTAAAAGAATATGGTGTCAATTGTGACAAAGTGCCCCTTTTATGTGATAATGAAAGTGCTATCAAAATTGCGTACATTCCAGTTCAACACACAAGGACGAAGCATATTGAGATTCGGAATCATTTTATTCGTGACCATGTTTCTCGAGGCGATATTGATCTATATTTTGTGAGCACGAAGAACCAACTGGCGGATATCTTTACAAAGCCACTTGATGAAGCAAGATTCTGCTATTTGAGGAATGAGCTAAATATCATTGATTCCGGGAGTTTGTCTTGATTACCCATGCACTCACTCGTACGTCTCAATCCTTGTTTGGTCTAGTTGTGGGCATGGATATAGGGGAGTGTGGTCCTAACTTATTGGGCTAACCCTCCCCCCATAATGCCAATAGCAAGTTATATCATTTCTCTTAATATCATGCTGTGATATGTGAGCTTATTGATGAGTATTGGTCGTGAACCCAAGATATATCTTCGCGGTGTCACACCATACACTCCAACAAGGTGTCTTCGGCCACCGCCCTCTCCCTTGTGGAGAATTGGATCTTTTTGTATGTTATTTGCTCTCTCATGTTCTTATGGGAATCATACTCAATCTTGGCTTTTATTTGATTTGGATTTTGCAATTTTGAGTGTCTAGTACCATCTCAGTTTGGCTTTCTCAATCCTAAGCCTTCCCTACCCCTAAGCCATCTATTCTTGCACACAAGTCCCTTGTACACCTTGTGGGGGTGTTGTTTGGGGACGCGCAGGCCTGGTTCTGTGTATAACAGAATCCCAAAATTTAGGCCGGATAATCCGGCCCAAGTGTTGGCCGGATAATTCGGCCCTGGCGGATTCGATCTTAAAGAGCAGGGCTCGGGGGGAAGGGCTCATATCGAGCAGCACTTCTCCCCCAGCCCTCTCCTTCTCCCTAGCCGCCGTCCCTCACCCTCCCCGGGGCCTCTCCGGCCACCGGATTTTCCGGGCCTTCCCGGATCTTCTTCTCCGTGCCGCCGGGTACCTTCTCCTTCGCGTTCTTCCTCCAATGAGTGAGGGTAACTCCCTCTCCCCATCTTTGGCTAGATGTGTATCTTGTTGGGTGGAACGTTGTCTAGAAGGATGTGTTTTCGCATAGAACTCGTAGTCTTACAGTTTCTAGGCCCGATCTACTTTTTTTTGCATGCATTCTTGGTAAAATCGAAAAATTTCTGCCAGGGCCGGATTATCCGCCCCTGGCCAGGCTGGATAATCCGGCCTGACAGATTCGAGTCTGCTTCAGTTTCACTATGGTGTATGTATTGAGTAGTTTTGTCCTATGAACTTTTTGACTACTTTTTCCATGCTCTCTCCTGGACTTGTGTGTATGATTATCCCCTTGCTATCGCCCTTCTTCTACTCACAGGTGGTTTCAGTGTTTCCCTATGCGCCCTACATTATGATGCTCATCCGCCATCTGCTTCCTGCCGAGGAGTTCCACATTGACTCGGTGCACAAGGCCAAGAAGAAATACAACAAGGTTCAGAAGACTGCTCACCCCTCCTCTGCTCCTGAGGGCCTCATGAGGGATGCTCGCAGGCCCCCAGTGCCTCCCGTGGCCCGTGAGATCAAGCAGCTGAACTGGTTCCAGCGTCACATTCTCTGCATGGGCGTGGACACATGCAAGGGTCAGTACGAGGCATACAGGCAACGCCATGAGTTGGCTCACTCCCAGCAGCTCATTCTCCACCACGTGTCTAGCGCTTCGGGTGCTCCTCCGGCTCCTTCACCTCCCACTCCATATGCTCGGTGAAACTCTTCCTCCGGGCTGAACTATGGTGAGCTGGAGCGTCACTTGTTCCCCTCTGCGCCTGCTGCTGATGCTGATGATGAGGAAGGTGACACTGAGGAGCTTGAAGATGAGGATGAGGAAGAGCATGAAGAAGAGGACGAGGACGAGGACGAGGACTATGATGAGTGATCCCATGGGGCGCTAGCATCGCTCTTCTCCCTTTTTGGTGTCTCGATGCCAAAGGGGGAGAAGTAGTTCTATTAGGTTGTCCGTGGATTTGCATGGGTCGGGCATAAGCAGGCATAAGCACTTGCACTTTTTTATTCGTTATTTCTTGCTTATGCCCATTTAGCGTTGAACTTTTAAATTCGTGGTTGAGACTTTATGTGGTTGTCTGGATGATACCTATGGACTTCATATCATGGATTATGCTCATGGCTATATCTATTCATATCCTATTGTTGGAGATTTATCACGGAAGGCGCGCGCTCATAATGGTTATCCAATAATAATTGTGATTTTTGTCAAGGATGCCTATTCTCTACTTCGGTGGTATGTGCTTTTGCCCTTATGTCTATGGAATAGATTCACCTATTTGTGTGCATTTGTATTCCAATGCAAAACTCTATTATGCACACATTGAGGGGGAGTCCCTTTCGTAGTTATCTCTATTTGTCTTGTGTCTTTCTCCTACAAATCCTGGTATTGTCATCTAACACCAAAAAGGGGGAGATTGAAAGAATATTTCATGTTTTCCTTTGTTTTGCGTGTTAGATAACAATACTATGGAGACTTTTCACGTGTGGTAAGTGTGCAGGAAGTTTTGAGGGGGGGGCGGATAATCCGCCCCTCCAAGGGCCGGATAATCCGACCTACCTCATCTCTTAAGGAAGCCAAAGCGCGTCGCTCTGTGTCCAGTCAGATTTTCTCCCGGAAAATCCGAACTGGGGCGGTTTTTCCTCCCCAGGCCAGATAATCCGGGTTTCACAAGGGCCAGATAATCCGGCCCCCAGTTTTCGAGCAAAAGGAGCCAAGGCGCATCGCTCGGTATCCGGTCAGATTTTCTCCCGGAAAATCCAAACTGGGGCGGTTTTTCTTCCCCAGGCCGGATAATCCGGCCTTCGCATAGGACCGAATAATCCGGCCCCCAGAAGATGATCAAGGGCAAGCTCGGCGCGTCTCACTGTGAGGGGGCGGATTTTCTGCCGGATATTCCGAGTCTGGGGCGGAGTTTCCCTAGACCGGATAATCCGGCCCCCACTTGGGCCGGATAATCCGCCCCCCAAAGTGTGCAACGGCTGGTTTTTGGAAGGGGGTATAAGTACCCCTTCTTCCCCAACGTCCAGAACTCTTGATTCACTCGAATTTGACCAGACCTTGTGCAAGAGCTCTAAATCTCGATCTCCCACTTCACCCACCCGAAGGTCTTGAGCTTTGGTGGAATTGAAGGAGGAGAGGTTCATCATCAACATCAAGAATCAAGCGCTTCAACTCCTCTCCACTCACTTGGAGAAATCCCTGATCTAGTATTCTTGTTAATACCTAGATCTTGTTATTGTATTTGACAACTTTGTTCTTGTGACAACTTGTTGTCATTTCGGGAGCCTCCAAGTTGTTGTGGAGTTGTTGTCCCGCTAGTTGTGTAAAGGCGCTGGTGCCCGCCCCGAAGGGTACCTATAGTGGAAGGTGGATTAGGCCTATTGTGGCGAGATCCATCGGAGAACAGGGTGAGGCCTTTTGTGGCGTGGTGGTCTTAGTACCGCCCACCCCTCCAACCAAGACGTACTTCCCTTAACAAGGAAGGAACTACGGTCAAACAAATCCTGTGTCTCCGCGTGCTTCACTTCAGTTCACTCGTTCCTCTTCCACTCGCTCTTTACTCGCTAGTAGATAGGTTTGCATATAGGGAAATTCCACACATTAGTTTATCTAGAGAATTTACCTTTGTGCTAAGCCTAAAATTGAAAAAGAATTAAAAATTGGTGTAGCACCTATTCACTCCCCTGTAGGTGCCCATACGATCAATTTCATCCATGAAGTTTAATAAGTAGTATTAAATCAAAAATAAGAATTCCAATGTTAGTATCTAAAGTATCATATTTACCTCCGTGATTCTTGATATTCAAAAGTTGTTTTTAATATCGAGGTTATCTAGGAGCAGAAATAATTGTTTCAGAAACCATCATGTGTGAAAGATATTGTGATATCTGAAACAATGTTTATGGTTGCAATATGATAGAGTATAATTTAGCAAAATACAAGTTCTCATATTGTATGAGAATTTGTGAGGGTTGGAGACGCTACGCGTCCTAATGTACCAAAAAGGTTTTGGGAACTAACATTATACCCGTGATTCTTCCTTATAGGCTATAATAGCTTGATCATGAAAGCTTTCATGATAGGGATGAATAGAAGATGTAGCTAAAATGTTTACTACACTAAAATATTACTAAAGAATGGATTTTTGAAACAACGCCAAATATTTGATGATGGTGATCCACTTCAAAGTGCAAGTCCAAAGGTATTAGTATTTGACTATACACGCTTTGTACTATGTGTCATGTGAATGACATCACTATTGATGTTAATAGATTCTTTTAAAAGGAAAAGGAATTGCTGAAAAAGAATCTATAAAATATTTGGCAGAAAAGAAAAAGTTGAAGATATCCAACTTAGGTATATAGAAGATATACATGTTATCGCTGTATTCCTTGCGTGTTAAACAATGTGGTTCTTAGGTATTGGATACCGAATTGCTTGGTGTGAAGTGTCATACAGAACAACACAATTCATGAACTGCATGGCCTAAGTAACTAGCAAGAGAATAAGTGATGATATACATCGAAAAAAATAAAGTGTTATTGTGTTTTTCGTTGTCATCAAACCTAGCCTTCAAGATTTGTTTTAATAATTATTATTTTGATCCGATATTACGAGAACAATGGTTGTTCAAATAATTACCGTATTCCATAAAGGATGGACGAACTTTTATAAGTCTAGTTGGAGAAACCACATCCATAAACATTATTGCTAAAATGCCATAAGATAAATTATTGAAAGATCACTTATGAAGTGACATCGCTGTTTGAATTATATTGGAAAGTAAACATGAAGAAACTCCATGTTAATGGATTTTTGGAGTCTTTGATTTTGAGCAATTGACGCTTGTGAGACTTTCCTCGAGATAATTGAAACTCCATTCATAGGCCAAAGAGGAACGGATGACTAGCCTATTGGAAATTGTACATGCTGATGTGCATAGTCCATTATGTATAGCCATATGCGATGGATCTGTTTTTGCTTCATATGCTTTCTCCGGAAATTTGAGTGAATATATCTGTATATTTACTTAATAAGGAATAAGTATGAAACATTTGAAAATTGTTCAAAGACATTCAAGATGAAGTGGAAAATCATTGTAACGAGAAAATAAATAATTTATGATTAGATCATAAAGGAGATATTTGAGTTACGGGTTTAGCAAAACACCTAAGATTTGAGGAATTGTTCCATGATTTGTGTTTCCTGATAAACCATAGGAGTATGGCATATTCGAGAGATGAAATCAAATCATGTTTGACATGGTAAGATAAAATGTGTCATTTATAAAATTGCCACTATGTTTTAAGTTTTAAAGCTTTAGAGACTACCGCTTTTACACTGAAAAGAGCACCATCGTGATCTGTTGAAATGACACCATATGAGTTATGGTTTGGGATAAAAACCGAATTGTTTTTTCTTAAATTTTGGTATGCTATGCATAAGTAAAATTTTTACAACCAAAGTCAGATAAGCACGTCTTTGTAGGTTACCTCAAAGAATTTGTTGGGAATTCCTCCATAACAGCGAGGACAAAAGAGATTGTCGCTTGGAACGTCAAATTTCTTGAGAAGGAATTCTTCGCGAAAAGTTAAGTGGGAGGACAATAGAACTTTGATAATGTTGTTGAACCTTAGCTATATGTGCTAAGTAGTGCAGCGCCAGAAAGTGTCCCGGTGGCGGCTCAAATGCTCATGGCTCCCGTACAAAGGTTGTGATCTCGGAGATTGGAGTTCCTATTGAACCGTGTGGGTCGGTAAGAATCAAATAGTAAGATTTGAAACAAAGTTGTTATTGTTTTAATAATGATGAATCGACTACATGCGATGATGGGTCTTGACTCCCTAAAATGACTAGAAGTCATAAAATCCGTGATAGTTTCCATACACGAGAAATCAAGTTTTGAATTTGAAAGACCCTCCGAAAAGGCATGAATCCTATCAGTCGTATTTGGATCTATAAATAGACATGGATGTTTGACATCTATGAAATAGTCGACATATCGGAAAGGAGTTTACGACAATGTTCAAGGAGTTTCCTATGACAAGATTTGATCTTTCATAGCGACATTTAGTCTTGACGGATTAATGTAGGAATCACTACATATAATTTGGTATATGGTAGTTGAATAAACAAAACAAGGTTCTTCTAATAGAATAGTTACCTAGGACGTGTACATGACACAGTCCAAAGGGTTTTGTTAAAACAAAGGATGCTAAAAGGGCATTCAAACTTCAATGGTTGAAGTAAGCATAGCGGAGTTGGAATCTTCACCATGATGAAACTGTTAAAAGAGTTTTAATTCATCGGAGAAGATGAAGATGCTTGCATTTGCAAGAAATTAAGTGGGAGCGCTGAGACATATTTGTAATACATTATGTAGAGGACATAGTGTTGATTGGAAATGATGTATCTTATATTGACACAAGTTAAGAAATTTCATTAAAATAAGATTTCGATGAAATACTTGGGTAAAACCGGAATATTTGTCATCAATGTCCTTATGGATAGATTGAGGAGCTAATATGGTTGTGTCAGACGTACATATATGAGATATTAAAAGGGTTCAATATGGAAACAACAAGAAAGGTTCTTGCTGAATGGAAAGGATTGTATCAAGACTCAAGTGTTTCAACACTTGGTGAGAAAATCACATAAAGATTTTGATCGATTATACAGTGATATGTATATATCCAGATATGTCTTATGCTCTAAATGTTATAAGCACATACCAGAATGATTCATAAGATGATCATTGGACGATAGTAAAGATATTCTTATGAGCTTTGGAAGAAGTAAGAATATATCATGTATAAGTGACAAGTAAGTTAAAGGTAGTTCATTGTAAAGTGTTACATTGATACTAGTTTTGTCACAAGATACAAATTAAAATTTATCTCAATTTAGACTATAGGTGGCACAATGTAATAGAAAGGATGTTCCATAATGGATTTGGATGAGTTCCAAAGTTGAGACATTGTGACGGATACTACAACAAAAGGCTAAGTATATGACTGCTATAGTAGCAACAAAGGAGGGTATTTGTGTTAAGTAGCTTGTTATCAAACTAGGTGTGGTTCAAAGTAGGCTAATACTATGAAGATATATTGTATGACAATAATATCAACATATTTTAACCCGAACGAACTAAAGGTCTCACTAAAGGACCAAATTTATACAATGTCATCTCATTTGAGAATGAGTGATGCATAGAGACGCAAAGACATGCAAATATACACGGACCTGAAACTGTCAGATCCGGAGATTATGTTAACCACTAGCAATCGCGTATACGCAACACCAGAAAGCCATAGGTGTTCAATACACAAAGTTTTTCAACCTAGATTATTAACTCTAGTGCAAGTGGGAGACTAGAGGAAATATGCCCGATAAGCAATAATAAAGTGGTTATTATCTTATTCTTTGTTTATGATAAATGTTTATTTTGCATACTATAATTGTATTAATTTGAAAACGTTAATACATGTGTGTTTAATAAACAAAAGAAAAGTTCCTAGTTATGCCTCTCTTATAAACTAGCTTGTTGATCAACAAGATGATCAAGGTTTCCTGGTCATAGACATTGGATGTTGTTAATAACGAGGTCACAACATTAGTGGAATGATGTGATGAACATTCATCCGAAGTATAGCATTACGATCAAAGTCATTGTGTTTATATTGCTATAACATCATACGAAGTAATCCTAGTCCTTAGACCATGAGATCATGTCAATCACTAACACTGGAAGAGTATCTTGATAACATCAAACGTCACACCATGAAAGGGTGATTATAAAGGTGGGTTTAGTGCTACGAAAGTGTTATGTAGAGGCTATGGATCAAGAGTAGGATTTGTCCATCCCGATGATGGATAGATATACTCCGGGCCCTCTCGGTGATATCATATTGGTTAGCTTGCAAGCAAGTGATGAGATCACTAGAATGTTATATCATGGGAACGAGAAAAGAGTACATGTCGGTAACGAGATCAAACTAGGTATGGGGATACCGATGATCGAATCTCGGACATGTAATATATCGCGAGACAAAGGGATTTAGTTACTAGCGTTAAAGGTTCACACGATCACAAGAGTCGTCGTTGAATATGTGGGAGTCAGTACGGATCTCCAGGTCCCGCTGCTGATTATTGATCGGAGAGGGGTCTCGATCATGTCTGCATTATTCGTGAACCGTAGGGTGATACACTTAAGGGATACCGACACCATTTGGAGTAAATATGTTTCAGATAAAGATTTAAGAAAGCGCTGGAATTATTTCAATAGACACCGAAACTGTTTTGGGTGAAATTGCTGAAATTGGTTCTGCATGTAATATTGAAATGTTGCAGGGGGTTTTATGTGAATGTTTGTTAATTAAATT
The DNA here is from genome assembly GCA_910589775.1 of Avena eriantha. Taxonomy (NCBI): domain Eukaryota; kingdom Viridiplantae; phylum Streptophyta; class Magnoliopsida; order Poales; family Poaceae; genus Avena; species Avena eriantha. Next base: position 401,830,892 of record OU342740.1, on the reverse strand, counting down.
AATTAACAAAATTCTGAATAAAACTAATAAAAGAGTTTTATTAAATGAGAGAGCATTAAATTTGGAGAAATTTAATGTATTTAAAGTGGAGACTTTAATGGAGAATGTGAAGAAGCAAATTTATGTGGAGGGGGTTACCACCACATGAATGGGGGAGGTGAAGGGTCACCTCCATGGGGCGTCGGCCATGGGAGGGGTACCCTCCCCTTCTCCTATAAAAGTCCCCCTCTCATCACTTCTCACGCACACCTCCTCGTGAAGGATCCCTCTCCCCCTCTAGTATTTTTCCACCATGGTTTCAGATTAGCTAGATACATGTTCCCAGTGGCTTTATCCAGAAAGGAGTTGTTGCTTACGCTGCTTTGCTGGAGCGAGGGACGGAGGTTGTCGGGGTACCATACGTGTGTGCGATCACGGATGCACCACTGCTTTGTGGTGCTGGACTTGGTGGTGCTGGACGTGCTGGAGCTGGACCTACTGGACTTCATCACTACATCATCCACGAGTTCTATCTCGTTAACAAAGTTTTGTTGTCTTCGAGGGTATGTTTTCTATGGATATATATCCACTCATTGCTTGTATCTAGTAGATAGATCCTGGCGTACAGTAGTTCACATCGTAGGAAATTTGTTGTTTTCTATGTTGCGAACCCTTTCAGATCGGTCTGGCTGGCATGTCGGTGCAGAGGCACCGGACCTTTGGCACAACATTCGTGGTCTGTGAGCGGTCGTCTTGTGTAGCATGGGCTACAAGACGTCTAGGTCATGCAGCGTTGCAGCTCGACACCAAGCGGGGAAGTCGGAGCAGCGGCTCCGACATGGTGGTGTGTGTTTAGTACAGTGGTGGTCTAGCGTTGTGTGGACACGAGGCCTCACTGTTTGTACGGTTTTTTGGGTCAGTTTTTCTCATAAACTGGACCGCTCTGTTTTGGTTTTGGACTTGGTTTTCTAATAAACTGGGTCAACACGGTCATCTTCGTCCTTTTTCCTCTAATAAACAGATATATCTCCTGCTGTTATTAAAAAAAAAAGAAACGGCGAGCCAGAGCTGCACTGCACACATTGGGGCGCTCTCTGAGGGGACATGCAAACAGAGAGACGTCGGCTGTCCATTTGCTGTCTTGCATAGTTGCTTCTACCGTTAGGGCACGTACTACGGAGACGCTTAGCTCAGGCGCTAAGCCGAAATTCGGTACGGTTACGTAAAAATTCCGGCTGTTCCCTAGAATTTCCATAGCGTCGCCGCAAAATCTGCTGTCGACGCTTCGTCAAACTTCTTTTTCACGCGCGTGATTTCAGGGAAGCCGGCGCTAGCGCGAGGCCCTTTTTTTCCTAGCTATTTTCCCGGATTGGTGACTCTTGACGCGGGTAGTGGATCAGAATGAGCTAGCCGAGGGTTCGGCGGCAAGCGCCTCGCGTTGGAAGAGCCTCGATGCTTACTTTATTTTTATTTTTCTTTTATTTAGCTAAGCGACCGATTTTAGCTCTTCCTGTTGTGAGGTAAGGAGCTTAGGTGATAAATGATTTCCGAACTATTTTCTTTGCCTCTGCTAAGCTCCTATCTAAGAGCCCCCGACTGTACGTGCCCTTAGAGGGGTTCTTATTGGACGCGTATATTTTGCTCTCCACATGCTTCCTTTATTTGACTTTAATTTTCAACAAATTTTGAAATGTTTAAAAGTTTTGAAAAAATATGTGCGCGTAGGTCTTCATGTTTTAGGTGCTCACAAGGTCGTTTTACGAAAAATAGATATTTGTTGTTGTTTCTATAAAAAATACAAATTTAGGTGCTAAAATAAGACTCTCTACGAGATATATTTTGACATTTTCACACAACCCACAAAATATATTGTTTTTTCGTGAAACCGCACGATGTGTCAGTAGAATGTACAGATACGCGAGTATATATTTTTTGGGAATTCTTCTACTGAGTAATATTGTGAAATATGTGTTTCTAATAAAGGGAGCATATGCATGTGGGATTAAACGTGCATTTCTGTCTCTTGTAGAGTTTGTTAAACTGAAATTTTACACCGGCAATCCGCTAGAGTTACCCACCGCCGCTCCCCTACCACGAGTACACGAGGCGCTTCTCCTATCCCGGAAGGGTATAACTGTAATTTCGAGCAACGAGCCGTGAGGAATCGTCGTACCGCGTAGGTTGCTTTGGGAGCGGGAGAAAGGGGAACGGAGAAAGGGATCTCCCGGTAACGCACCATGGACCTCACCGGCGCAGCTGCCCTCGGGCGATCGCTGGCGTCGACATCCCCGGTGGTTCCGAGGGGGAGGAGGAGGCGGGCGCCGACCAGGGTGTCCTGCGTCGGCCGCGGAGGCGGGGGATTCGCCGACGTGGCGCACCGCAGGGGCTACGAGGCGGTCCCGCTGAAGGCGGTGGAGGCGGCGGCGAGGGACCTTTCCAAGCTTCGGTCCATGGGCCTTGTAGCCGGCGACGCGGCCAAGGAGAAGATCCTCTCGGTGAACCCTCTCCCTCCCTCCTCACCTATCGATTTCGTCGTTCTGTTCCCCCATTTATGCTTCGGTTTAGGGTTGCCAAGTATCGATGCGCCAAGCAGCGTCTACAGATTTGTTGGGATTAGTTGTTGCATAACAATTTGAATGGTGGTGACGCAATGCTTGATTTGGTCATAAAGACTGCTCGATTACCCCCACTAGCTAAATTGCTAAACACAACGATTTGAATTTCAGTTTCTTGGTAATTCTATAAAATGGTTTGGAATAGCCTAGAACGATGCTTTGATTGAACATGAATTTGGTGGTAAATTAGCTAGCTGATAGTTTTGTACTAGACACAACGATTTGAATTTCAGTTTCTTGGTATAATTCTAGAAAATGGTTTGGAACAGCTGAGCAAATGCTTTGATTGAACATTAGTTTGGTTGTAAATTATCTAGCTGATAGTTTTGTACTGTACTTCTTATGTGAATTTTGCTCAAATTGAGCCCTGATTTTTGTGGACCAATAATTACAGGAAGCGACTGAGCTGCTGATGCAGGAGTTGAGTCAGATGAAGGATGCAGAGGACGGGCAGAAGAAGAAGCAGAAAGAGGAGAAGGCTATGATGAAAGCCCTGAAAAAGCAGCAGAAGGAAGCGAAGAAAGCAGCAATGAAATGTGGGGATGAGTCCTCCGATTCAAGTGAGAGCGAGTGCGAGGAGGAGCAGTCCATGGAAATGAGCTGTGTTGCCACCTCATCGATGGCTGGAATGGAGCAAGGAATGGCGATGTCAAAGTCGGCGCCCCAAGTTGCTGAACCTAACACTGTAACTGTCCTGGGAATGGATTTTGACAAGGCTGCTATGAAGGCCATGAAGAAGAGGGAGAAGGAACAAAAGAAAGCCGCGAAGAAGGCCTTAAAGATGAAAAAGGAGGAAGAAAAGAGGATGGCCACACTGAATTCCTGCATGGACGAAGATAGCTCCTCATGCTCGTCGGAATCCAGCGACAGCGAATGCGAGGGGGAAATGAGCCGCTGTGCCACCATCACCGCACCTCGAGCACAACCTGCAAGCACAGTTTTCCCCACCATAGTGCCTCAAATTCTAGACTCAGTGGCACCGGATTCTCAGATCTCTCCAGGGCCAGCAAATGGCATGCAGTCCACCACCAGCATCGCTCTTGTGGAGAAACCTGTCCTGAACAGGATTGAGGTCTGCATGGGTGGCAAATGCAGGAAGGCGGGCTCGCTTGCTCTCCTGGGGGAATTTGAAAAGGAGGTTGGCACCGATGGTGCTGTGGCCAGATGCAAATGCTTAGGGAAGTGCGGGCTAGGCCCGAACGTCCGGCTGTGGAGCGAGGGTTCTCTAGAGAAGGATAGTCCCATCTGCATTGGTGTAGGCTTGGATGATGTGGGCACCATAGTGGCAGGTTTCTTGGGAGCAGGCATATAATATAACTGATGGTGGTCACCTAGACCTGGTTCAAGTTGTACTACTTACAGACGTGTGCTGCACAGTAATATGTTATGTTGTAGATAATCACGCCTTTGACTTGACGAGCTGATGTTCACTATAGATTATTGTCATGTCTGGTAATCAGGAGTTCATGTTCAGTACTCTGTGATTCTGGGTCTTCAGTTTTGAGCGCGTACTCCTATTCAACGGCGGATTCATTCTCGAGATGGATAAACAGGAGACGGCGGAGCGCTTGAGAAGGCATGTGAGGGTGAGGGTGAAATCTGATACCACCACGCAGTTCTGACGGTTAAGTTACAGCACGGGGCAACACGTCTTGCTGAAAATACAGGGCAGAGAGTGTTTTCCTGGAGCAAGTAGCTAGTTAACTGTCACCGCCGGCCATTATCAGTCCTGGCTCCAGGTTGCCACAAATCGTCTTAACCGATCGTAGAGCTAGCTAGTCAGCAACACACGAACGAGAGTTCAACAAGAGGATACTGTTGCTGGTTTGGTTTGAGGTCTTTGAGACCAAAGGCTCCGTGCCTGAGGAAAATCGAGCCTGGCCTGGGCCTGAAAAACTAAAAACTAACAATATACTATTTCATTATCAATCGGTTCATAAACAATTGCCGCCCCACGCTTCTACTCCCTCTGTTCCATAATAGTATAAGCTAAGCTGTTTTAGTTTGCTAAAAAGCTGATAGCAGTAAAAAAAAGACACTAGGTTCCTAGGCTCATTTCTCCTCGTGACATTTATCTAGACAGAAAACATAAATGGGAGGAGCAGAAATGAGTTTTTTCCCCTTTATGTAGTTGTAATTTTCGGATTTCTTGCATAAACCAAATCATAATAAATTCCTCAACAAAAAAAATATAAATGTCGAGAGTACACACATATATATACAGGATGTTTTAAGTTTTTTTTTAAATTATAGATACCATCTTCTTTATAAAATAAAACTACTTGGCACCCAAGAAGGGAGCTCCTATTTGATTGCTTGTAGCGTCTTGCGAGCTTGCTGGCTATTAGATTTAAAACTATCCCTGAGTTAAAATATGTTCACGTATACAAAACAGTACACACATTTTTTAAGTATAAAAAGACGAGAAAAAAGTAACAACAAATACGAATTGGAAAAAACCAAAAGAAAAAAACCCAGCAAAATTAGAAAGAAATAAAAAAAAGAAAAACCTATCCAAAAAGTTCTAGAAGCTTAATAAAATGGGTAAATGAGAGAATATGAAGGCCTGCTCATCTACAAAACTTGCTCTGAGATAGGGTGCACGTCACTGCGATAGACGATGCAGGGAGCCTCAAATAGGAATTTTCACTCAAGAGCTATATCGCCAGACTCTTTCTTTTAGCGGAACGACTAGAGCACTCCCTCTGTCCAGAAATATAACATATTTTAGCTTTATAAAATAAATATGTCTAGACGCTTTTTAGAATATAGGTTCACTCCAAACTCCAACGAACTTATACACTAAAAGAGCCTAGATACATTCGATTCACAAAACTAAAACGTCTTATATTTCTGAAACGGTGAGTAGTGATCGTAATGTTTACATGAGCCTTATTCTCGTACTCCTCACCGCGGTAGAGGATACAGTCATTAATGTATGCATGTATCTTCTTCACCTCTAATCCTAGATGGCAGACAACCTTCTTTGCTTCGTACATACTGGTAGACAATTCGTTATCTTTTGGAAGCTTATTTTTTATTATTTTCAGTAGCTTCTTAAATCCCATGTCAGATAAACCATTATCTGCCTTCCATTGCACCAATTTCAGTGTGATACTGAGCTTTGTGTTGTCATCTTAGTAATTTGGGTATAACCCTGTTTTGTGATCATCTAACATGCACTTCAACTTCTCATTTTCACTTTCGCATTCTCTCTGTGCAGCCACAATGGCCCGGTGAAGATCATCAACGGGTTCATCTGGTGCCTCATCTTCAGCTTCCCCCGTTGTAGTATCAGCGTATTCAGGAGACATAGGATAGTTGTCATAATCCTCTTCTTATTCATTGTCTTCCATCATAATCCCTCTTTTTTGTGCTTGGTCCAACAATTATAGCTGGACATGAAACCGGACCAAAGCAGCTGTGTGTGAAGGGTTCTCGAGGAAGAGTAATACTTCTTATTCTGACAGGCAACACATGGATAACACGTAAAAACATTCACACTATTTGCCTCAGCCACACCGGCCCGTAATAAACTTGACAGTGTGTCAGTCACCGTACATCCATTGCCGACTCATCTGCTTTATATAATTAAGTTTATAAAAAACCATTATAGAATATCTAGAGAAATGACCAGACAAATGCATTGTATCAGTGACATATGAAATGATAAACTTGCTAACCTCGATCGAGGAGGAAAGAAAGAGGAGAAAGCTTAAGTGTGGCTCAGGTACTTCATATCTTGTTTTTTTTGTGTGAACTCAAGTGACATCATGCTCTCACGTATTTCATCGAGCACCTCTTGTACATAGAGGGGATAAACAAAACAACATACACCACTTGTGCTTTGAGAAGGGAAAAACAAACCAGCTCACACAACCCCTTTAGTCTCGGTTCGTGGTACGAACTGGGACTATAGATCCCACTCGAACCGGGACTGGTCGTGGCCCTGCCCTCACAAACCGGGACTAATGCACATATTAGTCCCGGTTCGTAAGGCAACCGGGACGGATCGCTGGGCAGCTCCGAAACGGAAGCCCTGTTTTCTACTAGTGTGAGTAATGGAATAGATGTGTTATGTGTCGAAAAAATTACGTAGAGTTGTAATCGTATGCTTAGAAGGGTCTGATTATTCGATGAAACTCGCATTGTTTCCATGTTGTCCCTTAGGACTTCTCCGTACCTAGCTTTGTGTAAGTCTACTTTTCTCTAAATCTCAAAATTCATGTATGGAAACTCATATGTGATGTAGCCCAAGCTGGTGGTAGCTTACATGTGTGGCAAGAGGATTAGGAGCTAAAGTTTATTACCACATATGAAGTTGAAAAAGAGTTGCACAACCTTAAAAGTGGAGTGTTTCGCCACTTTATAAGCGAGTGAGAATAAGATACCTACACATGCGATCCTCCTCTGACGCCACTAGCTTGTCTCTCGTCACGACGCGCGTCGCAACGTAGTCTACTCTATCCCGCGCGCCGGCGTACACCGACGGATGGGAGAGCAGGGCTATAGAACCACTAGCCTTTGTAATTCTATATGGGAGAGGGAAGCATCCCAGGTGACTCCCTCTCTTTCACCGAAAAAGCGCGCGCAACTGATATGCTACTTGTTTCTCTTGGACGCGGGACCCATCAGCTTGTCCACTCTTTTGCCTTTTGCCTATATTTCATTTCCCATATGTACTATAAACTAAGAATAGTTCGTACCTTTTACAAAACAAACGTAAATTTAATTTCGTTTGCATATTTGACTTTCTCGTGACGAGAACTTTAAGTCTAATTTTAAATATATTAAAATTTATGTAAAAACAGTAGACCTATAAAGTTTTTCGTTGCGTGTTGGTAAGTTCAGATAGGAGGTTTTATAGTCTTTCTATTTCACGGACAGGATCTATAAAGTTTTTCGAAATAGTTTTGAAAAATATAAGGTTGTATAAAATCCTTCTACTTTACCGAGGAACCTAGGCAAAAGAACAACCTGGTGGGTCCGGATAGATAGACCCCATCGAAAACGAGTGGCCAAGGTATCAACCGCGCGCAATCGGCTCGGCAAACTCCTCGTCCCTCTTTATCTCTCTCTCTAGGGAGCCGCATTGTTTAAGATCAACATTCCCCTTGCGGCCTTGCCTAGCTCGCTCCTTCTTCTTCTTCTTCCCTAGCTAGTTCCTGCTTCTCTCCAAACCCCCAAACACCCCTGCTCGCAGCTACCTAGCTCAATGCCGATGGAGTGGGACCTGGAGCGGCAGGATCTGGGCATCTGCTTCGAGACCCAGGTGTTCCTGGCCGAGGTCATCCTCCACGGCCTCGGCGTCTACAGCCACGCCGCATTCCTGGTCTCCCACCTCGCCATATGCCGCAATCTCTTCGCCAGCGGCCTTGCCGCTCTCTTCTTCTCACCGGCCTCGCTTCTCGTCCTCGTCCATGCCGTCTTCACCCATATCCTCAGCAACGAGTGCAGGGTCCCCATCGCCATGATCTGCTGCGACCAGGGCCTCTTGCGCGCCCGCGCCATGGCCGTCCTGGACGGCCTGCGCAAGCGGACCCTGCCCACCATCTTGAAGGCGGTCGTCATCGTCGGAGCCTACGTCGCGGTCTTCTGGCCGGCCTTCCGGCTGCCAGGGGCGAAGCTGATGTACTGGCGCTGGGTGCAGCTGACACCAACGACTGCCAGAAAACTACAAAGCAATCTACGTGAAACTTGATTCTGAACCCAGCCCAAAAATTCGACTGACCCCATTGGACCTAGTTGCACAAGGCACATGCATCAGCCCATCACCAGATTTATTAACCAAATTAAACTCAATCGCTGAAAGAGCTTTGGAAATCGCAATACAAAATGAGCCCATTTATTAACGTGACAATGTTTAGGTCTATTCGTTAGGATTGAGGGGCCTCCAATGCCAATCTCCATTTTTCTGGACTAGCACATCGCACGGTTAGCTTCCTCGCATGTGGCGTGCCTCGCCTCCAATTTCACCACGACAGCCGGAAAAAACATCTATTCCCCGCAGCGGCATCACCGCGCGGTACCGAGAGCAGCAACGATAGGAGGTCAGTGGTCGGCGAGTGGCAACGACTGTCAAGCTAAAATTGCAAGTTTAGGTAACACACTAGTAGTCTTGGACAATACACCCTAAGGCATGTCTCACATCTTACGATTTAATTTTTGCTGACTAATCTATCTGATGAAGTCATCATTCGGTTCCGTAAGCACTTAAGGCTAAATATCGCATAATCTTTTTCTTGTTTTTTTTCCAGATTATGGATCTCTTCGTGTTGAGAATAAATATAACAGACGGTGAAGTAGGAACTCCGAGGCAACCTTCAAATTCTACTTAACCTCTTGTCCATGTGCCTTGAGTGCCATGAGAAGTTAATGTGGATGAACTTCACTATGATCTGGCAAACTGGAAAAGAATTCCACGATAGACCAAAAATCCTAGGAAACAAGACTAATTATACCGGTTCCCACCATATTAGTGGAGAGATGCTTCTCGACAATGAATATTGTTAAGAGTGTGCTGCGTAATAAAAAATCAAGCGAGGAATTCATGAGTAACTATTTCATCTATTGTAGAGAAAGATACGTTTTCCACTATTACATGGATGCAGGGATTGGTTGCTTTAAGAAAGTGAAAAATTGAAAAGGAAAATTGTAAAATGTAAGTGATCCGAGTCACATGAGCGACGGTCTCTATTCGCAATATTTCTCTCCTTTAATTATTCACATGTAATTTTTATGAGTATAACATGTTTTGCTTATTTTATCCATATTCCAGGATGCTACAAATGATGTTTCGGAATATTTTTTTGCAAGTTGCGGCTTTACTTTTTCGTTAATATTTGTTATGAATAAAGAAGTGGGTTTAGCTCGTCATCTAAATGGTATGTCTTGTCTTTATTAATGTAACACTATACCATCGGTGCATTACTTTTATTGCTTGTGTTGGCTGGATTTTAGCGCTATATTATGGTCCGCGAGATGACGTGGTATAATACTCTATTATACTCGCCCCTATTTTGATGTGCATAACTTTATAGTAGCCGACCCCAACGCCAAATTTTTCTAGATTCGCCCCTGCACGTGACTGCCCTATCTCTCCAATATTCGCAGATCAAAAAAAAAAATCTCTCTAATATTCGCTATGCATGTTCCTTGAAGGTATTTCTTATAGTAGAATTACTGGATCAGTTGGTCACAATAGTAACCAACCAACTTATCTTGCCTCATAGTAACTGCTAGCTCCATTTATTTATCTCGAAGCAACAAACATGTACAAATTGAAGGTTATCAGGAGGAGAGGTGAGTTAGTAGAGCGTAATTGCAGTGGCGCATGCATACACGTATTCTCGTAAGCTGTCAGGTAAGAGTTTTTTTTACGATAGATGTCAGGTAGGAGTTATTTAGCATGTTACCATGTGAGTTAGAGCAAGTCTAACAGCATCCTTAAAGGGGACAAACCGTTAAAATAACTGTCATTAGAAAGGTTTTGTCGAAAAATCGGCGTCGAACAGCACCCTCAAATCAGACGAAGGAGGGTGGAGACGAAATGCATTGGACGAAGCTATTCAGCGTGGAACACTTATCCTGACCCTTGCATGTCATTGGGATCTGTACCCGAAGACCCCACCAACCTGCCACCTACTTTATTAGATTTATTTCTTCAAATGTTAGTAAAGTGAAATCTAGTATAACTTTCACACAAAAAAAATGCAAATTTAATTTTGTTTACATATTTGACTTTCTCGCGACGAACTCTTCAAATAGAGTCTAATATTTAACATATATAAATTTATTTTAAACATTTTCATTACCTAAATCTATATAGTTCTGTCCTAGATTTGTAAAGTTTCAACCCGGTACACATGTAGTTTTGTGTTAAATCTATAAAGTAATCATCACCTTATATGTGCAGTCCTGTAGTAAATGGTGGTATAGATTCTTTTTTTAGGTGAGACATATATGGGACCCATTGACTCGGATCTCAACTGGCATGGACGGTTGGGATAAGTGTATTGCGCGCTGAACGCGTTCGTAAATCTCCGGGTCAGGGTGGAGAGGGCGACCCGAGCGCCAGCCCTCACTCGGACCAACCCTAGCGCGCGCTGAATCTTCAGGACAAGCTCGCCCAGATCCACCGCCACCAGCCACCCGAATCCACCTCCCCGCCGCCACCGCCAGGCACCCATTCCGGCCATCCTCTCTACCTTCCGCGCCCCGCCTCCCCAAGCCCCCGCCACCGCCCGCTCCATCAAGGATGAACTCGAACGACCACCAAGATCTGTCTGATTCGTCCTCCTCGTCGGAAGATTCCGACATCGAGGAACTGCTCCACGATGACGACTGCGAGGTGGCCCTTCTCCTCCTTGCCGTTAAGGAGCACGAGGACCGGTGGAAGATGCTGAATCAAAGGCGGGGGTCGATGAAGGGCCGCACCTACATCCATCGCAACTGTTCCCCTTGGTTCCTTCTCCACAACCACCGTGCAAGGTAGTAGCTCTCAGTGTCAATGGAGTGGGGACGGGAGGATATCGCCATCAGCTGCTTCCAGACCCTCCTGTTTCTGACGGAGGTGATCCTCCCCGGCCTCTGCGCCTACGTCCTCGCCGCGATTGAGGTCTGGGACGCCGTCGAATGCGTCCATCTCTTCTCCCGCGTTGTCCCTGGCGCCGGAATTTCCCGTCTCTTCTTCTCAGATGCCTTCAGCCTCCTCCTCCGCCATGCCCTCCTCACGCAGATCTATAGCACCATGCTTGTGATCTCTTGGTGGCCACACTTTACCGGACCGGCCACTTCCGCACCCGCGCCACAAGGCCATCTTGGCGGGCCTGCGCGAGCGGACATTCCCCGCCACCTGCTTCATCTTCAGTACGGCTGAGTGTATTTGGCTCCGGAACTTCTGGAAGATAAAAGATTTGCTTCGCACACAAATACAGTCAGGAAGCCAGGCTTATTCGGCAAAACCGGAAAAAAAAATATATCCAGGGAAAGAAGATGGACTCGGCAATAAATATGTAATACACTTGGCAAATAAAAAAAGACTCGATAAACCCAAATAATATGCTCAGGAAAATATGACCTTTGGTAAACATTTGCAATTTTTCCTGCCGATTTTCTCCCGTGTGAGGCAAGCCTTCTGGCTAAAACTTTGCAAATATGCTGTCCCTTTTCGCCGAAAAAATTATTTTGGCGCCTAGGTTTGCCTAGTGTATTGGTTAAGCACACTCGGCAAACATGCTTTTCAGAGTTTTTCCGAGTGTATTTGACATGTACTCTCCGCAAACATGTATATTGGTAATTTTTCAGCTTTCCATCCTTTATTTCCTGCCATTTCTTTCCCGGTCTTTATTCCCGTCATTTTTCAGCCTCATGTACTTGGAAATGCAACACCACACCTTCACTACAGGAATCTTCTCCTTTGCCGTGTATCAGAAAGACACGGCAAAGACTGGCTAAGACACGGCAAAGCCCTTGCCGTGAGTCAACCCACGGCAAAGAGTGGACGGCAGCGCGAGCAACGGCAAAGCGACTTTGCCGTGGGCTTTCACCTGGACACACGGCAAAGACCTTTGCCGTGAGTTTTTCTGCACGTCCGGCAAAGTAAAGCAGTTAACGGGCAGCTCATGCCCAAACGACATGCCTAGTCTGTACCGTGCGTTGCTTTGCCGTGCACCGCCGCTTTGCCGTGCACCGCCGCTTTGCCGTGCGTTAGTCTTTGCCGTGAACCGCCGCTTTGCCGTGCGCTAGTCTTTGTCGTGAGCCTCTGCTTTGCCGTGCGTCGGCGCTTTGCCGTGTGTCTACCGCGTTGCCGTGTGCTCTTCTTTCCCGTGTGCCTCACGTGTTGCCGTGTGCTCTTCTTTGTTGTGTGTCATTCTCCCTTCCGCACGGCAAAACGCCTGGAGGCCTACGGGTCAGGGTTCCGTAGGGAACCGCGCTCCGGGCATTGGAACACCTCAAGGACTTGCATGTAGCCCTAGCACATGCATGAAATTGTGGTGCTATGTTGAAACATACAAAACCTAGTCCCCGGATGCACGTGTCCCCCTTCACAGGCATGCGCTTTAACAAAAAAGCGAGGGTTCCGGACTCGTCCCTGTTCCGGTGAAACCGGGTATATATAGACGGTGGTCGAGAGGAATATTTATTTAATCAGAGCCACCATATTAATTTAATAAATAAATATAAGTAACTTTAACCAAAAAAATACAACCGAGAGAACACAATGTAGAAGGAAAAAAAAGAAAAAAACATGGCAAAGCCTGGGCGCACGGCAAAGGGAGCTTTGTCGTGGGTTCCCCTTGCAGGCTACACGACAAAGCCGTGCCGTTAGGCCCCTCCATCGCCCCCTCCGTCAACAGAGGGTGTGGTGGGCCCTTTTGCAGGGAAATATTTCCTTGGAGGGGTCGAATATGCCGCGCTGTCGTGAGAGTTTTCTTTGCCATGAGTTTTGTTTGTGTTTGCCATGCGTTGTTTTCTTTGTAGTGCGTTCTTTCTAGCATTGCCGTGAGTTGTTGTTTCATTGTGCCGTGTAGCTTTACTTTGCCGTGTGTCCCTCGAGGCCACTCACGGCGAAGGTTTCTTTGCCGTTTCTTGATTCACGGCAAAGCTCCGCCTCATGGCAGCGACGTTTTTTCCTGTAGTGGCTGGGTCCAAAGGATCTATCTTACCGTTTATTGTTGGAGATTCGTGCTACTCGTTTTATAGAACACCCCTCCCACCACACTTTTTGAGTCCATGGCAGTTTTGCTTCTCACACCTATATATATACTCACACCCTAGCATTTTCCAGATTTCACATATTTTTGTTCGATATTGCCTTTTCACAATCGACGTGTATAATCCTACATACTCTATACATGTTTCAAATCAATCTTGAACTCACGAGCAATCATACATACTCTATACATGTTTCAAATCCATCTTGAACTCACGAGCAATCATACATACTCTATACATGTTTCAAATCCATCTTGAACTCACGAGCAGCATACATAATCTATTCATGTATGTTTCAGAGAATATTCTGTACCCTTCTCAACAAAACTATCAGTTCAATTAATTTCTAAAATTTTATCACAGATAAAATACATAGATTCATATGAGATTTATTGGGAGAAATGAAACTACATTGAATCTTGGTAGATTCATACAAGATTCAACAACAATCTTAATTTTAGTTCACGTAGCAACTGAATAATCACAAAAAATTGCATAAAGTAGAATCATGAGTGAAACTCGAAAGAAACTTGCATACATGCAAAATGTCATGTCCACGTGGGTTTTGTCCTGTCCACGCGGGAGGGAGGGAGGGGAGAGATGGGCTTTTGTCCTGTCCACGCGGACCATGGGTTCAATAAGCTTTTTTGAAGGGCTTAAATGCAAAATGTGTAGAAAACGATGACCATGTTAACTTGCATGAATCTCCACCAAAATATGTGGTAGGATAGATCCTTTGGGCCCAATATTTGTGTGATAAATCCCTTCTCCTCATGGAGTATATACATACACTACAGGAAACACATGGTATAGGTCAAATTGCCGTCGGTGTAGAGCTATGCCGACGACAGCCGTCAGCATAGCATAGCGTCGGCATATACCTGTTTGCCGTCGTGACGTAGGAAAGCCGTCGACATAGCAAGCTACGCCGACGGCTAAGCCATCAACATAGCAAGCTACGCCGACGGCTAAGCCGTCAACATAGTCTAGATAGTCCCCACCAAGACGGCTAATGACCGTTTGGCTACACCGATGACTTAGGTTGCCGTCGGCCTAGTTTTCTTTCAATATTTTTCCATTTTTTCCCAAATTTTCTTTCAATTGGTTTTTATTTTATTTTTGAATTGTTTGACCCGTTAACCTCACAAGCACTTTTTAACTCTAAGTACACTTCATATCTTGCCAAATTGCACTCATGGTCAAACTTCCCGATCGGTTGCCCAACCTCACAATACTCTAGCCCAACACGCTTACCATCTTTGTTCTTTTCGGATGAGCTTCCGATAAAGAAATTAGACCTTGTTAATAATAGTACCATATCAATTCTATTAACGCTTGGAGCATGGTGTCACACGCCTTTATTTTTAAATTTTCAAACAATTATTTAAGTAAACAAAAATGAATAAGTAATAATAATCTTGAATTCAATTGAAAATAAAATAATTATTTTTTTGCTTTTTCCTATTTAATATGGAATAATTCTTATCTTTAAATCCATAAACCGGAATTCGACAAATAACATGTCTAAATCGATCAGAAAAATGAGAGGAATCCAAACATGACATCCCTATCATATTTTTAATCACGCATCATGTATTTTAATAGTGTTCAAATCTTCAAAAAATCATATCAAAATTCCCTTTTGAATATTGAGCATTCTAAAAAATCCTTAGCTCAGGGCTGAGCCTCGCGAAACTTACAGCGGATCACTGATAAAATAGCATATTGTGAACCTAAAAATGATTTTTTTTAAAAATCATGAGCATCAGATCATGTACCTGTAGTTTAAATCTGACCCACTTCCTACCGATTCGGTAGGAATTTGTCTTTTTCACAAGGGGTGGACGAAATGGTTTAAGATACATAGGTTGGGACATTGTCCATACAAGGTGCCTTAATATTTTTGAAAAATAGGGTGGAACCATTTTGAAACTTTCATTTGGTGGTTGCTTCACAAAACACCCTATTTTTCGCACACGGAAAATGGAAAATGGCATTTTAGTGCGACGAAAGAAAACCTTCCTCCTGCAACGTTGTTCGCCATCCCATGAGGCATATGTGTGTACAATATGAACACATTATTACAAACTATGCTGCAATTATAGCCATAGCATTGGTCGTTTAGCCTCAAAACCATGAAACTTCGAACATGATAGCTCATTTCTGAGAATGTTTTTTTGAGATGAAATCAATATACCAATTTTGATATTTTTCCTTGCAACTATGTCACATATTATGACACCACGTGAAGGTTTTAAATTGTTTGGATCGATTTTGAATTTCTTATGCCCGTTTCAAACTATGGTTAAGACGATGAGCATGAAGATTCTTAACTCGGGGATAAGCCTCGCTAAACATACAGTGGATCTATCATAAAAATAGCATATTGTGAACCTAAAATGATTTTTCCCATAAATCATGAGCATCTGACCATGTACATGTAGCTTAAATCTCACCCACTTCCTATTGATTCAGTACGAATTTGTCTTTTTATGAGGGGTGGGAGGAAAGGTTTAAGATACCCCTGTTAGGACATTATCTATTCAAGGTTGCCTAGTATTTTTAAAAATTGGGGTGGTACCATTTTGAAACTTTTATTTGGTGGTTGCTTCACAAAACATCCCGTTTTTATGCTCGGAAAAGGGAAAATGGCTTTTTGGTGCAACAGAAAGGAAAACTTCCTGCAACAATATTGTTCACCATCCCTTGATGCATATGTGTGCACAATGTGGACACATTATCACAAACTATGATGGGTTCGTAGCATGGAAAACAAAAAATTTCTACCGCAAGAACGAACAAAACCTAGATCCAATCTAGATAAAAGCCAAGATCTAATCTATTAGACATGAGCAACGAGATAGATAGGAACTAACCCTCGTAGATCCGAAAGCGTTAACGAGATTAGATCTCGTGGTTGATGTAGTCGATCACTTGCCGATCTCAAGATCGTGTGGACGATCCTTCCGGCGTCGCGTTCCAGCAGCGCTTCCGCCCTTGGTCAAGTAGACGATCCTTCTGGCGCCACGTTTCGGCAGCGCTTCCGCAATCGGTCACACGTGCGGAGTCGAAGTAGACCTTCCTCTCCCCGTTCCAGCGAGCAGCGGAGGTAGTAGATCTTCTCCACGGAATCCCAGCAGCACGACGGCGTGGTGGTGGTGGTGGAGTAGAGAATTCTGCAGGGCTTCGCCTATGCCTGTGCAGAAGATGGTGGAGGAGAGAGGCGGCAAAGATTGGGTGTTATGGGAGCAGGGGTTGGAGGGGGCGCCCCTGCCCTTCTATTTAAGGGGAGGAGGCGCGCCTGGGGAGGGGGAGTCCTTGTAGGACTCCCCTCCTCTATGGCCAACGAATTTGGGGAGGGGGGAGGAGTCCTCCTCCCCCACGAATCCGTGTCTTGACCCACCAGGACTCCTTGATCCCTATCATGATTTTCAAGCAAACTCCAAGATATCTTCTAGAACCTTCCGGAACATTCCGAAACCTTCTAGAATCTCCATACAAACACTCCGGAACATTTCCTAACTTAGAAAATGATCCCCAATATATGAATCTTATTCTTCGGACCATTCCGGATCTCCTCGTGATGTCCCGGATCCATTCCGAGACTCCGAACAACATTCGGTCTCCAACGCATAAAACAACTTCGAACCTTAAGTGTGTCACCCTACGGTTCATGAATATATAGACATGATAGAGACACATCTCCTATCAATAACCATCAGCGGGACCTGGAGATCCATAATGGCTCCCACATACTCAACGATGACTTCGCGATCGATTGAACCACTTACATACGGAACTAATTCCCTTTGTCTCGCGATACTATACTTATCCGAGATTTGATCGTCGGCATCTCCATACCCAGTTCTACCTCGTTACTGATAAGTACTCTTTACTCGTTCCGTGATATGTCATCCCTTGTGACCTAGTCACATGCTTGCAAGCTAACTAGATGACATTCCACCGAGAGGGCCCAGAGCATATCTATCCGTCATATGGATGGACAAATCCCAATCTTGGTTCATGCGCTTCAACACATACTTTCAGAATACCTAATGACCACCCAGTTACGAAGCGGTGTTTGATGTCATCGAAGTATCCATCCGGTGATGGTGATTAACATAACCTCATGGTCGAAGGATTAGGTTACTATGCATTTGAAAGCTTATAGCAATACGAACTTAATGACTTGATCTTTATGCTACGCTTACTATGGGTGTGTGTCCATTACATCATTCTCCTAATGATATAACCTTGTTATTAATCACATCCAATGTCCATGATCAGGAAACCATGATCATCAATTAATCAACAAGCTAGTTCAACAAAAGGCTTACTAGGGACTCTCTTATGTTTACAAAACACACATGTATTAGTGTTTCCTAATAATACAATTATAGCATGGGATGTAAACATTTATCATAAACATAAAGATATAATAATAACCACTTTATTATTGCCTCTTGGGCATATCTCCAACAGTCTCCCCCGCCGTGATTCTAGCCATAACATTGGTCGTTTAGCCACAAAACCATGAAGCCTTGAATATGATAGCTCATTTCTGAGAATATTTTTGAGATGCAACCAATATATTAAGTTTGATATTTTCCCTTGCAACTATATCACATAATATGATACCACACAAAAAATTTATTGTTTGGATCGTTTAAAAAAAAATTATGCCCGTTTCAAACTATAGTCAAAACAACAGGCATGAATAGCAGTGGATCTCTGGTGAAATAGCATATTGTGAATCTAAAAATGATTTTTCCAAAAAATCAACATCAGGTCATGTACCTGTAGTTCAAATTTAACTCACTTCCTACCGATTTGGCAAGACTTTGTCTTTTTTACGAGGGGTGGGGTGGACAAAAAGGTTTAAGATACCCTAGTTGGGACATTGTCCATGCAAGGTGGCCTACTATTTTTGAAAAATGGGGTGGTACCGTTTTGAAATTTTCATTTGGTGGTTGCTTCACAAAACACTCCGTTTTTAGCACTCAGAAAATGGAAAATATGTTATACGAAAGTATATGTAATTTTTTTATATTTTAGTCAGCAAAAATATAAAATATTTGAGTTTAGTTAGAGAGATCTTATTTTTCTGCAAATTTTTATATATTATATGTATTTTCCTGAATTAGAATGATTTAGTTATGTTATTTCTAGGATTAATGAGGCAAAAATGTAAAATAGCAATGCCGACGGCTTTGCCATCGGTGTAGGTATGAAACCTAGGCGGACGGCTTAGCCGTCGACGTAGCCTTAACACCATGCATCGCCGTCACGGCCAATCCACTACGCCAATGGCCCGGTCTATGTCGACGGTGCCGTCGGTCTATCCTATCCTATACCGTCGGCCAATCTAGGCCGACAACCGGTTTGCTCGGATGCCATCCTCGGAGCCTACATTGATGGGCCCGACATATAGCCGTCGGTGTGAGTTCGGCCGTGGGCATTTTGATTTGTTCCCGTAGTGATAGATGCCTCTCAGGCAATGCTCACTTACCTACTCATCTCATTCTTTTCCCCCTCAAATACACAAATAACGTGAGAGTTTCCTTGGGGATGCCATTCTAGTTTTCACAAAGGAAATTTAACACAGTACCATTGAATTTAACCATGTGCTTTGTTGCAGCCCATGCACAATCATGGCCCAAATATATCGAGCTCGTTGGGGAACCCCAAGAGAAAGGTATGATGAGCACAACAACAAGTTTTCCCTCAGTAAGAAACCAAGGTTATCAATCCAGTAGGAGCAAGGAAACACCCCAAAGGTGTAGCTAGCTGAACGTTGGCAGGGCGCACTACCGGTGCCAGCAGCAACATGGAGACCTGCACAACACAACCACAAAACTTGGCCCCCAACTTGCGATGAGGTTGTCAATCTCACCGGTTTTGCTGAAAACAAAGGATTAAACATAGCGAATGGAAGGAATTAATAGTTTGAAGAAAGTAAAACACCAAGCAGTAAACAATTTGTAGATTGTATGTAAAAGAAAGGACCGGGGTCCATAGTTCACTAGAGGTGGCTCTCCTTAAGATAGATAACATGCTGGGTGAACAAATTACAGCGGGGCAATTGACAAACATCGAGAAAACAATACATGCATATACTAATCATCTTGACTCCTTTGAGACTTGATTGGGCATTACAACATTATACATAGACCACCATCCAACTACATCTATGACTAATAATCCACCTTCAGCTATCATCCGAATCCCCTCCAGTATTAAGTTGCAAGCAACATATTATTTCTTTACGAATTGCGTGTAATGTAAGCAATACGATTGTTCTATGAACAAAGGATTATTGTTTTCTCCCTAGTAGCAACAGCACATCTAGTACCTTAGAGATTTATGTCACTTCCCCAGATTACCAGAGGCATGAACCCACTATCGAGCATAAATACTAACTCTTGGAGTTGCTAGCATCTACTTGGCCAAGATAGCTACTAACAACAAAAAGCATGCAAGATCACAAATAACAAAGACATGATAGAATCAATAATCAATCTGAAATAGCATCTCAATATCCATCGGATCCCCACAAACACAACATTTATGATTACAAATAGATGATCTTGATCATGAACGGAGCTCACAAAATCTAGACATGAAGCACAAAGGAGGAGAACCAGCCATCTAGCTACTACATGGACCCGTAGTCCAGAGATGAACTAATCACGCATCACACCGAAGGCTTGGATGATGATGAAGAAGGCCTCCAGGGTGAACTCCCCTCTCTAGCAGGGTGCCGGGAAGAGCTTCAGATCCCTCCCGATCTAGGGACGGAGACGACGGCGACTACAGACTCTTTCGTGGATTTTTGATCGAGTACTTAGGGTTTTGGTCCCGAGGGAAATATATAGGCGGAAGGAGAGGCCGAGGGGCTGCTGGGGTCGGCCAGACCACACCCTGCCGCGGGTCAAGCCTTGCCGCGTGGCCAGGTAGTGTGGCTGGCCCCAGCCCTTCTCCGTCTCGTTTTCTGGCATCAGATGTCTTCCGAAAAAATAGGCACTTTGACTTTTGTCTTGTCCAATTCCCAGAATATTCAATTTCTGACTTTCCTGGATCTAAAAAACAGCAGAAAACAGGCAGCTGACACTGTGGCTCTTGTTACTAGGTTAGTACAAGAAATTATATGAAAAGTACTCCAATGTGTGGACAAAACTAGAAAGTAGATAAAACCAAACATGGAACATCAAAAATTATAGATACATTTGCAATGTATCAACATCCCTAAGCTTAACTCCCGCTTGTCCTCGAGTAGGTAAGTGATAAAAAGAAAGATTAATGTTTTGAGGTGACATGCACCATCAAAGACTTGATCAAAGTATTTGTAAAACATTCAAGGCTGGGATCAAAGTACTTCAATCATAACATGAAAGACAAAGTTCTAGTAATAAGACAAAGAAACTATGATGCAACATGAAAAGGCACAAACAAAAGATTCATGAATAACAATGCTTTGCAAGACGTTTGTTTGTTTCACATAAAGAAAACATAGCATAATAGTATCCATCTTGTCCCTTATAGAGTAGCAAATATAAATGCATAGGACACCTTCAAAGTTCATAAGAGTGACTAGATACAAATAGTTTAGAACAAGCAATATCAAGTTATGCATCAATCAAATAGTCTTGGGACAATGCACGTAGAACTAAGAATGGCCACTATGCTCTCAAAGTAGGTGCATAAAGATAGAAGGTGGAGACTCAATATAATGGTGGAAGAAAGGCCTTCATAGAAGGAAGTAGAGATTCAAGTTTCATAAAGAGCTTTCAAAAATTATGGTACTTATAGCTTTCAGCTCTCATTGCCCCTATCATAAGCATCTTGAAGTGATTAAGGTTAAAGTGAACAAACTATGTTGTACATGCTTGATGAAGTATAAGTTAGAAATCTCATGTCCCTTTAATACGAATGTCGCTCCTCATGCTACTCAAGTTTAGTCACCGGTAAGTTCTTGTCATCGTAAGTACATGTGTATAAAAGAGAACCGCCAACGGGGTACCCCTTGCCCGATGATACAGAAGAATCCCCATATCAAATGACAAGGCAAGCAGACAACGAGCATCTCAGCAATCTTCTTATTTACCATGGGAATATGGTGCTTTTTTTTTCTCTTTCCTCTTTTCATAATCTCATTTTTTTCTTTTTCTCTTTTTTCTCAATATAGGACTCTTTTTTTATAAGAAGAATGCTCCATAGATAGCTCATTATGGTTACGCTGCAGGTTTCCACCATGTCAGCATGGATTAGACCAGCGGCCTAGGCGTTTCTCTAACATATATACATAACTCCATGGACTTACAAGCTCCCCTTTCATTTCACACCGACGACATCCATAGACAAAAGAACATGATATCAACTAGGTACAAAGTACTCGTGCAATGTTGAAAGCGTTCCCCATGACAACATGGTTCTGCTAATTCCCAACAAATAAGTGCAAGCATATACAACATAGACGACACAATGGTTCAAGCTTATTATGGGCAAGAAAAGTAAAGTGTGCCATCAAGTTCGTGAGAGCTTTAATCCCTAGTTTTCTCATAACAAGTTTAATTTGAAAGGTAAACAAAAACATGAATATGCTTGGAATAGCGTAAGCTAGTAGGTAGGTATGGTGGACTCTTTGGAATAACTTGGTTTAGGGAGTTGGATGCATGAGTGGAACTCATACTTGGTTGTGGAGGCTAGCAAAAGACTGGGAGCGACAAACTAAGAGAGCAATAATGGCCATAATCATGCAGAGCGACAGAACATCATTGATTAAAGCATAAAGTGATACTACAAGTTGAAAATAAAGGATCATAAAGGCTTATGGTGACTTGAGATAGTCATAACATGGTGTGAGCATGCGCCAAGTCAACCCAAATAAAGCATGAAAGGAGAATACCACTATACTATGCTTTAATATGCTAAAACAACGCATGATTCATCCAAGGCACATTAAGAAATCTTAATTGTTTATAACAAGTCATGCTACAACAAAGAATACTAAGCATAAAGCCAAAACAATATCAAACATGGCATGACAAAGCATAGGTCACACTAAAAAACAAGCTCTTTTTACCACTTAAGCATGAACTTTCCTACTCTTTTCCAAGCCAGACCAAACTATTTGAAAACCAATGTATGAAAGAGGGGGTCCAACCAATTTATTCAGAAAACTAAGAAAAACAAAGCAAACGAAAAACCAAAACAAAAACGAAAAAGAAGACGCTCCAAGAACAACACAACTGTGCATGAAACAATAAAAATGAAGCGTTTAGAAGAAACCTGAGATTTTTATTGATGAAGAAGGGGATGCCTTGGGCATCCCCAAGCCTTGACGCTTGTACTTCTTGTATATTTCTTGGGGTGACACGCGTGGCATCCCCAAGCTTGAGCTTTAGTCCATCCTTCATCTCATTACTCATTCCTTCCATACATCTGAAATTTTTCCTTCATACAAAACTTCACACAATCTTTATTAGCAACATTAGTGCACTCAAGATAATAAGTCTTAAGGTTCAGTTCTAACACCAATAAACTTCCATTAGAACACTAGCTACTGTAGCACTTCCCTCAAAAAGCTCAATTCCCCAAAAGAACTCAAAAGGGAACCAACAAGAAGCAAATGCAGAAAAATGGCTGAAATCTGTCAAAACATACCAGCAGGTAAAGACGAATTTGTTCGAAGACCTTCTGTTGCTCAAATAAAAAAGTGTTGAACTAACGAAAGTTAGATAACAACCTGGGGCAGAAGCACAAAAATTCACGCCTCAAAAAGACGTACAGAGATTTTACACGAATTTTTACAGTAAAGCACAGAAATCTGTTTCGGGACAGCAACTTTCTCAATCATTACTTCTCTCTCATTAGAGGTTACTCTTGGCACAAAAAGCAAATAAAAAGGATAAGGAGCGGTTATTATAGAAGTAATAACTTCCAAGAATCATCTAAAACTTTTGGGTTATCTCCCAATAAGTACTTTTCTTTAACGCCTTTAAGTTAGGCATAAGAAGCAAGAAAAAGAATCAAGTGTTCTCAAATGAAGAAGCATTAAGAGCAAATTTTGTTTTCATAGGAGAGGCAAAAGAAATCTTCTCTCTCTTCTTAGGTAAGTGTTCTATACCTTTCTTGAGCGGGAGTTGATATGTAATGGTGCCTTCTTTCATATCAATAATGGTACCAACAGTTCTAAGAAAAGGTCTTCCCAAAGTAATAGGACAAGAAGCATTGCATTCAACATCAAAAACATAGAAATCAACGGGGACATAGGCATTGTTAACCATAATAAGAACATCATTAATACTCCCCATGAGTTTCTTTTTAGCATTATCATCAAGTGGGACATTCAAATAACAATCTTCAAGTGGAGGCATACCAAGCATATCATAAATCCTTCTAGGCATAATAGAAACACTACTCTCAAGATCACATAAAGCTTTGAAATCAAAGTCATTCACTTTCATATTAATGATGGGTTCCCAACCATCTTCTTGTTTTATAGGAATAGAAACTTTATGTTTCATCTTTTCTTCTTTCATCTTTATGAGAGCATCAGTAATGTGTTTTGTAAAAGCCATGTTCATAGCACTAGCATTAGGACTTTTAGCAAGCTTTTGTAGAAACTTAATAACTTCAGAGATGTTGCAACCATCAAGATCAAAATCATAATTATCATCTAAAGTAGTAGAACTATTACTAGCCTCAACACTAGTGGTGGTGATAGTAGAAACACTAATGTTTCTAGCAATTTCATCTTCTCTTTTGCACTTAGCATGTAATTCAGCTAATAGTCTAACATTTTCATCAATTCTTACTTGTATAGCATTAGTAGCTGCAAAGGGATTATCGTTAGTTTCATGTTTAGCGGCCATTTTATTAATCAATGAAGATTGAGCTTCAGACAAAGATGATATATTCCTTTCAGCATTAGAAAGTTTCAGTTGTAAACTAGAAATTTCCCTATTTAGACTCTCAAGTTGATGGCTTATGTTCTTCAAAATGGTAGATTGTTCCTCCATAGTCTTAGTAAATAGTTTATTTTGCTCATATTGCATTTGCATGAAGTTTTTAGTGGCTCTTTCAACTTCTAAAATTCTTCCTTCACTAGGTAATTCAGTTTTACCATTATAACCATAAGTATTATTAGGAGGGTAGGGCCTATAATTGTTATTACCATAAGCATTATTGCCAAAATTGTTATTTCTTATGAAGTTCACATCAACTTGCTCTTCTTGAGCAACCAAAGAAGCTAAATGAACATTATTTGGATCAATATAGGCTTTCCCATTAACAAGCATAGACATAATAATATCAATCTTATCACTCAAGGAGGAGGTTTCCTCAACATAATTTACCTTCTTACCTTGTGGAGATCTTTTAGTATGCCATTCAGAATAGTTAACCATCATATTATCCAGAAGCTTTGTTGCAGCACCCAAAGTAATGGTCTTAAAGGTACCTCTAGCAGCAGTCCAATAGGTTCCTTGAAGAGTAGTTCAATCCTGCATAAAAAGTTTGGATGATCATCCAAGAAGTTAGTCCATGAGTGGGACAATTCTTTACCAAAGATTTAATTCTTTCCCAAGCTTGAGCAACATGTTCATTATCAAATTGTTTAAACTTCATTATTTCACTTCTCATAGATATAATCTTAGCAGGAGGATAGTATTTTCCAATAAAAGCATCTTTGCACTTAGTCCAAGAATCAATACTATTCCTAGTTAAGGAATTTAACCATTCTTTAGCTTTTCCTCTCAAAGAGAAAGGAAACAATTTCAGATTAATAATATCACCATCTATATCCCTATGCTTTTGCATCTCACAAAGTTCAACAAAGTTATTTAGATGGGAAGTAGCATCTTCATTACCAATACTAGAAAATTGTTCTCTCATAACAAGATTGAGTAAAGCAGGTTTTATCTCAAAGAAAGTAGCTTTAGGAACATGTGGAGCAATAGGTGTACTCATAAAATCATCGTTGTTGGTGCTAGTGAAGTAACACAACTTAGTGTTTTCAAGAGTAGTTATTTTTTTGTATTTTCAGTAAAGAAAGCAAACTTGTAAAAGAAATTTTTTTGTGTTTTTTATAACAAAACAAGCAAACAAGCAAAAGAAAAGTAAGCAAAACAAAAAATAAAAAAGTAAAGAGATTGGTTATGAGCGACTCCCCTTGTGAAGATGTCCTTGACTCCCCGGCAACGGCGCCAGAAAAAGTTGTTGATGGCCCAAATATATCGAGCTCGTTGGGGAACCCCAAAAGGAAGGTATGATGAGCACAGCAGCAAGTTTTCCCTCAGTAAGAAACCAAGGTTATCAATCCAGTAGGAGCAAGGAAACACCCCAAATGTGTAGTAAGCTGAATGTTGGCAGGACGCACTACCGGTGCCAGCAACAACGTGGAGACCTGCACAACACAACCACAAGACTTTGCCCCCAACTTGCGATGAGGTTGTCAATCTCACCGGTTTTGCTGAAAACAAAGGATTAAATGTATCGAATGGAAGGAAGTAATAGTTTGTAGAAAGTAAACACAAAGTAGTAAACAGTTTGTAGATTGTATGTAAAAGAAAGGATCGGGGTCCATAGTTCACTAGAGGTGGCTCTCCTTAAGATAGATAACATGCTGGGTGAACAAATTACAGCGGGGCAATTGACAAACATCGAGAAAGCAATACATGCATATACTAATCATCTTGACTCCTTTGAGACTTGATTGGGCATTACAACATTATACATAGACCGCCATCCAACTGCATCTATGACTAATAATCCACCTTCAGGTTATCATCCGAACCCCCTCCAGTATTAAGTTGCAAGCAACAGATTATTGCTTTACGAATTGCGTGTAATGTAAACAATACGATTGTTCTATGAACAAAGGATTGTTGTTTTCTCCTTAGTAGCAACATCACATCTAGTACCGTAGAGATTTCTGTCACTTCCCCAGATTACCAGAGGCATGAACCCACTATCGAGCATAAATACTAACTCTTGGAGTTGCTAGCATCTACTTGGCCAAGATAGCTACTAACAACGGAAAGCATGCAAGATTACAAATAACAAAGACATGATAGAATCAATAATCAATCTGAAATAGCATCTCAATATCCACCGGATCCCCGCAAACACAATATGTATGATTACAAATAGATGATCTTGATCATGAACGGAGCTCACAAGATCTAGACATGAAAGCACAAAGGAGGAGAACCAGCCATCTAGCTACTACATGGACCCGTAGTCTAGAGATGAACTACTCACGCATCACACTGGAGGCTTGCATGATGATGAAGAAGGCCTCCAGAGTGAATTCCCCTCTCCGGCAAGGTGCCGGGAAGAGCTTCAGATCCCTCCCGATCTAGGGATGGAGACGACGG
The DNA here is from genome assembly GCA_910589775.1 of Avena eriantha. Lineage (NCBI taxonomy): Eukaryota > Viridiplantae > Streptophyta > Magnoliopsida > Poales > Poaceae > Avena > Avena eriantha. Next base: position 401,804,203 of record OU342740.1, on the reverse strand, counting down.
CGGCTATAGACTCTTTCGTGGATTTTTGATCGGGTACTTAGGGTTTTGGTCCCGAGGGCAATATATAGGTGGAAGGAGAGGCCGAGGGGGTGCTGGGGTCGGCCAGACCACCCCCTGGCGCGGGCCAAGCCTGGCCGCGCGGCCAGGTGGTGTGGCCGGCCCCCAGCCCTTCTCCGTCTCATTTTATGGCATCAGACGTCTTTCGGAAAAATAGGCACTTTGGCTTTTTTCCCGTCCAATTTCGAGAATATTCATTTTCTGACTTTCCTAGAACCAAAAAACAGCAGAAAACAGGCAGCTGGCACTGTGGCTCTTGTTAATAGGTTAGTCCAAGAAATCATATATAAAGTACTCCAAAGTATGGACGAAACACAAGAAAGTAGATACAACCAAGCATGGAACATCAAAAATTATAGATACATTTGCAATGTATCACATAACATCTTAAAAGTTGGTGTTTTTATTTTGTTCGTTGAATAAAAATTACTCGGATGAGAATGGATCTGATCACCGATACAAATGTCCATCATGCATGAGCCACCTTTGGATCACTACAGGAAATTGAGTCTTTGCAGTGCGACAACGCGACAAAAACTACACGACAAACCACTAAATGCACGTGGCAAAGCCTTTGCCGTGTGACTCACGTTCTCAAGTAGAGTTGAGAATTGGCGATTATTCACTAGAGTACTCAAGGATGTAGAAGATGACTTCGCTGCTTGTTGTGTGCATGTGTTTTAATTATGTGTGGCTGAAAGGGCATTTCCTTGCCTAAATGGGTTTTGGGTATTTGTTGACAACACGAGTAACTCTAACCATGTTCTACGTATGTTTTAGATCTTAAGGTGAAAAGCACAAGACACTGCGCGACCCCTCAAAAGCGAAAAGTTCAAAGAAGGTTTCTTTAGATTGTTTTCTAGTTTTCTAGGAAACCCGGACTATCAAGAGGGGTGTATTTGTGGAAGGTTTGTGGGTATTTATATCACTTACACATACCCAAATGCACTCACCAACCTACTGATGCGTGTAAAATGCATAAATGAACTTCGTAGTTTGTTAACATGATTTCTCACATATTTGCAACATATATGATGTTAGGTCCATGTTTTATAGAGATTTCGGGGATTTTCTAAGCAATCCCCTCTCGTTTGGTTCTAACTTTTTCTGGCAGAAAAACCTTCTGTTAGTGTTTTTTGACTTTTCAGGAACTACGGAACTCAAAACGGAGCTAGGTCAACGGGATCCGTTAGATAATTTACATAAAAATTCAACGAGCTAAATTAGAGACCAAGGGGCACAACAAGCTGAAAATGGGAGCCCATTTACTAGAGGGCTCGCCACTGGGGCTATCTCAGCCATCAAAACTCTGATGCCGTTGATTCCACCACCATTCGCTTCGTTTTGACCTAAAACCATCTATATATATACCCCCAGGCGGCCTTTCTCGAGACAGATAGAGGAGGAAATCGAAAACACATAAACAGAGAGTCTGCAGGTTGCCGCCAACGGAGATCAGAGGGGGGGGGGGGGGGGGGGGGGGGGGGGGGGGGGGGGAGGGGGAAACCCTGTCGGAATCGCCTCCGGTGGACTCCACCCCTCTCTGGTGTGTTCATCATCAACATCTACAACAAGATCCTCTCCATACCCCTTCTGTAATCTCTTGGAAAACATGATGTATGATGCAATATATTGTTTTCCCATGATCTATTGTATCTCTATGTTGATGTTTGAGTAGTGACTTGTTTATGGCAATTGTGATATAGTTTGTTTTGGTTGCATACAAATATATGTTATCTTCTATGATGATCTTGATGCACTAACATATGAGTGCACACATATGTTGGGGGATGCACAAGGTTGTCAAAGCCGAATCCCAAGTCTTAGAAATATATGTAGTATTAATTCATAGTTAATCAACGGGGGTATTATCATGGGGACCTTAGATCTAAATGCGGTGGTTGGACTTTATGTCTTAATATTCTCTTGTTTGTTCTTAATTAGTCTTAGGATCAATCACTAGTAGTGTATTTGCTCGTATCTATGGCCACACCTACTTATGGCTCCTCCTAGAAGAAACAATAAAAAGACTATATATGTACTTCACTAATTGTGACAACCAAATGAATGAAATAGAAATTTGCCTAAACATTTGCTCCCATAGATTATCCACATCCACTCCACTAGCTCTACTTCATTTGCATTATTTTACTTGTAGTATTTATTTTAACTACTTTATTGTTTCTAGTTAATTCCATAAACAATCACACACACGCTTTAGATCCTAGCTTTGTATAGAAGGCCATATAAGTGGGTTGTAGGGCTTTAGAGAATAGATAGTTTACCTTCAGCTCCTCATGGGTTCGACACTCAAATACTTATCAAATTGTACTACAGTGATCCCTGCACTTGGGGGTTATCACCTACCTAGAGCGACATGGAGGAACAAACCCTCAAATCTTGTTGTTGATGTCCTAAGTCCGGAGCTCTAACTTGCATAACCTAGAGACTCAGGCCGAGGACTCTGGCTCAGACTCTAGCCCAGAGTCCAGGAGCTCCTGGAAGTTGGCCCGGGGTCGCAACTTGGACTCTGCCCCCACTGGAGACTCCGGCTTTGCTTTCCTAGAGACTTCATCCTGGCCGAAGCTCGGGGTTAGTTAGCACCAATGACTATTTCTCTAAGGGCACCTATATAAGACATGCTTCTTCCTCGGGGGTTGGCTGCGGCTTCCACTCACTTTTCCCTATTGTTGCAAAGCTCCAAGCTCATAAATCTCCTCTCCTAGCCAATAAAACTCGATCCCTCTTAGGAATCGAGGGAGGAGGCCTAAATCTACTCACTCACCATAGGGAATTGAATTCCCCTCACTTTCCATTGAGGAACTTGTTACTCTTGTGTTCTTGGAACCCTAACTGGAAGAAGTCGTCTCCAAAGCTTGCTCTTGGTGCTGTAAGAGCTTTGTGGTCATTGTTGGAAGCCTATAATTGAGTTGTGGAGTGTGTCCCAAGCTTTATGCGAAGTTATGGTTGCCACCGAGTACCCACCTTTGTGGTGCGTGCTTGGGTGAAGAAGGTGAGCCTTAGTGGCGCTTGGGGACTTTGTGTAGCCCAACACCTCTCAAAAGGAGACGTACTTCCCTTTACCAGGAAGGAACTCCGGGAATACATCCTCGCGTCCACCTTGCGGTTATTTATGTCCGTACCCTATATATTGTTGATTACTTGTTAGTTTACGTGCTTGTCATCTAGGTAAATTCAATTAGTTGCATATGCAGATAATTTTCATTTGTGTTGAGCCCTAACTTGATAAATAAATAAATTTTGGTAGCACCTATTTACCCCCTCTAGTCGCTCGTATCGATCCTTTTACTGAGATATCCACATCAAAACCATGCATATGACGTCTATGAGCTGGAGGATCGGCGTTTTGCAACAATGTTGTTCTTGCTCCTGTGAATCTCTAATCGCTTTAGTGGTTTTTTCCCTCTTTTTTGGTTGTGCATCCTTAATGCCAAAAATTGCTCTTAACATTATGCTGTTGCAAAGGCCTCATGTATTTAGTATCGAATCGGTATTAATATTTTTTTTTATCGTAAAAATATATCCAGTTCTAACTGTGTGCTACATAGATATATCCAAGTAGGGTTGGGCTCCCTAGGGGATTTCTAGGTTTTTCTTTGAAAAATCGAATGGCGTCTTGTGGAACTGTTATCATACCTGTGAGTAAATAAACACCTTGTGAACCTAAAATTTACTTTTGCGAAATATCAGGAGCAAACTATGTAGCACCTGTTGTTCAGTTTTCATCCGCTTCGTACTAAATCCGCAGGATAGTCTTGAAAATATGAAAAATCGCTAGAATGCTTACACATTGAGATACATGGGAAACATGTATAAAATTATGTCTAATAATTTCTCAAGGTGGTTTGGTATAGATCCAAAATGTCATTTTGGTAGCCGCTTCACAATACCTAAAAACAGGACAGCTGCAACCCATTGGCACCACACCCCTACAAGCTTTTGGTAGACAACCAGACAGGAATAATTGTTCTGGAAGACAACAAATCTACCTACATGGAGTATATGCATAAGCGATTTGGTGGACACAAAATTACAGCAATGTCTGAAGGGACATAAAATAAAAACGGAACCGAGACGAGTGTAATTTGTGGCAAAAACACGGAGCCAACAGTGATCATACAAAATATACAATGGGGACTTGGGAAAAGCTTCTGATTTAGCTAGATTGGTGCACAACTCGGTTGAGTCACCGAAAGCTTTGAGATATATATATATCACACACCGTCGTCATGTCCTCCTGGTTTGGCCTGACCAGGTCTATGGCCAGAGATCGGCTGCACAGATTAGAGTGTGCAGAATAAGTTAGCCATGTGATGAGCTCTGGTTCGTCACAGGTTCATGAATAACAACCTAAAAATAAAACAGGAGATGCTTTTTAAAAAGAAGAAAGAGGGCATTTTGATTCTTCATGCCACCTTTCAGCTTTCACGGTTTCCACCAAGAAGAACCAAAATGGAGAAGAGGGTGAGGTCCGGCCAGTGGTGGCGACAGGAGCAGCTGGAAGCCAACCATGGGTCGACACGAAGAAGCTCTGGCTCAGCCGGCCTAGCTCCATTTCCGGGAAGCATGCATCAGTATCGACTCAAATGGCAACATGACAGGCAAAGAAGCATGACAACCATCGTCGATCGATGCATCTTTTAAAGCTCTGCTGCCCATCATGGACCTCCATTCCGGTGCTAGAGTCTGAATGGGAAATAACCAGCATTTGTGGGTGGCGTGCAGCTGTGTGAAAAACGTCTCCAGTAATGAACTTCTGAATAGCCGACGGAAATTTCAGTTGTGAATGCTGGCTAGCTGTTATCTCTCAGGGATAAGCTCAAGATCATCCTGCAGGCAGGCAGGCGGGCAAGTGTGACCTCCGTGGTCATATTCCTAGCCTTCCCGATGGCAGGTGTACAAGTAGAAACCCGTTACATGCATGCCCGGCACGGTCCATAAAGCGCCTGGATGTTGCCACCGGGTTGAAAGCTGTCGCATACAGACCTCATCCTCAAGAACACCATGGCGAAAAGCATTGTGCACATCGAGCTTTCGAAGCTGCAGTCTATCCCTTGTTGGCAGCCAATAAGAGAAGTAATTACTACAACAAAAAATTTGGGTCTGTCTAGCTAGCTCCCTCAAGCTCTCGGTGTGGGAGTGATGTCTCACGGCTTAATTACCTCAACAAAAAATTATACTACATAGACAATTTTTTCGTACTGTTAGTTTGAACTATTTTTTCTCAGTTGCAACACTACGTGTGAATATTTTTTTAATACTACATGGATTTTTTTTGTGGGATACAACCCATTTGCAACTCAAAAACTATGTTGCAATCCCCACTTACAAATCATAAAGCAAATGTTGTAAGGTTTATCCAGGTGACCGAGAACTAACTAAATTTCAATCACATGAGATCCAGCAAAACCGTACTTGTTTTATCTCAAACATAAGATAAGATTACCCTGCATGCACGCAGAGGCACTATCTGCTTGCTCTCGCCGATTATACATGAAAGGTTTGACTGTCTTCTTTGTTTCCAAGAGATATCCGGCATCAAATAAAAACTTCTACAAGAGTGAGGTACGGTAGTCATAATACTAGGTTAAACGAGGATGAGTAGATGAAGATTGGCAACTCAAGGAAAGAAAGATGTGGATTGTCAATCTCTTCAACTGCATGCTCAATCGGCGCCTTCCCGACCACGTGCCAAAATCCCTGTCATCAACTCTAACATCCAAAGTACAAAATTCAAATCACCCACAAATAGGTTTCAGCCCACAGTTGAACCATGAAGTAGTCGTCTCCTTTCCAAAGTTGGCAACAAGATACCAACTCTTGTGCCCTTACTCTCATGACCATGTTAATTTATGATGGGATTTTATGTCCTTTTGAAATTGTAATCCTGGATCTCCGTTATATATAATGTGGAGAGAAACCCAAAGTCAGGTGCCTAGATTGCCGACATTTAAAACTGCCAGCAAAAGCCCAAAAGTTGCCGACAATCAAGTTTAGAGGTAGAAAGGTGTAGCATCCCAATTGTCTAACAATTGTAATGCTACTTGTTCTAGTAAGATATTGGCTACTTCCTCTATACAATTGTTGCATCATAATTATATCATGCTCATGTCATCATGCCACCTTGCGTTTGAGCATCACATAAAACCCTGGTTCTTTGGTTCTTCCCTCATATGCATTATTAATTGTATTTGCCTCTTGATATTGTATTTGGTTATTGATATATTGTTTAAATGCCCAAGTTGAGTTGGGGGCATATCTTTTATTTCAACTCCACCACCTTTCTTCCACCACCTTATAATTCCACCATCCCATTAACCATGAGCTTGTATTTCTTTTTCTTTTGATAGTTTAATTCTAGCTCATGTAGTTTGGGGTGGATTAAATCCTTTAAATTCTTGTGCTTGGCTTTTTCTCCACTTCATGGAAATGCATAAGAATAATGCCATAATATTATTATTGTTTTCACAAAATAAATCATGGCATTATTATTTTGCATGGGCCATGCAAACTTCTTCACCACCTTCTACTCCATGGGTTTTGCCTTTGACTTTAGTGGTTATTTCTTTGTGAACCATCTCCTTCCATTCCACCATTCCCATATCCTCACCCACATCATTTTTCTTTTATTTTTATTTCTCCATGCATGATCATATGAGACTCATTCCACATATTTCTTTTCTCTCTCTTTCTTTCTTGTTTCTCTTCCACCTAGCTCCAACTAGATCAAGCTCCATGTTCCACTTGGGTTGATCTTTTGCACAAGTTTTAAAAATCTAAAACCTAACAAAATCTAACCTAGCTCCTCTCTCTATTCTTCTCCTAACCCTAATTCTACTAAACCCTAAACCTCCTCCCACCTCTCTCTATCTCTCTCTCTCATGAGGGCCACCTGACCCCCTCTCTCTCCCTGGCCCACACCTCAGCTATCCTACCCTAACCCCAACAAAACCCTAACCCTAGCCCATGCCCTAACCTAACCCGAGCTCACCCGAGCCTCTCCCCTCTTCCTCTCTTTCTCTCTCTGCCGTGCGGGCCTAGCTGCACCACACCGTCCCTACCTGGCGGCCTCCACCACCTCACCCAGCCCTGCCTACCTGCCACGGCCGAGCACGTGATCGGGGAGGAGGAGGAAAGTGGTCGAGCCACTTTTCCATCTACCCCGCTCCCACACGCCATCTCCTCCCTCTCCCTCCCTTTACCTCCGCCCCACAGCTTCCCCTGCCTCTCCCAGATCTGCCCCGAGCCAGCCCTCCTCTCCTCCTTCTTCCTCTTCGTCGCCAAGACCTGCCGCCGTTTGCCGCCAGCACCGTGTCGTCTCCTCGTTCCAGTCAGCATGCACGACATGGAGGTGGCCTGGAAGACCGAGAACCGTCCACTGCATCACCCCTCTACACGCCGTCGCGAAGGAGGAGGCCCTAGTACCGCCAGATCCTCGCCGCTCCCCCGAAACCCTAGATCGCCGGAGCGCCTGCATCCCCGACGATCCGCCGCACCTCGCCCCGTTCTGATGCCAGCGACCTCCCCCGCGGTAAGCCTCTCCCCCTCCTAGACAACGTCCGCGCCGCCGTACCGCCCTAGCCGCGCCAGACGTTGTGTCGAACGCCCGCCGTGCGCCAGAGCTCGCCGGTGCCTGCCAGGTTCCCGCGCCGCTCAGAGCCTTAGCTAGGCCCCAAACCCCCTCCTAACAGCTCCCCTAGCCCGCCGCAGTGGCTTCGCCCCTCAGCGCGCTCGCCCGCGACCCGGGTTCGATTCCCCGCCCGCGCAGCACGCCGTTCCCCGTCAGTTCGTCAGATATCCGAGAAGAGAAACAGTGCGCGTGGAAACTTTGCACTTAACCCCCCACCTTTTTGACTCCTGCAACCCGTGCTCCTAGAGACCCCACCTGTCAGCCGCTCGGGTATTATTGCAGAAAGCCCCTCTGCTTTCTCAGGCCGTAACCCGCGCTCTAGCCACGCCCCACCTGTCAGCCTCTAGGTGTAACCCCACTACCGCGTGGGCCCGTAGCCAACGGCCCCATCTGTCAACCTCTGTGGCTAGGCAGAGCCGCGGTGAGAAAAGTTTTCGCGCGCGGTTCCGTCCAGTCAGCAACTGGCCCACCGTCAGCGGCTGTGGCTAGGCTGGCCTAGGTGAAAAAAGTCCTCTCTATTGACTGTTTTATTTAAACCAAATTCAAATCATTTAAACTCAAATTCAAACCAGTTTTTCAAATAACTTTTAATCTACAAATCCAAATAATACAAATAATATATGTTTTGGAATCAGAAAAATGTGAGGATTTCAAATATGCCATTCCAAATAATGTTTGAACACTTTAAATTTTCGAGATGATTAAAATTACAATAAAATGCCCTTTTCCTTAAATAATTAATAACTTTAATTCTATAACTCCAACTTGGGAAAATAATATGTCTAAATCGATCAGCGCGACGAGCCCGTTCTATCTATGCAGTCTCTGTTCTGAATTGAAGCATGCATCATGTTGATATTAATAATATGAACTGTTTATGACAATAAAACTTGTTTAAATAAATAATAAAATGCTTTATTTCTTGTATCCACACCTCACCTTTGCCATGCTACTTTAATGCCATGCAAATTGTGCATCATTCATCATGGCATGCTTGTTTGCTTGTCGCATTTTAATTCATATGCTTGTGCACTTTATTTATGTTGGCCCTTGTTTGTTTGGTTCTTCTTCGAATAGACGCCCAGCAGGAGAATTACCAGGAATCACAGGAGTACTACCCAGATCCATCTCTCGCTTCAACTGAGCTGCCAGGCAAGCACTACCACATGCTTGCATACATACAGTACATATTGCCTCTATCTTATTCTTGCATCATGGAGTCGCGATTGCATTAAATTGAATCCCAAGTACTGCATAGCCTTTACTTTTAAACCCCACCGAAGTTGTTCCTCCATCCCATGAGCCATTACTACAGGAGTTGTTTGAGCCATGCGAGTCGTAGAAAGGCATGTGTAGGGTATGTGAGTGTCTGATGGATAATGAGGTACCTAAACAACATAACCTGAGTAGTAATGGGATAACTAATGGAAGAGGCACCGGTGAGCAATATCTGCTATTTGGTTTTTCATGCTCACTTGTGTCCCGTAGGACCCCGAGTACATGATTCCTGTTCCTTGTTTATTCGCACTATCCACATCCGGGAGGCCTTATGGACCCCCCTGAGCCAGAGCTTGATTCATTCTTATTTCTTGGGGCCACAATTAGTTTGGGGCTTTATTACTATCATGTACTTATGCCATGTTACTGCTTTATTTAAGATTGTGCGAGGAGCACCTGTACTGTTTTGGATCGTGACACGTTTTCGCTGTATCGACAAGCCTAGTCACATTTTCGGGTTCCCAGTCGTTTACCGCCGTCCACACAAACCTTGGGTCCATCTCGGAGCCGGCCAACTTTGTTGCGGGTAGCTTAATGGGGTGGCCCCCTGAAATATTTCTGAATCCTGTGATTGCTTTGTCGTGAATGCCTCGTTGGGTTTTGATTTTGTTTTTCCGAGGTTGATCGAGTGTGTGTTGCTATTCGTGCACCCCTGCAGGGTAAATCTTTCTGAAAGCCGTGTCCGCGGTTATGGACGACTTGGAGCACAGTTTCTCGATCATAGACAAGTATAACTAAAGTACCGCTTTTAAATTGACTAAGTACTTGACTAGTAAATAGTGCAATACTCATCGAATGGTTAATAAAACTACCAACGGATGAGAGGGGTTGTTCGTCCGCTTCCTCGTTGGTAAGCGAGGAGGAGGATGGATCTATTAATTATATTGTTATAACTATTGATCTTAATTCACGGACATCCGTCTATCATTGGTTAGGAGGATGGTTAGCGAGTATCTGTAGAATTGTTAGGTATTATCTTTTGCTGCAATTGCGTCACCCCAGGTTGTGTCCCCTTTAGCGGCATAAAGACTTGCTGAGTACCCTAGGGTCTCACATGATAAATTGTTTGATTCAGATGAACAGGTGTACCCGCAAGATGGATACTGGGTGGAAGAGACAGATGATGTTGGCAACGATCATTCGGTGTAGAGATTCCGGGAACGGGGATCCGTGAGATCTGTGGGCGGGATGTGTTTATTTATGGGGCATCTTATGCCAATTTGCTTCTTATTCGTACTCGGATCTTGTTTTCCGCTTCCGCCTGATACTCTGATGTGTGATGTATGAGGAGCTATCCTAAATTATTATATCTATCTAGGACATTTGGATCTTGCCGTATGGCGTTGCAATATTTCTATTTTTTTAGATGGAATGGCTCTGAGGACTGTTGTATGTGGCTTGCATACATACTCATTTGTGTATGTAGTTGATCCCTTCGCCTGCCGATTACGCTGCTCGTTCTTGTCCCGTTGTCTGAAAGTGGTTAGGACGGCCGAAAGGTCTACCGTGAGTGGCCCTGGGCCCCACCATACTATTTTAACCACTTTCGTTTATCCATGCATGTAACTAAGAGCGTAATTCACCGAGGTAGTTACAATTGGTATCAGAGCCATCCCGCCCTTCAGGGTCTCAGCCAAAATGGTCGTTGTCAGTCTAGCAAATATTTTGGTAGTTATGTATACTAGGGAAAACAAACGTGAGAGTAGGACTGCTTCCATTTTTCTTCTTACCCACCCACCCACCCTTTTATGGTAAGGAAGTGTAATGTTTTCAATACTCTTCTAAAATTCAAACTAGGATTCACGTGTTCTGGGTTTCGTAGTACCATAGGTTGTGTTTGTGTGTGTGTGTGTGAATTCCTTGTCTATCTGTTGCATCCAAATGTTATCACTGTCTGCCTTTTGGTTATCAACTGTTGGTACATTCCATACCAACAGGCCTTTGTAAACCGATGCGATCTATCTGATTCGCTGTATACCGATGCGATCTATCTTACTCTTTGTTATCCGACGTTATCTTGTTGGGGTGTTCTTTTTCGTAGTTACCAATCTTTAGGTTCATCTTAAGAAGAAGGTATTGGGATATGTGTTTTACTGATTCATGTGCAAAGTAATGATTTGAGTGCGGGATGGAGTCGCGACCATACCACTACTGTTATCATTTGCTCTTGTATGTTGAACTAGTAGAGTTACTAATCTTGATTCGTTAAGTGGTTTTGCGCATATAGTGGTATTTTAATGCCGAAATTTGCGGAAATTTTTTCTTTGTTAGTTATGTACCACACTCCTTGTTCAATCGTGTGCGTTATGCTTAGTATCTTCTAGTTGCCTTGAACTTTGTTGATATTGTAATATCATCTCAGTGAATTGCATTCTTTAATCTTAATTAATTCCATTTTGGTACTATTTTGGATTATTATCATTCTCCATTATAGTACTGACTTGTGTTTTATATCAATCACAGGATGGCACCACCACGCCGTTCTGAGGAGGACATACCACCTGAACTCGGGGCTGCTTTGGCAAGTATTGCAAATGCTTTGGGCACTATGCAGCAGAACCAGCAGCGCTTCGAGGAAAGCGTGAGGAGGAATGAGTTTGTTCCACTACCTCCACCTCCCAAGCGAGGAGACATCAAGAGTTTTCTCAAGTTCAACCCACGCCAATTTGAGGTGTCTGATCAGCCACTTGATGCGGATGATTGGCTTCGTGAAGTGTCAAGGTTGCTGATGACTGCGGATGTTCCCGGGCAAGAATGGGTTGAGTGTGCTACTCACCTTCTGAAGGGAGATGCAGCTCTTTGGTGGGAAAATTACCTCAAGGCAGATCTTTCTGGTTTTCAGCCTACTTGGGAGCAATTCACTGCTGCTTTCAAAGAGCAATATCTGTCAGAAATTGTCATGGAAAGGATGAAGGAGGTGTTTCTCAACCTCAAGCAGGGCACTGACAATGTTAACACCTACATCAGAAACTTCATGAACCTTTCTCGTTATGGTGGCGATGAGATCTCTGATGACAAGAAGAAGAAAAAGAGGTTTTGGCAAGGCCTCAATGCTTCCATCAAATATGCAATCACTCATGCAAGGCCGACATCTTTTCTGGAACTTCAACACACAGCTCTGCAGGAAGAAGCAAGTAGGCAAGTGTTTGAGGAGTCAAAGAAACACAGCCGTGATACAACAAGCTCTTATGCTATGATAGCTCCTTCTAAGCGTCGTGTCTGGGTTCCTAACACCCCACCGTCGCTCCCTGCTCCACCAAGACCGTCAAGCTACGCACCAAGGCCACCAAACTCCTTCACTGCGGCTCCCAGGGGCTACAACCACAACTACCCTGGAGCGCCTGGCGGAGTCCCTAGCTACGTTGCTCCACGTCCACCTGGTGCTTGCTATACTTGTGGAAACACTGGGCATCAGCACTGGAATTGTCCAATGAACAACAAAGCTCTTCCACCACCACCTCCAAGACCTGCAGCAAGTTCTCCTATGATTCGTGCACCTCCACCTCGGGCTCTCAACATCAACACTAAGCCTGGGTCTACGGTTGCTCGTGCCAACCGTGTCAACGCCGCTCAAGCTGAGCATGCACCTGGAGTTTTCATGGGTATGCTTCCTGTTAACTCAGTTCCTGCACGAGTTTTGTTTGATTCTGGTGCTTCGCATTCTTTTGTTTCTCACAAGTTTGCTCATGAGCAAGATCTGGATATGGTTCCTTTATTGCATCGTCTTGTGGTACAATCTCCTGGGTCAAACATGAGGGCTGCTCATATCAGCCATGGCAATCGAATTGAGATTGGTGGCTCTTCGTTTCCGGCTTCCTTAATTATTCTGGGCAATTCTGATATTGATGTTATCTTGGGCATTGATTGGTTAACAGCAAATGCAACTGTGATTGATTATGCTGAACGTTCGGTTTCTCTGAAAATTCCTGAAGGCCATATAGTCTATTCTCCAAGTCTGACTCCTGCAATTCAGCTTTATTCTTTGGCGGCTCTGAATGATGATGCTATGGAAGGTATTCAGAGTGTTCCTATAGTCTGTGAGTTCCCAGATGTCTTTCCTGAAGAGTTGCCAGGTATGCCTCCGGATCGTGAGGTTGAGTTTGTCATTGAACTTGAACCTGGTACCGCTCCTATTTCCAAGCGGCCTTATAAAATGGGTCCTGCTGAGTTGGCTGAACTCAAACGTCAGTTGGATGAGCAAGAGAAGTTGGGTTTCATTCAGCACAGTACTTCTTCTTGGGGTAGTCCAACCATCTTTGTGAAGAAGCGAGACAAGACTGATAGACTTTGTGTTGACTATCGGGCACTCAGTGCTAAAACAATCAAGAATAAATATCCCCTTTCGCGGATTAATGATCTCTTTGATCAGCTAGCTGGAGCTGTGGTATTCTCTAAGCTTGATTTGAGAAGTGGTTATCATCAAATCAAGATCCGCAAGGAAGATGTACCTAAAATAGCTTTCACCACCCGCTATGGCCTGTATGAGTACACGGTCATGTCTTTCGGTCTCACCAATGCACCTGCCACCTTCTCGAGGCTTATGAACTCGGTTTTCATGGAATATCTTGATAAGTTCGTTGTGGTCTATCTGGATGACATTCTAGTCTATTTTAAGTCTAAGGAAGAACATGAAGAACACCTTCGGTGTGTCCTAAACAAGCTTCATGAGAACCGCCTGTATGCAAAGTTCTCCAAGTGTGAGTTTTGGCTGCCTCAAGTCACCTACCTTGGTCACGTCATCTCTGCCAAGGGCATTGCCGTCAACCCAGAAACTATTAAGACAATTATGGACTGGCTTCCACCCATAAATGTCAAAGAAGTCCGGAGTTTCCTTGGTTTGGCCAGTTACTGCCGCCGCTTCGTTCAAAACTTCTCAAAGATTGCAAAGCCTCTTACCGATCTCCTCAAGAAAGGTAAGAAATACCTTTGGACTCTTGCATGTCAAGCAAGCTTTGAAACACTCAAAGAGAAGCTCACTTCCACACCAGTCTTGGTTCCTCCAGATACATCAAAGCCTTTCCAAATATTCTGTGATGCCTCATTGCAAGGATTGGGTGCGGTCCTTATGCAAGAAAAACAAGTTGTTGCTTATGCCTCTCGGCAGTTGAAGACGCATGAGATCAACTATCCTACACATGACCTCGAACTCGCAGCAGTTGTCTTTGCTTTGAAAGTATGGAGGCATTACTTGCTTAGCAACCGTTGTGAGATCTTTTCTGATCACAAGAGTCTGAAGTATATCTTTACACAGCCTGATCTCAACCTTCGTCAGAGGAGGTGGATTGAAACAATCAATGATTTCGATCTGACCATCAACTACACCCCGGGCAAAGCCAATGTCATGGCATATGCTCTCAGCCGAAAAGCTTATGTCAACAATCTCATGGTGGAAGAACAACAGCCTCTCTTGTGCGAGGAATTCCGCAAGCTCAACCTTGAAATTGTGGATCAAGGTTATCTTCTGAACCTTCTAGCAACACCTCTCTTGGAAGAAAAGGTCCGTTCCATTCAGCTTGGGGATCCTTACACTAAAAAGATAATCTCCAACATTCAACTTCCGAAGTACGAGTCTTTCCATGTTGATGACCAAGGCACTCTTTTCTTTGAACACCGGATGTTTGTTCCGAACTACCCGGGTTTAAGAGAGCAAGTTCTCAAGGAGGCGCATGATTCTGTTCTTTCTATCCACCCTGGAAGCACTAAGATGTACATGGACTTGAAAACACAATATTGGTGGCCTGGTTTGAAACGATATTGTGCCAAGTATGTCTCGGAGTGCGATGTTTGTCGCAGAGTTAAAGCTGTCCATCAGAAACCTTCCGGCCTTCTACAGCCATTGAATCCTCTGGAATGGAAATGGGAGAAAGTAGAGATGGACTTCGTCACTGGTTTTCCAAGGTCGCAGAAGGTCAACAATGCAATCTTTGTTGTCATTGACAGGCTTTCCAAAGTAGCTCACTTCTTTCCAGTCAAGGAAACAATTTCTGCAATTCAGTTGGCTGAGCTCTATATCAACAGAATTCTCTCTCTGTATGGAGTTCCTCTTGAGATCAGTTCAGACCGTGGAAGCATCTTCACTTCCAAGTTCTGGGGAAGTTTCCAAAATGCTTTGTGGACAAAACTAAACTTCAGCATAGCTTACCACCCTCAGTCGCAAGGACAAGTTGAAAGGATCAATCAGATTCTAGAAGATATGCTCTGTGCTTGCATTATCTCTTTCGGCATGAAGTGGGAAGAATGTCTTCCTTATGCTGAATTCTCTTACAACAACAGCTTCCAGAAAAGTCTAAAGATGGCACCATTTGAGGCTCTCTATGGTCGCAAGTGCAGAACTCCGATTGGTTGGTCGGGCGCAGGTGAAAGAATATTGTTTGGCCCCGACATTGTAACTCAAGCGGAGGAGAAAGTTCATATCATTCTTGAAAATCTGAAGATTGCTCAAAGTCGCCAGAAGAGCAATTATGACAGAAAGCACACGGATATGGAGTATGTCCCTGGTGATCTCGTTTACCTTCGTGTCACTCCCATGAGAGGCACGCAACGCTTTGGTATCAAAGGAAAGCTGGCTCCTAGATACATCGGTCCTTTCAAAATTCGTGGAAGAAGAGGAGAAGTCGCTTATGCTCTTGAGCTCCCTGAACAACTCAAAGTCCATGATGTTTTCCACATCTCTCAACTCAAGAAGTGCTTCAAGGATCCCGACAGGACCGTGGACCATGAACTCATTAATCTACAAGAAGACCTTTCTTATCAAGAACACCCCACAAAAATTCTGGAAGTCGCAGAAAGAAGGACTTGCAACAAGTCCATCAAGTTCTGCAAGGTGCAGTGGTCGCACCATTCCGTTGATGAAGCCACCTGGGAACGTGAGGATGAGCTCCGTGCCAAGTACCCTACCCTCTTTGAGTCTTCTTCTTCTTCCTAGAATCTCGGGGCGAGATTCCTGTTTAGTGGGGGAGAGTTGTAGCATCCCAATTGTCTAACAATTGTAATGCTACTTGTTCTAGTAAGATATTGGCTACTTCCTATATACAATTGTTGCATCATAATTATATCATGCTCATGTCATCATGCCACCTTGCATTTGAGCATCACATAAAACCCTGGTTCTTTGGTTCTTCCCTCATATGCATTATTAATTGTATTTGCCTCTTGATATTGTATTTGGTTATTGATATATTGTTTAAATGCCCAGGTTGAGTTGGGGGCATATCTTTTATTTCAACTCCACCACCTTTCTTCCACCACCTTATAATTCCACCATCCCATTAACCATGAGCTTGTATTTCTTTTTCTTTTGATAGTTTAATTCTAGCTCATGTAGTTTGGGGTGGATTAAATCCTTTAAATTCTTGTGCTTGGCTTTTTCTCCACTTCATGGAAATGCATAAGAATAATGCCATAATATTATTATTGTTTTCACAAAATAAATCATGGCATTATTATTTTGCATGGGCCATGCAAACTTCTTCACCACCTTCTACTCCATGGGTTTTGCCTTTGACTTTAGTGGTTATTTCTTTGTGAACCATCTCCTTCCATTCCACCATTCCCATATCCTCACCCACATCATTTTTCTTTTATTTTTATTTCTCCATGCATGATCATATGAGACTCATTCCACATATTTCTTTTCTCTCTCTTTCTTTCTTGTTTCTCTTCCACCTAGCTCCAACTAGATCAAGCTCCATGTTCCACTTGGGTTGATCTTTTGCACAAGTTTTAAAAATCTAAAACCTAACAAAATCTAACCTAGCTCCTCTCTCTATTCTTCTCCTAACCCTAATTCTACTAAACCCTAAACCTCCTCCCACCTCTCTCTATCTCTCTCTCTCATGAGGGCCACCTGACCCCCTCTCTCTCCCTGGCCCACACCTCAGCTACCCTACCCTAACCCCAACAAAACCCTAACCCTAGCCCATGCCCTAACCTAACCCGAGCTCACCCGAGCCTCTCCCCTCTTCCTCTATTTCTCTCTATGCCGCGCGGGCCTAGCTACACCACACCGTCCCTACCTGGCGGCCTCCACCACCTCACCCAGCCCTGCCTACCTGCCACGGCCGAGCACGTGCTCGGGGAGGAGGAGGAAAGTGGCCGAGCCACTTTTCCATCTACCCCGCTCCCACACGCCATCTCCTCCCTCTCCCTCCCTTTACCTCCGCCCCACAGCTTCCCCTGCCTCTCCCAGATCTGCCCCGAGCCAGCCCTCCTCTCCTCCTTCTTCCTCTTCGTCGCCAAGACCTGCCGCCGTTCGCCGCCAGCACCGCGCCGTCTCCTTGTTCCAGTCAGCGTGCACGACGTGGAGGTGGCTTGGAAGACCGAGAACCGTCCACTGCATCACCCCGTACACGCCGTCGCGAAGGAGGAGGCCCCAGTACCGCCAGATCCTCGCTGCTCCCCGAAACCATAGATCGCCCGAGCGCCTGCATCCCCGACGATCCGCCGTACCTCGCCCCGTTCTGACGCCAGCGACCTCCCCGCGGTAAGCCTCTCCCCCTCCTAGACAACGTCCGTGCCGCCGTACCGCCCTAGCCGCCGTACCGCCCTAGCCGCGCCAGACGTTGTGTCGAACGCCCGCCGTGCGCCAGAGCTCGCCGGTGCCTGCCAGGTTCCCGCGCCGCTCAGAGCCTTAGCTAGGCCCCAAACTCCCTCCTAACAGCTCCCCTAGTCCGCCGCAGTGGCTTTGCCCCTCAGCGCGCTCGCCCGCGACCCGGCTTCGATTCCCCGCCCGCGTCGCGCGCCGTTCCCTGTCAGTTCGTCAGATATCCGAGAAGAGAAACAGTGCGCGTGGAAACTTTGCACTTAACCCCCCACCTTTTTGACTACTGCAACCCGCGCTCCTAGAGACCCCACCTGTCAGCCGCTCGGGTATTATTGCAGAAAGCCCCTCTGCTTTCTCAGGCCGTAACCCGCGCTCCAGCCACGGCCTACCTGTCAGCCTCTAGGTGTAACCCCACTGCCGCGTGGGCCCATAGCCAACGGCCCCATCTGTCAACCTCTGTGGCTAGGCAGAGCCGCGGTGAGAAAAGTTTTCGCGCGCGGTTCCGTCCAGTCAGCAACTGGCCCACCGTCAGTGGCTGTGGCTAGGCTGGCCTGGGTGACAAAAGTCCTCTCTATTGCTTGTTTTATTTAAACCAAATTCAAATCATTTAAACTCAAATTCAAACCAGTTTTTCAAATAACTTTTAATCTACAAATCGAAATAATACAAATAATATATGTTTTGGAATCAGAAAAATGTGAGGATGTCAAATATGCCATTCAAAATAATGTTTGAACACTTTAAATTTTCGAGATGATTAAAATTACAATAAAATGCCCTTTTCCTTAATTAATTAATAACTTTAATTCTATAACTCCAACTTGGGCAAATAATATGTCTAAATCGATCAGCGCGACGAGCCCGTTCTATCAATGCAGTCCTTGTTCTGAATTGAAGCATGCATCATGTTGATATTAATAATCTGAACTGTTTATGACAATAAAACTTGTTTAAATAAATAATAAAATGCTTTATTTCTTGTATCCACACCTCACCTTTGCCATGCTACTTTAATGCCATGCAAATTGTGCATCATTCATCATGGCATGCTTGTTTGCTTGTCGCATTTTAATTCATATGCTTGTGCACTTTATTTATGTTGGCCCTTGTTTGTTTGGTTCTTCTTCGAATAGACGCCCAGCAGGAGAATTACCAGGAATCACATGAGTACTACCCAGATCCATCTCTCGCTTCAACTGAGCTGCCAGGCAAGCACTACCACATGCTTGCATACATACAGTACATATTGCCTCTATCTTATTCTTGCATCATGGAGTCGCGATTGCATTAAATTGAATCCCAAGTACTGCATAGCCTTTACTTTTAAACCCCACCGAAGCTGTTCCTCCATCCCATGAGCCATTACTACAGGAGTTGTTTGAGCCATGCGAGTCGTAGAAAGGCATGTGTAGGGTATGTGAGTGTCTGATGGATAATGAGGTACCTAAACAACATAACCTGAGTAGTAATGGGATAACTAATGAAAGAGGCATCGGTGAGCAATATCTGCTATTTGGTTTTTCATGCTCACTTGTGTCCCGTAGGACCCCGAGTACTTGATTCATGTTCCTTGTTTATTCGCACTATCCACATCCGGGAGGCCTTATGGACCCCCCTGAGCCAGAGCTTGATTCATTCTTATTTCTTGGGGCCACAATTAGTTTGGGGCTTTATTACTATCATGTACTTATGCCATGTTACTGCTTTATTTAAGATTGTGCGAGGAGCACCTGTACTGTTTTGGATCGTGACACATTTTCGCTGTATCGACAAGCCTAGTCACATTTTCGGGTTCCCAGTCGTTTACCGCCGTCCACACAAACCTTGGGTCCATCTCGGAGCCGGCCAACTTCGTTGCGGGTAGCTTAATGGGGTGGCCCCCTGAAATATTTCTGAATCCTGTGATTGCTTTGTCGTGAATGGCTCGTTGGGTTTTGATTTGGTTTTTCCGAGGTTGATCGAGTGTGTGTTTCTATTCGTGCACCCCTGCAGGGTAAATCTTTCTGAAAGCCGTGTCCGCGGTTATGGACGACTTGGAGCACAGTTTCTCGATCATAGACAAGTATAACTAAAGTACCGCTTTTAAATTGACTAAGTACTTGACTAGTAAATAGTGCAATACTCATGGAATGGTTAATAAAACTGCCAACGGATGATGGGGGTTGTTCGTCCGCTTCCTCGTTGGTAAGCGAGGAGGAGGATGGATCTGTTAATTATACTGTTATAACTGTTGATCTGAATTCACGGACTTCCGTCTATCATTGGTTAGGCGGATGGTTAGCGAGTATCTGTAGAATTGTTAGGTATTATCTTTTGCTGCAATTGCGTCACCTCAGGTTGTGTCCCCTTTAGCGGCATAAAGACTTGCTGAGTACCCCTAGGGTCTCACACGATAAATTGTTTGATTCAGATGAACAGGTGTACCCGCAAGATGGATACTGGGTGGAAGAGACAGATGATGTTGGCAACAATCATTCGGTGTAGAGATTCCAGGAACGGGGATCCGTGAGATCTGTGGGCGGGATGTGTTTATTTATGGGGCATCTTATGCCAATTTGCTTCTTATCCGTACTCGGATCTTGTTTTCCGCTTCCGCCTGATACTCTGATGTGTGATGTATGAGGAGCTATCCTAAATTATTATATCTATCTAGGACATTTGGATCTTGCCGTATGGCGTTGCAATATTTCTATTTCTTTTAGATGGAATGGCTCTGAGGACTGTTGTATGTGGCTTGCATACATACTCATTTGTGTATGTAGTTGATCCCTTCGCCTGCCGATTACGCCGCTCGTTCTTGTCTCGTTGTCTTAAAGTGGTTAGGACGGCCGAAAGGTCTACCGTGAGTGGCCCTGGGCCCCACCGTACTATTTTAACCACTTTCGTTCATCCAGGCATGTAACTAAGAGCGTAATTCACAGAGGTAGTTACAAAAGGGTTCTACATTAAGTGATCTACATGAATTTGTGATCAAATTAAGTCTAAATAATGTCTTTTAGGGGCTGGTTAATTAACAGCCATTGGATGCCCTGATGACCATCCATCCATAAGGTGTGGGTTCTCCTAGTGCAGGTGCTATAAATAGGGGCCCTAGGGTCTAAGAAGCTCACATGTGTGTCTCCCTCTCATTTCCCCTGCTCTCTGGTCTATCAAGCATCCACATCACCATGAAGAATCTCTCACTTACATATCAATTAGTTTTAGGTCAAGCCAAACAGGTGGAGGCCATGACTGGACCTCCAAATCAAGGTACACACCCAGATCCTACTTCTTTGTGGCTCAATCCTTGAGTTAGTTCATCGTAAGGGATCTAACAGTGGTATCAGAGCATCTAGGTCTAAGTTTGAGCCCTGTTATGCTTTTTACTATGTTTAAGTGTGGTTCTTCTTCTTGATGAGATCAAGTTTTAATCTTATGTTCAAGGATCTGTTGTTGGAACTTGGTTTTCATCAAGTTCCTATTTTAGAACTAAGTAAAGTTTAGTGTTTTAGCCCCAGTTTTTTCTAAATTTAATCCCTAACAGATGATATAGTGGGCCTGGGGTTTTTGATTATTTTTACCTGATATGAGGATTAAGGTTTTGGTGCGAACCCTAATCAAAAATCCCTAATCCCTAAGGAACCCTAACCCTAGTTCGTCAAATCAAAGAAATCTAACCCTAAATTCCCCAATTTCTAATGAACCCTAACCCTAATTCCTGAATCGGAGGAACCCTAACCCTAATACCCAAATTAAGGTATCCTAACTCTAATATGATGATCAAGAGGTGGTGGGACATGTACCTGACGGGCCTCGTCATCGTCGGCGGCTGATGGCTCATGTATTAACAAGCTCGTTGGGGAACCCCAAGAGGAAGGTATGATGAGCACAACAGCAAGTTTCCCTCAGTTAGAAACCAAGGTTTAATCGAACCAGTAGGAGCAAGGAAACACCCCAAAGGTGTTGCTAGCTGAGCCTTGGCAGGGCGCACTACCGGTGCTAGTAGCAACATGGAGACCTGCACAAAACAACCATAGAACTCTGTGCCCAACTTGCGATGAGGTTGTCAATCTCATCGTGTTTTGCTGAAAACAAAGGATTAAACGTATCGAATGGAAGGAAGTAATAGTTTTCAGAAAGTAAACACAAAGCAGTAAACAATTTATAGGTTGTATGTAAAGAAAAGGACCGGGATCCATAGTTCACTAGAGGTGGCTCTCCTTAAGATAGATAACATGCTGGGTGAACAAATTACAGCAGGGCAATTGACAAACACCGAGAAAGCAATACATGCATATACTAATCATCTTGACTCCTTTGAGCCTTGATTGGGCATTACAACATTATACATAGACCGCCATCCAACTGCATCTATGACTAATAATCCACCTTCAGGTTATCATCCGAACCCCCTCCAGTATTAAGTTGCAAGCAACAGATTATTGCTTTACGAACAGCGTGTAAAGTATGATGAGCACAGCAGCAAGTTTTCCCTCAGTAAGAAACCAAGGTTATCAATCCAGTAGGAGCAAGGAAACACCCCAAAGGTGTAGCAAGCTGAATGTTGGCAGGACGCACTACCGGTGCCAGCAACAACGTGGAGACCTGCACAACACAACCACAAGACTTTGCCCCCAACTTGCGATGAGGTTGTCAATCTCACCGGTTTTGCTGAAAACAAAGGATTAAATGTATCGAATGGAAGGAAGTAATAGTTTGTAGAAAGTAAACACAAAGTAGTAAACAGTTTGTAGATTGTATGTAAAAGAAAGGATCGGGGTCCATAGTTCACTAGAGGTGGCTCTCCTTAAGATAGATAACATGCTGGGTGAACAAATTACAGCGGGGCAATTGAAAAACATCGAGAAAGCAATACATGCATATACTAATCATCTTGACTCCTTTGAGACTTGATTGGGCATTACAACATTATACATAGACCGCCATCCAACTGCATCTATGACTACTAATCCACCTTCAGGTTATCATCCGAACCCCCTCCAGTATTAAGTTGCAAGCAACAGATTATTGCTTTACGAATTGCGTGTAATGTAAACAATACGATTGCTCTATGAACAAAGGATTGTTGTTTTCTCCCTAGTAGCAACAGCACATCTAGTACCTTAGAGATTTCTGTCACTTCCACAGATTACCAGAGGCATGAACCCACTATCGAGCATAAATACTAACTCTTGGAGTTGCTAGCATGTACTTGGCCAAGATAGCTACTAACAACGGAAAGCATGCAAGATCACAAATAACAAAGACATGATAGAATCAATAATCAATCTGAAATAGCACCTCAATATCCATCGGATCCCCCCAAACACAACATGTATGATTATAAATAGATGATCTTGATCATGAACGGAGCTCACAAGATCTAAACATGAAAGCACAAAGGAGGAGAACCAGCCATCTAGCTACTACATGGATCCGTAGTCCAAGGATGAACTACTCACACATCACACCGGAAGCTTGCATGGTGATGAAGAAGGCCTCCAGGGTGAATTCCCCTCTCCTGCAGGGTGCCGGGAAGAGCTTCAGATCCCTCCCGATCTAGGGAGGGAGATGACGGCGGCTACAGACTCTTTCGTGGATTTTTGATTGGGTACTTAGGGTTTTCGTCTCGACGGCAATATATAGGCGGAAGGGGAGCCCAAGGGGGGTCTAGGGTCGGCCAAACCACCCCCTGGCGCGGGCCGGGCCTGGTCGCGCGGCCAAGTGGTGTGGCCGGCCCCCAGACCTTCTCTGTCTCGTATTCTGGCATCTGATGACTTCCGGAAAAATAGGCACTTTGACTTTTGTCCAGTCCAATTTCGAGTGTTAATGCTTTGCTCCGGTGCTCTATTAAAAGGAGCATGTTAATTGCGAGTAGTTCCCTAGAGGCCTCGCTGCAAACGGGCTGGCAGGACAAAAGATGTTGTGCAAGTTCTCATTGCGAGCACGTATGACTATATATGGAACACATGCCTAGGATTATCTAGGACTTGGGTGCTTTATCTTATTTATCTGCAATTGCCCTATGTTCTGATTGCTATGTGAATTGTCTTGTCCATGCAACGCCCATCCATCCATCCCTATGCCTATCGCACTCGAATCCCACTATTTACTGCTTTCGTTACTACTGTCTTTGCTTTGCTACTGCTGTTACTTTACTATTCCTACTACAAAACTGTTGCTACTGATAAACTGCTGTGAGCAAGATTGTTTCCAGGTGCAGCTGAATTGACAACTCTGTTGTTAAGACTGATAAGTATTCTTTGGCTCCCCTTGTGTCGAATCAATAAATTGGGTTTCAGTTCCCTCAAAAATACTGCGATACACCCCCTATACTTGTGGGTCATCAAGACTATTTTCTAGCGCTGTTGCCGGGGACCATAGCTTTATTTATCAAGTTCACTTGGATCCTCTATTGTTTGCTGCTTTCCACCCATCATGGGTAAGTCTCGTGATGGCAAGGTTCCTATTTTACCATCCACTACAAGAAGAGGTACGGTTCTGAACACCTCTACTGCTCTTGATTCACCGTCTGTTCTGAGTAAGTTCCTTACACCACCACATACACATGCTATAGACACTGCTACTACTGCTGAATCTTAAACTTCTGATGCTTATGATGCTGCGTCTACTGTGCTTGATAAGAGTGGTTCTTTAGGTCCTTTCCTAGATGCGACGATTGCTAGAACTATAGTTGGAAATACCGAAACTCCTAATGAACACACTGCTACACCTGTTAGCTCACCTGAGTGTAGTGAGAGTTATGATGTGAAGAAGATTATGTTGAGATGACTGATGAGTTTATTGAAGAATGTAGGAACACCCATGATAGGAGCGCTGCTAAGAATCTCCTTGAGAGGCGTACTATTAGACCCAAATTATCTCATGCTGCTAAGTTTGCTGCTTCTCCCATAAATATTATAGATAAAGATTATGATTTCTCTCTCGATCTATCTTATATAGCTATTGTCGAGAAAGAACCCTTTTGTGGGACTAAGAATGAAAGTGATGTAGCACATATGAATGAACTTTCTACCATGAGTGGCTTGTTTTCTGATGATGTTAAGATGCGTACTTACTTTGTTGCTAAGATTTTCCCCTTTTCACTAAAAGGAGAAGCTAAAACTTGGTTTGGTAATTTACCTCCTGGATCTATTGATAGCCCTGAGTGCTTGTTTAATACTTTCCTGCAGAAATATTTTCCCCCTAGTGCTAGACATGCTGTTTTGCAGGAACTTTTTGATTTTAAACAGGGAGAAAAAGAGGTATTGCCCGAATCTTGGGCAAGGTTTTGTACTTTGATTCATGCACAGGCTGGAAGTCCATTACATAAGAATGAACTACTTGATATATTTTATAATGGACTAACCAAAGAATCTAGGACATACCTAGATAGTTGTGCTGATTGTGTTTTCAGGAGTAGGACTTCCAAGGAAGCTAAGGAATTAATGGCTAAAATAAGCAAGAATTATGAAGATTGGACTCCTCCTAAACAAGCTATTCCTGAAGTAATTGTACCTGAACCATCTATTCCTGTGCCTATTCCAACATCAAAGAAGAGGGGAGTTATTGAATTAAATGATGAAGTGATGAAGGAAGCTAAGAAATGTCTTAAGGAGAAGGGAATTAAAGCTGCAGATGTCAAGAATTTACCTCCTATAGAAGAATTATGTAAGCCTATTCCCTATTCACCCACTATTGAGGTACACTCTCTCCAACACTTTGATGAAGGTGATATCCCTTACTTGAAACCTCCTGATCAATGTTTAGAAGAATTTGATATCTTTATTGTTAAGCAAGATAACTTTAATAAAAGGGTGCAAAATCATCTAATGGAAAACACTAGAGCTATTGTTGAGTTGAAAGATATTGTGGAAAGAACCTCTAATGATGTTAAAATGATTGTTAAACACTTTCAAATGGTTCAAACTCAAATAGATCAACTCATTAAAGTGCAAAACAACTTGCTAGTTAATGCTGCTAAAGAAAAACATGCTTATGAAATTAGAACTAGAAGTGGTGCTGCTACCCAGGATCCTCTATATCCTGAGGGGCATCCCAAAAGAATTGAGCAGGATTCTCAACACGTTAAAAATAGTGGTTCTACTCGTAAGAAAAGGAAAAAGAAACATAAAACTGTGGTAGAACCCTCTGAACCTGCTATAGATCCTAATAGTATATCTATGTCTGATGCTGAAACTGAAAGTGGTAATGAAGAAAATGAAGTGCCTAATGAAGAAAAAGTTGAAGAAGAACCTGAAAACCACACTAAGACTACTAAATACACCAAAGAAGATTTTATTGCTAAGAAACATGGTAGTGAGAGGGAACCTTGGGTCCAAAAACCTATGCCTTTCCCTGATAAGAAACACAAGTCAAAGGAAGATGAATACTATAATAAGTTTTGTGAGTGGATGAAACCTTTATTCTTGCAAATTCCTTTGACTGATGCTATTAAATTGCCTCCTTATTCAAAGTATATGAAGGACATTGTCTCGAATAAAAGGAAGATCCCTAATGAAGAAATCTCTACTTTGCTTGCTAATTATTCCTTCAATGGTAAGGTTCCTAAGAAACTGGGAGACCCAGGGATTCCAACTATCCCTTGCTCTATTAAGAACAGTTATGTTAGAACTGCTTTGTGTGATTTGGGAGCTGGAGTTAGTGTTATGCCTTTCTCTCTCTATAAGAGGCTTCAGCTTGAAAAATTGATACCAACTGATATATCTTTGCAAATGGCTGATAAGTCTACCACTATTCCTGTGGGTATATGTGAGGATGTACCTGTCCAGGTGGCTCATAATGGCTTGATATTAACTGATTTTGCTGTGCTTGAAATGCCTGAAGATGATAATATGTCTATTATTCTTGGGAGACCTTTTCTTAATACTGCAGGAGCTGTTATTAATTGTAATCAAGGAAAGGTGACCTTCAATGTTAATGACAAGGAACATACTGTCTATTTCCCCAAGAAGATTGAAAGGACTTATGGTTTAAATTCAATTGAACATGTTGAAGGCATTCAAGTCGGAGAAATATATTGTCCCATACCAAAAGAAAAATTTGAAACTATTATGGTTGGGACCATTGCTATCAAAGTTGAGGTAACATAATCATTAGTGGAATACAAAGTTTTGTCTCATATGCAATTGTTTTGGTAGCAAGACTTTATTAACCTTGCTAACAAAAGGATTCCATT
Source organism: Avena eriantha (assembly GCA_910589775.1). Classification (NCBI taxonomy): domain Eukaryota; kingdom Viridiplantae; phylum Streptophyta; class Magnoliopsida; order Poales; family Poaceae; genus Avena; species Avena eriantha. Next base: position 401,777,497 of record OU342740.1, on the reverse strand, counting down.
GAACAAAACAATGTTTTCATTATGATTATCCCCGTTTATTTTTATCCTTTGCATTTTAGTCTTTGCTTTCGTTTAGTTTTATTTATGTTGTTAGTTTGCTTGCATGCTAGAACTTCTGTAGTTCTAGCCTTGTTTTTGTCCTTGCATCATGTTTCCAAAAAAAAATCTGTCTATCACAAAAATCATTCTTCTATTTCTGAAAAATGCCCAAAAATAAACTGTCTCGAAAAATTCCAGAAAATTCATATTAAATTTTTACATGAAAAAAGGGGCAGAGGAGAACCTGGTAGGTACCAGGGGGACCCACCAGGCAGGCACACCACATGGTGGCGCGGCCAGACCTGGGTGGCGCCATGCCCTGGTGTGGGCCACCCCTGCCCTCCCACTACCTCTTTCACCTGCCACTTTTTTCTCTCTCCCGAGTAAGCTCCAGTTCATAGCTTAAAATCGCGTTCTCTCTGTGCTTGCCCTCGATTTCTTCGATCTCTTTGCTCAGCCCATCTTTCTTGCTGAAATTTGGAGCAATTGTTCCTTGGTATGTGATTCCTCCGCTTGTCCAAGTAGATTTGTGCTTAGTAGATTGTATGTTGAGTATTTTGCTGCTGTAGGTGACTGGTTTTGAGGGCTTGTAAGCTTGTTTGATGCTTAGAGATATAGTTTTGATGCATGTTTAGGCCTCTTGCTAGTCCCTGTGAGTAGAATCCTTCATTATATTTACTTTGCAATCACTTGTTTAATAGGTGTTTAAATTTCAGAATACCAAGCATGAACAACCACACTTTTGGAGAGATATTTGAGAGTGATGCACCTAGGAGGACAAGGCCCGCAAGAACAGCCTCTCAAGCTAGGCCATCATATAATGAAGACCTCATTGCATCACGTATTGGCAGTGAAAGAGATGATGGAGATGCTCACCCATCCTCTTTCCCTTGTTTTACTTTCTTGCAAGCTGCAGGTATTATTGATGATTTCTTGCTACTGATTGAGAGGGTTAGCTTGACCTCTTATATGCAAGATGAGAGCGCACAATACGCTCTGCTCACCAAAACTTTTGTTGAGAGCTTCTCATTTTCTAACACATCCTATCATTCTACTGCCTCATTTAAGATCTATGATATGCCCTTCACCTTGCCTTTAGAGAGATTTTGCAGTATTGTAGGTGTGCGTATGGCAGGGAACATAAAGAAAATTCAAGGGCGGCCCGCTGATTTGTTGGAGCTTTACCGAGGGGTGACCAACAATGATGAACGCGTAGCGCAGCGCAGAAAGATAAGAAATATCCAACTCCCTGCTCTTAGATACTTTGCATACTACCTTGCCACTAGTGTATTGGGTAGGGAGAACACTAGTAATATCTCCAATTATCACTTAGATTTCCTTGCTGTTGCGCTCAACAATGATACTCGGTACAATCTTGGCTCTCTTATTGCTCACCGCCTAGCTGCTAGGGGACCTATCTATGGGGGCATCATTGCCTTGCGTGTAGCTGATGCATTAGATCTTTCCATGGCTCCTGATGATGTTATGCTAGCACCACAGAGGCTCGACCTTGTTGCCATGAAAACTCATCACTTTGTCACTGCTACCTCTGATTTGAACAATCTAGTATATAGGATGCTTTTCACTGACGGGGATGAAAGGGAAATACTTTTTCCCCAGCCTGCTTTGTTCAGTGTTGACAGGAGACCGTGGTCGCGCTCCAAGGAGGAGGTGGACGAGCAGCTTCGCTTGTTGGGTTTCCACGAGCAGCACCAGGAGGATGTGCCCTCCTATGATTATTCCGCACATTATGGAGGGATGTACTCTGGCTCGCACCAGGACGAGGGTACCTCCTCGTCGTACCCCGGTGACACTTCATCTTGGCCAGCCTGGGATTGATACCCACTTAGGCCAAAAGCCTAAGCTTGGGGGGAGGTACGCCGACACCGCACTCATCTCCATATAATGTTGCGTCGGTTCTTTGTATATTCATGTTTTCGTTCTCTTTTTAGTTTTCGTTTTTCTTTGCTTTTGCTTTCTAAAAATACAAAAAGACCAAAAATATTTTTGTTGTTTCTCTTTGGTTTGTTTCTTCTTTTTGCTTTGGTTTGTTTTTTCCCTTCTTGCTTTGTTTAAACTATTCGAAAAACCCAACAAGATTTTGCTTTGCTTGTTTTTCTCTTTTGGTTCTTGTTTGAAAATCGAAAACACCAAAAATATTTGTCGTTCTTCTTTGGTTTTTGCGAGTTGGCTACAGGGTTCGGCAGTTCTCAGTGGATTATTGGTTTCATATTATTATTCAAGCCACACAAGTGAAGAGCAATAATGAGGATCAATGACAACTTGAGGTGTGGTATGAGGCTGGTAACGAACTCTATTTGTCTTCATTTTTGTACATATACTCATCATTGTGAGCTTGCTTAGTCCGTTCATGTAGAGTATATGTTTTCTTTGGATGCTTAGTAGTTCTTGCTTTCTTGTGATTAGCTCCAACTCGCTAATAGTTTGTAGCATGTCTCATGAATGTTTGCTTGCATTGCTCTATTCATAAATTGGTATGACACTGTGGTATCCTCCTCTGAATGTTTCATTTGATCGACTTGGCACATGCTCATGCATGCACATGACTGTAATAATCAGTTAAGCCTTGACGAATTATTTTGCCTTGAGGATCTTGAATCATTTTCATGCCATGAGTAGTCTTGTTTTGTTGTAAGCATGATAATGACAGCTATTTCTCTCTCGTTTGTCGCTCCCTTACTATTGCTAGCCTTCATTTCCACTTAGTGTTTTACTCATGTTTCCAACTGCCTAAACCAAATATTTCCAAACTGTCCATCATACCTACCCATTAGCATCATTTGCTACTTCCGTGCATATTCAATATGCCTTGTTTTCTTCCCAATAAAATGTTTGCTTGTTATGAGAAAGTTAGTTAATAAAGTTCTCACGAACTTGATGGCACACTTTATTTTCTGCACTTAATAAACTTGAACCATTGCGTCCTTCTTTGTTGTGCATATGCTTGCGCTTTATGAGTTGAAGTTAGCAGAACCATGTATCATGGGGACCGCTTTCAGCGCTTCATAGGTACTTTGTACTTAGTTGATATCATGTTCTTTTGCTTATGGATCCCGGCGGTGTGAAATAAAAGTGGAGCATGTTAGATCATGGAGTTTGGATGTATGTTAGAGAAACGCCTTGGGCCGCTAGCCTAAGCCATGCCTAATCATGGTGGAAACTTGCAGCATAACCATAATGAGCATTCTATGAAGCATCCTCAATAAAAATCTATGCACATAGTAAATAAAAAGATCGATGAGATGCTCATTGTCTGCTTGCCTTGTATTTTGATTATGGGATAGCTCCCGTGTCATGTGCAAGGGGTACCCCGTTGGCGGTTCTCGATGATACGTATATACTTACAATGACAAGAGATTACTTGTGACTGAAGTTGAGTAGCATGAGGATCGGTCTTCGTAAGTAAGGGGCATGAGACTTCAATTTATAACTTGTCAAGCATATCCTCTTAGTTGTGTCACTTTCACCTTAACAACATTAAAGATGCTTATGATAGGGGCAATGAGAGCTCAAAGCTAACGAGTACCATACTTTCAGCATTTGGAAGCCTTTCAAAATTATTCAAAACCTTTTTGTTCCACTTGTTGAGTCTCCACATATTCCTTGAGCACCTTCTTGAGAGCATAGTTGTCATTCTTTGTGTTTGTTTCATTACTTGATTATTCGTGTTATGACTTTGATGCTTGTTTCCTTGATATCTTTACTTCTAGTCATCACTTGAACTTCAGAGGTGCCTTGACATTCATAATCAAAGGCAAGCGAGATACCACTCTATCATACCTTTCTATGAGCATTGTAATGTTGCTTATGTTTGTGCTTCGTGCTACTTATTATTCTTGAGTTGGAATCTTTTCATAGCTTGCAATGACTATTAAGTAGACTCAGTTGCATACTCTTTATTATGAATTGTCTAAGTGGTTGATCACATTGCTGAGAATATTTACATCATATGAAGCAAATGTGTTCGTGAAAGTTCTTTTATCGCACTCAGTTTTCAACTAAATTGCTTGAGGCCAAGCAATAAGCTAAGCTTGGGGGGAGTTGATACGTCCAAAACGTATCTACTTTCTCGAACACTTTTGCTATTGTTTCTCCTCTATACTTGTGTGATTTGGATGCAACTAATGCGAACTGACGCTGTTTTCAGCAGAATTGCCTTGGTGTCTATTTTTTGTGCAGAAAATCAACTATCAGGAAAAATCCCGGAAAATATGCCAAAAATTCTATTTCACCAGAAGACTCCCGGAGCCAGAATACGAGAAGGAGGGGGGCTGGGCCCAGGCCACACCACCTGGCCGCGCGGGTAAGCCCAGGCCGCGCCAGGGGGTGGTCTGGCCGCCCCAGGCACCCCCTCGGCCTCTCTCTTCGCCTATAAGGAGCCTTCTGACCTAAAAACTTTGGGGGTTTAACATTTTTCCAGAAGGAGTTCCGCTCCGCCACCACCACCAGATTCCACGAAATAGCACCAGAAACTCCGTTCTGGCACCCTGCCGGGATGGGGAATTGGAGGAGATCATCGCCATCATCATCACCATCGCTTTTCCATCGACCATCCATGTTTCCCCCATCTATGAGTGAGTAATCCCCCGCTGTAGGCCATGGGGATGGTAGGGATTGGATGAGATCGTTCATGTAATGGCATCAGATTGTTAGGGCATAGTGCCTAGTATCTCTATTAGTGCTTTATGACTTTATTGCAACTTTGTTGTGCTTAATGCTTGTCACTAGGGCCCGAGTGCCATGATTTAAGATCTGAACTTATTATTGATTCATCATGATAGTATTGTTTCTGGTCTTATCTACAAGTTGTATACACACGTCGTTGTCCGGAACCTATGGTCCCGAAGTGACAGATATCAGGGTAGCCGGAAGGGAAATGCTTTGCTCCGGTGCTCTATTAAAAGGAGCACCTTAATTGCTAGTATTCCCTAGAGGCCCCGCTGCAAACGGGCTGGCAGGACAAAAGATGTTGTGCAAGTTCTCATTGCGAGCACGTATGACTATATATGGAACACATGCCTAGGATTGTCTAGTACTTGGGTGCTTTATCTTATTTATGTGCAATTGCCCTATGTTCTGATTGCTATGTGAATTGTCTTGTCCATGCAACGCCCGTCCATCCATCCCTATGCCTACCCCACTCGAATCCCACCGTTTACTACTTTCGTTACTACTGTCTTTGCTTTGCTACTGCTGTTACTTTACTATTCCTACTACAAAACTGTTGCTATTGATAAACTGCTGTGAGCAAGATTGTTTCCAGGTGCAGCTGAATTGACAACTCTGTTGTTAAGACTGATAAGTATTCTTTGGCTCCCCTTGTGTCGAATCAATAAATTGGGTTTCACTTCCCTCGAAAATACTGCGATACACCCCTATACTTGTGGGTCATCACCCCTATCATAAGCATCTTGAAGGTGATTAAGGTTAAAGTGACACAACTAAGAGGATATGCTTGACAAGTTATAAACCGAAATCTCATGCCCCTTACTTACGAAGACCGAACCGCATGCTACTCAACTTTAGTCACAAGTAAGCTCTTGTCATTGTAAGTACATGTGTATCATAAAGAACCGCCAATGGGGTACCCCTTGCACATGATACAGGAGCTATCCCATAATCAAAATGACAAGCCAAGCAGACAATGAGCATCTCAGCGATCTTTTTATTTGCTATTTGCATAGGTTTTTATTGAGGATGCTTCATAGAGTGCTCATTATGGTGATGCTGCAAGTTTCCACCACGATTAGGCATGGCTTAGGCTAGAGGCCCAGGCGTTTCTCTAACACACATACAAACTCCATGATCTTACAAGTTCCACTTTTATTTCACACCGCTGGGATCCGTAAGAAAAAGAACATGATATCAACGGGGTACAAAGTACAAGTGCAATGTTGAAAGCGTTCCCCATGATACATGGTTGTGCTAATTTCAACTTATAAAGCGCAAGCATATACGCGACAAAGAAGGACCCAATGGTTCAAGTTTATTAGATGCAAAAAATTAAAGTGTGCCATCAAGTTCGTGAGATCTTTAATCACTAGTTTTCTCATAACAAGTTTAATTTGGAAGGTAAAAAAAGCATGAATATACTTGGAATAGCATAATCTAGTAGGTAGGTATGGTGGACTCTTTGGAATAACTTGGTTTAGGGAGTTGGATGCATGAGTGGAACTCATACTTGGTTGTGGAGGCTAGCAAAGACTGGGAGCGACAAACTAAGAGAGCAATAATGGCCATAATCATGAAGAACGACAAAACATCATTGATCAAAGCATAAAGTGATACTACAAGTTGAAAACTAAAAGATCATAAAGGCTATGGTGACTTTAGATAGTCATATCATGGTGTGAGCATGCGCCAAGTCAACCCAAATACAACATCAAAGGAGAATACCATTATACTATGCTTTAATATGCTAAAACAACGCATGATTCATCCAAGGCACATTAAGCAATCTCAATTGTTTATAACAAGTCATGCTACAGCAAAGAATACTAAGGATAAAGCCAAAACAATATCAAGCATGGCATGACAAAGCATAGGCCACAGTCAAAAAACGAGCTCTTTTTACCACATAAGCATGAACTTTCCTACTCTTTTCCGAACCAAACCAAACTATTTGAAAACCAATGTATGAAAGAGGGGGTCAAACCAATTTATTCATAAAACTAAGCAAACGAAAAACCAAAACAAAAATGAAAAAAAATATGCTCCAAGAACAACACAACTGTGCATGAAACAATAAAAATGAAGCGTTTGGAAGAAACCTGGGATTTTTATTGATGAAGAAGGGGATGCCTTGGGCATCCCCAAGCTTTGACGCTTGTACTTCTTGGATATTTATTGGGGTGACACGCGTGGCATCCCCAAGCTTTAGCTTGAGTTCATCCTTCATCTCATTACTCATTCCTTCCATACACCTGAAATTTTTTTCATACAAAACTTCAAACAATCTTTATTAGCAACATTAGTGCACTCAAGATAAATAAGTCTTAAGGTTCAGTTATAACACCAAATAAACTTCCATTAGAACACTAGATACTGTAGCACTTTCCTTAAAAATCTCAATTCCCCAAAAGAACTCAAAAAGGAACCAGTAAGAAGCAAATGCAGGAAATGGCAGAAATCTATCAAAACAGACCAGTAGGAAAAGACAAATTCTTTCGAAGACCTTATGTTGCTCAAATCAAAAAGTGTTGAACTAAAGAAAGTTAGATAACAACCTGGGGCAGAAGCAAAAAAATTCACGCCTCAAAACGACGTTCAGAGATTTTACACAAATTTTGACGGTGAAGCACAAAAATCTGTTTCGGGACAGCAACTTTCCCAATCATTGCTTCTCTCTCATTAGAGGTTACTCTTGGCACAAAAAGCAAATAAAAAGGATACGGAGTGGTTATTACATAGGTAATAACTTCCAAGACTCATCTAAAACTTTTGGGTTATCTCCCAATAAGTACTTTTCTTTAACGCCTTTAAGTTAGGCATCAGAAGCAAAAAGAAGAATCAAGTGTTCTCAAATGAAGAAGCATTAACACCAAATTTTGTTTTCATTGGGGGAGAAAAATAAATCTTCTCTCTCTTCTTAGGGAAGTGTTCTATACCTTTCTTGAGTGGGAGTTGATATTTAATGGTGCCTTCTTTCATATCAATAATGGCACCAACAGTTCTAAGAAAAGATCTTCCCAAAGTAATATGACAAGAAGCATTGCATTCAACATCCAAAACATAGAAATCAACGGGGACATAGGCATTGTTAACCATAATAAGAACATCATTAATACTCCCCATGAGTTTCTTTTTAGCATTATCATCAAGTGGGACATTCAAATAACAATCTTCAAGTGGAGGCAAATCAAGCATATCATAAATCCTTCTAGGCATAATAGAAACAATACTATCAAGATCACATAAAGCTTTGAAATCAAAGTCATTCACTTTCATAATAATGATGGGTTCCCAACCATCTTCTTGTTTAATAGGAATAGAAGCTTTATGTTTCATCTTTTCTTCTTTAATCTTTATGAGAGCATCAGTAATGTGTTTTGTAAAGGCCATGTTCATAGCACTAGCATTAGGACTTTTAGCAAGCTTTTGTAGGAACTTAATAACTTCAGAGATATTGCAACCATCAAGATCAAAATCAAATTTATCATCTAAAGTAGTAGAACTATTACTAGCCTAAACACTAGTGGTGGTAATAGTAGAAATACTAATGTTTCTAGCAATTGCATCTTCTCTTTCCCACTTAGCATGTAATTCAACTAATAGTCTAACATTTTCATCAATTCTTACTTGTATAGCATTAGTAGCTGCAAAGGGATTATCATTAGTTTCAGGTTTAGCAGCCATTTTATTCAAAGAAGATTGAGCTTTAGCCAAAGATGTTATATTTCTTTCAGCATTAAAGAGTTTTACTCAATAGTTTTATTGAAAGCAGTTTGCTTACTAATAAAGTATTTAAGCATAACTTCAAGTTCAGAGGGTGCACTCCTATTATTGTTGTAGGAACCTCCATAAGCATTACCATTGTTGGGAGGATATGGCTTATAATTGTTGTTACCAAAATTGTTCCTATAAGCATTATTGCCAAAATTATTATTTCTTATGAAGTTCATATCAAATTGCTCTTCTTGAGCAACCAAAGAGGCTAAAGGAACATTATTTGGATCAATATGGGCTTTCCCATTCACAAGCATAGCCATAATAATATCAATCTTATCACTCAAGGAGGAGGTTTCCTCAACAGAATTTACCTTCCTACCTTGTGGAGCTCTCTCAGTATGCCATTCAAAATAATTAACCATCATATTGTCCAGAAGTTTTGTTGGAACACCCAAAGTGATGGTCATAAAGGTACCTCCAGCAGCAGAGTCCAATAGGTTCCTTGAAGAATAGTTCAATCATGCATAAAAAGTTTGGATGATCATCTAAGCAGTCAGTCCATGAGTGGGACAATTCTTTACCAAAGATTTCATTCTTTCCCAAGCTTGAGCAACATAATCATTATCAAATTGTTTAAACTTCATTATTTCACTTCTCATAGATATAATCTTAGCAGGAGGATAGTATTTTCCAATCAAAGCATCTTTGCACTTAGTCCAAGAATCAATACTATTCCTAGTTAAGGAATTCAACCATTCTTTAGCTTTTCCTCTCAAAGAGAAAGGAAACAATTTAAGCTTAATAATATCACCATCTACATCCCTATGCTTTTGCATCTCACAAAGTTCAACAAAGTTATTTAGATGGGCAGCAGCATCTTCATTACCAATACCAGAAAATTGTTCCCTCATAACAAGATTGAGTAAAGCAGATTTTATCTTAAAGAAAGTATCTTCAGGCACAGGTGGAGCAATAGGTGTGCTCATAAAATCATTGTTGTTGGTGCTAGTGAAGTCACACAACTTAGTGTTTTCAAGAGTAGTCCCTTTTTTGTGTTTTCAAATAAGAAAGCAAACTTGTAAAACTATTTTTTGTGTCTTTTTGATAAAGAAACAAGCAAACAAAGAAAAAGAAACAAAGCAAAACAAAAACAACAAAGTAAAGAGATTGGTTATGAGGGACTCCCCTTGTGAAGATGTCCTTGACTCCCTGGCAACGACGCCAGAAAAATGCTTGATGGCTCGTGTATTAACAAGCTCGTTGGGGAACCCCAAGAGGAAGGTATGATGAGCATAGCAGCAAGTTTCCCTCAGTTATGAAACCAAGGTTTAATCGAACCAGTAGGAGCAAGGAAACACCCCAATGGTGTTGCTACCTGAGCCTTGGCAGGGCGCACTACCGGTGCTAGTAGCAACGTGGAGACGTGCACAACACAACCACATAAATCTGTCCCCAACTTGCGATGAAGTTGTCAATCTCACCGTGTTTTGCTGAAAACAAAGGATTAAACGTATCGAATGGAAGGAAGTAATAGTTGGCAGAAAGTAAACACAAAGCAGTAAACAGTTTATAGATTGTATGTAAAGAAAAGGACCGAGATCCATAGTTCACTAGAGGTGGATCCCCTTAAGATAGATAACATGCTGGGTGAACAAATTACAACGGGGCAATTGACAAACACCGAGAAAGCAATACATGCATATACTAATCATCTTGACTCCTTTGAGACTTGATTGGGCATTACAACATTATACATAGACTGCCATCCAACTGCATCTATGACTAATAATCCACCTTCAGGTTATTGATGACCCACAAGTATAGGGGGTGTATCGCAGTATTTTCGATAAGTAAGAGTGACGAACCCAACGAGGAGCAGAAGGTGCTGGCTAGTGGTATGGATCAGGAATTCTCTACAAATACTTAGCAAACTGATTTTTAGGGGTTTTCGATAAAGCAAGTAAACGAAGTGCGAGTAAATACAAGATATCAGGAATAAATGCAGCTTGTGGCCCAATCCTTTATGCAGCAAAGGACAAGCCGGTTGTATTTCTATAGATGACCAAACGTTCTCGAGGACACATGGGAAGACTGTCAAGTGCTTTCGCTTCATATAGTCGATTAATCTTCTCTAGCTTGCTAAGTGTTGTGTGGGTGAACCTGTGCTAATGTACCGCCCCATCCAAGACTAATACATACTTGTGATTATACCCCTTGCAAACATTCGTAAGTAAAAGAAAGTAATTAAGGTAGAAACCTAACCACAACTTTAAACTCTAAGACCCTTACATCCCTTGTGCAATGGTTTCCTAACGGGGGTTCAGGTTTCTGTCACTCCGGCAACCCCTACGATTAGTAGCCAAATACACAATACATTCCCCTAGGCCCATATAGGTGAAGTGTCATGTAGTCGACGTTCACATGACACCACTAGAAGAAGTACACCACAAGTTAAATAACAATCTATGGAATCTTTCTCAACGCAACTCCACTACTAACAACAAGACTTCTCCCATGTCCTCAAGAACAAAATGAACTACTCACAAGACATCATATGGATCATGATCAGAGATGGAATAATGATGTATAACAATATGAACATAAACAATAATTCAATGGTTCACTCAATAGCATCAACTACAAAGAGTAATCAACACCGGGAAAGTTTCCCCTATGAACTATGCAAGATTCAACACAATTGTTACAGCAATATGGAGATGGTGATGAGGGTGCTGATGATGATGATGGTGGTGATGATGATGATCCCGATGAAGTCCAGCTTGATGGTGGTGTTGATGGCGACGATCTTCCCTCTCCGGGAAGGAATTCCCCCGACAGAAATCTGTCTGCCGGAGAGATCTTTCTCTCTTGGTGTTTTCCACCCCGCAGAGGCGGCAGAATCTTTCTGTGGTCGCTCCCCGAGTCTTAGGGTTTCGTGGGGATGATATACGCCAGAGGAGAGAGGCTGGAGTGGGCCAGGGCGGCCACACCACTCCCAGGCGCGGCCTAGGTCTGCCCGCGCCATGGGGTGGTGTGGGCCCCCTGTGGCCCACCTCCACTCCATCTTCTGGCATCCTTAGTCTTCTGGAAAAAATAGGATTTTCCGTATATTTTCCCAGATTTTCTGATCTTCGCGAATTTTGTCTCCAAATAGCACCTTTTCCATCAGAATCCTGACTGCAGCGGTCCATGCTGCAAAAGTCATCAACCATGCAAAAATAGATGAAATAACATAAGTATCACCTCTCAATACGAAATATATCAATGAATAATAGTGAATTAAGACATAGAATAGTGATGCAAAATGGACGTATCAAGTCCCCCCAAGCTTAGACTTCGCTTGTCCCCAAGCGAAACTGAGCTCAATAAACATGGCCTCAGGTTTATGGAGTGAAGAGTCGATAAAAGAATACAGACAAGAAGCATCACATTCATCAAATACATAGATCATAATAGAAGACAACTCACTATTATATAACTCAACTTGTAATGAGTAAAGGAAACACAATAAAGATACATAAAGTGAATCAGAATTGGTAATGGCAAACTTAGCTCTTGGTCGAAGAATAGTTGATAATTTGCTGGAGTTCACAAATAGCTGGCTTTTTTCAATGATAGCTTTCAAAGTAGTAAACATCAAGATAAGAGCAATGTGCAAAACAAGGAACATAAGACACATGATTACATAAATCACCATATGAATGAATGAAACACATCAACTCAAAATACTTGCTGAGATAAAAGGGAATAGGTTTACTGACTCAACTACGAAGTAAAAGAAATGCCCTTCAAAGAGGGAAGCAGGGATTGCAAGTCTCATAAAGAGCTCCCAAAAATTATGATACTTACTAGCTTTCAGCTCTCATTGCCCCTATCATAGGCATCTTTAGGTGATTAAGGTGAAAGTGAGGTCCAATCTGAGTTATATGCTTGACAGACTATAAACTGAAGATCCCAAGTCCCTTGAGTACGAGGGCCGCTCCTCATGCTACTCAACTTTAGTTACCGGTAAGTTCTTGTCATTGTAAGTATGTGTGTATCATTGAGAACCGCCAACGGGGTACCCCTTGCCCGATGATACGGAAGAATCCCCATATCAAAATGACAAGGCAAGCAGACAATGAGTATCTCAGCAATCTTCTTATTTACCATGGGAAAATGGTGCTTTTTTCTCTCTTTCCTCTTTTCATAGTAACTCTCTTTTTTTCTTTTCTTTTTCTCAATAGCTATCTCTCTCTTTTTTTATAAGAAGAATGCTTCATAGATATCATTATGGTTACGCTGCAGGTTTCCACCATGTCAGCATGGATTTGACCAGCGGCCCAGGCGTTTCTCTAACACACATACATAACTACATGGACTTACAAGCTCCCCTTTTATTTCACACCGACGACATCCGCAAACAAAAGAGCAAGGTATCAACTGGGTATATATTTACAAGTGTTGAAAGCGTTCCCCGTGACAGCACGGTTCTGCTAATCCCCAGCCTATAATTTGCAAGCATATAACTTTCATGGAGAGTTCACAATGGTTCAGGTTTATTAAATGAAAGAAAGTAAAGTGTGCCATCAAGTTCGTGAGAGCTTTAATCACTAATTTTCACATAACAAGTTTAATTTGGGAGGTAGAAAAAACAAGAATTTACTTGGAATAGCAATAATGCTACTAGGTAGGTATGGTGGACACAAATGGCATGGGTTTTGGTTTAAAGGAGTTGGAAGCACGAGAAGAATACCCTCTCAGTACAGGTTTTTGGCTAGCAAGGCTAGGTAGCAAGTATGAAGGAAACAAACAAACATACAAGTGATAAAGACAAACATGCAATCTTCCTTGGAAGCACAAAAGATCTTAACTAGAGAATACTAGACTTATGAGAAAATCAAGAAAGAAAGATGATGAAATTATTTTTCTCTAGAGCACTTCTATCTTTTTCTTTTCAACTCTCAAAAAGGTGTTGCTACTGACCGAGCCAGGTTTGCCAAAACCAACTAAATTAACTCAATGATCCCAAAGTGCTACCAATACTAACAACAAGATCAATCATATAACCACGAATTGAAAACTAACATAAGCTATGCAAAAGAGTGAATGATAGAACTTCTCATTAATATTCCATAACGGAAACTCACACCAAGGGATACAAATCTAACGAGAGAGGGGACACTTCCATAATGCAAACCATACTACATAATAACTCCTCTATTCATGATATGACTCTACTAATAAGGTAAGAAGATAGAAGATAGTGATATGATACCGCGGCACTCCCCCAAGCTTGGAACAAACTAAGGGGATGCCAAACCTGATGACGAATTACTCCTTTGGCGGTGGTGGTATCCTCTCGATGAGCTCCTTGATCAGTTTCCCAAAGTCCTCAATCTCGAAGGTGAGAGTATGAATCAACTCTGAGTTGTGCTCAATGCGGCCCATAATCATTTCAGTTTGTGGATCCTAGCTCTTGTGATTCTTCTTCCATTCTTCCCACTTGGAGTCTTCTTTTCCTGCATGGTTATGGGTAAAGGTATGGAAGGTACTCTTGGTGTTCGAAGAAGGTGTCCTTGGTGCCAAGAAGTGACGCGGAGGCTTCCCTCCAGTTGACATCCGTGCCGTCCTTCTGATCCTGGCAGGGTTCGCCACCACTCCAATGCTTGCAATGGTAGTGCCGGTGTGCGGACATTGGCCTTGCTCCTCTTCACCTTCACTCTTGATCTCCTTCTCCTGCCCGGGGTCTTGGAGGTCTTCCTCCATAGGCTCCTTCCCTTTATCCTTGGCAGACACCATTGTGCTTCTAAACCTTCAAAGAGTATGTCCTGGCAGAAACAGATCGAAACAAAAACACGACGAAAACACGATATACGAACCTCGGGAGATCTGGGGGGGGTTATATATTATGAAGTTTCATATCAAAAGGAAGGTACTGGTAGAAAACGAGTCGAAGGCGGAGTCCGGGGTGGACTCACCACCTGGTGGCGCGGCCAAGGGAGGGTCCGCGCCACAGGGTGGTGTGAGCCACCCTGGCTCCGTTTCCATCCCTTTTTTCGCTTCGTAGCTTTCCTTAGTAACTAAAAACTACAAAAATATAGTTGGATTGTATTTTCGTGGAACTTTTCTTACCAGAACTGTTACCTATTTGAAAACAGACTCTACAAGTCTCTGAATTTGGTATTTAGTAGATCCTTCCGGAGTCATCTCTTGAATATCATCGATATCTTTATCTTCATATACTTATTACTTGAGTCATAAAAACCTTTCTCTTCCTTATTTCACCATTGTCTCCACTTCCTGGAAATTTCTTTCACACAAAACTTCACACAGTTCTCATTAGCAACATTAGTATAAGTGAAGTGATAAAACCTTTCGAGTCCAACTTCAACTGAAAACCATCAAAACAAAATCTACTGTAGCAACTCCTTCCGAAAGCCTAAAAAGAATTCAAAAAGGAAATCGAATAAAGAAGCAAATGCAAGAGTCGCAAAATCTGTCAAAACAGACCAGCAGGTAAAGATCATTTTTTTCGAAAATCTTCTGTTGCTCAAATCAAAAAGTCCAAAACTAAGGAAAGTTAAATAACAACCTAGGGCAGAATCAAAAAAAATTACAGCTCAATCATATATACAGAGATCACTCACGAATTTTTACGGTGAAGCACAAAAATCTGTTTCGGGACAGCAACATCCCCAAATCTTACTTCTCTCTCATTAGAGGTTGATCTTGACACAAAAACCAAACAAAACGGATAAGGAGCGGTTATTACCGAAGTAATAACTTCCAAGACTCAAAGAAACAAAAACAAACTAAAAGCAAAAGCAAATTGGGTTGTCTCCCATAAAGCTCTTTCTTTATAGCCATTAAGATGGGCATGATAATTTTGAAGAAGCTCTCATAGGGATATGAATTGGAGTGAAAGAGAGCATTAAGAAGCAAAAATACACACACATTTAAGTCTGAACCACTTCCTATGTAAGGGGATTTTGTAAACAAACAAGTTATTGAAACCAAAGGCAACTTGTATAAGAAGGCAAAAGAAGCGCAACATAAAAACTTTCAGCATAAAACGAGGAAACTTGATATTATTGAGATGCATAAGAACACTTTTTCCTCTCTCATAATAACTTTCAGGTTCATGCATAAACTTAACAATATAGCTTTCACAAGGACCATCATAGCAATGATCACTTACTCTAACAGAAAACACAGGAATACTAGCTCTCATAACACTACTATGTGAAACAATATCAGAGGTATCCTTACAAAGGATAGTGTGTCCCTCTTTTTCATACTTAGCAACAAAGTCTCTCACATTTGCTATAATAGGTTCATCAACCATTTGTTTATCAGGTTCAACAGCTTTATTCATACTTTCATCTACCATACTAGCCATCATAGAATGTTCCTTTACCTTAACTGGGAAAGGCATTTTCTCAATATAAGGTTTAGGTAAAACATGATTAGCAGTATAAACTTCAGTATTTCTTGCAGGAACAGCCTTAGCAATATCTTTATAAGGTTCATGATACTTATTCCACTTCTTTTTAGGCACTTCAATGTAGGAAGCAAAAGCCTTAAAATAAGAAGCAATAGCTTGAGAGTCTAGACCATAAGCATTTTTAATATTTTGAAAGTCATCAGTTCCCATAAAAGATTCAATGCATTCATAGTCATAATTTATACCTGACTTTCTACCTTTGTCATTCTCCCAAGCTTCAGCATTGTCTTGAATACGATCTAGAAGGTCCCATTTAGCTTCTTCTTCCATGCGAGTGAATGATCCAGCACAAGAGGCATCGAATAAATCCTTGTCATGTAGAGGGAGCCTTGCATAAAAGTTGTTGATAATAATATTGTTGGGGAGCTCATGAATGGGACATTTGAGCATTAGTAACTTCAATCTCCCCCAAGCTTGAGCTGTACTCTCTCCATCAATAGGCCAAAAGTTGTATATTTGATTCCGATCTTTATGAATCTCACTAGGAGGATAAAACTTTGAATAAAAGAGAGGCACTATTTCTTCCCATTCCAGAGCTTGACCATTCTTCAGCAGCTTATACCAGTCCTCAGCTCTTCCTTTCAGTGATAATGAGAATAACTTCTTCTTAACTTGATCTGTAGTAATACCTGCACACTTGAACAACCCACATAATTCGTGTATAAAGAGTAAATGATCACCGGGATGAACAGTTCCATCCCTAACATAGTAATTATCCATAACACGATCAATAATTCTTGTAGGTATTTTGAAAACATCATTCTCAGCAGGTGGTGGCTTATCTACTACCTTAGCAGTGGTAGTAGCATTACCAAATAAGAAACTCAGCAAATTATCCATAACGAAAATAAAGCAACTAATAGTAGTAAACAATACTCACATTAGAAGTTCCCTTTACCAGTTCCACTCTCCAATAGCGCTTCACTCCCCGGCAACGGCGCCAGAAAATAGTCTTGATGACCCACAAATATAGGGGGTGTATCGTAGTATTTTTGATAAGTAAGAGTGTCGAACCCAACGAGGAGCAGAAGCGGCTGGCTAGTGGTATGGATCAAGAATTCTCTGCAAATACTTAGCAAACGGATTTTTAGGGCTTTTCGATAAAGCAAGTAAACAAAGTGCGAGTAAATAAAAGACAGTAGGAATAAATGCAGCAAGTGGCCCAATCCTTTATGCAGCAAAGGACAAGCCGGTTGTATTTCTATAGATGACCAAACGTTCTCGAGGACACATGTGAAGACTGTTAAGTGCTTTCGCTTCATATAGTCGATTAATCTTCTCTAGCTTGCTAAGTGTTGTGTGGGTGAACCTGTGCTAATGTACCGCCCCATCCAAGACTAATACATACTTGTGATTATACCCCTTGCAAACATCCGTAAGTACAAGAAAGTAATTAAGGTAGAAACCTAACCACAACTTTAAACTCTAAGACCCTTACGTCCCTTGTGCCATGGTTTCCTAACGGTGGTTCAGGTTTCTGTCACTCCGGCAACCCCTACGATTAGTAGCCGAATACACAATGCATTCCCCTAGGCCCATATAGGTGAAGTGTCATGTAGTCGACGCTCACATGACACCACTAGAAGAAGTACACCACAACTTAAATAACAATCTATTGAATCTTTCTCAACGCAACTCCACTACTAACAACAAGACTTCTCCCATGTCCTCAAGAATAAAACGAACTACTCACAAGACATCATATGGATCATGATCACAGATAGAATAATGATGTATAACAATCTGAACATAAACAATAATTCAATGGTTCACTCAATAGCATCAACTACAAAGAGTAATCAACACCGGGAAAGTTTCCCTTATGAACTATGCAGGATTCAACACAATTGTTACAGCAATATGGAGATGGTGATGAGGGTGCTGATGATGATGATGGTGGTGATGATGATGATGATGATGATCTCGATGAAGTCCAGCTTGATGGTGGTGTTGATGGCGATGATCTTCCCTCTCCGGGAAGGAATTCCCCCGGCAAAAATCTATCTGCCAGAGAGATCTTTCTCTCTCGGTGTTTTCCGCCCCGCAGAGGCGGCGGAATCTTTCTGTGGTCGCTCCCCGAGTCTTAGGGTTTTGTGGGGATGATATACGCTAGAGGAGAGAGGCTGGAGTGGGCCAGGGCGGCCACACCACTCCCAGGCACGGCCTAGGCCTGCCCGCACCATGGGGTGGTGTGGGCCCCCTGTGGCCCACCTCCACTCCATCTTCTTGCCTCATTAGTCTTTTGGAAAAATAGGATTTTCTGTATATTTTCCCGGATTTTCTGATCTTCACGAATTTTGCCTCCAAACAACACCTTTTCCATCAGAATCCTGACTGCAGCGGTGCATGCTCCAAAACTCATCAACCATGCAAAAAAACATGAAATAACATAAGTATCACCTCTCAATACGAAATATATCAATGAATAGTAGTGAATTAAGACATAGAATAGTGATGCAAAATGGACGTATCAGTTATCATCCGAACCCCCTCCAGTATTAAGTTGCAAGCAACGGATTATTGCTTTAGGAATTGCGTGTAATGTAAACAATATGAGTGCTCTATGAACAAAGGATTGTTGTTTTCTCCCTAGTAGCAACATCACATCTAGTATCTTAGAGGTTTCTGTCACTTCCCTAGATTACCAGAGGCATGAACCCACTATCGAGCATAAATACTAACTCTTGGAGTTGCTAGCATCTACTTGGCCAAGATAGCTACTAACAACAGATAGCATGCAAGATCACAAATAACAAAGACATGATAGAATCAATAATCAATCTAAAATAGCATCTCAATATCCATCGGATCCCCATAAACACAACATGTAGAATTACAAATAGATGATCTTGATCATGAATGGAGCTCACAAGATCTAAACATGAAAGCACAAAGGAGGAGAACCAGCCATCTAGCTACTACATGGATTCGTAGTCCAAGGTTGAAATACTCACGCATCACACTAGAGGCTTGCATGGTGATGAAGAAGGCCTCCAGGGTGAATTCCCCTCTCCGGTAGGGTGCCGGGAAGAGCTTCAGATCCCTCCCGATCTAGGGATGGAGAAAACGGAGGCTATAGACTCTTTCGTGGATTTTTGATCGGGTACTTAGGGTTTTCGTCCCGAGGGCAATATATAGGCAGAAGGAGAGGCCGAGGGGGTGCTGGGGTCGGCCAGACCACCCCTTGGTGCGGGCCAGGCCTGGCTGCGCGGCCAGGTGGTGTGGCTAGCCCCCAGCCCTTCTCCGTCTCGTATTCTGGAATCTGATGACTTCCGGAAAAATAGGCACTTTGGCTTTTGTCCCGTCCAATTCTGAGAATATTTATTTTCTGACTTTCTTAGAACTAAAAGCAGCAGAAAACAGGAAGCTGGCACTGTGGCTCTTGTTAATAGGTTAGTCAAGGAAATCATATGAAAATTACTCCAAAGTGTGGACAAAACACAAGAAAGTGGATAAAACCAAGCATGGAACATCAAAAATTATAGATACATTTGCAATGTATCAGCGGCCACGGTGGTGCCGGAGCCACCTCCCAAAGCCGGCAGATACGCTTGGGCTTGTGCCCGCGCGATCTCACCGTCCACCACACTGGAATAGGGTGGTGCTCCTACTGGCGCTTATGGTCATCAGGGTTCTCCATGGTGCTAGACTTGGCGAGGTCGTCAATGCTATCACAGGGACGCCTGTGCGCGCGCGAGTTGTCTTCTCGCAAAGGCGCCCCCTAGAGCCGCTCGGCGGAGGTGCGTGCTAGCCAAAGTCGCACACAGCTCCGACGAGTGGATCTGGTCGACGCCACATCTTCTCCTTGAAGGAAATATGCCCTGAGAGGCAAAAATAAAGTTGTTATTATGTATTCCTTGTATATGATAGATGTTTATTTTGCATGCTATAATTGTATTGATAGGAAACGTCAATACATGTGTGTTTAATAAACGAAAAGGGTTCCTAGTTATGCCTCTCTTATAGACTAGCTCTTTGATTAACAAGATGATCAAAGTTTCCTGATCATGGACATTGGATGTTGTTATTAATGAGGTCACATCATTTGTGAAATGATGTGATGAACATTCATCTGAAGTATAGCATTACGATCAAAGTCATTATGTTTATATTGCTATAACATCATACGAAGTAATCTTAGTCCTTAGACCATGAGATCATGTTAATTGCTAGCACCGGAAGAGTATCTTGATAACATCAAACGTCACACCGTAACAGGGTGACTATAAAGGTGGGTTCAGTGCTACGAAGGTGTTATGTTGAGGCTCATGGATCAAGAGTGGAATTTTTCAATCTTGATGACGGATAGATATACTCTATGGCCCTCTTGGTGATATCACATTAAGGTAGCTTGCAAGCAAGTGATGTGATCACTAGAATGTTATATCACGGGAACGAGAAAAGAGTGCATGTCGGTAACGAGATCAAACTAGGTATTTGGATATCGATGATCGAATCTCGTACATGTATTATATCATGAGACAAAGGGATTAAGTTACTAGCATTAAAGGTTCTCACGATCATAAAAGTCATCGTTGAATGTGCAGGAGTCAGTATGGATCTCCAGGTCCTGCTTCTGATTATTGATCTGAGAGGAGTCTCAATCATGTCTAGATTATTCTCAAACCGTAGGGTGACACACTTAAGGGTCGCTGGACACCGTTTAGGAGCACATATGTTTCAGACAAAAGGTTTGCAAAGCGCAGGAAATGTTTCGATAGAAATAGGAATTGTTTCGATGGAAACCGGAACTGTTTCGGGTGAAATTGCAGAAAGTGGTTCTGCATGTGATATTGAAATGTTGCAAGGGTTTTATGTGAATGTTTTTTAGTTAAAGAAATTAACAAAATTCTGAATAAAATAAATAAAAGAGTTTTATTAATTGAGAGTTGCATTAAATTTGGTGGAAATTTAATGCATGTGAGTGGAATTTTGGGTGGAGTCAAAATTTATGTGAGTGGAGCTTCACCACATGAATGAGGAAGAGGTGGGGGCACCCCCTTTGGCCGTCGTCCATGGGAGGGGAGGATCCCCATCTCCTATAAAAGGCCCCTTTCCTCCCTCACAAAGCACACCTCCTCGTGAAGGATCTCTCTCCCCTTCTAGATATTCCCCCATGGTCTCGGATTAGCGAGATACATGTTCCCGGTGGCCTTGCGTCTAGAAGGAGTTGCTGCTTCCGCTGATTCGCTAGAGCAAGGAGGTGGAGGTTGTCCGGTGGCTTGAACGTGTGTGCGAGGACGGATGCAATCCTGATTTGCGGCGCTCGGACTTCCACACGATCTTGAGATCGGCAAGCGTACGACTACATCAACCACGAGTTCCTACTCGTTAACAAAACTCGTTGTCTTTGAGGGTAAGTTCTCCATGGATGTATGTCCACCCGTTGCTCTGTATCTCGTAGATAGATCTTGGCGTATAGTTCTCATCGTAGGAAATATTTTGTTTTCTATGCTGTGGACCCAACAGTGGTATCAGAGCCTGATCTATGCGTAGGTGCTTTGCACGGGTAGTACATATATGTTTATATGTGGGCGATGATGATCATGTTATTGCATCTTCTATGTATTTTGGATATTGGTGGCTGATACATTGCAAATGTATCTATAATTTTTGATGTTCCATGCTTAGTTTTATCCACTTTCTTGTGTTTTGTTCCAACTTTCGAGTACTTTTCATATGATGTCTTGGACTAACCTATTAACAAGAGCCACAGTGCCAGCTGCCTGTTTTCTGCTGTTTTTGGTTCCAGGAAAGTCAGAAAATGAATATTCTCAGAATTAGACGGGACAAAAGCCAAAGTGCCTATTTTTCCGGAAGGGATCAAGTGCTAGAATACGAGACGGAGAAGGGCCAGGGGCCGGCCACACCGCCTGGCCGCGCAGCCAGGCTAGGCCCGCGCCAGGGGGTGGTGTGGTGACTCCCGGCACCCCCTCGGCCTCTCCTTCCGCCTATAACTTTCCCTCGGGATGAAAACCCTAAGTACCCGATCAAAAATCCACGAAAGAGTCTGTAGCCGCCGTCGTCTCCATCCCTAGATCGGGAGGGATCTAAAGCTCTTCCCGGCACCCTGCCGGAGAGGGGAATTCACCCTGGAGGCCTTCTTCATCACCATGCAAGCCTCCGGTGTGATGCGTGAGTAGTTCATCCTTGGACTACGGATCCATGTAGTAGCTAGATGGCTGGTTTCTCCTCCTTTGTGCTTTCATGTTTAGATCTTGTGAGCTCCGTTCATGATCAATATCATCTATTTGTAATTCATACATGTTGTGTTTGCGGGGATCCGATGGATATTGAGATGCTATTTCAGAT
Source organism: Avena eriantha (assembly GCA_910589775.1). NCBI lineage: Eukaryota > Viridiplantae > Streptophyta > Magnoliopsida > Poales > Poaceae > Avena > Avena eriantha. Next base: position 401,755,251 of record OU342740.1, on the reverse strand, counting down.
TGATTATTGATTCTATCATGTCTTTGTTATTTGAGATCTTGCATGCTTTCCGTTGTTAGTAGCTATCTTGGCCAAGTAGATGCTAGCAACTCCAAGAGTTAGTATTTATGCTCGATAGTGGGTTCATGCCTCTGGTAATCTGGGGAAGTGACAGAAATCTCTAAGGTACTAGATGTGATGTTGCTACTAGGGGGAAAACAACAATCCTTTGTTCATAGAACAATCGTATTGTTTACTTTACACGCAGTTCGTAAAGCAATAATCTGTTGCTTGCAACTTAATACTGGAGGGGGTTCGGATGATAACCTGAAGGTGGATTATTAGTCATAGATGCAGTTGGATGGCGGTCTATGTATTAGGTTGTAATGCCCAATCAAGTCTCAGAGGAGTCAAGATGATTAGTATATGCATGTATTTCTTTCTCGGTGTTTGTCAATTGCCCCGCTGTAATTTGTTCACCCAGCATGTTATCTATCTAAGGAGAGCCACCTCTAGTGAACTATGGATCCCAGTCCTTGTCTTTTACATACAATCTACAATCTTTTACTGCTTTGTGTTTACTTTCTGCAAACTTTTACTTCTTTCCATTCGATATGTTTAATCCTTTGTTTTCCGCAAAACACGGTGAGATTGACAACCTCATCGCAAGTTGGGGACAAAGTTTTGTGGTTGTGTTGTGCAGGTCTCCACGTTGCTACTAGCACGGTAGTGCGCCCTGCCAAAGCTCAGCTAGTAACACTTTTGGGGTGTTTCCTTGCTCCTACTGGTTCGATTAAACCTTGGTTTCATAATTGAGAGAAAACTTTCTGCTGTGCTCATCATACCTTCCTCTTGGGGTTCCCAACGAGCTCTACATTGGAAGTTGGGCGCATCAGTGGCATAGTGGGATGAAGCGGCCCGGACCAACCTTACATGTCATCGTACATGAGACCGGTTCCACGACTGACATGCAACTAGTTTTGCATAAGTGGCTAGCGGGTGTCTGTCTCTTTTACTATAGTCAGTATCTAATTTACAACGGGTTGCTAATAACTTGGTTATCCTCGTTGTGGTTCATGTTCATAGGTAAGACCGGTTCTATCTCCGAAAGCCCTAAGCCACGTAAAACTTGCAATTGATAAATTAGAGGCGTCTAGTTTAGATCGTTCCTGGGCTAGTGTCTTGATATGGTATTGTTGTAAGTAGATGTATGATATATACTCTTACAACACACTCAACATGTAAGTTCCATAGACCTTGGCCTTACACACAAAGGAATGATAGAAATCATACCACAATGCAAATGATAGAGATCAAATGCATGGACCATATCATCTCACTTTACACATTAGATGTTTACATCTTATATTGCTAGTTTGGCGCTTTTGGTAGCAATGTAAGATGATCCCTCATTTAGATATCAAGATAAAAAATGTGTTCTTCCTTAAGTATGCATCGTTCTATGGATCGTGTTTCGAGACATCACGTGATGATCGGGTGTACTCGACTCTACGCTTTCATACAACGGGTGTAAGACAGTTTTACACATGCGAATACTAAGGTTCTTACTTGGCGAGCCTAGCATGTATAGACATGGCCTTGGAACACGGACCGAAAGGTTAAGCATGAGTCATATAGTTGATATGATGCCCATATAGATGCTCTCCTTTGAAGCTACACCAACTCACGTGATGATAGGACTTGGTGTAGTGGATTTAGTTCATGTAATCACCAAAAAGACACGAGGGATGTCGTTTTTGAGTGGGAGTTCATTTGTAATTTGGATTAGTTGAACTCAATCTATCATAAACTTAGTCTAAATAAACTTTACAAATTCTGTTGTAGATGGCACCACCTGCTTTTAATTTCAATGTGTTCATGGAGAAAGAGAAGCTTGCTGCGAATGGTAGCAACTTCACCAACTAGGCAATGAATTTGAGGATTCTCCTCACTGCTGCACAAAAGCAATATGTTCTAGAGGCGCCGCTAGGTCCCCCACCAGCTCCTGATGCCCCTAACGAGGAAAAGAATGTCTATATAACTCGTCAGGAGGACCACAACTTAGTTCATTGCGGCATACTGATGGCTCATGTATTAACAAGCTCGTTGGGGAACCCCAAGAGGAAGGTATGATGAGCACAGCAGCAAGTTTCCCTCAGTTATGAAACCAAGGTTTAATCGAACCAGTAGGAGCAAGGAAACACCCCAAAGGTTTTGCTAGCTGATCCTTGACAGGGCGCACTACCGGTGCTAGTAGCAACGTGGAGACCTGCACAACAAAACCACAAAACTCTGTCCCCAACTTGCGATGAGGTTGTCAATCTCACCGTTTTTGCTGAAAACAAAGGATTAAACGTATCGAATGGAAGGAAGTAATAGTTTGCAGAAAGTAAACACAAAGCAGTAAACAGTTTATAGATTGTATGTAAAGAAAAGGACCGGGATCCATAGTTCACTAGAGGTGGCTCTCCTTAAGATAGATAACATGCTGGGTGAACAAATTACAGCGCGGCAATTGACAAACACTGAGAAAGCAATACATGCATATACTAATCATCTTTACTCCTTTGAGACTTGATTGGGCATAAAACATTATACATAGACCGCCATCCAACTACATCTATGACTAATAATCCACCTTCAGGTTATCCTCCGAACCCCCTCCAGTATTAAGTTGCAAGCAACAGATTATTGCTTTATGAATTGTGTGTAATGTAAACAATACGATTGCTCTATGAACAAAGGATTGTTGTTTTCTCCCTAGTATCAACAACACATCTAGTACCTTAGAGATTTCTGTCACTTCCCCAGATTACCAGAGGCATGAACCCACTATCGAGCATAAATACTAACTCTTGGAGTTGCTAGCATCTGCTTGGCCAAGATAGCTACTAACAACGGAAAGCACGCAAGATCACAAATGAGAAATACATGATAGAATCAATAATCAATCTGAAATAGCATCTCAATATATATCGGATCCCCGCAAACACAACATGCAGAATTACAAATAGATGATCTTGATCATGAACGGAGCTCACAAGATCTAAACATGAAAGCACTGACGGGAATATGCCCGAGAGGCAATAATAAAGTGGTTATTATCTTATTCCATGTTTATGATAAATGTTTATTTTGCATGGTATAATTGTATTAATTGGAAACGTTAATACATGTGTGTTTAATAAACAAAATATAAAGTTCCTAGTAATGCCTCTCATATAAACTAGCTCGTTGATTAACAAGATGATCAAGGTTTCCTGATCATGGACATTGGATGTTGTTAATAACGAGGTCACAACATTGGTGGAATGATGTGATGAACATTCATTCGAAGTATAGAATTACAATCAAAGTCATTATGTTTATATTGCTATAACATCATACGAAGAAATCTTAGTCCTTAGACCATGAGATCATGTTAGTTGCTAACACCGGAAGAGTATCTTGATAACATCAAACGTCACACCATAACAGAGTGACTGTAAAGGTGGGTTCAGTACTACGAAGGTGTTATGTTGAGGCTCATGGATCAAGAGTGGAATTTGTCAATCCCGATGACGGATAGATATACTATGGGCCCTCTCGGTGATATCACATTAAGATAGGTTGCAAGCAAGTGATGTGATCACTAGAATGTTATATCACGGGAATGAGAAAAGAGTGCATGTCGGTAACGAGATCAAACTAGGTATTTGGATACCGATGACCGAATCTCGGACATGTATTATATCATGAGACAAAGGGATTTAGTTACTAGCGATAAAGGTTCTCACGATCATAGAAGTCATCGTTGAATGTGTAGGAGTCAGTATGGATCTCCAGGTCTCGCTTCTGATTATTGATCTGAGAGGGGTCTCGATCATGTCTGCATTATTCGCGAACCGTAGGGTGACACACTTAAGGGATACCGACACCATTTCGAGCAAATATGTTTCAGATAAAGATTTAAGAAAGCGCTAGAATTATTTCAATAGACACCAAAACTGTTTCGGATGAAATTGCTGAAATTGGTTCTACATGTATTATTGAAATATTGCAAGGGGTTTTATGTGAATGTTTGTTAGTTAAAGTAATTAACAAAATTCTGAGTAAAATTAATAAAAGAGTTTTATTAAATGAGAGAGCATTAAATTTGGAGAAATTTAATGCATTTAAAGTGGAGACTTTAAAAGAAAATGTGAAGGGGCATTTTAATGTGGAGGGGTTACCACCACATGAATGGGGAGGTGAGGAGTCACCTTCCCATGGGGCACCGGCCATGGGGGAGGGGTACCCCCTCCTCCTATAAAAGTCCCCCCTCACACCCCTTCTTCCACACACCTCCTCGTGAAGGATATCTCTCTCCCTCTAGTGTTTTTCCCCCATGGTCTCGGATTAGCGAGATACATGTTCCCGGTGGCTTTATCTAGAAAGGAGTTGCTACTTCCACTACTATGCTGGAGTGAGGGACGGAGGTTGTCGGGGTACCGGACATGTGTGCGATCATGGATGCACCGCTGCTTTGCGGTGCTAGACTTGGTGGTGCTGGACATGCTGGAGCTGGATCTAATGGACGTGCTGGAGCTGGACCTGCTGGACTTCATCACGATCTTGAGATCGACAAGTGTACGACTACATCATCCACGAGTTTCAACTCGTTAACAAAGCTTTGTTATCTTCGAGGGTAAGTTCTCTATGGATGTATCCACCCGTTGCTTGTATCTAGTAGATAGATCTTGGCGTATAGTTCCCACCGTAGGAATTTTTTTGTTTTCTATGCTGCGAACCCAACAATGGTATCAGAGCCTGATCTATGCATAGTGGGATGAAGTGGCCCGGACCAACCTTACATGTCATCGTACATGAGACCGGTTCCACGACTGACATGCAACTTGTTTTTCATAAGTGGCTGGCGGGTGTCTGTCTCTCCTACTATAGTCAATATCTGATTTATAACTAGTTGCTAATAACTTGGTTATCCTTGTTGTGGTTCATGTTCGTAGGTAAGACCGGTTCAATCTCCGAAAACCCTAAGCCACGTAAAACTTGCAATTGATAAATTAGAGGCATCTAGTTTAGATCGTTGCTGGGCTAGTGTCTTGATATGGTAATGTTGTAAGTAGATGTATGATAGATACTCTTACAACACACTTAACGTGTAAGTTCCATAGACGTTGGCCTTACACACAAAGGAATGATAGAGACCATACCACGATGCAAATGATAGAGATCAAATGCATGGACCATATCATCTCACTTTACACATTAGATGTTTACATCTTATATTGTTAGGTTGGCGCTTTTAGTAGCATTGAAGATGATCCCTCATTTAAATATCAAGATAAAATGTGTTCTTCCTTAAGTATGCACCGTTCTGTGAATCGTGTTTCGAGACATCACATGATGATCGGGTGTACTCAACTCTACGCTTTCATATAACGGGTGTAAGACAGTTTTACACACGCGATTACTAAGGTTCTTACTTGGCGAGCCTAGCATGTACAGACATGGCCTCGGAACAAGGACCGAAAGGTTAAGCATGAGTCATATAGTTGATATGATGCCCATATAGATGCTCGCCTTTGAAGCTACACCGACTCACGTGAAGATCGGACTTGGTGTAGTGGATTTGGTTCATGTAATCACCAAAAAGGCACGGGGGATGTCGTTTTTGAGTGGGAGTTCATTTCTAATTTGGATTAGTCGAACCATATTTGTCATAAACTAAATCAAAGTGAATTTGCATAATTTGTTGTAGTCATTGGCATCTGTTTACTACCTTATGCTTAGTTTTAGTTGAGATAATAGAACTATAGAATTCTGGAGATTTACTTTACGAACTGGTATCATATTGTTTTGAATGTCAATTTATAGTTTATAAGTCCTATTGCAAACTTTCAGCAAACTCTATTTACTCCATGAAGTTTAATAAGTAGTATTTAAAGCAAGAGTAAGAATTCCAATGTTTGTATCTAAAGTATCATGTTCGCCTCCATTATTGATATTCAAAAGTTGTTTTAATATCCAGATTATATAGGAGCTGAAAATTGTTTCAGAAACCATCATGTGTGAAAGATATTGTGATATCTGAAACAATGTTTTTGGTTGCATTATGATAGAATATAATTTAGCAAAATACATGTTCTCATATTGTATGAGAATTTGTGAAGGATGGAGATGTTAGGCATCTAAATCTCCCAAAAGGTTTCGGGAACTAACATTATACTCGCGATTCTTCCTTACAGGCTATAGTAGCTTGATGATGAAAGTTGTCATGATAAGGATGAATAGAAGATGTAAGTAAAATGTTTACTACACTAATAGATTACTAAAGAATGGATTTTTGAAAGAATACCAAACATTTGATGATGGTGATCCACTTCAAAGTGCAAGTCCAAAGGTATTAGTATTTGACTATATACAAGCTTTGTACTATGTGTCATGTGAATGACACCACTATTGATGTTGATAGATTCTTTTAAAAGAAAAGGAATTGCTAAAAGAGAATCTGTAAAGTATTTGGCAGAAAAGAAAAGGTTGGAGATGTCCAACTTAGGTATATAGAAGATATACATGTTATGACTGTATTCCTTGCTTGTTAAACAATGTGGTTCTGAGGTATTGGATACCAGTATTGGATACCGAATTGGTTGGTATGAAGTGTCATACAGGACAACACAATTCATGAACTGCAATGGCCTAAGTAACTAGCAAGAGAATAAGTGATGATGTTCATCGAAAACAAATAAAGTGTTATTGTGTTTTTCGTTGTCGTCAAACCTAGCCTTCAAGATTTGTTTTAATAATTGTTATTTTGTTCCGGTATTACGAGAACAATGGTTGTTCAAATAATTACCGTATTCCATAAAGGATGGATGAACTTTTACAAGTCTAGTGGGAGAAATCACATCCATAAACACTATTGCTAAAATGTCGCAAGACAAAGGTTGAAAGATCACTTATGAAGTGACATCGCTGTTCAAATTATATTGGAAAGAAAACATGAAGAAACTCCATGTTGATGGATTTTTGAGTCTTTGATTTTGATCAATTGACGCTTGTGAGACTTTCCTCGAGATAATTGAAACTCCGTCCATAGGCCAAAGAGGAATGGATGACTAACTTATTGGATATTATACATATTGATGTATATAGTCCATTATATGTAGCCATATGCGATGGATCTTTTTGCTTTATATGCTTTCTCCAGAAATTTGAGTGAATATATCTACATATTTACTTAATAAGGAAGAATTATGAAACATTTGAAAATTGTTCAAAGACTTTCAAGATGAAGTGAAAAATCATTGTAACAAGAAAATAAAAGAGTTTATGATTTGATCATAAAGGAAGATATTTGAGTTACATGTTTAGCAAAACACTTAAGATTTGAGGAATTGTTCCATGATTTGTGTTTTCTGGTAAACCATAGGAGTATGGCATATTCGAGAGATGAAATCAAACCATGTTTGACATGGTAAGATCAAGGGTGTCATTTATAAAACTACCATTATGTTTTAAGGATTGAAGCTTTAGATACTACCGCTTTTACACTGAAAAGAGCACCATCGTGATCCGTTGAAATGACACCATATAAGTTATGGTTTGGGATAAAACCCGAATTGTCTTTTCTTAAATTTTGGTATGCTATGCATAAGTAAAATGTTTACAACCAAAGTCGGATAAGCACGTCTTTGTAGGTTATCCCATAGAATTTGTTGGGAATTCCTCCATAACACCGAGGACAAAAGAGTTTGTCGCTTGGAACGTCGAGTTTCTTGAGAAGGAATTTTTCGTGAAAAGTTAAGTGGGAGGACAATAGAACTTTGATAAGGTTGTTGAACCTTAGCTATATGTGCTAAGTAGCGCAGCGACGGAAAGTGTCCCGGTGGCGGCCACAATGCTCATGGCTCCCGTGATTACAAAAGGTGTGATCTTAGAGATTTGAGTTCTTATTGAACCATGTGGGTCGGTAAGAATCAAATAGTAAGATTTGAAATAGAAGTCGTTATTGTTTTGACAATGATGAACCGACTGCATTCAAAGAAGCGATGATGGGCCCCGACTCCAAAAAATGACTAAGAAGTCATATAATCCGTGATAGTATCCATACACGAGGAATCAAGTTTTTGAACTTAGAAGACCCTCCGGAAATGCGTGAACCCTATCGGTCATGTTTGGATCTATAAAGAAATAGACATGGATGTTTAACATCTATGAAATAGTCGACATGTCGGAAAGAAGTTTACAACAATGTTCAAGGAGTTGACTATGACAAGATTTGATCTTTCATAGCGATATTTAGTCTTGACGGATTAATGTAGCAACCACTAGATATAATTTGGTATATGGTAGTTGAGTAAACAAAACAAGGTTCTTTTAATAGAATGGTTACCTAGGACGTGTACATGACACGGTCCGAAGGTTTTTTTTAATTCAAAGGGTGCTAAAACGGCATGCAAACTTCAATAGTTGAAGTGAGCATAGCGGAGTTGGAATCTTCACCATGATGAAAATGTTAAAGGAGTTTAATTTCATCGGAGATGATGAAGATGCTTGCATTTGCAAGAAATTAAGTGGGAGCGCTGAGACATATTTCTAATACATTATGTAGAGGACATATTGTTGATTGGAAATGATGTGTCTTGTATTGACACGAGTTAAGAATTTCATTAAAATAAGATTTCGATGAAAGACTTGGGCAAAACCGGAATATTTGGCATCAATATCTATATGGATAGATTGAGGCGCTAATATGGTTGTGCCAGACATACATATATGAGATATTGAAAGGGTTGAATATGGAAACAACAAGAAAGGTTCTTGCTGCATGGAAAAGATTGTATCAAGATTCAAGTGTTTCAACACTTGGTGAGTAAAATCACATGAAGATTTTGATCGATTATACCATGATATGTATATATCTAGAATGTCCTATGCTCTAAATGTTATGAGGACATACCAGAATGATTCATAAGATGATCATTGGACAATAGTAAAGATATTCTTATGAGCTTTGGAAGAACTAAGAATATATCATGTATAAGTGACAAATGGTTAAATGTAGTTCATTGTAAAGTGTTACATTGATACTAGTTTTGTCACAAGATACAAATTAAATTTATCTCAAATTAGACTATGGGTGGCACAATGTAATGGAAAGGATGTTCCATGATGGATTTGGATAAGTTCCAAAGTTGAAACATTGTGACGGATACTACAACAAAAGGCTAAGTATATGACTTCTATAGTAGCAGCAAAGGAGGGAATTTGTGTTAAGTAGTTTGTTATGAAACTAGGTGTGATTCAAAGTGGGCTAATACTATGAAGATATATTGTATGACAATAATATCAACATATTTTAACCCGAGGGAACTAAAGGTCTCACTAAAGGACCAAATTTATACAATGCCATCTCATTAATGAGTGATGCGTAGAGACGCAAAGACATGCAAATACACCTGAAACTGAGAGATCCGGAGATTATGTTAACCACTAGCAATCGCGTATATGCAACACCAGAAAGCCATAGGTGTTCAATACGCAAAGTATTTCAAACTAGATTATTGACTCTAGTGCAAGTGGGAGACTGAAGGGAATATGCTCGAGAGGCAATAATAAAGTGGTTATTATCTTATTCCATGTTTATGATAAATGTTTATTTTGCATGCTATAATTGTATTAATTGGAAACGTTAATACATGTGTGTTTAATAAGAAAAATACAAAGTTCCGAGTAATGCCTCTCATATAAACTAGCTCATTGATTAACAAGATGATCAAGGTTTCCTGATCATGGACATTGGATGTTGTTAATAACGAGGTCACAACATTGGTGGAATGATGTGATGAACATTCATCCGAAGTATAGCATTACGATCAAAGTCATTATGTTTATATTGCTATAACATCACACGAAGTAATCTTAGTCCTTAGACCATGAGATCATGTTAATTGCTAACACCGGAAGAGTATCTTGATAACATCAAACGTCACACTGTAACAGGGTGACTATAAAGGTGGGTTCAGTACTACGAAAGTGTTATGTTGAGGCTCATGGATCAAGAGTGGGATTTGTCCATCCTGATGACGGATAGATATACTCTGGGCCCTCTCGGCGATATCACATTGAAATAGCTTGCAAGCAACTGATGTGATCACTAGAATGTTATATCACGGGAACGAGAAAAGAGTGCATGTCGGTAACGAGATCAAACTAGGTATTTGGATACCGATGATCGACTCTCGGACATGTATTATATCATGAGACAAAGGGATTTAGTTACTAGCGTTAAAGGTTCTCACGATCATAGAAGTCATCGTTGAATGTGTAGGAGTCAGTATGGATCTCCAGGTCCCGCTTCTAATTATTGATCTGAGAGGGGTCTCGATCATGTTTGCATTATTCGCGAACCGTAGGGTGACACACTTAAGTGATACCGACACCATTTGGAGCAAATATGTTTCAGATAAAGATTTAAGAAAGCGCTAGAATTATTTCAATAGACACCGAAACTGTTTCGGGTGAAATTGCTGAAATTGGTTCTGCATGTAATATTGAAATGTTGCAAGGGGTTTATGTGAATGTTTGTTAATTAAAGTAATTAACAAAATCCTGAATAAAATTAATAAAAGAGTTTTATTAAATGAGAGAGCATTAAATTTGGAGAAATTTAATGCATTTAAAGTGGAGACTTTAAAAGAAAATGTGAAGGGGCATTTTAATGTGGAGGGGTTACCACCACATGGATGGGGAGGTGAGGAGTCACCCTACCATGGGGTGCTGGCCATGGGGGAGGGGTACCCCCTCCTCCTATAAAAGGCTTCCCTCACACCCCTTCTTACACACACCTCCTCATGAAGGATCTCTCTCTCCCTCTAGTATTTTTCCCCCATGGTCTCGGATTAGCGAGATACATGTTCCCGGTGGCTATATCTGGAAAGGAGTTGCTGCTTCCGCTGCTTAGCTGGAGCAAGGGACGGAGGTTGTCGGGGTACCATACGTGTGTGCGATCATGGGTGCACCGCTTCTTTGCGGTGCTGGACTTGGTGGTGTTGGACATGCTGGAGCTGGATCTGATGGACGTGCTAGAGCCGGACCTGCTGGACTTCATCACGATCTTGAGATCGGCAAGTGTACGACTACATCATCGACGAGTTCCAGCTCGTTAACAAAGGTTTGTTGTCTTCAAGGGTAAGTTCTCTATGGATGTATCCACCCGTTGCTTGTATCTAGTAGATAGATCTTGGCGTATAGTTCCCAGCGTAGGATTTTTTTGTTTTCTATGCTGCGAACCCAACAAGCACAAAGGAGGAGAACCAGCCATCTAGCTACTACATGGATCCGTAGTCCAAGGATGAACTACTCACGCATCACACCGGAGGCTTGCATGGTGATGAAGAAGTCCTCTAGGGTGAATTCCCCTCTTCGGCAGGGTGTCGGGAAGAGCTTCAGATCCCTCCCGATCTAGGGATGGAGATGACGGCGGCTACAGACTCTTTCATGGATTTTTGATCGGGTACTTAGGATTTTCGTCCCGAGGGGATCTTATAGGTGGAAGGAGAGGCCGAGGGGGTGCTGGAGTCGGCCAGACCACCCCCTGGCGTGGGCTAGGCCTGGCCGCGCGGCCAGGTGGTGTGGCCGGCCCCTAGCCCTTCTCCGCCTCGTATTCTGGCATCTCATGACTTCCGGAAAAATAGGCACTTTGGCTTTTGTCCCGTCCAATTCCGAGAATATTCATTTTCTGACTTTCCTGGAACCAAAAACAGCAGAAAACAGGCAGCTGGCATTGTGGCTCTTGTTAATAGGTTAGTCCAAGAAATCATATGAAAAGTACTCCAAAGTGTGGATAAAACACAATAAAGTGGATAAAACCAAGCATGGAACATCAAAAATTATAGATACATTTGCAATGTATCACATACTGTATGGGTTAGAGCCAGAACTTCGAAAGCCTTTCGAAAATGGCAATCCCTTTGATACCATGGGAGAATTGAAAATGATTTTTGATACTCATGCTACCGTAGAGAGTTATAATGCTTCTGAAAGGTTCTTTAGCTGCATGATGGAAGAGAACAGCTCCTTTAGTGAGCACGTACTCAAAATGTCTAGCTACGCCGATAAGCTTGTGTCCTTGGGAATAATGATTTCCACTGACTTAGGCATACATCATGTTCTCCAATCTCTGCCACCTAGCTACAAGATCTTCGTGATAAACTATAATATGCAGGGCATGAAGAAGTCTCTTCCCGAGGTTCTGTCAATGCTTAAGACTGCAGAAGTGGAGATTAGGAAAGAATATCAAGTGTTGATGATCAATAAGACCACCAGTTTCAAGAAGGACAAGAAAGGCAAGTAGAAGGGAAAGAAGGGCGGCAAATCTGTTGCCGCACCTGAAAAGAAACCCCGAGCTGGCCCTAAGTCTGATACCGAGTGCTACTATTGCAAGGGGACTAGCCATTGGAAGCGCAACTGCCCCCAGTATTTGGCGGACAAGAAGGACAGCAAGGCAAACAAAGGTATATGTGATATACATGTTATTGATGTGTACTTAACTAGTACTCGCAGTAGCACCTGGGTATTTGATACGGGATCGGTTGCTAATATATGTAACTCGATTCAGGGGCTGCGGAACAAGCGACAGCTAGCAAGGGATGAGGTCACGATGCGGGTCGGCAATGGATCAAGAGTTGATGTGATCGTCCTCGGAACGCTACCTCTCCATATGACATCGGGATTAGTTATAAATCTGAATAATTGTTATTTGGTGCCTACACTGAGCATCAACATTGTATCCGGATCGTGTTTGATGCAAAGTGGTTATTCATTTAAATCTGAAAACAATGGTTGTTCGATTTATATGAATGATATCATTTATGGTCATGCACCTGTGTTGAATGGTTTATTTATGTTGGATCTCGATAGTAGTATTACGCATATTCATAATGTTAATGCTAAAAGGATTAAACTTGATAATGATATATCTGCATATATGTGGCACTGCCGTCTAGGTCATATTGGCGTTAAACGCATGAAGAAACTCCATTCTGATGGACTTTTGGAATCACTTGATTTTGAATCATTTGATACATGTGAACCATGCCTTATGGGCAAGATGACTAGAATGTTGTTTTCCGGTTCAATGGAACGGGCGACAGATTTATTGGAAATCATACATACTGATGTGTGTGGACCAATGAGTGTGTCGGCGCGAGGTGGATATCGTTATTTTGTTACTTTCACGGATTATTTGAGTAGATACGGGTATATCTATTTGATGAAACATAAGTCTGAAACTTTTGAAAAGTTCAAGGAATTTCAGAATGAAGTTGAAATTCATCGTAACAGAAAGATCAAATTTCCGCGGTCCGACCGTGGAGGAGAGTATCTTAGTTACGAGTTGAGCACACATATGAAAGACTGTGGAATAGTTTCACAACTCACGCCTACCAGAACACCACAACGTAATGGTGTGTCGGAACGTCGTAATCGTACTTTATTGGATATGGTTCGATCTATGATGTCTATGACTGACTTGCCACTGTCATTTCAGGGTTATGCACTAGAAACCGTTGCATTCACTTCAAATAGGGCACCATCTAAATCCGTTGAAACGACACCGTATGAATTATGGTTTGGAAACAAACCTAAGCTATCATTTCTTAAAGTTTGGGGATGCGATGTTTATGTGAAGAAACTTCAACCGGATAAAGTCGAACCTAAAGCAGAAAAATGCGTCTTCATAGGATACCCTAAAGAAACGATTGGGTATACCTTCTATCACAGATCTGAGGGCAAGGTTTTTGTTGCCAAGAATGGATCCTTCCTTGAGAAGGAGTTTCTCGCAAAAGGTGTGAGTAGTCAGAAGGTAGAACTCGAAGAGGTTATTGAACCTTTTCTTCATGAATTGGCGAGTGGCGCAGCACCGGAAGTTGTTTCGGAGTTGACTTCACCTAATGAAGAGAGAGCTAATGATGAAACTCCGAAAGAGGATACTGCCGAACCTCGCAGGTCAAGCAGGACACGTGCAGCTCCTGAACTGTACGGCAATCCTGTTATGAATTTCATGATTAATGAAATTGATGACCCTGCGACGTATGAAGAAGCGATGATGAGCCCTGATTCCAACAAATGGCTAGAAGCCATGAAATCCGAGATGGAATCCATGTACGAAAACCATGTTTGGATCTTGGTGGACTTACCTCACGATTGAAAGGCTGTTGAGAATAAATGGATTTTCAAAAGAAAATCTGATGCTGATGGTAATGTGACCATCTATAAAGCTCGACTTGTCGCAAAGGGGTTTCGAAAAATTCAAGGAGTTGACTACGATGCGACATTCTCTCCCATAGCGATGCTAGAGTCGGTTAGGATTATGTTAGCAATTGCTGCATATTTTGATTATGAAATATGGTAGATGGATGTCAAAAATGCGTGCCTCAATGGTAATATTGAAGAAGAGTTGTATATGATACAACCAAAGGGTTTTGTCGATCCTAAGGATGCTGATAAGGTATGCAAGCTTCAGTGATCCATCTATGGACTGAAGCAAGCATCCCGAAGTTGGAATCTCCGCTTTGATGAGGTGATCAAAGAGTTTGGATTTGTCCAAACTTATGGAGAGGCTTGTATTTACAAGAAAGTGAGTGGGATCAATGTGGCATTTCTAATATTATATGTGGATGACCTATTATTGATTGGAAATGATATAAATCTTTTAAACAGTGTTAAAAGTTATCTAAACAGCAAATTTTCGATGAAAGACCTTGGTGAAGCTTCATATAGATTAGGCATTAAAATCTACAGAGATAGATCAAGACACCTAATTGGGCTATCACAGAGTACATACCTTGATAAGATATTAAAGAAGTTTAATATGGACGGAAGTAAGAAGGGGTTCTTACCTATGTTGGAAGGCAAGACATTGAGTAAGACTCAAAGTCCGGCTACAGCGGAAGAAAGAGAGATAATGGATAAGATCCCCTATGCCTTAGCCATAGGCTCTATAATGTACGCCGTGCTATGTACAAGACCAGATGTGGCACATGCTATTAGTTTGACTAGTAGGTACTAATCTGATCCAGGTTCGGAACATTGGATAGCGGTCCAGAATATCCTTAAGTACTTAAGAAGAACTAAGGATATGTTTCTTGTATACGGAGGTGAAGAAGAGCTAGTCACTAAGTGTTACGTCGATGCTAGCTTTGACACCGATCCGTATGACTCTAAGTCTCAATCCGGATACGTATTTCTCTTGAATGGATCATCAGTTAGTTGGAGGAGTTACAAACAACATGTGGTGGCTGGATCAACGATGGGGGCGGAATATGTTGCTGCTTCAGAAGCGGCACAGGAAGCCGTTTGGATGAAGGAGTTCATAACGGAACTAGGTGTGGTTCCTATTGCATTGGACCCAATGGTGATCTATTGTGACAACAATGGAGCCATAGACAACGCCAAGGAACCAAGGTCTCACAAGAATTCCAAGCATATTAAGCGCCGGTTTCACTCCATCCGCGAGCATGTCAAGGATGGAGATATAAAGTTTTGTAAAGTACACACGGACCTAAATGTAGCAGATCCGTTGACTAAAGTTCTCCCTAGGGAGAAACATGATCAACACCAGAACTCCATGGGTGTTAGATTTATCACTATGTAAACTAGATTATTGTCTCTAGTGCAAGTGGGAGACTGAAGGGAATATGCCCTGAGAGGCAATAATAAAGTTGTTATTATGTATTCCTTGTATATGATAGATGTTTATTTTGCATGCTATAATTGTATTGATAGGAAACATCAATACATGTGTGTTTAATAAACAAAAAGGGTTCCTAGTTATGCCTCTCTTATAGACTAGCTCGTTGATTAACAAGATGATCAAAGTTTCCTGATCATGGACATTGGATGTTCTTAATAACGAGGTCATAGCATTTGTGAAATGATGTGATGAACATTCATCAAAAGTATAGCATTACGATCAAATTCATTATATTTATATTGCTATAACATCATACAAAGTAATCTTAGTCCTTAGACCACGAGATCATGTTAATTGCTAACACTAGAAGAGTATCTTGATAACATCAAATGTCACACCGTAACAATGTGACTATAAAGGTGGGTTCAATGCTACAAAGGTGTTATGTTGAGGCTCATGGATCAAGAGTGGAATTTGTCAATCCCGATGACGGATAGATATACTCTAGGGCCCTCTCGGTGATATCACATTAAGGTAGCTTGCAAGCAAGTGATGTGATCACTAGAATGTTATATCACGGGAACGAGAAAAGAGTGCATGTCGGTAACGAGATCAACCTAGGTATTTGGATACCGATGATCGAATCTCGTACATGTATTATATCATGAGACAAAGGGATTAAGTTACTAGCATTAAAGGTTCTCACGATCACAAAAGTCATCGTTGAATGTGTAGGAGTCAGTATGGATCTCTAGGTCCCGCTTCTGATTATTGATCTGAGAGGAGTCTCAATCATGTCTAGATTATTCGCAAACCGTAGGGTGACACACTTAAGGGTCGCCGGACACCGTTTAGGAGCACATATGTTTCAGACAAAAGGTTTGCAAAGCGCAGGAAATGTTTCGAGAGAAATAGGAATTGTTTCGATAGAAACCGGAATTGTTTCAGGTGAAATTGCAGAAAGTGGTTATGCATGTGATATTGAAATCTTGCAAGGGGTTTTATGTGAATGTTTGTTAATTAAAGAAATTAACAAAATTCTGAATAAAATAAATAAAAGAGTTTTATTAATTGAGAGTTGCATTAAATTTGGTGGAAATTTAATGCATATGAGTGGAATTTTGGGTGGAGTCAAAATTTATGTGAGTGAAGCTTCACCACATGAATGAGGAAGAGGTGGGGGCACCCCCCTTTGGCCGCCGGCCATGGGAGGGGAGGAGCCCCCTCTCCTATAAAAGGCCCCCCTCTCCTCCCTCACAAAGCACACCTCCTCGTGAAGGATCTCTCTCCCCCTCTAGATATTCCCCCATGGTCTCGGCTTAGCAAGATACATGTTCCCGGTGGCCTTGCGTCTGGAAGGAGTTGCTGCTTCCGTTGATTCGTTGGAGCGAGGAGGTGGAGGTTGTCCGGTGGCTTGAACGTGTGTGCGAGGATGGATGCGCTGCTGATTTGCGGCGCTCGGACTTTCACACGATCTTGAGATCAGCAAGCGTACAACTACATCAACCACGAGTTCCTACTCGTTAACAAAACTCGTTGTCTTCGAGGGTAAGTTCTCCATGGATGTCTGTCCACCCGTTGCTCTGTATCTAGTACATAGATCTTGGTGTATAGTTCTCATCATAGGAAATTTTTTATTTTCTATGATACGGAACTAACACTCCTCTATGGTGCTGGCACTTGTCGCCACCGCTTGTATCGCTCTCTCTCGCTCGCAACGGGGGCAAGCAGAGGATGGAGAGGGGGAATGGGGGCTAAGGTTGGGGCCGGTGGCATCGTCGCGCGTTGGTTTTGATCTGCGCGGGCGTGCCCTCGCCCGTTGTATCACATCCAATGGTTAGCAGCCTTGGCTGCTTAATGGGACAGGCGGGCCATTAAAAGAGTTGAGGGGGATACGGACTAGGCCAGCTTTGGCTAGTCTAGAAGTTGTTTTTCCCTTTTCCTTTAAAAAGGAGGGTTTTGGGGATTAATTTTTAAGAATAGTTAGGGCAAATATAAGTGATTTTTCTAGCTAAATTTTGGCATATCTTATTATGTCAATTATGGAACACAATTGTGTGACATTTTGTAGGTGATGCATATACTTAGTTGTTTATTTTGTGTTGTTTTTCAAATAAATTTTAATAATAATGTTTTGCTGCAAAATAAAGATTGGAAATCCTCAAATTAATCATGGCTTATGTCTATCATTCTGGCCAAAGCTAATTGATGGCAATTTTGACCATAAAATTTTATTGGTCTGGTTCACTTTTGGCCAAAGCTCATGTGTTCTAGATTGCTGAAAGAATTTCTTATATGAGAGGATTTAATTAGGCTTACATCTCTCATTCCGGCCAAAGCTGATTGGCAGATGTTTTAATCACAAATTTTATTTTGATCATGTCTATTTCTAGCCAAAGCTGATGTAGACTAGATTGATGGAAGGAGTATAAAATGGTGATGCTTACTCAAAGCATTTGTTTTCTGTTGCAACATCTAACCCTCTCGAATTGCCGGTATTATTAATGGAATAGAACAATTGACTGGTAGCAATTTTGGGACATGGAAGGAGAATCTTGAGATCACTTTAGCTTTGCTGAATATTGATTATGCCCTCCTGAAGGATCCTCCTATAGCACCTGCTGAAGGTGATGAGAATTATGATGCCTTGAATAGGGTTTATGATGATGAGAAAACTAAGTGGGAGGATTCAAATCGTAAGTGTCTGATACATTGCAAATGTATCTATAATTTTTGATGTTCCAGGCTTGGTTTTATCCACTTTCTTATGTTTTGTGCCAACTTTGGAGTACTTTTATTATGATTTCTTGGACTAACCTATTAACAAGAGTCACAGTGCCAGCTGCCTGTTTTCTGTTGTATTTGATTCCAGAAAAGTCAGAAAATGAATATTCTCAGAATTGGACGGGACAAAAGCCAAAGTGCCTATTTTCCGAAAGGGATCAAGTGCCAGAATACGAGACGGAGAAGGGGTGGGGCCCGGACACACCACCTGGCCGCGCGGCCAGGCCTGGCCCGTGCCAGGGGGTGGTCTGGCCGACCCCAGCACCCCCTCGGCCTCTCCTTCCGCCTATAAGTTGCACTCAGGACGAAAACCCTAGGTACCCGATCAAAAATCCACGAAAGAGTCTGTAGCCACCGTCGTCTCTGTCCCTAGATCGGGGGGGATCTGAAGCTCTTCCCGGCACCCTGCCGGAGAGGGGAATTCACCCTGGAGGCCTTCTTCATCACCATGCAAACCTCCGGTGTGATGCATGAGTAGTTCATCCTTGGATTACGGATCCATGTAGTAGCTAGATGGCTGGTTTCTCCTCCTTTGTGCTTTCATGTTTAGATCTTGTGAGCTCCGTTCATGATCAAGATCATCTATTTGTAATCCATACATGTTGTATTTGCGGGGATTCGATGGATATTGAGATGCTATTTCAGATTGATTATTGATTCTATCATGTCTTTGTTATTTGAGATCTTGCATGCTTTCTGTTGTTAGTAGCTATCTTGGGCAAGTAGATGCTAGCAACTCCAAGAGTTAGTATTTATGCTCGATAGTGGGTTCATGCCTCTGGTAATCTAGGGAAGTGACAGAAATCTCTAAGGTACTAGATGTGCTGTTGCTACTAGGGAGAAAACAACAATCCTTTGTTCATAGAACAATCGTATAGTTTACTTTACATGCAGTTCGTAAAGCAATAATCTGTTGCTTGCAACTTAATACTGGAGGGGGTTCGGATGATAACCTGAAGGTGGATTATTAGTCATAGATGCAGTTGGATGGCGGTCTATGTATTATGTTGTAATGCCCAATCAAGTCTCAGAGGAGTCAAGATGATTAGTATATGCATGTATTGCTTTCTCGGTGTTTGTCAATTGCCCCGCTGTAATTTGTT
Organism: Avena eriantha; assembly: GCA_910589775.1. Taxonomy (NCBI): domain Eukaryota; kingdom Viridiplantae; phylum Streptophyta; class Magnoliopsida; order Poales; family Poaceae; genus Avena; species Avena eriantha. Next base: position 401,735,706 of record OU342740.1, on the reverse strand, counting down.
CACCCAGCATGTTATCTATCTAAGGAGAGCCACCTCTAGTGAACTATGGATCCCGGTCCTTTTCTTTACATACAATCTATAAACTGTTCTGCTTTGTGTTTACTTTCTACAAACTTTTACTTCTTTCCATTCGATACGTTCAATCCTTTGTTTTCCGCAAAACACGGTGAGATTGACAACCTCATCGCAAGTTGGGGACAAAGTTCTGTGGTTGTGTTGTGCAGGTCTCCACGTTGCTACTAGCACCGGTAGTGCGCCCTGCCAAAGCTCAGCTAGTAACACCTTTGAGGTGTTTCCTTGCTCCTACTGGTTCGATTAAACCTTGGTTTCATAACTGAGGGAAACTAGTTGTTGTGCTCATCATACCTTACTCTTGGGGTTCCCAACGAGCTCTACATCAACACCGCCATTAAGCATTTTTCTGGGCGCCGTGCATTGAGCCATCAAGCGATTTTCTGGCGCCGTTGCTGGGGAGTCAAGGACATCTTCACAAGGGGAGTCCCTCATAACCAATCTCTTTACTTTGTTGTTTTTGTTTTGCTTAGTTTCTTTTTTGCTTTGTTTGCTTGCTTTGTTCTTCAAAAACACAAAAAAAAATAGTTTTACTTGTTTGCTTTCTTATTTGAAAACACAAAAAAATTAGTTCCTATCTTGAGTTGCCACTATGTCTAGCCTTGCTCCAATCACTTTGTCACCCGAGGAAATGATTCTCACTTTTAAACAAGGAATTGAGGAAAGTTTTAAGGAAGCTTGGTCTAGAATCTCTGATCTACATGAAAAGACTGAGCCTAAAATGATTCAAGGATTGTTCCTTAGCAGTTTTTACCTTGGGATTGCTCTTTGCTATAGATATGCTTTAGATGCTATTGCGGGAGGAGATTTCCTCCAAAGTAATGAGGATGATGCCATTAATGCTATAAAGAAATTGATCCTCACTTACAACTTGCCTAGCCAAACTGATACTTCTTTCGCAAAAATATTTGCTAGGATGGACACTCTTGAGGCTAGCATTACTAGATTGGAAAGTTGCTATAATATGCTTAGGGAGCATCACGATTATGTTCCAATAAACTCTGAACCATCAAAGTGGTTCCCTACAGTAAAGATTGAGATGAACAATGAAAATTTTCAAGCCCGCTGTGATATCATGTCTGAATTTTGTCTTATGCCCAAAGCTATTTATGAATATCTAAATCTTTGGGGGCTCATTGAGGGAGGAAAAGAAATATCTCTTACTAATAATACTACCATATTACCTCTTGGAATAGCTGAATGAGTGTTTACAAAGATCCTTGGGAAAATGATTTCTATTGATTATCTTGTTATTGAATGTGTAGGAAAAGGACAAATTACACTTGGAAGGTCCCTATTAGAACTCCTTGGAGCAATAATAGATGTGGGAAAGGGGACCATGCACCTTTCTTCTCCACCAAACAATCATATTTTCCCCAAGGTTAAGAATAAAAATAAGAGAGGTAAGGGCGAGAAAGTTGGTCTTAATGCTTCTTCACATGAGAACACTTGATTCTTTCTTTGGTTCTTATGCCTAACATAAAGGCGTTAAAGAAAAGTGCTTGTTGGAAGATAACGCAAGAGTTTTAGTTGAGTCTTGGAAGTTATTACCTCTGTAATAACCTCTTCTTATCATTTTTATTTGCTTTTTGTGCCAAGAGTTACCTCTAATGAGAGTGAAGTAATGAATGAGAAAGTTGCTGTCCCGAAACAGATTTCTGTGTTTCACCGTAAAAATTCCTGAGAGAGTTCTGTACGTCGGATTGAGCTGTAAGTTTTTGTGCTTCTGCCCCAGGTTGTTATCTAACTTTCTTTAGTTCAACACGTTTTGATTTGAGCAAAATAAGGTCTTAGAAAAAATTCGTCTTTACCTGTTTTAACAGATTTCTGCCATTTTCTGCATTTGCTTCTTGTTAGTTCCTTCTTGAGTTCCTTTGGGGAATTGAGATTTTTGAGGGAAGTGCTAAAGTAGCTAGTGTTCTAATGGAAGTTTATTTGGTGTTAGAACTGAACCTTGAGACTTATTTATCTTAAGTGCACTAATGTTGCTAATGAGATTGTGTGAAGTTTTGTATGAAGAAAAATTTTCAGGTATATGAAAGGAATGAGTAATGAGATGAAGGATGGACTAAAGCTCAAGCTTGGGGATGCCACGCGTGTCACCCCAAGAAATATCCAAGAAGTACAATCATCAAAGCTTGGGGATGCCCAAGGCATCCCCTTCTTCATCAATAAAAATTCCAGGTTTCTTCCAAACGCTTCATTTTTATTGCTTCGTGCATAGTTGTGTTTCTCTTGGAGCGTCTTCTTTTTGTTTTTCGTTTTGGTTTTTAGTTTGCTTGGTTTTCTTAGTTTTCTGAATAAGTTGGTTGGACCCCCTCTTTCACACTTTGGTTTGCAAATAGTTTGGTTTGGTTTGGAAAAGAGTAGGAAAGTTCATGCTTTTGTGGTAAAAAGAGCTCGTTTTTGACTGTGGCTATGCTTTGTCATGCCATGCTTGATATTGTTTTGGCTTTATGCTTGGTATTATTTGTTGTAGCATGACTTGTAATAAACAATTGCGATTGCTTAATGTGCCTTGGATGAATCATGCGTTGTTTTAGCATATTAAAGCATAGTATAGTGGTATTCTCCGTTGATGCTTTATTTGGGTTGACTTGGCACATGCTCACACCATGTTATGACTATCTCAAGTCACCATAGCCTTCATGATCCTTTAGTTTTCAACTTGTATTATCACTTTATGCTTTGATCAATGATGTTTTGTCGCTCTGCATGATTATGGCCATTATTGCTCTCTTAGTTTGTCGCTCCCGGTCTTTTGCTAGCCTCCACAACAAAGTATGAGTTCCACTCATGCATCCAACTCCCTAAACCAAGTTTTTCCAAAGAGTCCACCATACCTACCTACTAGCTTATGCTATTCCAAGTATATTCATGCTTTTGTTTACCTTCCACTTGTTATGAGAAAACTAGTGATTAAAGCTCTCACGAACTTGATGGCCCACTTTACTTTATTGCCTCTAATAAACTTGAATCATTGGGTCCTTCTTTGTTGCGGATATGCTTGCGCTTTATAAGTTTAAATTAGCCGAACCATGTTTCATGGGGAACGCTTTCAACATTGCACTTGTACTTTGTACCCCGTTGATATTATGTTCTTTTGCTTACGGATCCCGGCGGTGTGAAATAAATATGGAACTTGTAAGATCATGGAGTTTGTATGTGTGTTAGAGAAATGCCTGGGCCGCTAGCCTAAGCCATGCCTAATCATGGTGGAAACTTGCAGCATCACCATAATGAGCACTCTATGAAGCATCCTCAATAAAAACCTATGCAAATAGCAAATAAAAAGATCGCTGAGATGCTCATTGTCTGCTTGCCTTGTCATTTTGATTATGGGAAAGCTCCCGTATCATGTGCAAGGGGTACCCCGTTGGCGGTTCTTAATGATACACATATACTTACAATGACAAGAGCTTACTCGTGACTGAAGTTAAGTAGCATGAGGATCGGTCTTCGTAAGTAAGGGGCATGAGATTTCGGTTTATAACTTGTCAAGCATATCCTCTTAGTTGTGTCACTTTAACCTTAATCACCTTCAAGATGCTTATGATAGGGGCAATGAGAGCTGAAAGCTATAAGTACCATAATTTTTGGAAGCACTTTATGAGACTTGAATCCCTACTTCCTTTTATAAAGGCTTTTCTTCCACCATTATATTGAGTCTCCACCTTCTATCTTTATGCACTACTTTGAGAGCATAGTGGCCATTATTAGTTCTATGTGCATTGTCCCAAGACTAGTTGATTGATGCATAAGTTGTTATTGCTTGTTTGAAACTATTGTATCTAGTCACTCTTATGAACTTTGAAGGTGTCCTATGCATTTATATTCGTTACTCTATTGAGGGACAAGCTGAATACTTTTATGCTATGTTTTATTTATGTGAAACAAACAAACGTCTTGCAAAGCATGTTATTCATGAATCTTTTGTTTGTGCCTTTTCATGTTGCATCTTAGTTTCTTTGCTTATTGCTAGAACTTTGTCTTTCATGTTATGGTTGAAGTACTATGATCCCAGCTTTGAGTTTTGCAAATACTTTGATCAAGTCTTTGATGGTGCATGTCACCTAAAAAATTATTTCTTTTTATCACTTACCTACTCGAGGACGAGCAAGAGTTAAGCTTGGGGATGTTGATACATTGCAAATGTATCTATAATTTTTGATGTTCCATGCTTGGTTTTATCCACTTTCTTGTGTTTTGTTCCAACTTTAGAGTACTTTTATTATGATTTCTTGGACTAACTTATTAACAAGAGCCACAGTGCTAGCTGCCTGTTTTCTGTTGTTTTTGGTTCCAGAAAAGTCAGAAAATGAATATTCTCGGAATTGGATGGGAAAAAAGCCAAAGTGTCTATTTTTCCAGAAGGGATCAAGTGCCAGAATACGAGACGAAGAAGGGCTGGGGCCCGGCCACACCACCTGGCCGCACGGCCAGGCCTGACCCGCGCCAGGGGGTGGTCTGGCCGACCCCAGCACCCCGTCGGCCTCTCCTTCCGCCTATAAGTTGCCCTCGGGACGAAAACCCTAGGTACCCGATCAAAAATCCACGAAAGAGTCTGTAACCGCCGTCGTCTCTGTCCCTAGATCGGGGGATCTGAAGCTCTTCCCGGCACCCTGCCGGAGAGGGGAATTCACCCTGGAGGCCTTCTTCATCACCATGCAAGCCTCCGGTGTGATGCGTGAGTAGTTCATCCTTGGACTACGGATCCATGTAGTAGCTAGATGGCTGATTTCTCCTCCTTTGTGCTTTCATGTTTAGATCTTGTGAGCTCCGTTCATGATCAAGATCATCTATTTGTAATCCATACATGTTGTGTTTGCGGGGATCCGATGGATATTGAGATGCTATTTCAGATTGATTATTGATTCTATCATGTCTTTGTTATTTGAGATCTTGCATGCTTTCCGTTGTTAGTAGCTATCTTGGCTAAGTAGATGCTAGCAACTCCAAGAGTTAGTATTTATGCTCGATAGTGGGTTCATGCCTCTGGTAATCTGGGGAAGTGACAGAAATCTCTAAGGTACTAGATGTGTTGTTGCTACTAGGGAGAAAACAACAATCCTCTGTTCATAGAACAATCGTATTGTTTACTTTACATGCTGTTCGTAAAGCAATAATCTGTTGCTTGCAACTTAATACTGGAGGGGGTTCGGATGATAACCTGAAGGTGGATTATTAGTCATAGATGCAGTTGGATGGCGGTCTATGTATTATGTTGTAATGCCCAATCAAGTCTCAGAGGAGTCAAGATGATTAGTATATGCATGTATTGCTTTCTCGGTGTTTTTCAATTGCCCTACTGTAATTTGTTCACCCAGCATGTTATCTATCTAAGGAGAGCCACCTCTAGTGAACTATGGATCTCGGTCCTTTTCTTTACATACAATCTATAAACTGTGTCTGCTTTGTGTTTACTTTCTGCAAACTTTTACTTCTTTCCATTCGATACGTTTAATCCTTTGTTTTCCGCAAAACACGGTGAGATTGACAACCTCATCGCAAGTTGGGGACAAAGTTCTTTGGTTGTGTTGTGCAGGTCTCCACGTTGCTACTAGCACGGTAGTGCGCCCTGCCAAAGCTCAGCTAGTAACACCTTTGAGGTGCTTCCTTGCTCCTACTGGTTCGATTAAACCTCGGCTTCATAACTGAGGGAAACTTGCTGATGTGCTTATCATACCTTCCACTTGGGGTTCCCAACGAGCTCTACATCAACACCGCCATTAAGCATTTTTCTCGGCGCCGTGCATTGAGCCATCAGTGTCTCATGATCATTAAGGCGTCCATCACTCAAAGTACGAGGGGAGTTGTTCCAGACTCTCAGACTACCAAGGGTTCCCTTGGAAAGATTGAGGACTAGTTTAAGGGATCAACCAAAATTTATACAACAAGTCTCATTAGAAGGCTTATTGATGAAAGGTATGATCATGCTGGGAGTCTGAGAGAGCATATCATGATGAAAATTGACATGTACCTTGGAAAGATTGAGGACTAGTTTAAGGGATCATCCAAAGTTTATGCAACAAGTCTCATTAGAAGGCTTATTGATAAAAGGTATGATCCTGCTGGGAGTCTGAGAGAGCATATGATGAGGTAAATTGACATGGCCACTAAAATTAAGACAATGACATGACCACTAAAATTAAGACAATGAAAATGGAAATCTCTGAAGGTTTCCTTGTCCATTTTATTATGTCATGCCCACAGAGTTTTCTCCGTTTACCATCAATTACAATGCAATGGATTCTAAATGGGGAATGGATGAAATGATGGCTAGATGTGTACAAGAGGAGGAAAGCCTTAAAGCTGGATGAGTTGATCATGTCAACCAATTCAAGCACTCTCATAAGAAGAAAAATCAAAAGTTTATGAAGCTCAATGCTACTCAGTTTAAAGATAAAGGGAAATATTCTAAGTTCTTTTAGCAAAAGAATCCTAACAGAGCTCCTAATGGAGATGCACTCCCTAATGTTGACTGTAAAGATCCCAATGGATCTCGCTTTTGTGAAAAAAGTGGACACATGTAGAGGGATTGTATTGGGTTCATGAAATGGCTCAATAAGAAAGGTACTAATATTATAACCTATATTGATGAATCCCTTTATGTTAATTATGCCACCAATATATGGTCCGTTTGAATCAGGTGCAACAATTCATGTTGCAAATTCCCTACAGGGATTCGATACTAAGAGGACCCTAAGAAGAGGGGAAAGAACCATTAAAGTTACTAATGGTGTTGAGGCTGAGGCTGAGGCTATTGGAGAGTTCTCACTTATGATCCATAGAGGTTTTATGCTTCGTTTACGTAATGTACTTTATGTACCCTCAATGAGACGAAACCTTGTGCCCGTCTCATGCTTAGATGATGATGGTTTTCACTGTGACTTTGGGAACAAGAGATGTATAATTATGTTTGACAATAATAATGTTGGTCTTGCCTTCCTACAAGACAAACTTTATATTGTTTCCTTAAGTGATTCCATAAATGAAGTTGATGTCTCTTCTAATGTGAATGTTAGTACCAAGCGTGAGTGCGATGATGATGAGATTTCTTCGAAACTATGGAACTGTCGTATGTGCCATATTTCGAGGGGAGAATTGAGCATATCATTAAGGATCAAGTTCTTCATCCTTTGGATTTCTCAGATGCGGATCTGGATCATTGTATTAATTGGATCAAAGAGAAATATGCTAAGAGAATCACGAAAGGTGCAAATCGAAGCATGGGAGTTTTAGAAATTGTTCACACGGATATCTATGGTCATTTTAATGTGAAATCAGTGGATGGTATTGATTCCTTCATAACACTCATTGACGACTTCTCCCATTTTGGATAAATCTATCCTATCAAAGAAAGATCCAAGGCATTAGAAAAATTCAAGATATTTTGAAGCTGAAGTTGAGAATCAAACTGGTCAAATGATTAAGGTTGTAAGGTCTGATTGTGGTCGTGAGTACTATGGTAGACACACTACTTATGGCCAAATTCCTGGACCTTTTGCTAAGTTCTTACAGGAAAATGGTATTGTTGCTCAGTATTCAGCACCAGGCAAACCTTAGCAAAATGGAGCCGCTAAAAGGCGGAATCATACCCTTATGCACATGGTATGAAGTATGTTAAGTCACGCCACTTTTCTGCTTGGTTTATGGATAGAATCTCTAAAGATAGATGCACATATTCTTAATAAGGTTCCCAACAAATCGGTGCCAAAAACGCTGTATGAGTTATGGACTCGGAGAAAATCTACCTTGAGTTATTTGCATGTGTGGGGCTGCCCTACTGAGGCAAGAGTTTGCAATCTAATTATGGTAAAGTTAGACCCCAAGTCTATGAGCTGCCATTTTATTGGTTATCCTAACAAATCTAAGGCATGCCTTTTGTATTATCCAAAGCAATTTCCTAAGTTTGTTGAAACAAGACATGCTGTGTTTTTGGAAAGTGATATGTTGAGGGGGAGCATGATTCCTAGGGAAATAGCCTTGGAGAATAAACGGGATTATGTTACGTTCCCTGTGATCCAAGAGCCAGTGTTTCCTATTCATGTTGAGGTTACACCTCCAGTTGAAAGGACTGCTAATCCTACATTTGCTAAGATACTAGTGACTCCATGACACTCCATACCTAATGATACTTCTATAGAAGATGCTCAACAATATGAAGTTGTGGTTGAGGTACCAAATAATGTACCTCTTAGAAGGTTAAAGAGGGCTAGAAAGTTTGCTATTTCTGATGATTATGTCACTTATATGAGTGAGGATATGAATGAATCGATGTTGGATGATGATCCTGCATCATTTAAGGAAGCCATACAAAGTGATCATTCATCAGGGTGGCTTGGTGCTATGAAAGATGAAATGAAGTCCATGGGCATTAATGATGTATGTGACTTAGTAGAAATACCTAAAGGAGCCAAAACTGTGGACAGTAGATGGGTCTAGAAGACCAAACGTGACTCCAGAGGTGATATTGATGTTGGGAATATGCCCTAGAAGCAATCATATATGATGTTATTCCCAGTATATTCATAAAGTTATTGTCCCTGTATGAACTACTGATATGTAGCATTGAATATGTGATTTGATTGTGGAACTATATATTCATGTTGTTCATACTAGTTATCCATGGTCGTTGAGTTTATGTTGGACACACAACTTAGACTAATATAAAAGTTGGCTGATGACTTGGTTCCACTTATCATGGGCATGGTGATGCCATTCTGACTTACACGGATTCGGCTAAGAGTTTAGCGAGTTGGACTGACCCATATTGAGATACAACGAACAAGTCGTCATTTGTATGTCTCAATCAATGTAATCCTTAGACCTGAGGTTATTGCACAATCCGAGTTAAGGATCACCGACTTAGGTTCTCTCAAATGATGTTCCGTCAAAAGGCAGTTATAAAGGTAGAGTTTGGGTCGACTAAGAATCAAGCTGCGTGATATAGATGACCAAGATGGGATTTGCCCCTCCAACTAGAGAGATATTCTCTAGGCCCTCTCAGAAGATATGATGCGGAAAGCATGACCATGCATGACTTGGTTAAGTGTTAACCGAGGGGACCGACTAAGACTTAGTTGGATGAATCACTTATATCGAATCGAGAAGAGAGTCAGACTATTTAAAGGGAGTACGATCATTCGCCTATAGTTCGACAAGGTATATCGTGAGGCAGAAGGGACCCACGGTAACACAAAAAAGACATTTTCCATTTTCCGAGTGCCAAAAAGGGGTGTTTTGTGAAGCAACCACCAAATAAGAGTTGCAAAATGGCACCACCCCATTTTTCAAAAATACTATACCACCTTTCATGAATAATGTCCCAACTGGGGTATCTAAAAGCTTTCCATGCACCTCTTGTCAAAAAGACAAAATTCTATCGAATTAGTAGGAAGTGGGTTCAATTTAAACTACAGGTACACTATTTTTTTATCATGATTTTTTCAAAAATAATTTTTAGATTTACAATATGCTATTCCATTAAAGATCCAATCATAGTTTCGCAAGGCTCCTCACCTAGCTAAAACCTTCATGCCCTTTGTTTTGACCGCAATTTGAAATGGGTATAAGAAATTCAAAAAGATCAAAACAATGTAAAACCTTCGCGTTACATAATTTTAAATTACATAGTATCGGGGGAAAATAATGAAATGTTAATATTGCAAATATTATGAAAATGTGTTCTAATAAATGACCTATCATGTACGCAATTTCCTGTCTTTCGGGCCAAATGACCAAAGTTATGGCTAGATTCATGGCATAGTTTTTTATAATGTGCCCATGTTATGCACACTTGTGTATCTTGAAATGATGGACAATGTTGCAGGAGGACGTTTTCCTTTTCGTCGTACGAAAAAGACATTTTCTATTTTCCGAGTGTCAAAAGGGATGTGTTTTGTGTAGCAACCACCAAATCAGAGTTACAAAATAGTACCACCCCAGTTTTTTTAAACACTATACCACCTTCCATGGACAATGTCCCAACTGAGGTATCTAAATGCTTTGTATGCACCTCTGGTCAAAAAGACAGATTCATGCCGAATCAGTAGTAAGTGGATCCGATTTGAACTACAGCTACATGATCTTTTGAAAAATATATTTTTAGATTCAGAATATACTATTTTATCAGAGATCCACTCATAGTTTCGCAAGGTGCCATCCCTGTTAAAGAACCTTCATGCCCGCCGTTTTGACCGCAATTTGAAATGGGCATAAGAAATTCAAAACTGATAAAAACAATGTAAAACCTTCGCGTTGTATTATTTTAAATGACATATTATCCAGAAAAAATAACAAAATTGTAATATTTCAAATATCTTAAAAAAGTATTCACAGAAATGACCTATCATGTATGAAGTTTTATGGCTTTCAGGCCAAATGACCAGAGCCGGCAAGTAAAGAAAATGTCAAGACAATCCCGGAAAACATAAGTTTCATGCTGCTACCGTAAGAAAAAAAGAATTGAAAGGCTATATTTTGCTCCTCTATCAATCTCTAGTGCTTTGGCGTTGGTGATGACCCACTGCCAGCTGCAGTAGTGTTATTTCAGATGGAGCAAATAGCCGGTATTTGTGCCAATATGTGTGAAACCGCGATCTGTGGTTAGATCGAGGTTAATTCAGATTGTAGTGCATTTTGTTCATGTTTCAGAATTACAAATAAGATGTCCAAAACATTATTCTGCGTGGAAGTTCTAGGATATATATCCCATAGATATGCGCCAGTGCTTGCAGGTACTTGTTTAGTAGTACTAAGCTCAACAATTAAACTAGCTCACATACACGGATCAGATGGACAGAGTTTAGTACTAGGACTAGTTATTAATATGTACAAAGTCTGCTGCCTGTAGGTAGCTGCATGAACTTACTAATCGTCTCAAATCTTCTTGTAAACTAGTATAAGCTAGGTAAGTAGGGCAGTAAAGAAACCTTAATAATGATGAAGTACTAGTTAGAGCAAGTTTAATAGTGTGGCCGGTTGTTGGCTATAAGATGTTGCCACATCGTTTATAGTCAGTCATATAGCTAACATATATAATAATTGGACACAAGGATGTACTACTTTATAAAGTGTGGCCACATTTCACTCTCACAAAGTACCTAGGAGCACGTGTTAGAGCTGGCTCTTAACTTACAGCCGGCTCCTCTTCTCTCTCTTCCAACTCAGTACAAATACTATATTTTACTTCTTATAGCCAGCTGACATGGTCAGGGACTGCCCTGGGCACTGCAAAGTTGCAGGGATCTGCACCATATTCACCGGCTGCAGCTCCACCCCGTTGTCGCCATCGGCGGCGAGCCTCTGGTACTGTCCCACGTACTGGAGATGAACCATGTCGACGACCTCGTGGTGGTGGTTCTTGCACACGAGGTAGACCACCGGCTGCGCCACCAGCATGACAACCACCACCGCCCACAGAGCCACGGCCATGGCCGCCCCCGCGGCCACTTTGAACCAGAGGCCGAGGCCCAGCGCGTCGTCAAGCACCAGCACAGGGAAGAATATCCGCCACGCCACGAAGCAGACGTCGAGCGGGACGAAGATGGCCGCCACCGACCAAAATTTGCCGGCCAGGAGTGCGCAGCTCTTGCACACGGTGTCGAAGATGGCTCCGTCCTCGAGCATCGCCCCACGTAAGCAATATGCGACACCACGGCGACGTATGCCACGCTGGCGAGGCACGCGGCGCAGCCGAGTACCTGCAGCGGTAGGACGTCTAGGTGGAGGAGCAGGAGCAAGGCCACGGTGCAAAAGACGATGTAGGACATGACTGTTGGAATTAACCACGACGTCCGACACCGGTAGGGTGTCGTATGCTCAGTGGTATACGGAAAGTATACGTACAAGGATCTGGTGCTTCCGGTGGATAGGTTTCGTGTAGTATATACATGATGTATCCGAGTAGAATATGTATTGCCGAGTCATACTCTAGCTAGGAGTGTCGAGTTCTACTCTAACTAGAGCTGGCCGCTGGCCGTGTATATATACACGTGTAACCTGCAACTTGTAGTACCACCGTGAGTTGTGAATCAATAAAAGCAGCAGGTCCGACAAGGGCCTTTGGCTATCTAATATTTTCCGTGTGCGTGCGTGTGAGTAGTACTAGTTAATCCATTGATCGTTCAAGGTTTGGCTAGCAGTACGTGTGCATCTCGGCAGATTGGTTATCGGGGACGTGCGTGTCGTCTCGTCGGAACTTCGTCGTCGGTGTCGCCAGAAAGTAGTCGGCGGCAGGAGCTGTGCTAACAATTGGTATCGGAGCCTCGTGAAGGATCTCCTCATAACGGGAGGTTACAGCGACGATGAATGTGGGCGAGTATTCCGGTGCGGCTAAAGAATTTGCTGCGCAGGTGATGACACAGTACCCACGGTACAACCGCGACAACTACACAATGTGGGCGACCCAGATGGAGTGGGCGCTAGAGTCCAACGATCTATGGGAGGCTGTCGATGCCGGCAGCGATGAGTTCAAGAAGGGCGCGTCGAAGTACCGCAAGGACCGGCAGGCACTATCGGCCATCGGCTCGGTGATGCCGGCGGACGTGATGTAGCACCTGATCTCGAAGAAATATGCAAAGGAGGCGTGTGAGGCGCTCAAGACGCTAAATCTTGGGCACGAGCGTGTCCGCGAGGCAACCCTACAAACCTTGCAGAAGAAGTACGAGAATCAGGAGATGGGAGGAGACGAGACGCTGGACGTGTTTGCCCCGAGGATAGCCACTTTGGTCAATGGGATTCGCGCGCTCGGCGAGAAGCTCGAAGAGATCTCAGTCATTCGGCATTTCCTTCGCGCGGCACCGCCGCGTTACTTGTCCGTTGTGTCGGCGATCGAGCAGTGCGTTAATCTCAAGACTCTCACGACGGATGATCTGGTTGGACGATTGAAGGCTCATGACGAGCGGATGAAGATCACCTACGGTGATGCGGTACCGGAAGCGCATGTGATGCTTACCCGTGCCCAGTAGCAGGTGGTGGTCGCCAAAGAAAAGGACGATCAAGGATCCAGAAGCAGGAGTGATAAAGAAGCTTCTCGCCCAGCGAAAAAGTATATCCCAAGGGAGGGCGAAGACGACGCTCCACCGCGGAGGAAGTTTGACATTAAGAAAGTAAGATGTCAAAACTATGGCGAGCTCGGTCACTTCAAGAAGGATTGCAAGAAACCACTGAAGGAGAGGGCTCTCATCGCCCAGGAAGGAGATGATGGACCGATGATGCTGATGCTCGAAGTAACTGAGCTGAAGGATGAGGAGGATCCTCCATCACCGGCTACGGAGATTGTGGCGCAAGTCGATCATGATCTACCGTTTGTGGATCACGAGGAACGGAGTGCCCCGTTACCATGTGAAGCCACGTTTAAGGCAAGTGAAGCCTCGGGACTAGTTCATGGTGATCTATGCATTGGAATTTCACCCGCAACTCCGTCCGGCAATAAGTTCTTCATGCTTGTGGTGGATGATCATAGTAAATACATGTGGATTGTGTTGCTGAAAAGTAAGGATCAAGCTCAACAAGCATTCGAGAAGATCAAGGAAGCTGAAGAGTTCAAGGTGGAGGCGAAGATAAGAGCCCTACGTATTGATCAAGGGGGTGAGCTGCATCAAACTGTGTTGACCATGGCACGGAGCATGATGGACAGTAAAGGCTTGCCAGGAAAATTCTGGGGTGAGGCAGTCAATACGGCTATGTATTTGCTGAACATGGAGCCAACTAAGAGTGGCGTTGGTATAACATCGTACAAGCATGGTACGGATGGAAAACCTCGGTTGATCATCTTCGCACTTTTGGGTGCGTGGCGCATGTCAAGACGGAGTCCGACCATAAGAGTAAATTGGCGGAGCAGAGGACTCCAATGATCATGGCGGGCTATGAAAGCTCAAAGGAATACCGCTTGTGCAATCCTTATACCAATAAGGTGGTTGTCAATAAGGTGGTTGTCAGGGGTGACGTAATCTTTGAGGAAGGCGAGTCATGGAATTGGGGCTCCAATGAAACGGGATATCCAACTTTTCACGTCACGTGGGATCTTGAGTATGAAGAAAATATGGATCAACCAATCTTATCCTTGTCAGCAAGTTCGGGCCCAGAAGACGTTGAAAGCCTAGGGGGAGCTGCAGGCGTGGACACCAGGCCAGAAGCACTACGGATTCTCCCAGAAGATAAAGAGTTTGAAGAAAAGGCTAGTCCATGGCTAGAAGATACGGAACTAGAAGGGCGCGCAGATGCATGTGCAGCGATACCTGCACTTGTTTGCCCAGTAATTATAAGATGAGGGCAAGTTGAAGCGAGCCCAACAAACATGCCAGCAAGGCTAGAAGGCGATGGTCCAAGAGTGTGGACTAGTGGTCAGACAGATGGAGGAGACCCAACAATAGGGGTACAGATCCATCAAGAGGCTTTTCACGTCATATAGAGAAGCTAGAAAAAAATATGCCAGAAAGAGATTCAAAAGGAAAAGATAAATCGCTACAGGTAGGCAACCTGTGCATCGCTACTCCGGACGAGCCAGAAGACGCATTGGTCAAGAGCAGGTAGAAGTCAGAATTGCTAGTCACGAGCTAGCTTTTCTAGTTAACCAATGTGAGCTAGCTCCTACATATTTGTTCTATTGCATCCAAGAGTATCGGCAAGCAGAAGATCAAATATGTGAGGCATCGATGAGAAAGTACTTGATCGAACCAAGTATAATGTCTGAAGGCATGGATAAGGACGCGGACAATAATGACTGTCGGCGTGAAGCCATGGAGAAGCCGACAAAAGCAAAGTCAGTGATATGGGTGCTGATGAAGGGGACACCGAAAGCAATGTCGTTGATGACGCCTGCGAGGAGCAGCTGGCGTATTTGGGACCCAGGTCGAAGGGAAGAGCACGTCGTGCTTAGGGGGTGATTGTTGGAATTAACCACGACGTCCGACACCGGTAGGGTGTCGTATGCTCAGTCGTATACGGAAAGTATACGTACAAGGATCTGGTGCTTCCGGTGGATAGGTTTCGTGTAGTATATACATGATGTATCCGAGTAGAATATGTATTGTCGAGTCCTACTCTAGCTAGGAGTGTCGAGTTCTACTCTAACTAGAGTTGGCCGCTGGCCGTGTATATATACACGTGTAACCTGCAACTTGTAGTACCACCGTGAGTTGTGAATCAATAAAAACAGCAGGTCCGACAAGGGCCTTTGGCTATCTAATATTTTCCGTGTGCGTGCGTGTGAGTAGTACTAGTTAACCATTGATCGTTCAAGGTTTGGCTAGCAGTACGTGTGCATCTCGGCAGATTGGTTATCGGGGACGTGCGTGTCGTCTCGTCGGAACTTCGTCGTCGGTGTCGTCCGAAAATAGTCGGCGGCAGGGGCTGTGCTAACAATGACAATGGGGAATGTGTGCGTCCGGAAGAGCCGCCTGATGAGGGCCTTACGGGGGATGTCTCGGAGGATGCGGTCGGTGACGTCAGAGTTGCCGTCGGTGCAGTAGAGGGAGGCAACGCGGAACACGCAGACGGCGGTGCAGACGAACGAAAGCAGGAGGAGGACGCACATAAAGGTACGGTGGACTCAGTGAGAAGCAAAGCGGCCAACCAGGCGAAGAAATGGAAGACGTCGCCGTCGACGAGGCCAGGGAAGATGACCCAGTAGGAGACGGCCTGGGCGAGCAAGAGGGCAGAGAGAATGGCGGCGCCCGGTACGCCTTCCCTGTGAGGGAGCATGGCGCGGAGGCCCACACGGTAGATCTCGCGGCATATGCCGGCGAAACCGAGGTCGCCCAGATCTTGCTGCTCCGGCACCCACTCCGTTGATCCAGCACAGCCGTATGGTTGTGGCACGAGGGCACAGCCGCACACTGAACTGGCGGACACGGTTGGCCAAGGACAATCATGGTAAAAGAGGGTTTTTATTTCTTTGCGTAGTTGGTGAAAGAGGGTGGCAAGTTGTAAATCCATGGTTAGTTCAATACCATCATTGTACAACGGCAATACGAGTTTACGGTCATCGAAGTTGCGCCGGAGTGTCACTCACGGTCACCACTCGTGTCGCAGAGCCGTATTTGCTGACGTGGCAAGCTAGGGACCCACCATCAGCCTCTAATTCAATTTCATTTTACAAAAAAAAACTTAGATCTTATTTTCTTAACAAGTCAACCTAGGGGACCCACTGTCAGCCCCACCACCAACTCTCCTCAACTGTCAACCATAAAAATGTACTAGAGGGCTTTTCTGAAAATCTGTCATCTCCTAGCTCGGTCCCTCGATACCAGCACCAACCCGACCCCAACCCCGATAAAAATCCGGCGCTGCCACCTTTGGAGCACGCCGGCGTGCTCCCCCGCCTCCCCACTGATCCATTGCTCCACTGACTTGATTCTCGCATCGTATGTCCTCCAGGACGAAGGAATTGACCGGAGAAACCGTGAATCGATTCATTGTCGTGCTACGCGACTAGATTCAGAAATCCAACGGGAGAGCTCGGTGGCGGGGTCTGACGACGGGATCCAACGCAGGGTGACTGGAGAGGAGCACGACGGGCCCGGCAGAGCGCTCACGCGGCGGATAAAGTAAGGATAGACAGGTAGGTCGTAGGCGCCGATGTCTTCGTCCGTACCAAACACTGCCACAGCCGGATTGATTAGTTCGTTCATAAAAGTGCATATGTTCTGTTAATTTCTACCTATTTATGATTCAGATTGGGTTTGAATGTGGAGCCAATTGTTGTGCTGTAGCAGGTTTGTGCGGGTTCCACTTCAATCAACGCTAGAGAGCCAGAAAGGACTGGGCAGAACAGCAGGTCGGCTTTCGGGAGCCCGCAAGTGGGCCGCAACGGCCATATGCTTGCCGGAGAAGGAGATAGTCGCGGCAGCTGCGGACTGTCGGGCCGGAGGAAAACGGCGACAACAGTACTACTACTCGAATTTTGGAGAGAAGGGCAGATACAATTTGAGGATGATTTCGTCGGTTGCATCTACGCGTGCTCCAACAGTAGAAGGTGGCCAAACAAGTCGTCAAGCTCGAGCGCACACCTCCGAGAGCCGCATCGAGGAGATCATGGCCGGAGCTGCGCGCTGCCTAACGCCGGAGCCCTGTGAGCAATCAGGGGGGACTGGGGCGTGGCGGCGCTCGCGGGGCAAGGGTAGCGGGCGGCTTGGGACCTCGTCGGCGTGGGGAGGTGATGGAGCACACGCCGGAGTGCTCCATCGGCGGCGGCGGATTTTTTTGGCGCCACGGGCATGTCTCGGAGGGGATAGAGCAGATACAGGGACAGTGGGAGGACGGCAATTTAAATAAAAATAACCCAAAATCGAAACAAATTTAAATAATAAACCTATCCGCAAACTATTTCACAAAGGGTAACCCTTTTCTGTCACTTCCTCCCGCGCGGCGCTGCACGCAAGGCTGCGGCGCCATCGCCGACGGCGCCGCACAGCTGCCATGCTGGCCCCGTGGGCCCTGGCGCCGCAGCGCTGCCACGCTGGCTCGAAACTGCAGCGCCATCTAAGGTGGCGCCGCACTTACCGCTGCTGCTCCCGTCGGTGCGGCGCGGCAGCCCATGCCACGCTGGCGTGTGGGCCCTGCAGCATTAGTGCCGCGCCAGTCGGGGTGGCGCCGCACCCTAGCCTGCCGCGCCACGACGCACATCGCCGCACAAGCAGTAGCACTAAGCCACGCGGGGCTCGGCCCGGTCCGACAATTGCAGTGATGGCAGCAGGGTTCATGTGCGGTGTACCACGGTTGACCATATGGATGAATGGGAGCAGTCCTAGCGCTTCGATGTGCATCGTGTACCGATCATCGTATGGCATCATCTCTTAGAAATGCATGTGATACCTCAGTCGTAGGAGAACAAGAGTCTGCACACATACAAGCTCGATTATAACATGTCCATCAAACTTTAGCAACACAACATGAATAGTTGGGTTTATTTTTCTTACCCGCTCGGCCATCAGGTAGGCACGATGACGCTTATCATACGTCATCTCAAGAAGCGATGTGCCTTCGACATACCCGGGTTCTACATAGGTTGGGGCATGGGTTTCTTTCTCTTCTGATTCCGACATACTAGATAATTAAAAAAAGAAAGTACAACTAAAAATGTGAGCATATTGTAAATGGCATACTAATATGAATAGAGTGCTTTCTATATATGGTCATATCTATGTGAGCAAATTTTATGTGGGCTAACAAGCACATGATGAAGTATTTCTAACCGACATATCTATGTGAGCATACATACTACAAACATTTTCAAGCACAAACATAGTAGTTCAAGCTTATAGTTTCAAGCTACAAGCACATATATAATTTCAAGCATATATATTTGACATCTCTATGTGGCCATCTCTATGTGAGCATACATACTAATATTTTTAAGCTACAACCATCTCTATTTGGCATCTCTAAATCTAGACACACTACCACATATCTATCCTCCTTTAAGTAATCAACAAATCAACTATATGTCTTTATTTTGGGATGAACTAGGGTTTCCCTAAACTATCAAAATTAGTGAGATTCATTGGACAAAGAGGGGGATTTCTTGCACAAATACCTGGAGGAGGTGCTCAACAACAAGATCCACGGGCAAAATCTTCAGATTGGAGAAGGATTAGAGGCGGGGGAGATCAACCCAAGCCGCCGCCGCCATGGGTGTGTGGTCTTTGTGAGGAGTTGAAGAGGAAAAGGAAGAAGAGAGTCGGGCCGGGACGAGCCCCGCGCGGCTTACTGCTGCTGCTTGTGCGGTGCCGTGCGCCGTGGCATGGCAGGCTAGGGTGCGGTACCATCCCGAGTGGCGCGGCACTAACGCTGTAGGGGCCCACATGCCAGCGTGGCACGAGCTGTCGCGCCGCACCGATGGGAGCAGCAGCGGAAGTGCGGCGCCACCTTGGCTGGCTGATGTCTACGCACTTCTATTCTTGTAGACAGTTGTTGGGCCTCCAAGTGTAGAGGTTTGTAGAACAACATCAAGTTTTCCTTAAGTGGATTACCCAAGGTTTATCGAACTCAGGGAGGAAGTGGTCAAAGGTATCTCCTCTCAAGCAACCCTGCAATCAAGATACAAGAAGTCTCTTGTGTGCCCAACACACCCAATACACTTGTCAGGTGTATATGTGCACTAGTTCGGCGAAGAGATAGTGAAATATAAGTGGTATGGATAATTATAAGCGGTAACGGTGCTAGAAAATAGCTTTGATGGTGCGTGGAAAAGACTAAAGGAAAACTGAAATAAAGATAGCAGCAAGCAAGCATGTAACAGATTTAGTTGCAAACGGTGTTTCAATGCTTAGAAACAAGGCCTAGGGATCATACTTTCACTAGTGAACACTCTCATATAAATATCTTCTCTTTATGATACTACTCTGAACTACTCTCCGGTTGAACACTCTAATCCATGGTAGGGCTATAACATCACACTTCAAAGTTTGCTTTTCCCATCTAGATAACCCCACACTGTCACCTTGAGCTCTAGATGGTTTCAACAAACACCACAATTTCATAGAGACATCCAAACCCAAATATAACTCATAGCAAGTATTTGAAATCTCTAGCCTAAGTGCCACCATGGTGTACACACTGTCACTTTCACACACATGGGGAGAGCAGAGATCTATTAAAGCACTTGAGTAGCAAAGTAGACCTACTTGATTACAAAGCTCATGATCACAATATGATCATGCATAGAGAGAGATGGACACATAGCTACCGGTAGAACCATTAGCTTTGAGAGGGAACTACTCCCTCCTCATCATGGGAATCAGCAATGGCAATGGAGATGGTGGTGGAGATCGATGGAGATGGCTCCGGGAGCACTTCCCCGTCCCGACAGGGTGTCGGAACAGAGACTTTCTGTCCACCGAATCTCCCCTTCCGTGGCGGCGGCGCTGCGGAACTTTTTGTGGCTGGAGGCTTGACGATTTAGGGTTTTTGCCTCGGGGACTTCTTATAGGCGAAGGGGCAAGGTCGGTGGCCAGCTAGGGGGGCCACACCATGCCCTGGCGCGGCCAGGGGGACCCGCGCCTAGGGGTGGTGTGGCCACCCTGTGGCCCCCCTTCGTCTCTCCTTCTGGCTCTGTGAGTCTTCCGGGAAAATAACGACTTTGGCTTTGTCCGGTCCAATTCCGAGAATATTCATTTTCTGACTTTCCTGGAACCAAAAACAGCAGAAAACAGGCAACTGTCACTGTGGCATCTTGTTAATAGGTTAGTCCTAGAAAGTGTATAAAATACTCCAAAGTGTGGACAAAACATAAGAAAGTAGATATAAAACAAGCATGGAACATCAAAAATTATAGATACGTTTGCAACGTATCAACATCCCCAAGCTTAACTCCTGCTCGTCCTCAGGTAGGTAAGTGATAAAAAGAAAGAATAATTTTTTAGGTGACATGCACCATCATAAACTTGATCAAAGTATTTGTAGAACATTGATAGCTGGGATCATAGTACTTCAACATAGACATGAAAGATATAGTTCTAACAATAAGACACATCAACAAACATAGCAAGACGTTTGTTGTTCCATGCTTTGCAAGACGTTGTTTATTTCAAGACAAAAGGTACAAACAAAAGATTCATAAATAACAATGCTTTGCAAGACGTTTGTTTATTTCACATGAAGAAAACATAGCATATTAGCATTCAGCTTGTCCCTCATAGAGTAGCAAACATAAATGCATAAGACACCTTCAAAGTTCATAAGAGTGACTAGATGCAAGTAGTTTAAGAACAAGCAATATCAAGTTATGCATCAATCAACAAGTCTTGGGACAATGCACATAGAACTAAGAATGGCCACTATGCTCTCAAAGTAGGTGCATAAAGGTAGAAGGTGGAGACTCAACATAAAAGTAAAAGAAAGACCTTCATAGAAGGAAGTGGAGATTCAAGTTTCATAAAGAGCTTCCAAAAATTATGGTACTTGTTAGCTTTCATCTCTCATTGCCCCTATCATAAGCATCTTTAGGTGATTAAGGTTAAAGTGACACAACTAAGATGATATGCTTGACAAGTTATAAGCTGAAATATCATGCCCCTTACTTACGAAGACCGAACCTCATGCTACTCAACTTTAGTCACAAGTAAGCTCTTGTCATTGTAAGTACATATGTATCATAAAGAACCGCCAACGGGGTACCCCTTGCACATGATACAGGAGCTATCCCATAATCAAAATGACAAGGCAAGCAGACAATGAGCATCTTAGCGATCTTTTTATTTGCTATTTGCATGGGTTTTTGTTGAGGATGCTTCTTAGAGTGCTCATTATGGTTATGATGCAAGTTTCCACCATGATTAGGCATGGCTTAGGCTAGCGGGCCAGGCGTTTCTCTAATACACATACAAACTCCATGATCTTACAGGTTCCCCTTTTATTTCACACCGCCGGGATCCATAAGCAAAAGAATCATGATATCAACTAGGTACAAAGTACGAGTGCAATGTTGAAAGCGTTCCCCATGATACATGGTTCTGCTAACTTCAACTTATAAAGCGCAAGCATATACGCAACAAAGATGGACACAATGGTTCAACTTTATTAAGTGCAAGAAAGTAAAGTGTGCCATCAAGTTCATGAGAGCTTTAATCACTAAGAGAGTAATAATGGCCATAATCATGCAGAGTTCCACCTATTTTGTTGAATTTGCTCCCACTACAATTAATAACAATGACTATGTTTATGTGGCGAGTATTAATTCTTTCATGCATGTGGCTCATGATAAGAATGTTTCATGTGATAGTTATATTGTTAATTTTATTCCTTTATGATCCTTTAGTTTTCAACTTGTAGTATCACTTTATGCTTTGATCAATGATGTTTTGTCACTCTGCATGATTATGACCATTATTGCTCTCTTAGTTTGTCGCTCCTAGTCTTTTGCTAGCCTCCACAACAAAGTATGAGTTCCACTCATGCATCCAACTCCCTAAACCAAGTTATTCCAAAGATTCCACCATACCTACCTATTAGCTTATGCTATTCCAAGTATATTCATGCTTTTGTTTACCTTCCAAATTAAACTTGTTATGAGAAAACTAGTGATTAAAGCTCTCACGAACTTGATGGCACACTTTACTTTTTGCATCTAATAAACTTGAACCACGGGGTCCTTCTTTGTTGCGTATATGCTTGCGCTTTATAAGTTGAAATTAGCAGAACCATGTTCCATGGGGAACGCTTTCAACATTGCACTTGTACTTTGTACCCCGTTGATATCATGTTCTTTTGCTTATGGATCCCGACGGTGTGAAATAAAAGTGGAACTTGTAAGATCATGGAGTTTGTATGTGTGTTAGAGAAACTCCTGGGCCGCTAGCCTAAGCCATGCCTAATCATGGTGGAAACTTGCAGCATCACCATAATGAGCAATCTATGAAGCATCCTTAATAAAAACCTATGCAAATAGCAAATAAAAAGATCGCTGAGATGCTCATTGTCTGCTTGCCTTGTCATTTTGATTATGGGAAAGCTACCGTATCATGTGAAAGGGTTACCCCGTTGGCGGTTCTTAATGATACACATGTACTTACAATGACAAGAGCTTACTCATGACTGAAGTTGAGTAGCATGAGGATCGGTCTTCGTAAGTAAGGGGCATGAGATTTCGGTTTATAACTTGTCAAGCATATCCTCTTAGTTGTGTCACTTTAACCTTAATCACCTTAAATATGCTTATGATAGGGGCAATGAGAGCTGAAAGCTATAAGTACCATAATTTTTGGAAGCTCTTTATGAGACTTGAATCCCTACTTCCTTTTACCAAGGCTTTTCTTCCACCATTACATTGAGTCTCCACCTTCTATCTTTATGCACCTACTTTGAGAGCATAGTGGCCATTCTTAGTTCTATGTGCATTGTCCCAAGACTAGTTGATTGATGCATACTTTGATATTGCTTGTTTTAAACTATTGTATCTAGTCACTCTTATGAACTTTGAAGGTGTCCCATGCATTTATATTTGCTACTCTATTGAGGGACAAGCTGAATACTATTATGCTATGTTTTCTTTATGTGAAACAAACAAACGTCTTGCAAAGAATTGTTATTCATGAATCTTTTGTTTGTGCCTTTTCATGTTGCATCATAGTTTCTTTGCTTAGTGCTAGAACTTTGTCTTTCATGTTATGATTAAAGTACTATGATCCCAGCTTTGAATATTTTACAAATACTTTGATCAAGTCTTTGATGGTGCATGTCACCTCAAAAATTATTCTTTCTTTTTATCACTTACCTACTCGAGGACGAGCAGGAGTTAAGCTTGGGGATGTTGATACATTGCAAATGTATCTATAATTTTTGATGTTCCATGCTTGGCTTTATCCACTTTCTTGTGTTTTGTTCCAACTTTGGAGTACTTTTCTTATGATTTCTTGGACTAACCTATTAACAAGAGCCACAGTGCTAGCTGCCTGTTTTCTGCTATTTTTGGTTCCAGGAAAGTCAGAAAATGAATATTCTCGGAATTGGACGGGACAAAAGCCAAAGTGCCTATTTTTCCGGATGTCATCAAGTGCCAGAATACGAGACGGAGAGGGGCCAGAGGGCGGCCACACCACCTGGCCGCGTGGCCAGGCCTGGCCCGCGCCAGGGGGTGGTGTGGCCAGCCTAGGAACCCCCTCGGCCTCGCCTTCCGACTATAAGATGCCCTCGGGACGTAAACCCTAAGTACCCGATCAAAAATTCACGAAAGATTATGTAGCTGCCGTCATCTCCATCGCTAGATCGGGAGGGATCTGAAGCTCTTCTCGGCACCCTGCCGGAGAGGGGAATTCACCCTGGAGGCCTTTTTCATCACCATGCAAGCCTCCGGTGTGATGCGTGAGTAGTTCATCCTTGTACTATGGATCCATGTAGTAGCTAGATGGCTGGTTCTCCTCCTTTGTGCTTTCATGTCTAGATCTTGTGAGCTCCGTCCATGATCTAGATCATCTATTTGTAATTCTACATGTTGTGTTTGCGGGGATCAGATGGATATTGAGATGCTATTTCAGATTGATTATTTATTCTATCATGTCTTTGTTATTTGAGATCTTGCATGCTTTCCTTTGTTAGTAGCTATCTTGGCCAAGTAGATGCTAGCAACTCCAAGAGTTAGTATTTATGCTTGATAGTGGGTTCATGCCTCTGGTAATCTGGGGAAGTGACAGAAATCTCTAAGGTACTAGATGTGCTGTTGCTACTAGGGAAAAAACAACAATCCTTTGTTCATAGAAAAATCATATTGTTTACTTTACATGCAGTTCGTAAAGCAATAATCTGTTGCTTGCAACTTAATACATGAGGGGGTTCGGATGATAACCTGAAGGTGGATTATTAGTCATAGATGTAGTTGGATGGCGTTCTATGTATTATGTTGTAATGCCCAATTAAGTCTCAAAGGAGTCAAGGTGATTAGTATATGCATGTATTGCTTTCTCAGTGTTTGTCAATTGCCCCGCTGTAATTTGTTCACCCAACATGTTATCTATCTTAAAGAGAGCCACCTCTAGTGAACTATGGATACCGGTCCTTTTCTTTACATACAATCTACAATCTTTTACTGTTTTGTGTTTACTTTCTGCAAACTTTTACTTCTTCCCATTCGATACGTTTAATCCTTTGTTTTCCGCAAAACACGGTGAGATTGACAACCTCATCGCAAGTTGGGGACAAAGTTATGTGGTTGTGTTGTGCTGGTATCCACGTTGCTACTAGCACCGGTAGTGCGCCCTGGCAAAGCTCAGCTAGTAACACCTTTGAGGTGTTTCCTTGCTCCTACTGGTTCAATTAAACCTTGGTTTGATAACTGAGGGAAACTTGCTGCTGTGCTCACAAGTATCATTAGAATTACCACATATGGGAGATAAAGTATCATCAGAGCAAATTTTCTTCTTTAAAACCGGGAAACTAAAAAGATCATTTTCATAACAACCAACTTCCCCAAGCTTAGACGTTTCCATAGCATTAGTAACAAAGGTGTTCAAAAGATTCATACTAATAACATTGCTATTAGCATGCAAAGAAAGTTCCATGGTTTTTTTAATTTTTATTTTCAGACAATTCATGTTCTACATTAGGAAAAATACTAAAAAGCTCCCTAATATTTTTGTTGTTTTCTATTAAGCCTAACTAGTGAAAATAAAAACAAGAAACAAAAAGAAAAAATTGCAGAATCTAAAGGAAATAACTTCGAGCACTCACACCGGAGGATGTGAGTACCTTTTACCTTACCTCCCCAGCAACGACGCCAGAAAATAGCTTGAAGTCTACGCACTTCTATTCTTGTAGACAGTTGTTGGGCCTCCAAGTGCAGATGTTTCTAGAACAGCAGCAATTTTTCCCTTAAGTGGATTACCCAAGGTTTATCGAACTCAGGGAGGAAGTGGTCAAAGGTATCCCCTCTCAAGCAACCCTGCAATCAAGATACAAGAAGGCTCTTGTGTCCCCAACACACCCAATACACTTGTCAGGTGTATAGGTGCACTAGTTCGGCGAAGAGATAGTGAAATACAAGTGGCATGGATAATTATAAGTGGTAACGGTGCCAGAAAATAGCTTTGATGGTGCGTGGTAAAGAGTAAAGGAAAATTGAAATAAAGATAGCAGCAAGCAAGCATGTAACAGATCTAGTTGCAAATGGTATTTCAATGCTTAGAAACAATGCCTAGGGACCATACTTTCACTAGTGAACACTCTCATATAAATATCTTCTCTTTATGATACTACTCTGAACTACTCTCCGGTTGGACACTCTAATCCATGGTAGGGCTATAACAGCACACCTCAAAGTTCGTTTTTCCCATCTTGATAACCCCACACTGTCACCTTGAGCTCTAGATGGTTTCAACAAACACCACAATTTCATAGAGACATCCAACTCCAAATATAACTCATAACAAGTATTTGAAATCTCTAGCCTAAGTGCCACCATGGTATACACGCTGTCACTTTCACACACATGGGGAGAGCAGAGATCTATTAAAGCACTTGAGTAGCAAAGTAGATCTACTTGATTACAAAGCTCATGATCACAATATGATCATGCATAGAGAAAGATGAACACATAGCTACTGGTAGAACCCTTAGCCTCGAGAGAGAACTACTCCCTCCTCATCATGGGAATCAGCAATGGCGATGGAGATGGTGGTGAGATCGATGGAGATGGCTCCGGGGGCACTTCCCTGGCCCGGCAGGGTGCCGGAACAGAGACTTTTTGTCCCCCGTATCTCCCCTTCGGTGGCAGCGGCGCTGCGGAACTTTTCGTGGCTGGAGGCTTGACGATTTAGGGTTTTTGCCTCAGGGACTTCTTATAGGCGAAGGGGCAAGGTCGGTGGCCAGCCAGGGGCCCACACCATGCGCTGGCGCGGCCAGGGGGACCCGCGCCTAGGGGTGGTGTGGCCCCCCTTCGTCTCTTCTTCTGGCTCCATGAGTCTTCCGGGAAAATAACGACTTTGGCTTTTGTCCGGTCCAATTCCGAGAATATTCATTTTCTGACTTTCCTGGAACTAAAAACAGCAGAAAACAGACAACTGGCACTGTGGCATCATGTTAATAGGTTAGTCCTAGAAAGTGTATAAAATACTCCAAAGTATGGACAAAACATAAGAAAGTAGATATAAAATAAGCATGGAATATCAAAAATTATAGATACGTTTGTAACGTATCACTGGCGCTGCAGTTTCGAGCCAGCGTGGCAGCGCTGCGGCGCCAGGGCCCACGGGGCCAGCATGGCAGCTGTGCGGTGCCGTCGGTGATGGCGCCGCAGCCTTGCGTGCAGCGCCGCGCGGGCAGGAGTGGTTTATTATTTAAATTTGTTTCGATTTTAGGTTATTTTTATTTAAATTACCTGGGAGGACGATGGTTTTGCAAAAAGGCCCTCACTCTATATGTTAAGTTACCTGCCAGTGGATCACTAGCTCGCCACGTCAGCAAATACGTCACTACGACGCGAGCGATGACCGCGAGTGACGCTCCAACACAACGTCGATGACCGTAAACTCGTATTGCCATTGTACAATAATCGTACTGAACCAGCTAAGCAAGTTCAATGACTAACCATAAATAAGAAATCATTTTCATGAATAAATGAAAAATAATTTATCCTCATTAACTGATGTGCCACCTAAATGATAAGAATTTATCTTGTCTTCATCTTTCTACCACTTGTTTATATCATTTTATCAGAAATATATGAAATATATGGATAAAAATAGCCATGTAGAAATTACGGTAAGTTTGCATCATGGCTAACACACAACCAGAGCGGAAAGAAACATCCCAGGGAAAATATTTCTTTCCATTATAGCTGGTACCTAATCAAACCCTACATATATTAGACAATAAAATAATTCTCGCAATTGCCTGAAGCTAATTATGTATTAGCTATTACTCTATCTTACACAACATAGGTTACATTTTATTTACAAACCATTGCATATTCAAGAATTCTTATCTTTTCCAACATAAGCACATTAGTAATTTCCGATATTTTTCTTCTAACCGATGCTGCTGCTTTGGAGATATATGTCGATGCGTTACTGTGAGGTGAACTTCAATGGCATGAGTCTTGATTTCCACCTCCTATCAAATATGGGGTTCTAAGATAGACAAAATAGCTAATATTTGAACCACTAATCTATCATTAAATTATAGCCATATACTACCTCTATTCCAAGGAATAATGCACACAAATAATCGAAGATTTGTCTTCGATAGAGAATTATTTGAAATATAAAATTATTATTGATATGAATTTAGCATTACTTTTTTTTCAATGATACTATTTATGAACTTTTTCAAATAAATAAAAATTATTGATATAAATTAGCATAATTATAAAGTGTTTTTAAATGATACTAACTATGTACTATATAATCCAAATACTTTGTATACCTTATTCATATGAACGCACTAGTGGAAACGAGGCCTTTGGTTGAGTCTGGAAATGGGCTTTAACACCGGTTCTTCTACGAACCGGTGTTAAAGGGGGGGCCTGTACCAGCGTGGCCCGTGCAGCAAAAAGGAGCCCCCCCTTTAACACCGGTTCAAGCCACGAACCGGTGTTAAAGGCCCCTGCACCAGTGGCCCGCGCAGCCCCTCCCTTTAACACCGGTTCGTGAACCGGTGTTAAAGGGGGGGGGGGCTATATAAGACACCGCAGCCCACACCCACTCTTCCATTTTTTCACTATCTCATTTTGGAGCCTAGCAAGAGGGTGTGAAGTGTGCTAGTTTGTGTTTTTTTCGTATGCACAAGAGGTGTTCGGTGAAATGCCCGAGAGCTCAAAATAAATTTTCTCGTTGCTCTTTCTTCTCGGTCGAGGTCGGCAACTATCCTTTCATGTGTCATTGATGTAGTATATATATAAATGGTCATCTCCCTATTATTTTTTGATATATACTATATATTAATGCAGATGAACCGGCAATGGATGTACGGTGACCGCCGCACTTCCGAGTACATTACGGGCCTCCAAAATTTCATCGTTGTGGCTAATGCAAACCGTGGTCACAATGGTTTTATGTGATGTCCGTGTGTTCACTGTCAGAACAAGAAAGACTACTCAAATACCAGAACCATTCACGCCCACCTGCTTCGATCCGGTTTCATGCCCAGCTATAATTGTTGGACCAAGCACGGAGAAAAAGGGGTTGTGATGGAAGACAACGAAGAAGAAGAGGATGGTGACAACTATCATAATATGTATCCTGAATATGATGATACTGCAACGGGGGTAGATAATGAAGATCAAGAGGCAGCAAATGGGCCCGCTGATGACCATCTTGGTCGGGCCATTACTGATGCAAAGGAAGAATGTGAAACTGAAAAGGAGAAGGAGAAGCTGGAGCAGATGTTAAAGGATCACAAAACATTGTTGTACCCAACTTGCGAAGATGGCCACAAAAAGCTAGGTACCACACTGGATTTGCTGCAATGGAAGGCAGAGAACAGTGTGACTGACAGCGCATTTTAAAAGTTGTTGGTAAAAATGAAGAATCTTCTTCCAAGAAATAATGAGTTGCCCGACAGTACATACCAAGCAAAGAAGGTTGTCTGCCCTCTAGGATTAGACGTGCAGAAGATACATGCCTGCATTAATGACTGCATCCTCTACCACGGTGAGAAGTATGAGAATTTGCATGCATGCCCGGTATGCACTTCACTGCGGTATAAGATCAGACGAGACGATCCTGGAGATGTTGAGGGCGAGGCCCCTAGGAAGAAGGTTCCTGCCAAGGTTATGTGGTATGCTCCTATAATACCACGGTTAAAACGTCTCTTCAGAAATAAAGAGATGCCAAGTTGTTGCGATGGCATATGGAAGACCATAAGAAAGACGCGATGTTGAGACACCCCGCTGATGGGTCACAGTGGAGAAAAGTCGAGCGAGAGTACCCGGACTTCGCACGTGACGCAAGGAACTTAAGGTTTGGTCTAAGTATAGATGGCATGAATCCTTTTGGTGAGCAGAGCTGCAGTCACAGCACCTGGCCTGTGACTCTGTGTATCTATAACCTTCCTCCTTGGTTGTGTATGAAGAGGAAGTTCATTATGATGCCAGTGCTCATCCAAGGCCTGAGGCAACCCGGCAACGACATTGATGTGTACCTAAGGCCATTAGTTGAAGAACTTTTACAGCTGTGGGCCAAACCAGGTGTACGTATGTGGGATGAGCACAAAGGGGAGCCATTTGACCTACGAGCATTGCTTTTCGTAACCATCAATGATTGGCCTGCTCTTAGTAACATTTCAGGACAGACAAACAAGGGATACAATGCATGCACACACTGTTTAGATGAGACTGAAAGTGTATATTTGGATAAATGTAAGAAGGTTGTGTACCTAGGGTATCGTCGATTTCTTCCGAACCTGCATCCAGTAAGAAAGAAAGACAAGCATTTCAAACGTCTGGCAGAACCCCGGAGGAAGCTTGTCCTCCGTACCGGTGAGGAGGTATTTGGTATGGT
Source organism: Avena eriantha (assembly GCA_910589775.1). Lineage (NCBI taxonomy): Eukaryota > Viridiplantae > Streptophyta > Magnoliopsida > Poales > Poaceae > Avena > Avena eriantha. The sequence goes on along the minus strand of OU342740.1, from coordinate 401,705,701 downwards.
CAAGGACCTAGAATTAATCTTTGGAAAAGGTCCTGGCAGTCTATCTGTTCCGAATGACGATGCCGGACACGCGCCCATGTGGAAAAAGCAATCTATATTTTGGGACCTACCCTATTGGAAAGTCTTAGAGGTCCGCTCTTCAATCGACGTGATGCACGTGACGAAGAATGTTTGCGTGAACCTGCTAGACTTCCTAGGAGTGTATGGGAAGACAAAAGATACACCAGAATCACGGCAGGACCAGCAATGTCTGAAAGACCCTGAAGAGCATATGCATCCTGAGAACGAGAAGGGTAAACGATGCCACTTAACTCCTGCTAGCTATGCTCTTACCAAAGCAGAGAAGGAAATCTTTTTTGAATGCCTGAGCAGTATCAAGGTCCCGTCTGGCTTCTCGTCGAATATAAAGGGAATAATAAATATGGCAGAGAAAAAATTCCAAAACCTCAAGTCTCATGACTGCCATGTGATTATGACACAATTGCTTCCGATTGCATTGAGGGGGCTTCTACCTGAAAATGTTCGAGTACCCATTGTGAAGCTATGTGCATTCCTCAATGCAATATCTCAGAAGGTAATCGATCCAGAAAGCCTACCAGGGTTACAGACAGATGTGGCCCAATGTCTTGTCAGCTTTGAGTTGGTGTTCCCACCATCCTTCTTCAATATTATGATGCATCTCCTGGTTCACCTAGTAGAAGAGATTGCCATTCTCGGTCCTGTATTTCTACACAATATGTTCCCCTTTGAGAGGTACATGGCAGTCTTAAAGAAATATGTTCATAACCGTGCTAGGCCAGAAGGAAGCATCTCCAAGGGCTATGTAACAGAGGAGGTCATTGAGTTCTGTGTTAATTTTATTCCTGACCTTAAGGCGATTGGTGTTCCAGAATCACGACATGAGGGGAGACTGCGTGGAAAAGGCACCCTAGGATGTAAAGCAATGATATGTAGGGACGGGCATTCTCTCAATCAAGCACACTACACGGTTTTACAAAGATCTATCTTGGTTGCCCCGTATATCAATGAACACAAGAATTTAATACGCCTCAAACACCCGGGGCAGTCTGATGAATGGATTATAAGTGAACACATGGCGAGTTTTGGCGGCTGGCTGCAAAGACTTCTCACGAATAACACCACTGTTGGGGATCAGCTGTACTTGTTGGCCAGGACACCATCTTCGACTGTATGTACTTTCCAAGGGTACGAGATAAATGGGAATACATTTTACACGATAGGCCAAGATAAAAAGAGCACCAACCAAAATAGTGGTGTCCGCTTCGATGGAGCAGAAGACAATGGGCAAAAGACCACGTATTATGGGTTCATAGAGGAGATATGGGAACTTGACTATGGACCTAATTTTAAGGTTCCCTTGTTTCGATGCAAATGGGTCAAGCTAATAGGAGGGGGGGTTGAGGTAGACAAGAAGTACGGAATGACAACGGTGGATCTCAACAATCTTATGAAGGTAGACAAGAACTTAGACGAACCATTCGTCTTAGCCAATGATGTGGCTCAGGTTTTCTATGTGAAGGACATGTCTACCAAACCGAAAAAAAGAAAAAATAAGCAAACGGATACATCACACGATGAGCCAAAGCGTCACATAGTTCTTTCAGGGAAAAGAAACATCGTGGGAGTGGAGGACAAGACAGACATGTCAGAAGATTATAATAAGTTTGATGAAATTCCGCCCTTCAGAGTGAAGACTGACCCAACCATCCTGTTAAACGGCGTTGATACTCCATGGTTACGGCCGACGCGATCATAAGATTGACTATATGTATTAATTGAGCCATTTTTGGCACACATATGTATCTCAACATGGAAATCAATTTCATATTTCTTTTGTTAACAGTATATGTATTAAATGAGCCATTTTTCTTCCTTCTATTTCTTCCCTCCGTTTTTCTTCCCGCCATTTTTTCCCGCCATTTTTCTTCCCGCCATTTTTTCCCGCCATTTTTCTTCCCGCCATTTTTTCCCGCCAGTTCTTCCCGCCAGTTCTTCCCTCCAGTTCTTCCCGCCAGTTCTTCACTATATATATATGTAGGGTTGGCCTCCATTGTCATTGCACATCTCTAGACTCATATCTGCAACCTCATCACTCTTTCCCATGGCTTCCACCGTAGCACTAACCCCCAGGGAGGCGGAGGCGCTTTGCGCCTCGAACTACCCCTGCCCGCCGGGCTACTGTGTCCCCGTCGGCTGGATGCTGAGCGCCGGAGGCGTGCTGGTTCCTCTTGTCCCTTTAGGTGTGGCGCGCCGGATGGCCATCACGAACCACTACTACTTCGAGCTCACGCCGGAGCAGCGGAGGAATCCCAGATGGCATCCCGACTATTTCCCTACTTGGGAAGCCTTCTTCGTGGATCGGCGTGAGAGGGCGCTCTCTAGGCACAAGGAGGACGGCCCACCTCCTCCGAACTTCAACGAGGCCGGCCATCGGCTATGGTGGCGCGGTCAAACTCTCCAGAGCGTCATGGCCTATGACACTGCCGCCGACTCTAACCCCTGTCTGCGCTACCCTCAAGTCCAGCCCACGCGTACTCAGCCTTCAAGGTTCAATTACGGCGACCCCGACGACGACAACGATGATGGCGGCGACGAGTACGACGACTACAGTGGCGAGTATTACAGGTGTAGGTAGGAGCATGACTGAATCACTCCAACATTCCAAAACAAGTTCGGCCGATTGTTACTTAATCTGGCCATGTATCTTAATTTTCAGTTCTTTTATGTATCTTAATTTTCAGTCGTGCTTTATGTAACTTACTATTAGTTGCATTCTGTATTTTAGTTCCAGTTCTATCTCCTTCACAAAATGATACGATGCTCAGACTCAAGTGTATACAAAAGATGCGGCATTTAAATATCCAATCAATTCAAAAATGTTAATACAAAAATAAAATATGATTTGCTCTAATAAAATAGGGTGGGGGGAACTTTCATCCTGGGTGGGGGCTCAAACCGGGACAAAAGATGGGGGGCCTTATCTGGGGGAGGCTTATCTGGGAGGGCCTTATCTGGGGGGTGGCTAACCTTTATACCGGCTGGTGGGTGGAACCGGGACTAAAGGTGGTTTTTGTGTCATCTAACAAAACTGTCGGTGGGATAAGGACGCGTGGGTAACCTTTAGTACCGGGTGGGGGCTCAAACCGGGACTAAAGCTGTCGGTAGGATAAGGACGTGTGGGTGGACGCACTGCTCGATGAGATAAAGCATGTAGCGCACGACGCCCTGTCGGAGGAAGAAGACAAAGTAGAAGCGGCGCCGTGCCTATAAAAGGAGCATCGATACGCCATGGCAAGCAACTCAACAAGCCAACATGGATGGAGGAAAGGGTTGGGAAATCTCCCGTGGCGGAACTTCTCGAAGATGCCCTTGGTGCACATGCCCTATGGCATCTTCGGAAGTTCCTCCTCGGAAAATATTTTCCTGCTAGCCCGTGAAAGACTCCATCTCCGCCTCCCTGGGGGTAGAGGTATGGTGGAAGCCATGGGATAGAGTGGAGAGAGGCGGCAGATATGAGTCTAGATGTGCTATGGCAACGACCAAGCCAACATGGATGGAGAGTTTCATCCCCATGGATGGAGGAAAGGGTTGGGAAATCTCCCATGGCGGAACTTCTCGAAGATGCCCTTGGTGCACACGCCCTATGGCATCGTCGGAAGTTCCGCCTCGGAAAATATTTTCCTGCTAGCCCGTGAAAGACTCCATCTCCGCCTCCCTGGGGTTAGAGGTATGGTGGAAGCCATGGGATAGAGTGGAGAGAGGCGGCAGATATGAGTCTAGATATGAGTTTTAGGATTTGACAATTTATTTTTGTTTGAATTGAATAATCAAAATTTATATGTAAGTGTTTTAATCATTTTGGAAATTTTCATCTAAAGTAAATATAAAATGTTTTTACATGGATGGATAGATATTATTTTTCTGAAAATTATGATATATTATTCATATTTCTCTGAGTTGAAATGAATAAGATATGAATTTTCTAAATTGTCACGAAATAGGGAATAATGCAACGGATAGGATACTCTATCTATCGATAAAATACCATAGTAGAATTGTATGCATCATGGCAAGAATGAAATACTTTCAAAATCATAGGATTCTTTTATGTGTGAGGCTATGCTTGCCTTGTTTGTTGATACCCAGATATAGATCTTCGGAAGCCTTGTGCTTGACTTGATTATAGTTGATCAAGTATTGTTCTTCAAGCTTTGATGATGTTGATCTCGGTCTTCGATCTCGGAGTCGGTATCGTATTCTACCGGGAAGAAGCAAACATCGGAAAGAAAGGGAGAACAACAATCAACACATGGCATCGATGCAATGATCAAGCAAGTATGATGATATGACAAGTTAAATAGATCTTAAATGAAACCCTAGGGCATGCTTGACCATTTTAAACAGGGTCCGAAGGGTACAAACCCTAGAACAGGGGAACCCCGGAACACCTATGAGGGGCTGATTTAGTTCTCTAATTAAAATTGTCATTTAAGTTGCTTACCAATGCATGATTATAGCTTAAACAAATAGATCTCAATTTTATGGACATTTTGATATATTATACATATTTTTCTAACTTATAAATAATTAGTTATTGAATTTATAAGATTTAAACCAATTTCTGAAATTATTAAACCATTTAAAAACCTTTTATTGTGTCAGGTTGTTTCTCACAGGGGCTGGGTCTAGCCACTGCAACAGACGGACGGGACCCCACCCCTTTAAATAAATGCATGAAATAATGCCCTCCTTTAACACCGGTTCCAGCCACGAACCGGTGTTAAAGGGGGGGCATTTATTTCGTTTCGCGCGCCTCCCCCTTTAACACCGGTTCGTGGCTAGAACCGGTGTTAAAGGGGGGGTGCGGGCGCGAAACGAATTCCCCCCTTTAACACCGGTTCCAGCCACGAACCGGTGTTAAAGGGGGGGGGGGGTTATAACGCCCTTCCCCTTCCTTCTTCCCCCCAGCCAGATCGAAAACCGTCGTCTCCTCTGGCCTCTCCGCCTCCGACGACCATCTCCTCCGCGTCGACGACCATCTCCGACCATCTCCGTCGCGTGCTACATGCTCAAGGTGAGCTTCCGGTTCGAAGGGACCACCTTCTCGTCCTCCTCCCGCTCTGTACCGAGCTCGCGTCGCGCGCCTGCCCTTCGCCGCCATAGACCACCGTCGTCGCTGCTGCTCCGGCGACCAAAAGCCAGTTGCGCCGCTAGTATCTGGTCCGCCTGGACGCGCTCGCCTGAACGCAGCCCCGCGCGCGCCCTCCGTCGCTGTCACCGGTGAAAACCGACGGTGGCCGCTGCGATGACGTCACCGCGGCGGTGGCCGGCGTGGCCCGTGGGCCCATTGACCGCTGACCGCCACGGTGGCATCCGACGTGGCCTCGGGCCCGTCCGTCTGTTGCAGTGGCTAGACCCAGCCCCGGTGAGAAACAACCTGACACAATAAAAGGTTTTTAAATGGTTTAATAATTTCAGAAATTGGTTTAAATCTTATAAATTCAATAACTAATTATTTATAAGTTAGAAAAATATGTATAATATATCAAAATGTCCATAAAATTGAGATCTATTTGTTTAAGCTATAATCATGCATTGGTAAGCAACTTAAATGACAATTTTAATTAGAGAACTAAATCAGCCCCTCATAGGTGTTCCGGGGTTCCCCTGTTCTAGGGTTTGTACCCTTTGGACCCTGTTTAAAATGGTCAAGCATGCCCTAGGGTTTCATTTAAGATCTATTTAACTTGTCATATCATCATACTTGCTTGATCATTGCATCGATGCCATGTGTTGATTGTTGTTCTCCCTTTCTTTCCGATGTTTGCTTCTTCCCGGTAGAATACGATACCGACTCCGAGATCGAAGACCGAGATCAACATCATCAAAGCTTGAAGAACAATACTTGATCAACTATAATCAAGTCAAGCACAAGGCTTCCGAAGATCTATATCTGGGTATCAACAAACAAGGCAAGCATAGCCTCACACATAAAAGAATCCTATGATTTTGAAAGTATTTCATTCTTGCCATGATGCATACAATTCTACTATGGTATTTTATCGATAGATAGAGTATCCTATCCGTTCCATTATTCCCTATGAGCTTATATTACCCGATCCACTGCTCCTAGCATAACTAGGTTTGGCTTGTGTGCATTGCTCCCCGCGCGCGCGAGCCTTCGCCGTTGCAGTTGATGCCCCCCGCCGCGCCAGCACCGTCCGCCACCGCGCGCGCCCGCGTCGGCCGCCACCCCCGTCGCCGCCGCTCGGATCCGCCGCGCGCCAACACCGAAGCCTCCGCTGGTATTTAGTGTATTTAGTTTAGGGTTATTTAGTGTATTTTATAGTTAGTATTAGTTTAGGGTCGTCACCTCGCTGCCGCTAGCCGCCGCTTTCTGGAGCATCCTCCGGTCAGCCACTGTAGCTAGCCCCTCTCATATGCATCCGGGATTTCTCCGAATTAGGGTTTGGACCCCTCGGAACTCGTTTAAAATGATCAAGCATCCTTAGGATTTTAATTTCATTTGTGTATTTATTTGTGTATTTTTGTATGAATAATATGTATATTTGTGTATGAATCCAAGTCCACTTGAATGTTTACTCTCTTACTCTAGATAATATTATTGTTTTAGAAACTATGGATCCACTTAGTAGAAACCTTGAAGAAGAAGAAATAATGGAGAACATTATCGATGAGGACACCTCACAATATCTGAACTTGGAGAGACATGATGACAGCTCAAGTAGTCATGGAGAAGATGAAGAGTCCGGTGAACGCAATTTAGTGATTACAAAGTCCGGCGAGGTATATGCATTGATTAAGCCTCTGCTGACTTCCACCAACAATCTTCTTCTACATGTATTAATTAACGCTTCTTTCTTCTTTTAGCCCTCTGGATCGACCAGCCAGCAACCATCTTCTTCTACGAAAAAGAGCAAGCGAGGCGCGAGCCATCAGTTGAAAGATCGTGCAAAGTTCACGATCGAAGCAGTCCGTGTTGATGGCAGGCCGATGGAGCCCAAGAAGGCCGCAGACAAATTTGTACGTCAGGCTGGAGTTCTTGTTAGGGACCAAATCCCAATCATAATTGAATATTGGAATAAGCCAAAGCAGGGCGACGGTACCTTTGTCGATGAAAGATCCAAAGAAACGCTTTGGAATTCGCTGTTGGTAAATTTCACCCTTCCGCCAGAGGAGGATGAAAACAAACCGGTTATAAAGGAAAAGGTCAAAGAGTGGACTCTAAAGAAGATGGCTGAAGCTTTCCGCAACTGGAAGGCAAAATTGAACAAATTTGTCAAAGCTCGCGAGACTCCAGATTTCGAAGACGCATATTATGCGAAGATAAGACCTCACTGGCGCCACCCTTTAACACCGGTTCGTATAAGAACCGGTGTTAAAGGGGGGGGGGCTCTAACACCGAACCCTCAACAGCGGTTCTACAACCGCTGTTAGAGGGCCCCCCAAACCGGTGTTAGAGGGGGGGGTGCACTAGTGACGGAAGGAAAGGAGTATTCCTTGAGTTACAAGTCCTACATGTATACCTAGGTAGTTACATTGATGACAGAGCGTCCAATTGGGAAGAACACATTAATTGTCCTACTCGTAAACTGGAGTATTATAGACCCAACCATAGAACTATTTTGGCAGAAAATATTAATTGTTTTGATCTTACATTGATAGTAGGAATACAAAAAGTAGAATACCAAATATGCTTTCTAATGTCGCACACAAAAAATGTAGACATTTTAAAATTACAGATTGCATTTTCTACATGTTACTTCGACCCAACCGTATTAAAACATGATGGTGAAAAATTATATTTTTGGGTCCCAGTTTTCTATTTTCAAGTAGTCATGGTCGGTAGAATCTAAATTTTCAAATACTAACTTAGAACTTATAGTTCAAATACCAAGGATATTTTCAATGTAATTTTAGTCATTAACTTACATTTTTGGGTTTTATATTCCTAACTTTTTGTTAGTCTAAATTTAGTCTCCGTAAATTCACTCTACAATCTTACGTTTTCTATTCCTATATTTCTCATCTGAATAACTGAAGATCTCCTAACAAATTGGCAGCACATTACTAACTATATGAAAGAGTATCTCCACGACAGTGCCCAGTACCGCTCATTAATGGATCAAAAGTACCCGCTTGAATCATGAACAGTGCCAGGCCCGCATTTTTTTAATAATTCTTCACTGTATGAATATTTACATAATTTTGCCGGTAATTTTCCCTGTAGTAGTCCGTCGGTAGAAACCTTCAATTTGTGCAAAAATTGACATTAATTCGTCGGTCTTCGAGGGTAATTAGATTTCTATTTTTTCTCAAAGTAATTTATCAAGTTAATTGCTGACACGAACAATCTTATAGTATTTTTTAGGGGCATTAGCTATCTAATAATAATTCGTGAAGGACACATAATTCTTCATTGGTAACTTCGAACATCAATTTCCGGACAAGCAACTACCTGATAGTAATTCTTCGAGGGTGCCTAATCTGTAGACGGTAATTTATGAACATAGTTTCTTCGACAACCCATGAACATGCTATTTTTTACACAACTCTTTAACCTCAATGGTTGTTCTTGAAGGTAATTGGCACACAATAATTTCTCGATAGTGCATATTTTCTTGCGATAATTCCCCTATTTTTTCAATGGCGCACCAAGTTAATTCTCTTACATTAATTATTCTGCATCTATACTTAAAAAAAAAAATTATACCATTCATCGCCTCTTTTATCCAGAAATAATAGTAACACCTACATTAAAAAGTAATCCATCATTGGTCCCCTTTTTTGTTTGCCAAACATAGTACTGGTTTCTTCTATAGTGACTTCAGAAAAAAAAATACTTCAAGATTAGATGCCTCTTTTACTGGAGGAAAATACTATTACCTCCGATCCATAATAGTTGCCGCTGACTTAGTACAAAGTTGCACTAAATCAATGACACTTAGTGTGGATTGGAGGGCGTACTATGTTTCTCTACGATACCATCAGAAAATGTACTTACCCCACCGCCCCCACCACTTTTACTTGCAGAAGTTACTACTGTCCTCTGCCTTCTACAATGCATTCAGCTAAATATGTACCATCATCCACCACCCCTTTCGGCCGGAGAAAATACTACCATCTTCTTTACTAGCAACTCATAAAATGAAGAGTAACTGCCACATGAAAAATACCACCGTAATGAACAATGCTTCATGATGAACTGTAATTCCCCTATACAAATCTTGATATTTAAAAGTGATTCCCCAATGGTATTTAGTATTTCCTATCGATAATTACCCAACTATAATTATTCGATGGTGCGTAATTTTCTAGTGGTTATTTCTTAGGAGTTTTTTTGGGATGCACAGACAATACTCTTCAAAAGTAATTAACTGCCCTATTCTGAAGTGACTTCAGGATTTTGCTACGGTAACTTCGAGAAACAATATACTCCACTATTCATCCCCTCCTTTATTCGACAAAAATGTCAGTCTCTTCTTCTATTGATTGTCTTCTTTCAACTTTAACTTTTGTTGTTTAGATCAAAATTATAGATACAGTTTGCTTAACACATTTAAATGCTTATGTTCTAATAATATAAAGGAAATCGTTTTATGCAACCAATATTTGCAAAATTTCAATATTTAGTGCATTTTCAAACAACCATAAATAAGTGTCTTTTGGACAGAGAAAAATCTGTAAAGATTGAACTAAGTTTGGCTTAGTATATGACATTTCAACACGCTTCATTTAGTGGTTTTAAATGAATAAGCCTATGAGTTCTTAAATGCATAGCCTTGTGGGACCCAATCTGACTCGTTACGGGGAAAAGAAAAGTAAAAAAAAAAATAGAACTGCCTCAAGTGCTCGTAGTACTTGGACTCCTGCGTTCGGTCCTACTACCGGGAACCACGGTGTTTTTAGAGCCAGCCTTCCATGTTGTGCTAGTTTATCACGTCGGGACAATTTTTTTTTTTTGCGGGTCACGTCGGGACATATTTTGTAGGTGTATATATTAAATCTCCATCGTTAATTTATATAGTTAAGGAAGAATTAACGGGCTAGATTATTTTACACATGTCGGTGCACGTGGTGCCTTCTTTTTCATCATTATACTGATTTTAGTATGGGCAACGTTAGGCGTCTCCCGGACGATGTGGGTTTTCCATCGTCCTCCTCCTTCGCACGCCACATGTCCTCCAAATCCTGGTTTTGCTGCGGAACATCCGTTTTTGCTACATATATTCCCGCTTTTGTTTCCGAAGTAAAAAACGGTTCGTTTCAGAAATAGAACGTCTCGCCGGAGACCATGCAGCAAAAAAATTATACTAATGTAGCAAAAACGACTTCGCCGAAATATCGTCAGAAAAACTCGCCGGTGACTCTCGCCGGAGACCTTGTAGCAAAATCACAAGACGGTTGTAGCAATAAAGTTCTTCTAATATAGCAAAAAACTAGCAAAAAAAATTCAGACCGCCTCTCGCTCTCGACCTTTCCTGGCTCCTCTCGCTATCCCAACCGCCGTCGGAGAAGTCGCCGGAGAAACCGTCGTCGCCGACGAAAGTGTTGTCGCAGACGTAGCAAGGCCGCTCGCCTATTGTCGCAGAGCTGGTTGCCCATTGTAGCAAAGTAGGCTGCCCATTGTAGCAGCGCCGCCGCCGCCGAAGGAGTTGTCGCCGGAGAAGGTGTCGTTGCTACGGTAGCATCGTCGGTCACCCCTTGTAGCAGCACCTCTCGCCGCTGGTAGCAAAACCCACTACCGTTGGTAGCAAAAGGCACCGTTGGTGGAGAAGATGCCGTCGCCGAAGAAGACATCATCGCAGCGGTAGCACCACCGGCAAACCCTTGTAGCAGCACCTCCCTCCCTTGGTAGCAGAACCGGCCACCACTCGCAGCAACACCACCCCACCACCGGTAGCAAAAGCCAGCCGTTCCTTGTAGCAAGGCCGCCCGCCCATTGTAGCAAGGCGACACATCGCTGGGGAGGCGACGCAGTGGCGCGATGGGTAGGAGGAGCACGGGGGGAGGAACATGGGTGCTCCCAGGGGAGGAGGAACAGGGGCCCTCGGCGCCCGGCGCAGCGGCGCTCCAACACCGTCAGGCTCGCCTGCAGACGGGCGCGCGGGGGGTCATGGAGGAGCCGGGAGATGGGTCCGCGGCGCACGGAGGCGGAAGGGGCGAGAGGAGGCGGCCGAGTCAACGAATGATGAAAAGGAAAGTAGTACTAGTGGAGAAGGACATCTCGTGAAGAGATAAGGCTCTCTGGTGGGCCCACATGCGCTGGCTGCCTCGCACGCCGACGGACGCGTGGCGCACGCAGGAGGCGGAGGAATGGAAGCGCCTGATCCCCGGGGCGTGGAATCCTTTTCCGTATATAGTAGATTTGATCAAAGTTACTAGTATATTTCAGAGACTTACTCCAAAATGACAGACTTAACAAAACTGATCAGAGGAACTACCCAAACTTGCAGTATTGCTTGGTCTGGCAATTAGCTTTATGCCCGCACAACCTACTTGTACGGTTGTATGATACTTATGATCCATGTCACTGGTAATATATGTGTTGCAAATTCGCATTAGCTTTCTCATTTGTGGATGCTTAAAATACTATCTTCGGTCTATATTAATTTTCTCAACTTTATCTAGATACGAATACATCTAGTCTAAATCATTAACTTACAAATCTAGACAAAGTTGAGAATATTAATATGGACAGGAGGGAGTAGAGTTTTTGTGCCCCAAAGTCCTTTGCGAAAAGATGCAATTTCATCATTCGTTTGTGGATAATCGCTGTAATGTGACACTTGCTTGTGCATTTACCTATCACTCTCCATGATATTAAATACATAATATGAGAAGAGTTACAGCCGTTGCCTGATCCAACTCAATATCTTAGTTCTCCTTTCAAGTGCCCTCTAACAAAAAAATCTGTTAGAGCATCTCTAACTGAACCACTTTCCGCGACTGAACTCCTATATTTGCTCTTCTATCCATCGAAATAGCCTCTAACCGAAGCCGCATATTCAGTTAGAGAAGTAAATTTAGGAATGTGACTCCAATAGTTTCCTCCTACTCTCCCATATTTGCTCCTCGGTGAGGTGGATGCCTATACTTCTCCACTGCGTCCACCACCGTCTCCGGCGAGGCAAAAAGCACCGGCCGACCCACCGCCGCCGCCGGAATAGTTGCCGGAGGGCACGCCGTCACCGACGCCCTTCCCCGCCTCCTCTGCCATGCTCGCTGGAATTCTCCCGACGCTGAATCGCATTGCCGTCACCTCGAATCTCCTGTTCTGTAGTGCGGTCACGCTCGAGCTCACCTTCGAGCCGTTGCCACCCCGCCGGTCCTCCTCCACCTCGTTCCCGACCTAGCTCACTCCATGCCCGTCGACCTGCTCTCTTCCTACGACCTCGTGGCCGCCTCTACCTCCTATGTGGTGGCGGCCGAAGGAGAAGTGATGACCCACAAGTATAGAAGGTGTATCGCAGTATTTTCGAGGAAAGTGAAACCCAATTTATTGATTCGACACAAGGGGAGCCAAAGAATATTTATAAGCCTTAATAACTGAGTTGTCAATTCAGCTGCACCTAGAAACAATCTTGCTCACAGCAGTTTATCAGTAGCAACAGTTTTATAGTAGGAATAGTAAAGTAGCGGCAGCAGTAAAGTAAAGACAGCAGTAACAATAGCAGTAAACAGTAGGATTCGAGCACGGTAGGCATAGGGATGGATGGACGGGCGTTGCATGGACAAGACAATTCGCATAGCAATCAGAACACAGGGCAATTATAGATAAATAAGATAAAGCATTCAAGTACTAGATAATCCTAGGCATGTGTTCCATATATAGTCATACGTGCTCGCAATGAGAACTTGCACAACATCTTTTGTCCTTCCAGCCCGTTTGCAGCGGGGCCTCAAGGGAACTACTGATAATTAAGGTGCTCCTTTTAATAGAGCACGGGAGCAAAGCATTAACACTCCGTAAACACATGTGATCCTCACATCAAAGCCATTCCCTCCCGCTATCCGGATTTCTGTCACTTCGGGGCCATTGGTTCCGGACAACAACATGTGTATACAACTTGCAGATAAGACCATAAACAATACTATCATAATGAATCAATAACATGTTCAGATCTGAAATCATGGCACTCGGGCCCTAGTGACAAAAATGAAGCACAACAAGTCGCAACAAAGTCATAAAGCACTAATAAAAGATACTAGGCACCATGCCCTAACAATCTGATGCCATTACATGAACGATCTCATCCAATCCCTACCATCCCCATAGCCTACAGCGCGGGATTAATCACTCATAGATGGGGGAAACATGGATGGTCGATGGAGAAGAGATGGTGATGATGATGGCGATGATCTCCTCCAATTCCCCGTCCCGGCAAGGTGCCAGAACAGAGTTTCTGGTGCTGTTTCGTGAAATCTGGTGGTGGCGGCAGAGCGGAACTCCTTCTGAAAAAACGTCGAACCCCCCGGAGTTTTTATGTCAGAAGGCTTCTTATAGGCGAATAGGGAGACCTAGGGGCATCCTGGGGCGGCCAAACCATGTCCTGGCGTGGCCAGGCCCAGCCCGCGCTTGGGGGGTGTGGCCAGCCCCTGGCCCTCCTCCGTCTCGTATTCTAGCTCCGTGAGTCTTCCGGAAGAATAGGCACTTTGGCTTTTGTCCCGTCCAATTCCGAGAATATTCATTTTCTGACTTTCCTAGAACCAAAAACAGCAAAAAATAGGCAGCTGGCACTGTGGCTCTTGTTAATAGGTTAGTCCAACAAATCATATGAAAAGTACTCCAGAGTGTGGACAAAACACAAGAAAGTGGATAAAACCAAGCATGAAACATCAAAAATTATATATACATTTGCAATGTATCAAGAAGCACCCACACGCATCGCCTCTGCCTCCTACTCGTGAGCTTGGGAATGGCGTGCTCCAACCTCCGTCGGCATCCTTCCGAGTTGCAGCTCGCCGGTAAGGGGTCGTCTCTTGTGCGCGGAGGCCTCTCGTCCCTGACCCGAGCTCGCGGAGCACCGTCTCCCCTTCGAGGATGACGTTGGGCACCTGCAGCTAGGTGTCTCCTACCTGCCCCAAAATTCGTCGACCACCTATAGCTTGGCGTCTCCTACCCGCCCTCCCCGTTTCCGGCCAGCACCAACACCGTCGCTGGTGCCTATTCCCTCCGCCTGGCACTGGCCGAGGACGACGCCGGTGGCACATAGCAAGCGTTTGACACAATGTTTGAGCTAAGTATATGTTTTAGGGAGTTAAATTTAGGGGATCGATTCCGTGGCGCAAAATTTAGAGGAGTATATTTGCTCTTCTAAGATATAGGGAGGCTTTTACTCCTCTAAAGGAAAGGGGATGGGTTAGAGATGCTCTTAGATGTGTGCTTGAGTTTGAATTTTCCCCTCGATGGCTAGTACTTTTACCGACATGGAAACCATTACGACAGTCGATAGGTTACTAGGACATTCACCCACATTTACGAAAACTTTATTTCTTGAACTGGCCTCAAGTACGAACCTGTTTCTCCTGAAAATAGAATTATGGTAGCACACCAATTATGGAAGCACAACCTCCTCTAAATCTATGCATGTATAGCAAATCCTTCTTTGCATAAATAATAGATAATAGACTATGGTAGCATAAACTCCTTGCGAAAATTTCTTTCCATCATTGTGCGGTGGAATAAGGCTACAAATATTCCTCTCTTCTACGCTACATTCACTGTCTATTTGCAGGACTTCTAATGGCTACCACTTTTAATGAAGATTGGTTCTCAGTTCTCCTGTCCGAAGCAACATGTGGACAACAACTTACATGGAAACAAACAACACTAGAGGCAATGCGTAAATGCAGGTTTGCAGTTAGATCTTCTGTCGGACTCTTTATATTATGATATGAAATTGTATGGTGATATTTTGTCTTTGATTTTGGAGCCTCTTGGGGAAACTGTTGGACGTTGTCATATGTTTTATGCCTCGTGCTTCATTTTCTCCCATAATAACCTGTTTACTCTGGAGGCAATCTTGAAAACTACGTGAATTTGCAATCAAAGACATTTCAGAAAACTGCCTCCTAAATAAAAATGTCGGCACTTTACAACACTATCGGCAAAGAACAATGCCGACAGTTTGCCAATACTGCCGGCAAAGAACAATGAAGACACTTCTCCAATACTACCGCCAAAGAACAACACTAACACTTTGCTAAATTTTCCGCAAAGTTGTTTGCCTGCAATTTTGAGTATGCATAGGTTTAAACTTTCATGCACTTTTTAGAACTACTAACTTTCCCTACATCCCTGAATGTAACACTTTTCCTGCCTCTCAGCCTCATTGCCGGGACATATTTGGCTTTCGCCAATGCCGGTAATCTAGGAACCTGATTTTTGGTTTCACTCCACTATATATACAAAGCAGAGTGGGATTACATGTTCAAAACGAGATAAAATCCCATCATAAATTAACAAGGGTATGCGAGTAAGGGCACGAGAGTTTTTGTGACCTTGTTGCCACCTTTGGAAAGCAGCCAACCACTCCATGGTTCAACTATGGGCTGAAACCTATTTGTGAGTGATTTGAATTTTGTATATTGAATGTTAGAGTTCATGACATGGATTTTGCCACGTGGTTGGGAAAGGCGTCGATCATGCAGTTGAAGAGATTGACAATCCAGATCTTTCTTTTCGTGAGTTGACAATCTTCATATGCTCATCCTCGTTTAACCTAGGATCCCGTCCTCGGACATTTTGGAGGATCTCGTCATAGTGTGTCTTCTTATGAAGATTTTTAGAATTAACCCTATTTTTGTTAAAAATTTGTGATTATTATTGTTTACTATGGTACATATATATGTCTATGCATCATGATGATGTTATTTGTTTATATACATCCGGAATTTGAAGTTGAAGTGGTTACAAATTCCACTACTTTTAGAACATGAAATGAGGCAATCCAACTAGCAATGGCAGATGAAAGGATGAAGTTGCTAATCTTTGAGAACCCTTGGATGGATGGGGCGCTGTCAAATCTTGATAAATCATGTGAAAAAATGGGGATGAACTTGAGGTCAGCGAGGAAACATAGGAGAAAACAACTTGAATGGAGTAAGGCTTGGGGCGGAAGAAGGCATCTTGAATGGTGTATGCATTATACAAGTATATCAAAAACCATTACACGACATCATGAATAGATAAGTGACCAAATTAATACAAGTTCATCACATTAAAACCCAAGTAGAGTAGTGAGACCAAAATTTATTATTGCAAAAATAAAATAAAAAACTATGCACTGATTTAAAAAATTTCTACTCCATAGTCATTTTGATCAACTACTAAGTAAACCAAATCTACAATATGCAAACTAAGAAATTAATTTGAGAGCAAATTGCATATAAATCAAATAAAGTTCCGAAAGGCTTGTCGGGGTCTCAACCCCCGACATGTTCTTGTCGGCCAACATGCCAACCAGTGAGGCCCCTGAGCTACACTAGTCGGAGCACCGAGCCCTGACAAGGAGCGGTCGGGGTTTCAACATCCGATTAGTGCTTGCCGGAGCACCGGCCTCCGAGGCCATCCTACATTTTAAAATGATTAAGTCTGTGTATTATTTGTAAAATTGATTTAAAAAAAGTATTATTTAAAAAAATTTAGCATCACTTCTTTACCAGTTCATTAATCTCACAGCTTTAACCCTTTGCTGTACGCGTCGACCGATGGTCATTGGTCTCCGAGTCATGCATTCACAAGAATAGAGTGCCATATGGCCACCAAAGCTATCACGTACTGTAAGTAAGTACTAGTATGTGACCGTTGCGTGGACGGTGGAGACGTAGTGAGGGCGGCCGCGTCGTCAGACGTTGGCCTTACCTTCTTGCCATTTGACTCGATACTGGGTGCGCGTCCCAGAAATGGAGCTAGGCCGGCTGAGTCTGGGCAGCAAGCTTACTATCATCGATTCTATTTCTAAGTGGGATTTACGTCTTGTGGACAAAAGGTTTAAACAACGACAAGGTCTCGATTATAAAGACATTTTTACTCCCGTTGTCAAGCCTAGGAGAAATTACTTCTCTTATTGGCTGCCAACAAGGGATAGACTGCAGCTTCGAAAGCTCGATGTGCACAATGCTTTTCGCCATGGTGTTCTTGAGGATGAGGTCTGTATGCGACAGCTTTCAACCCGGTGGCAACATCCAGGCGCTTTATGGACCGTGCCGGGCATGCATGTAACGGGTTTCTACTTGTACACCTGCCATCGGGAAGGCTAGGAATATGACCACGGAGGTCACACTTGCCCGCCTGCCTGCCTGCAGGATGATCTTGAGCTTATCCCTGAGAGATAACAGCTAGCCAGCATTCACAACTGAAATTTCCGTCGGCTATTCAGAAGTTCATTACTGGAGACGTTTTTCACACAGCTGCACGCCACCCACAAATGCTGGTTATTTCCCATTCAGACTCTAGCACCGGAATGGAGGTCCATGATGGGCAGCAGAGCTTTAAAAGATGCATCGATCGACGATGGTTGTCATGCTTCTTTGCCTGTCATGTTGCCATTTGAGTCGATACTGATGCATGCTTCCCGGAAATGGAGCTAGGCCGGCTGAGCCAGAGCTTCTTCGTGTCGACCCATGGTTGGCTTCCAGCTGCTCCTGTCGCCACCACTGGCCGGACCTCACCCTCTTCTCCATTTTGGTTCTTCTTGGTGGAAACCGTGAAAGCTGAAAGGTGGCATGAAGAATCAAAATGCCCTCTTTCTTCTTTTTAAAAAGCATCTCCTGTTTTATTTTTAGGTTGTTATTCATGAACCTGTGACGAACCAGAGCTCATCACATGGCTAACTTATTCTGCACACTCTAATCTGTGCAGCCGATCTCTGGCCATAGACCTGGTCAGGCCAAACCAGGAGGACATGACGACGGTGTGTGATATATATATATCTCAAAGCTTTCGGTGACTCAACCGAGTTGTGCACCAATCTAGCTAAATCAGAAGCTTTTCCCAAGTCCCCATTGTATATTTTGTATGATCACTGTTGGCTCCGTGTTTTTGCCACAAATTACACTCGTCTCGGTTCCGTTTTTATTTTATGTCCCTTCAGACATTGCTGTAATTTTGTGTCCACCAAATCGCTTATGCATATACTCCATGTAGGTAGATTTGTTGTCTTCCAGAACAATTATTCCTGTCTGGTTGTCTACCAAAAGCTTGTAGGGGTGTGGTGCCAATGGGTTGCAGCCGTCCTGTTTTTAGGTATTGTGAAGCGGCTACCAAAATGACATTTTGGATCTATACCAAACCACCTTGAGAAATTATTAGACATAATTTTATACATGTTTCCCATGTATCTCAATGTGTAAGCATTCTAGCGATTTTTCATATTTTCAAGACTATCCTGCGGATTTAGTACGAAGCGGATGAAAACTGAACAACAGGTGCTACATAGTTTGCTCCTGATATTTCGCAAAAGTAAATTTTAGGTTCACAAGTTGTTTATTTACTCACAGGTATGATAACAGTTCCACAAGACGCCATTCGATTTTTCAAAGAAAAATCTGGGAATCCTAAAAGAACTGGATATATTTTTTCGATAAAAGAAAATATTAATACCGAGTTGATACTAAATACACGAGGCCTTTGCAACAACATAATGTTCAGAGAAATTTTTGGCATGAAGGATGCACAACCAAAAAAAGAGGAAAAAAAATCCCGCCGAAGCGATTAGAGATTCACAAGAGCAAGAACAACAGTGTTGCAAAACGCCGATCCTCCAGCTCACAGAAGTCACATGCATGGTTTTGATGTGGACATCTCCACTAAAAGAACCGGTATGAGCGACTAGAGGGGGTAAATAAGTGCTACCAATTTTTTTTTTCAACATAAGGCTGAACACACATGTAAATTCTCTAGCTAACTGAATTTACCTAGATGACAAGCACATAAACTAACAAGTTAATCAACAATACAAGGGTGCGGATAAAAGTTACCGCAAGATGGACATGAGGATGTATTCCCGGAATTCCTTCCTGGTAAAGGAAAGTTCATCTCCGTTTGAGAGGTGTGTTGGAATTAACCACGATGTCAGACACCTTCTAGGGTGTCCTATGCTCAGTCGTATACGGAAAGTATACGTACAGGATCTGGTGCTTCCGGTGAATAGGTTCCGGGTAGTATATACATGCATGTATCCAAGTAGAATATGTACTGCCGAGTCCTACTCTAGCTAGGAGTGTCGAGTTCTACTCTAACTAGAGCTGGCCGCTGGCCGTGTATATATACACGTGTAACCTACAACTTGTAGTACCACCGTGAGTTGTGAATCATAAAAACAGCATGTCCGACAAGGGCCTTTGGCTATCTAATATTTTCCGTGTGCGTGCGTGTGAGTAGTACTAGTTAACCATTGATCGTTAAAGGTTTGGCTAGCAGTACGTGTGCATCTCGGCAGATTGGTTATCGGGGACGTGCGTGTCGTCTCGTCGGAACTTCGTCGTCGATGTCGCCGGAAAGTAGTCGGCGGCAGGGGTTGTGCTAACAATTGGTATCAGAGCCTCGTGAAGGATCTCTTCGTAACAGGAGGTCACAACAACGATGGATGTGGGCGAGTATTTCGGTGCGGCTAAAGGATTTGCCGCGCAGGTGATGACGCAGTACCCGCGGTACAACCGCGACAACTACACGATGTGGGCGACCCAGATGGAGTGGGCGCTGGAGTCCAACGATCTATGGGAGGCTGTCGATCCCGGCAGCGACGAGTTCAAGAAGGGCGCGTCGAAGTACCGCAAGGACCGGTAGGCACTCACGGCCATCGGCTCGGTGATGCTGGCGAACGTGATGCAGCACCTGATCTCGAAGAAATCTGCAAAGGAGGCGTGGGAGGCGCTCAAGACGCTAAATCTTGGGCACGAGCGTGTCCGTGAGGCAACCCTACAAACCTTACAGAAGAAGTACGAGAATCTGGAGATGGGAGGAGACGAGACGCTGGACGCGTTTGCCTCGAGGGTAGCCACTTTGGTCAATGGGATTCACGTGCTCGGCGAGAAGCTCGAAGAGATCTCAGCTGTTCGGCGTTTCCTTCGCACGGCGCCGCCGCGTTACTTGTCCGTTGTGTCGGCGATTGAGCAGTGCGTTGATCTCAAGACTCTCACGACGGATGATCTGGTTGGATGATTGAAGGCTCATGATGAGCGGATGAAGATCACCTACGGTGATGCGGTACCGGAAGATCACGTGATGCTTACCCATGCCCAGTGGCAGGCGGTGGTCGCCAAAGAAAAGGGCGATCAAGGATCCGGAAGCAGGAGTGATAAAGAAGCTTCTCGCCTAGCGAAAAAGTATATCGCAGGGGAGGACGAGGACGACGCTCTGCCGCGGAGGAAGTTTGACATTAAGAAAGTAAGATGTCATAACTGCGGCGAGCTCGGTCACTTCAAGAAGGATTGCAAGAAACCGCTGAAGGAGAGGGCTCTCATCGCCCAGGAAGGAGATGATGGACCGATGATGCTGATGCTCGAAGTAACTGAGCTGAAGGATGAGGAGGATCCTCCATCACCGGCTACGGAGATTGTGGCGCAAGTGGATCACGATCTACCGTGTGTGGATCACGAGGAACGGAGTGCCCCGTTACCATGTGAAGCCACATTTGAGGCAAGTGAAGCCTCGGGACTAGTTCATGGTGATCTATGCGTTGGAATTTCACCCGCAACTCCATCCGGCAATAAGTTCTTCATGCTTGTGGTGGATGATCATAGTAAATACATGTGGATTGTGTTGCTGAAAAGTAAGGATCAAGCTCAACAAGCATTCGAGAAGATCAAGGAAGCCGAAGAGTTCAAGGTGGAGGCGAAGATAAGAGCCCTACGCATTGATCAAGCGGGTGAGCTGCATCAAACTGTGTTAACCATGGCACGGAGCATGATGAAGAGTAAAGGCTTGCCAGGAAAATTCTGGGGTGAGGCAGTCAATACGGCTGTGTATTTGCTGAACATGGAACCAACTGAGAGTGACGTTGGTATAACACCGTACGAAGCATGGTACGAATGGAAACCCTCGGTTGATCATCTTCGCACTTTTGGGTGACTGGCGCATATCAAGACGGAGTCCGACCATAAGAGTAAATTGGCGGAGCAGGGGACTCCAATGATCATGACGGGCTATGAAAGCTCAAAGGAATATCGCTTGTGCAATCCTTATACCAATAAGGTGGTTGTCAGGGGCGACGTAATCTTTGAGGAAGGCGGGTCATGGAATTGGGGCTCCAACGAACCAGGATATCCAACTTTTCAAGTCACGTGGGATCTTGAGTCTGAAAAAATATGGATCAACCAAACTTATCCTTGTCAGCAAGTTCGGTCCCAGAAGGCGTTGAAGGCCTAGGAGGTGCTCCAGGCATGGACATCAGGCCACAAACACAAGGGATTCTCCCAGAAGAAAAAGAGTCTGGAGATAAGGCTAGTCCGTGGCCAGAAGACACGGAGCTGGAAGGGTGTGCATGTGCAGTGATACCTGCACTTGTTGACCCAGCAATTAGAGGAGGAGGGAGAGTTGAAGCAAGCCCAACAAACATGCCAGCAAGGCTAGAAGGCGATGGTCCAAGAGTGTGGACTGGTGGCCAAACAGATGGAGGAGACCCAACAATAGGGGGTATAGATCCATCAAGAGGCTTTTCACGTGATATAGAGAAGCTAGAAGAAAACATGCCAGAAAGAGATTCAAAAAGAAAGGACGAATCGCTACAGGTAGGCAACTTGTGCATCGCTACTCCGGACGAGCCAGAAGACGGCATTGGTCAGGAGCAGGTAGAAGTCAGAATTGCTAGGCACGAACTTGCTTTGCTAGTTAACCAACATGAGCTAGCTCCTACATATTTGTTCTATTGCATCCAAGAGTACCGGCAAGCAGAAGATCAAATATGCGAGGCATCGATGAGAAAGTACTTCATCGAACCAAGTATAATGTCTGAAGGCGTGGATAAGGGCGCGGACAAAAAGGACTGTCGGCGCGAAGCCATGGAGAAGCCGACAAAAGCAAAGTCCGTGATATGGGTGCTGATGAAGGGGGCGCCAAAAGCAATGCCGTTGATGACGCCTGCGAGGAGCAGCTGGCGTATTTGGGACCCAGGTCGAAGTGAAGAGCACGTCGTGATTAGGGGGTGATTGTTGGAATTAACCACGACGTCAGACACCGGCAGGGTGTCCTATGCTCAGTCGTATACGGAAAGTATACGTACAGGATCTGGTGCTTCCGGTGAATAGGTTCCGGGTAGTATATACATGCATGTATCCGAGTAGAATATGTACTGCCGAGTCCTACTCTAGCTAGGAGTGTCGAGTTCTACTCAAACTAGAGCTGGCCGCTGGCCGTATATATATACACGTGCAACCTGCAACTTGTAGTACCACCGTGAGTTGTGAATCAATAAAAACAGCAGGTCCGACAAGGGCCTTTGGCTATCTAATATTTTCCGTGTGCGTGCGTGTGAGTAGTACTAGTTAATCCATGGATCGTTAAAGGTTTGGCTAGCAGTACGTGTGCATCTCGGCAGATTGGTTATCGGGGATGTGCGTGTCGTCTCGTCGGAACTTTCTCGTCGATGTCGCCGGAAAGTAGTCGGCGGCAGGGGTTGTGCTAACAAGGTGTTGGGCTACACAAAGTCCCCCGAGCACCACTAAGGCTCACCTTCTTCACCCAAGCAGGCACCACAAAGTCCCCCGAACACCACTAAGGCTCACCTTCTTCACCCAACCGGAAATTCGCAAAATTTTTGGGAAAAACTCCAGAACTCAATTGTAGGCTCCCAACAATGACCACAAAGCTATTACAACACCAAGAGCAAGCTTTGGGGGCTACTTATTCAGGTTAGGTTCCAAGAATCTAAGAGTAACAAGTTCCTCAATGGAAAGTGAGGGGAATTCAATTCCCATGGTGAGTGAGTACATTTGGGAATCGAGTTTTATTGGCTAGGAAAGGAGATCTATGAGCTTGGAGATTTGCAACAATAAGGAAAAATGAGTGGAAGCTGCAACCAATCCCTGAGGAAGAAGCTTTGTCGTATATAGGTGCCCATAGTCGTTGGTGCTTATTAACCCGAAGTCTCCGGCCATGCTGAAGTCTTTGGGCAAGCAAAGCCAGAGTCTTCAGTGGGTTTAGAGTCTCCGAGCTGTGACTTCGAGTCAACTTCCAGGAGCTCCTGGACTCTAGGCTAGAGTCTGAGCCATAGTCCTCAACCCAAATCTCTGGGTTATGCATGCCGGACCTCCGGACTTAGGACATCAACAACAGGATTTTGAGGGTTTGTTCCTCCATGTCGCTCTAGGTAGGCTGGTGGGTGCATTTGGATATATGTAAGTGATTTAAATTCCCACGAACCTTCCACAAAACCACCCCTCTTGATAGTCCGGGTTTCCTACAAAATTAGCAAACAAGCTGAGAAAACCTTAATCATTTTTTATCTTTTCTCTTTTGAAGGATCAATCACCGTCATGTGATTTTCACCTTAAGAACTAAAACATACTTATTGCACGGTTAGAGTCACCCGTGTTGTCAACAAATACCCAAAACCCATTTCAGGAAGGAAATGCCCTTTCAGCAACACATAATTAAACCAAAGCCACACATAGTAGTCGCCAATTCTCGACTCTACTTGAGCACACGAGTCACACAGCAAAGGCTTTGCCATGCGTGTTTAGTGGTTTGTCATAGTTTTTGTCGTACAACAAAGACCCAGTTTTTCTTGTTTCCTGTAGTGATCCAAAGGTGGCTCATGATGGCCATTTGTATCGGATATCACATCCTTGATATCCGCTTGGATATATCCATTCTCATCCAAGTAATTTGTATTCGACGAACAAAAGAAACACCCCTACTTCTAAGATGCAGGACAACCGTAACAATGTGCATGGTTAAATACAATGGTAGTGTGTGAAATTCCATTTGTGAAAACCAGAATGGCATCCTCAAGCAAACCCTCACGTTACGTGTGTATTTGAGGGAAAAAAGAATGAGATGAGTAGGTAAGTGAGCAATCTGTTGGATGAGAGGCAGCTATGTATATAGTCCATGAGTCTGAAAAATGTCGGGAATAAAGATCGGGAAAGAAATGGCAGGAAATAAAGGACGGAAAGCTGAAAAATAACAATATACATGTTTGCCAAGAGTACATGTCAAATACACTCAGAAAAGCATGTTTGCCGAGTGTGCTTAACGAATACAATAGGCAAAAGCTCCAAAATAACTTTTTGGGCGGAAAAAGGACAATATATCTGCTAAGCCTATATATCAAAAACACTCAGCAAAGTTTTAGCCAGAAAGGTAGCAATCGTTTACCGAGTGGGCACCCGGTAAACACCCCTTGCCTGTCTAGGTGCCACTAAGCGGGGCCATGATGCACAAGTATCCATAGTATTTACCGAGACGGTTAGATTTTCCTGAGCATAGTACCCCCGTTCAGAAATATAAGACATTTCACCTTTGTGGGACGAATATATCTAGACGCTTCTAGTATATAGGTTCACTCCTAACCTGCGAACCTATACACTAAAATAAATCTAGGTACAGTCGCTTCACCAATCTAAAACGTCTTATATTTCTAAAGAGAGGGAGTATTATTTTGGTTTTTCGAGTCTTTTTTATTTGCCAAGTGTATTATTTATTGCCGAGGAGTATTATTTATTGCCGAGTCCATCTTTTTGCCGTGGGTATTTTTCCGGTTTTGCCGAATAAGCCTGGCTTGCCGAGTGTATTTGTGTCCGAACCAAATCTTTTATCCTCCACAGTTCCCCGGAGCAAAATAGACTCAGCAAACAGCTCCGTACTCAGGCAGAAATATGGATTTTCCGTCAGTGTAAAGTACAGAGATAGAGGCGTAAAATTCTACGAGCTGATAGGCTTAGGACAATCCTAGTTAAGCAAGCTAGCAGGACGGTTAATTTATAGAGTTCACAAAGGTAGCAATCCAAACATCATACTGCACACAAGATGGCAAGCTAGCAATAATCCAAACCTTACTAGAAGAAGCTAGCAGCTGCAGCTGACTCCACACCTCAATCCATTATTGTCGCCGATGATCGATGTCGAACCGCCGTCCGCCAATAGTGTGATCACCGGTCGGTTAGGCACACTAAAACGCGTGGTAGTTGTGCCACAAGACCACGTAAACCACGGGCTGCGCCACCATCATCACCACTTGCACCGTCCACTGCACCGCGATCGCCGCCGTCACCGAGGCCAGCCGTGGCGACGGGCAGGAGCAGGACGTCGTCAGCACGGCCACGGGAACGACGATGATGCTGTCGAGCAGAGCGAGGACCGCGTAGGACCTGGCGGCGAAGACGAGCGCCAGCCTCCTGCGCATGGCGCCAAAGCCGATACCGCTGGCATCCTTGCGGACGGGCACCGCGCAGACCAGGTGGAAGACCATGGCGTTGAACACCGTCACGGCCAGGCATACGGCGCCGGGGCCCATCAGCACCTCGCGCTCGCCCGGAATATCGAGCAGGCGGAAGGCCAGCGGGATCACGGCCACATAACTTCCGGAAGTGACGACTGCACTGAAGAAGAAGCAGGTAGCGGGGAAGGTCCGCTCGCGCAGGCCCGCCAAGATGGCCTTGGCGCGGGTGCGGAATTGGCCGGTGCGGTAGAGTGTGGCCAAGGAGATCACAAGCATAGTGCTGTAGATCTGGGTGAGGAGGGCATGGCGAAGGAGGAGGCTGAAGGCATCTGAGAAGAAGAGACGGGAAATTCCGGCGCCGGGGACAACGCGGGAGAAGAGATGGACACGCATTCGACGGCGTCCCAGACCTGAATCGCGGCGAAGACGTAGGCGCCGATGCCGGGGAGGATGACCTCCGTCAGAAACAGGAGGGTCTGGAAGCAGCTGATGGCGATATCCTTCCGTCCCCACTCCATTGACACTGAGAGCTACCTAGCACGGTGGTTGTGGAGAAGGAACCAAGGGGAACAGTTGGCTTAAGGGAAGAAGATGGGGCGAACTGCTAGCTGCAGTGGCTATGTTGGAGACTCCGAGTTGCGCAACGCAAGCTCCGTCCTTTTTTGATGCCATTTAATAAATCCCGGCCCGAATTAATGTACGCGGGCCTCACAAATGATATTTTACAAATAATTTAAAATCGATTAAAATCTTTCCGAACAGGTCCCTCGATTCAAATCATCTTGTCTCGAGCTCCCCGACATCGTCTTGCTCCGAGCTCCGCCAACCCCCGCGCTCGCATCGGAGCTCCCGCGCAGGACCGCTCTCGAATGGGAGCTCTGTACGCCGCACCCAGTAGGACCACGCCCACATACGACCTCCCGTACCCTAGCCCGCTCCGCTTATCCTGCTTTGGCTCGCCGTCGCGGGGTCGCCTCATCTCACCCTGCTCCATCTATCGGGAGCTCCGTCCGACTGCCGGGACGCCCCTCCGCTCGTTGTCCTAGGAACCCTGACATGGTTGCCCTAACTAACTCATTGTTGCTCCGCCTTTTGCCGCTCTGATAGGAGATCGAATTGGGCGAGGCACCAAGTATCTTCATGAGCTGCGATTCTCATGAGGTGGTGTGTCATGCACAAGGCATGAATTGCAGATAAACATACAAAAAACAAAGCTATCGTAGCAGTTTAGTTTAAGAGTCTCAGGTTGCACAACATCCTTTAGTTTGAACATAAAATAACCTACAATCAATTCAATAGATTTACCACTTGATCACCAATAACATACAAGTAACCTCCAATCAATTCAATAAATTTGAACCATTTGATCACTGACAACACAAATCTTTTGAACCATTTAGGTTATTCAACATAAAATATATTTTCAGAGAAGAAGCAAACTTCATCTGTTCAAAAGAAAGTCTTGAACATGATCATCAAATAGAGTTAGCTGGTTACCTCTCAAGTGCTAACCAAATAAATGTCCTGAGAAGTTGCTTGGTGAAGTTGAATCTGAGGGGAGCTTTTCCTTCTGTAAGTCAAGAACTGGGAGTAATTTTTTTGTGAAGTTGAATCTGAGTCGAGTTTTTGCTTTAGTAAGTCAAGAGCTGAAAGTAAATTTGATGGGTTCGTAGCATGGAAAACAAAAAATTTCTACCGCAAGAACGAACAAAACCTAGATCTAATCTAGATAAAAGCCAAGATCTAATCTATTAGACATGAGCAACGAGATAGATGGGAACTAACCCTCATAGATCCGAAAGCGTTAACGAGATTAGATCTCGTGGTTGATGTAGTCGATCACTTGCCGATCTCAAGATCGTGTGGACGATCCTTCCAGCGTCGCGTTCCAGCAGCGCTTCCGCCTTCGGTCAAGTAGACGATCCTTCCGGCGTCGCGTTCCAGCAGCGCTTCCGCCCTTGGTCAAGTTGACGATCCTTCCGGCGCCACGATTCGGCAGCGCTTCCGCAGTCGGTCACACGTGCGGAGTCGAAGCAGACCTTCCTCTCCCCGTTCCAGCGAGCAGCGGAGGTAGTAGATCTTCTCCACGGAATCCCAGCAGCACGACGGCGTGGTGGTGGTGGTGGAGTAGAGAATTCTACAGGGCTTCGCCTATGCCTGTGCAGAAGATGGTGGAGGAGAGAGGCGGCAGAGATTGGGGATTATGAGAGCAAGGGAGGAGGGGGCGCCCCCTGCCCCTCTATTTAAAGAGGGGATGGCGCCATGGGGAGGGGAGTCCTTGTAGGACTCCTCTCCTCCCTAGGCCGGCGGGTTGGAGGTGGGGGGGAGGAGTCCTCCTCCCCCACGAATCCGTATCTTGACCCACCAGGACTCGTTGACCCCTATCTTGATTTTCAAGCAAACTCCAAGATATCTTCCAGAACCTTCCGGAACATTCCGAAACCTTCTAGAACTCTCATACAAACACTCCGGAACATTTCCTATCTCATAAAATGATCTCATATATATGAATCTTATTCTCCGGACCATTCCGGATATCCTCGTGATGTCCCGAATCCAATCCGAGACTCCGAACAACATTCGGTCTCACACGCACATTCCATATCTACTTAAAATAACTTCGAACCTTAAGTGTGTCACCCTACGATTCGTGAATATGTAGACATGATAGAGACACATCTCATATCAATAACCATCAGCGGGACCTGTAGATCCATAATGGCTCCCACATACTCAACGATGACTTCGCGATCGATTGAACCATTTACATACGAAACTAATTCCCTTTGTCTCGCGATACTATACTTATCCGAGGTTTGATCGTCGGTATCTCCATACCTAGTTCTACCTCGTTACTGATAAGTACTCTTTACTCGTTCCGTGATATGTCATCCCTTGTGACCTAGTCACATGCTTGCAAGCTAACTAGATGACATTCCACCGAGAGGGCCCAGAGCATATCTATCCGTCATATGGATGGACAAATCCCAATCTTGGTTCATGCGCTTCAACACATACTTTCAGAATACCCAATGACACTTTTATAACCACCCAGTTACGAAGCGGCGTTTGATGTCATCAAAGTATTCATCCGGTGATGGTGATTAACATAACCTCATGGTCGAAGGAATAGGTTACTATGTGATTGAAAGCTTACAGCAATACGAACTTAATGACTTGATCTTATGCTACGCTTACTATGGGTGTGTGTCCATCACATCATTCTCCTAATGATATGACCTTGTTATTAATCACATCCTAATGTCCATGATCAGGAAACCATGATCATCAATTAATCAACAAGCTAGTTCAACAAGAGGCTTACTAGGGACTCTTATATGTTTACAAAACACACATGTATCAGTGTTTCCTAATAATACAATTATAGCATGGGATGTAAACATTCATCATAAACACAAAGATATAATAATAATCACTTTTATTATTGCCTCTTGGGCATACCTCCAACAAAATTCTAGGTGAAGTCCCATGTTGAATTTTTCTTCAGTAAGTCAAGAACTTAAAGAGTATAGATATATGACAGGATTCTTACTTAATATCATCCTTACTCTATGACAAGATTCAAACATATGTTAGGTGCTGACTAGAGCTGTAGTCTCATTTCAAAGGATATGTAGAAACATTTTTGGTTAATATTAGCATCATGTTGCATGTTGCATGCATGGTACCGATCATGTTGGACTTGGACAATTTTGCTTTCTTTACCATAGGTTCTTTGTATAACTGTGCGCAGCAACACCATATCTCAAAAAAGAACATGTTGTGCAACAACACGATAGACATATCCCGAGAGTCATAAAATTCGCAGCATAAATTGCATTCAAAGCACTCGAAAAAGAAAGACCAATTGAGAAGGAAGGTAAAGAACTTATAGCTCAAATTTTGAAAACAATTCTAAAAAACGTCGAAAAGATCTGGAAGAAGGAAATAAAACAAGAGAAAAAAGGAAAAGAAGTTGATTTTTAAATAAAAGGAAGGACAAATGTGGTCAAAACAAGAAAGACCTTGGTCTCTATGAAAGGGTGCCTCAGGTTGCGCTCAAAAAATAGGGATGCACTGAGGGCGTTGTCAACGTCTCCATATGTCCCTTATGCTACACTACAGAGAAGGTTAACATGGGCCACTTAAGGCCCCACACAAGTAGCGTCAAGCCATTTCAGACCGCAGAAATCAAGAGCACCGGCTAAAGTTCTGCATTTCAGTGGTTGATCAAACAACAATAACAAAAGCATTTCCTTCATTCAATAATATGCGGAACATAATTCACATTGATGATAAATGGTTTGATATGACAAGGGAAACAAAACCTATTACCTCCATCCAGAAGAACAAGATACCTTGCACATTCACAACAGGAGCAGTACCGCCATGGTCATGTTTTTGACTAGTAAACCCAGACATAATGAGCAAAGAAATGTGACCTTCGATGGAAAGATAGGAATATTGGCATTTTCAAAGAAATTGCAGCTAAATACAACTCCAAGA
This sequence comes from Avena eriantha, assembly GCA_910589775.1. NCBI lineage: Eukaryota > Viridiplantae > Streptophyta > Magnoliopsida > Poales > Poaceae > Avena > Avena eriantha. The sequence goes on along the minus strand of OU342740.1, from coordinate 401,675,768 downwards.
AGATGCGCAAAGGTACAATGTAACTAAAAACAATCATTGTTACTTGAGATGTCATGAGGAAATATCTCTGTCCGAAGGTAATTCTAGCCATCACAGAAGAACATCGGCCTGACAATGGACACAAGGGAACAATCTTCCTATAGCAGGACAACGATAGAACCATGTTCTACCGAATGAACCCTCTTTTATAGCCGTCGTTGAAGCAACATAACTGGATATCAGTTTGACGCAACAACCTCAAAATTCATCTGATATAAATGTCCTAGATCTTTGCTTCTTCGATTCAGTCCCTAGTACTTGAGAGTGCACCTAACACTCAAAGGAACTGATAGAATCTATGGAACAAGCTTATGATGCGTATGCCATGGATAAACTGGTGAGAATGTATACAACTCTACAGTCTATTTTGGCGGTGGTTATGGTAGATGGAGGAGGAAACGAGTGCAAGATACCGCACATGGGCAAGGGACCTTACAAAAATACCCCCATACCCGGTGGATTTTTGGAGCGGCATAAGTGAAAAGAACTGGCAAAATTTGGTTACGCAGAGGATGAGCTGTCGCAGCACCATTTTAGCGCATCGGCAAATTATACGCCTGGGACATAGGGTACGGACGGATTTCGGTGCCGTGTAAGGTGCCCGAGTAGGCCAGGCATTGTAATGACACAATAGATGGACGACGGCATATATTAGTGTGTCGTACATTGTAGTGTCGCAATAGAGTGTGTCCCATGTTATCGACTGGTCAACCATCACACGTTGACTAGTCAGGCTGGTCTCACTGAATGGTGTGACCCACCATGGCCGAACTGTTTTATTCTCTATTATATACTCTGCATCCACATCCACACACCCTCTTCACCTATAGCTTTCACTAATGCACGGAGGGGATTGTAGAGGCAGTTGTCGGCTGCGAAGGAGGTAGTGAGATACTGCATCGTGGACGTGATCAGGGCGGAGTCCGTGCTTATGTAATTTAATTTCGTATTTGTTTTATCTCCTATATCTGAAACACTAATTTGGGGTTTTCTCGACCAGGCCATGGTGCCGAGGTGGGTCGATTTGAAAGTAGATGGGTGGATCGACATCTTCAAATTGAACTTGGATCGACTTCGCAAGTGCGATCTACAGTCGTGTTGGCTAATCGCATATGAGGGTGTTTTCATCGGCCGCAAGTTCCCCGGGTGTCACCACATGCAAATGAAGTGACACATCATCTTTTATGTTGATAGAGAACCCTCCCGGAGTTGCAGTGTGTATTGATGGCCTTATGGAAGTACACCGTCCACAACTTGTCTGAAATATCCGGCTCCGACTATGAGGAAACGGTGATGCAAGTGAAGAATGAATCAGAGGACGAGGTGTCTCTTGCGATAAGCGCGATTAAGGCGACGTGCGCATCTGTGGTTGACGCACTGGAGCCGCTTGCGGAAACTCTAGATCAACTTATTTATGAGTAATATAGCTTTTCAATTTAGTCAACAATATGTAAAACACTTATGTATAATTTCGGCAAGAATAATTTAGTTCTCTTTTTTAGAGAATAATTTATTTATTTCCATGACTACGTGTTCTAATAACAAGTGAGCAGTGGATTAGCTACTATGGACCCCTAGAGCTACCGTGGCCAATAATGTTGTGTCGTATGACCTAAAATCCCATCAGAAACCCTAATCCCCATACCCCAATCCTAGTTCCTATATAATACAGGTAATCCTTGCTTCACTCGGCAGCTGCCATACTCCTGGATCTCCTTACTATCTTAATCCTAAATTTTCCCACTCTATCTTCTTCTCTTCTTTAATCCCATCTCTGTACAAGTTAGATCCACGAGAAGATCGACCGCAGGTAGATCGGCCACGAGCAGATTGACCGCGCGGAAAATTGACCGTGCGCAGATCCACCGCATGGAAGATCAACCGTAGGCAGACCGACTGTTGGCAGATTGACCGTGAGCAGATCCACCATGCGGAAGATCAATCACGGGCAGATCCACCGGGAGGAAGATTGTGGCGAGGCCATGAAGATCCACCTGGCGATGCCTTGAAGATCCACCACGGGAAATATGGTGGCCAGCGCCCTGCAAATCCACCCTGAGGAAGATGGACAAGGCATTGCAGATCCACCACGTGGGAGAATGGTGGTGAGGCCTTGAAGATCCACCGGGAGCAAAGAAAAAAATAGTGTAATTAGGTTAGATGAACGATTATTGCACTTTTCTAATCATCCTGTATTTTAAAATCAGACCATTAGAAGAGTGCAATAATAAAATTTAATGTAATGAGTTCCATGTTTTGAAATAAAATGAAATTTTATATCTTAAAAAATTGTGCATCACAATCAGTTTATATTAGCAACGTAAATCATTTATTGTTAATGTAATTAACTTGCAGTGATGTTTGACGTTGTAACACGACAAATAATTAACGGTTAAAACGACACTAAATTTCTACGGTCTTGACTAATGTAATGAGGCGCATCCTCTGTCGCATCGCAGAAGCACTCGCTCGGCGGATCACGTTGTGTCGAGCCAAAAAAAAGTCCGCTGCCGTTGCAGAATCCCTGACGTAGTTATCCCTAGCGGCTTTTTTGCCGCGTGATGACACTAAGCAAGTGTGCCAATTTATTCGGACTCCAAGCACAGAGTGTTGTAGCAAGAGAATCTTCCCCATAAGGGCGACTCAGGGTTTAATATCGAACTCTCGGGGAACAGTCGAAAAAGCTCCAGTCGTCCTTGTCAAGCAACCCACAAAACAAGGTCTTTGTCTTATGTCCCAACTCCACCGCGTGGTTGTCAAGCACAAGGTTTTGGTATTAGAACAGAAAAACAAAATAAATAACAAAAAGTAAATAACAGAAAGATGGAAAATAAACTAATGTTGTAAAAGAATGTTATTTTTAGGTTTTGTATAAGATTGTAGAAAGTAAAAGTATTTTTGGTATTTTCGGATTTAAATAAAACTAAAATTACAAAGGTCGGTAAAAGTGGCTGAAAGGTTATTCTTATGCTTTAAAATGGATCGGGGTTCATGGGTTCTCTTGTCTACTCTCTCATAAGGTTATGGTGGCATTAAGCACAAGATAGATGACCGAAATATCGATGAGATTTTATAATGTTTCTTGATACGCATTCATATGAGCATCACGTCCTAACATAAAGATGATACTACACATCTTACTTATACTCCACTAGAAAGGAATAAACTTCATGCAATCTAGTATTCAGAATTAATAACACAGTATAGCCTTAGGTACTTTGACATGATGGTGAATAACAAATGTGCTACTTTGCATGAACATATTACAATGGATCGATGTCCATGAATGTAAGCAAGAATTCTCAGCTGGCACTAACTAGTACATGCTATATTTTTTTCTCCCTAGTAAGATAACAATGGAATTGGTAAACACCATAGTAGCTATGAAATTGTTGTCACAATCCACTACTACTACCAAGTTACTCTATCAAACACACCATCCCCCACACATGCTCTCACAACAAGTTTGATCAGAAGAAGCAATTAAAACGAGGTAACAATATGCATCTACTCATACATCAATAACATGATAAACGTTCACATCTCTTAGATCATCCAATAAAATAAAGATACACCACATAGGAATTACATAATATGGCCATAATCATGTTAGGCAGCTCATATGGTAGCTAATCAACATAGCACAAGTGAGAGATAGATCAAGCTACATCACCCATATTCGAGAGGTGGACTACTCCCTTTTCATCATGGTAGCGGTGTTGGTGATAATGGAGAGGTCGGAGAAGTGACCGAGTATGGCTTCGACAGTGTTTTCCCACTCCAATCTTCATAGGTACAACCTCTGTTTCATGGTTTCATGTTTTTTTCCGCCACCTCCTCGAGGGAACGCCTCGGGAGGGTCTTTATATAGGACTTTTAGGTCAATACGGTCAATATAGGACGAAGATGGATGATATCGGATCTTCGAGGGGCAAATGAGATAGGGTGGCACGGCCTGGTCTACAGGTGTGCTTCTTCATCTCATATTGTCGCTCCGGGAAAATAATGACTCCAGAAAAAGCCTCGGCCAATTTTAGTTTTGGAAGGTCCCTGAAACGTAAAAATATGCAAACCAGGTGTTTCCTATTCTGTAGAGTTATAACCCAAATAAGGGGGATCGATGAAAAATACCCATAAATCAATGCAAATCATGATTATAACATCTCATAACATCTAAATATATTGGAATATGTAACAATAAACTACAAAGTTCATGCATCAACATGCCCAAGCTTAACCCACACTCGTCTTCGAGTATGAAGGTGATAAAAACTAAATAAGGACTTTGGAGTTTACTGTTCAAATGAAAATAACAAGTATTAATACATAAGATCAATGATTCAAACTTTAATAAACAACAACAACAAAAATGAGATATCAAGTGGCACGTCTAGTTCACTTCAAAGATGTTCAACAATCAATCACAGAGCACGAAAAGAAATGAAAGTACTATGGACATTAAACATGCAAGTGCTTGTATAGTTCAAAACTTTCTTTTTTATTCTCTTTCTTTTGAACAAGTGGCCATGAAAGTAAGTAGGGAGTATATATGCGAAGACTTTGATGCTAAAGAGAAGATAAGTTTTTGATTGTGCAACTCATGTCAATGTAGTGAAGACAATTATGGTTTTACATGTTTGACCACTTACAATTTGGAAGTCTCATGCCCTGTGGTTAATAGTACCTACACCTCACGCTACCCAACTTTAGAATTAACACATATTTTCATTATATGCATATTGTTTTAACCAAGTGCTCGTAATGGGGTACCTCCATGCCACTTGTACAAAGTGGCCTTTGAGATTTTGAGAAATCATTTTGCAAAATAAATATATACCAGGACGATAGGACAACATACAAATGGACTCCTCTTTAAGTACTAAGTGGATAGTAATTTTAACTTATGAAAGATGATTGAGGAAGTCCATGTTGAAACTTCTACCATGATTAGGCATACTCAAATCTTTAGCATGATAGCCCCCACTCATTTCACAACGGTCGGCATGCATAACCAAAAGTACATGACAACAACTTAATTATGGTGCAATGTTGAAAGTCATGGTCCATGACAACATGTTTTGACTTAACTCCAACTAATAATTTGTCAAACATGTAACTTACATAAATGAGAATCACCATAGACCGCTACTTTCCCATGAGATTTAAATTGCACAATAAAAAGAAGTATGATTTTGAATGCAAAGGCATGGAACATATACTATACTTGGAATAGCACTATGATACATAGTTAGGTATGGTGGAGATTTTGTGGAGAAGTATGGCTCAAGGTTTTTTGATACAACAAGTCTTTGCTTGTGTTTTTCTTTGTTTCTTTTCTTAGCCAATTGAAAGGTATAATGTCACAAGCATGCATAATGTGCATAATTCTACACATTTATTAATGAACAAAATAACTCAAAGTTAACCATCAATGCGCAAATAAGAGATAACACTAAATACAGTGCTAGCAAATTACTATTCAATCAAAGCACATGAAGCATACAACATATGCACTACTTGCATTTATATTTCCCTTTCCTTCCAAACTTAACTTTATTATTACTCCAATCGCTCTATCGTAAACACTAAGCATACCTACTGGTGGTGGTCTGTTTATTCAAAACCAAAAAATGCAAACTAAAAACCTAAAAACTAGACACATACGCTCTAAGTTTATGCAAAAGTAAAATAGTGCTCAAAAAACAAAGTTGGAATAGTATGCAAACCAAGAAGTTGATAGGTCCAGAGGGTGCCATGGGGCATCCCTAATATTATGGTGTTGTTCATTACTTAGATGACTCCTTACTCGATAATTATTCCTTTCCTATGAAAAAACTTCACCATAGAACTCTTTCCCATCTGTTTTCTAGAGTGGATGACATTAGAGGGCACAAAATAAAATATGCATGCTGTCATAAAACCCGCAAATAAAATGTTATCTAAGGTTTACAACATTCACAAAATATCCAAAGACTCAAAAAGAATCATTTTGAGGCTCAAATGAATGCTCAAAACAACAAAAGACAGAATCTAACCTAAAAACAACAGCATTTCAAGAATTTTTTTGCCCACCTTAATCATGTCAGGATTTTTTTATGATTTTCGTGCATATATAGGAAGCAAAGTTGCGACTTCAATAAATTTTGCAGATCCACAGGAGTTACTAAAACAATTAGAAAAATCCGGCACTAAAAAGTGTTGTGCAGATTTCAGAAACTCTCAATAAGTATCGCAACCTTAAAGCATCCAAGATGGGTAGAACTTGGCAGTTCATTATTTCTACAGTAAAAACTAAAACTAACACTCTTTCTACAGAAAGGACACAAAAATAAAACTCAAAATAAAATTCTCTCTTTCAAGAGCAAAGAAAACAAAACCGAAAAAGTAAAACCTATCGGGTTGCCTCCTGTAAACCTCTTTATTTATAGCAATATAGCTAGGTGTCATACCTTATTCCTTCAAGATGGGCACATATAATAAGGAAACTTGTACCTCTAAACATTTATCTTCTTCCTTGGGAAGTGCTCCATATGTTATACCGGGATCCCATGGTGTATTCATCAAAATAGTTGTCAGGCAAAAACATGGTAAAGAGGACCACAAGATATGGAAACAATGACAACAAAGTCTCACCTTATTCCTATGCATTGGCATTTTATATATGACTAAGTAACAGAAACTAGAGGCATACCATTGTATATCATCAGTAGGTGAACACATCATATCATTACTAGAAGCATAAAGAGGGTACTTGTCTCCTCCTCTTTCATAGTAGTTGCAATTACTAGAAGAAACTTTAATTGTGTAACTATTTGAATCATGTAGATTGGAAAACGTTGGCACATAAAGCGGATCATTAGATTTATTAAGGCCTTCATTAAGATGCTTTCCTCTTTCAAAGTAGTTACCAATATCATTTGTAATCATAGTATCATGGTTGCAATAAGATGTTTCATAAGAAAGTTGCAAACCACATAGGTACTTATCAACATAAGCATATTTCTCCTCTATGGTTGTAGCACCCTGAAAAATCCTATGATGGGTTATGTTTGGAGTTCGTATCAGGTTGGTTCCGAATAGGTCTCTCTTATCCCTCTCTGATAGCCGAGTTGTATCGAGTCTTTATAGGATTCTTAGTGCATGATTTGCTGTCACTTCAGTCCACCGTATCTATGTAGGCGAGTGTCGCCGAATGCTAAGACTCGTCATGTACTATCCTCGGTACTAACCGCTCCCTTTCCTTTTCCCTTTGTCGGCACCCTTTTTATTTGACAGGTAGGCAGACTTGGCCTGGCAGGGTTATGAACGCCATTCGTTAGTACCTGATTGGAGTTTGGTGCTAGTACAAGTAGTTTAGAAGGATCGATTTTTAGACTATTTACACTTGGATTTGGCTAGGCTGGTTTCCACGTTTGTGTCCAGATATTTGTTTTGTGGACTATCTGTTTTGTGGCAGGCCTTATGACAACTTATTTTTGTTGTACTGTCGACTGCATTTTCTACTGAATTATACTGCGATGACCGTATTTTCTACTAATGCCTGATGTTGTTATGGAGGAGAAGACCATTCTGTCATCTAAATTTTGGTTTGAGGAGGAAGGACACCATGAGGAATTATTTCATACTCGTGTAATCGTCCAGGACAAGGCATGTGCTTTGACAATCTACCACAAGAATAATATCAATGGTGTCAGTATTGAGATGGTGGAGAAGTTGGGCATGCCGATAACGCCACAACATCGATCATACTTGTTACAATGGGGTCAAGGTCAGCTCACCATCACGCACAAAACTAAAGTCTATTTTCTGCTGGGACAACTATCTTTTGAGGTCTTGTGCGATATAATTCCAGTACCGATGGTTGATGTCTACGCACTTCTATGCTTGTAGACAGTTGTTGGGCCTCCAAGTGTAGAGGTTTGTAGAACAGCAGCAAGTTTTCCCTTAAGTGGATCACCCAAGGTTTATCGAACTCAGGGAGGAAGTGGTCAAAGGTATCCCCGCTCAAGCAACCCTGCAATCAAGATACAAGAAGTCTCTTGTGTCCCCAACACACCCAATACACTTGTCAGGTGTATAGGTGCACTAGTTCGTCAAAGAGATAGTGAAATACAAGTGGTATAGATAATTATAAGTGGTAACGGTGATAGAAGATAGCTTGATGGCGTGGAAGAGACTAAAGTAAAACTGAAATAAAGATAGAAGCAAGCAAACATGTAACAGATCTAATTGCAAACGGTGTATCAATGCTTAGAAACAAGGCCTAAGGATCATACTTTCACTAGTGAACACTCTCATATAAATATCTTCTCTTTATGATACTACTCTCTGATTGGACACTCTAATTGATGGTAGGGCTATAACAACACACCTCAAAGTAAGCCTTTTCCATCTAGATAACCCCACACTGTCACCTTGAGTACTAGATGGTTCCAACAAACACCACAATTTCATAGAAACATCCAACTCCAAATATAACTCATAACAAGTATTTGTAATCTCTAGCCTAAGTGCCACCATGGTGTGCACGCTGTCACTTTCACACACATGGGGAGAGCAGAGATCTAATAAAGCACTTGAGTAGCAAGGTAGATCTACTTGATTACAAAGCTCATGATCACAATATGATCATGCATAGAGAGAGAGATGAACACATAGCTACCGGTAGAACCCTTAGCCTTGAGGAAGAACTACTCCCTCCTCATCATGGGAATCAGCAACGGTGATGGAGATGGTGGTGGAGATCGATGGAGATGGCTCCGGGGGCACTTCCCCGTCCCGGCAGGGTGCCAGAACAGAGACTTTCTGTCCCTCGAATCTTCCCTTCGGTGGCGGTGGCGCTGCGGAACCTTTCGTGGCTGGAGGCTTGACGATTTAGGGTTTTCGCATCGGGAGGAATATATAGGCGAAGGGGCAAGGTCAGTGGGCGACCGAGGGGCCCACACCACCTGGTGGCGCGGCCAAGGGTCACCCGCGCCACCATATGGTGTGGCCAGGCCCTGGCCCTCCTCCGTCTCTGCTTTGGGCTCCGTGAGTCTTCCGGTAAAATATCGACTTTGGCTTTTGTCCCGTCCAATTCCGATAATATTTATTTTCTGACTTTCCTGGAACCAAAAACATCAGAAAACAGGCAACTGGCACTGTGGCATCTTGTTAATAGCTTAGTCCAAGAAATCATAATAAAAGTACTCCAAAGTGTGGACAAAACATAAGAAAATAGATAAAACAAAGCATGGAACATCAAAAATTATAGATACATTTGCAATGTATCAATGGTTTCTTGTCATCCATTGTTGGGAGAACCATGGATCAGGGAACACCATATTACATATGACCATCTTGCCAACACATATGCTCTCAAACAATACAAGGTCCACGTTCTAAGGTCAATGAAATCAGAATCATATTGTAAATCTAAAAAATGATTTCTGTATAAAATCATGATAAATAAATCATGTACGTGTAGTTTAAATTGGACCTACTTCCGACTAATTCGACGGGAATTTGTATTTTTGAACAGAGATGCATGGGAAGATTTTAGATACCCAAGTTGGGACTTTGTCCTTGGATGGTGGTATAGTATTTTTGAAAAATGGGGTGGTACCATTTTGCAACTCCTATTTGGTGGTTACTTCATGAAGCACCCTTTTTTGCACTCAGAAAATAGAAAATGCCTTTTTTGTGACAAAAAGAAAAACTTCCTCCTGCTACATTGTCCACCATTTCAAGATACACAAGTGTGCACAACATAGGCATATTATCACAAACCATGTCATGAATATTGCCATAACATTGGTTATTTGACCTGAAAGCCATGAAACTTCGTACATGATAGCTCATTTCTATGAACACTTTTCCAAGATATTTGCAATATTATAATTTTGTTATTTTCCTGGATACTATGTCATTTAAGATGATGCAACGCGATGGTTTTACATTATTTTGATTGTTTTTGAATTTCTTATGCCCATTACAAGTTGCGGTCAAAACGATGGGCATGAAGATTCTTTGCTAGGCGTGGCACCTTGCGAAACTATGAGTGGATCTCTCAGGAATTGGCATATTATGAATCTAAAAATGATTTTTCAAAAAATCATGAGCAAAAAATCATGTAGCTGTAGTTAAAATCGGACTCACTTCCTACCGATTCGGCAGGAATCTATCTTTTTGACCAGAAATGCATGGAAAGCATTTAGGTACCTAAGTTCGGACACTATCCATGGAAGGTGGTATAGTATTTTTGAAAAATGGGGTGGTACTATTTTGCAACCCTTATTTGGTGTTGCTACACAAAACACCTATTTTCGGCACTCGTAAAAAATAGAAAATGGTTTTTTTGTGCGACGAAAAGGAAAACTTCCTCCTACAACATTGTTCATCATTTCAATATACACAAGTGTGCATGATGGCCGAAATATATAGAGCTCGTTGGGGAACCCCAAGAGGAAGGTATGATGAGCACAACAACAAGTTTTCCCTCAGTAAGAAACCAAGGTTATCAATCCAGTAGGAACAAGGAAACACCCCAAAGGTGTAGCTAGCTGAACGTTGGTAGGGGCGCACTACCGGTGCCAGCAACAACGTGGAGACCTGCACAACACAACCCCAGAACTTTTCCCCCAACTTGCGATGAGGTTGTCAATCTCACCGGTTTTGCTGAAAACAAAGGATTAAACGTATCGAATGGAAGGAAGTAATAGTTTGTAAAAAGTAAACACAAAGCGGTAAACAGTTTTATAGATTGTATGTAAAAGAAAGGACCGGGGTACATAGTTCACTAGAGGTGGCTCTCCTTAAGATAGATAACATGCTGGGTGAACAAATTACAGCGGGGCAATTGACAAACATCGAGAAAGCAATAACTACATATACTAATCATCTTGACTCCTTTGGAACTTGATTGGGCATTACAACATTATACATAGACCGCCATCCAACTACATCTATGACTAATAATCCACCTTCAGGTTATCATCCGAACCCCCTCCACTATTAAGTTGCAAGCAACAGATTACTGCTTTATGAATTGCGTGTAAAGTAAACAATACGATCGTTCTATGAACAAAGGATTGTTGTTTTCTCCCTAGTATCAACTTCACATCTAGTACCTTAGAGATTTCTGTCACTTCCCTAGATTACCAGAGGCATGAACCCACTATCGAGCATAAATACTAACTCTTGGAGTTCCTAGCATCTACTTGGCAAGATAGCTACTAACAACAGAAAGCATGCAAGATCACAAATAACATAGACATGATAGAATCAATAATCAATCTGAAATAGCATCTCAATATCCATCGGATCCCCGCAAACACAACATGCAGAATTACAAATAGATGATCTTGATCATGAACGGAGCTCACAAGTTCTAAACATGATAGCACAAAGGAGGAGAACCAGCCATCTAGCTACTACATGGACCCGTAGTCTAGAGATGAACTACTCATGCATCACACCGGAGGCTTGCATGATGATGAAGAAGGCCTCCAGGGTGAATTCCCCTCTCTGGCAGGGTGCCGTGAAGAGCTTGAGATCCCTCCCGATCTAGGGATGGATATGATGGCGGCTACAGACTCTTTCGTGGAATTTTGATCGAGTACTTAGGGTTTTGGTATCGGAGGCGTCTTATAGGCGGAAGGAGAGGCCGAGGGGGTGCTAGAGGCGGCCACACCACCCCTGGCGCGGGCCAGGCCTGGCCGCACGGCCAGGTGGTGTGGCGGCCCCTGGCCCCTCCCCGTCTCGTATTCTGGCTCCGTGTGTCCGTCGGTAAAATAGTGACTTTGGCTTTTGTCCCGTCCAATTTCGAGAATATTCATTTTCTGACTTCCTGGAACCAAAAATAGCAGAAAACAGAGAGCTGGCATTGTGGCTCTTGTTAATAGGTTAGTCCAAGAAATCATATGAAAAGTACTCCAAAGTGTGGACAAAACACAAGAAAGTAGATAAAACCAAGCATGAAACATCAAAAATTATAGATACATTTGCAATGTATCAGTGCACAACATGGGAATATTATCACAAATTATGTAGTGAATCTAGCCACCGCATTTGTCATTTGGCCCGAAAGCCATAAAACTTCATACATGATAGGTCATTTCTTTGAACACTTTTCCAAGATATTTGCAATATTACATGTTTCTTATTTTTCCCAAATACTATGTCCCTTAAAATGATACAACATGAACGTTTTACATTGCTTTATCACTTTTGAATTTCTTATCCCCATTTCAAATTGCGGTCAAAACCGTGGCATGAAGATTCTTAGCTAGGGGTGGCACATTGCAAAACTATGAGTGGATCTCTGATGAAATAGCATATTGTGAATCTAAAAATGATTTTTACAAAAAATCATGATAAAAATAATCACGTACCTGTAGTTCAAATCAGACCCACTTCCTACCGATTTGGAAGAAATTTGTCTTTTTGACCAGAGGTACATGGAAAGCTTTTAGATATCCCAGTTGGGACATTGTCCATGGAAGGTGGTCTAGTATTTTTGAAAAATGGGCTGGTACCATTTTACAACTCTTTTTTGGTGGTTACTTTACATAACACACCTTTTTGACACTCGAAAAATGGAAAATGACTTTTTGTGTGAAGAAAAGGAAAATTTCCTCCTACAACATTGTCCACCATTCCAAGATACACAAGTGTGCACAACATGGGCACATTATCACAAAGGATGCCGTGAATCTGGCTATAATATTGGTCATTTGTCCCGAAAGCCATGAAACTTCGTACATGATAGGTCATTTATGTGAACATTTTTTCAAGATATTTGCAACATTATAAGTTTTTATTTTTCCTAGATACTATGTTATTCAAAATGATGCAACGCGAATGTTTTACATTGTTTTGATTTTTTAATTTCTTGTGTCCATTTCAAATTGCATTCAAGACGGCGGGCATGAACGCTCTTAGATAGGGGTGGCACCTTGCGAAACTATGAGTGGGTCTCTGATGAAATAGGATATTGTTAATCTAAAAGTGATTTTTGCAAAAAAAAATCATGATCAAAAAATCATGTACATGTAGTTTAAATCGAACCCACTTCCTAGATATTCGGTAGGAATTTGTCTTTTTGACCAAAGGTGCATGGAAAGCTTTTTGATACCCCAGTTGGGAAATTTTCCATGGAAGGTGATCTAGTTTTTTAAATGGGATGGTACCATTTTTCAACTATTATTTGGTGGTTGCTTCACAAAAAACCCCTTTTTTGGCACCCGGAAAATAAAAAGGTCTTTTTTATGTGACGAAAAGGAAAACTTTCTCCTACAACATTGTCCATTATTCCTATATACACAAGTGTGCACAACATGGGCATATTATCACAAACTATGATGTGCATCTGGCCATCACATTGGTCATTTGGCCCAAAAGCCATGATACTTCGTACATGATAGGTTATTTATGCGAACACTTTTCCAAGATGATTGCAATATTACAAGTTAGTTATTTCCCCCTGATACTATGTCATTTAAATTGATGTAACCCGAAGGTTTTACATTATTTTGATCATTTTTTAATTTCCCATGCCCATTTCAAATTGCGATCAAAATGACGGGCATGAAGGTTCTTAGCTAGGGCTAGCACATTATGATACTATGAGTGGAAATCTGATTAAATAGAATATTATGAATATAAAAATGATTTTTGCAAAAAATTATGATCAAATAATCATGTACCTGTTGTTCAAATCGGAACCACTTCCTACCAATTCAACTGTTGTCTTTTGGACTAGAGGTGCATGTAAAGATTTTAGATACCCTAGTTGGGCCATTGTCCATGAAATGTGGTCTAGTATTTTTGAAAAATAGGGACGTACCATATTGCATCTCTTATTGCTGGTTGCTTCACAAAACACCCTTTTTTGCACTCGAAAAATAAAAAAAATGGTTTTTTTGTGACAAAAAGGAAAACTTCCTCCTATAACATTGTCCACCATTCCAAGATACACCAGTCTGCACTATATGGGCACATTATCTCAAACTATGCCATGGATCTGGCCATAACATTGGTCATTTGGACAGAAAGCCATGAAACGTCATACATGATTGGTCATTTATGTGAACACTTTTCTAAGATATTTCAAATATTACAAGGTTGTTATTTTCCCGGATACTATGTTATTTAAAATGATGCAACGTGAAGGTTTTACATTGTTTGATAATTTTTGAATTTTTTATGCCCGTTTCAAATAGCGGTCAAAACGATGGGCATGGAGGTTCTTCGCTAGAGTGGCACCTTGTGAAACTATGAGTGGGTCTCTGGCAAAATAAAATATTGTGGATCTAAAAAGGATTTTTGCAAAAATCATGATCAGAAAATCATATACATGTAGTTCAAATCGGACCCACTTCCTGTCAATTCGATAGGAATTTGTCTTTTTGAGAAGAGGTGCATGGAAAGCTTTTACATATCCCAGTTGGGACATTGTTCATGGAAGGTGGTATAGTATTTTGAAAAAATGGGCTGGTAGCATTCTGCAACTCTTTATTGGTGGCTCATACGTTGCAAACGTATCCATAATTTTTGATGTTCCATGCTAGGTTTTATCTACTTTCTTATGTTTTGTCCATACTTTGGAGTACTTTTCACATAATTTCTTGGACTAACCTATTAACAAGAGCCACAGTGTCAACTGCCTGTTTTCTGCTATTTTTGGTTCCAGGAAAGTCAGAAAATGAATATTCTCGGAATTATACGGTACAAAAGCCAATGTCAGTTTTTCACCGAGGGACACCTAGAGCCAGAATACGAGACGGAGAGGGGCTGGGGCACGGCCACACCACTTGGCCGCGCGGCCCAGCCTGGCCCGCGCGGCCCAGCCTGGCCCGCACCAGGGGGTGGTCTGGTTGCTCCAGGAACCCCCTCGGCCTCTCCTTCTGCCTATAAGTTGCCTCCGATATAGAAACCCTAAGAACCCGATAAAAATTCCACGAAAGAGTCTGTAGCCGCCGTCATCTCCATACCTAGATCGGGAGGGATCTAAAGCTCTTTCCGGCACCCTGCGAGAGAGGAGAGTTCACCGTGGAGGCCTTCTTCATCATCATGCAAGCCTCCGGTGTGATGCGTGAGTAGTTAATCTCTGGACGACGGGTCCATGTAGTAGCTAGATGGCTGGTTCTCCTCCTTTGTGCTATCATGTTTAGATCTTGTGAGCTCCGTTCATGATCAAGATCATCTATTTGTAATTCTACATGTTGTGTTTGCGGGGATCTGATGGATATTGAGATGCTATTTCAGATTGATTATTGATTCTATCATGTCTTTGTTATTTGTGATCTTGCATGCTTTCCGTTGTTAGTAGCTATCTTGGCCAAGTAGATGCTAGCAACTCCAAGAGTTAGTATTTATGCTCGATAGTGGGTTCATGCCTCTAGTAATTTGGGGAAGTGACAGAAATCTCTAAGGTACTAGATGTGCTGTTGCTACTAGGGAGAAAACAAAAATCCTTTGTTAATAGAACAATCGTATTGTTTACTTTACACGTAATTCGTAATGCAATTATCCGTTGCTTGCAACTTAATACTGGAGGGCGTTCAGATGATAACCTGAAGGTGGATTATTAGGCATAGATGAAGTTGGATGGTGGTCTACGTATAATGTAGTATTGCCCAATGGAATCTCAAAGGAGTCAAGATGAGTAGTATATGCTTGTATGCTTTCTCGATGTTTGTCAATTGCCCCGCTGTAATTTGTTCACCTAACATGTTATCTATCGTAAAGGGAGCCACCTCTAGTGAACTATGGACCTCGGTCCTTTCTTTTACTATCAATCTACAATCAACTATTTAATGTTTTGTGTTTACTTTCTGCAAACTATTACTTTCTTCCATTCGATACGTTTAATCCTTTGTTTTCAGCAAAACCGGTGAGATTGACAACCTCATCGTAAGTTGGGGATAGAGCTCTTTGGTTGTGTTGTACAGGTCTCCACGTTGCTGTCGGCACTGGTAGTGCCTCCCTGCCAAAGTTCAGCTAGCTACACCTTTAGGGTGTTTCCTTGATTCTACTGGATTGATAACCATGGTTTCATAACTGAGGGAAAACTTACTGTTGTGCTCATCATACCTTCCTCTTGGGGTTCCCCAACGAGCTCGTTAGTACATGAGTCAGCAAGTATATTTTCTGGCGCCGTTGCTGGGGAGTCAAGGACATCTTCACAAGGGGAGTCCCTCATAACAATTCTCTTTACTTTCTTATTTTTGTTTTGCTTAGTTTACTTTTGCTTTATTCGCCTGTTTCTCTATCAAAAACACAAAAAATTAGTTTTACTAGTTTGCTTTCTTTATTAAAAACACAAAAAATGACTAATCTTGAAAATACTAAGTTGTGTGACTTCACTAGCACCAACAACAATGATTTTATGAGCACACCTATTGCTCCACCTGTTCCTGAAGCTACTTTCTTTGAAATAAAACCTGCTTTACTCAATCTTGTTATGAGAGAACAATTTTCTGGTATTGGTAATGAAGATGATGCTGCTCATCTAAATAACTTTGTTGAATATTGTGAGATGCAAAAGCATAGGGATATAGATGGAGATATTATTAAGCTTAAACTGTTTCCTTTCTCTTTGAGAGGAAAAGATAAAGAATGGTTGAATTCCTTAACTAGGAATAGTATTGATTCTTGGACTAAATGCAAAGATGCTTTCATTGGAAAATACTATCCTCCTGCTAAGATTATATCTATGAGAAGTGAAATAATGATATTTAAACAACTTGATAATGAGCATGTTGCTCAAGCTTGGGGAAGAATGAAATCTTTGGTAAAGAATTTTCCCACTCATCGACTGACTGCTTGGATGATCATCCAAACTTTTTATGCAGGATTGAACTATTCTTCAAGAAATCTATTGGATTCTGCTGCTGGAGGTACCTTTATGACCATTACTTTGGGTGCTGCAACAAAGCTTCTGGATAATATGATGGTTAACTACTCTGAATGGCATACTGAGAGAGCTCCACAAGGTAAGAAGGTAAATTCTGTTGAGGAAACCTCCTCCTTGAGTGATAAAATTGATGTTATTATGTCTATGCTTGTTAATGGGAAAGCCCATATTGATCCAAATAATGTCCCCTTATCCTCTTTGGTTGCTCAAGAAGAGCAAGTTGATGTCAACTTTATAAGAAATAACAATTTTAGCAACAATGCCTATAGGAATAATTTTGGTAACAACAATTATAAGCCATATCCTCCCACCAATGGTAATTCTTATGGAAATTCCTACAACAACAATAGGAGTGCTCCTTCTGAACTTGAAGTTATGCTTAAAGACTTTATTAGTAAACAAACTGCTTTCAATAAAACTATTGAGGAAAAACTCTCTAATGTTGAAAGAAATATAGCATCATTGGCTGAAGCTCAATCATTTTTGAATAAAATGGATGCTAAACCTGAAACTAATGATAATCCCTTTGCAGCTACTAATGTCACACAAGTAAGAATTGATGAAATGTTAGACTATTGGCTGAATTGCATGCTAAGTGGGAAAGAGAAGATGAAATTGCTAGAAACATTAGTGTTTCTACTATCACTACCACCAGTGTTGAGGCTAGTAATAGATCTACTACTTTAGATGATAATTATGATTTTGATCTTGATGGTTGCAATATCTCTGAAGTTATTAAGTTCCTATAAAAACTTGCTAAAAGTCCTAATGCTAGTGCTATGAATATGGCCTTTACAAAACACATTACTGATACTCTCATAAAGATTAAAGAAGAAAAGATGAAACATAAAGCTTCTATTCCTATAAAACAATAAGATGGTTGGGAACCCATCATTAATATGAAAGTGAATGATTTTGATTTGAAAGCTTCATGTGATCTTGATAGTAGTGTTTTCATTATGCCTAGAAGGATTTATGATATGCTTGATTTGCCACCACTTGAACATTGTTATTTGAATGTCCCACTTGATGATAATGCTAAAAAGAAACTCATGGGGAGTATTAATGATGTTCTTATTATGGTTAACAATGCCTATGTCCCCGTTGATTTCTATGTTTTTGATGTTGAATGCAATGCTTCTTGTCCTATTACTTTGGGAAGACCTTTTCTTAGAACTGTTGGTACCATTATTGATATGAAAGAAGGCACCATTAAATATCAACTCCCGCTCAAGAAAGGTATAGAACACTTACCTAAGAAGAGAGAGAAGATTTCTTTTGCCTCTCCTATGAAAACAAAATTTGCTCTTAATGCTTCTTCATTTGAGAACACTTGATTCTTTTTCTTGCTTCTTATGCCTAACTTAAAGGCGTTAAAGAAAAGTACTTATTGGGAGATAACCCAAAAGTTTTAGATGATTCTTGGAAGTTATTACTTCTATAATAACCGCTCCTTATCCTTTTTATTTGCTTTTTGTGCCAAGAGTAACCTCTAATGAGAGAGAAGTAATGATTGAGAAAGTTGCTGTCCCGAAACAGATTTCTGTGCTTTACTGTAAAAATTCGTGTAAAATCTCTATACGTCCTTTTGAGGCGTACATTTTTGTTCCTCTGCCGTAGGTTGTTATCTAACTTTTGTTAGTTCAACACTTTTCGATTTGAGCAACAGAAGGTCCTCTAAAAAATTCGTCTTTACCTGCTGGTCTGTTCTGACAGATTTCTGCCATTTTCTGCATTTGCTTTTTGTTGGTTCCTTTTTGAGTACTTTTTGGGAATTGAGCTTTTTGAGGGAAGTGCTACAGTATCTTGTGTTTTAATGGAAGTTTTATTGGTGTTAGAACTGAACCTAAGGACTTATTACCTTGAGTGCACTAATATTGCTAATAAAGATTGTGTGAAGTTTTGTATGAAGGAAAAATTTCAGGTGTATGGAAGGAATGAGTAATAAGATGAAGGATGGACTAAAGCTCAAGCTTGGGGATGCCATGCGTGTCACCCAAGTAATATCCAAGAAGTACAAGCGTCAAAGCTTGGGGATGCCCAAGGCATCCCCCTCTTCATCAATAAAAATCCCAGGTTTCTTTCAAACGCTTCATTTTTATTGTTTCATGCACAATTGTGTTGTTCTTGGAGCGTCTTATTTTTCATTTTTCGTTTTGTTTGTTTTGCTTAGTTTTCTGAATAAATTGGTTGGACCCCCTCTTTCATACATTGGTTTTCAAATAGTTTGGTCTGGCTTGGAAAAGAGTAGGAAAGTTCATGCTTAAGTGGTAAAAAGAGCTTGTTTTTTAGTGTGACCTATGCTTTGTCATGCCATGTTTGATATTGTTTTGGCTTTATGCTTAATATTCTTTGTTGTAGCATGACTTGTTATAAACAATTAAGATTTCTTAATGTGCCTTGGATGAATCATGCGTTGTTTTAGCATATTAAAGCATAGTATAGTGGTATTCTCCTTTGATGCTTTATTTGGGTTGACTTGGCGCATGCTCACACCATATTATGACTATCCCAAGTCACCATAGCCTTTATGATCCTTTAGTTTTCAACTTCTAGTATCACTTTATGCTTTGATCAATGATATTTTGTCGCTCTGCATGATTATGGCCATTATTACTCTCTTAGTTTGTCGCTCCCAGTCTTTTGCTAGCCTCCACAACCAAGTATGAGTTCCACTCATGCATCCAGCTCCTAAAACCAAGTTATTCCATAGAGTCCACCATACCTACCTACTAGCATATTCTATTCCAAGTATATTCATGTTTTTGTCTACCTTCCAAATGAAACTTGTTATGAGAAAACTAGTGATTAAAGCTCTCACGAACTTGATGGCACACTTTACTTTTTTGCATTTAATAAATTTGAACCATTGGGTCCTTCTTTGTTGCGTATATGCTTGCGCTTTATAAGTTGAAGTTAGTAGAACCATGTATCATGGGGAACTCTTTCAACATTGTACCTGTACTTTGTACCCCGTTGATATCATGTTCTTTTGCTTATGGATCCCGACGGTGTGAAATAAAAGTGGAACTTGTAAGATCATGGAGTTTGTATGTGTGTTAGAGAAACGCCTGGGCCGCTATCCTAAGCCATGCCTATTCATGGTGGAAACTTGCAGCATCACCATAATGAGCACTCTATGAAGCATCCTCAATACAAACCTATGCAAATAACAAATAAAAAGATCGCTGAGATGCTCATTGTATGCTTGTCTTGTCATTTTGATTATGGGATAGCTCCTGTATCATGTGCAAGGGGTACCCAGTTGGCGGTTCTTTATGATACATATGTACTTACAATGACAAGAGCTTACTTGTGACTAAAGTTGAGTAGCATGAGGTTCGGTCTTCGTAAGTAAGGGGTATGAGATTTCGGTTTATAACTTGTCAAGCATATCCTCTTAGTTGTGTCACGTTAACCTTAACCACCTTCAAGATGCTTATGATAGGGGCAATGAGAGCTAAAAGCTATTAAGTACCATAATTTTTGGAAGCTGTTTATGAAACTTGAATCCCTACTTCCTTCTATGAAGGCCTTTCTTTTACTCTTATGTTGAGTCTCCACCTTCTACCTTTGTGCACCTACTTTGAGAGCATAGTGGACATTCTTAGTTCTATGTGCATTGTCCCAAGACTTGTTGATTGATGCATAGCTTTGATATTGCTTGTTTTAAATTATTTGTATCTAGTCACTCTTATGAACTTTGAAGGTGTCTTATGCATTTATGTTTGCTACTCTATGAGGGACAAGCTGAATACCACTATGCTATGTTTTCTTTTTGTGAAACAAACAAACGTCTTGCAAAGCATTGTTATTCATGAATCTTTTGTTTGTGCCTTTGCATGTTGCAACATAGTTTCTTTGTCTTATTGCTAGAACTTTGTCTTTCATGTTATGATTGAAGTACTATGATCCCAGCTTTGAATGTTTTACAAATACTTTGATCAAGTTTATGATGGTGCATGTCACCTCAAAAATTATTCTTTCTTTTTATCACTTACCTACTCGAGGACGAGCATGAGTTAAGCTTGGGGATGTTGATACGTTGCAAATGTATCCACAATTTTTGATGTTCCATGCTTGGTTTTGTCTACTTTCTTATGTTTTGTCCATATTTTGGAGTACTTTTCATATGATTTTTTGGACTAACCTATTAACAAGAGGGACAATACCAGTTGCCTGTTTTCTGCTATTTTTGGTTCCAGGAAAGTCAGAAAATGAATATTCTCGGAATTGGACGGGACAAAAGCCAAAGTGAGGTTTTCACCGAGGGACACCTGGAGCTAGAATACGAGACAGAGAGGGGCTGGGGCCCGGCCACACCACCTGGCCGTGCGGCCCAGCCTGGCCCATGCCAGGGGGTGGTATGGCCACCCCAGGCACCCCCTCGGCCTCTCCTTCCGCCTATAAGTTGCCTCCGATACAGAAACCCTAAGAACCCGATAAAAAAATCTACGAAAGAGTTTGTAGCTGCCGTCATCTCCATCCCTAGATCGGGAGGGATCTGATGCTCTTCCCGGCACCCTGCCAGAGAGGGGAGTTCACCCTGGAGGCCTTCTTCATCATCATGCAAGCCTCAAGTGTGATGCGTGAGTAGTTCATCTCTAGACTACGGGTCCATGTAGTAGCTAGATGGCTGGTTCTCCTCCTTTGTTCTATCATGTTTAGATCTTGTGAGCTCCGTTGATGATCAAGATCATCTATTTGTAATCCTACATGTTGTGTTTGCGGGGATCCGATGGATATTAAGATGCTATTTCAGATTGATTTTTGATTCTATCATGTCTTTGTTATTTGTGATCTTGCATGCTTTCCGTTGTTAGTAGCTATCTTGGCCAAGTAGATGCTAGCAACTCCAAGAGTTGGTATTTATGCTCGATAGTGGGTTCATGCCTCTGGTAATCTGGGAAAGTGAGAGAAATCTCTAAGGTACTAGATGTGAAGTTGATACTAGGGAGAAAACAACAATCCTTTGTTCATAGAACAATCGTATTGTTTACTTTACACGCAATTCATAAAGCAGTAATCTGTTGCTTGCAACTTAATACTGGAGGGGGTTCGGATGATAACCTGAAGGTGGATTATTAGTCATAGATGTAGTTGGATGGCGGTCTAGGTATAATGTTATAATGCCCAATCGAATCTCAAAGGAGTCAAGATGAGTAGTATATGCTTGTATGCTTTCTCGATATTTGTCAATTTTCCCGCTGTAATTTGTTCACCCAACATGTTATCTATCTTAAGGAGAGCCACCTCTAGTGAACTATGGACCTCGGTCCTTTCTTTTACTATCAAATCTACAATCAACTATTTACTGTTTTGTGTTTACTTTCTGCAAACTATTACTTTCTTCCACTCGATACGTTTAATCCTTTATTTTTAGCAAAACCGGTGAGATTGACAACCTCATCGCAAGTTGGGGACATAGTTCTGTGGTTGTGTTGTGCAGGTCTCCACGTTGCTGCTGGCACCGGTAGTGCGCCCTGTCAAAGTTTAGCTAGCTACACCTTTGGGATGTTTCTTTGCTCCTACTAGATTGATAACCTTGGTTTCATAACTGAGAGAAAACTTACTGCTGTGCTCATCATACCTTCCTCTTGGGGTTCCACAACGAGCTTGTTAGTACACGAGTCAGCAGTGGCTGCTTCACAAAACACCCTTTTTTTCTTGAGAATAGAAGGTTTCACTCCTCTCTACTCGGTATTTTCCGCCACCCAATCCGCCCAGCTCCCTTGCTCATGTCGTACGCCTCCACGATCCGCTCTCTTCCTTCCCCAAATCCGGCGGTCGGACCGACGAGGAGGATGACGTCCTCCAAGACTGTCACGACGAGGAAGCAGCGGCAAGGGAGAGGCCAACGACGAGGAGGAGCATCGCGTGCATGGCGGTGGCGGCGGCCGCGACTAGGACATTTTTTAGTTTCGTCAGAGAACTAAGCTGTCATGGGCGGCTGTTATCTGCTCGCCCTCACGACCACGGTATATACGCCGGCAGCCAAGGGAAACCATCGGTCTAACTTGAGACGCCGACAACCGTGGAAACGCTGACGGCCATGGCGGTACGCCGACGTGACCTAGCCTGACAGAGAGACACCATGGGTAGGCCGACGACAATCATGGGTACGCCGACGGCAAAGGCCGTCTAGCCTCTGAATCCTGTAGTGAAACGACTGTATAACTCTTCTCATATTATATGCATTTAATATACCATGGAGAATGATAGGTAAATGCACAAGCAAGTGTGACACCACAGTGATTTTATCCACAAATAAGAGATGAAATTGCATCCTTTTGCAAAACCAAATCAAGGACTTCGGTGCACGAAAATTCTATGCTACACAGCAGGACATGTGGTTATACGAGAAAGGTTCTGAGAATTTGCAACACACATATATACGAGTGAGATGGATCATAAGTATCAGACAACCGTACAAGTAGGTAGTGCGAGTATAAAGCTAATGCCAGACCAACAAGCAATATTGCAAGTTTGTCTAGTTCCTCTATTCAGTTTTCTTAAATCTGTCCTTTTAGACGGTAACACACTGCCTCTAAAATACTACTGGTACTAACTTTGATCAAATTTATTTGTGTGCTTGTACCGTAGTCCTCCCGCATCACCGTGCCACAAGACAGCACAAACTTTCAATGGAACCGTGTCCGCTTTTACCCAGATTGTGCTTGGCCAGCCGCGTGAAATAACATCTTTTTATACAGTAAATAACTTTCAATGGAACCGTGTCCGCTTCACCAGTCACTCGGCGAGCTGCGAGTTCCTTCTTCGTTAGTCCAGTTTCCTTCCCCACAACCACCGTACCTTGCTAGATCAATGGAGTGGGAGCCGCAGCAGCAGGATCTCGGCGGCCTCGGGTTCGCCGGCATCTGCCGCGAGATCCACCGTGTAGCCCTCCGCGCCGTCCTCCCAAACACGGAAGCCGTCACGGGCGGCGCCGCCATTCTCACCGCATTCTTGCTCGCCCATCTCACCGCCTACAGCGCCATCATCTCCGGTCTCGTCGACGGCCACGGCGTCCGTTTCGTCGCCTGCTTGGCCGCCTTGATTCTCTCCGAGCCCACCTTTATGTGCGTCCTCCTCGTGCTTTCCTTCGTCTGCACCGCCGTCTGCGTGCTCCGCGTCGCCTCCCTCTACTGCACCGACGGCGACGCCGACGCCACCGACCGCATCCTCCGGGACATCCCCCGTGCGCCCGTCGCTCGGCTCGCCCGAATGTTCAAAGACGTGTTCCTCCTTGCCATGGCCTACATCGTCTTCTCCGCCATCCCCTTGATCCTGCTCCTGCAGCTACACGGTTCCCACGGCGAGGTCCTCCTCCTCCTCCTACCGCTGAAGGTACTCGGCGGCGCCACGTGCCTCGCCAGCGCGGCCTACGTCGCCGTTGTGTCGCATCTTGCTTGCGTGGTGGCGATGCTCGAGGACGCCGTCGACTTCGGCGCCATGCGCAAGAGCCGCGCGCTCCTCGCCGGGAAATTATGGCAGGCGGCGGCCGTCTTCGTCCCGCTGGACGCCTGCTTCCTGGCGTTGCAGACATTCTTCACTGTGCTGGTGTTCGACGACGCGCTGGGACTAGGCCTCTGGTTCAAGCTGGCCGCGGGGGCGGCCATGGCCGTTGCCCTATGGGCGGTGGTGGTGGCGACACTGGTGGCGCAGCCGGTGGTCTACATGGTGTGCAAGAACCACCAAGGCGAGGTCGTCGACAAGGTCCACCTCCACTACGTGGGCGATTACCAGCGGCTCGCCGCCGACGGCGACAACGGCGTGGAGCTGCAGCCGGTTTAATACGGCGCAGATCCCTGCAATTTCGCAGTTCCCCGTTCAGCAGTTCTACTTCTACCTAGTACTTCATCATTATTAAGGTTTGATTACGAGCGTACTTACCTAGCTTAGTTTCCAAGAAGATTTGAGACGATTAGTAAGTTCCTGCAGTTACCTGTTGGCAGCAGACTTTGTACATATTACTAGTCCTAGTACTAAACTCTGTCGATCTGATCCGTGTATGTGAGTTAGTTTAATTGTTGAGCTTATTACTAAACAAGTACTACCTGCAAGATCATACCCAGTTACCCATATATATAGGAACAACACAATTTCTTATCATTATATATGCATGTGTGTACACCAAATTGTGGAGCCATTTTTGAATCATAAATTCACCGACTATAATCCTAATACAACAGCGTAATCTACATTTCTTCCAAGGCTGACATGTGGTGCCATGTTTGTTGTCATGCTCCATGCCGGTGAAGTTGGTAAAATTTCTTGACCGGTTTTTCACATATTATCTGGGGAAGAACCACTCTTCTTAATTAATAAAATGACAAGTATTTTGCCTTCTTTCGTAAATAAGTAGCATGTCTAACTTGGCAACATAGACCATCAATGTCATCTCGCATTTTTCCTTGTGTTCAAGCGGGACTCCTTCATGGCATTTTTTGATGTTTGCAGGAGGTGACGAAGGAACAAAGTCTGTTTTCGACAGAAAGAAACTATGCTAAGATAATTAACCAGCTTACAAGGAAATGGACAAAAAAGAATCATGTGTATAGGGTAGAGGGTTCTACGGCACCCTAAAGTTTAACAGAAACAAGCAACATCCCGGATTGATATCGTGTCTTCACGGCATTAGTTACAAAATGGACGAAAATAAGTATGCTGTGTGGAGTACATTCCTCAATTTCGTTTACCTTGAGACAAGACTTCACATCAAGCTTAAATAGCTCAAGTAGCAAGACGTGTTGGCCGACATTCCCACTTCCTGGTTGTGGAATTTGCAATGTCTCCATAAATCTAATAGGCATAGGTGTTGCTATTCTTTTGAAGAGGACAGTTGTTTGTGTAGCTATTATGATTTTTATAGTTGTATTAGCTACGTATCCATGCTTTTTCGTCATCTTAAAAGTGGAGCAGATTTTTTTTTGTATCAGCTTCATCCATTATATGACCCATGAAGAGGGTCTACAAGATAGATATTGCAGCATGTCTATGCATGGGATATCCTAGAGCATAAAAATGTTTTGGACATCTTATTTGTAATTATATGAAATATGAACAATTATTTAGAAAAATGCAATACAATCTGAACTAACAAGGCTTCATCTAACCTCGGATGGCGGTTCTGCACATATTGGCACAAATACCGGCTATTTGCTCTATCTGAAATAATTGTATGCTATATTGTTTCTTTGAGGAATCAACAGCAGGCACGAGGCCGGCCTAAACCCATTTCAATAATTGTATGCTATATTGTAGCTGGCAGTGGGTCATCACCAACGTCAAAGCACTAGAGATTGGTACAGGAGCAAAATATATAGCCTTTCAATTCGTTTTTTTCTTGCCGAAGCAGTGAAACTTATGTTTTCTGGGATTGTTTTGACATTTATTACTCAACTTGCCAGCTCCCGGCTGGTATACTTTTTAAGCTATGCCTGCTTTTGAAAAGATAAAACAAAGTTGTTTAGAAAAAGAAGAAGAAGAGACTTGATTCGTACCACCGTACCTTTCACGGTTCCACACCAAACTGGAGTGGAGAAGAGCGTGAGGTCCGGCCATCCGTAGCAGCAGGGGCAGTTGAACCAACCGTCGAGTCCGGCCCAGTGTATGGATCGAAATGGCAAAAAGGTAGGGCATTAAGCAAGGCAACACGACGCAGCAACCCTCACCTTCTCCATCGTCTTTTTTTTTTAGAAACACGGTACAAACATAAACGCTCACAATGCATACATATACTCACCCCTATAAACCACCGCAGGCGCTTCGCTATCGATGGGAACGGCGCCTCCCACTGAAAGAATTCCGCCTTTATGATACACCAAAGCGTCAAACCTGGGGTTTGAACTCTGGTGGGCTGGGGGGACCACTTCCCTCCTAACCATCCAACCACGGATTGGTTCTCCGTAAGTCTCCATCATCGATGCATCCTTTAAAGTTCATAGTCTGCCATAGCCTCCAAATTGATGCTGGAATCATTTTTGTGCCCTCTATACTGACCATGCCATGCTGCAGAACAATTCTTCCATCTCCAATGCATATAATCGATTGAGCCTAGCATCCCTGAAAATCCACGGGCCTTGTTCATCTCCAAGATTCTTGCGGTGTCTTCAGCATTGGGGGGTCGCAGAAAATCCGCGTCATATGCTTGCACCATTGCAACAACAAATCGTTTGACGCAGTTGATACTTTGGCTCTCACTCGTCTCTAAATGATCATCCACAAGATCAACCGGGATTCCATATGCCATCTGCCTCAACGTGGCAGTCACCTTTTGGTAGGTGCCATGGCCCAGTTGCCCAGCAACATTCCTTCTTTGCTCAAAGAAGCGATCTTCCTTTTTTCATCCACTCGGCAATTTGTATAAACAAGTTGGTAGACATCTGAAACCGGCGGAAAAAATGCTTCTCCGGGAAAATTGGATTGGGGTTGAAGTAGTTGCGCACGAGCCGCTTGTTGGCATCAATCCTGTCACGAAAAATCACTTGCCAGCCAAATACCGATCCACCGTGCTTCGACCGCTTGTTTTTGTGCATCATAAAGGTCATTGCAATGGCCTCGTCTTCATCCAAATCATAATCCTCCTCATCGGAAATTGAATACGAGAGTTAAACCGTATACAAATGAATCGATGGATTCAACATTGTAAACTAAAACAACAATAAAATGAATATAATCGAGTTTCTACCTTCGGTGCGGCGCGCTAGTGACCGCCAGATGGGGCAGCTACAAGAGAGTGCAGATTGACAGTTGCATCTCGTCGGTGATGAAGGGGAAGCTTTTGTGTGGTGGATCGACGCTGACATGACGGCGAATCATCGGCCATACCATAGCTACTCGGTGACGGAAGTCAGATTGGCGGCGGGGTCACTGGGCGGCGGCGCGGCGGTTCCTGGCGGTGGCGTGGCGGATCCCAACGGTGGATTTGCGGGTGGCGCCGCTGCGGAGGGAGTGGTAGGTGGCAGCAGGGGGAGGGGAAATCAACTTTCAGGAGCGGTTGACTGCGCCCGCGAGCGAGGAGAGGAAATGCGACATAGCCCACACTGCCGCAAATTTACAGCACGAGGCCGCGCAGCTGCAAAAAAAATTGCAGCGCCGAATCATTTTGCGGCACATGTTGGAGGAGTTTTTTGTCCCTGCGGTGCTGCATCCGGCGGTTATTTGCGCCGCTGCCGCATTTTAAATGGATATTAGAGATGCTCTTACGCGTTTGATTTTGTGGCATGACCTCCTGCATGCAGATAGTCTGAAAATATAATGTATGTACTCCCTCCATCCAAAAAAATATTGGATATTTGTGTAGATTTGTTTTGGGAAAATGGAAAATTC
Source organism: Avena eriantha (assembly GCA_910589775.1). Taxonomy (NCBI): domain Eukaryota; kingdom Viridiplantae; phylum Streptophyta; class Magnoliopsida; order Poales; family Poaceae; genus Avena; species Avena eriantha. Next base: position 401,647,501 of record OU342740.1, on the reverse strand, counting down.
CACTGATCTTTTGAAAATCATCAATAGTATTACAAAGAGACCTAAAAGTAAAAAGTTACAAATACGTCTTGGACCACCTAGTGACGACAATAAGTAGAGCGAGTCGAAGGAGCCGCCCCTGGCGATCCATCACCGGAGCCGGGAAAAGCTTATCGTAATAGAGCAAACACTACGGGAAAAACTTTCTTTGTCGTGTGGCAAAACCACACGGCAAAGACCTTCTGGAACACGGCAAAGACTTTGGCGTGTGTATACACACGGCAAATGCCACACGACAACGTTTGCCACGGCAAAGTCCCTTTGCCGTGTGTTTTCTAAATAAGACATGGCAAAGCCTTTGTCGTGTGTCTTACGCGTAGACACGGCAAAGTAAAGTGAGATGAAGGTTTCCCTTGGAGATGACGGTGTCTATTCTTTGCCGTGTGTCATTCATAAATTCAACACGGCAAAGACAGCTTTTGCCGTGTGTCACCCATAAAACCTACACGGCAAAGGCTGCATTTGCCGTGTGTCGCCCATAAAACCTACAAGGCAAAGGCGCCTTTTCCGTGTGTCACGTACACGGCAAAGAGGCTACCTTTTCAAAATAAATTGAAAAAAAAATTCAAATTTTTTTTCAAACTTTTTGAATATTTTTTACTTGTTAATCTCATATGGGATACTTTTAATCCTAAGTGTGCTTAATATTAGGTCAAATTGCACTCATGATCAAACTTCCCCTAAGGTCACCCATCCTAACACTACTCTAGCCCTAGCACGCTTAACTTTTTCGTTCCTTCCAAATGAGCTTCCAAGAAAGAAATCATACCTTGTCGATAATACTTTCATATCAATCCTATTATTTATTGGACCATGATGTCACATATCTCAGTTTTAGATTCCAACCAATTATTTAAGTAGACAACAATGAATAAGTAATAATAATCTTGAATCCAAAGCAAAAAATGAAATGATTTTAATTTTTTACCTTTTTCTATTTAATATGGAATAATTCATATATTTAAATCCATAAATCAGAATTTGACAAATAAAATATCTAAATCGATCAGAAAAATGAGAGGAATCCAAATATGACATCCATGTCATATTGTGAACCTACAAATGATTTTTGTAAAAAATCATGAGCATCATATCATGTACCTGCAGTTCATATCTGACCCACTTCCTACCGATTTGGTAGAAATTTGTCTTTTTCACCAAGGGTGGACGGAAAGGTTTTAAAATCCCCGTTTGAGACATTGTTCCTGTAAGATGATCTAGTATTTTTGAAAAATGAGGTGGTAGCATTTTTGAATTGAAGATTTGGTGTTGCTTCACAAAACGCCCCAATTTTTGCGCTCCGAAAATAGAAAATGGTTTTTCTGTGCGACGAAAAGGAAAACTTTCTCCTGCAATATTGTTCTCCATCCCATGATGCACATGCATGCACAATATGGGCATATTATCACAAACTATGTCGTGATTCTGCCCATAACAATGATCATTTGAACCAAAAGCCAAGAAACCTCGAATGAGATAGGTCATTTTGTTAAAGTTTTTTTGAGACATAATCAATATACCAAGTTTGATATTTTTCTTTCCAACTATATCACAAAATATGACACCACGCAAAGGTCTCGTATTTTTTTGATTATTTTGATTTAGTTATGGTCATTTGAAACTATCGTTAAACCCTAATCGAACAACGGGCATGACGATTCTTAGCTCGGGGCTGAGTCTCGCTAAACTTGCATTGGATCTCTGAAGAAACATCATATTATGAACCTAAAAATGATTTTTGTAAAAAATCCTGAGCATCATATCATGTACCCGCAGTTCATATCTGACCCACTTCCTACTGATTCGGCAAAAAAATGTCTTTTTCACCAGGGGTGGACGGAGAGGTTTTAAAATCCCCGGTTGGGACATTGTTCATGTAAGATGGTCTAGTATTTTTGAAAAATGGGGAGGTAGCATTTCTGAATGGAACATTTGGTGTTGCTTCACAAAACACCTCGATTTTTGTGCTCCAAAAATAGAAAATGGATTTTCCGTGCGACGAAAAGGAAAACTTCCTCCTGCAATATTGTCCGCCATCCCATGATGCACATGCATGTACAATATGAACACGTTATCACAAACTATGTCGTGATTCTGCCCATAACATTGATCATTTGAACCAAAAGCCAAGAAACCTCGAATGAGATAGGTCATTTTGTGAAGGGTTTTTTGAGACATAATCAATATACCAAGTTTGATATTTTCCTTCCAACTATATCAAAAAATATGACACCATGTGAAGGTCTCGCATTTTTTTGATTTTTTTTGATTTAGTTATGCTCAGTTGAAATTATTGTCAAACCCTAATAAAACAGCGGGCATGACAATTCTTAGCTCCGGGCTGAGCCTCGCTAAACTTGCATTAGATCTATAAAGAAACATCATATTTTGAACCTAAAAATAATTTTTGTAAAAAATCATGAGCATCAGATCATGTACCTGCAGTTCATATCTTACCCACACTACTAGGAAAAACGTTATCAGTGGCGCACCAAAACAACTTTCTGTGGCGCATCTAGCAGTCGCCACTAAATTGTCGCCACTAAAATTATATTTCTGTGGCGCATATGCATATGCGCCACATAATTCTCCAAATTCTGTGGCGCATATAGCTATATGTGCCACAGAATTCTATGGTACATTCTGTGGCGCATATAACTATATGCGCCACAGAATCCTTTTTTCGGAATTTTGAAATTTTCAGAATCTGGTACAAATACAGGTATATAACAGGTATGTTACAGGAAATACACAAAAATTAATAGAAATTCACAGAAAAGCTGCACACAGCAGTACAAATGTTCCAGTTTACATATAATACATCAACAAGCACGAATGTTCACAAGTGTTCATCAATCATATCACTTAGAACCGAATAAGTGTACAAGTATATTTCACAAGTGTTCATCTCACTCACATAACTTACAACTGCGCAATGTTGTCACCGCCTATACCTTAGGACAGAATGTAGTACACCATAACCGCGATGCCTGTGAGAAGGAGCGGCACCAAGATCTTCGTCTGGTTCTTCTTCCACACGTGTCTCCTCCACTTGGCCACCGCCTCCTCTCTATTCGCGTATCCCTTATAGCTGTTGCCGCTGAACTTATCCACTTGTTGGTGGCAGTCCACCCACTCCTCATAGACACCTGGAACCCGACCCTTGTAATGTACGTCGGCATCTCTTTTGACAAGGCATATTAGTACATCATGCAAATATATATGTTGACAAATATTAGAGCAAGGCATTCATAAACTTAAAACAATGCGTCGATGACAATGAAAGAAACACGACAACATGTCCGACACAATAACAACGACAGTTTCAAGCTAGGCAAGTTAAGTTTTTGACACACACACTACATGTCCACCGATACACACGCTCTCTCGGTCAAGTAGCCTTCTCCTCGCAGGGCGTCGGGAACGGCTTGTACATGTCTTTCGTCGTCCATGTCATGAAGTCACCCTGTGCCTTGAGGCGGGCTTCGATCTCCCTCTTGGTGAACGACCTGGGCTGGTGTAAGAGCCCACCATGTGTGTTGACCTGTTCCATGATGATATGTGACAGCTTCACCTGCATATCATGGAAGTCTTTCCTGAGATCGGGGTCACTGATCCCATGCAACTTTTGGGTCCATCCTTGGAGAGAAGATGGCAGCGTTAGCATCTCGCAATCCCGGACAAACCCTTTGAGGTGATGGCAAACGTAGAAGGCCTCCTTCACACTGTCAGACGGCTGCTTGACGCAGGGGAACTCGAACACATGCTTGAACTTGTGTCGGCCATCGTCCCTGTAAGCCTCCCCCTTATAGTTGAAGGGGCCTCCCTGATTGGCATAGCCCTCGATAGCATCATCTAGAACGCTCCTTAATCTGGCGTAGTTCTTCCTCCTCGCACTCCCCGAGTCGAAGTAGGTGGCAAGCGAATACCTCGTGGAGAGGACGATGAGCGTGCAGTACTTATCTCTGCGCAACACACAATGTGGAACGGGATGTTGGAAAAGAGCAATGGAAAGAAATACTTATGTGTTACGACGGCGGTACGAGGATGTGTACACTTACTCGGGAAAGAAAGGCACAAGGATGTTGTCCTTCCTCTTGTTGTCCATCAATAGCTTCTGAAGGTAGGACTTTGCCCGGGCCCGGGTCCTTGTTCCTTCTTCCAGCTGGCTATCCCGCATGTAGCAGGGATCCGCTATCGCGACGAACGGGGTGTCCTCTCTCTTGACCTTCATCGCCAGATTGAGCGCGAATAGGCGGACCAAGTTATAGTATAGCCGTCTCGAGTGGAACAGCTTTAAGATGTCCTCGTAGGCTATGAAGAACACATCCGCGGGGGCATCGGTGATGAAGCCCACATCCTCCGGCACCTTGGCGGTGAACACCGGGTAACTCGGGTCGTTGTACTTGAGAAGGAGGCCCTCCAGTGTCAGCACACCTTCATGCAAACTCATCATAGCTCCCGAAGCCAGGCGGCGCAGTTCCGGAGGCGGTATGGGCTGACCAGCTTCGTGCACTCTGGTCAAGCCATCCTCGCGGGGTGGTACAACGTCGTCCCGATAACGGATCGGAGCGGCCTGGCTCGCAGCCTTGTCCTTGTTACTGTTCGGCCTCTTCCTCACCCTCTTCCTCTTCGCATCAACAGCCTCCACTGGCGATGCTAACCCGTCACAGGCCGTCCTGCGGAGTGTGTCAGGGCTGAAAATGATTCCGACCGATGGAGGTTGTGTCTCTGCGGCCGGAGGCATCTCCTGAGAAAACCCACGAAAGACCAGGCGCTTCTTGGGATGGCTAGCTTGATCGCGGAATGATGGTTCTTCAACGAGAGGAGGCATGAACGGTCCTTTGCTGGCGTTGGTGTTGACGAAGGCGTTGACGTCGACCGGTGCATCATCATCATCATCCACCTCGATGTTGGCATCGAAGGCCACCATGTCCATGTCATCCTGGGGTGGTGGCGATGGCTGTTGCGGTGCCATGGCCTTGCCTTTAGGCGGGGGCAATGGCGGTCCAGGAGCAACCACGCCCTTGGTTGCTTGTGGCGCCTGTGCAGACGCTCCCAAGAGTCTCTGGTGACGGCTTGTGGTGGCGGCGACAACGATCGGTGCAGCAGGAGGCTTCGTCCTTGGCGGCCGGACGACCAAGGTGGCACCGGTGGAGCGAGACCCAATACGAATCTGGGTCTTTGGCCAAATCATGGGATAGCCATGGCAACCTTCCAGGGTCAGGTGCTTGTTGGCTCCTGGAGGTTGCATGGGAGGGTCCATGTCTTCGCACCCCCCAACACCCGACCCAACTCGACGCGCATCACAGCATCGTCCATGGGCTTGCAGTGCATCGTGCGGTTCGCCGGTTGTATTAGCTTGCCCGTGGCAACATCCTTCAACTCGCCGCCGGGCACCTTGTGCAGGAGCACGCACGAAGTCTCTTGAGGCATACAGATATGCATCATGAGATTGCAGCCAATCAAAGGCATTAAGTAGAGCACGCCGACTAACTACTTATTTTACCTTAGTGAGGGCGCCGAGCTCGACTAATGTCGAGACACGGGTAGCCGGTGGCTGATCCTTCTTCTTCTCCATCTCGGGTGCATTAGGAAGCACCGCCACCGCCGGCTGCTGTGCCTTGGTAGTCTCGGCATAAGGGGCAGCTCCGGCGCATCCAACTCCATCGGCTGCGCCGCGGGGATGGAGGGCGGCGGGGTAACCATGTCTGGCGACACTTGGTGGCTCGAGGTGCTACCGTCGGTGTTGGGCACTTGTATCGTCCCCACCAGACCATCCGCATTCCATTTTGCTATCCCCTCCATCAGCCGAGGGGGTAGCATCTCGAGGATCTTCTGATGCACTATCGGGTTCACCTCGTCCTGGTCCACCTTACTGGCCTCTAGATGCGCAATCTTCCGCTTCAGCTCTTCCTTCTCGGCTCGATCCTGAGCCGCCGACTGGGTCCGCCTCTCCTTTCTCTTCTTGGCTTCCTCGCTATAGTACTCGCGGAACTTTGTGCTCGTACCAAAGCCAGAGATACGGCCAAATGATGTGGGTGGCTCGGACTGTGGCCTCCCCTTGAAGGCGTTGGTCGCCCTATTGAAAATCGTGTCCCACGGCTCCGTCGAGCCCTAGGACGACGAGTCCGGCGCCTCGCGTGTAGCCTTGATTTCAGCGTCTTGCAGATAAGGAAAGGTGAACCCATTTAGGAACTTGCCTTCATTATTCAAAATGAAAGCAAATGGACCGCGGGTAAATTCCTTACCATCTTACTCTCAAACTTCCTCACATCGTCATCATCGGTGATGAATTCCTTGGAATCCTTGTCCAGATAGTAGCGGGCCCGGACAAAGTTCCGGGTCTGCTCGTCCGTGATTTTCAAAAACGGGTTTTCTTTCCCGAGACGCTCAACCTCGGCGTCCTCCCTTGCCCATATGGCCTTCTTTCCCCTGTAACCGCCGCTTCCACATCGGTGGTTACCTATATTATGTTCCCGCATTTCCCGACCCTACTCCGTCCATGCCTTCGCTTCGTTAGTCTCCATCTCCGCCTTGCATATCTTGAACTCGTCTTCGTCGATCATGGGCTCACCCTTCTTGATCTTCTCCCAGCTTTCCTTTTTTGCGATCTTGTTCTTCACCCGGGTTCTCCAGCTGCTCAAGGCATTGGCCATCTTCGTGATGGCTAACCTGTTCACCTTATTGGATTTTTCCAGTTTGTCGGTGTACGGTGCTAGGAACTTGTACCGTCGGTGAAGCTTCTTAAGGTAGTTTGCCACCAACCGCTCATTCGCTTCACTTCTCAGGTGCTTCGTGTTGATCGACATGCTTTCCCGGATGATGCCCGAGTTGCATGCCGTACCCGGCGGCAACATCCGGAGGCTCCAACGGAAGGCCACTTTCCGAGACCAGAGCGATATCATCGGTGGTGTCGGCGAGATTTTGCGGCTTTCGATCCTTCCTCGGCTTCTTATTCTTCTTAACGGACGGGTTGCTGCAACCGCCATCCGTGCACTCCCCGCCATCGGTCGTGCGGCCTCCACCACCGGAGGTGGTCGCATCCTCCTCCTCGGCTTCATCTATCCGGTAGTCCTCGTACCCCTCTTGCTCATCATCCCCATCGTGACCCGCAGTAGCTGCCACATCCTCATGCTGAGACTCCGCCACCTCGTGCTGCGCCGCCGCCTCCCAGAAAGTGAGGTTCGCCGCTCTGGCTTGGTCTTCGACGCTCATGGCGGCCTTAGAAGTGCCGGCCCCATCGGCGGCCGACATGTTTGCACACTTCTAAACAAATTAAAATAAGGAAGTTAGTATTAATTATTCTTGACAATATTTAAAATGAGCTGTCCATTTCTCCCGAAGTGTCAATTCACTTCCACTTCGGTCGAGAAATGGGGCTCATATGTCAAAAAATTACTAAGTGTCGACCGAAAAATTCGGCATGACCTTCGCTAATTTTTTGACATATGAGCCCCATTTCTCGACCGAAATGGATCGAAATCAACATTTTAGGAGAAATGGGCAGCTCGGGTGATTTCCCTGCAAACATTTCACATACAAAAATGCACAAATTGTGCTCCAAAGCCACATATGGTGCTCCAACACCATATAATCCAACAGGGTACAGAGATTTCTGTCATCGTATATATACACACTGTAATTTTTTTGGTTTTCATTTTTTCGGGGTTTATTACAGAGAGGATGGTATGGTACGTAATAATGGAATTGTAGACATACATGATACACACTGCAAGGAAATTCAGTGCAAGGAACACATGGATTATTCACTGCAAATTCACTTCAAAGTTAACCACAGATTTTTTTTTCTTTTTGGTGCAGCTAAGTAGTACTACTACACCTGATTGGCCAGAGCATATATGGTGGTACTGGATGATGATATACTATGATGTCAAGAACCAAAGACCCACAAAAACAAAGCCCAGGATAGTACTAGAAGATTATTTCAGACAACAATATGCTAAAATGAAAAAAATAACTCAGTTGGAAAGTAAGCAGCATACATCTTTCGATAAAATACAGAAACATCAATTGAAAACTCATGAAAGAACAATTTATAAAAATGAGATCAAGATGGATCATCCTCGGCCAAATATTATAAACACCTCAAGACCCATGTGTTATCCCAGTAAAAACTGACTATTTTCAGGGAGAGCATGAAAAGGCTGTTTGCATTGCTGGTACAGTTTCACAAAAACAAATTAGTCAAGATGAGAAACTGACTTTTGGTTTGCAAATCAACTGATTTTGGCCACTCATTTCGATTTTTTCTAGTGTGCTACTGCTCAAGAACATGACCTAATGGTTTTTTTCTTCCCTTCGCATCTACCAATTGAAAAGAGACTAAAATGACATTATGTGCAGCAGCAACATGGGAATAGCTTGGCACAGGCTATTAAGAACTAACCTAGTGTCATGTTCTGATTAAGACCACCACCAACTATTAAGACCACCACCAACTATTAAGAACTAACCTAGTGTCATCAGTTTCATGTCTGATATTGGTGAAGAAATTCTCTGTATAAAGCTAGATCACGGTAAAAATAGCTTGGCACAATATGAATTCTCATGCAAAAAATAGCTAGATCACAGTAAGTTTCATCATCTATGCACGCAATCAGAGGGGGTCACCTGCGGGGTGGTGGTGGTGGTTGTCCTGGAAGCCGGAGCGGCCCTCCTCCTCCTGGTGTTCTATGGGGTGGTGGTGGCGGTGGTCCTGGACGCCGGAGCGGGTCTCCTCCTCCTGGTGCTCTGCGGGGTGGTGGTGGCGGTGGTCCTGGAGCTGGAGCGGGTCTCCTCCTCCTGGTGCTCTGCGGGGTGGTGGTGGCGGTGGTCCTGGAAGCTGGAGCGGGCCTCCTCCTCCTGGTGCTCTGCGGGGTGGTGGCGGCGGTGGTCCTGGACGCCGGAGCGGGCCTCCTCCTCCTAGTGCTTTGCGGGGTGGTGGTGGCGGTGGTCCTGGATGCTGGAGCGGGCCGGCCTCCTGCTCCTGGTGCTCTGCGAGGCAAGGCGGGTGCAGCGCGGCAGGGCGGGCGAGGGCGGGGGAAATAGGGCTAGGGTTCTGTGGGATTGACTCGATTTGGGGCAGTGAGATTGAAAACCCTAAGTCAAAGAATTCTATGGCGCATCTGTACAGATATGCGCCACAGAATTGTTGGCGATGGTACATAAAAGGCGCGTTGCGCTGTTGTTTGACAGAAACACTTGCTTACCACACTGGTTCAGTGCTTGCTCCTTTGTTCTGAACCTGGGGTGGCCAGGTTCGATTGCTGGCTGCCACATCTTTTTTTTGACTTTAAAAAAAATATTTTCAGGATGGTAATAATATATTAAAAGCAAGAACTAATATATTTGCCTATTAAAAACAAGAATTAATATATTTGCCTCGATATTATATTATATATATGCTTGTGTCACACCCACATCAATATCCACATACATTAGTTTGTCAAAGTAATACATATATGCAGGCGCGCGAGCACACATGTGCATTAATTAGTACAAAAAAAGGCGTCAAAAACTGCTAAGTCGGCTCCGAGGTAGCTAGTGTCTTTTCACAACAACTTTCTTGCCCTTCTTCTTCGCGGTATAATACTTTAGGCCGGCCACCTTGATATTTCTTCTCGTGTACGGGCAACCTTTAGCCGGTAGGGTAGTTTTCGTTCTTACTTTAGCATAAGTAGTTGGCTTGTCAAAGTACTTGTCGAATTCCTCTTCGATCTTGGGATCGCCGTTCTTGTCAATGTCTTGCTTGTTGGCGGGTCCTTCCATTCCGATGATGCTCCTCTTGCCCCTCCTCATGACAACACGGCTTGGCTTTGCCAGGTCGGTAATGAAGAAGCATTGGTCAACTTGGCTAGCGAGCACCCATGGCTCATTTTTCGTGGAGGCGTTCTTCGATTTGGCATCAGGTATAACCATGGTGGTGAAAAACCGGCCATCTTTTTCGACGCTCTTGGCCCATATGACATGAAACATCGGCACCGTCACTCCGCAGTAGTCGAGTTCCCATATCTCCCCGATACTTCCGTAGAATCTTTCCTTGACATCAGTCTCGTCATCAGCGTATGATAGCATAGTTACTCCTGAGTTTTGGTATTCGCTATTCTTGTCCTTCTCCTCAGTGTAGAATCTATAGCCGTTGATGTCGTACGTCTGATAGGTCCTAACGTTGCACCCGGGGCCCTGTGAGAGTGAGAATATTGAGTTTCTGATCTTCAGTATAAGGCGTCGGCATGGGACTTTCCAGTAGCCTTTTCTTGAACCACCCCATGAAGCTGGCGTTGTGCTCTCTGGTTACGTCTCCCTTCTTCCTCGGCTTGCCCATGTTGGCGAGCTTTTGCTCGATTAAGGTTTTGTGCTCATCCACCCAGGGGCCGACCAACTGTATGTGTTGTAGCGCGACTCAGTTTGCCCTATCAAAGTCGGCGTGTTCGTGTTCGATGCCGACGTGGAGTGCGCGGTAGCCCTCGCGGTGACCAAATCCAGCGAGCCTCCCGAGGTGCTTCCTGGTGGGCAGACCGACATCCTGGTTCTCGGTGCTTAGGTAGTTCTGGCAGAAGGAGATGCACTCGTAGGTCAGAAAGCCCTTGGCTATGCTTCCATCTGGATGGGACCTGTTGCGAACGAATCCTTTGATGGCACCGTTTAGCCTTTCGAACGGCATCATGTTGTGCAGGAACGCCGGCCCGAGATGGATGATGTCATCCACGACATGGACAAGCAGATGCACCATGATGTCGAAGAACGCGGGAGGGAAGTAAATCTCGAGCTCGCATAGTATCTCGACGATCTCTTCCTGTAGCTTGCCGAGCTGCTTCACGCTGATAGACTTCCTAGATATGACATCGAAGAAGTTGTAAAGGCCAAATAGCGTCTCACGGACGTGCCCGTCCATTATCCCTCGGATCGCAATGGGGAGTATCTGCGTCATCAGCACGTGACAGTCGTGAGACTTCATCCCACTGAACCTCTTCTTCGCTACATCTAGATATCTTCTTATCTTCCCAGAGTAGCCGTGCGGAACCTTGACTCCTAGGAGGCAACGGAAAAACCTCTCGAGCTCCTCCTCGCTTAGAGTGAAGGATGCAGCTTTAAGCACCACCTCATTCTTCTTAGCCCTTTTGCAGCGACCCTAGGTCCCTTCCGTCTGTTCATCGTCATCGTCGGCATCGTCACTATCGGGGTACTGAAGTTCCTTCTTAATGCCAAGCAATTTTAGGTCGCTTCTTGCTTTCGGCCCATCCTTGGTCCTATCCGGCATATTCATCAGAGTGCCGAGCAGGCCCTCGGTAACGTTCTTCGTGATGTGCATCATATCGAGGCTATGGGGCGTGTGGAGGACCTTCCAGTAAGGAAGGTCCCAAAAAACGGACCTCGCCTTCCATACTCCATGCTGCGGTGATGGCTGTTCCCTCGGCCGCTTCTTTCCTGGCGCAGGGCACTCTTCCCAATTGTCCAGAAGCTCCTTGATTTCTTCGCCGCTTAACGATCGACGTGGGGCATTTTCGAGCTCGTCTTTGCCATTGAACAGGTCTCCGCGTTTTCTCCACGGGTGATCCTTGCAGAGCCACATTCGAGTCCTTTGGAACACAGTTTTCGAAGACCCAGGATCCCTCGGCAGCTGCAGATGCGGGGTCTTATCCATGCACCTGACACATGCACAGAATCCGTGGTTCACCTGACACGCTACATATCCGTAACTAGGATAGTCCTGCACCGTCGTGAGCAACGCAACTCTCAGGTCGAAATAATCTCCAGTGTAGGCATCCCACGTACGTGCCGACGTCTCCCACAGCGTCGCTAACTCCTCTTTCAGGAGCCCGAGATACAGATGCATGTCGACACCCGGTTGTTTTGGCCCCTGGATAAGGATACTCATGTGTACATACCGCTTCTTCATGCACAACCAGGGTGGGAAGTTGTACGGCCATACAAACACGGGCCAGGTGCTATGCGTGCTACTCTGGTTGCCAAAGGGATTGAGTCCGTCGGTGCTCATGCCCAGCCTAACGTTCCTTGGATCGAGCCCGAACTCATCTTGGAATTCGATGTCCAGCGCATTCCACTGGCTAGCGTCCGCGGGGTGTGTCAGGATCTTGCCCTTCTTCGGATCATCTTTCGGCTTCTCCCTCTTCGCGTGCCATTGCATAAGCTCTGCTTCCTTAGGGTCTACGAAATACCGCTGCAGATGGGAAGTGATAGGAAAGTACCACACCACTTTTCGAGGAACTTTCTTGTTCCCTCTCTTGTACCGTCCCTGGCCGCACACCGGGCATGTGGTTCTATCCTTGTACTCGTTCCGGTAAAATGCGCAGTCGTTGATGCATGCGTGGTACTTCATGTACGGTAGATCTAGTGGGCAAACTACTTTCCTCGCCTCCTTGATACTTGTTGGCAATGTGTTGTCCTTGGGAAGACGAGCGTGCCAGAATTTCATGTGAGCGTTAAAGCTAGTGTCGGTCCATTTGTGCTCCGCCTTCATCTCCAGAGCCTTCAGCGTTACACTCAAGCGTGTATCCTCGGGCCGGCACCCAGGATACAATGGAGTCCTCCTGTCTACCTCCATCTGTGTCAGCTTGGCTTTCTCTCTAGCTGCAGCTCTCGTGTTGGCCGTCTGCTTGAGGAGTATTTCTTGAAGATGAGGGTCCCGCAAGGCCGAAGTTAGCAGCGTGTCCGTGCTCCCGTCTTCTCCACCGCCACCACCACCATCTGCTCCGGCATCGTCTCCTTCATGATGATCGTGTCTGTCGGCATCTCCTTCTTCATGATGATCATGTTCGTCGGCATCTCCTTCGTCATGATGACCATTTCCAAGAGACCCTCTGTCTTCTCCCCCGCCCCCGGCCTCTTCTTCATCATGGCCACCGCCATCTACCGACAGCTCCTCATTCACTAAGAAGCCAGGCATGAAATCGCGCGTCAACAGGTGAGACTCCAGTTGTCCGGAATCAGGGTTGATCCACTTCCGGTGTTTGCACGTTCGGCACGGACATCTTATCTTGGTCATGTTGTTCCAAACCATGTCGGCTACCGCGTCAGCCTTGTATCTAACCACCCAGCGTTCACTCATATGGATGACCATGGTCGCCTGCGCGCGAACATAGACCAAATTAAAGAGAGTATGTTAGAACAATGCACACACACGACGCGCACACATACATGCATGCATGATCGCCAGGAAATTTCGGCATGACCTATCCTAAAAATAGGACGTATGGCTAGTGCAAAAATTTGCCGAAATGGACGTGAATCAACATTTCGGCAAACCTCCATGCACCCGGCGCCGGCAACATGCATTCAAGCACAACACAACCTCCCTCCACAAGCAACATGTATTCAAGCACAACACAAAGCGAAGGAACTTCATCTCTCGCCATCGCACACCGCCCGCGGGACCATTTTCACCTACAAAAACATCCATACACACCGCGCCGAGGCCCGCCGGCCACACAAAACATGCATCACACAAGTACCCATGCACACATGCCTCACAAATCTACAAACCCCATATGCATATAGTGTAGCGAGAGGGGGTGTTGGGATGTGTGGAGGGGGAAGTATGAGTGGTTTACTACCTTTACAAGTAGGAGTAGCTTCCCCCTCACAAGTACATGAACCAAAGTAGGTCTAGCTATCAACATGGAGGTGAGTATGAGCAAAATGGAGTGGGAGGGAGGAGGGGGACGAGCTAGCTAGTTGGAGGTGGTGGGAACAAGGGAAAGGGGGGCTGCCACCTTTTGTAGATCTGTTTCGCACATTCTGTGGCGCATATGGAAAATGCTCCACAAAATTTCAAAATTCTGTGGCGCATATAGCTACATGCGCCACAGAAAGTGAGAATTCTGTGGCGCATATGCTATATGCGCCACAGAATTTTGACATTCTGTGGCGCATATATCCATATGCGCCACAGAATTCTGGCCTGCCCATGTGCTGGGGTCAGGCCCACGTGGGCCCATAGGAATTCTGTGGCGCATGTAGCTATATGCGCCACAGAATTCTCACTTTCTGTGGCGCATATATCCATATGCGCCACAGAATTAATTTTAGTGGAGCATTTTTTGCATATGCGTCATAGAATTAAAATCTACCTATAATCGTTTTCTAGTAGTGCCACTTCCTGCCGATTCGGCAGAAATTTTTCTTTTTCACCAGGGATGGACGAAAAGGTTTTAAAATCTCTGGTTGGGACATTTTTCATGTAAGGTGGTCTAGTATTTTTGAAAAATGGGGGTGGTAGCATTTTTGAATTGAACATTTGGTGTTGCTTCACAAAACATCCCGATTTTTGCGCTCCGAAAATAGAAAATGGCTTTTCCATGCAACGAAAAGGAAAACTTCCTCCTGCAACATTGTTCTTCATCCCATGGTGCACATGAATGCACAATATGGGCACATTATCACAAACTATGTTGCGATTTTGGCCATAACATTGGTCATTTAAACCGAAAGCCAGGAATCCTCGAATGAGATAGGTCATTTTGTAAAGGGTTTTTTGAGACATAATCAATATACCAAGGTTGATATTTTTCCTTCCAACTATATCACAAAATATGACACCACGCGAAGGTCTCACATTGTTTCGCTCATTTTTGTATTTTTTATGCCTGATTTAAACTATGGTCAAAATGGCGAGTATGGAGATTCATATTCAACATAAATATCTAACATTTGAGTGTAGATAGATAGATCTCATTTTTATGCAAATTTTGATATATTATTTCTATTTTTCTAAACTAGAATGATTTTTTTATGATTTTCCTAAGAGTAATGTGATAAAAGAGAAAAAATAAAAAAATAGAACTTTGCCGTGTATATATCGGAATACACATGGCAAAGGCCCTTTGCCGTGTATATTGCGGAATACACACGGCAAAGACCCTTTGCCGTGTATACTGCGGAATACACACGGCAAAGGGCTGGCGAGGGCACACGGCAAAGAGGGCACTGTTTGCTGCCGTTAGCTCATTCCCGTCAAGTGGACCTGTGGGGTCAAGGGTCCCACCTCGTTGCCGTGATGACACTTATGCCGTGTGCCGCTGTCAACTTTGCCGAGTGTTTTTTCTTTGCCGTGTTCCTTTGTAGGTCTTTGCCGTGTATATTTTTTTTCCATGTTCTTTTTCAGAAATTTGCCGTGTTCGCGTACTTTGCCGTGTGCTTTCTAGGTTGTACACGACAAAGACAAACTTTGTCGTGTTCCAGTCTATTTGGCACACGGCAAAGCCGTGTCTACACAGCAGCGGCAATTTTTCCCGTAGTGAAAGGCCATGAAGGACCAACGCACCAGAGAAGCAACCATCGCCATTGATGACAACCGTAGATCGAAAGAGACTGACCTGAAATGGCACCAATGAACACGACAACCGACCAGATCCCAGGACATCCGTCGGGCCCACGACTCGACGCGCCCTCTTTCGGTGCTAGATGCACCGCTGGAATGAGGATAGAGCGGGGAGGACCTTATTCTGACTTGGGGACGTATCCGTCGCCTCAACATCACGAAGAAGACGCGAAAAAGCAGGCTAAACAAAGAACAGAAAACCTCCTACGAGATGCCATGATCTGCCACATCTCTATGGCCAAAGGACACCTTAGTTGGAGTGGACCGGTGGCGTCGCCGGCGGAAGGGATGTAACCCTGGATGGGTTTCTAGTGGCGCCGTGTGATCACCTTCTCATTTTGCTTGTGCTTAGATCCGTATCTGACTATACAATAAAACATGTTTAGATACATATGAATCTAAACAAATCTCTGACTTACATTTTTTTACATGGAGCGGAGTATTAAGTATGCTATGGATGTAAGTCTTGTATTTCTAGCCTTCGTGATAAAAGTTACAAACTGTATAACAACCTTACTTCTCGTTTCCGCTAGTAATCGGTCCACACGATTAATCTTGGACCAATTGCTGTTCTTGCGTAATTGTTGTTCATGATTTTATGTTGGTCGTCAACTTTGTAGCATCTTCACCGGCACCCGCACAAGCACCCTCATATGTTCGTGGTGGCAAGTGGGGCGGGCTAGGAATCAGTATGACACTCCCTTGCTGTCCCTGGCAGGAAGGGGCTGGGTTGGGACTGCAGGCAACGCGCCCCACGTCGCCCCGTTGGCAGCCATATACCCCGCCCCCAATTTCTTCTTTTCCAAATTATCACCGCTCATTTATCCCGCATATTCCCGCACAACCGCCCTTGTTCCCGTCTAGCCGCTATCAGCGTCACTGCCATCGCTGCCGGACGTAGCTGCAGCTTGGGAAGCCATGTGAAAAGCGGCTCATGACGAGGCCGGACGACATGCCGGAGGAGGAGTGGGAGAAGGTGTTGGTGATGAGGAAGCTCGTCACCACCGACCGCAACAGCCGCCGCCGAGGGTTTCATTTGATCTCATTGGCATGCAATATTTCGTCACCGGACTATGGTGTTTTGTTCCACTGTGGCGGAGGTGGGGCCAGAGCTGAACCTTTAGTACCGGTACGAAAGGGTTTCAGTCCAATTTTGGGGCGGAGGTGGGGCCAGAGCTGAACCTTTAGTACCGGTTCATCTGAAGAACCAGTACTATAGGGTCCCTGCCCTATTTCTTCAGCCCGATCGGCCTGCATCTCATTTCCCCTTCTCCTTCTCCTCTCTCACATTTCCAAATACTTTGCACCACTCACACTCCAACAAATCTCCATTTTTCTCCACCATTTTATCAAGATTGACGGCACCCATCTATCCAAGGGTTAGCAATATCATCCTTTCTTCCGGCGTACCTAATTTAGCTCATTTCTTTGCTAGTTTAACTCGTATTATTTTTGTAGTGCTAGCAAGGTGTTCAATGAAATGCCTAAGTTAGGGATTTCATTCTTTTTATATGAAATTTGAGCTCAAATTAAAGTATGATTTGTAGGTTTTAGTATCGTCCCCGTCCTCACCACCGTCGATCGCCAGCGTCGTCCCCTAGCCGGCACCGTACCACCTCGGTGAGCTTCTTCTTTTTTATAAAAAAACTTAGTTTTATGTGATGAACTTGAATATTAATTAGGTTGGTCACTCATATATCCATGATGTTGTGTAATTAATGATTTTTGATATACTTATATATATAATGCAGATGAATCGACAATGGATGTACGGTGACCGATGCCATCCCGACTTCATTACTAGCATGCATTATTTTCTCAACGTGGCTGAGGCATACAGGCGGTCGAATGGTTTCGTTTATTATCCATGTAGTTCCTGTAACAATACGAAGGACCCTTCACGTCCACCTGCTTGAGAACAGTTTCATGCCCGGCTATAATTGTTGGACCAAGCACGGAGAAAGAGGGGTTATAATGGAAGACAACGAAGAAGAATAGGATAGTGACAACTATCCTATGTTCACTGAAGACGGTGATAGTAGAATGGGGGAAGAAGAAGCTGAAGAAGAGCCTATTGTTGATGAGCCCATTTTTGATGACCCCGATGACGATTTGGGTCGGGCCATTCTTGATGCGAAGATAAACTGCGGAAGTGAAAAGGAGAGGTTGAAGTTGGAGAAAATGTTAGAGGATCACAACAAACTATTGTATCCAAATTGCGAAGATGGCTAGAAAAAGCTGGATACCACACTGGAATTGCTGCAATGGAAGGCAGAGAATGGTACTTATGACAAGGGATTTGAAAAGTTGCTGAAAATAATAAAGAAGATGCTTCTAGGGGAGAACGTATTGTCCTCTAGTACGTACGAAGCAAATAAGGTTGTCTTCCCTCTAGGATTAGAGGTGCAGAAGATACATGCATGCATCAATGACTGCATCCTCTATCGCGAGGAGTACGAGAATTTGAATGCATGCCCGGTATGTGGTGCATTGAGGTATAAGATCAGGCGAGATGACTCTGGCGATGTTGAGGGCGAGTCCACCCCCAGGAAGAGGGTTCCTGCGAAGGTGATGTGGTATGCTCCTATAATACCACGGTTGAAACGTTTGTTCCAAAACAAAGAGCATGCCAAGTTGTTGCGATGGCACAAAGAGGACCGTAAGAAAGATGTGATGCTGAGACACCCCGCTGACGGGTCGCAGTGGAAAAAAATCGACAGAGAGTTCAAGTCATTTTCAGATGACGCAAGGAACTTAAGATTTGGTCTAAGTACAGATGGCTTTAATCCTTTCGGGGAGCAGAGCTCTAGTCATAGCACCTGGCCAGTGACTCTATGTATCTATAACCTTCCTCCTTGGTTATGCATGAAGCAGAAGTTCATTATGATGTCAGTGCTCATCCAAGGCCCAAGGCAACCGGCAACGACATTGATGTGTACCTGAGGCCATTGGTTGAAGAACTTTTACAGTTGTGGCGTGAAGAAGGTGTACCTATGTGGGATGAGCATGAACAAAAGGAATTTAACCTACGAGCGTTGTTGTTTGTAACCATCAATGATTGGCCTGCTCTTAGTAACATTTCAGGACAGTCAAACAAGGGATACAATGTATGCAGACACTGTTTAGGTAAGACTGGTAGTATATATTTGGGAAACAAGAATGTGTACCTGGGGCATCGTCGATTTCTTCCAAAACAACATCACATAAGAAAGAGAGAAAAGCATTTCATAGATGAGGCAGATAACCGAATAAAGCCTACCCGCCCTACTGGGGATGTTATATATGATATGGTCAAGGATTTAAAAGTGATCTTTGGAAAGGGTCCTGACGGACTATCTGTTCCGCATGATGTTGACGGACACGTACCCATGTGGAAGAATATGTCTATATTTTGGGAGCTGCCCTACTGGAAAATCCTAGAGGTTCACTCTGCAATCGACGTGATGCACGTGGCGAAAAATCTTTGCGTGAACCTACTAAACTTCCTAGGCGTGTATGGTAAGACAAAAGATACACCGGATGCACGACAGGACCAACGATGTATCCAGGAAGGAAACAACCTGAATCCAGAGAAGTATCAAGGTACTACCAGCTACGCTCTTACCAAAGAAGAGAAGGAGATCTTTTTTGAAGTCCTGAGTGGCATCAAGGTCCCGTCTAGCTTCGCATCGAATATAAAGGGAATAATAAACATGTCAGAGAAAAAGTTTCAAAACCTAAAGTCTCATGACTGCCACGTGATTATGACACAATTACTTCCGGTTGCATTGAGGGGGCTTCTGCCGGAAAATGTTCGAGTACCCATTGTGAAGCTATGTGCGTTCCTCAATGCAATTTCTCATAAGGTGATCAATCCACTAACTCTACAAAATTTACAGAAGGATGTGGTGCAATGTCTAGTCAGCTTCGAGTTGGTGTTCCAACCATCCTTCTTTAATATTATGACGCATCTCCTCGTTCACCTGGTCGAAGAGATTGGCGTTCTCGGTCCTGTATCTCCACACAACATGTTCCCCTTTGAGAGATTCATGGGAGTCTTAAAGAAATACGTTCATAACCGTGCTAGGCCATAAGGAATCATCTCCAAGGGCTATGGAACAGAGGAGGTCATTGAGTTCTGTGTTGACTTTATTCCTGACCTTAAGTCGATCGGTGTTCCTGAATCGCGCTATGAGGGGAGACTGCGTGGAAATGGCACGCTAGGAAAGAAAGCAACAATGTGTATGGACAGGACATTCTTTCACTCAAGCACACTACACAGTTCTACATAATTCTAGGTTGGTGGCTCTGTACATAGTGGAACACAAGAATATTTTACGCTCTGAATACCTGGAGCAACGTGAAGATTGGATTGATGGAGAACACATGAAGACTTTCGGCGGTTGGTTGCAAACACGTCTCATGAATGTCACTGATGAAGAACAGCTATACTTGTTGGCCAAGCAACCATCTTCGACTATATTGACTTTTCAAGGGTACGAGATAAATGGGAATACATTTTACGCGTTCGCCAAGATAAAAAAAAGCACCAACCAAAACAGTGGTGTCCGCTTTGATGCAGCAGAGGACAATGGGAAGAAGATCACATATTATGGGTACATAGAGGAGATATGGGAACTTGACTATGGACCTAATTTGAAGGTCCCTTTGTTCGGGTAAATGGTTCAACCTGAAATACGGGGTACAGGTAGACCCGCAGTACGAAATGACTACAGTGGATCTCAAGAATCTAGGGTACGACACCAAACCATTCGTCCTAGCCAATGAAGTGGCTCGGGTTTTTTATGTGAAGGACATGTCTACCAAACCGGAAAAAAAGAAGGGCAAGAGGACACTCATACGATGAGCCAAAGCGCCACATAGTTCTTTCAGGAAAAAGAAACATCGTGGGAGTAGAGGACAAGACAAACATGTCAGAAGATTATAATAAGTTTGATGATATTCCACCCTTCAAGGTGAGAACTGACCCAATCATCATGTTAAATAATGAAGATTGTCCATGGTTGCATCGCAATCAGAAGAAAGGGAAACACACGAAGAAATCTCAAAAGACTAGATAGGGATCATAACTTGTGTATCTAAATATGGAAAACTCAGAAGACTAGATATTAACAGTGGAGATGGTTGGCTTGTTTTACTAGTTAAGTAGCTTTCACGGGCTTGCAGTGAAATTTTTGAGAAGCTCCGCCACGGTAGATTTCCCAACCGTTTCCCCAACACTGTTAGAGGAGATGGAGTCTTTCACGGGCTTGCAGCGAAATTTTTTCGAGGCGGAGCTTCCGAAGATGCCGTAGGGCGTGTGCACCAACGATATCTTCTAGAAGCTCCGCCACGGGAGATTTCGCAACCCTTTTCCCAACACTGTTATAGGAGATGGAGTCTTTCAAGGGTTTGCAGGGAAATTTTTCTGAGGCGGAGCTTCCGAAGATGCCGTAGGGCATGTGCACCAACGACATCTTTGAGAAGCTCCGCCACGGGAGATTTCCCAATCCTTTCCCCAACACTGTTAGAGGAGATGGAGTCTTTCACGGGTTTGCAGGGAAATTTTTCCGAGGCAGAGCTTCCAAAGATGCCGTAGGGCGTGTGCACCAACGACATCTTCGAGAAGCTCCGCCACGGGAGATTTCCCAACCCTTTCCCCAACATTGTTAGAGGAGATGGAGTCTTTCATGGGCTTGCAGCGAAAAATTTCTGAGGCGGAGCTTCAGAAGATGCCGTAGGGCGTGTGCACCAACGACATCTTCGAGAAGCTCCGCCACAAGAGATTTCCCAACCCTTTCCTCCATCCATGGGGATGAAACTCTCTCTACCTATGTTGGCTTGTTGAGCTCCTTGCCATGGCGTATCGATGCTCCTTTTATAGGCACGGCGCCACTTCTACTTTGTCTTGTTCCTCTGATAGGGCGTCATGCGCTATATGCTTTATCTCATCGAGCAGTGCGTCCACCCACGCGTCCTTATCCCGCCGACAGCTTTAGTCTCGGTTGCACCCACTACCCGGGACTAAAGGTTACCCACGCGTCCTTATCTCACCGACAATTTTGTTAGATGACACAAAAACCAACTTTAGTCCCGGTTGTACCCACCAGCCGGGACTACCGGGACCCCGATGCTAGCGACTACGACGACTAAAGTGGCGAAATAGAAAAAGAAATAGAAAAGAAAAAGAAATCGAAAAGAAAAAGAAACAGAAAAAAGCAAAGAAATAGAAAAGAAACAGAAACAGAAAAGAAAAGAAATAGAAAAGAAACAGAAAAGAAACAGAAAAGAAATAGAAAAAGAAATACAAAAGAAATATAAAAAGAAATAGAAAAGAAAAAGAAACAGAAAAAGAAATAGAAAAGAAAAAGAAATAAAAAAGAAATAGGAATAAAAAAGAAATAGAAAAAGAAATAGAAAAGAAAAAGAAATAGAAAAGAAACAGAAAAAGAAATAGAAAAGAAAAGAAATAAAAATAGAAAAAGAAATAGAAAAGAAAAAGAAAAAGAAAAAAAGAAAAAGAAAAGAAAAAGAAATAAAAAAGAAAAAGAAAAAGAAATAGAAAAGAAAAGAAACAGAAAAAATAGAAAAGAAAAAAAAGAATCAGAAAAGAAAAAAAAACAGAAAAATGACCTTTGCTACCGGTTCCACCCACCAACCGGTAGCAAAGGTTGGTGGGTGGAACCGGTAGCAAAGGTCCCCCATGGGATTTTCAGCGCAAGGGCCTCGTTTCCAGTGCCAGACGAGCCATTCCTCACGCAGCCACTGCACGATGTCTGCAGCCACGCCATCCGCAGGTTAGTCCCCCGCTGCTCCCCTTCTTCCCCTCCCCAGCTTGCGCGCGCGCCGGCAGTGTCCGACGTCGACACCGCCGATGCCGGCTATGCGGCGTCGCCACGCCGCCTTGCCGACAACGCCGTAGACGCCCTCGCCGGCGACGCCAAGCCGTGCTCCGTGGCTTTGTCGACACTGCCCTTAGGGTGTTCGACGAAATGCCGCAGACGCCCATGCCACCTTGCTCGCGCCACAGACGCCCACGCCGCCTCGGTTGCGCGCGCGTGCCGGCAGTATCCGGCGTCGACGCCGCCGACGCCGGCTACGCGTCCTCGCCACACCGCCTAGCCGACGATGCTCCTTGCAGGCCACCAGCGCCGACTCGGCGGGTGGCGAGGCTGCCCCCGTGCCAGGCGCGCACGTGGTGTACGCCGACGAGCTTGGAGGCGGCGCCCACCACGCTAGCTAGGATGGCGAAGACGAGGAAGAAGTAGAAGGTGGTGCCGTTGCTGGAGACGGTCGCGGAGGCAGGGCGCACATCGCCGCCGGAGAGGAGAAGAGAGAGGTGGTTGGGTATGTCGTGGGGCAGATCGCGAGGTCGGTCCTCGGCAGGAGGATCCGGGGAGCCGGGATTGCCGAGGGTCGATGGGGAATCAAATAATTGCATTTAATTTTATCCATCTAACAATCTGTTATGATCATGACAGGATGAATAAAATAATTGCATTTAATTTTGTAGTGACATTGAGCTATGGAGGACAACACCTTCATCCGAGACGAGGAGCAAGAAGAAATGGTGCAGAAAATGATATATGAGAGTGCCCGTGGACCAGAACCCAATGGAGAACCCGATGCAGATGACAATAATTTCGCCTCACAATTTCTGAACAATGTCGGTGAGGGACTTGAGTCTGAAGAAAGAGGAGACAACGAAGTGTCCTTAACAAACTCCGGCGAGGTGTATATTTATATATCAAGGCTATGTTCATCACTAGATGCATTGATTTATTTGTATTGCACTTATTAACGAATCATTTTTCTTTTAGCCTTCTGGATCATCGAGAAAATCTGTTAAAAACCAACGAGGCCTGACGCAACGTCTAAAGGGCGAGGGTAGGTTAGCCCTCACCGTAAGAAGAGCACTGCCGTAAATTTATAAATCAAGCTGGAGTTCTTGTTAGGGACCATGTACCGATCAGCATTGTACAATGGCATAAGCCGAAGAACGCGGGGGCTGAAGCTATTTATGTCAACGATACTCTAAAACTTTTTCTTTGACAGTCTACTGACACATTTCAGCCTACCGGAAGACATGACGGAAGGCCAGAAGAAGAAAGTTAAGGAATGGACTCTTAAGAAGATGGCCACACAATTCCAGATCTGGAAGAAATATTTATGGGCCAGATATGAAGATGAAGATCCAGTATTCACTGAAAGTCTAGTGATGCTAAAAGATCACTGGCCCGCATTTAAGAGGTATAAGAAATTGTCTACTGCTGTGTCCCGATCAATCACAAATACGAAAAATGCTTCAAAGAAGAAACATTGATGTGTCCCGATCAATCACAAATACGAAAAATGCTTCAAAGAAGAAACATTCCCATCATTTGGGGTCAGGTGGCTACAAGACGGACATTCCAAAGTGGATAGCATTTGAAGCTAAACTGACGGAGGCAGGAATCACTCCACAAACATGGGACTAGCCCGACCGGTCCAAGTTCTTGTTGTTTGTGCATGGGGCAGGGTTGGACCCAAAGACAGGGAAGATCGTTGCAAAGGGAAAATGGAAGAAAAAAATTGAAGCAATCACGATGGAGCTTATAGATGCAATTGAAAAAGTTAGAAAGGGAAAGTACATTCCCGATAGAGAGAATGATGAGCTGACACTCGCTCTGGGGAATCCTGAACACGTTGGACGGATACGAGCCCTCCCAGGTGTCACTATGAAGGAAGCGTGGCCGGAGTGCGCTGACACTTATAGAAGTCGTTCAAGAAAGAAGAAGTAGGAGTCAGACATGTTAACGGAATTGATAAATAGGGTGGAGGTGCTTGAGAAAAATCAGAGGGCACCTGATCAACCGCTGTTTCTACAAGATCCTCAAGACGATGCCGCCCCATCTCAGCGAAGAAGCAGTGCGAGTTCCTCGCATCTTGAATGTGGAGGAAGCTACCCCGTGGATTATGTCACGGAGAAGACAGATTGCGAGCTACATTTTCCAATGAGGAACGTGTCCGTTAAGGTGGCGGTCGTCTATGTTTACCCAAATGAAGATGGAGCAACGCACCATCATATGCCCATTCCAGATGGCTGTGCTCGTGTCGGGGCGGATGATGTTGTTCCGGGTTATGAAACAGTGGAGCTTGATTTTCCTGGAGGTCACGATGAGAAGAAAATGGGCGATGTCAAGCGTAGTTTTGCCCTATGGTCCAAGAAATACATCGTCCTTTTGCCAAGGCCACCGACTCCTCCTCGTAGCAGTCCACATGAGCAGCAAATTCCACATGCGCATCAATGGCCATCGACTCCTCCTGGTAGCAGTCCACATGAGCAGCAAAGTCCACACCTACCTAAGAGGGACCCCAGCGCGAGTCCACCATCTCGAGATCCTCCACGTAATACTGCGCCCGTTAAGCAAAACAGTACGCCGCCTAGGAAGAGACCTAGCAAGGAGAAACCACTGCCGCCTATTGAGAAGTTACCTTGGGAAAAAACTATCGAGGAAGGCATGGAAACCTCTAAGTCCGAGGTGGAAAAACATTTTGCTAAGAAAGTGCCAGAGATACCTTTTGAGAAGACTCTAGATCCGGTGAAAGTTGTGCGTACCGTTGAGAATCTATATGACCCTGTACCATCGCCACCATCTCACTATATGCGTTCTATTGAAAGGTCGTATGACGATATGGTGGAGGCGAAAAAACCCGATAAATCGGTGGTCTCGGGTATAAAAAGGAAACGAGTGCACCAGCTCGGAGGACAACCCGTTCAATCGGTCCCCGCTCTCAAGGTGTTTGACAAGAAGGTCGTTCAAAGTTCTCGACAAAACACAACCGATTACCCCATCGCTGAAGTAGCATATAAATTTGTTCAAGGGAAAGATTTGGTCGAGAATATCAGGTCGCTACCAACAAGTATGCGTAATTTGCATGTGTGGTACACTAATGCCACAAAGAGAGGGATTGAGGCTATCATGGTGCGAGTTA
Source organism: Avena eriantha (assembly GCA_910589775.1). Classification (NCBI taxonomy): domain Eukaryota; kingdom Viridiplantae; phylum Streptophyta; class Magnoliopsida; order Poales; family Poaceae; genus Avena; species Avena eriantha. Next base: position 401,622,165 of record OU342740.1, on the reverse strand, counting down.
AGGATGAGCACTACTTCCAAGAATACTCTGTGAGCGTTGACTTCTGTGAACTTTTTCAGTTATACAATCTCCGGGCCCTCGACAAATCTATCATCAGTTGCTATTGTCTGTAAGTGATTTATTAATGTAATTTGAGAAGTCTTTAGCTCAGCTTGTTCATTGTCTACAAATTATCCTCAATTTAATCTTTTGTGCGCTATATTATGCAGATTGAAGAAGCTCGAATGCAAAAGGGATGAAATCACGGACATTGGGTTCATTGACCCAGATACAATGCATGAAAAAACCATAGAACATCCCATCTATAACAAGGATACACCGGAGACTTTGCTAAGGTTTTTGAAGCGACAACGTGACAAAAAGATAATACTTTGGCCTTACAACTTCAAGTGAGTGTTACTGTCTTATAACACATTCTATTTTGCTCACCATATGTTAAAATTTTAACTCATGACTTATATCTATGACACTGCATATTTAAACGTGCGCATGTTCCACTTTATTCTTATCGTCATTAAAATGTACGATGGAGATGTTGAAGTCTTTGACTCACTAACCAAAGAGCCTATACTATACAAGACGGCTTTTGATCTGCTCAAAAGGTAATTTTAATTCTTATCGGTTTTTTCATTAATTTCCTAATATCAACAAATTGATAACTCTTTTATACATTTTGTTTTGTCGGGCAGCGTATGGCAAAAATTCATCCAGGAAGATCCGGCCGGTGGATGGAAAGAGAAGCTGATATGGCGTGCGAACAAAGTAAGTAGCACTACCTAGGTCCACACACCTTTATCATACTTGATTATTGTTTGATTGAATTATATTCTTGTACAGAAATGCGCAAAACAAACAAAGGGGACTAATCGATGTGGATACTATGTTTGCGAGTACATCCACAAGATTGTCAGCGAGAGAATGAATAATCAAAGAAATAGAGAGGTACGAAAACAATATTCACAAATTTATTTTGTTATCATAACTTGTGCTGAGTTTCGGTCATAATTGTTTGATTTGATTGTGATTTTGATATATATATATATATATATATATACACACACATAGCTCATGTATTCATATTTATCTCATTCTTTTACAGTTGGCAAGAAAGCAGGACAAGATCTCAATCGAGCACCGCTTCAAAGCAATTGGTGAGGAATTGGCGGGAATTTTTCTTCGTGACGTCATACCTAACTTCGCAGAGTACCACTATGAATGAAGATCTACATGTAATATATAGTTTGACTCAGAGAGTACCACTATGCTACATGTAATAGATAGTATGCCTCGGAGAGTACCACTATGCATGAAGATCGATCTTCATGCATGTACTACTTAATTTTGCGATCTTATGCAATTACATGTGTTATATTATATGCACCAAATTGATATGCATCACCTAGATCTTCATTTACTACCTAAACCCAAACGCGTTTCTGGTGCATCGACGCAATCCTCGTACGATGAAACGGTCCGATACCCCTAAACCCCTCCTAAAACCCTAAACCCTGGATTCTCTGTCACGGCAGAGATTTATGCACTTTCTCTGTCGCGGTAGCCAACCTTTGGTACCGGTTCGTGTTACAAACCGGTACCAAAGGTCCCTAGCTCTGCGGTCTCCTGGGTGCCCACGTGGAGGCCCCTTCAATACCGGTTCGTAAGGAACCGGTACCAAAGGGGGGGGGGGGTCTTTTGTCCCGAATCTTTTGTACCGGTTGCATTTCCGGTACAAAAGGGCTTCTGGAACCGGTATTGATGCCCATTTTTCTACTAGTGAAATATTCTTGTGCACTATCAAGAATGTCGTCTTCAACTTTATTTGCATGCATCATACTTTAGTGCCTATACCGAATTTTTGTTCATCGGCTGATGCCCATCCTGCACGAGGAATATATGTTGCCGCCATATGCTATAGGGAGTACTCACCTGAAAACACGATGAACCAATCCTTACCATTCCATAGTAGTAACATAGAACTAAAAACCACATAACTAGACAAGTCAATGTAGATAAATACATGATCATAATCTCTGGAATTAATGCCATATGTGATTGTTACGGGATTTCACTAATATTTGAATGTTAAAAGCATCATTGAATGCATTTCTATCTCGCAAAAAATCCTGAAAGCATTGTTGAATGCATTTCTATTTCGTGAATTGGTAAGTCACGAGGATTTGAGCCTCCTAAATAGTGAATGCCAAATATTTCTCCTACTTTCACATGCGAAATCATCCTACTCGATGTTGTTCGAAGGTACCACAACATTACAAAGGGAATCACTTGTTGGGGAGTGTTTGCCCCACTCAAATACAAGTTACATGCCTCGTTGGCATTGCAATGATGGTGCTGCATGAATAACCGCATGATCCGTCGGGGTATGCCAAGCACGTCGCCTACGCCCTTTGCAGCATGGAAGTTGAGACTCTTGGTCACTTATCCATGCACTAGTATTTCTTCGGTGGGATCTGGAGCGGCGTGTTCATCAGCTTATGGTGCTGCTTGCAGTGCACATGGCAAGCTAGCCCTCTCCATGTAGTGGCCCAACTTAGTAGTTCAACTCTTGTTGATAGAGCGGTGGAATGTCAACTCCCTGATCATGCTGGTTATTCAGAGCATATGTAGGGAGCCAAACTCACAAGTTTTCTATGATAAGGTTTCTCCCTCCCTTGTCAACTTGAAGCACGTCCTCGATGAATGTACACCGTGGATAGCATGCAGAGGCGGGGAACCTGCGAGAGATAGGATTGCTCGACCTCAGCATGCTCTCGCAAAGCCCGTTGCATCGCTAACGTTGGTTGAGTCTTTTGGGGGTTTTGGGCCCTGTTGTCGTTCTTGTACAAACTAACTTTGGTTCCTCTATTTCAGCTTAATACAATGACGCGTAGACCTCCTGTAGGTTCTCGAATTGTTTTTACAAGAATGATAGAGTGCAAATCCAGGTAGGGTATTTCCTTTATTTTTCGTAATTACTTGTTTAATTTTTTCACAAAACAATAGCACATGTGCAACCGACTGGAAATGGTTGCAAACAGTTACTCATGCATCGATGCTTCTACTTGTTTTTTTTAACTTTAGATGGTTGTTTCATGTATCGACGTTATGCAATCATGAGATTTCGTCTTTTGTGAACTGGATTCCATTAATGTTTAAATTAAATAAAGAGGCAATATGCATTTATTGATGTAGAAGCCAAGGCTTTCCCTTTTCTGGTTTTTTTTCGAACACTACAAATCATTGATAGATATTGTTCGATCCAAAGGTGAGAAGATGGTCACCTTCAAATCGTGTGCATCACTGGCATCTCCATGGTTATGATGGGATTTTATCCATCCTCAGATGATACTGGGTCAAAAACATGGAGAAAGCAAGGCCACATTTTTTGTTAGAACACCGGAGGGTTTAATGGTGGTGATATAGTAAATTTTACCACCATATTCAAATCCAAAAAGCAGAGGATATATTTGTTTGAGACACCAAGTTGATGAACACCTCCCTCCTCCTAAATTGTATATGAAAAATATGGAGGAATAAGTGAGGGATTTGTCTAGATATTATCAAAGCTAAGTGCCACTCAGGTGATGTGTTTTTTAAGCAATCGGGTTAGTTGTTGGTTTCCAGTATTGGCGATCCATCCAGCGAATTGGGTGTGTGATTATACTCATCACGTTATTGCCACTGGAATAAGAACACTCTCATGGATTGACTTATGACTTTATCATCCCAATCTCCGGAGGTGTCCTCTTCATTTTCGCCATCAAAATTGATCCTCATGTGATTGTTCGCACAATGATACATGGTGACCAACCGGACACGTCTCACTTGGAAGGTCAGTGTGTCTTGAAGAGACAATTGCTTGGGAGGAATTGGTGCAAATTTAGAAGGGGTTGACCCTATGGTGGCAGCTCCTAAGTCCTAAACCTTGGCTGAGGAGCACAAAGATGTTGCTTTTTTTCTTTGGGTTGATAATTAAGCTGGTGCCCCTAGCATAATACTTGTTTCCGAACTTTGAACCTTGAACCTTGAACCTTTGCTCTATCAGATTACAAGATAAAGTGAGTGAAAGCCTATCTTGCTATTTATTTTTATAAATGGAACGACCCGGCCTCTACATCAACTAATGGATGAGTCTGTCATGCTAAATAGATAAACTATGAAAGTTTCCATGTAATTCCAATTTGAATGCAAGTTTTGGAGTTCTTCACCATAGCATGGGCATACCACAACATGCGGACCCATGTATTTCTCTATGTGTATAAGCATTTGCAGCACATAGACATGGAGCATAAGTATATATCATACAACCGTACAAGGTTGTGCGAGTATGAATCTAATGCCAAACCACATCACACAACAATACTGAATGTTTGGTTAGTTCCTCTAATCATTTTTCTTAGATCTGTCATTTTAGCTAGTAACACACTGTCTCTAAAATATATTTACTTTGACGAAATTTCCGTTGATTGTTTGTATCATAGTCCTCTAGCACCGCCATACCACAAGACAACACAACTTGCCACCCTCTTTTACCAAGTTTGTGCTTGGCCAACCGCGTGAAATAACTCTTTGGGAAATGATAGGATCCCCCGGGGGATCGAACGAAACGATCCCCGGGTCCCATTTTTACTGCATGGTCGCACTGCCCCAGCAAGCAGCCCGCGCGCGCCCGCTGCTGCTTGCGCGCCGCCTCTGGACCTCGCCCGCGCGCGCCCGCTGCTGCTTGCGCGCCTCCGCCTCCGCCGCCAATGCTTGCACGTGCGCACCGCTAGAGCTCACCGGAGGTCGCCTCGCGCCGCCGCAGCTGGTCGCGCCTTCTCCTTGCTAGAGCTCGCCACACACCGGCCGGATCTCGCCGCCCTCCTCTAAAGCTCGCCGGAAAGGCGCCACCGACCTCCACTCGGGGCAAGCACGATCACACAACCGCGCCGCCATAGCCCAGACACCACGGCTCCTGTGTGGTAGACGGTGTTTTGTAGTGGAGCCACGATAGGGTGCTACACAGGCAGGACGACGATGCTACTGGAGGTGGTCATCGTTGCTACAGACGAAGTGTCGCGATGCTACCGACAAACGGATGAGTTTTGTTATTATTGCTACAGGGGTTGCTATAATAGTAGCAAGTTTTTGCTATTTCATTTCTATGTTTTTGTTACAATAGCACAAAGTATTTGCTATGACATTTTCGACGGAAGTCCTCAGCAAAGTTGGTTTTTCTACGGCAGCCACCAACGATGTCTCCGACGAGGTTGTTCTTTTTGCTATATTAGCATATTTTTTTGCTATCACCATTTTGCGGTTTTGCTACAATAGCATAAATTTTTTGCTACACGGTCTCCGGTGAGGTGTACCGACGAAAGCCTCCGGCTAGTCTCCGGCGAAGTCGATTTTTGCTACATTAGTACTTTTTTTGCTACACGGTCTCCGACGAGGTCTCGGGCGAACTCTCCGACGAGGTCTAGTCTATTTCTTTTTTTCTGGACCGAACCGTTTTCTGCTAGATGTAGCAAAAGCGTGCCTAATTGTAGCAAAAGCGGGCATATCTGTAGCAAAAGCGGGATGGAAGGACGGGACGAAGATCTAACCGTCCATCGAACCAGATCGGACGGCTGGGGACCCGGGGGATGGAAAGTTTCCATCCCCGGGGGACGCGTAGCACTTCCCTAGCTCTTTTCAAGTTGAAATAACTTTTAGTGGCACCGTGTCCTCTTGGCTTGCAAAGATACTCAAAAGAAAAGTGAAATTAAGAATAGTCCCTTGTAGAACCGGTATGTACAACCACCCAGCCGCCAGAGAGAGTCCATCGGAGGAGAAAACCCATCTAGGGTTTCGCACCCCTCGTTGTTGACGTTGCCGGTCTGCTTCGCCTCCGGTGGCCATAGGGCCTTGAAGGTGTGGCGGGCCATGGCCTCTCACCGGCGAGAGGTTTACCGTTCTTTGTTTAGCCTGTTTTCTACTATCTTCTTCAGGATGTTGAGCCGACGGCTACAGAAGGCAGAATAAGGTCCTCCACGCTCTATCCTCACTCCGGTGGTGCATCTAGCGCCTATGGAGGGCGCGTGGAGTCGATTGTCCGGCGGATCTCCTACGATTCTGTCTGTTTTCGTCTTCGTTGGTTTGTTTTCAGGTCTGTCTCTTCCGATCTACGCTTGTCATCATTGGCGATGCTTGATTTAGTGCGCTGGTCATTGCCTTAGCACGACGAGTTCCTGTCGGTCTACTACAACAGGCTCTACTACGACAAGGTTTATCTGGCTTCGTTGATGGAGGGGCGAAGATGGCGGCGCGCGTTCGGCTCGCTCCAGTGTTTATAGTCATCGCTAGATGGTCCATTGACCTATTTGTAATTTTATTACTTTTGGGACTCTTCGTATCGATGTTGATAATTATTAACAGATCGGTGAAGTTTCGCAAAATAAAAAAGACCAATCCCTTGTCGAGTTGCGATCGTTTCTAGTCCATTCCCCTTGCCTTCATCTCTATGAGTAAAAAAGCTACTCCCTCCGACCCATATTAGTTGACTTGTATTTATTTAGATTCGGATGTATCGGGTCAGAGGGAGTACCTAAAGTAAAAGGGTTTTTGGTTTTGACTGCCACACCAATTGGGGGCGTCTCGTTGTTTTGAAAAGAAAGAAAAAATGGGGGCGTCTCGTGCTATTTATAAAGGCCCTGTTCAGCGTTTGTTACATATATACGGATAAGAACGAGATCTGTTAAGATTTCAACTGAACTAGCTAATCTAAAGCGATCCTATCGTGTTATACAAGATATGTACAATCACGCTTGTTAACAGTGAGTTCAGTATTGGATCAATGGAGTGGGAGCCGGAGCAGCAGGATCTCGGTGGCCTCGGGTACACCGGCATCTGCCGCGAGATCTACCGTGTGAGCCCCCGCGCCATCCTCCCTAACTCGGAAGCCGTCCCGGCCGCCGCCTTCCTCACCGCGGCCTTGCTCGCCCACGTCATCGCCTGCAGCGCCATCATCTCCGGCCTCGTGACCGGCGACGGCGTCCGTTTCGTCGTCTGCTTGGCCGCCTTGATTCTCTCCGAGCCCGCCTTTATATTCGTCATCCTCGTGTTTTCGTCCGGCTGCACCGCCGTCGGCGTGTTCCGTGTCGCCTCCCTCTACTGCACCGACGGCGACCCCGACGCCACCGACCGCATCCTCCAGGACATTCCCCGTGCGCCCCTAGCTCGGCTCGTCCGCATGTTCCCCCTTGTCATCTCCTACACCGTCTTCTCCGCCATGGCCTCGCTCCTGCTCCTGCAGCTACACGGTTCCCGCGAGGTAATCGTGCTGCCGCTGCATGTAATCGGCGGTGCCACGTGCCTCGCCGGCGCGGCCTACGTCTCCGTGGTGTCGCATATTGCATGCGTGGTGGCGATGCTCGAGGAAGCCGTCTTCGTCGGCGCCGTGCGCAAGAGCCGCGCCCTCCTCGCCGGCAAATTATGGCAGGCGGCGGCCGTCTTCGTCCCGCTCGACGTCTGCTTCGTGGCGTCGCAGATATTCTTCCCTGTGCTGGTGCTTGACGACGCGCTGGGCTTCGGGCTCTGGTTCAAGGTGGCCGCGGCGGCGGCCATGGCTGTGGTTCTGTGGGCGGTGGTGGTTGTGATGGTTGTGGCGCAGCCGGTGATGTACCTCGTGTGCAAGAACCACCACCACGAGGTCGTCGACAAGGTTCACCTCAACTATATCGGAGAGTACCAGCAGCTGGCCGTCGACGGCGAGAACGGAGTGGAGCTGCAGTCAGTGAATACGGAGTGCCCAGGCCAGTCCCCGGCAGCCAGTTCTACTGCTACCTAGTACTACTTGATTATTAAGGTTTCGTTACTTACCAAGTTTATACGACTAGTTTCCAAGAAGATTTGAGACGAGTAGTAAGTTCCTACAGCTACCTACTGGCAGTAGAGTTTGTACATCTCACTGATTCGATTACGGGACATTCAAGCACGATAGTACATAATTTTTTTAAGTCAAAATCCTCGTCCCTAAAGTCTGAACACAACTACAGGAAATTCTATAATACTCTATCTATTTTAAAATATAAGATGTTTTAGCTTCGTGAAACGAGTGTATCTAGACCCCTTTTAGCGTGTAGGTTCATCTAGGTTTGGAGTGAACCTACACACTAAAAAGGGTATAAATACATTCCATTCACAAAGGAGGAAATGTGTTGGATTGTTATTACTCCCTTTGTCTCAAAATAAGTGATTTGACATTGTCTAGATTCATATGTATCTAGACGCGTTTTAGTATTAGATACATGCGAACCTAAACAAACTTAAGTCACTTATTTTGGGACGGAGTGAGTATTAAGAAAGAAAAACAACTGCTACGATAGGCTTTGTAATGTGTACAACATCAGCAACTGGATAATCAAATCCCCCAAAAAAATCTAAAAAAACAACTATCTGCATATTCATATTACCCACCAATCCACCATACAAAAACCAAAATTTCTTATCATCATATATATTCAGCTTTGTTGGCGTCTGGAAAGGTGGAGCATGGCTTTATTACTTTTTTTTATCAGCTTCATGCATATGTGACCCATGACCATGAAGGTCTATAAGAAAGATGTCGGCGCATTTCTATGGCACATCCTAGAACTTTCACGCATAAAAGAGTTTTGAAGATCTTTATTGTGATTATGATACATGAACAATTGTTTAGAAAAGGCAATACAATCTGAACCAACAAGGCTTGATCTAACCCTTGATGGCGGTTTCGCACATACTCACACAAATTCTGGCTATTCTCTCTCTGAAATAACAGCACGACTGACAACAAAACACTAGAGATTGGTGGAAGAGCAAAATGTAAGCTTCAAATTCATTTTTTCTTACGGAAAGCAATAGTGAAACTTATGCTTTCGGAAATGTTTGACATTGAATTTATTTGCACAGCTTCCGGTATACTTTTTGTGAGAAGATTGACCATACTTGGCCCATTCTATTCCACGTCTATAAATAGACAAGATTACAATCCTAGATATTACTATTATAATCGATGTCATAACTATACGATCAATATCATAACTATACGATCAATACCATAACTATAGATTATTGTGGAGATCACAACAAATAGGGAACTCCACAATAGGAAGATATGTCACGTTACGTGACATATCAGTCTAACACTCCCCCGCAGTCACAACGAGAGGAGGACGGACGTTTGAGACTGGACCGAAAGTTCAGAAACAACGGTGATGGAAGACCCTTCGTCAGGATTTCGGCGAACTGGCGGGACGAGGGAACGTGGAGGATGCGGACCTGGCCCAAGGAAACACGATCGCGAACGAAGTGGAGGTCGATCTCGATGTGTTTGGTACGCTGATGCTGAAGGGGGTTGATACGTCCATAACGTATCTATAATTTTTGATGGTTTTATGCTAATAATATGCTTTTGAGACTCTTTTTATATAAAGTTTATAATTTATTTGGACTAACCTACTAATAGTTGCAAAAGTGCACAATGTTCTTGTTTTATACTTTGATGTGTAGGAATTACCAAGAATAAAAGTGGAAACCTTGTTGGAGTCAAATTGAGATTTTCCAAAAGTCTGTCTCAGAACTCTTTCTGAAGATACTCACGTTTCGGGTCGAACCCGGCATCAAACAGAAAACTCTTAAACTACAAATTTGTTGGAAATTTCGCGACAAACGACCTGGACATAAAATTTAGCTGATTCCAAGTCCGAACGGACCCGCTAGACCCGATTTACTACAGCCCAAGATGAGGTGACGGGAATCCGAAAAGCTATATAAAGGGAGGAAACCTAAATCGTGGGAGACACCTCCACCCACGAATTTGCAGCTACCAAAGCCACGTTTTTGCCTTCCCCATGGATCCCATCTCCATGGGGAAGGGCTCCCAAGAAGCCATGAAGGAATGGGGCTAAGGGGCCATGCTCCCCTGTGATACCGGCGGCGAGGAAGGAGTCCTCCGCGCCGCCGCCGCCTCTTCACCATCTTCACCGCCATCTCCATCGACTCCACCGCCATCTCCATCGCCGTTGCTGACTCCAATGATGAGGAGGGAGTAGTTCTCTCTCGAGGCTAAGGGCTCTACCGGTAGCAATATATTCATCTCTCTCTCTCTATGCGTGATCTTATGAGATGATGAGCTTTGTAATCTATAGATCTATTCTGCTACTGAAGTGGTTTAATAGATCTCTGGCTCTACCCACGTGTGTGAAAGTGATAGTGTGCACACCGTGTGGCACTTTGTCTAAGGTTACATAAATACTTGTCATGAGTATAATTTGATTTGGATGTCTCTATAAAATTGTGTTGTTTGTTGGAACCATCTAGTACTCAAGCTGACAGTATGGGGTTATCTAGATGGAAAAGCGAACTTTGAGGAGTGCTGTTATAGCCCTACCATGGATTAGAGTGTCCAACCGGAGAGTAGTTCAGAGTAGTATCATAAAGAGATGATATTTATATGAGAGTGTTCACTAGTGAAAGTATGATCCTTAAGCCTTGTTTCTAAGCATTGAAATACCGTTTGCAACTAGATCTGTTACATGTTTGCTTGCTTCCATCTTTATTTCAGTTTGCCTTTAGTCTCTTCCACGCCATCAAGCTATTTTCTGGCACCGTTGTCTTATATCCATACCACTTGTATTTTACTATCTCTTCGCCGAACTAGTGCACCTATACACCTGACAAGTGTATTGGGTGTGTTGGGGGACACAAGAGACTTCTTGTATCTTGATTGCAGGGTTGCTTGAGAGGGGATACCTTTGACCACTTCCTTCCTGAGTTCGATAAACCTTGGCTAGTCCACTTAAGGTAAACTTGCTGTTGTTCTACAAACATCTGCACTTGGAGGCCCAACAAATGTCTACAAGAATAGAAGTGCGTAGACATCAAGCTATTTTCTGGCGCCGTTTCCGGGGAGGTAAGGTAAAAGGTACTCACATCCTCCGGTGTGAGTGCTCGAAGTTATTTCCTTTAGATTCTGCAATTATATCTTTTTGTTTCTTGTTTTTATTTTCACTAGTTAGGATTAATGGAAAACAACAACAAAATTAGAGAGCTTTATAGTATTTATCTTGAGTTAGGACATGAAGTGTTTGAAGAGAAAATTAAAAAACCTATATAACTTTATTTGCATGCTAATAGTAATGTTATTAGTATGAATTCTTTGAACACCATTATTGCTAATGCTATGGAAAAATCTAAGCTTGGGGAAGATGATTTTGATGAAAATGATCTTTTTAGCCCCCCAAGCACGGAGGAGAAAATTTACTTTGATGATACTATGCCTCCAATATATGATGATTAAAATGATGATTATGATATTTTTAGCCCACCTACTATTGAGGAGAATATTAATTATGATTATAATATGTCTCCTATATTTGATGATTATGGTGATGAGAATAATAATGATAGCTATTTTGGTGAATTTGCTCCCACTATAATTAATAAGAATAAGTATCCTTATGTGGAGAGTAGTAATGATTATATGCATGTGTCTCATGATAAGAATATTTCATGTGATAAATATATTGTTAATTTTATTCATGATGCTATTGAAAGTTATTATGAGAGAGGGAAACATGGTTTTATGCATCTCAATAATATTAAGTTTTCCCTCTTTATGTTGAAAGTCTTGAAGTTGCACTTGTTTTGCTTTACTATGCTTGTTGCTTTGTGCTTTCATGACTTGTTTCTTTACAAGATTCCTATGCATAGGAAGTGGGTTAGACTTTAATGTGCTTTGAATTTGCTTCTTGATGCTCTATTTTACTTCAATTCATATTTCTTATGTGAGCATTATCGAAATTATCATGCCTAGATCAAAGGCGTTAAAGAAAAGCACTTATTAGGAGATAACCCAAATTTCGTTAGGAATCTTTTGTTGAGTTTTGGAAGTTATTGCTTCAGTAATAACCTCTCCTTATCATTTTTTGTGTGGTTTTTATGCCGAGAGTAACCTCTAATGAGAGAGAAGTAAGATTTCGGAAAGTTGTTGTCCCAAAATAGATTTTTATGCTTCATTGTAAACATTCGTGAAATATCTCTGTATGTCGGTTTGAGATGTAATTTATTGGGCTTCTGCCCTAGGTTATTATCCAACTTTCGTTAGTTCAACACTTTTTGATTTTAGCAACAAAAGGTCTTCGAAAAAATCGGTTTTTACCTGTTGGTCTGTTTTGACAGATTTCTGCCATTATTTGCATTTGCATTTTCCTCTTAATATCTCTCTCTTTGATCATTTGAACTTTTTAAAGAAAGTGATACAGTAGTTTTTGTTTTAATGGAAGTTTTACTCGTGTTGAAACTGAACCAAAAGACTTATTATCTTGAGTACAGTAATATTGGTAATGAAGATTGTGTGAAGTTTTGTATGAAGGAAAATTTAAAGTGTAGGGAAGAGTAATGTGATAAGATGAAGAATGGACAAAATATCAAGCTTGCGGATGCCTCCCGTGTCACCCCAAGAAATATTCAAGAGGGACAAGCGTCAAAGCTTGGGGATGCCCAAGACATCCCCTTCTTCATCAATAAAAATCTCAGGTTTCTTCCAAACACTTCATTTTTTTTGTTTCATGTACAATTGTGTTGTTCTTGGAGCGTCTTTGTTTTTGTTTTTATTTTTCTTTTTCTTGGTTTGCGGCAATAAGTTGGTTGGATCCCAGCACTTCTTTTGAAGAGCGACACACTCTGCTTTCATTGTTTAGAACACTCTAGTTTTCATTCTTATTGTTTTGTGAGTGTTCTCTTTTGCTAGAATTGTGCTTAGCCTTAGTTTTCTTATGCTTTCAGCTTAGAACTTTCTAGTTCTTCTTTGTGGATTTGTGATACAAGCTCACTGATCTTTATTGATGATTATCTTTGTGAGTTGTTTCAAGTAAGTCGATTTGGATTGGAAAGAAGTAGGAAAGTTCATGCTTAAGTGGTATAAAAGGAGCTTGTTTTTGACTGTGACTTAGGTTTTATCATGTCATGCTTGATATTGTTTTGGAATTATGCTTAGTGATTTTTGTTGTAGCATGACATGTTATAAACAATTGAGATTGCTTAATGTGCCTTGAAATAATCATGCATTGGTTTAGCATAGTAAAGCATAGTATTGTGGTATTCTCCTTTAATGTTTTATTTGGGTTGACTTGGCGCATGCTCACACCATGCTAAGACTATACCAAGTCATCATAGCCTCTATGATCTTTTACTTTTTGACTTGTGGTACCACTTTATGCTTTAATTAATTATGTTTTGTCGCTTTGCATGATTATGGCGATTATTGCTCTCTTAGTTGGTCGCTCCCAGTCGTTTGCTAGCTTCCATACCAAGTATGAGTTCCACTCATGCATCCAACTCCAAATAAAACCAAGTTATTCCAAAGAGTCCACCAACCTACCTATTAGCATTTGCTATTCCAAGTATATTCATGTTTTTATCTACCTTCCGAATTAAACTTGCTATGTGAAAATTAGTGATTAAAGCTCTCACGAACTTGATGGCACACTTTACTTTTCTTGCCCCTAATAAACTTGAACCATTGTGTCATTTATGTTGTATATGCTTGCACTTATACGTTGGGGATTAGCAGAACCATGTTGGCATGGGGAACGCTTTCAACATTGCACTTGTACTTTGTACCTAGTTGATATCATGCTCTTTTGTCTATGAATGTCGTCGGTGTGAAATGAAAGGGGAGCTTGTAAGTCCATGGAGTTATGTATGTGTGTTAGAAAAACGCTTGGGTCACTGGTCTAATCCATGCCTAATCATGGTGGAAACCTGTAGCGTAACCATAATGAGCAATCTATGAAGCATTCTTCTTATAAAAAAATAGATAGAGATTGAGAAAAGGAGAAAAAGAAAAAAAGATGAGAAAAGAGGAAAGAGAGAAAAAAGCACCATTTTACCATGGTAAATAAGAAGATTGCTGAGATGCTCGTTGTCTTATTGCCTTGTCATTTTGATATGGGGATTCTTCTGTATCATCAGGCAAGGGGTACCCCGTTGGCGGTTCTCTATGATACACATGTACTTACTATAACAAGAACTTACCGGTAACTAAACTTGAGTAGCATGAGGAGCGACCCTCGTACTCAAGGGACATGAGATTGCCAACTTATACTTTGTCAAGGATATACTCCATATTTTGTTCACTTTAACCTTAACCATCTAAAGATACTTATGATAGGGGCAATGAGAGCTGAAAGCTAATAAGTACCATAATTTTTGGAAGCTCTTTATGAAACTTGAATCCCTCCTTACTGATACATTGCAAATGTATCTATAATTTTTGATGTTCCATGCTTGGTTTTATCTACTTTCTTGTGTTTTGTTCCAACTTTGGAGTACTTTCTATACACTTTCTTGGACTAACCTATTAACAAGTGCCACAGTGCGAGTTGCCTGTTTTCTGTTGTTTTTTGGTTCTACGAAAGTCAGAAAATCAATATTCTCGGAATTGGACGGGACAAAAGCCAAAGTTATTATTTTACCGAGGGGAACACGGAGCGAGAAGACGAGATGGAGAGGGGCCAGGGGCCGGCCACACCATAGGGTGGCGCGGGTCCCCCTTGGCCGCACCACCAGGTGGTGAGGGCCCCCTAGCCGCCCACCGACCTTGCCTCTTCGCCTATAAGATGCCTCCTGATGCGAAAACCCTAAATCGTCAAGCCTCCAGCCACGAAAAGTTCCACAGCGCCGCCACCACCGAAGGGGAGATTCGGGGGACAGAAAGTCTCTGTTTCGGCACCCTGCCGGGACGGGGAAGTGCCCCCGGAGCCATCTCCATCGATCTCCACCACCATCTCCATCACCATTGTTGATTCCCATGATGAGGAGGGAGTATTTCTCTCTCGAGGCTAAGGTTCTACCGGTAGCTATGTGTTCATCTCTCTCTCTATGCATGATCTTATTGAGATCATGAGCTTGTAATCTATAGATCTACCTTGCTACTCAAGTGCTTTAATAGATCTCTGCTCTCCCCATGTGTGTGAAAGTGACAACGTGCACACCATGGTGGCACTTAAGCTAGAGATTACAAATACTTGTTATGAGTTATATTTGGAGTTGGATGTCTTTATGAAATTGTGGTGTTTGTTGGAACCATCTAGTGCTCAAGGTGACAGTGTGGGGTTATCTAGATGCGGAAACCGGACTTTGAGGTGTGTTGTTATAGCCCTACCATTGATTAGAGTGTTCAACCGGAGAGTAGTTAAGAGCAGTATCATAAAGAGAAGATATTTATATGAGAGTGTTCACTAGTGAAAGTATGATCCCTAGGCCTTGTTTCTAAGCATTGATACACCGTTTGCAATTAGATCTTTTACATGTTTGCTTACTTCCATCTTTATTTCAGTTTTCCTTTAGTCTTTTCCCACGTCAACCACACACTAGCAAGCTATTTTCTGGCACTGTTACTACTTATAATTATCCATACCACCTGTATTTCACTATCTCTTCACCCAACTAGCGCACCAATACACCTGACAAGTGTATTGGGTGTGTTGGGGACACAAGAGACTTATTGTATCTTGATTGCAGGGTTGCTTGAGAGGGGATACCTTTGACCACTTCCTCCCTGAGTTCGATAAACCTTGGGTAATCCACTTAAGGGAAAACTTGATGTTGTTCTACAAACCTCTGCACTTGGAGGCCCAACAACTTTCTACAAGAATAGAAGAGCGTAGACATCAAGCTATTTTCTGGTGCCATTGCCGGGGAGGAAAGGTAAAAGGTATTCACACCGGAGGATTAAAGAAGAAGAACCTCCCACGGCAAACGCTTATTTTCTGGCGCCGTTGCCGGGGAGGTAAGGTAAAAGGTACTCACATCCTCCGGTGTGAGTGCTCGAAGTTATTTCCATTAGATTCTGCAATTTTGTCTTTTTGTTTCTTGTTTTCACTAGTTAGGCTTAATGGAAAACAACAACAAAAATAGAGAGCTTTATAGTATTTATCTTGAGTTAGGACATGAAGTGTTTGAAGAGAAAATTAAAAAACCTATGGAACTTTATTTGCATGCTAATAGCAATGTTGGTAGTATGAATTCTTTCGACAGTATTATAGCTAATGCTATGGAGAAGTCTAAGCTTGGGGAAGCTAGTTTTTATGAAAATGATCTTTTTAATTCCCCAGCTTTGGAAGATAGCTATTCTATTGCTTATGATGATACAAAACCTCCAATATATGATGATTACAATGATGCATATGATATTTTCAGTCCACCTACTATTGAGGAGAAAATTCATTATGATTACAATATGCCTCCTATATTTGATTCTTATGGTGATGAGAATAATAATGATAGCTATTTTGTTGAATTTGCTCCCACTACAATTAATAAGAATAACTATGCTTATGTGGAAAGTAATAATGATTATATGCATGTGGCTCATGATGCTACTGAAAGTTAATATGAGAGAGGGAAACATGGTTTTATGTATCTCAATAATATTAAGTTTCCCCTCTTTATGTTGAAAATTTTGAAGTTGCACTTGTTTTGCTTTCCTATGCTTGTTGCTTTGTGCTTCAATGACTTGTTTTTTTACAAGATTCCTATGCATAGGAAGTGGGTTAGACTTAAATGTGCTTTGAATTTGCTTCTTGATGCTCTATTTTACTTCAATTCATATTTCCTATGTGAGCATCTTCTCAAACTATCATGCCTAACTGAAAGGCGTTAAAGAAAAGTACTTATTAGGAGATAACTCAAAAGTTTTAGATGAGTCTTGGAAGTTATTACCTCTGTAATAACCTCTCCTTATCCTTTTTATTTATTTTTTGTGCCAAGAGTAACCTCTAATGAGAGAGAAGTAATGATTGGAAAAGATGTTGTCCCAAAACAGATTTATGTGCTTCACCGTAAACATTCGTGTAAAATCTTTCTACGTCGTTTTGAAGTGTGAATTTTTGTGCTTCGGCCCCAGGTTGTTATCTAACTTTCGTTAGTTCAACACTTTTTGATTTGAGCAACAGAAGGTCTTCTAAAAAATTGGTTTTTACCTGCTGGTCTGTTTTGACAGATTTCTGCCATTATTTGCATTTGCCTCTTAATCTCTTTCTCTTTGAGTTCTCTTTGATCATTTGAACTTTTCAAAGGAAGTGCTACAGTAGCTTGTATTTTAATGGAAGTTTTAATTATGTTGGAACTGAACCAAAAAGACGTATTATCTTGAGTACACTAATGTTGCTAATGAAGCTTGTGTGAAATTTTGTATGAAGGAAAAATTTCAGGTGTATGGAAAGATTGAGTAATGAGATGAAGGATGTACTAAAGCTCAAGCTTGGGGATGCCACGCGTGTCACCCCAAGAAATATTCAAGAAGTACAAGCATCAAAGCTTGGGGATGCCCAAGGCATCCCCTTATTCATCAATAAAAATCCCAGGTTTCTTTCAAACACTTCATTTTTTATTGTTTCATGCACAGTTGTGTTGTTCTTGGAGCGTCTTCTTTTTCTTTTTCGTTTGCTTGGTTTGCTTAGTTTGCTGAATAAATTGGTTGGACCCCCACTTTCATAGATTGGTTTTCAAATAGTTTGGTTTGGTTTCGGAAAGAGTAGGAAAGTTCATGCTTACGTGGTAAAAAGAGCTGGTTTTTGACTATGGCCTATGCTTTGCCATGCCATGCTTGATATTGTTTTGGCCTTATGCTTAGTATTCTTTGATGTAGCATGACTTGTTATAAACAATTGAGATTGCTTAATGTGTCTTGGATAAATCATGCGTTGTTTTAGCATATTAAAGCATAGTATAGTGGTATTCTCCTTTGATGATTTATTTGGGTTGACTTGGCGCATGCTCACACCATGTTATGACTATCCCAAGTCACCATAGCCTTTATGATCCTTTAGTGTTCAACTTGTAGTATCACTTTATGCTTTGATCAATGATGTTTTGTCGCTCTGCATGATTTTGGCCATTATTGCTCTCTTAGTTTGTCGCTCCTAGTCTTTTGCTAGCTTCCACAACCAAGTATGAGTTCCACTCATGCATCCAACTCCCTAGACCAAGTTTTCCCAAAGAGTCCACCATACCTACCTACTAGCATATGCTATTCCAAGTATACTCATATTTTTATCTACCTTCCAAATTAAACTTGTTATGAGAAAACTAGTGATTAAAGCTCTCAAGAACTTGATGGCACATTTTACTTTTTCTTGCCCTTAATAAACTTGAACCATTGTGTCCATCTTTGTTGTGTATATTCTTGCGCTTTATAAGTTGAAATTAGCAGAACCATGTATCATGGGGTATGCTTTCAACATTGTACTTGTACTTTGTACCCCGTTGATATCATGTTCTTTTGCTTATGGATCCCGGCGGTGTGAAATAAAAGTGGAACTTGTAAGATCATGGAGTTTGTATATGTGTTAGAGAAACGCCTGGGCCGTGATGACCCACTATTTTCGATAAGTAAGAGTGTCGAACCCAACGAGGAGCAGAAGGTGCTGGCTAGTGGTATGGATCAGGAATTCTCTACAAATACTTAGCAAACGGATTTTTAGGGGTTTTTGATATAGCAAGTAAACAAAGTACGAGTAAATAAAAGATAGTAGGAATAAATGTAGCAAGTGGCCGAAACCTTTATGCAGCAAAGGACAACCCGGTTGTATTACTTAAGATGACCAAACGTTCTCAAGGACACATGGGAAGCCTGTCAAGTGCTTTCGCTTCATATAGTTGATTAATCTTCTTTAGCTGGCTAAGTGTTGTGTGGCTGAACCTGTGCTAATGTACCGCCCCATCCAACACTAATACATACTTGTGATTATACCCCTTGCAAACATCCGTAAGTGCAAGAAAGTAATTAAGGTAGAAACCTAACCACAGCTTTAAACTCTAAGACCCTTACG
Source organism: Avena eriantha (assembly GCA_910589775.1). Lineage (NCBI taxonomy): Eukaryota > Viridiplantae > Streptophyta > Magnoliopsida > Poales > Poaceae > Avena > Avena eriantha. The sequence continues at coordinate 401,603,332 of OU342740.1, read as the reverse complement.
TCCCTTGTGCAATGATTTCCTAACGGGGGTTCAGGTTTCTGTCACTCCGGCAACCCCTACGATTAGTAGCCAAATACACAATGCATTCCCCTAGGCCCATATAGGTGAAGTGTCATGTAGTCCACGTTCACATGACACCACTAGAAGAAGTACACCACAACTTAAATAACAATCTATTGAATCTTTCTCAACACAATTAGAATACTAACAACAAGACTTCTCCCATGTCCTCAAGAACAAAACGAACTACTCATAAGACATCTTATGGATCATGATCAGAGATGGAATAATGATGTATAACAATCTGAACATAAACAATAATTCAATGGTTCACTCAATAGCATCAACTACAAAGAGTAATCAACACCGGGAAAGTTTCCCCTATGAACTATGCAAGATTCAACGCAATTGTTACAGCAATATGGAGATGGTGATGAGGGTGCTGATGGTGATGATGATGATGATGATCCCGATGAAGTCCAGCTTGATGGTGGTGTTGATGGCGACGATCGTCCCTCTCCGGGAAGGGATTACCCCGGCAGAAATCTGTCTGTCGGAGAGATCTTTCTCTCTCGGTGTTTTCCGCCCAGCAGAGGCGGCAGAATCTTTCTGTGGTCGCTCCCCGAGTCTTAGGGTTTCGTGGGGATGATATACGCCAGAGGGGAGAGGCTGGAGTGGGCCAGGGTGGCCACACCACCTCCTGGCGAGGCCTAGGGCTGCCCGCGCCATGGGGTGGTGTGGGCCCCCTGTGGCCCATCTCCAATCCTTCTTCTAGCATCCTTAGTCTTCTGGGAAAATAGGATTTTCCGTATATTTTCCCTGATTTTCTGATCTTCACGAATTTTGCCTCCAAACATCACATTTTCCATCAGAATCCTGACTGCAGCGGTCCATGCTCCAAAAGTCATCAACCATGCAAAAATAGATGAAATAACATAAGTATCACCTCTAAATATGAAATATATCAATGAATAATAGTGAATTAAGACATAGAATAGTGATGCAAAATGGACGTATCAGGCCGCTAGCCTAAGCCATGCCTAATCATGGTGGAAACTTGCAGCATCACCATAATGAGCACTCTATGAAGCATCCTCAATAAAAATCTATGCAAATAGCAAATAAAAAGATCACTGGGATGCTCATTGTCTGCTTGCCTTGTCATTTTGATTATGGGATAGCTCCTGTATCATGTGCAAGGGGTACCTCGTTGGCGGTTCTTTATGATACGTATGTACTTACAATGACAAGAGCTTACTCGTGACTAAAGTTGAGTAGCATGAGGTTCGGTCTTCGTAAGTAAGGGGCATGAGATTTTGACTTATAACTTGTCAAGCATATCCTCTTAGTTGTGTCACTTTAACCTTAATCAGCTTAAGATTCTTATGATAGGGGCAATGAGAGATGAAAGCTAATAAGTACCATAATTTTTGGAAGCTCTTTATGAGACTTGAATCCCTACTTACTTCTATGAAGGCCTTTCTTCCACCTTTATGTTGAGTCACCATCTTCTATCTTTATGCACCTACTTTGAGAGCATAGTGGCCATTCTTAGTTCTATGTGGATTGTCCCAAGACTTGTTGATTGATGCATAGCTTTGATATTTCTTGTTTTAAACTATTTGTATCTAGTCACTCTTATGAACTTTGAAGGTGTCCTATGCATTTATGTTTGCTACTCTATGAGGGACAAGCTAAATGCCACTATGCTATGTTTTCTTTATGTGAAACAAACAAACGTCTTGCAAAGCATTGTTATTCATGAATCTTTTGTTTGTGCCTTTTCATGTTGCATCATAGTTTCTTTGTCTTATTGCTAGAACTTTGTCTTTCATGTTATGATTGAAGTACTATGATCCCAGCTATCGATGTTTTACAAATGATTTGATCAAGTTTATGATGGTGCATGTCACCTCAAAAATTATTCTTTCTTTTTATCACTTACCTACTCGAGGACGAGCAGGAGTTAAGCTTGGGGATGTTGATACATTGCAAATATATCTATAATTTTTGATGTTCCATGCTTGGTTTTATCTACTTTCTTGTGTTTTCTTGCAACTTTGGAGTACTTTCTATACACTTTCTTGGACTAACCTATTAACAAGTGCCATAGTGCCAGTTGCCTGTTTTCTGCTGTTTTTGGTTCTAGGAAAGTCAGAAAATCAATATTCTCGAAATTGGACCAGAAAAAAGCCAAGGTTATTATTTCACCGAGGGGAACACGGAGCCAGAAGACGAGACGGAGAGGGGCCAGGGGCCGGCCACACCATAGGGTGGCGCGGGTGCCCCTTGGCCGCGCCAGCAGGTGGTGTGGCCCCCCTGGCCGCCCACCGACCTTGCCTCTTCGCCTATAAGATGCCTCCCAATGCGAAAACCCTAAGTCGTCAAGCCTCTAGCCACGAAAAGTTCCGCAACGCCGCCACCACCGAAGGGGAGATTCGGGGGATAGAAAGTCTCTGTTCCGGCACCCTGCCGGGACGGGGACATGCCCCCGGAGCCATCTCCATCGATCTCCACCACCATCTCCATCACCATTGCTGATTCCCATGATGAGGAGGGAGTAGTTCTCTCTCGAGGCTAAGGTTCTACCGGTAGCTATGTGTTCATCTCTCTCTTTATGCATGATCTTATTGAGATCATGAGCTTGTAATCTATAGATCTACCTTGCTACTTGATGTCTACGCACTTCTATTCTTGTAGCCAGTTGTTGGGCCTCCAAGTGCAGAGGTTTGTAGAATAGCAGCAAGTTTTCCCTTAAGTGGATCACCCAAGGTTTATCGAACTCAGGGAGGAAGTGGTCAAAGGTATTCCCTCTCAAGCAACCCTGCAATCAAGATACAAGAAGTCTCTTGTGTCCCCAACACACCTAATATACATGTCAGGTGTATAGGTGCACTAGTTCGGCGAAGAGATAGTGAAATACAAGTGGTATGGATAAATATAAGTGGTAACAGTGCTAGAAAATAGCTTGATGGTGTGGAAAAGACTAAAGGCAAACCGAAATAAAGATGGAAGCAAGCAAACATATAACAGATCTAGTAGCAAACGGTGTTTCAATACTTAGAAACAAGGCCTAGGGATCATACTTTCACTAGTGAACACTCTCTCGTAAATATCTTCTCTTTATGATACGACTCTTAACTACTCTCCGGTTGGACACTCTAATCGATGGTAGGGCTATAACAGCACACCTCAAAGTAAGCCTTTCCCATCTAGAAAACCCCACACTGTCACCTTGAGCACTAGATGAGTCCAACAAACACCACAATTTCATAAAGACATCCAACTCCAAATATAACTCATAACAAGTATTTGTAATCTCTAGCCTAAGTGTCACCATGGTGAGCATGCTGTCACTTTCACACACATGGGGAGAGCAGAGATTCATTAAAGCACTTGAGTAGCAGAATAGATCTATAGATTACAAGCTCATGATCTCAATATGATCATGCATAGAGAGAGAGATGAACACATAGCTACCGGTAGAACCCTTAGCCTCGAGAGAGAACTACTCCCTCCTCATCATGGGAATCAGCAATGGTGATGGAGATGACGGTGGAGATCGATGGAGATGGCTCCGGGGGCACTTCCCCGTCCCGGCAGGGTGCCAAAACAGAGACTTTTTGTCCCCCGAATCTCCCCTTCGGTGGCGGCGGCGCTGTGGAACTTTTCGTGGCTGGAGGCTTGACTCTTTAGGGTTTTCGCATCGGGGGCTTCTTATAGGCGAAAGGGCAAGGTCGGTGGAGGCCGGAGGGGCCCACACCATGCCCTGGCATGACCTGGGGGGACCCGCGCCATGGGGTGGTGTGGCCACCCTGTAGCCCCTCTCCGACTCTCCTTCTGGCTACGTGAGTCTTCCAGGAAAATAGGCACTTTGGATTTTGTCCCGTCCAATTCCGAGAATATTCATTTTCTGACTTTCCTGGAACCAAAAACAGCACAAAACAGGCAGTTGGCACTGTGGCTCTTGTTAATAGGTTAGTCCAAGAAATCATATGAAAAGTACTCCAAAGTTGGAATAAAACACAAGAAAGTGGATAAAACCAAGCATGGAACATCAAAAATTATAGATACATTTGCAATGTATGAACATCCCCAAGCTTAAATCCTGCTCGTCCTCGAGTAGGTAAGTGATAAAAAGAAAGAATAATTTTTGAGGTGACATGCACCATCATAAACTTGATCAAAGTATTTGTAAAACATTGAAAGCTGGGATCATAGTACTTCAATCATAGCATGAAAGACAAAGGTCTAGCAGTAAGACAAAGAAACTATGATGCAACATGAAAAGGCACAAACAAAAGATTCATGAATAACAATGCTTTGCAAGACGTTTGTTTGTCTCACATAAAGAAAACATAGCATAATAGCATTCAGCTTGTCCCTTATAGAGTATCAAATATAAATGCATAGGACACCTTCAAAGTTCATAAGAGTGACTAGATACAAATAGTTTAAAACAAGCAATATCAAGTTATACATCAATCAACTAGTCTTGGGACAATTAATATAGAACTAAGAATGGCCACTATGCTCTCAAAGTAGGTGCACAAAGATAGAAGGTGGAGACTCAATGTAATGGTGGAAGAAAGGCATTTGTAAAAGGAAGTAGGGATTCAAGTCTCATAAAGAGCTTCCAAAAATTATGATACTTATTAGCTTTCATCTCTCATTGCCCCTATCATAAGCATCTTGAAGGTGATTAAGGTTAAAGTGACACAACTAAGAGGATATGCTTGACAAGTTATAAACCGAAATGTCATGCCCCTTATTTACGAAGACTGAACCTCATGCTACTCAACTTTAGTCACAAGTAAGCTCTTGTCATTGTAAGTACATACGTATCATAAAGAACCGCCAACGGGGTACCCCTTGCACATGATACAGGAGCTATCCGATAATCAAAATGACAAGGCAAGCAGACAATGAGCATCTCAACGATCTTTTTATTTGCTATTTGCATAGGTTTTTATTAAGGATGCTTCATAGAGTGCTCATTATGGTGATGCTGCACGTTTCCACCATGATTAGGCATGGCTTAGGCTAGCGGCCCAGGCGTTTCTCTAACACACATACAACCTCCATGATCTTACACGTTCCACTTTTATTTCACACCGCTGGGATCCGTAAGCAAAAGAACATGATATCAACGGGGTACAAAGTACAAGTGCAATGTTGAAAGCATTTCCCGTGAAACATGGTTCTGCTAATTTCAACTTATAAAGCGCAAGCATATACGCAACAAAGAAGGACCCAATGGTTCAAGTTTTTTAGATGCAAAAAAGTAAAGTGTGCCATCAAGTTCGTGAGAGCTTTAATCACTAGTTTTCTCATAACAAGTTTAATTTGGAAGCTAAAAAAAGCATGAATATACTTGGAATAGCATAAGCTAGTAGGTAGGTATGGTGGACTCTTTGTAAAAACTTGGTTTAGGGAGTTAGATGCATCAGTGGAACTCATACTTTGTTGTGGAGGCTAGCAAAAGGCTGGGAGCGACAAACTAAGAGAGCAATAATGACCATAATCATGCAGAGCGACAAAACATCATTGACCAAAGCATAAAGTGATACTAAAAGTTGAAAACTAAAGGATCATAAAGGTTATGGTGACTTGAGATAGTCATAACATGGTGTGAGCATGCGCCAAGTCAACCCAAATAAAGCATCAAAGGAGAATACCACTATACTATGCTTTAATATGCTAAAACAACGCATGATTCATCCCAGGCACATTAAGCAATCTCAATTGTTTATAACAAGTCATGCTACAGCAAATAATACTAAGCATAAAGCCAAAACAATATCAATCATGGCATGAGAAAGCATAGGCCACAGTCCAAAATGAGCTCGTTTTACCACATAAGTATGAACTTTCCTACTCTTTTCCAAACCAAACCAAACTATTTGAAAACCAAATGTATGAAAGAGGGGGTCCAACCAATTTATTCATAAAACTAAGCAAACCAAGCAAACTAAAAACCAAAACAAAAACGAAAAGGAAGACGCTCCAAGAACAACACAACTATGCATGAAACAATAAAAATAAAGCGTTTGGAAGAAACCTGGGATTTTTATTGATGAAGAAGGGGATGCCTTGGGCATCCCCAAGGTTTGACGCTTATACTTCTTGGATATTTCTTGGGGTGACACGCGTGGCATCCCCAAGCTTGAGCTTTAGTCCATCCTTCATCTCATTACTCATTCCTTCCATACACCTGAAAATTTTCCTTCATACAAAACTTCACACAATCTCATTAGCAACATTAGTGCACTTAAGATAAATAAGTCTTAAAGTTTAGTTATAACACCAAATAAACTTCCATTAGAACACTATCTACTGTAGCACTTTCCTCAGAAAGCTCAATTCCCCAAAAGAACTCAAGAAGGAACTAACAAGAAGCAAATGCAGAAAATGGCAGAAATCTGTCAAAACAGACCAGCAGGTAAAGACAAATTTTTTCGAAGACCTTCTGTTACTCAAATCAAAAAGTGTTGAACTAACGAAAGTTATATAACTACCTGGTGCAGAAGCACAAAAAATTACAGCTCAATACGACATACAGAGCTCTCTCAATAAGTTTTACGGTGAAGCACAGAAATCTGTTTCGGGACAGCAACTTTCCCAATCATTACTTCACTCTAATTAGAGGTTACTCTTGGCACAAAAAGCAAATAAAAAGGATAAGGAGAGGTTATTACAGAAGTAATAAATTCCAAGACTCATCTAAAACTTTTGGGTTGTCTCCCAATAAGTACTTTTCTTTAACGCCTTTAAGTTAGGCATGATAGTTTGAGAAGATGCTCACATAAGACATATGAATTGAAGTAAAAGAGAGCATCAAGAAGCAAATTCAAAGCACATTTAAGTCTAACCCACTTCCTATGCATAGGAATCTTGTAAAGAAACAAGTCATGAAAGCACAAAGCAATAAGCATAGGAAGACAAAACAAGTGCAACTTCAAAATTTTCAACATAAAGAGGGGAAACTTAATATTGTTGAGATACATAAAACCATGTTTCCCTCTCTCATAATAACTCAGTAGCATCATGAATAAAAACAATATAACTATCACATAAAACATTCTTATCATGAGGCACATGCATAAAATAATTAATACTCCCCACATAAACATAGTCATTCTTATTAATTGTAGTGGGAGCAAATTCAACAAAATAGCTATCATTATTATTTTCATCACCATAATCATCAAATATAGGAGGCATATTGTAATCATAATTACTTTCCTCCTCAATAGTAGGTGGATTGAAAATATCATATTCATCATTGCAATCAAGATATATTGGAGGTGTAGTATCATCATAAGAAATAGAATAATTATCTTCCAAAGTGTGTTCATTTGTAAACATATCATCATTGGAAGGATCATGGATAGTAATAGTACAACAATTATTAATATCATCATTTTCAGAATTGGTACCAAAGAGATTTCCAATATCAAAAGAAGTGTGCTTTTCCCAATCATGATCACTACTATAGGTAATAGGCATAGGAACATCATCTAGTTCAGAATCATAAAAAACTATAATAGGAGCAACATGCTTAGGGGAAAATATCGTTTCCTCTCTCCTTTTACTCCTCCTCTTCTTCTTTTTCTTCTTCTCTTTAGGAGAGAGAGGCTTGAAAGGAAGCTTCTCCATATACCCTGGTTCATTGTTAGAGACAATAGAAGAAACTTTGGAGGATTCCTTCTTTTCATTTATAAGTTCAAAACACATATTAGTCCTGTCATATTTTGGTAAAATATCATCTTTTATAATATTTTGTATGTAAGTATTTGTGTGGCAATTATCAACACAATAAATATGACAACCATGCAGGATACTATTTGACATGGGTATACCCTACAGGTACTCGAGCTTAGTATATACGGTTTAAATACATAAAGGCCCACGGTGTCGCCAAGGCCCAAATGAAGGACTCGAGTAACCTATGGACTCTCGATGGCTTGAAGAACAAGAAGAAGCTAAAGATACAAAGTTTGAAGGGGAAAACCCTAACCTGTAACCGACTCGACCTGCTACCCGAGACCTAGCCTACCTATATAAAGGCTAGGAGGGGGCGGAGAGGAGGACACATGCAACCCTAGTTTCCACAACCCTCGCTAGATTGCATCTGCGCACCATTGTAACCTTCGGTTCCTTCGATAATTCCACGAGAAGACAAGCAGGTGTAGGGACCTCTACGAGGCCTGGACCTGGGTAAATCTTTGTCCCATGTGTGCTTGTTTGCTAGCCGATAGATGTCTCCAGCGCTCCCTCCTTCTCCAAAACCCAAGTCCATAACAATGGGCATTGATGAGTTAAACCCTCGTCAATTGGCGCCGTCTGTGGGAATTGGGAGTGCTGATGTTGCGGCTTCTTCGGCCCCATCAACTACGATCTAAAACTCCGCAACAGCGGAGATTCGCCAGCTCTTCGGCGCGTTCAACTTCACCGTCCACACGCCGGCCACTCGCCCGGCCTTCGAGTCCATAGGCGACGGAATCAGCCTGGAGATCGGGAGCTTCCGCTTCCAAGTTGGTCAGATAGGCACGCTTCGCATGCCTGATCAGCCAAGAGCACCGGCGATTGCCCCAGCATCATGGTTCCCTCCATTGATCGACACCCTCAGTGAGCTCAACGCCCCGACAGCAGTGAAGAACACGGTCAGCGACAGCAGTCGCGACTCCGATCTAAGCGATCTGGCCACTAAAGATGGAACCTACGGTTCCGGATCTGAGAGTTGTGGAAGCAGCAGCTTCCCCAATCACTTCATGTGCGCCGTCATCAATGCAGGCGATACCTCTGCCAATCACGACAATGGTGGCAATCCTGGTAACGGCACCGACCCGCCCAATGCCGGCAATGGTGGCAATGGCGGAAACGGTGGTAACGGTGGCAATCGCACCCCCGTTGACAATGGAGGAGCAGTCGAACCTCCAACCATAGTAAATGAGCAAACCGGCGAACACGTCGTGATCAAGCTCAACGAGCAAGAATGGTCTCGCTGCCGCGAGGCCCTACGAGGCACCCCTCTACCCTTCGGATCCCCGCAAGAGCTGCTAATGGGCTATCACTGGCTCCTGAAGGAAGAATTCAAGCGCCAAGTACAAATAATCGTGCAACTCGAGGCGCGCAAAAAGGCGGTAGACGAGTCGAGCCTTCGTCGTGCTGGGCTCTCCTCCTACGGAGGATCCACCTCAAGGAGCAACGAGTATCTCGCCAAGAAGAGGCAATCTCGGCTGGCCCATCTCATCGAGCAAGAACGCATAGAAGCCGCAAAAGTCCTCGACTTCGGCTCTATGACAGTCAACACACGAGGCAACATGGTCCCCAAGACACCGCAGGCTGCGGTAACAGCGGCCACCATGTACCTCCTTAACAACCAGCCGCCAGCTGGAGATCCCCGAACCGCCATGCACCAATCTATGATCACGGGCTTGGGATTAATCGAGGCCGCCCTCGACAAGGAGCCAACACCCGAGCCGAAGAAGAGCAAGGCGCTAGCCAAGCGCTACTCCTCGCCCTCGTCCAGCGATGATAGTCACGACCTGTCTCGACGCCGCCGCTCACGGTGACACGACCGTGACTATGATGCGCGCGACGACCTCACACAGTGCAAGATCGACAAATCAAGGGCACGACGTGCTCGGTCGACTGACACGGAAGAAGAAGATGTGGAGCTCTGCGGCGCCAGATGCTTCAGTAGATCCATTAGGAAAAAGCGAATGCCTAAAGGGTTTATACTCCCGTCGGAGAACCCAAAGTTTGACATCCTACAAGACCCCAAGATCTGGCTGGAGGACCACATCTCCTCCATCAGACTCCACGAAGGCAGTCAGAGCACGACCATGCAATGCTTGCAGCGACAGCTGCAGGGCGCCGCCCGAGCATGGCTCAACAACCTCCCACGCGGATCCATTCGCAGTTGGGATGAGCTGGTCTACAGCTTCGTGCGCAACTTTAAGGGCACATACAAACGTCCTGAGAGCTGAGATGTTGCCAGCAAAGATCTGGCGAATCGCTGCTCTCCTACATCCAAAGGTGGTCCATCATCAAGAACTCCGCAGAGAACATCTCGGAAGATCGCGCGATTGACGCATTCAACGGTGGCATCCGCCACCTAGAACTCAGGGAGGAGCTGGGCCGCTCAAAGCCCTAGACCATCGACCATCTAATGGAGATCGCGAATCGGTGGGCCGATGGAGAAGATTCGGTGAAGAATCGTGTTCACTCCGAGGAGGAGGCGGAACTCGAACGCAGACGCGACCGCCGAGGCAAGCGCCGCATGCGCATCTACGATGACCGCGATGACGTCAACATGGTCGCGGCTGGCTACACCGATAGACGAGACGATAACCGCAACAGCGGATACCGTAGCGGCAGATACCGCGACTCCGGGAAAACCGCGCTAGTGTGGCAACGCCGCACTCGCGATGAGGCACCCGCGAACTCCATTGAGGACAAACTATCCGGGCCATGTACGGTACACTTCTACATCGACAAGCATGATGGCCAGAAGAAATCCAGCCACCTCCTCAAGGATTGTCGCGAGTTCCTCAAGCTACATGAGGGATTGGTTCGGATGAACCACAATGCAGTCAAAAGAGGCTACGGAGCCGCTCCAGGCGCCGTGGCACATGGAGCACTGCCACCACCACCTGGGCCACCCCGAATGCAGCTGCACCGGACCAGCACCACGGAGGAGAACCGTACCCACGAGCCATGGGCACCATCATGATCCAAAAGGGACGCCCCTCCAATAGGGTGCAGAAGGCCATCACTCGCCAAGTCAACTTGGCCACACACTCGCCACCCTCCACCACTAAGTACCTCAGTGGAAGCGAGTCATGCATCACCTTCGACAAACGCGACCATCCGCCTCAGATACCCCGTCCAGGACATTGCCCCCTCGTACTCGAGGCGCAAATCGGAGGCTTTGACATGAGCCGCGTCTTCATGGATGGCAGAAGTGGCATCAACCTTATATTCGCGAGTACCTTGCGAGCAATGAGGATCCCTCTAACTTGCCTGGAGGCCTCGGACACAACGTTCCACGGCATCGTCCCAGGGAAAGGCGTATACCCCCTGGGCAAAATTAACCTCGACGTCATCTTCGGCACGCCGAAGAACTTCTGGCGCAAGCACATCGACTTTGAGGTCGTCGACTGGCCCTCACAGTACCACTGCATCCTCGGGCGCGTCGCGTTCACTAGGCTCATGGCAGTGCCCCACTACGCCCACCTGCAGATGAAAATGCCAGGTCCCAACGGCGTCATCACGATCAACGGGAGCTTCGAGCGATCTGACAGTTGCGACAGGGAATTCAACAGAATTTCCTAGTCCTTCGGCATGTAGGAGGAACTCGCGAGACTAAAGGAGACGACAGACAATAGTCTGCCTCCCCTGAGCGGGCCAAGCTCACCTGATCTCTCCTTTGACTCATCGGTGCACACAAAGAAAGTGCAGGTCCACCCATCGGTTCCCGCCAAGACGGCCCTCATCGCCAACAACTTGAGTCCCGCATAGGAACTCGCGCTCGTCGAATTCCTCTGTTAGCACTGGGAATTTTTTGCCTGGTGTCCTGCGAACATGCCAGGAGTTCCTAGGGAATTCGCCGAGCACGCACTCAACGTCAACCCCGACGCAAGGCCAGTCAAACAAACAATTCGGAGATTGTCTGAGCCACGAGCGCAGTCAGTTGGAATGGAGATCAACAGACTCCTTGAGGCCAAGTTCATACGCGAGATCAAGGAAAGCACTTGGCTCGCCAACATGGTGCTGGTACTGAAAGAGGACACGGATATCCTGCAGATGTGTGTGGACTTCACCTCTGTTAATAAGCACTGCCCAAAGGACCACTTCCCGTTGTCGCGCATCGACCAGATCATCGACTCCACTACGGGATGCGAGTGCCTCTGCTTCCTCGACGACTACTCAGGCTATAATCAAATTCGAATGAAGGAGGAAGATCAAGAGAAAATAGCGTTTACAACGCCCTTTGGTGTATTCTGCTACAACACAATGCCCTTCGGGCTAAAGAACGCGGGAGCCACCTACCAGCGGTGCATGTAGGCTTGCCTCAAGGAACAACTGGGTCGCAACATTCAAGTCTATGTCGACGACATAGTAATCAAGACCAAGGAGGAGGCCTCCCTAATCGACGATTTGCGCGAAACCTTCGCCAACCTTGACCGCTACCGGATCAAGCTCAATCCACACAAATGCGCCTTCGGCGTACCATCTGGGCAGCTACTCGGATATCTCATTTCCACGAGGGGAATTGAAGCAAACCCGAAAAACATAAGGGGCATTCAGCAGCTGGCCGGACGAATCGCGGCCCTTGGTCGATTTATCAGTCGGATGGGTGAAAAGGCGCTACACTTCTACCAGCTCCTCCACAAAGCTGAAAAATTCGAATGGACCAATGAAGCGCAAGAAGCATTCGAAGACCTCAAGCGCCTGATATCCACTTCGCCAGTGCTGGTGACCCCACGAGAAAGGGAACCACTGCTGCTGTATATCTCCGCCACCAACCAGTTGGTCAGCACAGTGCTCGGCGTCGAACGAGCTGAGGAAAACAAGGTCCACGGCGTACAACGCCCAGTATACTACCTCAGCGAGGTCCTCACACCAACAAAACAGTGGAACCCGCACTACCAGAAGCTGGCGTACGGTGTCTTCATGACCGCCCGGCGACTGCGCCGTTACTTCCAGGAACACCCAATCGTGGTGGTCAACGATGCCCCGTTGGGGCATATCCTCAATAACCCCGACGCCACGGGGCGAGTCGTGCTTTGGGGAATAGAATTGTCTCCACGAGAAATCACATACAAAAAGCACGACGCAATCAAGTCGCAAGTTCTCCCTGACTTCTTCGTGCACTGGATGGAAAACCAGCTCCCGGACAAACCAGACATGTCCTACCTCTGGACAATGCACTTCGACAGGTCCAAGCGGAAGGACGGAGCAGGCGCAGGTGTCATACTGACATCACCTCAAGGGGACAAGCTGAAGTATATCCTGCGAATGCAGTTCACAGCCTCCAACAACGAGGCTGAATACGAGGCCCTGTTGCACGGGATGAGGATGGCAAAAGCCTGCGGCGCCAAGAGGCTCATCATATACGGCGACTCTAAGTTGGTCGTCAACCAAACGATGCACGAGTGCGACGCACTAAATGACAACATGATCGCGTATCGCGACCTCTACGACACACTCGAAGGAGACTTCGACGGTTGCAAGCTGCGGCACGTAGGTCGCGAAAGCAATGAAGAGGCGGACGCACTCGCCAACATAGGATCTACCTGCGCCCCCATACCACCTGGGGTATTTCTCGAGCGCATTTGCGAACGCTCCATCAAGCCAAAGGCCGCAGAGAAGAAAACAAGCGCAGCAACGGACTCGGGGGCTACGCCACCCAATGAGCCAATGGCACTCGATAAATTGGAGCTGGACACAGGACTTGAGGGACCAATGAGCGTCATGATGATTGAGAAATCCTGGACGCAGCCGTACATCACGTACCTCCTCAGCAAGAGGCTACCATGCGATCCGACAGATGCACGGCACGTCGCGTGGTGATCCAAGGCGTTCGCTGTTATCAACGGCGAACTGTATAAACGCAGCATCACGGGAGTACTCCAACGATGCGTCTCCACGGACGATGGAAGAGCAGTTCTCCTCGACATGCATGAAGGGACCTGCGGGCACCACGCCGGTAGTCACGCCCTCGTTGCCAAAGCTCTACGAGCTGGATTCTACTGGCCTATGGCCATGCACGATGCCAAGGACATCATCCAAAAATGCAACGCTTGCCAGCGATTCGCGGACAAGCCAGACGCACCGGGCGCAGAGCTACGACCAATCCCATTGGCCTGGCCCTTCGCGCAATGGGGGCTCAACATGGTCGGCAAACTTTCAAGGTCCTCACGAGGAGGCTACGTCTACCTCTTGGTCACAGTCGACAAATTCACCAAGTGGATTGAGGCCATGCCAGTGAACAACCAATCAGGGCACAGCGCAGACAAGTTCTTCGAGTCCATCGTCTACCGCTTCGGAGTGCCGCACAGCATCATCACCGACAACAGGACAAACTTCACATCCAGGGAGTTCCAAGAATTCTGCGAGAAACTAGGGATCAACATCAGCTACGCCTCAGTAGCGCATCCACAGACCAACGGTCAGGTGGAAAAGGAAAATGGGCTCGTCTGCAGCGGCATCAAGAAGAGACTCCTCCAGCCACTCGAACAAGCCGCAGGTTGCTGGCCGGACAAACTGCAATCCGTACTCTGGAGCCTACGAACAACTCCAAACAGCGCCACAGGCTACACGCAATTCTTTATGGTGCACGGAGCCAAGGCAGTGTTACCCGCCGAAGTACGGTACAAGGCGTCGCGCGTGGTCGCTTACAGCGAACAAGAGTCATCCCTCGCACTCGAAGACTCCGTCGACCTCCTTGACGAGGCAAGGGAAATCGCCACAGAGAGATCCATGATCTACCAGCAGAACCTGTGCAACTACCACAGTAGGAGGCTTCGCCCCAGATCCTTCGCCAAAGGCGACCAGGTCCTGCGAATGAAGCAGCAGGGGTATCTCAAGCTCGAGTCCCCCTGGGAGGGACCATACGTGATTACAGAAGTAATCCCAGGTGGCGCCTATCGCCTTCAAGATTTAGAGACAGGAGTCGCATACTCCAACCCCTGGAACGTCGCACAGCTGCGACGCTTCTACCCCTAGTCGTTTTTACCTTTTACATTGCAAATAAGGCTACTCAGCCAAGGCTACTTAGCCAGACATTGTACCTCGCACTGTTCTTCGAATAAATAAAGCTAAGTGCCCCAAAACTCTGTGTTCTCATTTACTTTTCCAATTTATCTACTCGGGGGCTGCGCCACCCTATATACATCTGTTCTTCGAACCAAAACGTGATACCCTGAGTAGCTGGTACATCAATCGAAACCCTTCACACAACATCAACCCAGCTGCAACGCACCTAACAGGTTGACAAGGGACTGAGATAATAGCATGGCCAGGCTAACGAAAAGGACTCGCATAGTGCAACGCACTTCATGCTAACAAAGCTCTTTATGCATATTCAACAATAAATTATTTACAACATTTATACGAACTTTACAACACAAGTACACTTATGTGCAGGATACAAACTAAACTACTACTGCTGTTAGGGGTATGATCCCCAGGTACCCCAACCGAATAAGAACAAGACAGTCGGATCGCGTCCGACTGACCAGACGCAGTCGGACAAGGCAAGACAGGCCAGCTATCCCCGGTAGCCGGATCAGCAGAGACAACCGGATACGGCGACATAGCCGGACTCAATCAATGGGACAGAGCGACGTGTGTATCAGTGCACGGTACACCCTGTACGGTGACAAGACTGGCAACTACCCGGCCATACCGAAGACTTTGCGTAGGTGACGCAGGAACAATGGCCGGTGCTGATGACAGGCTCGCACGGCGTCCACTGTGCCTACGACAGCCATACCGCTCGTACTCCGACAGGACAAGCCATACTAGACACTGTAGATGACTAGTCGGCTGGGACCCGCCTGTGGGGCCCACCAGTCGGACTGGCCCGTGAGACCTTTGCTTCTCTGCCTATATAAGGAGAGGCAAGGCCTCGGTAGAAAGGGTTGGTCTTACAGCATTTAAGGCAGTAGCTAGCGTATACTTCTCGAGGAGCACTTGTAGTTCTGGTATTCCACATAGTCAGATCCGGCAGGAGTAGGGGCTTTACCTCACCACGAGGGCCCCGAACCTGGGTACTTCTTGCGTCTCGCTACGCTCGCTTGTATCCAATCCCGCCTGCAGACGCCGTCGATAGCTTCCCTGCTAGTCCCCACACCTCTATCTAACCTCCTCAGGTACTGCCGTTCCCAATACAACTACAGTTGGCGCCCACCATGGGGCTAGATGGCTTCGACCGGAGTCACGTTCCGCACGGGACCCTGCACTTCAGCCGGTGAGCGCGTGGCCTCCGGCCTGGTTCACGCTCGGCAAGTTCGACTGCGTCATCGACAACGCTTCCTGCTTCGCCGGAACCTCCTTCCCGACGAACGACACCGTCTTGCTATTCGGCGACCTCCCCGTTTACGTCGCCACCGTTCCGGAGCGTTTCCCTAGGGAAATCGTCTCTGTCACGGAGCTGCCGTGCTCAGGCGGCAGCGCCTCCGCCGCACCTCGCGGCGTAGAGGTGATGATGGCCGGCTCCAGCTCCCATCCCCGCCAACCGCGGGAGTGAGGCGCGGACGAGGTCGGAACTTCCGCTCCCCCGCAGCCCGGGAACCCGGTGGAGGACGCCATTGATCGGCTCCTAACGCCGGTTAACCTCGGGGATAACCCGGAGGAGGCGGACGCCAACTTCAGCATGGAGAGACAGATCCTCCTCCATGAGGCCATGGAGCTAGCTGCATCCCGTAAGCAGCTCGAGATCACCCGGCGCGAGTACGACCACGCGCACAGCCTCACTCCGGGGCGGCGAGCTAGGCGGTAGGTTGGAAAAGGACGGGGAACTGGACCCCGCACCCGCCCTCACACGGCCCACCTACAGCACGCCCATCAAGAAATTGCGCGCGGCGCGAGCCGCGGCAGAGGAATTACCCAGCCTAGAGGGCGAGGAGCGAGCCCGCCAGCACGCTCGCGTGCAGGAGCTCCTCCGCGTCGCGGACGAGCAGGCTGGTGCCAACCGGCAGATGTAGGAAGACCTTAGCTACTCCCCGGGGAGCAGGCTACCTGCCAACAGCAGGGGCGTGCCGCGCGACACCTAGCAGGCGTCCTCCCCTCAGCCGCCCAGGGCCCGTAGTAGGCGTCGCAGCTCTGGCAACAGGGGCCAGCCGCGCCAGGAGTAGACGGTGAACAGCAACCCGCCACCTCCCCCTCCGCCAGCCGGGGCGCCCAGACCAGCCGGTTCCCGTCTCTCGGGCCAGGTGGGAGCGCCCAACCCAGATTGTCCGGATGCCCGCAACCGCATCAAGCTCCTCGCTCAAGCGCGCGGCACGGAGGAGGAAGATTCCACCGGTCCGGTCTGTTTCGGACCCCGCATCCGGAACGAGCCGTTTTCGGATAAATTCTCCCTGCCGAGGGACACCCCCAAGTACGATAGCAGGATGAAACCAGAAGACTGGCTGACCGACTATGCTACGACAGTCGGCATCGCCCACGGGAACAAGCGCACAGCCGTGCGCTACGTCCTCCTCATGCTAACCGGGTCGGCAAGGACATGGCTCAACAGCCTCGCGCCCAACAGCATCAACGCCTGGCCTGACTTCGAGAAGGTGTTCGTCCGCAACTTCAACGGCACATACAAGCGCCCAGGGCGCCCGCGTGACCTGGCCTTGTGCGTCCAGGGCAACCACTGAAGGAAATATGCCCTAGAGGCAATCATAGAGATGATTGTATTTCATGTGTATCCATGAGTTATTATAATGTTCCTTGAATATCCATATACCAGGCAACTTGTATTGATTGGCAATTATGTGAATTGTTTGTGAAACTCTTTACTTGTATGGTTATCTAATAATTGTCCCTAGTCGGAGTTCATGCGAGGACACACGTGAATATTAGACTAGCACATCGATTGGTTAATGACTATGTTTCGCAAGTCATTGACATGGAGATGTCAAACCAATGATGTGGACACATGTTATGAACATGGGGTTGGACTGACCCAACATGAGACTAGCAATAATACTTGCAGCTCTCACTACACATCGTGTACGTTTTGTCCTTAGACCTGAGATTGTCGCATGTACTTGAGATGTGGATCGACCTACTTTGGGGCTATCAAACACTACTCCGTAACTGGGTAGTTATAAAGGTAGCTTTCGGGTTTGTCCTGATACATGCTGTAAGGCATCGGTCAATCAAGATGGGATTTGCCCCTCTCTACTTGAGAGAGATATCTCTGGGCCCCTCGAGTGATCGGATCCAGAAATGCATGGCCGTGCTACATATGGTTAAGAGTTAACCTAGTAAAGGGATTCTGAATCACAGTATCGAGAAAGAGAGGTCAGCTTAGAGCTAGACCAAATATCGTGAGGCAAAGGGAAAGACATGTACTCAACCTTGTGATGGTTCGTCCGAATGATCTTTATATGCGTTTAGGAGTTGGCACGTCTTGCTAGAGGCCGCTACCAACTATTGACGGAGTAAGTGTACTCGCGTCATGTCTATACGTGTATGAACCTATAGGGTCACACACTTTAGGGGCTGGAAGCCTAATGAGGATTGGATCCGAATTAGACCAGGCTTAGGCTGCTAATGGGCTGCTAATGTAGAAGCCCACCAGGGATGCCTATATAAGAGGGAGTGAGGCGAGCTGAAAAGGAGAGAGCATTCCACCCAGCCGCCACTCCTCTTCCGCCTGTGTTGCACGCGCAGACCTAGCAGTCTGGCGTGTGACGACTTCCACTCCGGACGTGTGGATACCTCGGAGGTGCTGCATCTGTAGCACTTGGACGAGCCGCGCAAAGGGGAGCTGCTCGTGGGACGAGGACGAGGAGGAGACGTAGAACATCTACACTGCCGCAACGTGCTTCATCGAGTTCCGCACCTGCGCGTCTAGCGGTAATCCCGTGATCTATGACAATAGTATTCCTGGTTGACGCGGTAGAAATTTTTGATTTTACGCTAGTGTAGCCTACCCGTTACCCTTCAACCACGAGACCGACCGCGAGTACCTCGCCAAGTGGACGGAACTACGCAACACCTGCGAGGGCATCCTAGAAAGCCAAGCCATCGGTTTCTTCATCGAGGGTTGCCACGAGGGCACCATGCTTCGCCACCGGCTACTTTGTGATGAGCCGAAAACCATGGCGGAGCTCATGACGGTTGCGGACCAGTACGCCACGGCGGATGCCGCGATGAAGAAGCCCCTCCGAGTAAACGCAGAAGGACGCCCGACTCCCATGGAGTCGGCTCGCGACCGACCTAGCAATCCGGCTGGAGAAGCCGGATCCTCCAGACGCCACGGTAACGACAACCGGTTCCAGGGGGACCGCCAGGCCGGACAACAGAAGCCTCGCTACCACGCGTGGCAGGTCAATGCTGTGGAGGGCGCGCCCGACGCGCCGGCTAACGAAGCAAGGAGGCAGAAGCCACGGCTCACCTTCGACCAGATGTTCGACGGTCCGTGCAAGTGGCACAGCGGTCCCTTCAAGCCGGCTACGCACACCACCCGGAACTGCAGCTGGACCCGCCAGCTAAAGCACCAGGGCAACCAGCCTCGTCCCCCGCCTCCCCCACCGGGTGGACCTCCACCACCGGCTAGGGGAGCCGGCAATGATGGTAACAGCGGCAATGGCGGCAACAACAACAACAACGGCTACCCCCAGCCGCACGCCGCCTACCATATCTTCAAGACGGAGCAAGACGACAAGCACAGCCGCAGGCGACGCTCCAAGGAGGTCAACACCATCGCCTCTCTGGTCCCCCAATACCTGAACTAGTCGTAAACCCCCATCACCTGGAGCCAGGCGGATCAGCCCGAGCATCTACCGACTCCAGGGGGCTACGCCATGGTGCTCGACCCCCTCATCGTCTCCAACGCGCGCACTTGCCGATTCTCGCGCGTCCTCATCGACGGAGGCAGCAGCCTCAACCTCCTCTACCAGTCCTTGCTGGAGAAGCTGGGCATTCGCGAAAGCGACATGCGCCCGACTACCACGATGTTCCACGGCGTTCTGCCGAGGCCAGACTGCGCCTCGCTGGGAAAAATCCAGCTGGACGTCATCTTCGGGGCCGAGGAGAACTTCCGCCGTGAACCAATCTGGTTCGAGGTGGTAAATCTGACGAGCTCCTACCACGCTCTCCTCGGGTGCCCCGCCCTCGCCAAGTTCATGGCCATCCCCCACTACGCCTACCTCAAGACGAAGATGCCGGGACCCCACCGCGTGATCATGCGCAATGTGGCCATGGCCCAGCAGGACATTCCGGCTAGCAGCAAGCCGGCTGGAGAAGGAGCCTTCCAGCTGGCAAAGGAGACAAAGAGGATCCTGCTCGACCCCTCCGATCCGACTAGGTTCGTCACCATTGGTGCCGACTTGGACAGCAAATAGGAAGGCGCGCTCGTCGACTTCCTCCGTGAGAATCGGGACATCTTCGCGTGGTCCCCCAAAGACATACCGGGTGTGCCGAGGGAGTTTGCCGAGCACTCACTTCACGTGCGTCCGGATGCCAAGCCGGTCAAGCAACCTCTGCGCCGGTTCGCAGAGGAGAAGAGAAAGATAATCGGTGACGAGATCACCCGGCTCCTTGCAGCCGGGTTCATCATGGAAGTGTACCACCCGGACTGGCTGGCGAACCCAGTCCTGGTGCTGAAGAAGAACAAGACCTGGCGCATGTGTATCGACTACACCAGCCTGAACAAGGCGTGCCCGAAAGACGCTTTCGCCTTGCCCCGTATCGATCAAGTCATCGATTCCACGGCCGGCTGTGATATATTGTCTTTTTTAGATTGTTATTCCAGGTACAATCAGATCCGCCTAAACCCGGCTGACTAGATTAAGACATCATTTATTACCCCCTATGGGGCTTTCTGCTATGTAACCATGCCTTTCGGCCTAAAGAACGCAGGCGCCACCTATCAGCGATGCATGCAGAAATGCTTGCACTCGCAGATAGGCCGAAACGTGCATGCTTATGTGGACGACGTGGTCATCAAGACCAAGGAGAAGCGCACCCTCCTCGAGGACCTGGGAGAAACATTCGGCAACCTCCGCCAGTACCAGATGAAGCTGAACCCAGAGAAGTGCGTCTTCGGAGTACCGTCCGGCTAGCTACTCGGTTTCCTCGTTTCGCAGCGAGGTATCGAGGCGAATCCGGAGAAGATCGCGGCCATCGAGAGGATGCAGCCGCCTAGGAACCTGCTTGGAGTCCAGAAGTTCACCGGATGCCTGGCATCCCTCAGTCGCTTCGCCAGCCGGCTAGGGGAGAAGGCACTTCTGTTGTACCAGCTGATGAAGAAGATGGACAAGTTCTCCTGGACCTCGCAGGCCGACACCGCGTTTCACGACCTCAAGCGCATGCTATCCACAACACCGGTTCTAGCCACGCCGGCTAGTAAGGAGCCGATGTTGCTCTATATAGCAGCCATCAGCCCGGTCATCAGCGTCGTCCTGGTGGTGGAGCGCCCCGAGGAAGGCAAGGCTCAGCCGGTTCAGAGGCCCGTCTACTACCTCAGTGAGGTCCTCTCCCTCTCCAAGTAGAACTACCCCCAGTACCAAAAGATGTGCTACGGCGTGTACCTGGCATGCAAGAAGCTGAAGCACTATTTCCAGGAACATCTGATTAAGGTCGTGTGCACTGCACCCCTTTCGGAAATCATCGGCAACAAGGATGCCACCAGCCGAATCGCCAAGTGGGCCATCGAGCTTGCCGCCTACTCCATCCAGTACGAGCCCCGGCTCACGATCAAGTCGCAAGCGTTGGCGGACTTCCTCGTCGACTGGGCCGAGACCCAGTATCTCCCACCAGTTCCGGATTCGGACCATTGGCGGATGCACTTCGACGGATCGAAGATGCTCGGGGGCTTGGGAGCCGGCATCGTGCTCACTTCGCCCAAGGGAGACCGGCTAGAATACGTACTACAGATCCATTTCAAGGCCTCCAACAACACGTAGCCGAATACAAGGCACTGCCGCACGGGCTCCGGCTGGCCAAGGAGATCGGCGTCAACCGGATCCTGTGCTTCGGTGATTCGGACTTGGTAGTGCAGTAGGTATCCGGAGAATGGGACGCCAGAGACGCAAACATGGCTCTCTACCGGTTCCACATCCAGAAGCTCAGCGCCTCCTTCGACGGGTGTGAATTTCACCACATCCCCCGCATCAACAACGAGGCTGCCGATGGGCTCTCCAAGATTGGCTCCACCAGGCAGGCCATCCCACCAGGGGTCTCCTTGGAGCACCTACGCAAGCCATCCATCAACCCGTCGCCAGAATCGGACTCCATCGTATGGGCAGGAGCCGTTCCGGCTGACGGAACGGCGGGGGCGGAGCCGCCAAAGAAGAAGACCCGCACCAATTCCGGCCAGGCAGCGCCTTCCGGCTCGCAAGACCCGGGGGCTGCCGGCTCGCCTAGCGGCTCGGGGGCTGCTATTCCGGGTAAGCCACCCGGACGACCCCCCGACACCCGTCAACCAGAGGACATGAACGTCCTCATCATCCGGGAAGTGCCATCATGGGCACAGCCCTTCATGAGCTACATCGCCGATGGAGAACTTCCGGACGGCGAGGTGGAGGCCAGGCAAATCCAGCGCCGTGCGCACACGTACACCATCATAAACGGCGAGATGTATGAGCGTAGCGTATCCGGTATCTTCCAAAGATGCGTCGATGCGGATACGGGCTACCGGCTACTCAAGGATATCCACCAAGGCGAGCGCGGGCACCGCGCTTTGTCAAGGGCGATAGTCGCCAAGGCATTCCGCCATGGTTTCTACTGGCCCATCGCCCTCGAAGACGCCGAGCAGCTAATCCGTGCATGCAATGGGTGCCAGCGCTTCGGACAGCTCAGGCACATGCCAACTTCGGTACTCAAGACCATACCGATCACCTGGCCGTTCGCGGTTTGCGGCCTCGACATGGTCGGTCCCTTCAAGCCAGCGCGCGTGGGCATGACCCACCTACTGGTGGCGGTGGACAAGTTCACGAAGTGGATCGAGGCCAAGCCTATCCGGAAGCTGGACGAGGCGACGGTTGTCACCTTCTTCACCGACATCATCAACCGTTTCGGCTACCCCAACAGCATCATCACCGACAATGGCACGAACTTCGCCAAGGGGGCCTTCGCTCGGTTCTGCAGCAACAAGGGCATCCGACTGGACCTCGCCTCTGTCGCGCACCCGCAATCCAACGGGCAAGTCGAAAGAGCAAACGGCTTAGTGCTAGACGGCATCAAGCCACGTCTCATCGAGCCGTTGGAGCGTTCACCCGGATGTTGGATCGAAGAACTTCCGGCTGTGCTGTGGAGCCTCCGCACCACGCCGAATAGGTCAACCGGCTACACGCCGTTCTTCCTGGTCTACGGATCGGAAGCCGTCCTCTCCGCCAACATCGAGTTCGACTCCCCTCGCAAGCTCCTCTACAACAAAAAAGCCAACCAGGAGGAGCGGGACGACGGAGTGGACCTCCTGCAGGAGGCCCGCGAGCTGGCCTTGTCCAGATCAACCCTGTACCAGCAGCGAATACGTCGCTACCATTCAAGACGGATCCGCCCAGTCGCATTCCTTGAAGGCGACCTAGTCCTCCGGCTGGTGCAAGACACGAAGGGCATGCACAAGCTATCGCCACCCTGGGAGGGCCCCTTCACCATCAGCCGGACGCTGCCCAACGACTCCTACTACCTCATCGATGTGCGGCAGCCGTGCAAGAACAAGATGGACAAGTCAGACGAGGAGACCGAGCGTCCCTGGAACGCGGCCCTGCTGAGCCCGTTTTACACCTAGTCGCCAGGCAGTGTATGTACCCCAAAAACCCTGTGAATGAAAATGCGGACCCCCACGAGAATCTCAGGGGCTCCTTGCTAGAAATGTGTATGTGTCAATTTTCCGGTTATTATTTTCCGGCTCCGGCAACCCCTACCCAGAGGCTCGCCGGCTGGCCCGGCCTGCTAAGTCAACAAACCGGCTGAGTACTGTGCGATGATGCCAGAGGCCCACTCTTCGTCTCAGCTACAGACTGCAAGAGCAAGAGCCTGAGGCATCCCACACGAAAAACGGGGAGGAGACGCGAAAGATCGGGTGTCCCGGCCCTGCAACTAGCTCGAACCAATCCAGCCGCTAAGCCATTAGTACCATATGCAATGTACTGTCAGCTCCCTTCGATTCCGGCTGTAGACCGTAGCCCGGCTGCCCGACAAGGACGCAGCGCAAACAGCAGAGCACACGGGAAAGCAACTAAGTGTCTAGAAAGGGACAAGCAAGTTTTCGAAAAAAACAAGCCGTTTTCCGGCTACAATTTATCAGACTAACCTACTAACCTATGTGGGCATGTGTGTATGCATATGTACGTTTTGTCCGACTACCTAGAGTCAGAATTCAGGAGAAGGAAAGAAGATTCGAAGTCCTTGCCTTCATCAAGCGCTCCGAATCTCAAGGGCTACACCCACTGTGCGCGCTCGCACGCCCCCAGTGGAATCTTGTGGTTCCCGACCGGATAAAGGCGTTTAGCCGGCTGATCGGAGCCCAGGTGAGGGCAAGGGCAGGAGCAAGAGAAGACAAGGAAGATTCGAACCACCTGGCTACACCAGCTACTCCGAATCTCGGGGGCTACACCCAGTGGGTGCGCTCGCGCGCCCCCACTGGAATGTTAGTTCCCCCGGCTGAAGTCGTTCAGCCGGCGAAAACAACCGACCAAGACGAGTCTAGTTAGATAAAAATAGAAGAATGAGGAAAGAAGAAGATTCGAAGCACCTGGCTATGCCAGCTACTGCGAATCTCAGGGGCTACACCCAGTGGGTGCGCTCGCGCGCCCCCACTGGAGGTGCGGTTCCCCCGGCTAAAAGTGTGTAGTCGGGCGAAGTTAACCGGCGAAGTATGGAAAGAAAATTTGAAACACACAAGTCAAGGGAAACTCAAGAATTCCAACAACGACAAACAAAAAGAGAGACGAAGCTCCCATAAGTTACCCGGCGTCAAAGAAAGCCGGCACAAGCAGACAAGGTTCATAAACATGTAACACAAGACAAATACACCCAGCATCCCGGGACGATATCTAGGCGGCAGGACCCTTGCCGTGGGGGAGTCCTTGGCCGGCAGGGGCCTTAGGCGGCGGAGGAGGCGCGGAGCCCGATCCGGTTCCGGCGCTGGCAGGCGGCGGCATCGGGGCCTCCACATCAGGAGTGCCGACGGACTCCGAGTCGGTGAGCACCTCGTCGGGGTCCATGTAGTCGACGATCTTGATGGCGGACCCGCGGAGCTCCGGATGAGCTTGGCGGATAGCGGCAAGATCAGCTTCGGCGTGGAAGCCTCCGTCGATCTTCTCGACGCGGGCGTCCTTGTACTAGGAGAGCATCAGAGCCAAGGCCATCTCCGCTCCGGCGCGCGTGGCTAGGTCCCGTAGCCGGTCCACCGCAGCCGGCACCTCTCCCACCTTCGTAGCCAGCTGCGCCATTGTCTCCGGAACTGGAGCCTCCGGCCAGACGAAGGAGAAGACGTCCCGCGCCGCCTGACGAAGCTTGGCAGCCTCCTCGCCAAGAAGGACGACGAGCTCCTGGGCCATCGGCTGCGCTCCCGGCCAGTTCTCCTGCAGCCGGTTGTAGGCCAGCAGGTTTATGCCAGGGTAAAAGGCTGTCAGAAAAGAGAAGTCAGATCCGGCTACCGAATCCGCAAAGAAAAGAAGACGGAAAGAAAACTCACCCTTGGCAGTGTGGCCGACCTGCATCAGCTCCTCCACCAGCGCCTTCTCCTTGAGCGCTAACCGTTTAATCTCCTTCTCTTGGTCCTTGTTCTGGGCCTCGAGAAGGGAGAAAGCTTAAGTCCGGCTGGCGAGCGAGGCGTCACGCTCCTTGATGGTGGCCGCCAGACCGTCCACCCACGCGTGCCAATCCTTGTTCTGCAGCCGCAGAGTGGAGTTGGACTTGCTCAGCCGGTCGTTCGCTTTCTTCAAGCGATCGATCTCGCGCTGAGCGCACACGAGGATGGCTGCAACAAGACCGGCTGTCAGTTCAAAAAAAAAAGGCAAGCCAGATGAAGCGAACATACTCTGGGAGGTCCCGTTGGCGGCAGCAAGCTTCTGCTCCAACGTCTGGTTCCCACCGGTTGCGGCCTCCAGCAGTCGGATCTCTTTCACCGCCAGCTCAAGCGTGGCGGCGAGGTTCGACAACGAGGCGGCGGAGGAAGCGTCGTCATCCACGGCATTGACGGCCAAGCACTCCTTCGCCGCGACCACCACTGTCTGCCAGTCCTCCCCGGGCTCCTCGTCGGAGTTGTCGTCGCCAACGATGACGAGCTCCTTGCCAGAAGCCTCCCACGCGCCCGCGGAGGAGCCTTCCGGCTGGGGGATTTCCGGCTGCACTAAGGGGGAGGCAGTCGGCTCAGCATGAGGGGGAGGCAAAGGCTGCGCCTCAGAAGAAGGAGGGGCGTTGGTCGGCGTAGTCGGGGTGCGGGGCGGTGACCCGGCTTGCGCGCATGCCGGGCTCGCGGCTCCGAAGGAAACCAGAGCGCTAAGAAGAATAAGAAGAGGACAAGAGCAAAACGAGCCAAAATCAGAAAAGGAGGAAAAAGGCAGGCAGAAAGGGAGGGGGAGAAAGAACATACCCAGGCACAACAGGAGGCGGCCCTTTCTTCCGGCCGAGCCGGCTTGGCGGCAGGGTGCCGGACCGGCTCCTCTTGGGCGCCGGCTCCCCCATCCGTCGTGGAGCGCGTCGCCGGCTCCGCGGTCGGCACGGCCTCCTCCTCATGCACCTCCGGGTGCGGGTCGGCGGCCGGCTCGTCGTTCCGGCTGGGGAAGGCATCGCCATCCCCATCCGGTTCCTCGCCGGACCGCCGAGCGCGCGGCTCGGGTAGGTCGGGCGTGAACTCCTCGAGGGCCGCCGCGCCCTCCTCGCGGATGATGCACGGGAACATCTGCCGAATACAAAAGTTAGCCAGACGAATACAGAGGACAAACACAAGAAAATACCAAAAATGCATCCGGTTAGAGGAGCTTACCCGGGGCGCGCGGTTCTCCCGAGTATAAGGCGCCAGACTGAACTTCCAGTTCTCCGGCAGCCGCTCCTTGGTGATCATCCACACCCACTCCTTCAGGTTGGGGTAGCGAGGATCGCGGCACGACAGCCGGGTCGGGTCCAGCCGGCCAGAGTAGTAGCACATCTTGTGGACTCGCTGCTGCAACGGCATCATCAGCCGGGACATCCAGCTAAGAGTGACGTCCATGCCAGTCAGCCGGCAATGGACGAGGGAGCGCATGCGCTCCAGCAGCTCGTCCATCTCC
This sequence comes from Avena eriantha, assembly GCA_910589775.1. Lineage (NCBI taxonomy): Eukaryota > Viridiplantae > Streptophyta > Magnoliopsida > Poales > Poaceae > Avena > Avena eriantha. The sequence goes on along the minus strand of OU342740.1, from coordinate 401,576,378 downwards.
ACCTTGTCGTCGTGGAACTTCAAGTCCTAGTTCTGCCGGCTGGACTCGACGTCCTGGAAGGCCGGCAGATTGATCCGGTCGACATTGGTGAGGTTCTTCACGTAGAAGTACGACTGCTGCCACAGTCGTACCGTATCGTGAAGAAGGAATTTGGGTAGCCGGTCTGCGTGCGAGAGTAGATGGAGGCGCCGCCGCAGGCGACTAGTGGCCCCTGGGTGAACTGCACCTGCGGCCGGACTCGGAAGAGCCGGCAGAAGAGCCCTAGATCCGGCTGGATCCCGAGGTAGCTCTCGCAGAAAGCAACAAAGTGCGCCAACGTTCCGACTGCATTGGCGTCAAGATGGTGGAGACAAAGGTCGAAGAAAGCGAGGAAGGTCAAGAGGAACGGGTTCGCCGGAAGGGCGAACCCGCCGGCCAAGTGCGACAGGAAGATGACACGCTCGCCATCCTCTGGATGCGGCGACACCTCCCCGGCCGGCGCCAGCCGCACCGCCACCTCCTCCGCCGGCGGGAGGACGCGGGTGGCGCGGTACTTGGCCATTTGGTCCTCGGTGACGGTGGAGCCGCACCAGGCCCCGCGGTCGGCGGCCATTTCCGGTTGACGAGGGGGAGCGGCGACGGAAGATTGACGGTGGCCCGTAGCATCTACGACGGCGAACAGGCGGCGCAAAGAGCAAGGGCGCAGGAGCGGAAGCAGCGAAAGAGAAGGAACTGCGGCGGGGAAGCGAAGGAAAGAAATCACCTCCCCCGCGGCGTCCCTTTAAGGAGCCAGAAGGGCAACCATCGACGGGGCACATGGCGCGCATCCGGGCAGCCCACACCCCAACAGCCGCCTAAGATCCCGTGTGCCAAAGCAGGATGCGCAGAAGATCCTGGAGCGAGAACCGAAGCGCCGGACAACGGTTTCCCGAGGCGACGTGCGACGGGACGTTACGCTGCCCGCTGCAGAAGTAATGATGGCGCGTGCGCGCGTGGCCGGCGTCAGCACTGACGTCACGGGTAGCGCAACCGCCAAGCTCAGCCGGCGCACACATTTCACCTAAGGGTGGAATCCACACGCGCTTGGGGGCTAGTGTCAGGGGGATGATCCCCAGGTACCCCAACCGAATAAGAACAAGACAGTCGGATCGCGTCCGGCTGACCAGACGCAGCCGGACAAGGCAAGACAGGCCGGCTGTCCCCGGTAGCCGGATCAACAGAGATAGCCGGATACGGCGACGTAGCCGGACTCAATCAATGGGACAGAGCAACGTGTGTATCAGTGCATGGTACGCCCTGTACGGTGACAAGACTGGCAACTACCCGGCCATACTGAAGACTTTGCGTAGGTGACGCAAGAACAGTGGCCGGTGCTGATGATAGGCTCGCACGGCGTCCACTGTGCCTACGACAGCCATACCGCTCGTACTCCGACAGGACAAGCCATACTGGAAACTGTAGATGACTAGTTGGCTGGGACCCGCCTGTGGGGCCCGCCAGTCGGACTGGCCAGTGAGACCTCTCTGCCTATATAAGGAGAGGCAAGGCCTCGGTAGAAAGGGTTGGTCTTACACCATTTAAGGCAGTAGCTAGCGTATACTGCTCGAGGAAAGAAATGTAGTTATGGTATTCCACATAGTCAGATCCGGCAGAAGTAGGGGCTTTACCTCACCACGAGGGCCCCGAACATGGGTACTTCTTGCATCTCGCTACGCTCGCTTGTATCCAATTCCGCCTGCGGACACCGTCGATAGCTTCCCTACTAGTCCCCACACCTCTATCTAACCTCCTCAGGTACTGCTGTTCCCAATACAACGACAACTGCAGCAAGAGAACATTGGTTTGTTCCTCAAAGAAGTTGACAATCTCTTCTGCTAGGCGATCCACCGCCTGGTAGTGTGGCACCATATTCTAGGCAGAACATGCTGGTGGTACAGGCGGCCTAGATGCAATTGCCGCAAGATCCACGTCAGGCCTATGCAGTCGCACCATTGATAGAGCAGCCTTGGCACCAGCCACCAACTGTTGGCTCACGCACTCGCGAACCGCGGTCAAGTCTTGAAACTTGGCAAGGAGAGCCAGCAAGCTTGATGGAGTATCATCCAGTGGAAACATTGCCCGATAAATGCTCTTCAAGGATGACTGCGACTTCTTCAGAAAATGCAGCACTCGCGACGCATGATCCTGCAGGGTCGCTAGCGAAGTCGCACGATCATGATCTACCCAGAAGTATCCACTCTCTTGAAGTTGCTCCTAGGTAAGATCATGCATGCGAATGACAATTCTATCCTTCTCCTCCTGCGGATGACGCGTGCTGACAACTACACGAAGCAGCAACAGCAGCATGAGTACAACGTACCACTGTGAGTGACTACAAGGAAAAGATGAGAGCGAGCAAACTAACATTTGAATTGGTCGCCCAGCTGCGTCACCTCGCCAAGAAAATACTGCTCTCGGGCGGTGGCTTTCTCCGCCTTCGACTTCCACACATCTGCGTTACCGTGGAGCATGGGAAACTCACGCTCCAACTGCTTCACGCGGCCGCGCAGTCGCGAGAGCAGGGACAGTTCATCTACCCTGGAGCGCGGCGGTGCCAAAGTATCATGAAGAGGCGGTGAGTCCTGAGTTTCCCTCAAAGGATTACTCGATGAACCCTACCACAAGACAAGATAGAAACAAATAAGACAACCAAATCAATACAAAGGCAAAAGGTTCAGATGCATTCAAGACTAGCAAAACGTATCAGCAGATACACTCGCCAGCAGGCATGTTCTTAACAAAAGGACATAAACTAGTCAACTATTACAAAGAGTACTAAGGAGCGACTGGCTTCTTCGACTTCTTTGTCTTCGGGGGCTTCATCGAGTTTGTGGTAGTGTCAGACGCCACTGACTTTCCGCTAGCCCCTAATGCCGAAGCTTTCGCCGCCTTCTTGGCACGTTGGAGCTCCTCAGAATACTTCGCAACAGTATTTATCAGATGATGCCCATATTTGCCACAGGCAGCCGCGAAAGGAGCGAAGCCTACCCGCTGGCCATCCGCGTTAACAGGCATCGCCTTCGACACCACGGGAAGATCAATCTCGACTCCGTGGGCCTGCACCATGGCAAGTGACCTGGACACGACGACCGCGCGGAGCGAGTTCTTGAAGCTGGAAGGCACACCTCCAGCGAGTGACTCCACCAGCTCGTCTATATTCTCGACTAGCTCCGCCTTGGGCATCAGCTCCTCCCGAAGGCGACTGAGTACACCTTTGGCCTTGGAGAGCGTGTCCTGCACGGCGGTGCTGCGGTCTTCGACTGCTGACGGTGCACCCGCCAGAGCGTCATCACGACGAAGGGCCTACTGGTCAAAGCTCAAATCGCCAGCATCTGTACATAAATCCACACATGGACAAAAACATCAGCGGCACCGGCAAAAACATTCGAAGAAGAGAAGGATAACAATATCCACAAGCAAAGTACCTGAGAGGGCCTTAGTAATTGAGAACAGTTGTTCTTCGAACAACTTCTCCCTGGCTGCGAAGGAGGCACGCAGATCCTCTTCACGCTTTCGTGCCTCGTCACGCGCCGCGATTGCTTCGTCACGACCCTTCACAGCCGCGGCGAGTGTCTTCTCCAAGGTGGCAGCGTCACGCAATAGGGCATTATGTTCAGCTACATGACAAACAAAAGTTGACTATCAGTCGACTACATCAAAGGGGAAGAGGAAGAAGAAGAAGAAGAAGAAGAAGTGTAGAACGCTCACTCTCAACCACGCGATGACGCGTCTCTAGCATCGCATGCTGGAGGCCCATCGCAAGAACTTGCTCCGCCAAATGAGCGGCTTCCTTCACAAGGAGCTATCGCACAAACAAAAGGATTAGCAGCAGCAGTAAAGAACATCGACTGCAACATTACAAGGAAAAAATCTACACTTACGTGATCCTCCAATGACTCCGAAGATGTCTGCTGTACCGTCATCTGGGCAACCATTCGATGCTCCCCTGCATGAGGAGAACTAGAAGAGTTGTGCCTGGAGTGGGCCGCCAATGGAGGGGAAGGAGCGCGCTCGACCTCTTTCTTGGCCCTTGAGGTCGCGACTCCTAATTCTTTCAAAAATTGGACGTCGCCAGAAGACGACGACGCCTCTTGACTGCAAGACAAAACCCACATTGAGAAAGGGTAAAACTCTGAAACGAGCCAACAAGGACAAAACAGAGAAGAACAAGTAAAACATAAAACTTACCAGTCAAACTTGTCAAAGTCAAAAGTGGCCTCCCCCGACTCCGACGAGGACTCCTTGGGCAACCACATCTTCTTGCGAGAGGATGGTGCCACGGCGCTCACAGGAATAGAAGGTATCGGCGACTCCGCACCAACACCTAGACCTTTTGGAGTCGAAGGAGACGACGCATCGGAATCCTTGCTGCGCGAACGCTTGCGAGTATCCGGACTACCGGACTTGGGGGCTTCCTCCTCCACATCAGAGGGGACGGTCGACTCCGACTCGTCCTCTTCCAAGGCCTCGCGAGGAATAATCCCCTCAGGAAGAGGGGGCATACAAGGTGACACCGCCCAATCCTGCATGCAGACAATAAATTCAGCAAAAGGCAAGTAAAACAATAGAGAAGCAATCGACAAATTTAGCTACTACGTAGCACAACTATACCTTAGGAGGAGAGTTAGTTGCATCAAATGGAGGAACAACTGGCTCACTGGGGAGTACATCCTTGACAGTGTACTTGGTGACCAGTCGAACCCTCTTGTCCACCTCACTCGCGGACATGCCATCGACAGACACGCGAGTGGCACCGTCAGCGCCAGCCCATTGAAACATGGGGTGGACTCTGGCCTGCAGGGGCTGGACGCGACAGTGCAGCCAAGTGCGAATGAGAGCGCAGCCCCGTTCCTCTTTGCCTATGCAGCTCTCGAGGTCGCAGACGCGCTCGTACAGCACATCTGTCTCCGCGGACTCGCCAGGCATGATTACTTTCTTCCAGGAACGCCTCCTCTTGCACGCCGTCGCGGGATCGAAGGGTGTGAGTCTGAAGTGCTCACCGTCAGCCTTCTCGTCGCGGATATAGAACCATTTGTCCCTCCATCCTTGGATGCACGCCGTGAGCTTGATGTCAAAATAGGTGGCGGATGGATCGACGTGGATTCTGCAACCACCTACATCGTAGACTAAAGATCCAGATGCAGATTGGCGCTTCAACTTGAAGAGGCGCTTGAAGAGGCCGAAGTGCGGCTCGATTCCGAGCCAGCACTCGCAGAGAGTGATGAAACAAGAAATATGGAGGATAGAGTTCGGGGACAGCTGATGGAGTTGAAGCCCGTAGAAACAAAGGAGGCCCCTAAAAAAGGGGTGAAGGGGCAAGGAAAGTCCGCGAATGATGAAAGACAAAAACATCACTCGAAAACCAGCGGGAGGAGGAGGAATGATCTCACCGCCGGGGACGCGCGTGTTGTCGGCTATGGCGGACAGTACTCCGTCTTGGCGAAGAAGAAGGAGATCCGAAGATTTGATGATGGAGGGACGCCACGCACCATTTGTGACGCAAGTCCCTGTGGCTTTCTTCTTCCCGCCGGCGGCGGTGCTGGTGCCCGCAGCGGCGGAGCTGCCCTTCTTCTTCGCCGCAGCAACGGTAGCCACGGAATCAGCTGCAGCGCCTCCCTTCTTATTCTCCATTGCACTGCGGTGATGCGAGCGAAGGAAGTAGCTTGGAAACGAGCGGCGCTGGTCCAGCGTCAAGGAAGAAACGAGCGCAGAGAAAGCAGAGGAGCAGCGGCAATGGCGATGGAAGCGAAGGATGAATGAGAGCAGATGAGAAAATTACCGTCGCAGCGCCGCTACTTAACCCCTAGAAGATGCAATCCAACGGCTCATAAAAACCCTACTGGACGCGTGGCAAACATCGTGTTGGACACGTGGAGGAGTGGAAGTGCGAACCGTCCCTCCACTACTCCCATTACGTGCGGAAATCGAGGAGACGTAGTTAAAATAAAAGATTACGCACGCCCAGTCAAATCAAAGTCAGAGAGTGGGACCCACTGCTCGTCACGTCCCGTCAAACTCGCTCACGCGGGCAACTAAGGTCATGAAATCGTCAGCACTGACGTCATCAAAGCTATGCAGCAGAGGACTTTGACTACTTTAGTCCTTGCTCGAGTCTTCGACTCCACCAAGTACTCGGGGGCTACTCCCATAGGGAGCGCTGGTCGCGCACCCTATGATTTTTCTTTTCTTTTTATAGGAACATGGACAATCACAAGCAAACCCAACCACTCGAAATACGATTCGACTATGGACATGGGTTACTCCCATAGGGAGCGCCAGAAACAAATTCGACTGAAGTAAGCAAACAAAAGACGAGAGCAGTCCCAAAAGTTCTTTAGTCCCTGCCTGAGTCTTCGACTCAACCAGGCACTCGGGGGCTACTCCCATAGGGAGTGCTGGTCGCGCACCCTATGATTATTTGTACAAAAAAACTGTGTGTTGATAACATCCACACTCGAAGCTCATGGCGACACCGCTCATAATTTTCTCTACAAAGAGACTACATCTCCTAGGTCACCCGAATCGTCTCCGCGATGATAAAATTCGGATGCCACGCTTACAGCGTGAAGGTAAGAACGGAATAAGGCCTGGCAATGCATTAGCTGCACACTACTAGAAATATATCCGTGCCTACATGTACGATGAGTATGCCTTGACGGACGCGTCGAGTGCTCACACCCATATAACTGGAATTCGACTCTTGTAAGACCTCCGCGGCTTGAGTCGAATTACACCAGCATTTTTCCGGATTCGAGTCCGGAGACTCGAATTCGAGTAGATTGCGTTGTTTCACCCTAAGGTGGTTAACTGATACCGGTACTTAGGTTATATCAGGCACGTACATCAACAATCCCTATGACACAAATAAAGCACTCGAAAGACTTCAAAAGTCCCCAGTCGAATATGCGATTCCACTGGACACTCGGGGGTTACTGACATGGGTATACCCTACAGGTACTCGAGCTTGGTATATACGGTCTAAATACATAAAGGCCCACGGTGTCGCCAAGGCCCAAATGAAGGACTCGAGTAACCTACGGACTCTCGATGGCTTGAAGAACAAGAAGAAGCTAAAGATAGAAAGTTTGAAGGGGAAAACCCTAACTTGTAACCGACTCGACCTACTACCCGAGACCTAGCCTACCTATATAAAGGCTAGGAGGGGGCGGCAAGGAGGACACACGCAACCCTAGTTTCCACAACCCTCGCCAGATTGCATTTGCACACCATTGTAACCTTCGGTTCCTTGGATAATTCCACGAGCAGACAAGCAGGAGTAGGGACCTCTACGAGGCCTGAACCTGGGTAAATCTTTGTCCCCTGTGTGCTTGTTTGCTAGCCGATAGATGTCTCCAGCGCTCCCTCCTTCTCCAAAACCCAAGTCCATAACAATGGGCATTGATGAGTTAAACCCTCGTCAATATTCATATCAAAAGCACTCATATCTACCAAAGAGGTTTTTCTTGATAACTCTTCACATCCCAAAAATAATGTAAGTTCATCATGCTGATTAGGAGTGATCATGTCATCACAATACAAACTTGTAGTACTCATTGGATTAGAAGGGCTATTATTATGGCCTGAGCATTGAAAATTGAAATGACCCACTTCAAACCAAAGTTCACAAATAAAAGGATAAAGGGCACAAACTTTTTTACCAAGATCATTTAAAGCCCTATACCACATTCTAGTTTTTTCATTCCTGTGGGTGATACAATATTCTCCTTCAATTTGATTATTCTCACAAGGTCTATGCATTCCACAAAAATTAACATGCTTATAAGAAATAGTACTTTCAGAGGTTTGAGCATGTTTATTGCTATCATTAACAACAATTTCATTTTCCATGCAAGTGTCTTTAAAAGGCTCATGATACATGTCCCACTTTTATTTAGGAGAATTAATATGAGAAGCAAAGGTTTTAAAACAATCAATAAGAATTTGAGGATCGAGACCATATTTAGCAATAAGCTTTTGAAAATCAGCAGTTTCAGCGAAATAGTTAATGCAATCATACTCATAGTTTATACCTAGTTCTTTACCTTTGTTGTTATCCCAATCTTCGGTATTTCTTTGAATTGTTTCAAGAAGATCCCACTTAGCTTTGACCTCCTTACTCGTGAAGGATCCCTCTAAACAAGTATCTAGATAGTCCTTGTAATGTCCTGAAAGCCTTGCATAGAAATTATTAATAACAATATTCCTGGGGAGCTCATGAATGGGACATTTGAGCATTAGTGACTTCAATCTCCCCCATGCTTGGGCAATACTTTATGAAGGAAATATGCCATGAGAGGCAATAATAAAGTTGTTATTATATATTCCTTATATATGATAGATGTTTATTTTACATGCTAAAATTGTATTGATCGGAAACATCAATACATGTGTGTTTAATAAACAAAAAGGGTTCCTAGTTATGCCTCTCTTATAGACTAGCTTGTTGATTAACAAGATGATCAAGGTTTCCTGATCATGGATATTGGATGTTGTTAATAACAAGGTCACACCATTGGCGGAATGATGTGATGAACATTCATCTGAAGTATAGCATTACGATCAAGTCATTATGTTTATATTGCTATAACATCATACGAATTAATCTTTATCCTTAGACCATGAGATCATGTTAATTGCTAACACCGGAATAGTATCTTGATAACATCAAACGTCACACCGTAACAGGGTGACTATAAAGATGGGTTTAGTACTATGAAGGTGTTATGTGGAGGCTCATGGATCAAGAGTGGAATTTGTCAATCCATATGACGGATAGATATACTCTAGGCCCTCTCGGTGATATCACATTAAGATAGCTTGCAAGCAAGTGATGTGATCACTAGAATGTTATATCACGGGAACGAGAAAAGAGTGCATGTCGGTAACAAGATCAAACTAGGTATGGAGATACCGATGATCGAATCTCGGACATGTAATATATCGAGAGACAAAGGGATTTAGTTACAAGCGTTAAAGGTTCTCACGATCACAGAAGTCATCGTTGAATGTGTAGGAGTCAGTACGGATCTCCAGGTCCCGTTGCTGATTATTGATCGGAGAAGGCTCTCGATCATGTCTGCATTATTCGCGAACCGTAGGTGGCACACTTAAGAGTTACCGGACACCATTTTGGAGCACATATGTTTCAGACGAAAGAATTGCAAAGCGCAGGAATTGTTTCAATAGAAACCGGAAATTGTTTCGGGTGAAATTGCAGAAAGTGGTTCTGCATGTGATATTGAAATATTGCAAGGGGCTATATGTGAATGTTTGTTAATTAAAGTAATGAACAAAATTCTGAATAAATTTAATAAAAACAGTTTTATTAAATGAGAGAGCATTAAATTTGGAGAAATTTAATGCATTTAAAGTGGAGACTTTAAAAGGAAATGTGAAGAGGCATTTTAATGTGGAGGGGTTACCACCACGTGAATGGGGGAGGTGAGGGGTCACCCCCCCATGCGCCGGCCATGGAGAGAGGGGGCACCCCCTCCTCCTATAAAAGGCCACCCATTCCCTCCTTCATCCTCACACCTCCTTGTGAAGGATCTCTCTCCCCCTCTAGAATTATTCCCCCATGGTCTCGGATTAGCGAGATACATGTTCCTGGTGGCATTTCATCTAGAAGGAGTTGCTTCTTCCGCTGGATCGCTGGAGCAAGGAGGTGGAGGTTGTCCGGTGGCTTGAACATGTGTGCGAGTGCGGATGCGCTGCTGAGTTGCGGCGCTCGGACTTCCACATGATCTTGAGATCGGCAAGTGTACGACTACATCAACCACGAGTTCCTACTCGTTAACAAAACTCGTTGTCTTCGAGGGTAAGTTCTCGTTGGATGTATGTCCACCCGTTGCTTTGTACCTAGTAGATAGATCTTGGCGTGTAGTTCACACCGTAGGAATTTTTTTGTTTTCTATGCTGCGGACCCAACACTTTCTCCATCATGAGGATGAAAATTATAAATATAATTCCTATCTTTATGAATTTCATGAGGAGGATAAAATTTAGAGTAAAAGAGAGATTCAAGTTCCTTCCACTCCAAATGATGAGGATCATCTAGTAGCTCATACCACTCCCTTGCTTTGCCCTTAAGTGATAAAGAGAATAGCTTCCTCTTAACTTGGTTCATTGAAATACCTGCACACTTGAACAACCCGCATAATTCATGTATAAAGAGTAAATGATCACCAGGATGGACAGTTCCATCTCCAAAATAAGAGTTGTTCATCACACGTTCGTCAATTTTTTATAGGTACTTTAAAAGGGATGCTTTCAGTATGTAGATTTAAAATATCACAAGTATCATTAGAATTACCACATATGGGAGATAAAGTATCATCAAAGAAAATTTTCTTCTTTAAAACTGGGAACTAAAAAGATCATTTTCATAAAAACCAACTTCCCCAAGCTGAGACGTTTCCATAGCATTAGTAACAAAGGTGTTCAAAAGATTCATACTAATAACATTGCTATTAGCATGCAAAGAAAGTTCCATGGGTTTTTAAATTTTCTTTTCAGACAATTCGAGTTCTAACTTAGGAAAAATACTAAAAAGCTCTCTAATTTTGTTGTTGTTTTCCATTAAGCCTAACTAGTGAAAACAAGAAACAAAAAGAAAAAATTGCAGAATCTAAAGGAAATAACTTCGAGTACTCACACGGGAGAAAATAGGCGTTTGATGTGGGAGGTTCTTCTTCTTTAATCCTCCGGTGTGAATACCTTTTACCTTTCCTCCCCGGCAACAGCGCCATAAAATAGCTTGATGTCTACGCACTTCTATTCTTGTAGACAGTTGTTGGGCCTCCAAGTGCAGAGGTTTGTAGAACAGCAGCATGTTTTCCCTTAAGTGGATCACCCAAGGTTTATCGAACTCAGGGAGGAAGTGGTCAAAGGTATTCCCTCTCAAGCAACCCTGCAATCAAGATACAAGAAGTCTCTTGTGTCCCCAACACACCTAATACACTTTTCAGGTGTATAGGTGCACTAGTTCGGCGAAGAGATAGTGAAATACAAGTGGTATGGATAAATATAAGTGGTAACAGTGCTAGAAAATAGCTTGATGGTGTGGAAGAGACTAAAGGCAAACTGAAATAAAGATAGAAGCAAGCAAACATGTAACAGATCTAGTAGCAAACGATGTTTCAATGCTTAGAAACAAGGCCTAGGGATCATACTTTCACTAGTGAACACTCTCTCATAAATATCTTCTCTTTATGATACTACTCTTAACTACTCTCCGGTTGGACACTCTAATCGATAGTGGGGCTATAACAGCACACCTCAAAGTAAGCCTTTCCCATCTAGAAAACTCCACATTGTCACCTTGAGCACTAGATGAGTCCAACAAACACCACAATTTCATAAAGACATCCAACTCCAAATATAACTCATAACAAGTATTTGTAATCTCTAGCCTAAGTGCCACCATGGTGAGCACGCTGTCACTTTCACACACATGGGGAGAGCAGAGATTCATTAAAGCACTTGAGTAGCAGAATAGATCTATAGATTACAAGCTCACGATCTCAATATGATCATGCATAGAGAGAGAGATGAACACATAGCTACTGGTAGAACCCTTAGCCTCGAGAGAGAACTACTCCCTCCTCATCATGGGAATCAGCAATGGTGATAGAGATGACGGTGGAGATCGATGGAGATGGCTCCAGGGGCACTTCCCTGTCCCGACAAGGTGCCGAAACAGAGACTTTCTGTCCCCTGAATCTCCCCTTCGGTGGCGGCGGCGCTGTGGAACTTTTCGTGGCTGGAGGCTTGACTCTTTAGGGTTTTCGCATTGGGGGCTTCTTATAGGCAAAAGGGCAAGGTCGGTGGAGGCCGGAGGGGCCCACGCCATGCCCTGGCGCGGCCTGGGGGGACCCGCGCCATGGGGTGGTGGGGCCACCCTGTGGCCCCTCTCCGACTCTCCTTCTGGCTCCGTGAGTCTTCCGGGAAAATAGGCACTTTGGCTATTGTCCCGTCCAATTCCGAGAATATTCATTTTCTGACTTTCCTGGAACCAAAAACAGCAGAAAACAGGCAGCTGGCACTGTGGCTCTTGTTAATAGGTTAGTCCAAGAAATCATATGAAAAGTACTCCAAAGTTGGAACAAAACACAAGAAAGTGGATAAAACCAAGCATGGAACATCAAAAATTATAGATACATTTGCAATGTATCACTACTCAAGTGCTTTAATAGATCTCTGCTCTCCCCATGTGTGTGAAAGTCACAGCGTGCACACCATGGTGGTACTTAGGCTAGAGATTACAAATATTTGTTATGAGTTATATTTGGAGTTGGATGTCTTTATGAAATTGTGGTGTTTGTTTGAACCATCAAGGTGACAGTGTGGGGTTATTTAGATGCGGAAAGCGGACTTTGAGGTGTGTTGTTATAGCCCTACCATGGATTAGAGTGTTCAACCAGAGAGTAGTTAAGAGTAGTATCATAAAGAGAATATATTTATATGAGAGTGTTCACTAGTGAAAGTATGATCCCTAGGCCTTGTTTCTAAGCATTGATACACCGTTTGCAATTAGATCTGTTACATGTTTGCTTGCTTCCATCTTTATTTCAGTTTGCCTTTAGTCTTTTCCCACGTCAACCACACGCCAGCAAGCTATTTTCTGGCACCGTTACTACTTATAATTATCCATACCACCTGTATTTGACAATCTCTTCGCCGAACTAGTGCACCTATACACCTGACAAGTGTATTGGGTGTGTTGGGGACTCAAGAGACTTCTTGTATCTTGATTGCAGGGTTGCTTGAGAGGGGATACCTTTGACCACTTCCTCCCTGAGTTCGATAAACCTTGGGTAATCCACTTAAGGGAAAACTTGCTGCTGTTCTACAAACCTCTGCACTTGGAGGCCCAACAACTGTCTACAAGAATAGAAGTGCGTAGACATCACTTACTTCTATGAAGGCCTTTTTTTACTTTTATATTGAGTCCCCATCTTCTATCTCTATGCACCTATTAAGAGAGCATAGTGGACATTCTTAGTTTAATATGCATTGTCCCAAGACTTGTTGATCGATTCATAACTTTGATATTGCTTGGTCTTAAACTACTTGTATCTAGTCACCCTTATGAACTTTCAAGGTGTCCTATGCATTTATGTTTTGCTACACTATGAGGAACAAGCTGAATACTACTCTCATTATGTTTTATTTATGTGAAACAAACAAACGTCTTTCAAAGCATTGTTATTCATGAATCTTTTGTTTGTACCTTTTCATGTTGCAACATAGTTGTTATGTCTTATTGTTCAAACTCTATCTTTCATGTTCATATTAGAGTACCTTGATCCTAGCTATTAATGCTTTTACAATAATGATGATCAAGATTGTGTTGGCTGCGTGTCACCTCAAAAATTATATTGTTTTTTTATCGTTTACCTACTCGAGGACGAGCAGGAACTAAGCTTGGGATGTTGATACGTCCATAACGTATCTATAATTTTTGATGGTTTTATGCTAATAATATGCTTTTGATACTCCTTTTTATATAAAGTTTATGAATTATTTGGAATAACCTACTAATAGTTGCAAAAGTGCACAATGTTCTTGTTTTACACTTTGATGTGTAGGAATACAAGTGGAAACCTTGTTGGAGGCAAATTGGGATTTTCCAGAAATCTGTCTCAGAATTGTTTTTGAAGATAGTCACGTTTTCGGTCGAAGACAGCGTCAAACGGAAAACTCTTAAACAACAAAGTTGTTGTAAATTTTGCGACAACCGTCCTGGACATAAAATTTAGCTGATCCCGAGTCTTGACAAGCCCGCTAGGCCTGATTTACTGCAGCCCAAGATGGGGTGACGGGAATCCGAGAAGCTATATAAAGAGAGGAAACCTAATTCGTTGGAGACACCTCCACCTACAAATTTGCAGCCACCAAAGCCACGTTTTTGCCTCCCCCATGGATCCCATCTCCATGGGGAAGGGCTCCCAAGAAGCCATGAAGGAAGGGCGCTAAGGGGCGGTGCTCTCCTGTGATACCGGCGGCGAGGAAGGAATCCTCCGTGCCGCCGCCTCTTCACCATGTTCACCGCCATCTCCATCGACACCACTACCATCTCCATTGCCGTTGCTGACTCCCATGATAAGGAGGGATTAGTTCTCTCTCGAGGCTAAGGGCTCTACCGGTAGCTATACGTTCATCTCTCTCTCTATGCGTGATCTTATGAGAGCATGAGCTTTGTAATCTATAGATCTATTCTGCTACTCAAGTGCTTTAATAGATCTTTGGCTCTCCCCACGTGTGTGAAAGTGATAGCATGCACACCTTGTGGAACTTTGGCTAAGGTTACATAAATACTTGTCATGAGTATAATTTGAGTTGGATGTCTCTATAAAATTGTGGTGTTTGTTGGAACCATCTAGTGCTCAAGGTGATAGTGTGGGGTTATCTAGATGGGAAAAGCGAACTTTGAGGAGTGATTTTATAGCCCTACCATGGATTAGAGTGTCCAACCGGAGAGTAGTTCAGAGTAGTATCATAAAAGAGATGATATTTATATGAGAGTGTTCACTAGTAAAAGTATGATCCCTAGGCCATGTTTCTAAGTATTGAAACACCGTTTGCAACTAGATCTGTTACATGTTTGCTTGCTTCCATCTTTATTTCAGTTTGCCTTTAGTCTCTTCCATGCCATCAAGCTATTTTCTGGCACCGTTGTCTTATATTCATACCACTTGTATTTCACTATCTCTTCGCCGAACTAGTGCACATATACACCTGACAAGTGTATTGGGTGTGTTGGGGACACAAGAGACTTCTTGTATATTGATTGCAGGGTTGCGTTAGAGGGGATACCTTTGACCACTTCCTCCCTGAGTTCGATAAACCATGGGTAATCCACTTAAGGGAAACTTGCTGTTGTTCTACAAACCTCTGCACTTGGAGGCCCAACAACTGTCTACAAGAATAGAAGTGCGTAGACATCAAGGGTTCGTGGACATGTAGACGACGGTAACATTGTCACAGAATACAACCGTGGCGGGAGGAGAAGGTCGATGAAGCTCGTGGAGGAGTTGGCAAATCCAACTAGCCTCAGCGACGGCATTAGCCACAACGCGGAACTTAGCCTCAACGCTCGAACGAGAAATCGTGTGTTGCTGCTTTGAAGACCAGGAGGCGAGGTTGTCACCGAGGTAGACACAAAAGCCCGACATGGAGCATCGAGTGTCGGGGCAGCCGGCCCAGTCGACGTCGGTGTAGGTGACCATGGAGTCCGGCGATGAGGAGTCAAGCTGGAGTCCATGAGAGATCGTGCCCTTGACGTAGCACAATATGCGCTTGATGGCCGCCAGGTGCTGCTCGCGAGGGTCGTGCATGTGAAGACACACCTGCTGAATGGCGTACGCGATGTCAGGGCGCGTGAAGGTGAGGTACTAGAGAGCCTCGGCGAGACTCCGATACTTAGTCGGGTCGGTAATGGGAGCACCAGCAGTGGCGGCGAGCTTCGGTGACGAGTCGACCGGTGTCGTTGTGGACTTGTAGGTAGTGATGCCGGCTTTGTCCAGAATTTCTGCGGCGTACTTGGCTTGCAAGAGATGCATGCCAGAGGGGTCGTGGGTGACCGAGATGCCGAGGAAGTAGTGAAGGCTGCCCATGTCCGTCATGGCGAACTCGGAGCGGAGAGAGGCCGTGATCCTGTCGAGTAGGCGCAACGAGGAAGCAGTGAGAACAATGTCATCCACATAGAGGAGGAGGAAGGTCGTGCCCTCATTACACTGAAGAACGAACAACGAGATGTCTGAGCATGAACACGTGAAGCCGGTCGAGGTGATGAAGGTCATGAAGTGCTGGTACCACGCACGAGGAGCCTGCTTGAGACCGTATAGAGAACGGTTCAGCCGACATACGTGCTCAGGGCGGGTGGAGTCGATGAAGCCCGACCTCGGCGAGCTTACCGTGGAGGAAGGCGTTCTTGACGTCGAGCTGGCGAGTCTCCCACTTAAGGGAGAGCGCGAGGGAGAGGATGACGTGGACCATGGCCGGTTTGACAAGCGGGCTGAACGTCTCGTCAAAGTCGACATCTTGGTCTTTGGAGAAGCCGCGAAGCACCCAACGTGCGTTGTAGTGGTCGAGGGAGCCATCGGGCTTAAGCTTGTGGCGGAATACTCACTTGTCGAAGACGATGTTGGCGTTGTGGGGAGGAGGCACGAGATCCCAAGTGTCATTGCCGAGAAGAGCGCGGTACTCCGCGGTCATGGCATCGAGCCAGTTGGGGTCCTTGAGAGCAACACGAGCAGAGGTGGGAACCGGTGAATACATGTTGACAGAAGCAGACAAGTTAAGCCGCTCACGGGGTCCGACATGGATGCCGGAGGAGCTGCGCGTGCGGTTCATAGGAGGTGGTGGCGGCGGTGGTTGTGGCGCATGGGGCGAAGGAGGTGGGGAGGGGGTGAGGGGGCGCGCCGCGCGGGAGGTGCCAGAGGGATGACGACATGAGGAGAGTCGACGTCGAGGAAGTCGTAGGTGGTAGCAGAGGGTTGTTGTGGTAATGCAAAGGGAAAATTGGACTCGTCAAAAAAAACATGGCGAGAGATGATAATGCGATGAGTAGTGAGGTCCATGCAATGATAACCTTTGTGGTGAGGAGAACGACCAAGGAAAACACAAGCACTAGACCGGGGGAGAGTTTATGAGGCATGGTAGAGGCGGTGTTGGGATAACAAAGGCAACCAAAAACATGTAGAGACGAGTAATCAGGATGACTATGATGAAGTACAAAATAGGGAGAGGGAGCGGTGATGGTTTTGGTGGGGAGACAATTAAGGACATGAGTGGCGTAATTAAGATATTCTACCCAAAAGTAAGCCGGTAAACTAGCCTAAAATATAAGAGAACGCACTATATCATTCACCGTAGGAATAATACGCCCGACCGTTTTGTTGGGAGGTGTATGGACACGAGAAGCGAATGTGTATGCCATGTTCGGCAACGAAGGAGTGAAGTTTGGCGTTGTCGAACTCACGACCGTTGTCACACTCTATGGATGCAGGAAGCAAATTAAACTGAGTGTGAGCGAAAGCGCGACGAGAAGTAAGGGCAGCGTAAGCATCGGATTTTTGCCGTAAAGGAACGGTCCATAGAAAATGAGTAAAATCATCAAGAATTACTAGGAAATATTTATTACTAGAAATACTAGAGATTGGTGATGTCCAAAGATCACAATGGATTAACTCAAATGGGCGAGTAGTACTAGTGGTGGAAGAAGAAAATGGCAAACGTATATAACGACCAATCTGACATGCGTGACACAAAGTACTATGAGTATTTTTATTACACGGCAAAGAAATATGCTGCGAGAGACGACGATAAGCATCATGACCAGGATGACCGAGACGGTGATGCCAAATATCATCGGAGGTGGTGGTCGCGGTGAGGGCACGGGGCGCTGAAAGGAATAAAACTCCCCCGTACTATTGCACCGAAGCAGCTCACACCAAGTGAGAAGGTCCTTCACAGAAAAACCAAAAGGGTCAAACGCGACTATGCACTGATTATCTTTAGTAAACTGACATACAGAGATGAGGTTTTGAATAATGGGAGGTGTAACTAGGACATCACAAAGATGAAGAGGACGATTAGAGAAAAAAGAAGGAAGAGAGGCATGCCCCCATGAGGAGACGGGGACGGAGGAACCGTCTCCAACAGTGACATGACGATACATAGGATGTGGAGAGAGGGGAGAGGATACCGGCGTCCTTGGAGAAGTGGGCGGTGGCACCGCTGTCCATGACCAACTCTGGAGCGGGCTGCTGTAGCGTCATGCCGTTGAAGTGCTAGGTGAGGGTGGCGGGATCCCACGTGGGTGACGACGCAGGGGCGGCGGTGTAGTAGGCGACGCCGTAGGAGGCGCTGTATCCAGCATCGTAGGGGGCGCCGTAGCCGGAACCGTGACCGACGTGGGGGATTGCCACGTAGGCGTGAGGACCCGGGCGAGGGCCGAGAAGGCTGGGGCCAGGGGCATCCATGGGAGGAAGGGAGGAGGAGGTGCGGCCGGCCAGGGGCTGTAGGAGGCGGCGACTAGGGAGGAGAGGAGAGCGGAAGCATTGTCAGGAATTTTTGGCTGATACCATGTGAGAAGATTGACCACACTTGGGCCATTCCATTCCACGTATATAAATAGACAAGATTACAACCCTAAGCATTACTATTACAATCAATATCATAACTATACAATCAATGTCATAAATATACGATTGATGCCATAACTACGGATTATTGTGGAGATCACAATAAGAAGATATGTCATGTTATGTGATATATCAGGCTAACACTTTTAAGTTGTGGTGAATTCGGAATTCCTAGAACTTTCACCCATAAAAAGGTTTTGGACATCGAAATTACTAGATAGGAAGGGGGGACTGGTGAACCCGTCTAGCACAGTCCCCCCGGCCAATCAGATTTTTCTCCCATATGTCGGCGGGTTCCACTCATGTGGGAGCAGTAGTATTAGTTTGCTAAGTTACGGTACGTCCGACTAAGTTACTTAGACAAACTAGTAATTTATAGTTAAGTTACAGATACATGACGACTAAGTAACAAAAACGATGGATCCCTATGGGGCTGCCCCGACCGAATCTCCAGCTGACCGACGGACTGGATCTTGCGTCCAGGAGTCGCGGGGTCCTGAAAATTCAGGTCCTTTTGGACATCTTATTTGTAATTATGATACATGAACATTTATTTAGAAAATGCAATACAATCTGACATAACAAGGCTTGATCTAACCTTGTATGGCAGTTTCACTCGCTATTTGCTCTCTCTGAAATAACGGCACACACAGAGGGTCATCACCGACAACAAATTACTAGAGATTGGTGGAAGAGCAAAACGAGCTTCTAATTCGGTTTTTGCTTTTAGGAGCAGTAGTGAAACTTAAGTGTTCCAGAAATGTTTGACTTTGAATTTACTTGCACAGCTCTCCCTCCGTATACTTTTAAGTTATACAAGAAGTACTCCCTCCAATCCATAATAAGTGTCGCCCGCTTAGTACAAAGTTTGTACTAGCATAATACGAAATAAACAAAACTTATTATGAATCAGAGGGAGTACCTTTTTTGTGTGCTTTCAAAAGCTAAACCAAAGTTGTTTGGAAAAGGAAGAATAAGATGAGACTTTGTTCGTTCCACATTTCCTTCCACGGTTACAGCGCAAACTGAAGTGGAGAAGAGGGTGAGGTCCGGCCAGCAAGAGCAGCTGCCAGGCCAACCAGCGATGGCTCCGTTTCCTGGAAGCATCATGGGCGACTCACCCTCGTGCCCAACATCGACTCAAATGGCAAAACGGTCAGCGCAAAGCACCATGCAGCCACACCCTCACGTCTCCATCGTTGATGCACCCTTTTGCGGCATGGGCCCATGCATGAGAGTGGATTTACCGCCGGTAGGTTGCCCCCGGCATCAGATATACCCTAGGATTGCTGAATATTCGTGCAGAAGTCCACGAAGTAAACAAGTGTCATATATTTACACTTAAGTCCTCCTAAAAAGTTGGAAACAACCCGAGCTCCACCTGGCTGTGAAACTTTTATGTTTCTTGGCTGGGTCCGCTGAAATTTGTATGTATCATCAAAATTTTGTTAATTTTGGTTTTTCTTCTAATTTTTTTATTGTTAATTTGGTTGTTTTTCTTGTTTATTCTGCAATTGGTATTGAATCGTGTATGTATCTGCAAGATTTAAAACAGTTTCAGATCTCTAATAAATCGTGTATGAATCTAGACTGGAATGAAAGGATCTTTCTGTAAAATAGTTTGCTCGAATCTCTAACAAATCAATGGTAACGATGGTGCCGGGGGACCAACCTATGTGTGGTGTTGTATTTCCGGCCCATGCATGCACATCCATGCCACTCTATTTCAGTGCAAATGTCGATGCATATGTCATAGTCTGGAACAATAACGTGTAGCAAAATGTGAATATAGCCGACGGAAAATTCAGCAGTGCCTGCATGCTAGTTATTATTTCTCAGAGATTAGATAGATCAGCCTGCAGCAGTGGCACTATAACTTAAGTATGCCATGGTCTCATAAAATGTACTTTATCGTTCGGAAACAAGTGACCCAAATTTATGTAGATTCGTATGTATCTATACTCTTGGACACTTCTAGATACATGTAATAAACAAATTCAAGTCACTTAATTGCGGATGGAGAGAGTACAAAGTTTTTTTTTGTTACCATATAATTGTTGATCATGATTTTATGCTAGCCGTGAACTTTTCAAAAAAAATGAGGAAAGATCGCCCGGTCTCTGCATCCATGAGATGCACACAGCCTGTCAACTGTAGACGTGTGCTTCAAAAGGGGCGGTGTATGATCATCACTCTACTTCTCTACTACTAGTACACAGCCGGGCGGTCTCTGCAAAGCGTCCGGACGAGGCGGCACACAGGTGAAGTGGGATAGGTAACGAAGATGCATCATGTTCTCTCACACATGTCTTGATCGATATCGCATTTCCATTCCGGTGCAAAGCTTTATTATCTGGCTTGTCCCACAGGCACGCAAGGCGCGGTAAGCTTCCATGTGCAACCGTTCAGGATCGAAGAGGCTCCGAAACGATATGCGAGCTTGGTGTTGTGGGCTCTGCTCTGCAACCTTGTCCACTCCCATACATGTGAACTCTCAGCCTGCTATCTTGGTACGGCTGTGGGCAGCTCGTGGCCATGGCCTTGCGCCATTCCATTCCGGTACAAACGTCCAGAGGACAGGCTCTCGCTCGCTACGCTAGCTGCCCGAGGAAACCATGTGAAACACCTAGGGTGTGTTTGGTTAATTATTGCACCTAGCTATTGCAAAACAATCGTATAAGCACACAAATGAAGTTACGTTTACGAGTTCAGGCTATCTCACAGTTTTCTAGAAAGTTTTAGACGATTTAATATTTCTCTTAAATCCCATATGGCATCACCCTACTTCACCACAATGCCCATCTTCGGAGAGAAGCAAGTAGCCAAGTAATCGACACGACATGGTCCAAATAAAGTAATAAAGACATTAATTCGTGCACATGCTACGGGTATGACACTTACATGATATGATTATATTATTCTCATCAGGTAAATTTTTGAAGCAGCAACCTAAATTTGTTGAAAAATCTAAGATACTGTACAGACCGAAGGACCAACATGAAAAACAAAGACTTTTATCAAAATCATAACCACAACCAAAAAAGTTGCACAATTACTATCAATTATGTGCTTTGCACCGCACCATTCTTCCATATATCCCAGAAACAAACAAAATTGACATAATATGAACTACAAGTGGAACTAAAATCATTTTATTTGGAGAAGACTCATCCCTTGCAATAAAGGGTTATTTAACAATAAATTTATCGATGTACCGTCAAAGAAGACATATGCCTAAAATTTTGAAGCGGTACAACCAAAAACCACAGTGAACTAAACACATCTTACATAGACGCTATTGCAAGGAAAAACATGTGCATCAGACAACAATCTATTGTATACAAAGATTTTGACTCGCGGGACAAATGTCTCACTAGTTCAATGTCGTTATTTGCACTCTCAAGGTTGACCTCCCCACTAAATACACACAAATTAGACAGAACTTAACTAAGTAACAAGCTCGGATATATTAATGCCCCTTGCCTTTCTGTCCAGAACAGCCGCCAAAGATAGGAGGAATTTACGAGGAAGTCGTGAGAAACGCACTAAGAGTGGATGAGATTCCTTCCTGACATTGTTTTGATCCTTACTGTGTGCTAGGGGCATAAAATCTATTGTTTTAGATTTTTTTATAAAGTATATTTGTATATTAATTACATTTGTATTATGGGTATTGATATTTTTTCTTATATTTTGTCAAACTTTACAACGTTTGACTTTCACTAAACCAAGAACACGGAGTAAATAAAAACTGAGGGAGTCTAGCAAATCTATAAATGCTAGCCATCTATTTTGTCGACAAAATAAAGGGTGACCAAAGTTGGAGAAATTGGTGAGGAAGTGAACAAACATAGTGGCAGAGGCTAAGAGTCCTTTTCGACATCTTTTTGGTAAATGTTGGCCATCCCTTTGTGGAAGAAAGGGTGATGAAGATGAAAGGATTGATGGCGAAGTGAATAAATGTAGTGGCAGTGGCTAAGAGTCATTTCCTACATTTTGCTTGTTCTTTGAAATGTGATAGTTGCATCAATTTGGTTTTTTGAAGGAAATGGCATATACTTTGAAATCTGGTTTTTATTTTACAAAGACTCCCGAGAGGCGAAGTTTCATGGCCCATGTGCCCCGATACCTGAATGATAATGAGAATAGCTACGTCTATTGCATGGTGCAATTACAGAATCCTATGATTGGGCTCTTTATAGACTTGCCTAAACACACTAGAGAGAGGCAAAATGGCTGAAGGCTTGCTACCACTCTCCCAAACTCGAGTATTAGAACAAGTGAAATCGATCGATGCTCCTAGGTAATTAAAGACATAATGGTATTTTAAAAATAATTAATGAATTATTAAGTTTATATGTAGCATGGTAGAAAATTTGTATGAACCAACTAATTTTTCAGATCTATCTTGTATGTATATGTAGTTAATACGGACGTCGGCCAACCATGTTGGTCGGAGAGAAATACGTTACACCTATACATTGGCATACAAGGTTTTGGATATAAGGGCCCGTGTGCCGGTGGGCGGCATGGGAGTGCCGGCCAAATTCTTGGGCCAACCGTGTTTGCCTGCACAGGTTGGGACCACCGGTGTAGGCCTTTTTAGGCCACATACCCCAAAGCCCGTTGGGCTTCTCACTTTGCTGCCCCAAAGTTGGCGTGCGAATGCATCGCCGGGTCCGAGTTGCTCGTAATCGCAAGGTTTCGCAAAGTTGGGCTGCCAAATATCGAGACGTCCCATTTCGAGGCAAACTTATCCCACCCCTATCAAATTCACAAGTTTCGTCAACTGCCCCGTGAAGGAGACGGACGGGACCCCGATGTCAGTACTCTCTCCACACGAGTGCCAACGCGGCAACCACATAGGCAAAACGAGAAACTAAACACCTTAGTTTGTCGACCAAATTCACAAATTCCTTAGCATGAACCCCGGCTCCGATGGCGGGAGAGATTGCCGGAGGCACCGTTGGCTTGCGGCTATGGTAGTGTCAAGGAGTGAAGACATCCAGAACGATCCGTTGGGTGGCGGTGGGTGATGACTGCAAGTGCACAGATCATTTGTAGCTAGTTTCGAAATAAAGATATCGATCCCACAGGGAGTAGTAGGCGAAATACTAAAATGCTTTTAACTATAATTAAACGAAGTACTTAAGAAATTACTTTAAGATATGCAAGGAAGATAAAGGTGTTTTTGGGTTTGGTTCAACAAGATAATTTAAAGTAAAGAAAAACTTAATGCAGAAAGTAAGAATCGCGTGTGTAATAGAACTTTGGAACTACAATAGGGAAAAAAGCGTTCTCAGGGAGTAGCGGATACACCACTAGCAACTTAGACTATGTATTCGAGAGTATTATAACGGATATTCCTATAATGTGTATATGTGTGGGAGGAGCTCCATATATGGACGATTTGCCAGCAACCTCTGCACACATCGTCCTCATAACCACAGCAGACAGTAACCGACAACCATCGCTTTACCGCGCTATTAAGGGATTTCTCCCGTGGCATGGACATGGCATGATGATTTCTCCTTGGTTCTCCAAGTAGTACGTAAAGAATGACAACAACTTTATATATAGTCACAATAAGCGCTATCATCCCTATGTCTACTAACACGTAATCCCCTCCATCGAGTCCCCGTGAGAGGCAAATATTAAGAAGGTGCACTTCTCCTTAATATCAAGATGAAGATAAGTAACAAGTACACATAATGATGTATAACATAATAATCTCTATCTCATCTCAGTCATCTGCTAGGGTTTCTCCATCTCCCCAAGAACTAAAGACCTACTCAGACATGGAGGCAATCAACATCAAAGCAATGGTAATGGAAACAATCATAGATGAATAGTACTTGTATAAATCCACAACGAGTATAGGAATTACAAAAAGATCTAGACAAGATATAGATGGGATGGATGGAGATGGTGGTGATGCAGCGGTGGATGATGAAGATCGATGCCTTAGCCTCCTGGATCTATAGGGTGAAGATGGATCCCTGGCGGACGAGTTCCCCCTCTAGATGCCTTCCGAGGGTGAGGTTTTCGCAATTTCTGGGTGTTCTATATGTCGTCTCCCTGAACCAATTGTACGGGTTGAAACTATTTGACGAGGCGGAAGTGACGCCAACTATATAGGAGATAAAGTATCATCAGAGCAATTTTTCCTTTAAAGCCGGGGAACTAAAAAGATCATTTTCATAAAAAGTAACTTCCCCAAGCTTCGATGCTTCCATAGCATTAGTAACAAAGGTGTTCAAAAATTCATACTAATAACATTGCTATTAGCATGCAAAGAAAGTTCCGTGGGTTTTTTAATTTCTTTTCAAACCATTTATGTTCTACCTTAGGAAAAATACTAAAAATCTCTCTAATTTTGTTGTTGTTTTCCATTAAGACTAAGTAGTGAAAATAAAAACAAAAAAACAAAAAGATATAATTGCAGAATCTAAAGGAAATAACGTCGAGCACTCACACACCAGCTACAGTACTAGAAGATAGCTTAGTAGCCAGAGGATGTGAGTACCTTTTACCTTACCTCCCCGACAATGGCGCCAGAAAATAGCTTGATGTTTACGCACGCTTCTATTCTTGTAGACAGTATTGGGCCTCCAAGTGTAGAGGTTTGTAGAAACAGCAGCAAGTTTCCCTTAAGTGGACCACCCAAGGTTTATCAAACTCAGGGAGGAAATGGTCAAAGGTATCCCTCTCAAGCAACCCTGCAATCAAAATACAAGAAGTCTCTTGTGTCCCCAACACACCCAATACACTTATCAGGTGTATAGGTGCACTAGTTCAGCGAAGAGATAGTGAAATACAAGTAATATGGATGATTATAAGTGGTAATTGCAATCTGAAATAAGAGTGGTAGCAAGCAAACATGTAATAGGACTGATTGTAAACGATGTTTCAATGCTTAGAAACAAGGCCTAGGGATCATACTTTCACTAGTGGACACTCTCATATAAATATCTTATCTTCATTATGCTACCTGAACTACTCTCCGGTTGGACGATGTAGGGCTATGACAGCGCACCTTAAAGTTCGTATTCCCCATCTAGATAACCCCTCACTATCACCTTAAGCGCTAGATGGTTCCAACAAACACCACAATCTCATAGAGACGTCCAACTCAAATTATACTCATGATAAGTATTTATGTAACCTTGGCCTAAGTGCCACACGGTGTGCACACTGTCAACTTCACACACGTGGGGAAAAACAGAGATTAATTAAAGCACTTGAGTAGCAGAATAGATCCTAGATTACAAAGCTCATGATCTCAATAAGATCACGCATAGAGAGAGAGATGAACACATAGCTACTTGTAGAGCCCTTAGCCTCGAGAGAGAACTACTCCCTCCTCGTCATGTGAGTCAGCAACGATTTGGAGATGGAGGTGGAGTCAATGGAGATGGATCTGGGGGTACTTCCCCGTCCCGGCAGGGTGCCGAAACAGAGACTTTTGTCCCCTGAATCTCCTCTTTGGTGGCGACGGCACTGCGGAACTTTTTGTGGAATTATGATCTCATATTTAATGTTTTCGTCCCGGGGAGAATACATAGGCAAAGAGGCGATGCTAGAGGTGGGCCAGGGTGGCCACATCCCCTGGTGGCGTGGCCAGGGGTGACCCGTGCCACCCTATGGTGTGCCTGCCTCCTGGCTCCCCTCCGTCTACCCTTTGAACTTGGTGCCGTGTCGGGAAAATAGGAAACTGTAGGCTTTGTTTTGTCCAATTCTGAGAATAGGTCTTTATTATCTTTTCTGAAACCAAAAACAGCAGAAAACAGGCAACTGGCACTATGGCATCTTGTCAATAGGTTAGTTTCAGAAAATGTATAAAAATACCTAAAAGCGTGAACAAAACATAAGAAAGTAGATATAAAACAAGCATGGAACATAAAAAATTATAGATATGTTTACAACATATCAAGTCATATAAACAATATGAAAATCAAGGGGGTACATGAGTGATCCAATAAAGACATGGATATTTATGATTATCCCTTCCGGTCTTACACTGGTTCTATTAGACAATTTAATAATAGTGTCTACCGGTTCAATATCTGGATTATTTAAGTTGTAGTGAAGCTCTTGATAAAGTGATGATGGCATAATATTTATGGTAGAAATCATTTCACAAATTCCATATAAGAAAGTTTCTCCACAATATATAGGGGTCATTGGTTTTGAAGTTTCGTTACCTCGAACCTTACCTCGGATGAATTCCAAAGTTTCATGGTCTAACATAACCAATTCATCCTCCACTATTCGTGCCTCTATAAGGTCTTTTATTATAACATTATTTATATTTGTAGCTTCGGAATTCCTTTCTAATTTCTTCAGTCTCTTCTTTATTTGTTCTTCCTCTCTTTGTCTTTTTTCAAAGACTCCCTTTATAGGTGTCGAGGAGAACTTCTCCATTAGTGCTCTTGCATGCTTCTTTTCTTCGAGAGGTTTACGAGGTTCCCATTCTGTAGGTACCTGCAAATGCCCGACATAATTCTCAATAAGTTTCTTTACTGAGTAAGAATCAATACCGAGGGTTTTAATCATTGTATCTGTTCTCTCATCAACAAGGAAATCGTTAATGCAAGCATATTCTGAAAAACTATTTGTAATATTTTCCTTATCTTTAGAATTTTCAGTTGCTTCTTTCATTTTTATTATTAGATTCCAAGCCTCAAGTATAAGATAGAAAACTGCCATTTGAAGCAGTGTCTAGATTCGTCCTATTTTCAATATTTAGTCCTCCATAAAATGTACGGGTGATTAACCAATCAGGTAAACGATGATGGGGCAATTATTTAGATAACTTTTATACCTTAGATATCACTTATAAAGGCCCTAACTAGGATTATTTTGAAACTGATAATAATACCTCTCATCCTTTGAGCTCTGCTTTCAGAATAATATTTTGATACAAACTTGGTTGTCAATTCCTCCCAAGTCCTTGGTGCCTCTGCACAAAAAGATTTGTACCAGTCGCAAACATTATTAGAGAGAGTTTGTCTAAACAACTGGATTTTAACCATATCAAGATTACAGTCGTCGAAAATAAAGGAACTAAGATTCCTCCCAAGTGTCCATATGGACTTTCTTCATTGGTTCCTGCAAATTTCTTAGAGTGTAATTATTCAAATACTAAGGGATGGATCTTGACACCATCCGGATTTATGCTTTTGTTGACAGTTATAAAAGCTTCCATGGGCGAACTCATTTTCCTTACTGCCTTAAGATGGTTTAAATGCTGAGTGTTGTCCATTGTTGTGCTCCTGCAACTCAAGTAAAAATTAGTACGACGAAAGTAAATAACTAAAAGTAAAGTGACTTATAGCGCTAAGCTCCTTGGCAATGACGCCAGAAAATAGCTTGATGACTGCAAGTGCATAGATCGTTTGTAGCTAGTTTCGAAATAAAAATATCGATCCCGCAAGGAGCAGTAGGAAAAATACTAAAATGCTTTTAACTATAACTAAACGAAGTACTTAAGAAATTACTTTAAGATATGCAAGGAAGATAAAGCAGTTTTTGGGTTTTGGTTGAACAAGATAATTTAAAGTAAAGCAAAACCTAATGCAGAAAGTAAGAATCGCGTGTGTAATAGAACTTTGGAACTACAATAGGGAAAAAGGCGTTCTGAGGGAGTAGCGGATACACCACTAGCAATTTATACTATGTAATCGAGAGTATTATAACGGATATTCCTATAATGTGTATGTGTGTGGAAGGAGCTCCATATATGGACGATTTGCCAGCAACCGCTTGATGACCCACAAGTATAGGGGGTGTATCGCAGTATTTTCGAGGGAAGTGAAACCCAATTTATTGATTCAACACAAGGGGAGCCAAAGAATATTTATAAGCCTTAACAACTGAGTTGTCAATTCAGATGCACCTGAAAACAATCTTGCTCACGGTCGTTTATCAGTAGCAACAGTTTTGTAGTAGCAATAGTAAAGTAAGCATTGCATGGACAAGACAATTCACATAGCAATCAGAACATAGGGCAATTGCAGATAAATAAGATAAAGCATCCAAGTACTAGATAATCCTAGGCATGTGTTCCATATATAGTCATGCGTGCTCGTAATGAGAACTTGCACAACATCTTTTGTCCTGCCAGCCCATTTGCAGCGGGGCCTCAAGGGAACTACTGGCAATTAAGGTGCTCTTTTTAATAGAGCACCGGAGCAAAGCATTAACACTCCGTGAACACATGTGATCCTCACATCAAAGCCATTCCCTCTGGTTATCCCGATTTCTGTCACTTCAGGGCTATTGGTTTCGGACAACAACGTGTGTATACAACTTGCAGGTAAGACCATAAAAAATACTATCATAATGAATCAATAACATGTTCAGATCTGAAATCATGGCACTCGGGCCCTAGTGACAAGCATTAAGCATAACAAGTTGCAATAAAGTCATAAAGCACTAATAAAAGATACTCGGCACCATGCCCTAACAATTTGATGCCATTACATGAACGATCTCATCCAATCCCTACCATCCCCATAGCCTACATCGGGGGATTACTCACTCATAGATGGGGGAAACATGGATGGTCGATGGAGAAGTGATGGTAATGATGATGGCGATGATCTCCTCCAATTCCCCGTCCCGGCAGGGTGCTAGAACGGAGTTTCTGGTGCTATTTTGTGGAATCTGGTGGTGGCGGCGGAGCGGGACTCCTTCTGGAAAAACGTGAACCCCTTGAGTTTTTAGGTCAGAAGGCAACTTATAGGCGAAGAGGGAGACCGAGGGGGAGTCTAGGGTGGCCAGACCACCCCCTGGCGCGGCCTGGGCTTGCCCGCGTGGCCAGGTGGTGTGGCCTGGGCCCAGCCCCCCTCCGTCTCGTATTTTGGCTCCTGTAGTCTTCTGGCAAAATAGGATTTTCGGCATATTTTCCGGGATTTTTCCTAATAGTTGATTTTCTGCACAAAAAGTAGAACCCAGGGCAATTCTGCTGAAAACAGCGTCAGTCCGCGTTAGTTGCATCCAAATCACACAAGTTTAGAGGAGAAACAATAGCAAAAGTGTTCGGGAAAGTAGATACGTTTTGGACGTATCAATTCCCCCAATCTTAGCTTATTGCTTGTCCTCAAGCAATTCAGTTGAAAACTGAGTGCGATAAAAGAACTTTCACGAACACAATTGCTTCATATGATGTATATATTCTCAGCATGTGATCAACTACTTAGACAATTCATAATAAGGAGTATGCAACCAAGTTTACTCAATAGGCATTGCAAGCTATGAAGAGATTCCAACTCAAAAATAATAAGTAGCATGAAGCATAAACATAAGCAACATTACAATGCTCATAACAAGGTATGATAGAGTGGTATCTCGCTTGCCTTTGATTATGAATGCCAAGGCACCTCTGAAGTTCAGGTGAAGACTAGAAGTAAAGATGTCAAAGATACAAGCATCAAAGTCATAACACAAATAATCAAGTAATGAGACAAGCACAAAGAATGACAACTATGCTCTCTAGAAGGTGTTCAAAGAATATGTGGAGACTCAACAAGTAAAAGAAAAGGTTTTGAATAATTTGAAAGGCTTCCAAATGTTGAAAGTATGGTACTTATTAGCTTTGAGCTCTCATTGCCCCTATCATAAGCATCTTTAATGTGGTTAAGGTGAAAGTGAGGTCCAATCTGAGTTATATGCTTGACAGACTATAAACTGAAAATCCCATGTCCCTTGAGTACGAGGGCCGCTCCTCATGCTACTCAACTCTAGTTACCGGTAAGTTCTTTTCATCATAAATACATGTGTATCATAGAGAACCGCCAACGGGGTACCCCTTGCCCGATGATACGGAAGAATCCCCATATCAAAATGACAAGGCAAGC
The DNA here is from genome assembly GCA_910589775.1 of Avena eriantha. NCBI lineage: Eukaryota > Viridiplantae > Streptophyta > Magnoliopsida > Poales > Poaceae > Avena > Avena eriantha. The sequence continues at coordinate 401,546,350 of OU342740.1, read as the reverse complement.
AGACAATGAGTATCTCAGCAGTCTTCTTATTTACCATGGGAAAATGGTGCCTTTTCTCTCTTTCCTCTTTTCATAAATTTCTTTTTTTTCTTTTCCTCAATAGCTATCTCTTTTTTTATAAGAAGAATGCTTCATAGATATCATTATGGTTACGCTGCAGGTTTCCACCATGTCAACATGGATTAGACTAGCGGCGCAGGTGTTTCTCTAACACACATACATAACTCCATGGACTTACAAGCTCCCCTTTTATTTCACACCGACGACATCCGAAAACAAAAGAGCATGGTATCAACTGGGTATGTATTTACAAGTGTTGAAAGTGTTCCCCGTGACAGCACGGTTCTGCTAATCCCCAGCCTATAATTTGCGAGTATATAACTTGCATGGACAGTCACAATGGTTCAGGTTTATTAAGTGCAGAAAATAAAGTGTGCGATCAAGTTCGTGAGTGTCGTCGGATTGAGGACAAGTACGCCATGAGGGGGTCCTCGAGGCGTGTGGAAGAGAGGGGTGTGAGACATACGGTATTCCGGGACGGTGAGCACACAAGTGTACCCATGTTCGAATCCGCCGGCTTTGGACGAATCCTACTCCTGCTAGCAATCCAGTAATATGGCAGAGCCGGAATATGGGTTACAAGGGTATTGCCTGTGTGAGTTGAGATTGTAGACTATTGTGTTGCCCTAAAGGCTCTCCCTAGGACGGCTTATATAGATATCCGGCCTAGGGTTTACAGGAGAGATCAATCCGGCTACGACTAAGAGTTGGTTACAGAGTACATCTTGAACTACAAGTAACATTATGGGCCTAAGTCGGTAAGTCTTCTGGGCCTTCCCCTAGCCGGATTGGACTCCTTCTTCTCTCCCTGACTGGGCCGCCCGTGAAGGAAAGCTCTAACCTGAAGTGGGCCACCCTGGTCAGTAAGGAACTGTGAGGATACCCGAAAAGTATATCCCCAACAGTAGCCCCCGAAGGCCTCCAAGATCCAAAGTCGGATTTTATCATCGTCTAGCTTGATCGTCGGCTTGCAGAATCTTGAAGGGTTCCTGAAACTTCACAACAAAAAATACGATCCGGGTGTTAAAAGTAAGCCGGACCTATCAACAGGTTTACTCGAATTTTCCAGCTCGATTTCAAACTAAGCCGGAACTTGGTCTCTAACGCCACCTGACACAAGCATGGTCAAGTCACATCATTTGTCAGGCGTGCCATCAGCACGACCGTTGGTGGGCCCGCGGTTCACGGAACCGAGGCGCCGTTTCAATGCGTGTGTGGAGATTGAGGAGACGCAATCATCGTGTGCGTCCTTCCCAGTTCTTTCAACGACGCGTGGCGGTTACACTGTAGCATTTGCACGAATCTTGGCGCAGTTAGGTGGATATAAGGGGTTTGGATTTCTCCTTCTCCCTTCCACCAGACCTTTGCCGTTTCCTTTCCTCCCAATCCTCCTGCGCGCACAGAGCTCCCTCGTCCTTCCCCCACAGAACTCCCAGCACCGCCCCTTTCAGGTCATCTTCTCACCGGAGAAATGGCTTCATCATCTTCTTCCTCCGGTTTGGCGGCGGCAGCGGCGGCGACGGCAGAAGTTCCAGCGGAGAAGGAGAGCTTCCAGGGAATCTGGATCACCTGCGCCCTCACTGAGAAGGGCCTCAAGAACGTGGAGAAGGAGGGGCTTCTCGTCGCCGGGGACTGGCGGAGCGGCTCCGGGAAACCGTTCCCAACCCGCGCGATGGCGAGCCGGTCCACTTCGGCACCCATCTCGACCGAGGTCTGTCTTTTCCTCCCTCGGAGTTCTTCTCCGAGGTGATAGATCAGTACGGATTTCAACTCCACAATCTTCCTCCCAACTCTATCTTAGAGATGAGCGCGTATGCATCGCTTTGCGAGGGCTTTCTCGACATTAGGCCGAGTTTGCTTCTCTTCCGGTACTACTTTCATGTCCGGAGAAATTCCATCACTGCCGGTGTTCCTTACATCACCGGCACTATTAGCTTTTCACTTAGACGTGACCGGGCATATCCCAAAATTTCTGCCAGTGACTCGGTCAAACAATGGCCAGCCACCTTTTTCTACCATAGGGATATTCCGGCTCCCGGCAAAGCTACTGCTTTGCCGGCTTTTGTCGACGGAGCCGCCATGGCCCAACCTTCTTGGGACGAGGCTGCTCCGGCTCTCACCGATGATCTGATCCTCGCTAAGAGGTGGATCGAATATTTGATCAAACACAAGGAGCTGAAGGGATCCGACTTGGTCCAGTGCTGGGTCTCACGTCGGATCTAGCCACTTCAGTATCACAGGGATAGACTAATGCACTCCATCACATCATCCAAAAAAGACTCCCTCTGCATCAACCCCAAAGCCTATACCACTCAAGGCTACATCAGCCAGATCAAATGGCTGATCAAGGAGCGGATCGAGAGGAGAATTCCGGAGATTTCTCTGGATATGCACACGGTGGAAAACCCCGTGGTGCTGGTAAGCTTCCATCAGTACACCTTTTATGTGTTTCAATCTTCAAGTTATACTACAATACTGATATGCTTTCTTGTTTTCAGCTTGCTGACCTCCCCGAGTCGGAGCTTGCTCCGCTCGAAGGATATCCTCCTGAGTTTTCTCAGGAGACAGAAGTGGTCCCATTGCCGGACCTTGCGCTCAAGAAGCACAAAGCTCCGACAGTGGCTGTTGGCACAAAGGAGGTGCCTGTTGTGAAGAGGTAACTTTCATTCACAATTTCCACCTTTGTACCTTTCTCGAATTTCTTTCTGAGATGTAATGTTTCTGACTTTAATACATTCTCAAAGCAAAGACTTTCATCAAGGGTAAGGGGAAAGGGATTCCTTCGAAGCCCCTGTCACAGACGAAGCTAACAATAGCTTCCCCTGCTGTGGCTCCTCTGACTCATGCCCCTCAACCTTCTGCAACTCCGGCGATCATTCCTTCTCCGGTGGTTGTAGAAGATCCGGCTCCTCCAACAGAGCCTGCGGTCCTTGGGTCGCAAACTGACGTCACCGTGGGTGCGTCAGATCAAGATAAGGGTGAACCCTCTTTGGGTAATGATGCCTCGGCTGAAGTCTTCGCCGAAAACCTCCTCAGCAATCCGGGACTTGCCAAGTTTGGCCTGTCCCAGAAATCTGCAGAGGAAATCTAGCGGCTAGCCAGGCAAGTCCTAGACAAAAGCCATTTATCCCCCGAAGAGGAAGCGCAAGAAGCAGAGGACGTCAAGTTCTCTGACCTTCTCGCTCAAGTCCGCCTTCGCGAGGAGAGGATTAGGACTGGCGAGCTTCCAACAGCCCCAGTAATCCCTCTTACTCTTACCGAGAAGGTGGCAGCTGAAGTGAACGCGGGTTTAGATAAACTCACCCGTGAGCAATATCTAAGTCAGAATTCCAACTCTTGTTTTTACATTATGTTATATCATATCCTCTAGCCCCCAAGCATGAAGTAGGATATATAATCCGGGTTTATGCTTTCATTAGGATGCCAAAGAACGAGCTAGTGTAGCCCCCAAGGCTCGTGCTGATATTTAGCAAAAAATATTAGCCCGAGTCTTAAGTAGCTTTCTGACTTTGGGTATTATGACTTACAGAAAGTATGTTCCTATAACCAGGAATTACTGACCAATGTCTGCAATAAGCGGAGAGAGATCAAGGCTCTCCGCCTTAAAAATGATGAACTTAAAGTAGCCAAGGATGAAGCCGAAGGTAAACATTCCGAGATTGAAACCTTGTCTTTTGCTTTTTCAATGCCGAATTTTTCTGAACTGTAGTTCTTTTTGACTTACAGCGCTGGTGAAACAATCCATCACTATGATTGAAGAGGCCGAGAACCTCAAGACCCTGGTGGTGGAGAACAAGGGACTTCGCCAAGAGCTGGATAAGCTCAAGGCGAATCATGAAAGGAGTATAGCTCAAGTCCTTGAATCCTCCTCCATGGCCTCCGAAGAGCATGATCGCAAGATTGCTGCTCAAGATAAAATAATCTCGGACCTCAAGAATGAGCTTGGTAGAGAGAAGGACATCTCTCAGGCGCTCCGGGCTGAACTCCAGAGTCTCCGGGAGGAGAAGACCAAGATTGACGACGTCATTCTCGGTACATTCCATCTGTTTGACTTATCTTTTCTTTGACTTTTATCAATGTCGGATTTTTCTTGACTTGTTTTGTGTATAGGTCCTTTGAACTTGACGGACTCTTCCTCCTCCGAGCCCCGCACACATCGGCTTACCCAAGTCGGTGATCTTCTTCATGACTTCCGCCAGTCCCTTGAGGACATTGGCGAGTCTCTCAGGATTCCGGACATGCCAAGCATGTCGGATTTTCAGGTGCAGGACAAGGCCAAGGAGATGCCGCAGCTTGTTCGGGACTGGAACATGTCCTACTCGCGGACTGCTGCGCAGAACGCTCTCACCATGGTCATGAGCCACCATGGAAACATGGAGATATGGAAAGTGACTAGAGGGTACTACAAGGTAGACGAAGACGGCCAGGAGCAAGACCTTCAAGCCATCATGCACTCCTGCGCCGAATACGGGTGTCACGTAGCTGATCTGACCAGCTACGAGATCCCCTTCTTCACCCACGTAGCTACTCCGCCACCTCGTCTAGAAGAAGCTGGAGAAGTTTCCGACGATGAACGGACCACCTCAGATCCGAACATCTCGGAACGATATCAAGGCGGAGTAACCAGCGAGCCGGCAGCTCCTTCATCTCCTCCTGCTTCATAGACTAGAAAATTATGTATTATTCCAGAAAGAACATGATGCGTTTGTAAATATTAAGTACTATTGATTTTGCTAGTGCTAAGCTTTTTATCTATTCAGCACTTTTGGCTTTGTTTTTTTTTGTGTGCCTGAAATATTTTTCATAAGCACTTGAATTTTTTCATCTCTACTTATCGTTTATCTGGCTTTCCGCCTCGTCCCTTTTGTGAGCCAGCTAAACCTTCAGTCGGAAAATTTGCCGAGCAACGGAGCTCACTTGCTAAACCAGTTTAAACTCGGAAACAAAGCCGGCTTCCAGTACCAACAATTCACTACTCGGAAAATACCCGCATCCAGCAATCAAACAAATAACCTAAGTAAAGACTAGAAATTTTAGAGTTATACCCGAAGTAGCAGTTTTAGAATCGGAAATCTAGACCAGAACGAACACGAGCATAAAGTACTTTCAAGCATTCTGGGATTTTCGACTATAACATGATCATTTGGAAATAAGATGGTAAAAACTTCTCAGAAAAACTTGAGGCAACCAAAACTTTTATTTCTCAAAGAACATGTACATATATATGATTACAAAGAAGGATAAACTAAGAATAAAAGGGACGTAGCTGAGAAATATTCCACGGTCTGTCTAACTCATCCGGATTTGTACTGCCTCTAGCTCTCTTTCTCTTCTTAGTAGCAGGTCTTTCTTTGACTGGCCTCATGTCAGTTAAGTAGTACGATCCATTGTGCAATACTCGACTAACTAAAAAGGGCCCTTCCCATACCGGGGAAAGTTTGTGCTTTCTTTGTTGCACAAGCCGGAGAACCAAATCACCTTTATTGAAAGATCTATTTCGGACTCTCTGGCTATGATACTTGCGTAACTTCTGCTGATAGCCTGTAGATCTCATTTCAGCAACGACGCGAACTTCTTCGACTAAGTCGAGATCATTTTGTCGAGAAACCTCGGCATCTTCTTCGATATACACGGCCACTCTAGGAGAAGTATGAATTAAATCACTAGGAAGAACTGCTTCTGCGCCATAGACCAAGAAGAAAGGTGTGTATCATGTTGACCTGTTCGGAGATGTTCGTAAACTCCAAATTACAGAGGGTAATTCCTCTGCCCAAGCCCCCGCAGCACGTCGTAGTGGTGCTTCGAGTCTCGGTTTCAGGCCTTGTAAGATTAAACAATTTGCTCTTTCGACTTGCCTGTTAGCCTGTGGATGCGCGACTGACGCAATGTCAAGCCGGATATTTTGCTTGTCGCAGAATTTAGCCAATTCTCCCATAAAGAAGTTAGTCCCGTTGTCCGTGATAATGCTATGTGGATAACCATACCGGATTATAACATCCTCGACAAATCTTTTGGCTGTTGCTCCATCACAACTAGTGACAGGTTTAGCCTCAATCCATTTGGTGAATTTATCCACCATCACTAAGAGGTGAGTAAATCCACTTGGAGCTCGTTTAAATGGTCCTGCCATATCAAGCCCCCAGACCGCAAAGGGCCATGTTATAGGTATTGTTCGTAGCTGATCAGCCGGAACATGAGCTTGCTTGGCGTACTTTTGGCAGCCTTTGCACGTCTTGACTAATCGTTCGGCATCTTCCTGAGCTGTAAGCCAGAAAAATCCGTGTCTAAAAGCTTTTGCCACTAAAGATTTGGCTGCAGCGTGATGACCACGCTCGCCTTCGTGGATTTCCCTTAGGATTTCCGCTCCTTCTTCCGGAGATACACAGCGCTAAAAGACCCTAGAAACACTCCATTTATGGAGCTCACCTTTAACAATAGTATAGGCTTTTGCTCGTCGGATGATCTGCCAGCTCAGCACCTCGTCTTCGGGTAATTTGCCATCTACCAAATAATCGAGGTAGGGTTGAGTCCAGCTGGGAATTACAGCCAGAACTGCTATCAAAGGTGAGTCGGATTTGGTTGGATATTCCTCATCTAGTCCCTTTATCGAGGGGACTTTGAGGTGCTCTAAAAAAGCGCCATCCGGGACCTCTTTCCGCGTAGAGCCTATGCGAGATAGTGCATCTGCTTCCTCATTTTCTACTCGAGGCATATGTTGAACTTCAAACCCTTCGAACGATTTAGATAGATCATCCACGACAGCTTTATATGCTGCCATGTGTTTATTTGCATTACAAATATCCGAGACTTGCTGAGCAACAAGATCCGAATCTCCGTAACACATCAAACGTCGGATGCCAATATCCTTAGCAATCCGGATTCCATCCAGCAGTGCTTCATACTCGGCAATGTTGTTTGTCGCTGTGAAGTGAATCTGCAACACGTATAAAAGTTTATCTCCTTGGGGTGATTTGAGCACCACGCCAGCCCCCGAGCCCCCTCGAGCCTTAGACCCATCGAAAAAGAGGGTCCAATATTCTGACTCAGGGAGGATCATGTTCTCTTTCGTCTCTGTCCAATCAGCGACAAAATCAGCAAGAATCTGGGATTTGATTACTGTCCGAGGTTTATACTCAATGTTGAAAGCTGCGAGCTCTATTCCCCATTTGGCGACACGTCTTGTGGCGTCACTATTATTGATTATGTCTCTCATGGGAGCTTTGCTCACCACGGTAATTGGATGCTCCTGAAAATAGTGTCGTAACTTATGAGATGCTAGAAAAACACCGTAAGCCAATTTTTGATAGTGCGGATACCGCTGCTTTGATTCTGTTAGGACCTCGCTAACAAAGTACGTTGGACGCTGCACCAAGTGTTCCTGATTTTCCTCTGGTCTCTCCACCACCATGACGATACTGATAACCTTATTTGTCGCAGCAATATAAAGCAACATCGGCTCCTGAGGTTCCGGTGCTACAAGGATAGGAGCAGATGAGAGTACTTTCTTCAGATCTTGTAGTGTGGCTTCGGCTTCGTCAGTCCAGACAAAATCCTTGGTCTTTTTCAGGAGTTTATACAATGGTACGGCTCTTTCACCAAGCCGGCTTACAAATCGACTGACCACAGCAATGCAACCAGTTAATCTTTGTACGTCCTTCAGGCGAGTTGGCTTGGAAATATAGAGTATAGCCTTAATTTTGTCTCGATTCACCTCTATGCCTCTTTGAGACACGATGAAACATAACAATTTTTCGGCTAGTATTTCAAAGAAGCATTTCTTCGGGTTAAGCATGATGTTGTATTTTCGTAGATTGGCGAACGTCTCCTCCAAGTCGCAAATTAGTGTTTCCTTCTTTTTGGACATCACCGCGATATCATCCACGTATGCATTACATTGCGTCCAAGTTGGTCATGGAGGCAACGTTGCATCGTGCGCTGGTACGTAGCTCCTGCGTTCTTCAGCCCAAAGGGCATTGTAACAAAACATAAGGTTCTGAAGGGGGTTATGAATGAAGTTTTGACTTTGTCAGATTCCTTCATCCGGATTTGGTGATAACCGGAATATGCGTCGAGAAAACTGAGGAGTTCCAAGCCTGCTGTAGAATTGATGACTTGATCAATTCTAGGCAGAGCGAACGGATCTTTTGGACAAGCCTTGTTCAAGGCAGTATAATCAACACACATCCTTAAATCGGTGGTGTCCTTTTTAGGGACCATTACAGGATTGGCCGACCACTCAGTGTGGATGACCTCTTCTATGAATCCGGCTAACTCGAGCCGTGCTAGTTCCTTAGCTATTGCCTTACGCTTTTCATCGCCAAACCGTCGTAAGGACTGTTTGACGGGTTTAGCGTTCGGGTTTATATTTAGAGAGTGCTCGGCAAGTTCCCTAGGTACTCCGGTCATGTCAGATGGCTGCCATGCGAAGATATCTTGATTTGCTTGGAGGAACTTGACGAGCGCGCTTTTCTATGCGCTACTTAGGCCTACGCCTATCTGGGTCACCTTGGAGGGGTCATCATCCTTCAATGGCGTTGTCTTCATCTCTTCTGATGCCTTGAACTCCGGATTTGGCTTTGTCACCTCCTTCTTCGTCGCGGGCATCTCGGACGGATCTATGCTCTTCTTGATCTCCTGGTACTCATGGGCGTGTAGCACGGCTTCTACAAAGGCGGCATTTCCATCCTCGCACTCTCGCGCTTTCTTCGGGTCTCCCCTGATGGTGATCACGCCGTTGGGACCTAGAATTTTCATCATATTGTAAATGTAACACGGACGAGCCATAAAAGCCCAGTAAGTCGGACGTCCAAATATAGCGTGCTATGCGCTCTTGAACGGGACCACTTCGAAGGAAAGTGCCTCCGTCCAATAATTCTTTGGTGTTCCAAAGGTAACATCCAAAGTAATCTCTCCCAGGGAATTAGCTTGTCTTCCCAGGACAACTCCGTGAAAGATCACAGAGCTATGGTTCAGCTGTGTTTCCGAGATCTTCATCCGGCGTAGCGTTTCGCATAGAGAATATTGATGCTGCTACCACCGTCCATGAGTGTCTTGGAGAAACCATAACCGTCAATAAGTGGATTGACGATTAAGGCGTATTTTCCTCGCTTGTGTAGCTTAGGCGGATGATCAGCGCGGTCAAATGTGATTGCCACTTCCGACCAGTCCAGATATTAAGGGACAGCTGGAACTATTGCATTGAGGTTGTGGAGGACTGCCTTCTTGACCTTTGCTGGTTGAGATCCGAGGAAGGTGACATAAGTGTCCTTCTTGGTGGGAAAAGTTTTCTTTCCTTCCGACTTGTGATTTGAAGCATCGGCTTCCTCCATGTCGGAATCTTCCTTGGTCTCTTTGTCCTTTTCGGGATTTTTCTTTCCCTTCTTCCGCTTAGCTTTGTAGCCCGTGGTATCATCTCTCTTGATGTCGTCGTTAAAACGACACTCAATGTTGGTGTGGGACGAGCCCCCATTGGCGTCCAAGTGATGCACACATGGGTTATTGGCAATGTCGGCCCAAGTGTAGGTTTTGCCTAGTTTTTTCTCTCCTCTACCTTGGACCCTTGATGTCCCACGGCCACGCCCGCGGCCTCCGCCACATCCTCCTCGTCCTCCAGACCCGGAAACAGTAGTGACCACCGATGTCTCCGCGTTAGGTTTTTCTTCCGAGGTATTTTTGCGCTTCTGAGCTTGTTGCTTTGTCTTTGCTGACTGAGGTACAGCCAGGACGTTGAGTAATCCTTCTGCGTCATCGTCAGCATCTGCATACTTGCTCGCTGTTTCTATCATCTCTCCCAAATCAGTGACCTTGTCACACTTCAAGCGGTGACACAGTAGACCAATTGGGAGCCCTGCGATGTAAGCTTCAATCGCGGTTTGATCGTTTACTCCTTCACAGCAGTTCTTGGTGTCGATCCATCGTCCGAGGTAATCCCGGCAAGTTTCTCCAACTTTCTGGGTGCAACGCTGTAGGTCTCCGACTGAACCGGGCCTCCGATATGTGCCTTCGAAATTCCGAAAGAACGCACTTTGCATGTCATACCAGTTGTGGATGGTGTTCTCCGGAAGTTCATTGAGCCATTATCTCGCCGTCTTCCGCAACATAAGTGCGAGATATCGGGTTGCGACCAGGCTGTTTCTGCCTTTGGCGATGCAGCAAGCTTGGAAGAAATCCTGTAGCCAGGTATCTGGCCGAGCAATGCCGTCGTAGGCTTGGATGTGCCTTGAGATAGCAAATCATTCCGGGAATTTTGTAGCTCTGACGCGTGGTCCAAAACACTTTGGGCCCACGTAGAAATCGTCGTTTTCGTAGCGCCGCGCCTCTATATTGGAGTTGATCCCATGCCTTGCGTCATTCGGGGATAGAGATCGTCCCGAATGTCGGTTGTGGCTGCGGTGCCTTGGAGCCGAACTTCGGCTTCTCCCACCACCTCCTCCGCCATGTCGTCCTCCTTGCCCTCCTTGGGGGCCGTTGTGATAACTGCCTAATGGAGGGGGTGGGGCAGCTGAATTGTTTCCGGCTGATCGACGGTCTCCGTCCGGAGCGTCATTATTCCGGTTCCGAGGAGGTTCTTGACTATGACAAGCCCCCTGCCGGCTTGTTCCAGCATGGTTTCTGTCGTTCCTTCGTCCGTCGTTCCCATCATGGTGAGGCTCATCCGGACGGCTCTCATGTCTAGGAGGAGGCATTCTCTGACGATCCTCCTCCCGACGTTTCTCCTTATATTGTCCCTTTCGATCGTTGAATTCTCGTCGGGGAGGATTCCTCGGATTCAGTGCAGCGATCACGTCTTTCTCGGCCGCTGGAGCGACATTGCTCTAGTTATGTGTAGCTCTGCGATGTTGTACCAACGATCTGGTTCTTGAATAATTGGCTTCCCTGCGTTCGGGGTGATGGTACTGCGCCCGAACGTAATGGGATCTTACATCAGCCCATGCCGGATCTGTGCGACATTGGTCAGAATCCGAGACCAGTTTTTGACTTCCGCACAGGGCGACCTTCTGCTGCTCCAGTCCCTTGTTGAGTAGCTTAATACCCAAATGGATTTCCTCTAGTCATGGATTAGCCGATAGAATCTCTCGGGCTGCCACGGCATTCTGTACTGGGGTTGGGTATACCCAATCTCCATTGCTGGCTTGCCGTGGCTTCCCCATCTCATCCCCGAAAAGACGGCACAGACACGTGGGAATTGGTCATCATTGGTATGACGCTTCCGTGTCTTCTGATGTAAACGAGACATGTAGTCCTTGTTTGACATGCGTTTCTTCTCCACCTCGTTGTTTTTGGCTTCATCGAGGAGTTGTTAACGATGCGCTTCTAGGGCTTGCGCCCTTTCGTCCAGCTCATCCGCAGTAAGTTCTGCAGCTGTAGGGAAAGGTGTGGTTAATGCGGCATCGATGAGTTTACGCGCACCTTCTGTGATCACGTGTCCATCCACTGATGCTTCTTTTTTCGGCTCGTCTGGGATAGGTGCTCCATTCGAGTCTTCCTCGTATTCCTCGGCAATCACCTCTTCTGTGAGAGGGTGTTTTGTCGGGGTCTTGTTCTTCTTGTTCTTCTTCTTTGCCTTCTTTGCAGCGCCGGTAGCAAAGACGGCTTTGGGTCCATTTCCCGGAGTCAAGCTTTGATCGGTACTTTCGGACATCCGGACTTCGGGATTATCTCCAACGTCCATGTCATCCTGCGCTTTGGGAGAGTGTTCCCTGGATCCTTCATCCATGGCTTCTCCTTCTTCTATAGCTTTGGAGTTGTACTCCTCTTCATATTCCGTGGAGAACTTTCGGAAATCTGCCGACGTCATAGATTCATCCGAGGATGCGGGAACGTCGGTGTTTGTTCCAATTGCCTCCAGCACCGAGTCGGTGTTTCTCCAGCATCGGCAGAGCCGGATCTAGATCCCACGTATCCGACGAAGTGCGATGCATGCTTCATGAGGTACCTGCGGCTTTCGCGATCAGCCATATCGAAACTTTTAATGGTTTCGAGGATTGCATCTGCGCTTTCGCCTTGCAGTATCATACGTCTTAATGTGTACCTGAGGAAAGGCATGTCTGTCCCGGCATCGTCAGAGCCGGAATCAGTGTCGTTGATATGTTCCTCCTGGATTTCGACTTCCACGGGTGGGTCGATCTGGGATCCGGCTTCTCCAGGGAGATCCACTCCAGATTCGACTTGGACTGTGAGGTCTTCTTCAGGCTCAGATTTCTCCACTATCTCCGCAACTGGTGCGGGCTGGGTGGGTTTTGGGTTTTCTGAGATCCGGAGCTCTGCCGTCTCCGTGGACAAAGGGGACCCAGAAGATTCTTCTGCCTCTATCATCAGCGCTGGGGTGGGTTGGGAAGGTTCAGCGAAACCGATGTAAACATCGATCTCGCCAAAAGACATGATTGTATAGGCAGTCACGGCCTCCCTAGCCGGAATCCAAGTCTCGTCGAGAACGATGAGAGGGATGTCACTGGCGTAGAGGATGCGATCGACAGCGATGGTCTCGCCGATTCCGATTCTTGCAGATTCCGCTCGGAACGCAAATGCGTAGCTCACTTGCACCATGGTGGGCGCCAACTGTCGTCGAATTGAGGACAAGTACGCCATGAGGGGGTCCTCGAGGTGTGTGGAAGAGAGGGGTGTGAGACGTACGGTATTCCGAGACGGTGAGCACACATGTTTACCCAGGTTCGAATCCGCCGGCTTTGGATGAATCCTACTCCTGCTAGCAATCCAGTAATACAGCAGAGCTAGAATATGGGTTAAAAGGGTATCGCCTGTGTGAGTTGAGATTGTAGACTATTGTGTTGCCCTAAAGGCTCTCCCTAGGACGGCTTATATAGATATGTGGCCTAGGGTTTACAGGAGAGATCAATCCGGCTACGATTAAGAGTTGGTTATTGAGTACATCTTGAACTACAAGTAACATTATGGGCCTAAGTCGGTAAGTCTTCTGGGCCTTCCCGTAGCCGGATTGGACTCCGCCTTCTCTCCCTGACTGGGTCACCCGTGAAGCAAAGCTCTAACCCGAAGTGGGCCACCCTGGTCAGTGAGGAACTGTGAGGATACCCGAAAAGTATATCCTCAACAGTCCCCCGAGCCCCATCGAGACTTGGACCCATCGAAAAAGAGGGTCCAATATTCTGACTCAGGGAGGATCATGTTCTCCTTCGTCTCTGTCCAATCAGCGACAAAGTCAGCAAGGATCTGGGATTTGAATGATGTCCGAGGTTTATACTCAATGTCGAAAGCTGAGAGCTCTATTCCCCATTTGGCGACGCGTCCTGTGGCGTCACTATTATTGATTATGTCTCTCATGGGAGCTTTGCTCACCACGGTAATTGGATGCTCCTGAAAATAGTGTCGTAACGTACGACATGCTAGAAAAACACCATAAGCCATTTTTTGATAGTGCGGATACCGCTGCTTTGATTCTGTTAGGACCTCGCTAACAAAGTACGTCGGACGCTGCACCAAGTGTTCCTGATTTTCCTCTGGTCTCTCCACCACCATGACGATACTGACAACCTTTTTTGTCGCAGCAATATAAAGCAACATCAGCTCCTAAGGTTCCGGTGCTGCAAGGATAGGAGCAGGTGAGAGTACTTTCTTCAGATCTTGTAGTGCGGCTTCGGCTTCGTCAGTCCAGACAAAATCCTTGGTCTTTTTCAGGAGTTTATATAATGGTGCGGCTCTTTCACCAAGCCAGCTTACAAATCGACTGACTGCAGCAATGCAACCAGTTAGTCTTTGTACGTCCTTCATGCGAGTTGGCCTGGAAATGTTGAGTAGCCTTAATTTTGTCTCGGTTCACCTCTATGCCTCCTTGAGACACGATGAAACCTAACAATTTTCCGGCTGGTATTCCAAAGAAGCATTTCTTCGGGATAAGCATGATGTTGTATTTTCGTAGATTGGCGAACGTCTCCTCCAAGTCGGAAATCAGTGTTTCCTTCTTTTTGGACATCACCATGATATCATCCACGTAAGCATGTACATTGCGTCCGAGTTGGTCATGGAGGCAACGCTGCATCGTGCGCTGGTACGTAGCTCCTGTGTTCTTCAGCCCAAAGGGCATCATAACAAAACAGAAGGTTCCAAAGGGGGTTATGAATGAAGATTTGACTTTGTCAGATTCCTTCATCCGGATTTGGTGATAACCGGAATATGCGTCGAGAAAATAGAGAAGTTCCGAGCCTGCCGTGGAATCGATGACTTGATCAATTCTAGGCAGAGCGAACGGATCTTTTGGACAAGTCGTGTTCAAGGCAGTATAATCAACACACATCCTTAAATCAGTGTTGTCCTTTTTAGGGACCATTACAGGATTGGCCGACCACTCAGTGTGGATGACCTCTTCTATGAATCCGGCTAACTCGAGTCGTGCTAGTTCCTTAGCTATTGCCTTACGCTTTTCATCGCCAAACCGTCGTAAGGACTGTTTGACGGGTTTAGCGTTCGGGTTTACATTTAGAGAGTGCTCGGCAAGTTCCCTAGGTACTCCGGTCATGTCAGATGGCTGCCATGCGAAGATATCTTGATTTGCTTGGCGAACCTTGACGAGTGCGCTTTCCTATGCGCTACTTAGGCCTACACCTATCTGGGTCACCTTGGAGGGGTCATCATCCTTTAATGGCGTCGTCTTCGTCTCTTCTGATGCCTTGAACTCCGGATTTGGCTTTGTCACCTCCTTCTTCGTCGCGGGCATCTCGGACGGATCTATGCTCTTCTTGATCTCCTGGTACTCATGGGCGTGTAGCACGGCTTCTACAAAGGCGGCATTTCCATCCTCGCACTCTCGCGCTCTCTTCGTGTCTCCCCTGATGGTGATCACGCCGTTGGGACCTGGAATTTTCATCATATTGTAAATGTAACACGGACGAGCCATAAAAGCCCAGTAAGCCGGACGTCCAAATATAGCGTGGTATGCGCTCTTGAACGGGACTACTTCGAAGGAAAGTGCCTCCGTCCGATAATTCTTTGGAGTTCCAAAAGTAACATCCAAAGTGATCTCTCCCAGGGAATTAGCTTGTCTTGTCGGGACAACTCCGTGAAAGATCACAGAGCTATGGTTCAGCTGTGTTTCCGAGATCTTCATCCGGCATAGCATTTCGACATAGAGAATATTGATGTTGCTACCACCGTCCATGAGGGTCTTGGAGAAACCATAATCGTCAATAAGTAGATTAACGATTTAGGCGTATTTTCCTCGCCTGTGTAGCTTAGGCGGATGATCAGCGCAGTCAAATATGGTTGCCACCTCCGACCAGTCCAGATATCAAGGGACAGCCGGAACTGCTGCATTGAGCTCGTGGAGGACTGCCTTCTTGATCTTTGCTGGTTGAGATCCGAGGAAGGTGACGTAAGTGTCCTTCTTGGTGGGAAAATTTTTCTTTCCTTCCGACTTGTGATTTGAAGCATCGACTTCCTCCATGTCGGAATCTTCCTTGGTCTTTGTCCTTTTCGGGATTTTTCTTTCCCTTCTTCCGCTTAGCTTTGTAGCCCGCAGTATCATCTCTCTTGATGTCGTCGTTAAAACGACACTCAGCGTTGGTGTGGGACGAGCCCCCATTGGCGTCCAAGTGATGCACACATGGGTTATTGGCAATGTCGGCCAAAGTGTAGATTTTGCCTGGTTGTTACTCTCCTCTACCTTGGACCCATGATGTCCCACGGCCACGCCCGCGGCCTCCGCCACGTCCTCCTCGTCCTCCAGACCCAGAAACAGTAGTGACCACCGATGTCTCTGTGTTGGGTTTTTCTTCCGAGGTATTTTTGCGCTTCTGAGCTTGTTGCTTTGTCTTTGCTGACTGAGGTACAGCCAGGACGTTGAGTATCTTCTGCATCTGCATACTTGCTCGATGTTTCTATCATCTCTCCCAAATCAGTGACCTTGTCACACTTCAAGCGGTGACGCAGTAGACCAATTGGGAGTCCTGCGATGAAAGCTTCAATCACGGTTTGATCGTTTACTCCTTCACAGAAGTTCTTGGTGTCGATCCATCGTCCGAGGTAATCCCGGCAAGTTTCTCCAACTTTCTGGGTGCAACGCTGTAGGTCTCCGACTGAACCGGGCCTCCGATATGTGCCTTCGAAATTCCGAAAGAACGCACTTTGCATGTCATACCAGTTGTGGATGGTGTTCTCCGGAAGTTCATTGAGCCATTATCTCGCCGTCTTCCGCAACATAAGTGCGAGATATCGGGTTGCGACCAGGCTGTTTCTGCCTTTGGCGATGCAGCAAGCTTGGAAGAAATCCTGTAGCCAGGTATCTGGCCGAGCAATGCCGTCGTAGGCTTGGATGTGCCTTGAGATAGCAAATCATTCCGGGAATTTTGTAGCTCTGACGCGTGGTCCAAAACACTTTGGGCCCACGTAGAAATCGTCGTTTTCGTAGCGCCGCGCCTCTATATTGGAGTTGATCCCATGCCTTGCGTCATTCGGGGATAGAGATCGTCCCGAATGTCGGTTGTGGCTGCGGTGCCTTGGAGCCGAACTTCGGCTTCTCCCACCACCTCCTCCGCCATGTCGTCCTCCTTGCCCTCCTTGGGGGCCGTTGTGATAACTGCCTGGTGGAGGGGGTGGGGCAGCTGAATTGTTTCCGGCTGATCGCCGGTCTCTGTTCGGAGCGTCATTATTCCGGTTCTGGGGAGGTTCTTGACTACTATGAGCCCCCTGTCGGCTTGTTCCAGCATGGTTTCCGTCGTTCCTTCGTCCGTCGTTCCCACCATGGTGAGGCTCACCCGGACGGCTCTCATGTCTAGGAGGTGGCATTCTCTGACGATCCTCCTCCTGACGTTTCTCCTTATCTTCTCCCTTTTCGATCGTTGAATTCTCGTCGGGGAGGATTCCTCAGATTCAGTGCAGCGATCGCGTCTTTCTCGGCCGCTGGAGCGACATTGCTCCAGTTATGTGTAGCTCTACGATGTTGTACCGACGATCTGGTTCTTGAATAATTGGCTTCCCTGCGTTCGGGGTGATGGTACTGCGCCCGAACGTAATGGGATCTTACGTCAGCCCATGCCGGATCTGTGCGACATTGGTCAGAATCCGAGACCAGTTTTTGACTTCCGGATAGGGCGACCTTCTGCTGCTCCAGTCCCTTGTTGAGTAGCTTAATACCCAAACGGATTTCCTCTGGTCCTGGATTAGCCGATAGAATTTCTCGGGCTGCCACGGTATTCTGTACTGGGGTTGGGTATACCCAATCTCCGTTGCTGGCTTTCCGTGGCTTCCCCATCTCATCCTGAAAAGGACGGCACGAACACGTGGGAGTTGGTCATCATTGGTATGACACTTCTGTGTCTTCTGATGTAAACGAGACATGTAGTCCTTGTTTGACATGCGTTTCTTCTCCACCTCGAAGTTTTTGGCTTCATCGAGGAGGTGTTGACGACGCGCTTCTAGGGCTTGCGCCCTTTCGTCTAGCTCATCCGCAGTAAGTTCTGCAGCTGTAGGGATAGGTGTGGTTAATGTGGCATCGATGAGTTTACGCGCACCTTCTTTGATCACGTGTCCATCCAACGATGCTTCTTTTTTTGGCTCGTCAAGGATAAGTGCTCCATCCGAGTCTTCCTCGTATTCCTCGGCAATCACCTCTTCTGTGAGAGGGTGTTTTGTCGGGGTCTTGTTCTTCTTGTTCTTCTTCTTTGCCTTCTTGGCAGCGTCGGTAACAAAGACGGCTTTGGGTCCGTTTCCTAGAGTCAAGCTTTGATCGGTACTTTCGGACATCCGGACTTCGGGATTATGTCCGACGTCCATGTCATCCTGCGCTTTGGGAGAGTGTTCCCTGGATCCTTCATCCATGGCTTCTCCTTCTTCTGCAGCTTTGGAGTTGTACTCCTCTTCATATTCAGCGGAGGACTTTCGGAAATCTGCAGACGTCATAGATTCATCCGAGGATGCGGGAACGTCGGTGTTTGTTCCAATTGCCTCCAACACCGAGTCGGTGTTTTCTCTAGCATCGGCAGAGCCGGATCCAGATCCCACGTATCCGACGAAGTGCAATGCGTGCTTCCTGAGGTACCTGCGGCTTTCGTGATCAGCCATATCGAAAATTTTAATGGTTTCGAGGATTGCATCTATGCTTTCGCCTTGCAGTATCATACGTCTTAATGTGTACCTGAGGAAAGGCCTGTCTGTCCCGGCATCGTCAGAGCCGGAATCAGCGTCGTTGATATGTTCCTCCTGGATTTCGACTTCCACGGGTGGGTCGATCTGGGATCCGGCTTCTCCAGGGAGATCCACTCCAGATTCGACTTGGACTGTGAGGTCTTCTTCAGGCTCAGATTTCTCCACTATCTCTGCAACTGGTGCGGGCTAGGTGGGTTTTGGGTTTTCTGAGATCCGGAACTCTGCCGCCTCCGCGGACAAAGGGGACCCAGAAGATTCTTCTGCCTCTATCATCACCGCTAGGGTGGGTTGGGCAGGTTCAGCGAAACCGATGTAAACATCGATCTCGCCAAAATACATGATTGTATAGGCAGTCACAGCCTCCCTAGCCAGAATCCAAGTCTCGTCGAGAACGATGAGAGGGACGTCGCTAGCGTACTGGATGCGACCGACGGTGATGGTCTCGCCGATTCCGATTCTTGCAGATTCCGCTCAGAACGCAGATCAGTAGCTCACTTGTCCCGTGGTGGGCGCCAACTGTCATCGGATTGAGGACAAGTACGCCATGAGGGGTTCCTCGAGGCGTGCGGAAGAGAGGGGTGTGAGACGTACGGTATTCCAGGATGGTGAGCACACAAGTTTACCCAGGTTCGAATTCGCTGGCTTTGGACGAATCCTACTCCTGCTAGCAATCCAGTAATACGCGGAGCCGGAATATGGGTTACAAGGGTATCGCCTGTGTGAGTTGAGATTGTAGACTATTGTGTTGCCCTAAAGGCTCTCCCTAGGACGGCTTATATAGATATCCGGCCTAGGGTTTACAGGAGAGCTCAATACGGCTACGACTAAGAGTTGGTTACAGAGTAGATCTTGAACTACAAGTAACATTATGGGCCTAAGTCGGTAAGTCTTCTGGGCCTTCCCGTAGCCGGATTGGACTCCGTCTTCTCTCCCTCACTAGGCCGCCCGTGAAGCAAAGCTCTAACCCGAAGTGGGCCACCCTGGTCAGTGAGGAACTGTGAGGATACCCGGAAAGTATATCCCCAACAGTGAGAGCTTTACTAACTAACTTTCTCATAACACGCAAACATTTTATTCAGAAGAAAACAAGGCATATTGAATATGCACGGAAGTAGCAAATGTTGCTAATACGTAGGTATGGTGGACACTTTGGAAATATTTGGTTTAGGGAGTTGGAAACTTGAGTAAAACATACTCAGTGTAAGTGAAGGCTAGCAATAGTAAGGGAGCGACAAGCAAGAGAGCAATAGCTGTCATAATCATGCTTGCAACAAAATAGGACTAAACATGGCATGAAAGTGATTCAAGATCCTCAAGGCAAAATAATTCATCGAGGCTTAAATGATTATTTCTGTCATGTGCATGCGTGAGCATGTGCCAAGTCAATTCAAATGAAACATTCAGAGCATGATACCACGGTGTCATACCAAGTTATGAATAGAGTAATGCAAGCAAACATTCATAAAACAAGCTACAAACTATTAGCAAGCTGGAACTAATCATACGAAAGCTAGAACTACTAAGCATCCAAAGACAACATACACCCTACACGAACAGGCTAAGCATGCCCACAATGATGAGTATATGTACAAAAATGAAAACAAATAGAGTTCTTTACCAGCCTCTTACCACGCCTCAAGTTGTCATTAATCCTCATTATTGCTCTTCACTTGTGTGGCTTGAATAATAATATGAAACCAATGTCCACTGAGGACTGCTGAATCCCTATAGCAAACTCACAAAACCAAAGAAGAACGACAAATATTTTTGTTGTTTTCGATTTTTAAAACAAGAACCAAAAAGGAAAAACAAACAAAGCAAAAACTTTTTGGGTTTTTCGAATAGTTCAAACAAAGCAAAAAGGGAAAAACAAACCAAGGCAAAAAGAAGAAGAAGCAAACCAAAGAGAAACAACAGAAATATTTTTTGGTCTTTTTGTGTTTTAGAAAGCAAAAGCAAAGAAAGAACGAAAACCAAAAAGAGAACGAAACATGAATATACAAAGTACCGACGCAACATGATAGGGAGATGGGTGCGATGCCGGCGTACCTCCCCCAAGCTTAGGCTTTTGGCCTAAGTGGGTATCAATCCCAAGCCGGCCAGGATGATGTGTCACCGTAGTATGACGAGGAGGTACCCTCATCCTGGTGCGAGCTCGAGTACGTCCCTCCGTAGTGTGGGGAGTAATCGTAGGAGGGTACATCCTCCTGGTGCTGCTCGTGGAAACCCAGCAAGTGAAGCTGCTCGTCCACCTCCTCCTTAGAGCGCGACCATGGTCTCCTGTGAACACTAAACAAAGAAGACTACGGCAAAGGGATCTCCCTCTCATCCCCGTCAGTAAACAACATCCTATATACTAGACTGTCCAAATCAGAAGCAACAGTGACAAAGTGATGGGTTTTCATAGCAACAAGGTCAAGCCTTTGTGGTGCCAATACAGTATCATTGGGGTCCATTGAAAGTCCTAATGCATTGGCCATATGCGAGGCAATGATGCCCCCATAGATAGGCCCCCTAGCAGCTAGGCGGCGAGCAATAAGAGAGCCAAACTTGTACCGAGTGTCATTGTTGAGCGCAGCAGCAAGGAAAGCTAAATGATAGTTGGATATATTACTTGTGTTCTCCCTACCAAGTATGCTAGTAGCAAGATAATATGCAAAGTATCTAAGAGCAAGGAGTTGGATGTTTCTTATCTTTCCGCGTTGCGCCACGCGGTCATCATCATTGGTCACCCCTCTGTAAAGCTCTAGCAAATAAGCGGGTCGCCCTTGAATTTTCTTCACGGTCCCTGTCATGCTTACACCTACAATACTGCAAAATCTTTCCAATAGCATGGTAAAGGACAGATTATAAATTTTGAAAGAGACAGTTGACTGATAGAGTGTGTTAGTAAACGTGAAGCTCTTAACAAAGGTTTTGGTGAGCATAGCGTATTGCTCACTCTTATCTTGCATATATGAGGTCAAACCAACCCTCTCAATCAGTAGCAAGAAATCATCAAGAATCCCTGCAGCTTGTAAGAAAGTAAAACAAGGAAAAGTATATGGGTGAGCATCCCCATCATCCCTTTCATTACCAATACGAGTTGCAATGAGATCTTCGTTGTATGATGGCCTAAACTGAGAGGCTGATCTTGAGGGCCTCGACTTCCTAGGTGCATCCCTCTCAAATATCTCTCCAAAGATATGGCTGTTCATGCTTGATATTCTGAAATTTAAACACCTATTAAACAAGTGATTGCAAAGTGAATAAAATGAAGGATTCTACTCATAGGGACTTGTAAGAGGCATAAACATGCATCAAAACTATATCTCTAAGCATCAAACAAGATTACAAGCTCTCATAACCTGTCACCTACAGCAGCAAAATACTCAAGATATAATCCACTAAACACAAATCTACTTGGACAAGGGGAGGAGTCACATACCAGAGAACAAGTGCTCCAAATTTCAGCAACAAAGCTGGGCTGAGCAAGGACATCAAAAAATCGAGAGCAAGCACAGCAAGGACACAATTTTGAGCAATGAACTGGAGCTTACTCGGGAGAGAGAAGAAAGTGGCAGGTGAGAGAGTTAGTGGAGGGCCAGGGGTGGCCCACACCATGGCATGGCGCCACCTAGGGCAGGCTGTGCCACCAGGTGGTGTGCCTGCCTGGTGGGTCCCCCTGGTACCTCCTAGGCACTCCTCTGCCCCTTTTTCACGTAAAAATTTAATATGAATTTTCTAGAATTTTTCGAGACACTTTATTTTTGCGCATTTTTCAGGTATAGAAGAATGATTTTCTGACAGACAGAATTTTTTTTTTGAAATGATGCATTGACAAAAAATGCTAGAACTACAGGAGTTCTAAGACACTCTAACAAGCAAGCAACTAACAACAAAAAGAAAACTAAACGAAAGCAAAAACTAAAATGGATAGAATAGAAGTACATGGAAATAATCATAGTGAAAATATTGTTTTGTTCAATGAAATCCTTTTGTTAACAAGGTTGATCCGGTCCTGTTACCAAAACAATTCCATATGAGACAAAACTTTGTATTCCACTAATGATTATGTTACCTCAACCTTGATAGCAATGGTCCCAATCATAATAGTTTAAAAAATTTCTCTTGGTATGGGACAATATATTTCTCCAACTTGAATGCCCTCAACATGTTCAATTGAATTCAAACCATAAGTCCATTCAATCTTCTTGGGGAAATAGACAGTATGTTCCTTGTCATTAACATTGAAAGTCACCTTTCCTTGATTACAATTAATAACAGCTCCTGCAGTATTAAGAAAAGGTCTCCCAAGAATAATAGACATATTATCATCTTCAGGCATTTCAAGCATAACAAAATCAGTTAAAATAAAGCAATATGAGCCACTTGAACAGGTACATCCTCACATACCCAACAGGAATAGTGGTAGATTTATCAGCCATTTGCAAAGATATATTAGTTGGTATTGATTTTTCTAGTTGAAGCCTCTTATAGAGAGAGAAAGGCATAACACTAACTCCAGCTCCCAAATCACACAAAGCAGTTCTAACATAACTATTCTTAAATAGAGCAAAGGATAGTTGGAATCCCTAGGTCTCCAAGTTTCTTTGGAACCTTACCATTAAAGGAATAATTAGCAAGAAAAGTAGAAATTTCTTCATTAGGGATCTTCCTTTTATTCGAGACAATATCCTACATATACTTTGAGTAAGGAGGCAATTTAATAGCATCAGTCAAAGGAATTTGCAGGAATAAAGGTTTCATCCACTCACAAAACTTATTATAGTGCTCATCTTCCTTTGACTTGTGTTTCTTATCAGGGAAAGGTATAGGTTTTTGGACCCAAGGTTCTCTTTCACTACCATGTTCCTTAGCAATAAAATCTTCTTTAGTGTATTTAGTATTCTTAGTGTGCTTTTGAGGTTCTTCTTCAACTTTTTCTACATTAGGAACTTCATTTTCTTCATTACACTTTCAGTTTCAGCATCAGAAATAGATATACTATTAGGATCTATAGCAGGTTCAGAGGGTTCTACAACAGTTTTATGTTTCTTTTTCCTTTTCTTACGAGTAGAGCCACTATTTTCATCTTGTTGAAAATCCTGCTCAATTCTTTTGGGATGCCCCTTAGGAGTCCTATTCTTGAAAACACAATCAGCACAACTATCTAGGTATGTCCTAGATTCCTCGATTAGTCCATTATAAAATATATCAAGAAGCTCATTCTTAGGTAATGGACTTCCAACCTGTGCATGAATCAAAGCACAAAACCTTGCCCAAGATTCGGGCAATATCTCTTTTTTCCCTGTTTAAAATCAAAAGTTCCTGCAAAATAGCTTGTCTAGCACTAGCAGGAAAATATTTCTGCAGGAAGGTACTATTCAAGCAATCAGGGCTATCAATAGATCCAGGAGGTAAATTACTAAACCAAGTTTTAGCTTCTCCTTTCAGTGAAAAGGGGAATATCTTAGCAACAAAGTAAGTACGCAACTTAATATCATCAGAAAACAAGCCACTCATGGTAGAAAGTTCATTCATATGTGCTACCGCACTTTCATTCTTAGTCCCACAAAAAGGTTCTTTCTCAACAATAGCTATGTAAGATAGATCGAGAGAGAAATCATAATCTTCATCTATAATGTTTATGGGAGAAGCAGTAAGCTTAGCAATAGGAGACAATTTGGGTCTAATAGTATGCCTCTCAAGGAGACTCTTAGCAGCGCTCCTATCACGGGTGTTTTTACATTCTTTAATAAATTCATCAGTCATCTCAACATAACCATCTTCAATATCATAACTTTCACTAGACTCAGGTGAACTAACATGTGTAGTAGTAGTGTATTCATTTGGAGTTTCAGTATTTCCAGCTATAGTTCTAGCAATCGTAGCATCTAGGAAAGGACCTAATGAACCACTCTTATCAAGCACAGTAGAAGCAGCATCATAAGCATCAGAAGTTTCAGATTCAGCGGTAGTAGCAGTGTGTTTAGCATGTGTATGTCGTGGTGTAACGAGCTTACTCATAACAGATGGTGAATCAAGAGAAACAGAGGTGTTCAGAACCGTACCTCTTCTTGTAGTGGATGGTAAAATAGGAACGTTGCCATCACGAGACTTACCCATGATGGATAGCAGCGAACAATAGAGAATCCAAGTGAACTTGATAGATAAAGCTATGCTCCCCGGCAACGGCGCTAGTAAATAGTCTTGATGACCCACAAGTATAGGGGGTGTATCGCAGTATTTTTGAGGGAAGTGAAACCCAATTTATTGATTCGACACAAGAGGAGACAAAGAATATTTATAAGCCTTAACAACTGAGTTGTCAATTCAGCTGCACCTCGAAACAATCTTGCTCACGGTAGTTTATCAGTACAACAGTTTTGTAGTAGCAATAGTAAAGTAACAGCAGTAGTAAAGTAAAGACAGCAGTAACAATAGCAGTAACAGTAGGATTCGAGTGCGGTAGGCATAGGGATGGAGGCATTGCATGGACAAGACAATTCACAAAGCAATCAGAACATAGGGCAATTACAGATAAATAAGATAAAGCATCCAAGTACTAGATAATCCTAGGCATGTGTTCCATATATAGTCATACGTGCTCGCAATGAGAACTTGCACAACATCTTTTTTTCCTGCCAGCCCGTTTGCAGCGGGGCCTCAAGGGAACTACTGGTAATTAAGGTGCTCATTTTAATAGAGCACCGGAGCAAAGCATTAACACTCCGTGAACACATGTGATCCTCACATCAAAGCCATTCCCTCCGGTTATCCCGATTTCTGTCACTTCGGGGCCATTGGTTCCGGACAACAACGTGTGTATACAACTTGCAGGTAAGACCACAAGACTTCTTCATAGACTACCAGTGAGCAAGCTGCGAGCGTGCGAGCATTTCCATTTTCCCCTTGTTTTCCTCCGTGTCAGTTCTCTGTGTACTCCTGCTCTCTCCCCACTTCCGCAACCACCATACCGCGCTCACTGGATCAATGGAGTGGGAACGGAAGCAGCCGGATCTTGGGGTCTTCGGGTTCACCAGAATCTGTCGCGAGATCTACCGAGTGCTCCTCCACGCCATCCTCCCCAGCACGAAGGGCGGCCCCGGCGCTGCCGTTCTCACCGCGCTCCTGCTCGCGCACGCCGCCGCCATCCACGCCTTGGTCTCCTGCCTCCGCGCTGACGACGGTTCCAACCTCGTCCGCCTCCTTGCCGGCATCCTCCTCACGGAGGCCATCTTCTGTCTCGTCCTCCTCCTACTCTCCTTCATCTGCACCGCCCTCTACGTGTTCCGCGTGGCCTCCCTCTACTGCGCCGACGGCGACCCCGACGCCTCCAAGAAGATTTGAGACGATTAGTAAGTAATTAAATTGCTGCTGCATGCTAGCTACAGGCAGCACAGTTTGGATATAATTATACTGTTAGCTAGTAGTCGTATGAAACTCTATCTGATCTGATTAAATTACGCGACACACTCATGCTAGGTTTATGTCATTATATATAGTTGTGTACATGACGTGACCTTGTTTAATTATTGAGATTATTACTATAACACTACATGAAAAGATCACTGGGCGGCCGACATTTAGTCAGGGCCATGGCAAAATAGCTACCACGTGCGTTAATTTTGTGCGTGACAATGTTTCAAGTTGCGGGCCATGGCAAATAGTGGCAGCCCTCTAATATTTTTTCGATATATTCCTCCACGGTAACAATATATCCCAAAAATATTACGGATGCACACAATCCTAGAACAAAAAGATGAAGAAGAAAATACCACTACAATAATCAAAAACATTGTAGCTGCAACACAAACCACCACCATGACAATAACCTGAGTGCAAATTCTCCAACAACGACACCTCTAAGAAGAAAACAATGCACAACGATGTCATCGCCGATCATAGATGTTAGGTTTTCACCCCTGAAGAAAGTCCGCACTCTCAAAACAATGCTTTCAACAAAGTCATTACCAGACAAAACCAATTAATATCAGACATTGGGTTTTCACCCTAGAAGAGAAGACACTATACTCCTCATGTGCTGCCGCGCCCACTTGTCGATGCCGCTGCTACAAGTCAGGAAACAACAGGTAAAATACTTATCACCTTGCAAACTCAGTTTGCCATTACTAGACAAGTCCCATGATGATAACAGAACTCAGTCACTCACGTGCCATGACATTCTCCGCTAGTGTATTCACCATGGAAATCACCGACAGGTCCCATGATGATAACAGACAACGAAGGTTCGCGTCACACCCAGAAATAGTGGTGCACATGAACAATTATTCCCAACTGATCCAGCAATCTGCCGGCATCAATCGACAAATGGAGATCTCACACGGAGCCTTCCGAAACTAGTCACCGACTAGATCAATGAGGCTACTCATCAAGAAAAACAACGTCTTGACGCGTATGGGTCGCCCTTGGCTCGACGCCAGCGTCATTGAGACTCTTGTCACCGAGAGTACTACCGCCGATGCCATTCTAGTGGCAGTTGCCGGAGGAGTCCGAGTATCCTCCTCAACCCCTAGTCGGAGAGAAGGAATACATTATATCACACATAGACCGTGGGATGTCCCTTCCAGTATCCGACTTCTTCTTAGAAGTAGTCGAGACTCTAGTCGTCTAGACCTAGAACATCCCGCTCCCGCCTAACAGAATAACATGCCTCAGTAACTTCGTATCTTTGTGTGAAAGCTACTTAGGCATTAGGCTTAGGCTAGACTTGTTTCAGTAATTTATCTCCGTCAATAAATAGTCTTCGGTAGTCGGCCTCTCTTTAGCCGTTTGCGTGCCAATCTTTTTTAAGATTAGGCCCAATAGAAAGTACCCGGACACCGTGGGCCGTGAGTTCGTCAAGTAAAGGCAATCCACATGCTTTTATGATCAAATGGTCCACCATACGCAACCCGAAAGAGCATATATATGATGTCGGTATTTTAAACACCAAGTTCATGAATACCCTGTCAAGAGATTTTGTGTAGCTCGGAATACAAAGTATTTGAAATTGATACTTTGCATGATTATGGGGGCATCATTAGCTACATTTACAGATTTTTTCAAAATTCATGAATATGAATTTCGGATTTTTAAATAACAGGATAAATGGAACGCTGGAGCTGAAAATCTCCGCAGGCTTCTCGGGAGATATATAGAGCAGGGCGTCAACTCTAAGTGAGCTTCTTCGTTGGCGATCTGCCAAAGGTGATTCAACATATTGTAAGTTCAAGGAGGTTCCAAATGGGCCTACTTGTTACGGCTAGCTAGGCATTCCTTTGCACATAACAGATGAATGGCAAGCGCATTCGACATCGGAGAGAGGCGAAATGACTCCCCGGAGCATGTGTTCTCGTGACAACACTAATAAATTTATAAAGAACAATTGAATAAAGCAAGACATGCACGCTGAAATAAAAACAGAAATCTTAAGCAAGGCAATTGTTTTCCGTACACAATCTCTAAAACATCTAATTGGAGTTGTTTGACACATTAGAAAAATTACTTTGCCACGGTTCCCGGTTATACTTTAGATTTGCATGTTCCCTTTGTGCTTTCAAAAGATAAATAAAGACCCTGCTGAGAAAAGAAAGAGCGAGCAGAGACTTGCTGCCGGCCAACTTCCCCGGTTCCACCAAAACTGAAGTGGAGAAGAGGACGAGAGGTCCGAGTCCGGCCAGTCGTAGCAGCTGCATGCAGGCCAACCGTGGCTTGACACGAAGGGATGGCTCAGCCAGGATCCGTTGCAGGAAACATCACGGTCGTGGAGCGTCGAGCTCAATCTATCGGCTAAAATGGCAAAAAGGTGAGGGCACCATCTAAGCACGACGACTCGGCCAACCTTACGTCTCATCGTCGATGCGTCCTTTAAATTAGGGGCCACATACTAGTACGTGATAGCTTTGGTGCTCTTGGCCCCATGGATGCAAGTGGCGCGCAGCAAAGTGTGTGAAAACGATCGACAAGAATAATGAACTGGTGAATCCGATGAAAAATTTATATTGCATGCTACTCCCTCCTCCGTTCGGAAATATAAGACGCTTTAGCTTTGTGAATCGAATGTATCTAAACGACTTTTAGTGTATAGGTTCGTAGAGGTTTGGAGTGAACCTATACACAAAAAGGTGTCTAGGTACATTTGTTTCACAACGCTAGAATGTCTTATATTTCTGAACGGAGGGAGTAGTTATTTAATCTCAGAGATAAGATCGACTAGCAGTGGCGGAGTTTGAGAGAAAACTCATGTCCGGCCAAAAATATTTTTTTGGAAGCAAATGGCGTTTTAGTTCTTAATAATTGCCGACCTGGGCGGGCCATGACACGAGTTTGTTTCAAAGAAGCTCCTAGTCTGCATGCAGGTAGAGGGACTAGTAAGTATGAGACCACAACTCTAGTAGATTCAGTACAAATTCAAACGTAAAAGCTTTGGTTTACAGTAAATCGTAGAAAAAATTAAGGTATAAAAGCGAAAACAGATTCTAGGGTATGAATTTTTACGGTATCCATCGGAATAGAAACATAAAACCCAGCCCATAAAAACCACATTTGAGGTAATGAACATGCACGTCCACTCCTATTCATATCTAGTTGGACACTAATATAAATCAAACTTATTCTAAATTACGAATGAGAGTATGTATTCGAATTATTAAATAAAAGGCAATTGTTTCAAATGCAAAGAATAGTTCAAATCCCACGTGAATAGAAATAATAGACATGCACAAAATGGAAGAATGTCTCCCAAATAATAGCCACCGATGCTCAATGAAATCTTCACGAAGCTATGCATTTGAATCGTAGTCTCCATCCACCGACATGTCTCAAGAAAATCATGGATCCAGTCCAGGTTCCCGCGAGGTTTCACTCGGCTAGCAACATTGTCATAGAAATTTTTTGAGCCCAAACTCCTCCCGTCCTTTGTGAGGGTTTCTTTCTCCGAGAAACGAGTAGGATCTCAAACAATAGCAAACCTAGATTTCAACACTTCAAAAAACTCTCAATGTCCTTCCAACATTCTTCTTGTCAAGCGAAAGTTGACATTACTTTTACCTCGAGGATTTGAAATTGTCTTCAGAATTTTGTCCATGAATGTAGATTTGACCTTCCTATTAACAATGGTACATGTGGTAAGCAAGATAATACTTCACATATGCATGGACATCGAATGAGAAGTTGCAAGCGAAATCATCACCTATTGCAAGTCAGGAAAATCGACGAGATCTCAGTAGAACATTGATATGACTGAGACACACTAGCAATCCAACAAAACACCGCCAAGTCCATAAGTCGTTGGAGCCCACGTACTTCTCGATGTATGATAGTTGGATCATGATGATGACCATTGTATGGGTATTTCCACGTCATAAGATTTTCCACCTCCATTACATGCAATTGATGCTCAAAATTTAGCTTGCTCAGCCATCCCCTTGTTTCATACATAGCCCTTAGCATCTTTTTGTCCTCCTCAATGGGAGCTCGTAGGTACTCTGTACCCGAGATCGTGATCACCATCTCCGCAAACTTTCTCACTCACTCATAGGTATTTTCTTCTTCATATGAGAAGATACCAGTAGGTGTAATCAGCTAGAAAACCATATGGGATCACTCGCATTGTCGCCTTTTTATATGACTAACCCCGATGAGGCCATCTGCATTTCTCCTGCGAGTGAAATATCTATAATAAGCCTTGCATGCTTAGAATAAAGATATCTCTTAACATTTTCTACCACTTATAGAAGAGATGACCGGGATATGTGCAAACCTTTGTGTAATAAGCATTGATAAGCATGTTATGGACAAGAGCACAGTTCTAGGGAGGCATGAGCGACCCACACGAGATCTCACTAGATTTGCCTTCCTCTTCTTGGTCTCGATTTCCTTCATAACGAGCATAAAAATGATATCATCGATGTCATAATCATCAAAGATATCTTTGGCTGCATAATCCAATGACGACGAGCCCTCGGAAATGAAATCCAAGGTGGAACTCAAGGATGAACTCCATGATGAAATCATTTACAATGTTTGCAACTTCTAACTCACAAATAGTATGATTTCATCAAATTGGCAGCAAGGACTCGGACGGATTCGATTGTTCAATCATTCATCAGGGAAGCTAACCTAAATCATTCGAGGCAAAACTACCTACCTTGATAGGAAGACCACATTATGGGTCGAAAAACAACGATGACACTGCCCACCGCGAATCGGGATGGGACCTTGATCCTTGAAGGCATGGCGATGGAGGATGGCTATGCGGCTCAAATATGGCCACTGATAGGCATCCGAGTCTGTCACGGCTTCACACAGTACTGCATGCCACATCAATGGTGGGCACTTGAGGAGAATCGGGGGAGGGAAATAGTATGCGACAACACGAACTCTGAGCGGAGTAGGAATGATACCATGGGCGGCAGGGGACCTTCTCAATGGCGCGACATCGACGGAGGGATCAAATCATAGAAGGGAAGCGACATCGGGAAGGTTTAAACTCGACCACAGTGGGAGGAACCACCATGATATTTTGTTAAGACAGTGGTGAGGCTTGAACTTGGGCTTCCTAGCACATCACCTCACGTGCTAGATAGTAAGCCCCAAAGTCTTTCTCGACAATGGGGAGGTTTCCTCACCAATTTTTTTGTTTTAAAAATAGACTCGTGGACTACGGATACTTGGCACACATGGCATGATTTATAGTTTACTATAAAAGAATTATGGTCGTGCCAATTTACTGAATCTAATATCAACCAGGGTTAAGGAAAAATTATTAAAATAGTGGTTATTTTACGGTTTTGTTACGAGATCTGCTAGAATTTCTCTGGGATGTTTAGGTTCCTATTCTTCATGATAAGAGGCGCAAACTCAACTAGGAACCTTAATTACTTGTTCATGCTAGTCTAAACATACATATCTGCTTGATCCTACCGGTAAACGGAAAGATGATGTTTATTAGAGCCTCTCGTTGTTAATCAAAAGATTCAACATATTTGCTTTGAATAGGTAACTGGTCTCAGGATAAAATTCTTGAAGAGTGTGGTAGTAGTCATGATAGTTCAAGAGAAGGATAATCAGATCGGGATGAACAATCACCTCAATTGCATGATGTGCGCCTTCCTGACGGCCTACCTGAGAATACCCACCATTGACTCATATGATCCTATATAAACACTTCAGCACGCTGATAGGTCAAGTTCAGTCGAGAATTGAACGTTTGAGAGGTTCAATCCTATCCCACGTTGTCCAGATAGTCTCCTTCAACTCTGGCACATTATTGGCATGGCAAGTTTTTTTTTTTTTTTTGGAGGGGTATTGGCATGGCAGTTTATGATGCGATTTTACCCCCTCCAGTATGGATCCACGCCAACATGGGGCAAGAGAGCCCAATGTACCATTCTGAGAAGGGTCCATCCGACCACATGGTCAGATCTAGAATTACCCCAAAGAGCTTGTGCTCCCGTGATGAGCACCGAGTTAACAAAAAGACAGTTACAACGTTACGAAAACATGGAAAATATTTACACATAAGTGTTGAATGTTCTGGTCTTCCCATGTGGTGGTAGATTTTTATCCATTTTTCATTTTGCATGCTAGAAGGAAAACAAAACCCCTGTATGCCTTTTATACCAATATATTAAACACTAATTTATTTTAAATAAATAACTGCAAACTGATGTTTAATCTGTCTGAAATTGTTTGATATTTCAAATTTAATTTTGCCAGCGATTGAGTGTCTCAGTTCAGGCCAAAGAGACGCTGTAACCCCCCTAGGCCACTACAAATGGACAGCTAGCAGGCATCCCCGCTGTGCTCTCCGACCCGCAAAGGGACCAAGCCAGACCGATTCGGTGTCCGATTTGCAGGTCACCTTTGGATGCCCTAACTCCTGTAGACGAAGCATCAATTCTTGGTGTATCCAGTACTCCAGTGTCGACTCAAACGGCAGATAAAAGGCCGAAACCTCTCGGACACAGCTACTGCGTCAGGCAAAACAGGAAGCTGTATCCTGTATTAAGACCAAATTTCCCTTTGCCTAGCTCGCACCACCTTCTTCCCAAGCTCGTTCCTTGTCCACAACCGATGTGCTAGCTAGGTAGCTCAATGTCAATAATGGAGTTCCAACCGGAGCGGCGGGTTTTCACCATCTTGTGGGAGACCCTCATATTCCTCCTCGTCATCCTCCAAGGCCTCTGCGCCTACGCCCTTGCCGCGCGCGTGGTCTGCGACGTCGCCCGAGACGCGTACCACTTCTCCCGTGCCGTCCTCGCTTTCCCCGGCGATTATTCCAGCGGCCTTGCCCGTCTCTTCTCCTCGTCGCGCGTGCACCCTCCTCGTCGCGCGTGCTTTCAACACCCAGATTCTCAGCACCATGTTGGTGGAATCCTTCGGCGCCGCGCTCTGCTTCGACAAAAGCCGCCCCTTCCGCGCCGGCGCCATGGCCATCCTGGCCGGCATGCGCAAGAAGCGTACACGTACAGTGCACACCATCGTCCTCAAGGCGGTCGCCGTTCTCTGTGTCTACATGTCGGCGATCCTGTCCGCCTTCCGGCTGCTCGAGGTTCTGGGAGTCGTCGAGCAGCCGTTCATGCTGCTGGGCGGCGGTGCGCTCTACCTGGGCGGGACGGTGTGCATCACCGTGGTCTACCGCCGCCTGATGACCCACGACGGCGGCTTTGGCGCCGTGCTCGAGGCCGGCAAGTTCTGCGTGGCCGTCGTCAGCTTCGCCCTGCTCGGCAGCGTCGTCCTTCCCATGGCCGTGCTGACGGCATTCCCGTCGCACGTGCTGGCCGCCGGCATGGCAATGAACGCGGTGCTCTGCACGGTGGTCTACCTGGTCTTGTGGGATAAAGACCACCCGTTCTAGTCCGGTACCAGCCAGTCTACCACCACACCTACCCCAACCGGCGGCGGTTCGACGGCGACAATGAAGTGGATCGAAGCCTCGAAGCAGGTGATGTCAACTAGCTGCAGAGACAGCCAGCCAATAATCTAGTTTCTTCTAGTACTACTAGTCAAAGTTTTCTTTCTACCTAAGGTAGCTAGCTTATTACCAGGGGATTTGTGTCGGAGTATGTGTGTTTGTTTGGATCGTGAACCTATGTTTGTGAATTACTACCTGTCCTGCTTTGCTTAATTAAGATTTGTGTATATCTGGTTTAATTTGCTTAATTAACACATGCAGAAAGTATCTTCCTTGGCGATGTATTTAATATCGAAAAGGAACATTTCTTGCGCAATGAAATAATAACACAAATACCGATCGAGATGCACACGACACGAATAGCAAAATGTAATAAGCACGTACACAAGCTGTAAAAGAAAATGTAGCTCCCGGGCACGCTTTTAAACTTCGATATTTTCTCTCTCTGTGCTTTCTAAAGACAAAGAAATAAGAGTTGCCCAAAAAGAAAGTTGTACTACAAGAGACTTTACTCGTCGTCGTGTCACCTTTCTTCACACGGTTCCACGATCGAAAAACCAAAGTGGAGAAGGGATAGGGTGAGAGAGGTCTGGTCTGGAGCCGGTGGTGAGCCAACCGTGGGTAGACACCAAGTCGGCCTACCTCCGTTTCCGGCAAGCATCATCGTCGTTCCCAGTATCGACTCAAATGGCAAGATATCTATCTAGCAAAGCATGACTACGCAGCCAGCCCATCGTCTGCGTCGTGATGCATCTTTAAAGGCTGGGCGTACGCGTTAGCTAGCTAGATAGCTTTAGCATGACACTCTATTCTGATGCAAGAGTCGATGCCATATTCATGATGAAAAGCAACAAGCTCTATAAATCTAAAATAAACGCCGTTAAAAAAAATGGCGACGGAGCAATGTGTGCAAAACGATCGAAAGTGATGCCTTACCCAAGGTAGAAGAAGACTCACGCTGAGAATGATTTGTATTGTTTTGACGAGGCTGAGAATGAGGCCCATCTATACGCTGAATTGTTCGGACGTAGCTTGGGGCAATTTCCAATCAATTAACTAGGAATCCCGATTCATTATCGGTGGCTCACGATTGCTAAATGGAAACTCGTTGAGGAAAGATTACAAAAACGTCTTAATAGTTGGAAAGATAAATTACTATCACTTGGTGGAAGACTTGTTCTCATAAAATCAATCAGTACTCACAAATATGGTACTGTATATGATCTCGTTTTTTCAACTACCAAAAGGTATCTTGAAGAAAATGGATTATTTGCGATCAAGATTCTTTTGGCAAGGTGATGATGAAAAAAAGAAATATCGACTTGCCAGCTGGAATGTGGTTTGCAGACCAAAAGAATACGGTGGACTGGGCATACATGATTTGCAAGTCAAAAACACCACACTACTGGGTAAATGGCTGTTCAAACTACTTACAGAAGATGGTATCTGGCAAACCATTCTTTGGAGGAAGTATATAGGCTCTAAGGTGGTGTCTCAAGTAGTTTGGAAGCCTGGAGATTCACACTTTTGGGCGGGACTTATGGCGTCCAAAAAACATTTCTTTCAATTTGGTGTGTTTAATATTAAGGATGGATCGCAGATTAGATTCCGGGAAGATAAATGGCTTGGACAAACTCCCCTCCGGCATCAATATCCAGCTCTTTACTCAATTGTTAGATACAAAGGAGATACACTTTCCAAAGTTTTGGAAGCTTATCCTCCTAATGTGTCGTTTAGACGAAGTTTCATTGGACATAGACTTGAATCATGGAACAATCTTTTATTAAGACTGTCCACGGTACAGCTGTCTGAGGGAGTGGATGAGTTCAAATGGAATTTACTTCAGAGTGGTAAATTTTCGGTTGACTCTATGTATAGGGCTTTGATCCAACCTCATATTCCTGTCGATAACAATATTAAAATTTGGAAAATAAAGTTACCCCTTAAGACAAAGATATTTGCTCGGTACCTTCGTAAAGGTGTAATTCTTACTAAAGACAACCATGTTAAGAGGAATTGGCATGAAAGTACACAATGTGTATTTTGTCATTATCATGAGACAATACGGCATTTATTCTTCCAATGTAAAGTTGCTCGTGTTATATGGTCAATCATCCAAGTAGCCTCTGGTTTATCTCCCCCGCGATCGGTTGCCAATGTATTCGGCAATTGGTTATATGGGATTCGGGATAAATATGAGACTTTATTTAGGGTGGGAGCGCTTGTCATTATTTGGTCGCTTTGGCTATGTAGGAATGACAAGATTTTTAATAATATAGTTTCTTCTTCTTTGCAGGTGATTTATCGCGCAATGACTATCCTACGATCATGGATTCCGCTCCAGCGTATGGAGTTCCGCGACTTGTTTGCAGAGGGGTGTACGGGATTGGAGGATGTGGCGAGGGATATTTTCTCCCGACATGGATGGCAGCGTGATTTGCGGATTGAGCTGCCTTAGCTGCAGGCTGTTTTATTTTGTTATATGGATTGTAATTTTTCGTACTTTAGTTTGATTCTCATTTTGTGATTGATCGGCCGTGTGCATCCTAGTTATGCAGAGGCCGGATGTAAACATTTCTATTGAGTAATAAAGCGCCCATTTCAAAAAAAAGACTCACGCACAACACACACAGAGGAGAAGAACACACGGGGTCTGCTGCACGAGCACTTGTGCTTTTCTCTTGCAAATAAACAGCTTGGTAACAAGGCTTTTATAACACAAGCCACCCACGAAGTAGAAAGTTTAGAATCCCTAATATTTTATTGTGTGTATTGATTTGACTCTCATGGGGATTATATAGAAGTACACGGGGTGAGAGATCTGGAGTAAAAAAAATATAGAATCCTAGTCTAATCCATATACGTACTCTAACACACACATCATTGGAACATCACATGTTTGTAATAAAGTATACTTAGTACTTAAGAGCATGGCATGCATGAATCCTTTGCATTTTTGTTGTGTTTTGGAGACAAGAGGGGATAAAAACCCTAGCCTCTAAATTATTTTCCTTCTCGAACTCTATCCTTTTAAAAATGGTTGACTTGGGTAAAATGGGTGGGCCCTACTACTTAATTTCTCAAAAGATTTACAAAATGTTTCTGAACCCTTGCCCCACTCAAATTTATTCAAAATCATTTGAATTGAGTGCAGATAAAGAGGAAATGGAGGGAAATAAATAGAAAAATGTTTGTTTCAGGAAAAAGAGAGAGAGAGTGACCAGCCTGCCTCTCCTTCCTTTTCCGCGGTATCCGTTCGCCCTTATTTCCCCATTCTTATTCGCTCTGACAGAAAGACGGCAAGGGGCAGCAACTGCATGTCGCTGCCGGAGCCGCTCGTTATCGTTGTGATGACTGCGGCACGCCAGGAATCGATTCACCGCTCTGTCTGCCTATAAGGACCCCGTACACGCAGAGAACAAACCCTGTTTCTCCTCCTCCCTCCTTCTTCCTTGTCCACTACAACCCTAGCTCGACAGAGCTTTAGGGCATCGTCGTCCCCGGCCATCTCCCGGCCATCTGAGCCCACAGTCGTGACCCCCTCGCTCTACAGGTTCGTATGCCCTAGCTCTCGCAAGCCGAGGAGGTCCTCGTTGCCCGAATCGGCATCGCCTTCCCCAACGCCGACCACCGCCACCACCATCGATTCCGACCTCCCCACGCCTCTCCATCAAGCTCGTCTTGCAGCTGGTGAGCATCCGGTTCTTAGGGCACCCTCTGTTTGCTCTATTATCCCATGTAACGCCGCCGTATTGTGAGCCCGAGTTCGCCGCCGCAGAAGCTCGGCGAAGGTGGAGCTCTGACGACCATAAAGGGGCGGCGCCACCACTACGTGATTCGCCTTGTCGAGCTCTTTCCAACGCGCCAACCCGCGCTTGCTAGAGCTAGCCGAGTCGCCGGCGACGACCACCGTCTGCCACGATGACCGTCGGGCCGAGGTGTCGCCGATGTGTCGGCCATGTCGTGCTGGCGTGGCCCAGAGGAAGGTTTGCCACGATGGAAGTCCTACGCGACCCCGGGCCCAATGGTCAGTGGCTGAGGCTGGCTCAGCCTCGGTAATAATAAAAGTTTTATCCACTCCGCTGATGTCGTGCTGACTTCATAAATGCTTTAAATATTTGCATAAAATGTAGAAATTATATTAATCTTATAAAATTAATAACTTTTAATCTATATATTAGAAAAAATATGTATAATATATCAAAATACTCAGAAAAATGAGATCTACCTGTTAAACCTATCCTCATACATTGTCATGCAACTTAAAACCCTAGTTTACCTAGAGGATATTGGAACCCCCTTAAGTACATGTGTGACCAATGGTGTGCCTTTACCAGGGCATCTCGAACCGTCTTAAATCGATGTTGCACCTAGGGTTAATGTAGGATCTCTAATTTGACATGCCATTTATATTGTTTGGGAATTGCATTGTATCTTGTCTTGAATGTTGTCATTCTTTCCGGTATTGCTTCTTCACGATAGGATCCGAGCCCGATGCCGAAGTCAACGACACCGAAGATCCATACTTGTCCACTGAAGGACGAGGCAAACGTAGCTTTTCATTCTAAACCTATGTCTTACAATATCTACTTTATCGCTATGATGCTTATGATTTCAATGTGGTCTTTTCTCCTTAGCTATAGTTACCTATTTGATGCATAGTTTCCCTTTGTAGCCTTATACACTTGATCCACTGCTCCTAGCATACCTAGGTCTAGCATATGCGCGTTGAAAGAGCTTCTATGACCATCAAGCTTAGCCATGCTTAATAGTTATGCCTGATCAATCCATTTGATGAATCGGAGATGCCAAAGGATCAAGAAAGGTAGGAGATGGAGATATGATCGAAGGTGACAGCTGAACTTGCTAAGACTTGTATGGGTGGCCACGTTGGTTGTGGTTTTTGTAGTCCTATGCTCGCCACCACTAGGAACTGAGTTCTTAATTTTGGAACCGAGATGAGCGTACATCCACACGGGGCTTAGGAACCCCTCGACTAACTAATTTGCCTAGTATTTTTCATGAGTCACATAGTTTGGGATTTCCATTTGGCATACGCATTGAAAACATTTTCGAAAGAGGAGGAGAAGGAAGTGCATCATAACAGGTAGGAAACCATGGACTAGGTTTCTTGGTTCGATAGAGCCCCTGGTGAACCAATCTCGCCTCACATATCTAGTGTCTAGCTTCGGAATTTCACCCGTTACGGCTGAACCCTCCTTATGGTGTGACTCATGGTCTCGACGAAAGTAAGGTAAAGGTCGTGGTCAACGACCCTCTGCCGGCCTTCCAAGGAAGAAGGCTCATAATATTTGGCATTAAGAGTTGGTTGGTACGTGTGGGTAAAGTTGTACATCCCTGTAGGGTTAAATCTTTTCTAAAAGCCGTGTTCACGGTTATAAACGCTTGGTGACCAGATTCTAAGATCATAGATAACATTAACTAAATGTAAAACTTGGTGATCCATGTGTGCTTAAGGATGATTCGTAGGGGGTTCGAGTGTGTGATCCTAGATGAGAAGTTCTGATGTTCTTGTCTAACAAGATATAATGCTCAAGATGGAGTTGTCTCTCTCTTACCCCTTTTAAGGTCTTCTGTGTAGTCGAGCCTCTACGCTCTCTTGTTTACAAACAAAGATAGATACTAGGTTATCTAAGTCTTGTGGAGTACATTCTCGTGTTGAGCCTTGCGCCATTATTGTTTTTCCTATAGATGATCTAGTTGCGACAGAAGGTGGCTTCTACGTTGATATCGATGAGTAGTTGGGGTTCCCAGGTAGTAGCCTGAGGACTATGGGATGGACGTCGCTTATGTTTATGGCCTCTTAGGCCCTTTGCTAAGTTTGTTGTGTATAACAACATAATTTGCTTTCGCTATTTGGTGTAATGTTGGGTTTGTGACCCCTAGTTTGTAATAATCTGATATCGTATTCTTTTAAGAGTTTAAACTTATGATGTTGTATCCATGTATTATGTGATGTTACCGAATACTATAATGTGATCTTCCGAGTTTTGGAGTTGAGTTTATCCCAGACATTGATCTAAGATTTGTTTAACCCTAATCTCAGGGGTTTTACAATAATGACAAAGCCTAACAAACTGACCCATTAATCACACCACTACTCTCACTAGCACCGTACAACTTGTATCAGTTTAGATGACACTCCCTCCTCCAAATGAGTAAGGGACGGCTTTTGGTAGAGATTTTAAAGGTTGACCACATCATAGGAGAGGGATTATGTGTAGCCAAGTAATTAGGATTTTGGTTCCCAGTCATAGTGATTAATCCAGTGACATAACCTTGGATTTGTTTCGGTTTCTAGATGATCCTTATAGAGTAGGAAATAGAACTTTGATCTAAATCCATCTAATCTACTTACTTCGTTCCCTAATTTCATTCAAGAGATCCTCGAGGAAAAGAATTTGGTTTCCACCGAGCTGAAACAATATGCTAATGGTTCTAGTAAACCAAAACTATCGTTTTTTAGCTATTTGGCTTCCTTATTCCTTTTTTAACAAAAGAAGATTTAGTTACGATTGGAAATAAACTTTTTAGTATCTTCATCCATGGATCCTTTACTCATATTTTTAAAATGGAAATAATTACTCCAATGCAAAATTATGCTTCACGACTCTGTACTCCTAATCTAATTTGTATTTTGGATGCAATTTCAATTAGTCTTTGGATACAAATCGCGAGAATTTATATTCTTCCTCAATATGCTATTGAGAGGAAAAGGATTAAATCCTTTATAAGAACTAAAGTTTTCATCGGAATATAAAAAACTTAAAGATGCCTTTTAAGTATCTCATTTCAAATTCCGTTATTAATAGAACGAATCACACTTTTACCACTAAACTATACCCGCTACATGTAGATTATGATATAAATAGTACCCTTTGTCAAGGATATCCATTGGATGGAGAAGGAGGCTAATTCCCCCTTATTGAATCAGATAGAGAAGGTTCATGACACTGAACGGTTGGTACTTCTATTTCGATCGCTGTCCTTTACTTTTGTATTTAGATAGCCACTCTCGTCTGTAAAATACATTCCATCTCTTCTTAACCAAGCTTATAGCGTCTGAACCAAATGTATGTATTTCGATTAGGATCCTATCCTATTCTACGGTTATAACTACAATGATCATTATTTACTTTGCGAGACGGAATAGTTTTATTATTCCTACAATATACACTAGGGGATAAGATTGTCCCTATAAATTCCTTTTTTCCTTTTCTTTTTTGTTCAATTCTAAAAAAAATTATGGAAGATGTTTCCTTCCCCCACTTATCATTAAGTCCGAGCCGTAGAGAAAAATTGAGATGCTTTTTAAAAATTCATCATAGACTTTCCTTTCCTTCCCTATGGCTTGATAGAAGTAAGAAACAAAGAGTCATCAGTTAAAGAAAAAACGGACAAGACCGACAGATTTACCTGATGTAAAGAAGATCCTAAAAGTCACTGTTTAGTCGATTCTCTCCATTTACCACTTTCCTCTCTATGTTCTTTTTTCGACTCACTCAATTCTATTTTTATTCTTTTAAACAAGAATCTAATAAAATAGAATTGAGTGAGTGGAAAAAAGAACATAGAGTATCAAGACCATTACCAAATGTTCCTTCCACGAATCATATTGGGTAATTTAATTCTTAGGGTTCCAGAATCCGCCTATTTTACTAGTCTTCGGAAACAGAAAACCCTGAACCAGGAAGAGTTAAGTTATGTAGGGTATGGCTTTTTTTATTGTGTCCACTCTTTCTTCACGTATTTTATTATATAAAAAAACCTCTACTTTAGTTTTGTGCAAGTTATAAGAGAGAATAGGAAATATTTTCTTATTTATTATTTTTCTTAATTTTATCAATATTTTGAACTCTTCATAACCTGATTTCAAAATCAGTTAGTCCACCATAGTTTTTCTTTACGGAAAGATAATGAGATGGCTCCCTGTGCTCTGATTGATTATTTGTATTATGATCTATCTAGGAGCAATACCAAAGTGTTTCAAAGGAGGATTACCTTGACTTAGGTTTGCCTCCGGCCTAAATTAAATCAACCTAAGTGAAATGGAGTCTCTATCGTTTCACTGCAATCTTGCCCCGCCACCAGTGACACGCACAGCAAGCCCCACCCCGATGGTGCCGACGAGGAGGCCGAGTGGATACATGCTAAGGAGGAAGAAGCAGCTGCAGCGCTGGCTCTAGCTCAGGAAGAACATGCATTAATTTTAAGAAATCTCAATAGGGCACACCATCAGCAGGTTAATTCCCCTTGAGGCTTCAGGTTTCAGTTTTATTTTTCATGTCCACTTATCTAGTGACTAGTAATGGGTAGAAGATTGCTGAAAGATTGATTTTATTTTCAATGTTGTAGCAAGGAGTTTCTGAAATCTTTGATTTAGCAAATGTCGTTCCCGATCCTGGAGTTCAGAAACTAATTGGGTAATGTGGTAGCCCTGAAATCAGAGATAAAATGAGTTGAGCATATTTGTCGAGAGACCGTAATCGTTTAATTGGTCATAATTTTCCCATAACAAAATTTGGTCCTGAATTTTTGACTTGCCAACATGGATACAACTTAATGGTACGATACGATCTTATCAAAATATAGCTCTTTTTTGTATGTTCTTCTTGTTCTTTGTAGCCATGTAGTTGTACTTGTGGAAATATGCAAATTTAATCGGTTTAGACCTTTTTGTTGAATACACTTGTTTTTTTATCAAAAAAATTAAAGCTTATTTTTTCGACCCAGCTCAGTTCAATTCCTGGCTCCGCCACTGTCCTTATGTGATTGTTGCCACTGATATGCATGATGATCAACGTAACTTTTCATTCTAGAGTTCATTAGGCACTCCAGAGACAACTGCTTTGGAGGGCTTGGTGCAACTTGGCATTTAGAATGGTTAAACTACTTATCTACTAAGTATATTGACCACGGTGCCACTACTGGAAAACCGAATTTAGCTGAGTATGTGGATGTTTGTCGACTGTATTTAGTTTGGAACTCAGCAAACAACTGCTTTGCCGAGTCTCAAACAAATAACACTCAATAGACAACTCATACTCAAATAAGTTGCAGGAAAGCACTAGACAAACATAGGATAACTGATTACACGGTAAAATAGGGAAAAACGCTCGACACAATTT
The DNA here is from genome assembly GCA_910589775.1 of Avena eriantha. NCBI lineage: Eukaryota > Viridiplantae > Streptophyta > Magnoliopsida > Poales > Poaceae > Avena > Avena eriantha. The sequence goes on along the minus strand of OU342740.1, from coordinate 401,504,125 downwards.
GATAATCAGCAAACCCTATGTACACGTAGCCACCGTGTCCGCAAATAACGACATTGCGACAGTGATTGTCCCCTAATGGACACTCGGCAAAGAACTGAATTTTTTTCTGTTGTTTTCTTCCCACGCTGAGAAAGGATTCGTGCCCACTCGCAAACATCTCTCTATCTTTTTCCCACCAATTTCCCTCTCAAATTGCTTTCCCGCCAGTGTTTGCCTTGTGTCTACCTGAATACACTCGGCAAAAATGGATAAGTATTTTGTCGAGTTCCGAGCAAAAAACACTCGACAGAAGACTATTTGCCAACATGTTTTTAGTTCGCCAAAGAATTAAATTCCGGTTGTGAGTACCACACCCTTCTTAGTCCATTACTAAAATCATAGTTTTTTTTCGAAAAGTAGTATATTGTCATGTTAAGAAAATAAGTAGTATATCAAACATCCAGGCATAGATCATCGATGTTATCTACCATTTGTCCATATATATAAGAAGGATTCGTTCATGACCTTTTTGGCGTTCAGAGGTGGTTTATCGCTACATAATTATTTTTCCTTTTAGGATAGAAAGCATGACACCCAACTTGAAATTAATAAATCGTAAATGACAAAACAGTGCTATTGGTAACTAACAAACTTCCAAGTAAATGTTCTATAAAAAAAAACTTCCAAGTAAATGAACAAATAAAGCTTGTAAATAGGGGTAGTGTTGTGGCATTGCAAACTTTAACAGAAACAAGCAGCATCCCGGATTGGTAGTGTTTGTTCACGGCATGAGTTACAAAATGAACGAAAATAAGCACATATGCAGAGTACACTCCTGAATTTTGTTTAGAAAATAGCTCACTTGGCAAGACGTGTTAGCCAGCATTCCCACTTCCTGGTTCTTGAATGAATTTGCGTTGTCTCCACAAATCCAAGAGGCATATGTGGTTCTATTCTTTTGAAGACGACGATGTTGGTGTTGATATTTTTTGTAATTTTTTTATCTTTTGCTTTGACAATTTTTTTGGGGGTATGTATCCGCTATTTGGCGGCTTCTTTAAAAGGTGGAGCATGGGTTCATTTTATTTTTGTATCAGCTACATGGATTATGTGACCCGTGGAGAAGGTATAGAAGTTAAATATGGACGCATTTCTATGGGATACCATAAACCTTTGACTCGTAAAAAGGTTTTGGGCATCTTATTCGTAATTATGAATCATGAACAACAGTTTATAAAATGCAATACAATCTAAACTAACAAGTCTTGATCGAACCAGGGTTGGCAGTGCAGGCATATTGGCACAAATACCGGCTATTCGATCTCTCTCAAATAACTGTGTGCTTCTGTCGCCGGCTGCGGGTCATCACCGGCACCAAAGCAAAAGAGACCCGTAGAAGAGCAAGATGTAAGCTGCAAATTTGTTTTTCTTACGGAAGCTGCGAAACTCATGCTTTCCAGAATTGTTAGACATTGGAAAATTTACTTGCCACAACTCCCGGGTATAATTTTAAGTTATATATATATATATATATATATATATATATATATATATATTGATTTTGCGCTTTGACAAGATAAAAAAAAAGTTGCTAAAAAGGGAAAAAGGAAGACGACTTGATTCGTGTACCATCTTTCACGGTTCCACCAAAAACCAAAATGCAGAAGAGCGTGAGGTCCGGCCAGTCGTAGCACCTGGCTGGCCAACCGTGGCTAGACACGAAGCCATGGCTCAGCCGGGCTCCATTTCCGGTAAGCATCTCGGGCGTTCACCGTCGAGCGAAGTATATATCGACTCAAATGGCAAAGAATCAGGCAAAGCACCACGACGCGGCCACCTTCACGTTTCCTTCGTCGATGCAATCTTTGAAGATTAAAAGCAGGATACTTACTACGTATTCCAAGCAGGTAGTACATGTTTGCTTTTGTAGCCATATAGCTAGCTAGATGCATACCATAGTAAGGAAGGACAGTGTGGAAAACTTGAGAGTAAGAGCATCTCCACCGACGCCCTCCAACGTGTGACTAACAACTGCGTCGACAAGCAGTTTGGGGGGCACCGACAGTTTGGAGAGGCCTTCCCACACCGGCGCCTCCAACGATCAACCCCCAAAATAAGAACAAATAACATTCAAATTTAGGAATTTTTATAAAGTTTGAACGTAATTTAACCTAAAACAAACTAAACTAAACTACTGAAGTTGGTGCTAGGGTTTGCGCCACCACGGGTCATCGAAGTCGAGATTGATCAAAGCGAGATGTGGCCAAGGGTATGGTCAGTCTGAAGGCAAATATAATTGTTGCTCTTGATTCTAGATTGATACTGAGTATTGCTTTATTACATTGTAAGCCTTGGGGTGTTTATATAGTAATAGAAGACTTTCGGACTAAGAAACCTAGTAGAGATAGAATTCTAAACTACCAAATATAGAAATCCGTGATCAATTATAATACCTAACTATGGTGTACTCTACCAAATATATAAAGTCGGATCGGTAGTGACGTCAACATCTGGAGCATCGCGGACGGTCCGACTCGAGCATAAGCCGAAGGCACCGAGTAGAGAGGATGCCAGTGTGGATGATAGTCCTTGATGTCGATGTCAATATAGCCGAGAGTGAGAGCGTCGTAGTCGTGGTCGATGCTGTTGTTGAAGTGTTGGTCATGTGGTCGCCGTTGATGAAGTCATTGAGATTGATGTAGTTGTGGTCGGTGTTGTCATTGAGCCCGAGGAAAGTCATCAAAGTAATAAAATAGTAAAAGGTTGTTGCAGCGGTAGTCAACTCGAGGTAGATGTAGCTGAAAGAGTATGAGTATGATGGAATATGATGGATATATTATTGAGCTTCATGGGCGAGTATATATAAGCGTACAAGGGATTATATTGGAGTACAAGTCAAGTTAGGATTGTACATAACAGATCCTAACTCTATCTAAACTATCATAACAATTGTATATGCCTAATACTCTAACGCTCCCCCGCAGTCGTAGCGGCAGCGTCGTGAACAACTAGATTGTCGTGAACGGTCAAGTAGAGATAAATCAAAGTAGCATCCAGTAGGATGGCATCCCCTTGCTGTCCGAGCGGGAACGTCGTGGACGATGTCGCTTCGCGGTAGCTTGGACTGTAGAGGAAGCTGGTGAGATGCTCAGGCGAGGTGATAGCCCTTGTGCCGATGTCAAGGGAGTCGAGACCTTGAGGTAGTGCCGAGGTCGGGTAGCCATTACGAGGGGTCGTTGTGGTCGATGTCGTGGTCAGGGATGCCGGTGTCGATGTAGCCGCATGTGAAGCCGCATGCGCATAGTGTGCGAGGAGGATGACGGAGACACATCGAGGTAGTCATCGTGGGGCCGCAGCAGCTTGCCGGGGATCTGCGCATGCTTGCCGAGGGTCCGTGGAGGCTTGTCGTGGGGCCATGACAGCTTGCCGAGAGGTATCGATGCCGAAGTCGATGCAGTCCGAGCCGTCGAGGACGAGGTGCGGCCATAGTTTTGCCAGAACTAGGCGCACATCGGTGAAGAACGCACATTCCGGTTTTGCTAGAACCGAGTACGAAAAGAAGAGCTTGTCGGTGACGCGGTTGAGGCAGTCGTAGAGGAAGGTGTCGATACCGAAGAAGGCTTTGTCGTGGCCTACAAAGACAAGGCGCCGATCCGAGATTGCCAGGCTCGGGGACGCGTCGGGGACGAAGGCACAGACCGGTGTTGCCAATACCGGGCACACAAGGGCAGGGACGAAGACGTAGAAGGCGGCGAAACCAACGGCGGCCTGGAGTGGTCATGTTGGATGCCTAGATTGGTGCGGCGGTAGTACTCGACGTAGGCGAAGAAGAATCTGACGTGACGAAGACCATGCGCGGACGTAGACGACCTGCACCATGGAGGTGGTGTGGAGATAGCCTGGGGCGTCGGTGCGCAGGGACGATGATGTAGACTGCATGCAGCGATGTTATGACCCATTGGGGCGGCATAGCTGCAGGACGCAAGTCAGTGCAGTGGCTAGGAGACCACCAGTGACGTACACGCCAAGGAAGGTACGTTGAAAACCGGTAGCATGGACCAAAGGTGGTGGCACTGCGGCCCGAAGGGGCGACACAGTGCCAACCCGTGGCTCGATCGGTGGTAGGCGCGTGCTCGGGGACATGCTTGGTGTAGACGGGCGCGAGATCGGTTGATCAGAGCGACTGTACGCCGTATGCGCCATGGCATTGACGACGCATAGATCGGAGTCGATGGCGGCGTTGTTGGTGAAGTTCCTGGCGATGACGACGAAGACGATCCGAGGGGGGGCGGCCGCAGAAGCCTACCGAGGAAGGCGTAGGAGCCGTCCGAGGTGTGCGGCAACCTGCCGTGAGGCCGTGACAGCCTGCCGAGGCAGGCGCGACAGCGGAGGAGGCAGGCGTAAAAGCGCGGTGTAGATTGTCAACGCTGATGGTCGGAGTAGAGGCGCGGTGATGATGACGGTGGTGGATGACTCAATCCGATCTATGATCGGTAAACAAAAAAAAGACCGTCCAAGTGACAGGCGGAGAGAAAAAAACGATATAGAGCGGAAAAGACTCACCAGGGCAGCCGATCACAGATCGGTGGACGAACCCTACGTCGGATTGCGCGGCCCCCGACGGAGATCATGAAGATCGATCCCCGGGGGCGGGGCGGCGGAAGCGTGCGGCTAGGGTTTGGACCGGTTAGGCTGATATCATAAAATAGTATGAGTTTGGCGGAATATGATGGATATATTATTGAGCCTCATGGACGAGTATATATAGGCGTACAGGGATTATCTTGGAGTACAAGTCAAGTTAGGATTATACGTAACAGATCCTAACTCTATCTAAACTACCATAACAACCGTATATGCTTAATACTCTAACAGTAGATGGAGTTGTGGTAGTAGAGGTAGGCAACATGTCGTGTCAGGGATGAAGGCACACATTAGTTATGTCAATACCAAAGATATGGACAATCAGAAACCATGCAAGCCAGAGTTAGAGGGAGCAGCGGAGAAGACCTCTAAGTACAGTCGGTTGCGCGTCATATGCGCCGGAGTAGACGATTGGTTGCAAGAAGAAAATTGAGCACAAATGGTATAAGTAAAAAAATCAGACTGCAACTATGGCCGTGAGGTTGTGGTGGACGAAAACGGTAAGGTGGTTGTCGATGGCGATTGTACGACGAAATAGTGTGGTGGCTAGAGGGACCAAAGCAGTGGAACAGAGCAGGGTGGTGGAGTGACAAAATATGGAAGATTATAGAATAATGTGGGGCCTAATTCTTAAACCTGGGGGATGTGCGTCGTCAACAAATCAGGTGGCGGGGCCGGCTCGTCATAACAAGCTGAACGTGATGGGATCTGTATGTAAGAAAACGAGTCAATCAGACGACACATTAGATAGAGTAAACCATGGATGCCTTAAAATGGAACCAGGGTCACCACACATGTAATGAATCCGCGTCGGCTAGTGACATTTATCCAATTGACCCATTCGCAATGGCACAGTCCCAACTTAGGCGCAAATTAGCGATAGAGTCGTAATAAACTTGTTCTAAAAACAATGCCTATAATTTCTGTCGGGAGTCAAATCATGTAAAATTTGAGCAAGTTTAGAGAAGAAACTATAAACATCTACATTGACAAAACAATACCATTGCATACATCATGAAAGAAGTTTTCATATCATCTGTACATATTATTTTAGTTGTTGTCGTTCTTCGATTTTTTTAAAGTAGTATACCCCTTCTTTCCTTGAACGAAGGTAGTGACACACACCGTCTCTAAAACATAATGGCTTTGATCAAATCTCTCATAACATATCTTCTCGAGTACTCCAACATCACCATACCACAAAACATTACGGTTTGGTTGAGCTTTACATCCATTCTTTTCACTTTGTTGGACTTCAAAATAAAACTATGCAATAAATATGGTTATGTCTATCAGCTCATGGAGAAGCCAGGGTTCCCCTTTCCGAAAGAGAAAAAAAAAAGCAGAAAAAACAACACACGTCATGCCACCCTCCTTTTCCAAGATTGTGCTTTTAGCTTTGGCTTGCCAAAATGCTCAGATGGGCCGTGCAATTCATACCAGTCGGCAGTCGGCGAGCTGCGAGCATTTCCATTTCCCCACTTGTTCTTCTTCCTACTCGAGTCCCTTCCCCACAACTGCTCACTGCGCTGTGGATCAATGGAGTGGGAACCAGAGCAGCAAGATCTCGGTGGCCTCGGGTTCGCTGGCATCTACCGCGAAACCTATCGAGTGCTCCTCCGCGCCATTCTGCCCCACACGAAAGGTGGCCCGGGCGCCGCCATTCTCACTGCGCTCCTCGTCGCGAACCCCGCAGCCATCCGCGCCTTCCTTACCCGCGGCCCCATCGGCGACGACAACGGTTCCGACCTCTTCCGTCTAGTCGTCTTCTTCATCTTGGAGGCGGTCTATTTGTGCGTCGTCTTCCTTCTCTCGCTCGTCTGCACCGCCGCCTACGTGTTCCGCGTCGCCTCACTCTACTGCACCGACGGCGACTCCGGCGCCACCGACCGTATCCTCCGGAACCTCCCCCGTGAGCCCTACTGGCGGTTCTACCTCACGTTCACCCAGGTTGTCCCCCTTGCCACGTACATCGGACTCGCCTGCATCGTGCTCTTGCAGCTAGACGCTTCCGACGAGGTCATCGTCCTGCCACTGCGGGTACTCGGCGGTGCCGCGTGTCTCGCCGGCGCGGCGTACGTCTCCGTGGTGTCCCGTCTTGCTTGCGTGGTGTCGGTTCTCGAGGACGCCGTATTATTCGGCGCCGTGCGCAAGAGCCACGCGCTCCTCGCCGGAAAGTTCTGGGCGGCGGCGGCCGTCTTCGTCCCGCTCGACGGCTGCTTCTTGGCATTGCAGGTATCCTTACTGGTAATGATCTTCGAAGACGCAATGGGCCTCTGGTTCCAGGTTGTCGCCGGGGCGGCCATTGCCGTGGCTCTGTGGGCGGTGGTGGTGGTGACACTGGTGGCGCAGCCGGTGGTCTACATGGTGTGCAAGAACCACCACCACGAGGTCGTCGACAAGGTCCACCTCAACTATGTCGGAGAGTACCAGCGGCTCGGTGTGGACGCCGACAACGGCGTGGAGCTGCAGCCGGTGAATACGGCGCCGCAGACCACTGCAACTGCTGCCCAGGCCAGTCCCCTGGCCGGCAGTACTACCAGTACTGATTCTTAAGCTTTGTCTACTACGGTACTTACCCTTGCTTGGCTTCCAAGCAGATTTGAGACAATCAGTACGTTGCTGCAGCTACCTAGTCTACTAATTAGTAGTCATATGATGTTCTATTTTCCCTATAAAAAATTAGTAGTCATATGAAACTCCATGATCGTCATGCTCGGTTTTGGACATTCATGCTCGGTTTTTGTAATTATATATTTGTGTACATGTGAGCAATTAACAGTATAATTTGTGAGCTTATTACTAGTACTAACTTGCGAGTTCATTGTACGCGCATATTTTATTGTAGTAACCATATATTTTGTTAGACAATCTGTTTACAAAGATTACATATATGGTTACCACACGAGACAAACATTTGTGTTACACTACTTTGCACAAAGTATTCTGCAAGAGGAAAAATTACAATTCCACTCTTGGAAAAACTTGTGCCTTACCATGAAACGTAGGAACCTGATGCAAATACTTATTATTTTGGTTTTAAGGAAAATCCCTCGACCTTGAAGCCTGAACGAAAGCAGGAAATTCCATAATAGGTTTGTTTATATTAAGAAAATACCTATAATATGTTGTGTACATATCTCTGGATAATCATACCAACAACATCTGTTTCTGCATAATCATATTAAGGACATATGTTCCTGGCAAATATCCTTGTTAATGATGTAACTAGCAGGGTGTCCCTCGCAAATGCGAGGGCATCATCTTCAATGTAAAAAAAAGTGTTCGAGAAATATATTCACAGCTCATATTATGCAATTTCAAGTAATATGAATTCTCAATCATCTTAAGTGCTTTGCTAATAAATGGAACATGTCACTTGAGCATTTTTAATCATCTCAAGATCATGGAGGCATTCTCAATTTCTCAAATTGCCGGTGATATATTGAGATGCTATAGTGGCTTGGTGTAGTTTGTATCTTCTTGACATTACCATGTCCATCTCTCGAAAAAATGGCTACTATCTTATCTACCTCTTGGTCTACTTTGAAAATTAGGTAGCCATATTATATCCATTTTTTATCTCCTTATATTTGTTTTGTTCAGTCTAGTCGTTCTACATAGTAATCACTCAAGTTATTCTTTCATGTAACATGATTACCCGAGATCTTAATTGACATGTCATGGATTAAGTCCTCCCTACAAGCCATTCTTACAATCCCACTACCCAATTACCAAGTTCCTCCCTAATTAATCGATCATCAACAGTTCTTTGTATGTATTGTAGTTATACCACCGCAATACTATAGGGAAAATATTGGATTCATAGGATTAGAAACAAATATAAAGATAAGTATACAATTGCAACACCATATTATCTAATATCTTGAGTGCTTTTGAAATATATAGGTAGAAACAATAAAGTTTTAGTTGAGATCCATTATCATTTTTCTACACATATTGCTTGCAACATTAGTTGTGGCAGTGGGTATAAACCATATGGTATTGATCTATCTCTACTACTCTAATATGGCTATATCTATATACGTTAGTTCTATGCAAGGGTGAAACACGCATCATTATACACCCTATTCGGAGTACCACCATGCAACACCAAAAAACCATGCCCAACATGGAACAAAGCATGAAAAATAATGGCCATGGTATTTTTGGAAATAAACCATATATTGAGTTAGAATTGACATCCTTTCAATCATGTTTGATTAAAGCTTTGAACGTTTTGGAAGCCCACCACAAATGCTAAGTCGGAAAATTACTTCCAATATTTATGTAAACTTTATAGACTTCCAAGTTCTAAAATTTATTAGTTATGGGAATAAATTCATTGTAGACTAACTTTACTATCTAAGTTAATTTGCTAGAGCCCAATGGCATGCTATTTTCATATAATTTGGTTAAAATATAGTAATAATTTTCTTATGTATGATGATGAATTATGATATCCTATTTTTCTAAAAATAAGAGCTTCAAATCTCAAGCAATAGCACCATTCATAAAATTTGCAATAGTATGTGTATTTGTTGTTGTTTACTGGGACTACATATGAGGATAAGAACTGACTTGTTTTGACATCAAATTTTTAAATATTTGAACATATAATTCTGGCAAAATGACTTTGTGTGATTGTATTTGTATAGAAATATTAGTGATTTTCTCCGTGGAACAAATATCAGTGTTGGTAGGGAAACGTGTAGCCCCAGTTATGTTGACCATGATTACAAGACTTTGTATTCTACAACACGTTGCATGCATTGATCTTTCATGTTCTACGTTCTCACGTGTGTGGTATTTATTTTGTGAATTTTAGCTATGCACATGCATGATTGATTATTCTCCTAGTATAATACACAGAAAAGGCAGCAAAGCATACGATGGATTTTTTTTTTTGGTGGGAAGGAATTTTTTAAGGAGGGTACCACCCTAGTTAATTTTCGTATGTGCGTGGTATTTATTTTTTGAATTTTAGCTCAGATTCTCATGCATGATTGATTATCATCCTAGTATAATACACAGAAAAGACAGGAAAGCACACGAAGTAAAAACAAATTAGGGAAGGAACTTTTTTTAAGGAGGGTACCACCTGAGTTATGTCCAAACCATGTTAGGTATACTTATTTGTTTTCTTTGCGTCAGATGTACACGCATGATGTCCTGCTATCACACCGAGGAAACAAACAGTCTAGAACCTGCATAGTTTTTTTTTTTTTTTTGCTAAGGTGACGGAAGCCTTTATTCTGGTGGGATGTTAACCGATCTAGTCTTATATAGAGGTTCACCATGTCAAGTAATTTTTGGTTAAATCCTGGCCTAGCAAACATGTCAGATCTTTTTTAGAGGGCCACCACGTATATTAATCTTGGCAGGTTACGTCCTAAGGTGCGGTATCTTTTTTTTTCTGGTTGGATTGTTAACTGATCTAATCTACACAGAGGTCCACCACGTCAATTGTGAATCGTGTCTGACGACATTATGTGGTTACATAACTACTAATTTCTAGTTAAATCCTAGCCATAAAATTTAGATCTAACTATTAAAATTAATTTTAGTGATGTGGCTTAACGTGGTGCCTCGAAAAACAGTCTTATATTGCTTTTAGTATATAATAGATACCGTTGTTTAGTTAATAATAAAGCTCCTAATTCACACACAAAAATATCAAAAGGACGGAATCCCCTTTTCACTATAAACGTGGCCGGCGGGTGGCACCACGCTTGATGTATGTTTCATGAGAACAAAGTCTTTTTTGACATATTTCAAGACAAGAACGTGGGCACGCTGGTTTTGTATTTTGGTAACCGGTTTGACGCAAATTATCCTGGCAACCCCTTACTTTTCTTAATTGACGCGGGCAAGTTTTTTGCCTTGTTTCAAAAATAATACTCCTAGATGCAGCCGAGCGGGTCGTCACTCTGCCGTGGATGACTACATCCATTGCTGTCGTAGTTCCCTGTGCATTCCCCGTCGTCGGCTGCCCCGATCTCTTCTTCGTCCTCTTCATCATTGGAGGAAGGGATTCCGGTCTGGAGGTTGGGTGCCTCCTTTCCCGCGTTTCCTTTAAGCGCGAGCACGCCAACGATATCATCCAGGTGGCGACGCTTGTGATATCTATCTCTGCTTCCCTACCGCCGAGCACCAGATGAAACTCGCACTACAGGAATAGAAAAGTATGCCGAGGGCTGGGAGCTACGCCGACGGCTAAACGTCGGGGCCGTCGGCGTAGGCCACGAGCTGGACGTCCCATGAAGCTAGCCGTCGGCTTAGAATTTCCCTCAGCGTAGGAGAGCTACGCCGACTGCTGCCCTTGGCGTAGCTATTTTCTCATTTACCTCATTAATCTTAGAAAAATCATAACTAAAACATTCTAATTCAAAAAAATACAAATAATATATTAAAAATTGCAACAAAATAAGATCTATCTATCTACACTCAAATATTCTACATTTGTAGATAAAAATAAAGTAAAGCATAAAATATTACATATAGTTTAAAACAGGCATAACAAATTCAAAAACGATCAAAACAATGTAAAACCTTCGCCTGGTGTCATATTATGTGATATAGTTGCAAGGAAAATATAAAACTTGGTATATTGATTATGTCTAAAAAAAACCTTCACAAAATGACTTATCTCGTTTGAGGTTTCATCGGGTCAAATGACCAATATTATTGCTAGAATCAAGGAATAGTTTGTGATAATATACCCATATTGTGCATGCATGTGCATTATGGGATGACTAACAATGTTGCAGGAGGAAATTTTCCTTTTCGTCGCACAAAAAAGCTAGTTTTTATTTTCCGAGTGCAAAAAACAGGGGGTTTTGTGAAGCAGCCACCAAATGGCTAATTCAAAATGCTATCGCCCCATTTTTAAAAAATACTAGACCACCTTACATGGACAATGTCCCAATAGTGAGATCTCAAACCTTTTCATCCATCTCTGGTGAAAAAGACAAATTCCTGCTGAATCGGTAGTATTTGACGATGGTTTCAAATGACCATAACTAAATAAAAAAATAAAAAAATACGAGACCTTCTCGTGGAGTCATATTATGTGACATAGTTGGGAGAAAAATATCAAACTTGGTATATTGAATATGTTTCAAAAAAACCTTCACAAAATGACCTGTCTCATTCGAGGTTTCATGGTTTTCGGTTCAAATGACCAATGTTATGGCCAGAATCGCGACATAGTTTGTAATACTGTGCCCATATTGTGCATGCATGTACATCATGGGATGACGAACAATGTTGCAGGAGGAAGTTTTCCTTTTCGTCGCACGGAAAGCTACCACCCCAGTTTTCAAAAATACTAGACCACCTTACATGAACGATGTCCTAACCGAAGATTTTAAAACCTTACCGTCCACCCCTGATGAAAATGACAAAGGTCTGCCGAATAGGCAGGAAGTGGGTCAGATATGAACCGCAAGTACATTATCTGATGCTCATGATTTTTTGTAAAAATCATTTTAGATTTACAATATAATGTTTATTCAGAGATCCAATGCAAGTTTAGCGAGGCTCATCCACGAGCTAAGAATCTTCATGCCCGCCGTTCGATTAGGGTTTGACGATAGTTTTAAATGACCATAACTAAATCAAAAAAAAATCTTAAAAAGCGAGACCTTCACGTGGAGTCATATTATGTGACATAGTTGGGAGAAAAAAATCAAACTTGATATATTTATTATGTCTCGAAAAATCTTCACAAAATGACCTAACTCATTCGAAGTTTTCTGGCTTTCACTTCAAATGACCAATGTTATGGCCAGAATCGTGACATAGTTTGTGATAATATGCCCATATTGTGCATACATGTGCATCATGGGATGGCGAACAATATTCTAGGAAAAAGTTTTCCTTTTCGTCAAACGAAAAGGCCATTTTCTATTTTCGAAGCGCAAAAAATCAGGGCATTTTGTGAAGCAACATCAAACGTTAAATAAAAAATTTACCACCCCATTTTTCAAAAATACTAGACCACCTTACATGAACGATGTCGCAACCAGGGATTTTAAAACCTTACCGTCCACCCCTGACGAAAATGACAAATGTCTGCCAAATCAGTAGAAAGAGGGTCAGATATGAACTACAAGTACATGATCTGATGCTCATGATTTTTTCCAAAAATCATTTTTAGGTTCACAATATGATGTTTCTTCAGAGATCCAATGCAATTTTAGCAAGGCTCATCCCCGAGCTAAGAATCTTCATGCCCACCGTTCGATTAGGGTTTGACGATAGTTTCAAATAACCATAACTAAATAAAAAAAATCGAAAAAATCCGAGACCTTCGCGTGGAGTCATATTTTGTGACATAGTTGGGAGAAAAAATATCAAACTTGGTATATTGATTATGTCTTAAAAAACCTTCACAAAATGACCTATCTTGTTCGAGATTTCCTGATCCTCAGTTCGAATGATCAATATTATGGCCAGAATCGCGACATAGTTTGTGATAATGTGTCTATATTGTGAATGCATGTGCATCATGGGATGACGAACAATGTTGCAGGAGGAAGTTTTCCTTTTTCGTCGCATGGAAAAGCCATTTTCTATTTTCGGAACTCAAAAATCGGGGAGTTTTGTGAAGCAACACCAAACGTTAAATAAAAAATTCTACCACCCCATTTTTCAAAAAATACTAGATCACCTTACATGAATGATGTCCCAACCGGGGATTTTAAAACCTTACCGTCCACCCCTGATAAAAATGATAAATTCCTGTCGAATCGGAAGAAAGTGGGTCAGATATGAACTTAAGGTACATGATCTGATGCTCATTGTTTTTTATAATAATCATTTTTAGGTTCACAATATGATGTTTCTTCAGAGACCCACTTCAAGTTTAGCGAGTCCCAACCCTAAGCTAAGAATCTTTATGCCTGCCATTTAAAGCGGGCAAATGAAATTATGGCTATAATCACGACATAGTTTGTGATAAGTTGATATGGATATCATATTTGGATTCCTATCATTTTTCTGATCAATTTAGACATATTATTTGTCGAAATCCGATTTACAGATTTGAAGATATTAATTATTCCATATTAAATAGAAATATACAAATAAAATAAAATCATTATATTTTTATTTGAATTCAATAATATTTTTACTTATTCATTGTTGTTTATTTAAATAATTATTTGTAATTTCAAAAAATATAAACATGCGATATGATGGTATAAGAGTTAATAGGATTGATATCATAGTATTGACAACAAGGTATAAATTGCTTTGCGGAAATAGATGCTGAAGGAACGGAGAAGTTAAGCATGCTGGGGTGGAGTAGTGAGGATGGGTGACCGACTGACAAGTTTGACCAAGACTATAATTTAATCAAAGATTAAGTGTAATTAGTGTTAAAAATATTCCCAGAGAGAGATTAACGAGGCAAACAATTTAAACATTAAAAAAATTGAGAGAAAAAATTAATTTAAAAAACATTATTATTGCAACCGGTCGTTGGGCTATGCCGAGGGAAGCCGTCGGCGTAGCCTACGCCGACGGTTTTTCGATACGCCGACAGCCTCCATGCGCTCCGTCGAGGGAGATCTTTATTGAGGAGCTACGCCGAGGGCAGCCCTCGGCGTAGCCTACGCCGATGGGGATCGGGGCTACGCCGACGGCTTTTGCCCCTCGGCATAGCTTGCCATTCCTTTAGTGTCGCCAAAACACGCTCTTGCATACACAACTCAAACTGCCATAGCCAGTCTATCTTCCCCAGCTAGGACCTAGAACCAGAGGTGGTGGCAGAGCAGGGGAAGAAGGAGGCCGCTGAGGAGGGGGAGTCAAATGCGGAGGAGGACCACCCCGAGTCCTTTGACCGCGGTTCCGTCACCGGGGCCTTGGCCAGCGATGGTAAGCAGCCTCGCCTCGTCTACGATAAACCCTAGCCATAGTTTATGTGTACTTGATGTTAGTTAATAAGGCATTGTGCTAGTTTAGTTTCTAATATGTTATGTTTATGTTCTAAGTTCTGCTTGACAATGCATTGTGTTAATTTAGTTGTTTATATGCTCTGTTTATATTCTAAATTCGTGCTCAGCAATATGCACGGTGTTAATTTAGTTGTTTATTTGCTATTTTATGTTCCAAGTTCTCCATACAAATGCACTTAGTTTAGTTCTGAAGATTCTCTATTTATGTTCTAAATTCTTGCTTAACAATGCATTGTGTTAGGTTAGTTGTTTATTTGCTTTGTTTTTGTTCTAATTTGTATTTAAGCAAGCATTGTCTTAGTTTAGCTATTTATTTACTCTTGATATGTTCTAAATCCCTACTTAACAATGAAGATACTTAGATTATGTTTTGTTTAGCAATGAACAATGCATTGTTTGTAGGGCTTGTGGAAGCTCGACGACGATGCGGCCGACTGTGAAGACATATGAGTGTCCTATGTCCATGGTACTAAAACTGGATTCATCGATAATTGGATGTTGCATAGTAGGGCTAGGTGGAAGATGGTGAACATTGGACAGCCTTGAAGACAAAGGAGACGACACTAGTCGGGTAGATATCTATAGAGCAGGGCGAGGCGGAAGACGACAACGTTGTGGTAAACGTTGGACAAAAGAGGTGGGCTCCGGTGACGGTGCAACCATCGTTACCAAGATTTTATGAATCGTTGTGGTGAGCCCATCGAGGTGCACCTATTGTACTTTTAGATTTCGAAGGTACTGTTAAGTTCTTACGATGACCAAGTCGTTTTATGAATTGTTATATCGTTGTATTTTAGTGATGCATACATACATTGTTGGGAAAATTTGCTGCAAGACATCGTTATTATGAGTCATTTGTCGAAACACACCATAAATTTATGCCTTTGCTAGGTACCATCATTATTTTGTGTACGTTTGCCGTGACACACCGTGCGAGCCAAAACGGAAAGCTGTCGTAACGTGCCTAAAATTCAGACTCGATCGGGGTCAAGGAAAGGCATCTAAAAAAAGAGGTCGAAGGAAACCGCTCGTTCCAATCCATCTCGCTCGTAGCCTAGCTTCGTCGCCCTCATCTCTCCGCCGCCATCGCCCTCGTCTCCCCGTCGTCCCGTCCGGCGTCACCCGCCAGCCTGTCATGTCCCCATCCCGTTCTACGGTCGGCGTCGACCCGTCCCCACCGCCCTCCCGTCAGCCCGTCCATGCCCCCGTGATACATTGCAAATGTATCCATAATTTTTTATGTTCCATGCTTGGTTTTATCTACTTTCTTATGTTTTTTCCACACTTTGAAGTACTTTTCATATGATTTCTTGGACTAACCTATTAACAAGATGCCACAGTGTCAGTTGCCTGTTTTCTGCTGTTTTTGGTTCTAGAAAGTCAGAAAATGAATATTCTCGGAATGGGACGGGACAAAAGCCAAAGTTGATGTTTTACCGGAAGACTCACGGAGCCAGAAGACAAGACGGAGAGGGGCCAGGGGCCAGCCACACCATAGGGTGGCGTGGGTCCCCCTTGGCCGCGCCACCAGGTGGTGTGGGCCCCTCCGACCTCCACCGACCTTGCCCTTTCGCCTATAGATTCCTCCCGATGCGAAAATCCTAAATAATCAAGCCTCCAGCCACGAAAAGTTCCGCAGCGCCGCTGCCACCGAAGGGGAGATTCGGGGGACAGAAAGTCTCTGTTCCGGCACCCTGCCGGGACGGGGAAGTGCCCCCGAAGCCATCTCCATCGATCTCCACCACCATCTCCCTCACCGTTGCTCATTCCCATGATGAGGAGGGATTAGTTCTCTCTCGAGGCTAAGGGTTCTACCGATAGCTATGTGTTCATCTCTCTCTCTCTATGCATGATCATATTGTGATCATGAGCTTGTAATCTATAGATCTACCTTGCTACTCAAGTGCTTTAATGAATCTCTGCTCTCCCCATGTGTGTGAAAGTGACAGCGTGCTTACCATGGTGGCACTTAGGCTAGAGATTACAAATACTTGTTATGAGTTATATTTGGAGTTGGATGTTTCTATGAAATTGCGGTGTTTGTTGGACTCATCTAGTACTCAAGGTGATAGTGTGGGGTTTTCTAGATGGGAAAGTCTTACTTTGAGGAGTGTTGTTATAGCCCTACCATCGATTAGAGTGTCCAACTGGAGAGTAGTTAAGAGTAGTATCATAAAGAGAAGATATATTTATGAGAGAGTGTTCACTAGTGAAAGTATGATCCATAGGCCTTGTTTCTAAGCATTGATACACCGTTTGCAATTAGATATGTTACATGTTTTCTTGCTTGCATCTTTATTTCAGTTTGCCTTTAGTCTCTTTCACGCCATCAAACTATTTTCTAACACCGTTGTCTTATATCCATACCACTTGTATTTTACTATCTCTTTGCCGAACTAGTGCACCTATACACCTGACAAGTGTATTGGGTGTGTTGGGGACACAAGAGACTTCTTGTATCTTGATTGCAGGGTTGCTTGAGAGGGAATACCTTTGACCACTTCCTCCCTCAGTTACTTAAGGGAAAACTTGCTGCTGTTCTATAAACCTCTGCACTTGGAGGCCCAACAACTGTCTACAAGAATAGAAGTGCGTAGACATCACCCCGCCCCTGTCCAGGTCCAGCATCGCCTCGTCCCCGCCGCCCGCCAACATGTCCCTGTCCCGGCTTCACTCACCGGCGCCCTCCTGCTGGACAAAGTTATCCGGCGGCCATGGACAGCAGCTTCTCCTGGGTGCCTAACGGATTCTCCAAATCTGGTTCACATTGAGGCTAAATTATGTCTGATTGTCATATTTTTTTGGCATTTCAGTTTCCAACGATTGCGCACTGTTCCCTCTTGGACACTTCACTTTTGGAGAACCGTTTTTGTATCCCGGGTATTGTCTTTGACGGTGGTTTGAGGGCTGTTGCAATGAGTTGATCACTCTGGCGAGGCCTTTTTCCCTTTTTTTCATTTTTTTCAGGTTGTGTGCATCTAGATGTCTTTGTGACATTTTATTGGTGAGAGGTTAGGTGTAATTCGCATCTTCCCGGTATTTAATATTTTTTTGTAAAAAAACAAGTTATTGCCTAAAATATTGGTTCAACTTTCTACAGTCGCTGATTCACATGGGAAAAGTACAGGTAGTCTTGTTTTTTATATATGACAATGCACATATATAGGTACATGATATCTTCTGCTCCATGTAATGATATGGTGCTAGCCTCCTCCACTGTTTCTTGCGGCAAGCTATGAGGTACGTGATGTCAATGCATAGTAGAGAAAGACTAGAGCAGGACTGCATGAGTCCCCATCATCGTCTTAGCTTGAATTCTTTACAAATGTCGCCACCTCTGTACTTTTTGTATCGAGATACAGGTAGGACAATCCAGCAGATGTTGTGTATCTGCTAACTAAACTGACCAGCAGCTATTTTTGGGGCAATTCTATAGTTCAGAACCAATTGGAACGATAATCCAATGGTATGATAGTCTACTTCATCACGGTGTTACTACTGAATGTTACGAAATGGTAAAAGGGATCAGGGAGATTTCTACCCCAAGAGAAGGGGGTCGATCCCACCTGTCCCTCACAACTCCCCCAGGCCATGTTCGGTTAATCCACCCCACAAGTGGATTAGAGTGGATTGGGGTGGATTTGGGTGGATTTTGACTTGTATGGGATTAAAACCACCTCTAACCCTTCCAAACCACCTCAATCCAGACCAAACTGAACATAGCCCCATTGGGTTTACTTCCGTGGGATTTAATTTTTAAACCTCTAGCAGCCAAATGAAGCCTGAGGGTTGCCTGATGCCAAAATAGGCAAATTTTTTGGACTCCATCCACCAAAGAAAAGATCACAACAAGCTGACCCATGTCACCCTCTTTTACCAACACTGTCCTTGAGCGACCACGTGAACATTTCAATTTTCAGTGGCACCATGCCAGCTTAACTTACCAAAAATGCTCAAAGGAAAATAAAGTTGTTCCAGAGAGCATTGCCAAAGCCAAAAGTCTGTTTCTCCCCATTGCTTTCTCTGACTGTCTCTACGCTCGTGATCTCTCTGGCTTAAGTACGCCCACGGTACACCTTGCGAGCAAAATAGAGGACACGGCCTGTCAGATAACATGTTAACAATATTTTTTTTAGATCAATAAGGATTTTCTCCCCGGTTTCATTCCAAGAAATGAAACCCAAACCAAGTATCAAGTTAAATACAAAACCAAAAAGCGCTCCAGCACGAAGTCGGTAACAAGGAGCACGCAAAAGAGGCTAAGAGTTTTAAGAACTCCAGGTAGAACTGTTTTTGCTAGAACTAAAGTTCTTACAACCAGAGTGAAGCTAGGATTAAAGGGAGGGAGCAGCTAGATAGAATCAAATCACCACATGGACTTCGTCGGCAATCTCGGGGTGAGCCTTGAGGGACGTCAGAGAAGCACGTCCTCCATAACTCGAAGACGTGGTGGAGTTCCAGGTGGTGATCCACTCGAAGCTTGGACAAATCAATTTGCCTTGAGCTCCAGCGGGTTCTTTAGCCGGGTTGTCATCCGTTCCATGAACATGATGATCTTCCCCTCCTCCAGTTCTTTGAAAGGGATCTTCCAGTTTCTCAGATGGGAAAGAACCAGACGCCAAACCTGCTTCAAGTTAATCCAAGACGTATGGTTAAACACTAGATTATTCCTATTATTCCAGATGCTCCAGAGCACAACAGCAGATACTACATTGAAATGTAAATGCTTTTTATTTGCTAGCCATTTGGAAGCCAAGGATTCAAAATCAAAAACTAAAATACCAAAAATGTCATTAACATCCTCCCATAACACCTTGGACACCACACAGTCAAAAAACAGGTGATGAACCATTTCTATTTCCTTACAAAGATTACATTCAAGGGGTTTAGGGATTCCTCTAGCTCTAAGATTATCTCTAGTAAGGATTTTGTTTTGAGAGAAAAGCCAAAGAAAAGCCTGAATTCTAGGTGGTATTTTCAATTTCCACACTGTAGGTAGGTAGATATGAGAAATACCCCTGAAATTCACCAAAGAATACATGGAACTAGAAGAATATACCCCTTTTGTTTCATACTGCCAAATTAACTGGTCTACCTCCTCTGACAGGGAAATGGATTGGGCAATCCCTAGAATTTCCTGCCATTGTATCATCTGATCAGTGAAAGTTCTCCTAAAGTCACATTTTAGGTTTGTCCCATCCCAGAGTTCAGCTATAGTTTTTGTTTGTTGGTTTGAGATTAAGTAGATTTCCCAGTATTGGGTGGCTAGAGTGGAGTTCCCAAACCAAACATCCTCCCAGAACTTAATGCACTTACCATTTCCTATGTGCCATTTATATCCTACTTCCACTGCCCTAGTTGCCCACATAACACCTTTCCAAAAGGTAGAGGGGTGAATGTCATGGCAACAGAGGATATTAGGACTCTTAGTTCTATACTTAGCATCTATGATTTTTCTCCAGAGAGCACCCTCTCCTTGGATATATCTTTTCACCCAAGACCCTAGTAGACAAAGATTTAGATCTTGCAGGTTAGGAATTCCCAAACCTCCAAACTCTTTCTTCATGCAAACAGAGGGCTAGTTAGCAAGATGAATTTTATGATTATCCTCTTCATCGTTCCAGAAAAATTGGCCATATGGGAATCTAAAAGTTTTAAAGCCCATCTTGGGAATTTAAAGAAAGATAACAAATATATGGGAATACTAGATAAACAGGCCTGAATAAGCACTTTCTTAGCAGCATAGGACAAAAGTTTCCCCCTCCAGCCAGTAATCCTTCTCAGAAGGTTCTCTATCAAAGGTTGGAGGTCTTCTCTCCTTAGCTTATCAAAATGCAGAGGAATCCCTAAGTATTTAACATGGAAACTACCTTTTGAACATTCAAAAATATCAAGGAAAGGGTTGAATTCCTCATCTTCTAGATTTATGGGAATGAGCTCACTTTTATGGTAATTTATTTTCATACCAGAAATTTGCTCAAAACAAGTAAGAACCCATTTAAGATTAATAGCATCTACTTGATTAGGCTCTAGGAAGAGCAATGTATCATCTGCATACTGTAGACATAACACTCCTCCTTGAACAAAATTAGGGTATAAACCTCTAAAAGCTCCACAAGCAGAGCCTTTATTCAACATTCTAGCAAAAACATCAATCATAATGTTAAAAAGAAGGGGAGCAATAGGATCCCCCTGTCTAAGACCCTTACCAGTCAGAAAAAAGTCACTTTCATGATCATTAACTTTAACTCCTATAGATCCTCCTATATAGATATGTCTAATAAATCTAATGAAAGTAGGGCAAAAACCTCTCAATTCCAGGATCTCAAAGAGGAAATCTAAATTGACTCTATCATAAGCTTTTTCATAGTCTATTTTTAACACCAAGCCTTTGTTTTTACTGCTATGAACCTCATGAATGATCTCATGAGCTATGACCACACTTTCTAGAATGAACCTACCCCTAATGAAGGCAGACTGATTTGGAGAAATTAGTCTGCCAATGATCTTAGCTAGTCTATTAGTCAGAACTTTGGTAAAAATCTTAAAGGAACAGTTAAAAAGGCTAATAGGTCTAAATTTCCTCATAACTCTAGCATCATTCTCTTTTGGGATCAAAGTGATCATGGAAAAATTTAATCTAAAAATATCTAAATGATCCTCATACCAAGCATCAAACATTAACATGAGATCATACTTTATAATATCCCAAAAAGACTGATAGAACATGAAAGATAAACCATCTGACCCAGGGGCCCCTTCAGCATAAGAACCAAAAACAGCTAATCTAATTTCTTCTTCAGAAAAAGGAGCTTTTAGTTCAATATTCTCAGAATCAGTAACTTTATCTTCTTCAGAGAAGAAATTTTGTTTCAGTTTCAGCTTTGGTCTAGATTCCCAAGCAAAAAGATTTTTGTAGTAATCAGAGGCAACTTTAAGCATATCTTTAATTTCAGAGACTGGACCATCTGGACCATCCAGAACATTAATTAACTTTTTCCTTCTCCTTTGATTAGCCACAGCATGGAAATACGTAGTATTCCTATCCCCTTCTAATATGTTCCTATCTCTGGGTCTTTGCCTGGCTTTTGTTTCTTCCACAATCCAGTAATTATGCAACTCTTTAAAAATCCAAATTAATCTACCTCTCTCTTCATCAGAAAGCAACTGGGTTTCAGATTTGATATCTAGATCATCATATTCTTTCATAAGCTCTTTTTTATCCCTCCTAATGGCAGCTTCTACATTAATATTCCAACCTTTTGCTAATTTCCTAAAGTATCTAACTTTACTCTGCCAGATATTGAGAGGATTTGAGCTATCCATTCTTAAAGACCAAGCCTTAATAACAACATCTTTAAAATCTTCTCTAGTGATCCACCATTTCTCAAATTTAAATCTATAGGGTTTGGGAACATGTTGTTCACCTGAATCCCATACTAGAGGAGTGTGATCACTGCCTATTCTATTAAGAGTTCTAGCATTAGCCAAAGGAAAATTCCTATCAAAGTCAGTGGAACAGAAAGTCCTGTCAAGTTTACACATGACAGGATCTGCTTGATTATTCCCCCGGGTATAGACTCTACCAGATAGGCCAATCTCCATGAGAGCCCATAAATCTATCCAAGCATTAAATCTATCAACCCATTTATAATCTATATTCTTATTATTTTTATCTGTAGGAGATCTAATCAAATTAAAATCTCCTCCTATCATAGCAGGACCACTCCAGTTAAGAAAAAGATCATGTAACTCAGAGATGAATTCTTGCTTCTTTTCCTCATAAGCAGAACCATAAACAGTAGTAATTCTACAAACAAAATCAGAGACTTTATTTTTAACTAAAACACTAACTGAAAAGGATCTAATATCCCAAGTTATAACATCAAAAAGATATATATTAACTCCAACAAGGATACCTCCTGCAGTACCAACAGCAGGAAGGTAATTCCAAGCAAAATTTCTATTCCCTAACAAATTCTTCAAGAAGGAATGACTATAACTATCCTTTTTGGTTTCCTGAAAACCAATATAATCTACTTTTAAAGGAATGAAGTTATCCTCAATATAGTTATGTCTACCAGGAGCACTGAGACTCCTACTGTTCCAAAAGACACTAATCATAAACCTTTTTTCTTGGGGTGCTTGCCCCGGGTTCTAGACAACACATCTATCCTGCCCTCTGCTTCCTCATCAAAATCTCTAGTAACAGATGAGGCAGAAGTACTAGTGCTAGGAAAATTAGATTCCATGTTGGAAATAGAGTAACTATCATCTATTAATTCTATTCCTACATTATCAGAAAGCATCTCTAAATCTGAGCTAGAAAGAACTGTAAAAGGATTTTAGCCATTATACCTTTAATTTTTTTAGGAACCTCTAGGTTGGTAATTTCCTTCAAGTTCACAGCTCTCTCCAGAATGTTTTTTGATATGTCCACTCTAGTGCTCTGTCTGACAGGCTGCACTTGGCCCCGTTGCTTTTGTTTTTTTGACGCCTTCTGTTTTGTGAGAGCATCATCTCTTTCCCTCACCCCCATGTCCTTGAAGTTGGGCATGATGTCCTCAAGCAATTCCCCTACCATATCATCCACCTCTTTAACTTCTACATCCAACTTCTGTGCAAAACTCATGCCATCTGATTGATCTTCCATCCAAAACTTTTGAAGTTCTGATTCAGTGTCAGGTACCACAGGGGTCTTATCCCAGATGAAGTTTCCTTCTAGATATACCACTCCCTTCTGCACCATTAGTTGGAAAACTGCATTAGCACTGTAACATGTGCCAGCTGCCATTCTAATTCTACTATTGCCTTGCATTCCACCCATGGAAGAGCTCCCAGAGCTAGCTTGCTGAGAAGTCAGTCCACTGCCAGCAGGACCCCCCGGGATACATTCCTCCCATGTTTAGAAGCTTTACCCCCCTGATTTTTACTGTGATCATTATGCTCTTCCTCTAGTTGGTCTTCAGTCACCTCTACAGCGGGAACTGTGGTGTCCAAAGCAAAACCCAGGTGGAACAGGTGATCATGAAAATTGAAAAGCCTACCAACAGGAAGCTTGGATGGGTCTTTGCACTTGACCAAAACTCTCACTTCCTTGGCATTATTCCTGAAGATGCTTTGCCAGTCAACATCATCAAGGATACCACAGATAGATACTGCCTGATCCAGAGTATTCCACTCACACCACTTAGTCTGCAGGCCTGTAATAATTATCCAGACTTTCTTTAGGGATTCCACTGGTTCTGGATCATCATTCCAAGCTTGATGATTTGGGTGGGATGCAAAAAAAAGTTGCAACTTGTGGTAGTTGCAAAAAAGTTTTTGATTCCGTGTTTTGTGCAACAAATGACGCAAAGGCTGGCGTTGCCTGCAATTTTC
Organism: Avena eriantha; assembly: GCA_910589775.1. Classification (NCBI taxonomy): domain Eukaryota; kingdom Viridiplantae; phylum Streptophyta; class Magnoliopsida; order Poales; family Poaceae; genus Avena; species Avena eriantha. Next base: position 401,480,159 of record OU342740.1, on the reverse strand, counting down.
TCTATTGGAACAATGAACTGGGAATGGGAACGGAAGCAGCGGGATCTCGGTGGCCTCAGGCTCGCAGACATATGCTGTTAGACCGGACGGGTGGTCCTGCTCCTGCACTTCATTCTCTCCAGCTTCGCCAACTTTGCGTCCTATCGCTCTCTGCACTTTTGCTCGCCAATCACCATCACCACCGTGCGGAAGGCTCTCCTTGCACCACCCGAAGAAGTCTATAATGCCATGTCAAGGAGGAGCCTTGGTTGGCCATCGCCTAGAAGCAGGCGTTGTTGCACGCTGCCGCGAACTCCAAAGACATCCCCTTTCCCCCTACGGGCAATACGCGCATGAAATCGTACGGGGCGCGCGACTAGGAGAATCGTCCCATAGACGGCTAATAATGACTAAAACTTTTTGCGCATACGTAGTTTTATATATTTTCAATACTATTTTCTATGGAAAATGATACCATACCCCCCCCCCCCCAGGATAGCAACAATCGATCCCCCGGGTCGCTCCTAGCACGCACGCCCTTAGCGGGGCCCCACCAACTCCTCCATCTTATCTTCCTAATCGTCTTCAACCTGCACCTCGCGCCGAGCAACTGCTATGCCTGAAATTCTCGCCGCCACACTCCCCCACCGGCGAGGTCTCTGGCATCGATGCTACAAGCTTTGTGGAGGCCCCCAACTCCTCCATGGCCGCACGTGTTCCGGCGGTTGGCCATCGACGACGACGACGATTGTCTCCCATGGAGCCTTCTTGCTTCCTCATGACACAAGCCTCTTGCTGCAGCTTCGCATGGTGCCCGCCCCCAATTCCTCCGAGACAAGGGCCCCGAGCCCCCGCCGCTTGTGCTCCGCCACTAAAACTCTTCTGCCTGGCGACGACCATCTCCTCACCCACCTGCTCCGGGTCCGAGTTCACTGTTGCAGACGTGGAAACTTTGCTACATACGCGGGTGTCATTGCTACCTACAGCGAGCGGCGTTGCTACCTGCGGCCGAGGTCTCCGGCAAAATCGGATTCGCTACATCAGCAAATATGTTTTGCTAAAATCTTTTCTAGTTTTGCTACAATAATGTATGGTTTTTGCTACAAGGTTTTCAGATTCACCGGTGGAAGTCTCCGGCGAAGTCCCGGTGATGTCTTCAGCGAAATTCGTTTTGCTACATTAGCACAAGTTTTTTGCTACAAAATCTTCGACGAGATCTGTCTTTCTTTTTTGGTCTCGTGGTCAAACATTTTTTTGCTACATGTAACAAAAAAGGGACAACTTGTAGCAAAAGCGGGATTTAGACTTTTTAAGGACATGCGGCGGCACGGGGACCGGGGTGTAGTACTCCCAATTTTCTATAGCCAAAAATAATGTTTTCACGGGTAAATAGTAAATATGCACTCACTAGTTAAGCTTTAAAACTATTTTTACAAACCGAGTGCATTTTTTTGGACGGGTAAATATGCGCACTAGCAAGTGTTTGAGACAATGAAGGAGTACAAAATTGGAGGCCGCAGAAAAGATCACAACATGCTGACCCATGCCACCCTCTTCCACCAACATTGTCCTTGAGCAACCATATATGAACACTTTACTTTTCAGTAGCACCGTGCCAGCTTAACTTGCCTAAAATGCTCAAAGGAAAAATAAAGACCTGTCAGCGAGCATTGCCAAAGCCATGTCTCTTTCCCATCGCATTGCTTTCTCTGCCTCCTCTGTGTGCGCTCGTGATTTCTTGCCTCAGTAATCGATCTCTCCACAGGGGCCACCGCCACACCCACCACCGTACGTATTCCCAAGAATGGAGTGGGAGCAGCGGGATCTCGCCGCTCTCGGGCTCGCCGGCATCTGCCGCGAGACCAGCCGCGTGGTCCTGCGCGTCATCCTCCCCGACTTCGCCAACGTGGGTCCCCCGTTGCTCGCTGCGCACTTGCTCGCCCACGCCGCCGTCTTCTGCGCCGTTCTCTGCCGCGCCGCCTTTGGTCTCTACGAGGGCACCAGCCTCGTCCGCCTCGTCGTCGGTTGCGCCGCCCTCACCCTCCTCGACACCGTCTGCATCCTGCTCTCGCTCCTCTGCACCGCCGCCTACGCGCTCTGCGTCGCCTCCCTCTACCGCACGGGCGGCGACCTCCGCGCCGCCGACCGCGTCCTCAAGCAGGATCTCCCCGTCGTCCCGCTCGCGCGGCTCGTCTGCACGTTCCTCCTCGTGGCGGTGGCGGTCCCCTTTCTGGTAGTCTTCACCCCACTCTCCCTGGCCGCCGTGCTCCGGGTCCAAGACAAGATCATGCGGCCGCTGTGGCTGCTGGGATGGGCCAGCGCGGCGGCGTACGCCGTCGCCGCCCCTGTGTGCCATCTGGCCTGCGTCGTCTCGGTGCTCGAGGACGCCGCCCTCCTCGGCGCCGTGCGCAGGAGCTGGAGGCTCCTCGCCGGGAAGTTCTGGGCGGCCGCTTGCGTCTTCGTCACGCTCGACGGTTGCGTCATCGCCGTGCTCAAGGCGTTCCAGGCGCTGGTGGTGGGCGACGCGCTGGGCCTCGGCCTCGCGTTCCAGGTGGCCGCGGGGGCGGCGATGTTCGCGGCTCTGTGCGCGGTGCTCGTCGCCACGCTGGTGGCGCAGCCGGTCATCTACATGGCGTGCAAGAGCCACCACCAGGAGCTCTTCGACATGGCCCACCTCGACTAGGCTCGCCGTCGACGGCCACGATTAACGCCGTGGAGTTGCTGCAGGCGCAGATCGGCGGCGCCGCAGCTCACTGCTGATCTTGCAACTAGTCATTAATCTTTCTTCATATTAGTACCTAGTACTTAGCTTCCACGAAGAACTTAGCCTGTACTACAAGAAGAACTGGCACTATCAGTAAGTTGGTATGGTTCTGCACTTGGTATGGAACTCTGATTATGTCCGATCCGATTATTCCGATTATAAGATATATAGGCATGCTTGGGAATTGGGATTATATGTGTGTGTGAGGCTGTGAACATTACAATACTATTATGCTTTGAAATTATTTGTAGAAATTATGTGCATTTGGATTTGATCCATTTTAATTTGCCAGAACTACTACGTTCAGCTCGGAAATAACAAAAGCAAATTCAAGAAGAATTTTCTGAAAAAAATAGAGTGTAGGAGGACCATGGGCTGGAACTGCAAGTGAGCCAATTCGTTAGAGCATCTCCACTCGGGGACCCTAAAGCCCGCTATGGGGGTGCCGGTGCTCGAAATCGCGCCTAGCCTGCCCCCAAACTTATTTTCGCGTCGGCACAGTCCGGTTTGACATCCAACACCCCCAGGCCGAACCCAACCCAAGGGGGGCTAGCGGGGTCGCCGGATGGAGCTGAAAATGATGCGGATCAGTACTGACAGTGAGATAGACGGCTCCTTCCCGCCCTTCTTTGACGCTTCCGGCTCCAACTTTCCGCCCTTTTTCCGGCTATATGTATGTGCCCCTCCCTCTCTTTATCCACAACCCACCGCCGCCGGCATGGAGAGACCAAAACTCAATTTCTACGAGGCCGTGATGTTCGCCCACTACAACATCCTCGCGCCGCCGCGTGCGAGGCTTCCCGATGGTTTTGAGCTAAGCTACGCCGGCGTGCCTGTGGCGCCGAGTTGGCGATGCAGATAGAGGAGCACCGCCGCAAGCTGCCGGAGCGGAAGAGGGCGATGGCCCGGTACGCGCCCACGAGCGCGTACTAGACGAAGAAGTTCAAGAAGGAGCTGGCGAAGGAGCTCGCAATGTGCCGCGCTCACCGGTGGCAGCTCCACCCGGATCTGCGCAACCCCGAAGGAAGGCAGCGCTCCTGGGCAGTGCGCGAGCGTATATTCTACACTGCAATCAACGAGGCGCGGCGTCGAGCCAAGGCGGCGCTCCGTGAAGAATTCAAGAGGAGGGCGGAGGCCGCCGGGATCGTCGACCTCGATTTCGACACGGAGGAGGAGGAAGGCGACATGGAGGATAGTGCCGATGACGAGGACGGTGATAGCGGCGGTGAAAGCGGCATCGTATATTAGGGTGGCGCGGAGTTAGTGATGTAGAATCACATTGTAAATATTAAATTAAATATATAAAACTATTGGGAGGGGTGCGACTCGAAACACTACCCCTCCTAAAAAAGAAAATAGCCAACGCCTCCCCATATAGGCTAAAACTCACTCGCACCGGAGCTATATAGGGGGGTGGGCGAGTAGAGATGCTCTTAGTGGTTGGGTCTAGCTATGTGGACCAAAGGTCTTACTTATACCTTCCAAAGTGTAATGCTACACATACGGAAAGCACTTACGTAAAAGTTCTACGGACTCACAACCTGCATGGGAGCCGGGAAGGTGTTTCCAATTTTTAAGGGAGTAATGAAAACTGAACCAATCGGTGCACTCCATGTCAGTAGGTAAAACAGTCCGTAGGTGTACGATTTCCGCCTTCCAAATACCAAATCCCACAAAGAAAGCGCAGTCGAACACAGCCCTGGTCCTTTATTATCTCCGGTTTCCACTGCTCTGTGTGTACGTGCTCAGCCAGCAAGTACTCCTTCAGAATTACCTAGCGTTATGGGTTTAGTCAAATTTTGACCAACAATATAAGTACAAAGATCAACATCCATGATTCTCAATACATATAATAAAAAAATATGTTTATGATAATTCTAATACAATAATTTTTACATTGTTAATGTCGATGGTTTTTTCCAAACTAGGAAACTTGCCCGTGTGTTCCTACTGGGACATAAATATCTTATTAGGTTTGTCGCATCCATCATTTGTACATTCATGTCATTACATTTTAGAGAGCTTTCAATCATCTTGATTTAATATGAAGGTCGAAAGCACGAAGGAGCGGTAAGGGAACACTATTCTTTCTCAAGCGGGAGACATAGCTAAATACCACATGTTGTTATGATAAAAAAAGAAGAATGGATAAAAATATACCATCTGCGTCACCTCCCTCGCACGGGCGACGACCTCCGCGCCGCCGACCGCGTCCTCAACGAGGACCTCCCCGCCGTCCCCCTCACGCGGCTCGCCCACACGTTCTTGCTCGTGGCGGTCCCCTTCGTCGTAGTCTTCTTCCCACTCTCCGTCGCCTCCTTGTTCCGGGTTGACGACAAGATCATGTTGCCATTGTGGCTGCTAGGATGGGCCAGCGCAGAGTATGCCACCCCGGTGTGCCAGCTGGCCTTCGTGGTCTCGGTCCTCGAAAGATGCCTCTATACGGGAAACAATCTTATCAGCAACTAAACTAGTTCTGTTATTCACAACTTTTGTGAAGATCTTAAAGATCACATTCAACAAACACATAGGCCTATAGGCTTGGATCTTATCAGCACCTGGATTTTTTGGGATCAAACCTACTAAAGCACAATTAAATCTAGCAATGTCCAAATTACCATGGAAGAAACTATTAAAGAGAGCTAAAAGTTCAGGTCTGATGATCCTATTTCCGATAGAATTCAGCTGGCATGCCATTAGGGCTAGGACTTTTATTATATGTCATATCAAAGATAGTAGTCTTGATCTCATCCAAACTAAAAGGTTCTATGAAGATATTTTTTTATCTACATTGTCTAGAACTTCTGCAATTGGTAACTCTATACTGATGCCAACCTTTCGGTTGTTGTGTCTCTGGCACTTGTGGAAGCACCGGAACGGGGTGGTGTTCCGTGCCCTGGCACCCTCCCTAGCCCTTGCTGTTAAAAACTATCGTGACGATGCGCTGCTGTGGGGGAGCAGGCTCCCGATGGAGGAAAGATCAGACATCGACAGTTGGTTGGTTGCCCTCCGCCCACCCTGGACGTGTATCCTTCCCCTCACCCCCATCTCTCCTTGCTTGTAATGTTGCTAATCACCACCGCGCGTGCATGTGTTTAGCTCTCCTTGTATAGGCTGCGTCGTGCGGTGGTGGCCCCTCCTCCCCCTGGCTATTGGCCTTTTTAATGAAAAATCAGGTGGGGGTTTCGATCCCCCCGGTGACCATTCAAAAAAAACTCTATACTGATGGAATTGATTTTATCACTAGCACCAAACAGATTATTGTAAAAAGAGGTAGCATAAAGTAAAAGACGATGATCACCTTGAAAAATCCTATCTCCCTCTTTAAGGGAGATAATTCTATTTCTCCTTTTTTCTACCACTATCTTTGGTCATAAGGTAAGAAGCTTAAGAATCTCCTTCTAACAAGTTTCTCTCCTTCTAACAAGTTTCTCTTCTTTTAAAATTAAACTTAATTGAGTCTCAAAGTCTTTTTAACATTATATTCTTCCACGGACAAACCATTAAGCTCACTATATCTATCAATACAATCAATCTCCTCTAAAATCCTCCTCTTATTCCACCTATTACCACCCTCCCAATTACAATTCCAACATTTCAAGACACTTCTAAGCTTCTTAGTTCTTTTCTACCAAAAATCAATCAAACTTCTACCTCTAAAAGCTGAGAACCAAACTTTGCTAACCACCTCCACCTAGTGAGGTCTAAGAAACCAACCAAGCTCAAACTTAGAAGGTGTAGTAATTTTTGGCTTGTTCAAACCGGAATAAAATACCAAAGGAACATGGTCACAACAAAATCTAGGGAGGGTTATAACAAAAGCAAGAGGATACTTACTCTCCCATTCAGTACTAACCAAAAATTTGTCCAATTTCTCAAACAAAGGGTCTTTTGGTTATTAGACCAAGTAAAGCACCTTCCAGCAATATCAAGATCCCTAAACCCCAATGCTTAGTAATTGAATTAAACAAAATGAACCATTTAGAGACTCTTTCCTTTTATTATTTTCATTAGCCCTTCTAATGATATTAAAATCGCCACCAATCAAGAAAGGTAGATCACTATAGTTGAAAACTTGCACCAATTCAATAAGAAAATACCCTTTATTTTTATTATGAGGAGGTACATAAACTAGTACCAAGTTCCATTGATCTATCCTTCAAGGGTAATCTAATAAAGTAAATACCATCATTGATCACAGTCATATGGAAATCTGTCATGCCACTGATCACATTATTATTATTATTATCATTATTATTACTCCCTCCGTCTTAAATAGATGTCGCAAAATACAATTAGAAAAAATTGTGACGTCTATTTTGAGACGGAGGGAGTGCGAGACATGCATGCTTGGGATTATATATGCGTGTGTGAGTCCGTGAATAGTACAATAAATATATTTTGGATTTGTGGCGGGCGGGCGAGCTCACTGAGCTTGATTTTTTGAAAAATTAAAATGGTAGTTTGAAGATTGAAAATCATTCAAAACAAATCCGTGAATATATACACATGTTCTGAACCTGTGCAGAATTCTGGCAAAAAATATATTAAGCCTGCTTTAAAAATACAAATTAGTTGCTGTATAAATGCCTAAAAACTCTTATTTTATCCCACAATTCGTCGTATTGTGTAACCCAAAATACAACGTGACGTGTACATGTTATGTGTGTATATATAGTTGTATATATTTTTAATTACTCTTTTATACCAGAAATAATGATGTTGCGGGTCGAATAGTAAAATATAATGTAGTTAAGCTTTAAAATTATTTTTACAAATTGAGTGCATTTCTTTTAGGATGAAGGCGTATAGCTCTATATATGCGCACACGCAAGTGTTTGATTCATTGATTGTTAAGGAGCCAGCCAGAAGAAGGTTTCAAAAATCAAAATTAGAGGCCACAGAAAAGATCACAACATGCTGACCCATGCCATGGCACCCTCTTCTATCAACATGAATGTCCTTGAGTAACCATATGAACACTTGTAGCACCGTGCCAGCTTATCTTACCAAAAATGCTCAAAGGAAAAAATAAAGACCTGTCAGCGAGCATTGCCATTGCCAAAGCCATGTCTCTTTTCATCTGTGTGCGCTCGTGATTTCTTGCCTCAGTGGTCGATCTCTCCACAGCCCACAGCCACCACCGTACGTGTTCCCAAGAATGGAGTGGGAGCAGCGGGATCTCGGCGGCCACGGGCTCGCCGGCATCTGCCGCGAGATCAGCCGCGTGGTCCTGCGCGTCATCCTCGCCAACTTCGCCAACTTGGATCCCCGGTTGCTCGCCGAGCTCTTGCTCGCCGACGCCGCCGTCTTCTGCGCCGTTTCCCCCCACGCCGCCTTCCGTCTCTACGAGGGCATCAGTCTCCTCCGTCTCATCGTCTTTTGGGCCGTCCTAACCCTCGTCGACACGGCCTGTCTCCTGCTCTTGCTCCTCTACACCGACGCCTACGCGCTCTACGTCGCCTCCCTCTACGGCACGGGCGGCGACCTCCGCGCCGCCGACCGCGTCCTCAAGAAGGACCACCTCGTCGTCCCGCTCACGCGGGTTGGCCGCACGTTCCTCTTCGTGGCGGTGCCCTTTGTCGTAGTCTCCTATCCACTCCCCGTTCACTACAGGAAAGAAATGAGGTGCCGACGGCCGGATGCCGTCGGCACAGGCTGTGCCGACGGTGGCCGTCGGCGTAGCCCCCTCGGCGTAGCACCTTGACGGCACATCCCCTTGGCCGTCGACACACAGGCACATCCCCTCGGCATAGCAATCACTGCGGGCCCCACAATGTCAGACGACGGCCGTTACGAAACGGCCTAGCCTGGAGCTACGCCGACGGCCTGACCGTCGGCACAGGAACGGAGCTATGCCGACGGCCTGGCCGTCGGCACAGCCTAAAATAATTTTTTTCAATTTTTCTTTAAATTTTTTTTTCAATTTTTTTTATCTTTGAATTGTTAGACTCGTTAATCTCTCACTTCGACCATTTTTAACACTATTTATACTTAATAATTGATTAAATTACAGTCTTAGTCAAACTTTCCGGTCGGTTACCCATCCTAATACTACTCCAGCTTCAGCACGCTTAACTTTCTCGTTCCTTCAGAATCTCTTTCCGTAAAACAATTTACACATTATTGTTAATACTATGATATCAATCCTATTAACTCTTATATCAGCATGTCACATGGTTGTATTTTTTGAAATTACAAGCAATTATTTAAGTAAACAACAATGAATAAGTAAAAATATTATTGAATTCAAATAAAAATATAATGATTTTATTTTTTTGTATTTTTTATTTAGTATGGAATAAATAATATCTTTAAATCTGTAAATCGGAATTCGATAAATAATATGTCTAAATTGATTCAAAAATGTGAGGAATCCAAATATGATATCAATATCAACTTATCACAAACTATGCCATGATTCTTATCATAATTTTATTTGCCCGTTTAAAACGGCACGCATAAAGATTCTTAGCTCGGGGCTGAGACTCGCTAAACTTGAAGTGGATCTCTGATGAAACAACATATTGTGAACCTAAAAATGATTTTTGTAAAAAATCATGAGCATCCGATCATGTACCTGTAGTTCATATCTAACTCACTTCCTACCGATTCGGTAGGAATTTGTCTTTTTCACCAGGGATAGACGGAAAGGTTTGAGATCCCCCTGTTATAACATTATCCATGTAAGATGGTCTAGTATTTTTCAAAAATATGATGGTAGCATTTTGAATTAGCCATTTGGTGGTTTCTTCACAAAACCGTCCGTTTTTTACACTCGGAAAATGGAAAACAGCTTTTTGGTACGACGAAAAGGAAAACTTTCTCCTGAAACATTGTTCTCCATCCCATGATACACATATATGCATAATATGTACATATTATTATAAACTATGCCTTTATTTTAGCCATAACATTGGTCATTTGACCCAAAAGCCAACCTCGAACGAGATAGGTCATTTTGTGAAGGATTTTTTGAGACATAATCAATATACCAAGTTTGATATTTTTCCTTCTAACTATATCACATAATATGACATCAGCAAAGGTTTCGCATTGTTTGGATCGTTTTTAAATTTCTAATACCCGTTTTAAACTACCGTTAAACTTTGTTGAAGGGCGGGAATGAAGATTCTTAGCTCGAGGCTGAGACTCGCTAAACTTGAAGTCGATCTCTGATGAAACAAAATATTGTGAACCTAAAAATGATTTTTGTAAAAAAACATGAGCATCCGATCATGTACATGTAGTTCATATCTGACCCACTTTCTACCGATTCGGCAGGAATTTGTCTTTTCACCAGGGATAGACGGAAAGGTTTGAGATCCCCCTGTTATAATATTATCCATGTAAGGTGGTCTAGTATTTTTCAAAAATATGATGGTAGCATTTTGAATTAGCCATTTGGTGGTTTCTTCACAAAACCGTCCGTTTTTTACACTTGGAAAATGGAAAACAGCTTTTTGGTGCGACGAAAAGGAAAACTTCCTCCTAAAATATTATTCGCGATCTCATGATGCACATATATACATAATATGGACACATTATCACAAATTATGCCTTCATTCTAGCCATAACATTGGTCATTTGACTCAAAAGCCAAGAAACCTCGAACGAGATAGGTCATTTTATGAAGGTTTTTTGAGACATAATCAATATACCAAGTTTGATATTTTTCCTTCTAACTATATCACATAATATGACACCACGCGAAGGTTTCGTATTGTTTGGATCGTTTTTGAATTTCTAATGCCTGTTTTAAACTATCGTTAAACTTTATCGAAGGGTGGACATGAAGATTCTTAGCTCGGGGCTAAGACTCGCTAAGCTTGAGGTGGATCTCAAATGAAACAATATATTGTGAACCTAAAAATGATTTTTGTAAAAAATCATGAGCATCCGATTATGTACCTGTAGTTCATATCTGACCCACTTCCTACCGATTCGGTAGGAATTTATCTTTTTCACCAGGCATAGACGGAAAGGTTTGAGATCACTCTGTTATGACATTATCCATGTAAGGTGGTATAGTATTTTTGAAAAAAATGTGATGGTAGCATTTTGAATTAGCCATTTGATGGTTGCTTCACAAAACCGTCCGTTTTTTGCACTCGGAAAATGGAAAACGGATTTTTGGTGCGACGAAAAGAAAAACTTTCTGCTGAAACATTGTTCGTTATCCCATGATACACATGTATGCACAATATAAACACATTATCACAAACTATGCCTTCATTCTAGCCATAACATTGTTCATTCGACCCGAAAGCCAAGAAATCTCGAACGAGATAGGTCATTTTGTGAAGTTTTTTTTGAGATATAATCAATATACCAAATTTAATATTTTTCCTTCTAACTATGTCACATAATATGACACCACGCGAAAGTTTCGTATTGTTTGGATCGTCTTTGAAGTTCTAATGCCCGTTTTAAACTATATACAATGTTTTATGTTTCACTTAATTTATTTTACAAATATGTAATATTTGAGTGTAGATAGATATATCTTATTTCTCTGCAAATTTTGATATATTATTTGTATTTTTCTGAATTAGAATGATTTAGTTATGATTTTTCAAAAATTAATGAGGTAAAAGAAAAAATCTGGAGGCCTACGCCGACGGCCTAGTCGTCGGCACAGACCAAACAATTTTTTTCAAAGAGCTGTGCCGAAGGCTAGGCCGTCGACACAGCCTGGCTACCTAACGCTGTTTTCATCGTCATGTCTGAACCGGGGCTACGCCGAGGGCCACCGTCGACACAGCCCTCACTACTACGCCAACGACCACGCTACGCCGAGGGTTACCCTCGGCACTGTCCCTATGCCGACGGCCGGGCTGGTCGGCCGGTCGGGGTAGGCAGCTACGCCGACGGTCCCGATATTTGGCCGTCGGCGTCTCAGTTCTTTCCTGTAGTGGTTGCCTCCTTGTTCCGTGTCCAAGACAAGATCATGCTGCCGCTGCAGTTGCTGGGATGTGCCAGCGCGGCGTACGCCGCCCCGGTATGCCAGCTGGCCTGCGTCATCTCGGTGCTCGAGGACGCCGCCCTCCTTGGCGCCGTGCGCAGGAGCTGGAGGCTCCTCGCCGGGAAGTTCTGGGCGGCCGCCTGCGTCTTCGTCACGCTCGACGGTTGCATCGTCGCCCTGGTCATGGCTTTCCAGGCGCTGGTGGTGGGCGACGCGCTGGGCCTCGGGCTCGCGTTCCAGGTGGCCGCGGGGGCGGCGACGTTCGTGGCTCTGTGCGCGGTGCTCGTCGCCACGCTGGTGGCATAGCCGGTCGTCTACATGGTGTGCAAGAGCCACCACCAGGAGCTCCTCGACTAGGCTCGCCGTCGACTAGGCTCGCCGTCGACGGCCACAATTAACGGCGTTGAGCTGCAGGAAGCGCAGATCGGCGGCGCCACAGCTCACGGCTGATCTTGCAACTACTGCTGGGAGAGTCTAGTCTAAGGAGTAATTAATCTTTCTTCTACTGCATATTACTACTATCTAGCTTCCACGAAGAACTTAGCCTGTACTCCAAGAAGAACTGGGACTATTAGTAAGTTGGTATGGAACTCTGATTATGTCCGATCCGATTATAAGATAGGCATGCTTGGGAATTGGGATTATATGTGTGTGTGAGTCTGTGAACATTACAATATGGTTAAGCTTTTTTAAACTATTTGTACAAATTAAGTGCATTTGGATGAAGCGTATTACTCTGTGCGCCAAGAAAATTGTTGGATTTGTTCCATTTTAATTTTCCAGAATTACGTTCAACTCTGAAATAACAAAAGCAAATTCAAGAAGAAGGTTCTGAAAAGAGATAGAGAGGAGGAATGTCCTGGGCTGCTAAGAGGACCATGGGCTCGTACTGCAAGCGGGCCAACTCCTTACTAGATGGGTCTAGCTATGAGGAGCCCAAGGTGTTACTACCTGCCAAATACTAAAGCCCACGAATACAAGCGACCCAAACGACAGCCCAGGTCCTTTATCTTCTCTAGTTTCTACTGCTCTGTGTACGTGCTCAGCCTGGAAGCCCACGAGTATGCGTGTATTTGGGTCTCCTTTATTTATTCATTTATTCACAGGACAGTGTAAAAAATATTATTCATAGGATAGAAAAAGTGTAAGAATAAAAATTGTAAAATATTTGAATATTATGTTCAGTCGAATCCTATAGGAAGAGCATTTCTTTTTTGATTGTGGTGAGTGTTTTCATAAGGTCCAATCTCATGTTTTTTTCCTTGTGAACTTTACATTATGAGATTCCTATATAATTATTTCATGTGGGAATTTGATCCTCAATAATTTTGTATTTTTGTGTAGACGTATAATACAATATTTGGATTGAGATATTTTTCCTTTGCACACTTGCCTATATATATACATATTTTCTCAGATTTTTTAAACTTTGGAAATGTGTGTTTAGAATGCTCAAAACTTTTACTTTATGAGTCGGGGGATGAAAGTGGAGCGGAATGTTTCCGTCTATTCCGTAGATCATGTAATCCCTTCATGAATTCGAAAACCTTTGGTTCAAAAGTTGCAAAGCATCTCATTCCAAAATCGGCAATCATGTAATCCCTTAACTAATTCGAGGAGGCTTCCACGATCTGACCTTTCTCTTATTCACTTGTAAATCTAGCAATGTGCTAATATTTGAGAATAATTTTGTTGGTGTCCTTGAATGCTCGAGATTTTTTGCATGATTCCAGGGTTCTTCTGGTTCCGGGTAAAATCTGCATCGCTCTGTGTTTGTATCGTATCTTGCCTGTATCTGTTTCCGACAGTATTTGGTTCCGTATTTGTTTTCGGTATTTATTTGTTCATGCTTCCGCAAAAATAAAAATAAAAACATTTGTGACACCACCAAGTTTCGTCCGTTTTTTGCTCCGTTTTCATCCCTACGAGTCGTCGCTTGTTTCTCTCTTTTATTATTTCTCTTGGGCGTGTGTTTGATGTGCCTCAACATTTTCTTTCGTTTAAAGACTATTTTGGTTGCTATATTTATATAGCGGAAGGAAAGTTTGTTTCGAGAAAATCTAAACCCTAAAAAACAATATCAAAGATCTTACTGGTCTCCAGTTTTCCCACCCGGTGCAGATCATTTGATTCTTTTTTGTGCACTTTATTTGATATAAATGAATAAAGCCGGATCATTTGAAGAAAAAGACTCGGCAGCTCCAAGCGGCCCACGACACCCCCACCTCACAGCTCATTCAAGTCGGGAGTTGAAGAGGGATAGAGAATAGCACGAGGCGTGCTGCACGCTGCCACGCCACCGGTAGCACGTACGTTGCTCTCCCGTCTTTCAATTCCTCTCCGCCTCCGATGTCTCCCTCTCCCTCTTCCTCTCCACCGACACACGGGCCCCATGCTCCAGCAGGCCCCACGCACGAGCGACACGTCGCGCGATCTTTTATGAATTCAGCTACTCCTACTGCTACATCCAAAGGAGAATATGCCGCGCACACACTCTCTCATGTGATTGGCGGGTGCCTCTCCTCCTCTGTCCTCTCTCTCTACTTCTTCTCCCCCTTCCTCCTTGACTTCGCCGCCGTCCTACTCACAGCCCCCAATCCGCTCCGCTCTCTGGCAGTGCTGGGAGCTGCTAGCCCAAGGAGCGAAGCAAGTCGAGGTAATGGATCGATTCACTGATCAAGCAGGGTGCATACCTGCTTAATTAAGTGTCACTAATTAGTATCCAGTTTGGTCGATTCGTACCATCGTGCTCGTGGCCGTCGCCGACCAGTAGGTTTCCACCTATTTTAAGCTTCTAATTTGGTGTATCTGCTGTCTGATTTTGGTCTGGGTTGGTGCCTGTCCTGAATCCTGATATGCTGCTGCGGTTACTGCTTATAGCGATCAACTTGCCTGTCAAACTTTTTCCTTTTTCCGTGTGTGGAGACAAATACTTGCCACTAGTACTTTCCCGTGATTTCTTAATTTACTGTGTGCTGCTTATACTGCATATGAACATGTAAGCCCGATGATAAAAATCCAGTTTTTTTTTTTTTGTTGTTGTTGAGGAAAACAGCACCACTCTGCTGTGTATGTTCATCGTTTTCGTTTGTAAAGATTTTCTTTTATAGATATTTTGTTTGTAAAGATATACTACATATCTGTGAGTTTTCGTGATTGGATCTGGAGCTGTTTGAGGGAAGTCTGAAGGCTCTGCCAACGCTGTATAGTCTGCCTCATTTTTAAGCCGGTCTGAAATCCTGAATAGTTTGACCTCGAAATGGACGCTACCATCGTTTGACTTCAGTATATCTTATCCTGATTATCTAACCAAGGCTGCCATCTGCCCTCAGGCTCTCCCAGTTTCTGAGACCATGGGTAAGGGCCATCTTTTCTCGGTGGCCACTTGTCTGTGGGCACTCTCATGCGCCGTGCTGCTCGCCGCTTCCTCGCACGACGGGCTGCTAAGGATCAACCTCAACAAGAAGAGTCTGAGCTACGAGGCTCTCACCGAGGCAAAGCTAGCGAGGCAGCAGGACGCTAGCCGCCTGCTGAAGCTCGGCGGTTCCGACAGCGACATCGTGCCTCTCGTCGACTACCTCAACACCCAGTACTTCGGGGTCATCGGCCTCGGCACGCCGCCGCAGGAATTCACGGTCATATTCGACACCGGGAGCTCCAACCTCTGGGTTCCCTCCTCCAAGTGCTATTTCTCGGTCAGTCTTCGGTGTCAGTCAACAAGTTTTACTACCAGTTTTTTCATCTGTTCTACTAAGCTGTGTCAGCCTTGCACTTATATCGGATTTTTGATCTTTCATGTGGATGCAAATATGCTATGCGCTGCAGATAGCGTGCTACCTCCACCCCAAATACAAGTCCAGCAAGTCAAACACGTACAAAGCAGATGGTATGTTTTGCACATCTGAACTTCATGCTTGCGCTATTCATGCTATTGTTTCTGAATGTCACCTCTCTTACCTCTATTCAAAATTTTCAGGAGAGAAATGCAAAATTTCATATGGTTCTGGCGCAATCTCTGGATTTTTCAGCAACGATGATGTGTTGGTGGGGGACCTTGTTGTGAAAAACCAGGTAATTAGGAATATGATACTGTACAACAATTCATCCTGCTAACCTTTGCCCATTGCACATCTAACACTGCAGTTTCTATGCCCATCTCAGAAATTCATTGAGACAACGCGTGAATCAAGCGTTAGCTTCATCGTTGGGAAGTTTGATGGCATCCTTGGCCTTGGCTACCCTGACATCTCCGTCGGGAAAGCACCTCCACTATGGTACTTCTTTGGGGGTATTTAAACCGCTTGGTGTACAAATCACATCAGCTGCATTGCCAGTTTACCAACTGAACATTGCCTTTTCTCTTGTGCGCAACAACAGGCTGAGCATGCAAGAGCAGAAACTGCTATCTGACGACGTCTTCTCGTTTTGGCTTAACCGGGACTCTGATGCATCCTTTGGCGGTGAGCTCGTATTCGGTGGCGTGGACCCGAATCACTATAAGGGAAACCACACATATGTCCCTGTAAGCAGCAAAGGTTACTGGCAATTTAACATGGGGGATCTCTTGATCGATGGCCACTCTACCGGCTTCTGTGCCAAAGGCTGTGCTGCTATTGTGGACTCTGGGACTTCCCTGCTGGCCGGCCCAACCGTATGTATCGATATATTGAAATTAATGATCCAGATATTCTTTGTCTTTTTTCTACAAACAGATTTCATTGCTAACCTGGAGTTACTTATCACTAGATTAATTAATTTGAATGGAGCCAAATGCTAGATAGTGTATGGTATCTGTTCAAATTTGGTTAAGGCCTGGAAATGCTGGAACTCGATTTATGAATTTCCTCAATATTGCATGAATAAATGGTTGCCTCTGTTGTGCTGTTTGCAGGCTATAATTGCTCAGGTGAACCATGCAATTGGAGCCGAGGGAATTATCAGCACAGAATGCAAAGAAGTGGTGAGCCAGTACGGAGAGATGATCCTCGAGTTGTTATTAGCACAGGTTTGCCTTTTGTTCATCTTTTTTTTCTAAACTTCCAACTATAGAATATTTGCTGAGAAGATTGTGTTGTATGTTTGGACAGACACAGCCAACGAAAGTATGCGGTCAGATTGGTCTGTGTTTGTTTGATGGCACTCACTCTGTCAGGTTTGTTCATTATACCGGAACGTTGTGAAAATTATACTGCCAATTAAGTACTACTTTATTATTAAACTCCTTTTCTGATGGAGGGTAATTTCATAAACTTCGGCAGTAATGGAATTCAATCTGTTGTTGGTAACGAAAATGTTGGTTCCGATCTTATATGCTCGGCCTGTGAGCTGGCTGTTGTGTGGATAGAAAACCAGCTGCGTGAAAACCAAACGAAGGAGCTGATATTGCAATATGTTAACCAGGTACTACCTCAGTGATTTGCTTTATCCTTTATCATTCTCTGATGTAATGTAATTTGTGAAGAAGTATGTGTTGACAAGATTTTTTCCGTCTATTCTAGCTGTGCGAGCGTCTACCAAGCCCCAATGGGGAGTCATCAGTCAGCTGCCATGATATCCCGAAGATGCCGAACCTTGCTTTCACCATTGCAGACAAGACTTTCGTGCTAACACCAGAGCAGGTAATTTTTTAGTTTCTTTCTCATTTCCCAACTTTAATAACCATTTTTATCAATAATAACCATAATTTTCATCATACATTGTATTTGGTAAATCATACATTTCCACCATCAATAATAACCATCTTTATCAGTAGTAGCCATTATTTTTGCCATACATTGTCTTCATAAAAAAAGGTTTTTGGTAAACAATCAATATGCTTTACCACCTGATTTATTTGCTGGGCATAATGTGAATTAAGTTATCAGTGAACTTGAATACTAGTAGTGGATGTACTTGTGAAGCTTGATCAATAAACATTTTCTAGGAATCTTGTACGTTTAGATGATCAATTATAGGTTGAATCAAAACTTTTGATCAAAGTTTGTTAAAAAGATCTTCTTAGATCGAGATTTGAGATGAGATGGATTGAATATATTGTTTGTTTGTTTCTTTTCTACCCTGGTCCATAAATATTTTCAAGTGTTCTGATGTTCTATACCTATCTCTAATCATCCTGCGCATCTCCATACATGCTTAAACCATGCAACACTTCTGTTGCAGTATATTGTGAAACTGGAGCAATCAGGGCAAACCGTCTGCATCAGTGGGTTC
The DNA here is from genome assembly GCA_910589775.1 of Avena eriantha. Classification (NCBI taxonomy): domain Eukaryota; kingdom Viridiplantae; phylum Streptophyta; class Magnoliopsida; order Poales; family Poaceae; genus Avena; species Avena eriantha. The sequence continues at coordinate 401,462,241 of OU342740.1, read as the reverse complement.
ATGGCGTTCGACATACCACCACCACGCGGTCCTCTCTGGTATGCATCATAACATTGTGGACTGCATAGTTTCTACAGTTTGCTTCCTTTTTTTTGGTCCTCTTCTGAATACTGAATTTGCCATAAACCTTTTAGGATTCTTGGGGATGTCTTCATGGGTGCTTACCACACTGTGTTCGACTTCGGTAAGGACAGGATCGGGTTCGCAACATCGGCATGAGGAGTCAAGATCATTATGATGTCAATAAAATTTCCACGCATCCTAGAATAGTCCGGGTATCTTTGACACAGGAGCCCTGCTTGTATGCCATTGATCGATAAAAAGCAGAACAAAAAAGAGAGAACCTTTTACATCTTTCTTGCACAATGAATAAATGGATACCCGATCTGTAAAGAATATATTTTAATCCATTATGGTTATTTCTGTATAATGAAGAATTGGAGCGCATAATAGGCAGGACATGGTTTGTAAATGTATATTATGTTTTCCTTGAACCGGTGAATATGTATCAATCAATGCAGTGATCTGCTTCTTGAAGAGCTTTTGGTTCTCGTTTGTGAAAATATATTTGTATCTCATGAACAGATGGATATGTCTCAATCGATGCAATAATATGCTTTTTTAAGTGCATTTTCCCCCTTGTTTATTCATATTTTTGTATTGAATTCTGACGCAAGTTGCTCTGTTAGATATGTGTGAGAACCTTAGAAGAAGAATGGAAATGGGTAATCAGGCTGCCAAAGGACATGAGAACTTCGGTCTCCAAAGCAAAACCAGCCAAAACCAGGGATTGATCATCAGGGCTTGGCCTGGGTACCCTGAACATCTTATGTGGTGCAATTAAAGCTTTTCAGGGAGGCAAAATTAACGTTTGTCCTTTGGAATTGGTGGGGCGGAAAGTGAAGTGCACGCAAATTCTAACGACAACGTCGTAGACGATGCCGGACTGGATGGCCAAAACAGGGAGGTTTGTGCATTATTTTATCAGCAGCAGTAGCTCAGTTCTTACTTTCACTTACAACTCTTGATTACATGATACATTCTTGTCACAGTTCTCATACCCATTTACAGGGAATCGCATATGATGTGAGATTGTCAGAGACTAACATTCCGTTGCCTCTTAAAAAAAATAGAACTCTGCCTTGAATTTACTACATTTTTATTCCTTTTTTAACTCCAACAAAAGTAGACTTGAAGACGAGTCACTTCAATTATCTTTTTATTTAAGTTCTATATCTTCTGTATTTCCCTATTTCATCTCATAAACTTCCAGGCTCGCAGTTTGGTAAAGTACGAAACCGCGCCTTTGAGACCAAAAGGCCTCGGATAAAAGACTGGATGTTACTGACAAGGAGATATTGTCTGCTGCAACATATTACGCTCACTACAGCTTTGCGTATTTCTTGACGCTTTCTTCATAGCTCTTCATCTTCTCTGGCGTTGACATGTTGGTCAATATGGTAACTCTTGCTGTTGACACCACATCTTTGCGCTCCGAAGTCGAAGGATCCATGAGCCATATCTGGACCTCCCAGACCTGTGAGAATCAGAACAAAGTTCAGCAACATACAGCCATCTCTCAGTCAGTCCAGAAGTCGCGCTTAATATGAGGTTCTGCCAGATGGAGCATGGGCATCTGATAGGTCAGTGATGGCTGCTTGCAATTAATCTGATAATTTTTTGTTCCAGAACATATATTTGTTTTTTAGGATGGCCGGAAAGAGAAGTCTCCTGCTAGCACGCCAGAGAAGACTTGTGAGGCAGACAGAAGTGTCAAACTTGTGCTGCTCCGCTTTCCGCTTCCAGCACTCTTCTTCCCCATTACTTTTTCCAACTTTCCAACCAACGATTTGCCATTTTGCCAATAAACAAAAAGTAAAAGAAAGGGAAAAAACAACAAACCTGGAATGTTGATCATTCCTGCCACATGCGGCTGCTGATTAATCAATGTTCAGTGTGGCTTTACTGCTTCTCAGATTGACAAATCAGTGTCTTCTTACAAATTTAGTATTATTATTGCCTTGACAAACTCCGTTTCTCGAGTTCTTGCGAATTGGTCTACTATTTGCTTCGGTAAACTGAACTTCGTTTCAGACGAAATGAGGATCAGGATGAAAACAGCGCATGCTATTCAGGGGATTTGCTTCAGAGATGAATCTGTTGCGTGTGGAATTTGTTGAGGCGAGGGGGGTGTGCCGTACCGTACCTGGATGTTGCGGCCGACCTGGATGGGGATGGCCTTGGCCTCGGTGCGGTCGCCGAGGCGGGCGGGCCTGAGGTGGTTGATGGAGAGCTGCACGCCGGCCACCCTCCTGTACCCGGACGCCATGTACCCGCCGATGCTCGCCGCCGACTCCGCGATCAGCGCCGACACGCCGCCGTTGAGCATCTTGAACGGCTGCGGCCAAGATCAGCACAACGAACCGATTCAGACGATCATCACGGCACGCGCGCGTTCGTTCACGCCCATGGCATGGCAGAGACGTACTACGCACGCACTCACCTGGCAGCAGGTCTCGGTGACGGTGAGGCGGCCGAGGACCTCGTCCCCGGTGATGCGGGTGTACTCGAAGCCCAGCGCGTGCAGCGCGTTGTCGGGCGGCACGCCCTCTCCGAAACCGGGCGGCGGCCCGGGCCGGGGTGGAGACGGCGCTGAGCGTCTCCCGCTCTCTCCGGTTCCGGCCATCGGTCCTGCGTGGTAGCTGGTTCGCCGGTTTATACTTATCGAACACGGAGCGGAGACCGAGTCAGCGGATATATGAGATATGGGGAAGACGATAACAAACACGTCCGCCTACGCGACGCCCACGCACTGCTAGCTGGTACGCCGGTCCATAAAGGTCTGCTTTAAAAAAAAATTGGTTGGTTTTTCTTTTCTACTTTTCCTTTTCTTTTATTCCTTTTTAATTTTATCAATTTTGTATACAGCTAGCCTTTTAAAAAGTTTATTTTATTTATTATGTTTTCTAAAAATCTGTTATTTTTATTATTTTTATCACTCTTTTATTATTATTCGTTCATTCTTAATTTCCTCTTTTTTTGGGTAAATACATGGATTATTTAAATATATGATTTATGTGCACTGATTGTGTTGTAAGTGAATAATTAATTATTTGTATTAATATACATTTGGTTTTATTATTTTTATGGATATATAACAAAAATAAGTGTACGTGAAAATTTATTGCAAATAAGGGAACATTTGTTTTGATATCACAAAAAAATAAGTGTATAAGTGTACGTGAAAATTTATATCACACATACATTTGTTCCTTATTTTTAAAAGGTGAAATACTTCCTATTCCTAGGTGTAGTTACACCCATGTCCCATTTAGTAATTCAGAAGTATATACGATACTTTATTGATTTGAATATGTTCATATACTATATTTAAGATACTTAAAAACAAGTTACATGAAAAATTTGCAGGTGGTCTCATATATAGTTTGCACTATCTTTTGAAATACATTTATATTTGTACATAAAAAAGGAGTAAATGAAAAAGAAGTACTAAAAATAGTGTATATACTATCAAAATATTTATATATACTTTATATTATCCATAGATACTCTCGTTATGAATATATCCATTGTAAAACATATTTATAGAGACAAATCCAAAATAAAGGGTTAAAGATAACCTTCACCTCTTCGTGGGCGAACCAAAATGCGTCCATGTTCAGATCCCTTCATGTGCCACTCTCCTATTTGATGCAACAACGTTAAACAGGAGCGTGCCTCCTATTCAGTGACTTCAGCGGCAAGTAGGGTACGTTCCGCTTCTGCCTGAAACATTACTAATGGACCATATTTGGTGCAGCCTGTTAGCTGGTTCCATTTTATTTTCTTAGAAATATATATTTAGTTTTTATATGTCTATTTAATAATGTATGTGTCATTCAATATAAATGTTACTTACATCCGTACAAATTTTCACACCTATTTATAGAAAAGTTCATACATGCAAAAAATGAATGTTTCATGTATCTTTCAAAAAAAATATGTATTGAGAGAATGATATAAAAAATTAAAGCGATCAAAAGAAAAATCCAAAATATAGTTTATTTTTGCAAAATAGTTAAATAGGAAAATAAAGCAATAGTGCTAAAAAGGAAAACATAAAAAAGAAAAGGTAGAAGCAAAAAAAATTATAAAATAAATAATGGAGAACAAAAGGAAAAAAAAGCGATTGTATTTTTGGGCAGGCCCAAAAGCGGAAGCCTTCTGGCAGCAAGTCCCTTATTTGCAGCTATGAGCTGTACACAGGAATTGCCGATGTCGTGTGATGGATATTTACCATCATTCTAACCCAATTCCTTGGTTAGGCCAAAATCAGGCCCAGGTAGACTTGAAGAGATAGTTGGTTTGGCCTTACATATTGTTTTCCTTTTGTTTTATGGTTGAAAAGACAATGTAAAAAGAGGTTCTCTAATGTTTCCAATAATCGTGTTCCATATTTTCCACCCACATAGAAAATATGCATATGGCGAATGCCGACATTAGTGACTTATGGATGAGGTGAGCCTTGTCTCGTAACATGGTAAGTAGGATGGAACAGTGGCTCAATATCTTCGAACCACCAAGTTTAGGTTGACACACAGTTGATTCTGCTATCATCGTATATGCTCCCACCTCTCATGTAAAATCTATATCATCTTGTGCATGGTTTATGGTGTTGTCGTTTCAATGTTCTAATCCTATTTCTGTGGGACTACCCTTAAAGTAGTGTGTGTCTTTGTTTCCCCTTTAATCCCGAGTTGCTGGAGGATCTGTATTGTAAGAGATTTGTGTATGGTGAGGAGATAATTGTCTTTATAGTTTAGCTTTGTATAGATGTTGTTTGGCTTAGGAAAAGGAAAAACTGACAATTGAGGTGGAGGCGACGCGAAAGATACAATTGCCACCAAGGAATTATGCATAATTGGAGTAGATTGTATAACATGTTTTTTTGGCTTATATAAATGATGCAGAATGTGTAAAAGAAGACCATGTAACCAACCATTATGCAGGCCTGACGCCCGTACATTCCCGTGCCAACTAATCGGCCAGAAATGACTTACACAGCTTGCATGCTAGTAAGCCGACAAACACATTGGCACATTGTTGGTAGGAAAGCAGAAGTGTGCAAGATAAGAGTATAAGACCATCAAGCGTATTGCTCTGGCATGCTGCTCTACTGCCTATATGTATTTCATATTATGGGTGGTTAATATTCTACAGATTATCCGGCTAGCAAGACCTAGCCAGAACATGGCGGCACATGTTGTCATTATGATGCTTATGCGACATAATCATAGATTCGCCCTCGAATTAAACTAGTAGTAGTAGTAGTAGTAGTAGTAGTAGTAGTAAGAGCTGATAATACATCCAGGAACAATAATTCAGCATTAATTAATCTTCCAATCTCATGAAGCAACAACTTCCTTCCTTTCCTGCATGATGATTCGAAATTTATCAGCTGGTACAGTGGAGCATCACTAGTCTGTACTTCAACCGCAAGCCCAAGCAAGCGGCGGCGGCAATGGACGACATATCACATTGTCGTGGTAGCACTTGTCAGTCCAAACGTGATCAAAACTCACGCGATAATGGAAATCAAGAGGTCACAGAGAGGATGACACGACTGTTTTCTTGGTGCTGTGTTCCACATACAGATTTTCTGGTTCTTCTCTACTATTTATTCAGAGTTACGGAGTACAGTACAAGCTAACTGAACTTGGTAAAATTCAGGCCAGGCCCGAGTCATGAGAGCTGCCATCCCAGGTTTCTTCGCATGATGTCCTGCATCACCTCGACGACCGGTTCTGTATCGCGCCATCTCACAATCCGGTCTAGGAGCTGAACTAATAATCTAACAACATACGTATTTAAAGACTGAGTGGCAGCTCAGATTATTCGTAACTTAAAAGGGAAACCAACCGTCGAAACTGACAGTGAGTCGTAACTGACGAAACTGAATTTTCTGATGAATTGCAGCAGAGGCAGCTGTTAACTGACAGCACTCGGCGTCGTGTGCTGCGACAGTATCTCCAGCACCGCCGGATCTGGATCCACGGGGATCAAAGGGCAAGGGGCATCTCCAAAGGCCAAAGGCGCAGCGTCAGTTTCTTGGATTTCAGCGGCTCTAAACTTCTACTAGTGCCACATCTGGTTGTCTCGGAGACCAAATTAGGGTGGAGTGACTCAGGAATCATGATCATCTGGTGAAAGCTAGCCTCGTGTTGGCTCTTGGTAGGCACAAACGACGACGACATCCCCGTGTGTTGTTTCCTCACGAGGCCTTGTTCGGTTGCATGTGAATCCACCGGGTTTGAAGTGTATTGAGGAGGATTAAATTCCAACTAAATCAAAATCCTCCTTAATACTCTCCGAACCAGGCATTGAGGTGGTCCGGAGCTTTCCTGCTGCTCCTCCAGGTAGCTCAGAGAAAACCTCAGATTCAGGTAGCTTAGATCATTTTCTTTCACATCTTCAATCCGAACCTCCAAATTAGTGCAAAAATTAGACCTAAGTGAAACCGGCTAAACCAACCAGTTGTATAGTTTTATTACACGAGTGTGTGTACACTTGCATACGATGGTTTTACTGAATCTCGCAACGGGCGGCGGGCTAATTGTCCCACCACCGGGCCAAAGCTCAAATCAAGGTGGCGGCGTCCCTTCCGATCAGTGACTTCTGTCCGTGCGGCCGGGGCGTCGGTGTTTGGACGTGCGTGCCGACTGTCCTGACGCTGCACCACATGGCCACATGGATGGCCGGCGTTAACGACTACCGACGGCGTTCGTTTACTGGCGGCGGCCGCATATGCCACGCGCTTCTGTATCTGTATGTACGACGTCGAGGTCGTATCTTGCTGACGAATAGGAGGATATTTCCATGCTAGTTTTCCTCTGTTCCGCAAACACTTCAAGTCTTCGGTTTTCTTCCGATAATGGAGTACTATGTGAGTAATTGTCAAATGAGATCTCGCCAAAACCATACTTCTAGTTCATTATAAAATTAGTAGTAATACGAAATTTTATCAAAATTTTACATTATAAAATTAGTAGTAATTGTCAAGTGAGACTTTAGTGGGATCTCACTTGGCAACTGTAGAAGAGGGTACGCAACTGATACCAGACACTAGAAAACCGTTAGCTAGCTGCCCGGGGCTGGTTTCCACACAAAACTCGCCTTGGTTCAAGCGAGTAAAGAAAACTTCATCAATTGATCATGCAAGCTGGAGTATTACCGTACAAGAAAAGATTACAGATAGTCAGTAAAAAAAGATGTCCGGCCGAGGGTTGTTTGGATACGCCGACCAACCGCCCGGCCGGGTGGTGCCACATGCTGCATGGATGGCCGGCGGTAACGACAAACAGACTTGGCTGCGTACGCTTTTGTACGTGCCATTTTCAACTTCCCTTTTGTACGACCTCGTATCTTGTTCATAAATCATACTGGTCCAATCGATTGGATCATGTGTTCGATGATAAACTCTAGGGCTCACACGTGAACTCATGCAAGACAACCCACTGGGTGGCGGCCGGACGGCACGTACGTACTACATGCAGAGATGTTCTGCGCGCTTGGTCCATGCTTGGACCTTTTCAGGTCTTAGGCCATCTCCAACGGGCCCCGGAAATGGACGCCGCGGGTCTGAATCTATCCTGCCGGACGAAGGCCATTGCCGAAAACGCACCCGCAACCGGAGAGGAAAGAGCGGCACGGTCAATTTCAGCGCAAAACGGGCCCAAACCTCGTCCGACCGTGCCCACCAGCGCCTTCGAGGGGCCCCACCTGGAGGTGTCCCAGAGGCTTCGACCGCGTCCTTTTTAATGGGACCACGTCGTCGTCCCCATCCACACCCCACTCCACTTCCACTCCCGGTCAAATCCCAAAACCCTAGCCGCTCCCTCCCCACCGACAAGCCCTTGCCGGCCGCGATGACGAAGGGGAAGGGGAGCTGGAAGGGTGGGTTCTGGCCCAGCCGGAACGACCACGAGGCCGGCTCCTCCGCCGGCGGTGGCCGTGGCCGCCATTCCGTCTCGAGGTCGCCGCCCCGCCGCCGTGCTCGTGCTCCGAGCGACACGTGTACGTGAGCCTTGAGGCCGCACGCGCGCTCGCCGATGCAGGCATGCCCTGCCCATGGACTGACGTGCACCTGTCGGCGGGGTGGTACCTCAACGGTGCCCGCGTGCCCGTGCCAGCCATCCCGGCATCGGGCCCTGCACGCCGCCGCGAGATTTGCTGGCGCCGGGCCTTCCTGCCGCCAAATCTACGGCGAGATCCCGCGTACACCATCGACCGGTCTGGGACCGGTGGTTCGAGGCAGAGCACGCGGCGCAGTGGGAGGCCATCGAGGCCTACCTCGAGAACCTCAATGATGAGGACTACTAGGAGGGGTCGACCGAGGACTCCGGCGTGGAGGACGAGGACGGCAACGGCGACCTCCACTTCCCTCCGCTGCAGCCCGGTATCCCGGACTGGTGGCTCTACTGGGGCGCCGACACCATCGCGTCCGAGGTGTGGCCTTCGCCGTCGACGGAGGAGGACCAGTAGCCCCAGCCCCGGTTGGTGGACGTCAAGCTGGAGGAGCCGGAGCCGCAGCCCCGACCGTTGATGGAGGATGAGGAGCTCCAGGCCGCCATTCTCGCATCCCAGTTGGAGGAGGACAATGGGATGGCACCGCCCAACCCTGCACGAGTCCTGGGTGGCCTCGCTGGCCCAGATGCCCCCCGCGCCGTCTGCGCTCCCAGCTCCGGCCCAGAGCGGCGTGTGGCCATCGCCTCAGGTCTTCATCGACCTCATCGACGAGTACGACGACGACGAGTAGGCGGCGCGCAGCAGCAGGCCTAGGGCGCCGGCCGGCCAGCAACGTGCCCGCCGGTTTCCCTTCCACGCCAAGGCACCCCCGCAGTAATGGGTTTTTTTTTCTTTTTTCTGTGGATATTTTTGTACCGCCAGCAGGACAATGACTATAATATGTAATATTGTTTAATTATTTTCGGCCTTTCCTTTGTTTTGCATGTTTTTTGCGTTGTGTGGCCGTTGGGAGCACATGCCACCGCAACCGGGCTTAGCCCGGATATCCTGTCCTCCACCCCTCGCAAACGGACTGAAACGGTCAAAAGGCCTGTCCGATTTGCGGGGGCCTGTTGGAGATGGCCTTATTACTGCAAAAATGGCTTTGTTGCAACTTCGACGATTGTTACTTTCATGTAAGTCTTATGTTTTCGATAATCATATCTTCTCTACTTCCTCCTTTTATGTATGCAAGAGTACAAGACCACTATGTAAGCGAAAACCAAAGGGTGTTTCGTTCGTAGTCATAGTTTGCCAATTAAGCCAAAGCTTGGCAGTTTGATATGTGTTTGGTTCTTGTCGAACATAAGAATTGATCACTTAATTATTATTCATATGGTCTACTTGTTATAGAGTGAAAATTTTGCCAACCTTTTCCACGGGTTTTGGTGACATACTTTTGTGGCGACCCCACTTGCCTAACTTAGGCTTGGCAAAGTGTGGTTAACAACTAAACAGGCCCTAGCACATGGGGCCACAAGTCAGTTTATATGATTGGCTTGGTGAGCTGAGCTGAACCAACCCGAGCTCACTCTCATCTCTCCAGAATTATACGATTTTTAGTAAATCCAACAAGGTACTCTTAGATAAAGTATAACTTAAATGTTTGAATTTTTTCAGTAAAACACACTATTTTCCATCACTGTTCTTAGAAAAAATATGGTCTGCATGTATCCTTATACTACACTATTTGAATTGAGTTATCTTAGTGAGTAGTACCAGTAGTACTAACATATAACGACTCATCAATAATACTGTGCCCAATGAACTAGCTACATTTGACTTATATAAACTCTGACCCTAGCTAGTTGACTTGTACCGGTCAACCGGGGCGAAGCCTGCTCCACTGCTTTATCATCGACGAACGAAACCGACACTAGTTGACCTTATTTAACTTCTTTCCATGTTTTCATGAAAGATTCGTTATTGTACTTAATTATTGGAGTGTGTGGGGGCACAGATTTCAGTTTCATCGCCGAATCATCAAGCTGACAATGAGACTCAACGTACGTACGTCACGTACCATATACGAAATGCATCCATCAGAAGACGTCTACAGTATATAATTAAGCAACTTGCCTTAAGCTGTTGCTGTACTATGCCAAAGAATGAGTAACAGTACTACTACTTGAGGAACTATACTTAACCGGCCTTCAGGTGGCTGTTTGTTTTTACCTTAAGCTACTACCACTTTTCTTGGAAATAAAAAAATGGTTAGCTTCCTTCAATTGGTGTGTAGTGTAGACACTTCCCAAGCATCTTTGCATATGTGCAAAGTTTTCTTTAATTTTGAACTCTGCACTATGAGCAATAATGCAATACTACTATACAAGTAAACACTCACGGTCTTCAGTGTAATCAAATCGTTAAGTAACCCTTTCCCTCTGTCGGCGTGCATCATGATTAGGTAACACTGTCAGAAACTCAGAACACGGAAGTGGTAAGACGATAATTCAGCTGATTGATACCGGACACAGAAAAACCGTTAGGGCTTGTTCGGTTAATCCGATCGGAGTGAATTGGAGAGGAATAACCGGGATTTTGGCTTACAGGAGATTTAAGAACTATCAATACACTTCAATCCCATTCAATCCACTGGTAACCGAACAAGCCCTTAGTGGCCGGTGGTGGCGGGGCGGTTTTCAAACCTTGTGGTGCGCGCGCCTAGAAATCTACTACTCTCTCCATCCAGGTTTATTGGGCTACTTGTAGAATTAGAAAAATTCCAATAAATTAGGCTAGATTTGCTACTTAATTCGTGGTTTAATTGTCTCGATTCTGGAAACCAGCCTCGTGGTAACTTTTTGTGTATGACTCCATGAGACTAACCTATGCATGACATTGTATGTAACAGAGTAATAACTAATCCTCGTAGTTAATGAGAAAATCAGCAATTACAACCCGTCTATGCTATTTTCTCCACCAATAGAATCCCACCTTGGTCGCAGCGCTGCTCCGATTAAGCTTAATAAACCTGAATGGAGGGAATACTCACTATTGAAGTGTATATAGTATTCATCACTGTTGAAGTGTACTAGTAGCTCGGTCGGGACTGAGGAGTACATGATTCATGTATCTAGATCCGATGATCAAACTAGTTTGGACGTTGAGTAGGACCGATAGATTATTCGAACAGATTTGGTAGCTAGCAAGCTAGAGTATCTTTTTTTTCACTAGCGATTTCACTAACTCTCGAGAGAAGCTGAGCTAGGGTGTCAAGTGCGGTCCTCACAAAGTCCTACTTCCAATTCATGTGCTAAAATCTAGTTTAATTTTTTCTCATATTTTAAACTAGGTTTTCTCAAATAAACTAGAAGTTCAGCACAACCTACTGTTTTGCAGCAGCCACAGGAATCTTGTAACACCCTCGAATCGGTCCTATGCAAGTTTTAGCGATTCCTGCCAAACCCGCATAGAAACGATTCAAAGATGCCCACCAGACACTTGCGTGCGGGTGGAAAATGAAATAATACCATTACAAAATAGTTCACGATTGAACCCACGGAACATATATATACAACAACGACTCCACGAGTCAAGAATACAGATATACAATACAAAGATCCAAATCACCTTGAAAACGATACAACATCCGAGTACGGATAAGATGCAAATATGGCTAAGAGCCCTGAAGAATAACCAATGACGTCCATAACCCTACCTAGGCCAAGCCGGAAGGGTAACCCTGCTAACGACGTCGAACTTATACCTGTTAAAACAAAAGGGGTGCTGACAAAGGACAAATAAAAAAGGGAGCGGCCAGTACTGAGGCCAGTACACGGCGAGGCTAGAATTCGACGGCTCTCGCCTACATAGGTATGGTGGACTGAAGCGGCAGCGAAGCATGCACTAAACAATCTATAGAGACTCGATTCAACTGTCGACTATTAGAGAGGGATAAGAAAGTCCTATTCAGATCCAACCTGATAGTAACACCAAAACATACATATCCTGGTATTTCCCCCTCGAGACCACACGAGGATGTCAAACCGAGGAACTCATACAGTTGGCAGTTTTATTCATTCTATTATAGTTGCAAGACTTACTAGTCAGACATAGATAGCATGAGACCTCCCAAAACCAGCAGTCGTTGGCACTTTTATTTACTCATTCCGTTGTAGTGAATCTGATTACTAGACATGTCAAAGTCAAATTTATAGCACTACTTTAATTATGGTTGTCTATGTCGAGATACTATGCTCCAAGTCGTCCATAACCGTGGACACGGCTTTCAGAAAGATTTACCCTGCAGGGGTGCACAAATAGCAACACACACACACGATTAACCTCGAAAAAACCAAATCAAAACCTAACAAGGCTTTCACGACAAAGCAATCACAGGATTTATAAAATATTTCAGGGGGCCACCCCATTAAGCTACCCGCAATGAAGTTGGCCGGCTCCGAGACGGACCCAAGGTTTGCGTCAATGGCTGTAAGCGACTGGGAACCGGAAAGTGTGACTGGGCTTGTCGATACCGCGAAAACACTCCGCATCCAAAACAGTACAGGTGCTCTACGCACAATCGTAAATAAAGTAGTAAAGCATGGCATAAGTACATGATAGTAATAAAGCCCCAAACTAGTTTGTGGCCCCAAGAAATAAGAAATGAATCAAGCTCTGGCTAAGGGGATTCATGGTCCCACATGCGGATAGTGCGATAGTCACGGAACAAGTATCAAGTACTCAGGGCCTACGGGACACAAGTGAGCGGTTAAAAACCAAATCTTATCTATTGCCCATCGGTGCCTCTGCATTAGTTATATCTATTCCCAACATTTTAATTATTAGTTGAAATTAAAGTCATGATCATCTCCACCATTAGACATCTCCATCATTAAGCATGTACCAACCTTCCATCAACGGTGGAACGACAACGACGACGCAAAGCAACACCTGAGCAAGCAACTACGACTTACAAGACCGACTATCTACCAAACAACGGGCAATATGATGTGTCCAAGGCAATATAGAGGCTGCAAGGAATTTAAATGGTGCACGGAAACTAAAGCATCATAACACGGATAGCAATAGATCAACAGGAGGAAGTAAAGACTATAATGCAAAATAGGTATAAAGGGGGAGATTGCTCGCCTGGAAAACATAGCCGAAGATACACCAAAGAACTTGTCGATACTCGCATCCACTCAACGGCCTAATCCGTGAAGAAGCAAAGCACTAAAAGAAGCACCGAATACAATATTTAATACTACGACAGAAGACCCGACATGTTTGTGATGTGATGCATGGCATGGCAAAGATGCGATGCAATTAGGCAATATTAAGCAGAACCAGGGTCCCGACAATTAATTATATGGTTCAAGTTGTTTAGATACCCCACAATTTAAATGTTGAATTAACAAGGCAAAATATGGCATCTGTTCGCTCAACAAATTTAAATGGAGCCAATATAAGACTTTATTTGCCCGCATATGGGCTCCATATTTAATTATGAGTGAATCGGTATAATGCCCCCAAACCACCAAACATGTATGCAAGCATGAATAATTTAATATGCAACAAGTTTATATAACATTTTTATAAAATAGGGCTCGGAAAAGGGGTCACACATTGGATCGATGATCTTGGGGTTCCGAGGGTATTCGGGTTCGGTCTTCGGGGTCTCGCCATCGGATCCACGATGGGAGACTTGTCGATCCGTTATGACGATCTTCGGGTCCATTCTATTCCATGTCGGTGTCCTCGAGTACCGGCTCTCGTTTGTCGTTGATCTTCAGGATCAACTATGGGTTCCCTTCTCATTGGTCGGGGTAGCGTTCGTCGGCTCAAACTTGCACGCGAGAGGATCTGGTGAAACTTCAGAACAAACACGACATAAGAGTGCATCGGGTCACCGTGTACCAACAGAGGCAAAACGCACCGCAACATGTGAAAACACGGCAGAACAACAGGGAACCTGCAGATGGCCCAGGTCCCTGGCGACGTACAACTGCTTGGGTAGCGCTTGTGGCTGGAGGAAGGTCAATACCGCGGGGTGCTGACACGGGATGATATGTACGTCGGCGAGCATGAGACGTGTGACCGGCAGCGTGCGAACCACCAGCCGGAGGAGCTCATGACGGGGAGACGGACATGGCGGCACTGCAGGCAGGTTGCTGCAGCAAGGCGAGTTTGGCCGAATGCGGGGCGAGACGGCTAGGGCGGGGTCGGCTCGAAGCGAGCTCGATGGGGCAGCAGGTTGAGGTTGACCGGGTCGTCGACGGCGCCAGGGGACGATGGTGGTGGCGACTTTTGGAGGAAGGAGGACAGCAGCGCTGGCGCTCGGTAGCAGGCTCTGCGAGGGGATGACAACGAGGCGAGCGCAGCCGGCGGCGCGCTGGCGGGCTCGCAGGGGACGACGGCATCCAAGGAGGAAGACGAAGGCATGGAGGGCGTCGTGGAACCGGCGTTCGGCAGAGAGGGAAGGGTGCCCGGTGATAAGGTCGAGGGCGGCGGCCGGAGCTCTGCATCGGGGTGATGGACACGGGGCGTCAGGCGTCTCGACCGCTGGCGGCGGGTTGGGGTCGAGCTCTGGCAACGGGGAGGAAGAGGGTTGCGGCGGGATCTGGGGCCCATGAGGAAGGAGGAGGACGGTGTCCCCATCAGGGTGGGGAACAGAACGAGGTGAAGGGGTTCGCAGCATAGAAAATAAATTTTTTCCTATGATGGGAACTATACGCCAAGATCTATCTACTAGATACAAGCAACGGGTGGATATACATCCATTGAGAACTTACCCTCGAAGACAACAAAGCTTTGTTAACGAGTTGAAACTCGTGGATGATGTAGTCGTACACTTGCCGATCTCAAGATCGTGATGAAGTCTAGCAGGTCTGGCTCTAGCACGTCCATCAGATCCAGCTCCATCATGTCCAGCACCACCAAGTCCAGCACCGCAAAGCAGCGGTGCATCCGTGATCGCACATACGTCCGGTACCCCGACAACCTCCGTCCCTCGCTCCAGCAAAGCAGCGGAAGCAGCAACTCCTTTCCAGATAAAGCCACCGGGAACATGTATCTCGCTAATCCGAGACCATGAGGAAATAATACTAGAGGGGAGAGAGATCCTTCACGAGGAGGTGTGAGGAAGGAGTGAGAGGGGGACTTTTATAGGAGGAGTGGAGGGTGTCCCTTCACCTCCCCCATTCATGTGGTGGTAACCCCCTCCACATTAGAATACCCCTTCACATTCTCTTTTAAAGTCTCCACTTTAAATGCATTAAATTTCTCCAAATTTAATGTTCTCTCATTTAATAAAACTCTTTTATTAATTTTATTCAGAATTTTGTTAATTACTTTAATTAAAAACATTCACAAAAAACCCCCTGCAACATTTCAATATTACATGCAGAACCAATTTCAGCAATTTCACCCGAAACAATTTCGGTGTATATTAAAATAATTCCAGTGCTTTCTTAAATATTTATCTGAAAAATATTTGCTCTAAATGGTGTCGGTATCCCTTAAGTGTGTCACCCTACGTTTTGCGAATAATGCAGACATGATCGAGACCCCTCTCCGATCAATAATCAGCAGCGGGACCTGGAGATCCGTACTGACTCCCACATATTCAATGATGACTCTTGTGATCGTGTGAACCTTTAACGTCGTAACTAAATCCCTTTGTATTGCGATATATTACATGTTCGAGATTCGATCATTGGCATCCAAATACCTAGTTTGATCTTGCTACCGATATGCACTCTTTGCTATTTCCCGTGATATAACATTCTAGTGATCTCATCACTTGCTTGCAAGCTATCTTAATGTGATATCACCGAGATGGCCCAGAGTATATCTATCTGTCATCGGGATGGACAAATCCCACTCTTGATCCATGAGCCTCAACATAACACCTTCGTAGCACTGAACCCACCTTTATAGTCACCCTGTTACGGTGTGACGTTTGATGTTATCAAGATACTCTTCCGGTGTTAGCAATTAACATGATCTCATGGTCTAAGTACTAAGATGACTTCATATGATGTTATAGCAATATAAACATAATGACTCTGATCGTAATGCTATACTTCGGATGAATGTTCATCACATCATTCCACCAATGTTGTGACCTTGTTATTAACAATATCCAATGTCCATGATCAGGAAACCTTGATCATCTTGTTAATCAACGAGCTAGTTTATATGAGAGGCATTACTAGGAACTTTGTATTTTGTTTATTAAACACACATGTATTGACGTTTCCAGTCAATACAATTATAGCATGCAAAATAAACATTTATCATAAACATGGAATAAGATAATAACCACTTTATTATTGTCTCTCGGGCATATTCCCTTCAGTCTCCCATTTGCACTAGAGTCAATAATCTAGTTTGAAAAACTTTGCGTATTGAACACCTATGGCTTTCTGGTGTTGCATATACACGATTGCTAGTGGTTAACATAATCTCTGGAATTGACAGTTTCAGGTCCGTGTGTATTTGCATGTCTTTGCGTCTCTACGCATCACTCATTCTCATATGAGATGGCATTGTATAAATTTGGTCCTTTGGTGAGACCTTTAGTTCTTTAGGGTTAAAATATGTTGATATTATTGTCATACAATATATCTTCATAGTATTATCCCACTTTGAACCACACCTAGTTTGATAACAAACTACTTAACACAAATGCCCTGCTTTGCTGCCACTATAGCAGTCATATACTTAGCCTGTTGTTGTAGTATCCGTCACAATGTTTCAACTTTGGAACTTATCCAAATCCATCATGTAACATCCTTTCCATTACATTGTGTCACCCATAGTCTAAATTGAGATAAATTTAATTTGTATCTTGTGACAAAACTAGTATCAATGTAACACTTTACAATGAACTACCTTTAACTATTTGTCACTTATACATGATATATTCTTAGTTCTTCAAAAACTCATAAGAATATTTTTACTATTGTACAATGATCATCTTATGAATCGTTCTGGTATGTGCTCATAACTAGAGCATAGGACATATCTGGATATATACATATCACGGTATAATCGATCAAAATCTTCATGTGATTTTACTCACCAAGTGTTGAAACACTTGAAATTTGATACAATCATTTCCATGCAGCAAGAACCTTTCTTGTTGTTTCCATATTGAACCCTTTCAATATCTCATATATGTACGTCTGACATAACCATATTAGCGCCTCAATCTATTCATATAGACATTGATGCCAAATATTCCGGTTTCGCCCAAGTCTTTCATCGAAATCTTATTTTAATGAAATTCTTAACTTGTGTCAATACAAGATACATCATTTTCAATCAACAATATGTCCTCTACATAATGTATTAGAAATATGTCTCAGCGCTCCCACTTAATTTCTTGCAAATGCAAGCATCTTCATCATCTCCGATAAATTTAAACTCTTTTAACAGTTTCATCATAGTGAAGATTCCAACTCCGCTATGCTTACTTCAACTATTGAAGTTTGCATACCCTTTTTAGCACCCTTTGAATTAACAAAACCCTTCGGACCGTGTCTTGTACACGTCCTAGGTAACCATTCTATTAGAAGAACATTGTTTTGTTTGTTCAACTACCATACATCAAATTATATGTAGTGGTTGCTACATTAATCCGTCAAGACTAAATATCGCTATGAAAGATCAAATCTTGTCATAGTCAACTCCTTGAACATTGTCGTAAACTTCTTTCCGACATGTCGACTATTTCATAGATGTTAAACATCCATGTCTATTTCTTTATAGATCCAAACATGACCGATAGGGTTCACGCCTTTCCGGAGGGTCTTCCAAGTTCAGAAACTTGATTTCTCGTGTATGGATACTATCACGGATTCTATGACTTCTAGTCATTTTATGGAGTCTGGGCCCATCATCGCTTCTTTGCATGTAGTCGGTTCATCATTGTCAAAACAATAACGACTTGCTTATCAAATCACACAATTTGATTCTTACCGACCCACACGGTTCAATAGGAACTCTAATCTCCGAGATCACAACCTTTGTAATCACGGGAGCCATGAGCATTGTGGCCGCCACCGGGACACTTTCCGGCGCTGCCCTACTTAGCACATATAGCTAAGGTTCAACAACCTTATCAAAGTTCTATTGTCCTCCCACTTAACTTTTCGCGAAAAATTCCTTCTCAAGAAACTTGACGTTCCAAGTAACAAACTCTTTTGTCCTCGGTGTTATGGAGAAATTCCCAACAAATTCTTCGGGATAACCTACAAAGATGTGCTTATCCAACTTCGGTTGTAAACATTTTACTGATGCATAGCATACCAAAATTTAAGAAAAAACAATTCGGGTTTTATCCCAAACCATAACTCATATGGTGTCATTTCAACGGATCACGATGGGGCTCTTTTCAGTGTATTAGCGGTAGTCTCTAAAGCTTTAATCCTTAAAACATAATGGCAGTTTTATAAATGACACCCTTGATCTTACCATGTCAAACATGGTTTGATTTCATCTCTCGAATATGTCATACTCCTATGGTTTATCAGGAAACACAAATCATGGAACAATTCCTCAAATCTTAGGTGTTTTTGCTAAACGTGTAACTCAAATATCTTCCTTTATGATCGAATCATAAACTCTTTATTTTCTTGTTACAATGATTTTCCACTTCATCTTGAAAGTCTTTGAACAATTTTCAAATGTATCATATTTCTTCCTCATTAAGTAAATATATAGATATATTCACTTAAATTTCTGGAGAAAGCATATGAAGCAAAAAGATCCATCGCATATGGCTACACATAATGGACTATATACATCAACATGCATAATATCCATAAGTTAGTCATCCGTTCCTCTTTGGCCTATGGACAGAGTTTCAATTACCTCGAGGAAAGTTTCACAAGCGTCAATTGATCAAAATCAAAGACTCCAAAAATCCATCAACATGGAGTTTCTTCATGTTTTCTTTCCAATATAATTTAAACATCGATGTCACTTTATAAGTGATCTTTCAATCATTTGTCTTGCGACATTTTAGCAATAGTGTTTATGGATGTGATTTCTCCCACTAGACTTGGAAAAGTTTATCCATCCTTTATGGAATACGGTAATTATTTGAACAACCATTGTTCTCGTAATACCGGAACAAAACAACAATTATTAAAACAAATCTTGAAGGCTAGGTTTGACGACAACGAAAAAACACAATAACACTTTATTTGTTTTCGATGAACATCATCACTTATTCTCTTGCTAGTTACTTAGGCCATTGCAGTTCATGAATTGCGTTGTCCTGTATGACACTTCATACCAACCATTTTGGTATCCAATACCTCAGAACCACATTGTTTAACAAGCAAGGAATACAGCCATAGCATGTATTTCTTCTATATACCTAAGTTGGACATCTCCAACCTTTTCTTTTCTGCCAAATATTTTATAGATTCTCTTTCAACAATTCCTTTTCTTTTAATAGAATCTATCAACATCAATAGTTGTGTCATTCACATGACACATAGTACAAAGCGTGTATAGTCAAATACTAATACCTTTGGACTTGCACTTTGAAGTGGATCACCATCATCAAATGTCTGGTGTTCTTTCAAGTACCATTCTTTAGTAATCTATTAGTGCAGTAAATATTTTACTTACATCTTCTATTCATCCTTATCATGACAACTTCCATGATCAGGCTACTATAGCCTGTAAGGAAGAATCACGAGTATAATGTTAGTTCCCAAAACCTTTTTGGAAGATCCGGATGCTTAGCATCTCCATCCTTCACAAATTCCATAATATGAGAGCATGTATTTTGCTAAATTATACTCTATCATAATGCAACCAAAAAACATTGCTTCAGATATCACAATATCTTCCACACATGATGGTTTCTGAAACAAGTTTTCAGCTCCTAGATAATCTTGATATTAAAACAACTTTTGAATATCAAAAATCATGGAGGCAAACATGATACTTTAGATACTAACATTGGAATTCTTACTCTTGATTTAATACTACTTATTAAACTTCATGGAGTAAATAGAGTTTTCTGAAAGTTTGTAATAGGACTTCTAAACTTTAAATTGACATTCAAAACAATACGATACCAGTTCGTAAAGTAAATATCCAGAATTCTATAGTTCTATTATCTCAATTAAAACTAAGCATAAGGTAGTGAACAGATGCCAATGAATATAAAAATTATGCAAATTCACTTCGATTTAGTTTATGACAAATTGAGTTCGACTAATTCAAATTAGAAATGAACTCCCACTCAAAAAACGACATCCCTCGTGCCTTTTTGGTGATTACATGAACCAAGTCCACTACACCAAGTCCGATCATCACGTGAGTCGGTGTAGCTTCAAAGGCGAGCATCAATATGGGCATCATATAACCTATATGACTCATGCTTAACCTTTCAGTCCATGTTCGAGGCCATGTATGTACATGCTAGGCTCGCCAAGTAAGAACCTTAGTACTCGCGTGTGTAAAACTGTCTTACACCCGTTGTATGAAAGCGTAGAGTCGAGTACACTCGATCATCACGTGATGTCTTGAAACACGATCCATAGAACGGCGCATACTTAAGGAAGAACACATTTTTATCTTGATAACTAAATGAGGGATCACCTTAAAATGCTACTAAAACGCCAAACTAGCAATATAAGATGAAAACAACTAATGTGTAAAGTGAGATGATATGGTCCATGCATTTGATCTCTATCATATGCATCATGGTATGATCTCTATCATTCCTTTGTGTGTAAGGCCAAGGTCTATGTAACTTACACGTTGAGTGTGTTGTAAGAGTATTTATCATACATCTACTTACAACAGTATCATATCAAGACACTAGCCCAGCAACGATCTAAACTAGACGCCTCTAATTTATCAGTTGCAAGTTTTACGTGGCTTAGGGCTTTCGGAGACAGAACCGGTCTTACCTACGAACATGAACCACAACGAGGATAACCAAGTTATTAGCAACTCGTAAATCAGATATTGACTATAGTAGGAGAGATAGACACCCGCCAGCCACTTATGCAAAACTAGTTGCATGTCAGTCGTGGAACCGGTCTCATGTACGATGACATGTAAGGTTGGTCCGTGCCGCTTCATCCCACTATGCCACCAATATCCATAATACATGAAAGAAGCAATAATATGATCAGCATCGCCCACATATAAACATATGTGTACTACCCGTGCAAAGCACCTACGCATAGATCAGACTCTGATACCATTGAAGGGGTTCGCATCATAGAAAACAAAAAATTTCCTGTGATGGGAACTATACGCCAAGATCTATCTACTTGATACAAGCAACGGGTGGATATACATCCATAGAGAACTTACCCTCGAATACAACAAAGCTTTGTTAACGAGTTGGAACTCATGGATGATATAGTTGTACACCTGCCGATCTCAAGATCGTGATGAAGTCCAGCAGGTCCGGCTCCAGCACGTCCATCAGATCCAGCTCCAGCATGTCCAGCACCACCAAGTCCAGCACCGCAAAGCAGCGGTGCATCCGTGATCGCACACAGGTCCGGTACCCCGACAACCTCCATCCCTCGCTCCAGCAAATCAGCGGAAGCAGCAACTCCTTTCCAGATAAAGCCACCGAGAACATGTATCTCGCTAATCCGAGACCATGGGGAAATAATACTAGAGGGGGAGAGAGATCCTTCACGAGGAGGTGTGAGGAAGAAGGAGTGAGAGGGGGGCCTTTTATAGGAGAAGGGGAGGGTGTCCCTTCACCTCCCCCATTCATGTGGTGGTAACCCCCTCCACATTAAAATGCCCCTTCGCATTCTCTTTTAAAGTCTCCACTTTAAATGCATTAAATTTCTCCAAATTTAATGCTCTCTCATTTAATAAAACTATTTTATTAATTTTATTCAGAATTTTGTTAATTACTTTAATTAACAAACATTCACATAAAACCCCTTGCAACATTTCAATATTACATGCAGAACCAATTTCAGCAATTTCACCCGAAACAGTTACGGTGTATATTGAAATAATTCCAGCGCTTTCTTAAATATTTATCTGAAAAATATTTGCTCCAAATGGTGTCGGTATCCCTTAAGTGTGTCACCCTACGGTTCGCGAATAATGCAAACATGATCAAGACCCCTCTCCGATCAATAATCAGCAACGGGACCTGGAGATCCGTACCGACTCCCACATATTCAACGATGACTCTTGTGATCGTGTGAACCTTTAACGTCGTAACTAAATCCCTTTGTCTCGCGATATATTACATGTCCGAGATTCGATCATTGGCATCCAAATACCTAGTTTGATCTCGTTACCGACATGCACTCTTTTCTCGTTCCCGTGATATAACATTCTAGTGATCTCATCACTTGCTTTCAAGCTATCTTAATGTGATATCACCGAGAGGGCCTAGAGTATATCTATCCGTCATCGTGATGGACAAATCCCACTCTTGATCCATGAGCCTCAACATAACACCTTCGTAGCACTGAACCCACCTTTATAGTCACCCTTTTAAGGTGTGACGTTTGATGTTATCAAGATACTCTTCCGGTGTTAGCAATTAACATGATCTCATGGTCTAAGGACTAAGATTACTTCGTATGATGTTATGGCAATATAAACATAATGACTCTGATCGTAATGCTATACTTCGGATGAATGTTCATCACATCATTCCACCAATGTTGTGACCTTGTTATTAACAACATCCAATGTCCATGATCAGGAAACCTTGATCATCTTGTTAATCAACAAGCTAGTTTATATGAGAGGCATTACTAGGAACTTTGTATTTTGTTTATTAAACACACATGTATTGACGTTTCCAATCAATACAATTATAGCATGCAAAATAAACATTTATCATAAACATGGAATAAGATAATAACCACTTCATTATTGCCTTTCGGGCATATTCCCTTCACGATGGAGCGGGGCGAGGCCGCGTCCTAGAGCGAAGAAGCGGGGGAGAGAGGACGGGTCGCGGGGCGAGCGAGGAGGTGGGGCCAGGGGAGCGTCGCGTGCGGGGTGGGTGGTAGCGTGTCGGTGCGGTTGCGTCTATGCGTAGCATGCTGTGTGCCGCGTGGGCGGTGGTAGGTGCGGCCACTGCGGTCGACCGGGGTGTGGGTTGGGTTAGCTGTGAGAGCGAGGAATCGCGGGGTGGAGCGCGCACTACAGTGCGATGGAGAGGCCTGGGCGTGTTGGTTGGAACGCAGGGTGTGGCGGCAGGGTGGGAAGTAGTGGCTGGGTATGAGGGTTAGGGATAGAACTAGATTAGGGTTTTGTCTAGGGTCGGTCTAGGTAGATGGGCTAGGTGGTTTGGGCCGCCGGCGTAGTAGGTGGCCTGGCCTACGAGCTAGGCTGCCTCCCCCGATACAAAATATTTATATTTTTTTTTAAAGATTTTTGCAAATAGTTTTTAGAGAAACCAAAGATCTGAAAAAGACTGTGGTTTAGATTTGAAATAAAGACGAGGGATATTTAGAAAACAAAAATAGGCTTTTAGAAAATAGTTTTAGGCAAACAGATGCATGATTATAATGATGATGCTCAAATGTAATGTGGCATGATGACATAAGCATGCTATCATGGTGATGCACAAGGGCAAAACACAGCGATTTTCTAGTAGTGGTTTTAGCTGGGATGCTACAATTCGACACCAGTAACAAGGGATCTCGCCCTCGAGATCCGCCTCATGGTGCGGGGAAGAAGGCCGACGGTCTAAATCTTTTTGCTTCGTGTAGATCCTCGCGACACCACTAACAAAGATCATTTCTCCATCTTGAATTCGGCAACACCAACAACAAGGGGTCGTTGCTCATGTTCGTTGAGAGAACACTCCGGAGAAACAAAGACGCAGGTAAAGGTTTCAAAAGATAAGGCCACCTTTAACTTCCATGGAAGGAGTAAGATCACATTGATCCACCATTCAAAGTACAAGAGCGAATGATAAGAGTAGTGGTATGGTAGCTACTCCATCCTGCACTCGAAGTATTACTTTGTACATGAACAAAAGAATCGTGCAAGCAACTCTCGGAATTCAGACTGAATATCTTAACAAGCGATATTCGGAAACAAAGGATTGATGTAGGATCATCGGATGTAGATGACATCGTCACTTTGGAAACCACCGGAAGATACAAAAGAAATCGTATGAAAATACACAATGATTAGGTTTTGTGATGCTTCCATTGGCATGAACAACACATGCTCAAGGTATACTCCAACTTCACCAATGTTCATCCTTCTCATAATGTCTATCAATGATACGGATATCCATCTAGGTGCAGATACCGATAACGAGTTGAAGGACCAAGAAGATTGGATGAAGGGTACACCGAGTGAGATGTAGACTGATGACTGTAACACCACCGTTATAAAAGGGAGGGAACGAAACCATGTAGGTACGACGGAAACCCAACCGCGAGAAATCCTGGACTCGAAGAAAAGATAAGAGTAGATTCAAAACACAGAGAGGTAAGAGGAGAATAGCATAGGGGTAAGGAGTAAAAGTAGACCTAATCAGATCTATCCAACCGATTTTGCAAAATAGTTTTGACACTCTATATCGGCTGTTAGCTAGGTTATCCTACATGCAGGACCAGTGGGGTATCGCAACTGCTGAGCTCTGATACCACTTTGTAACACCCTCGAATCGGCCCTATCCAAGTTTTAGCGATTCCCGCCAAACCCGCATAGAAACGATTCAAAGATGCCCACCAGGCACTTGCGTGCGGGTGGAATACGAAGTAATACCATTACACAATAGTCCACGATGGAACCCAGAAAACATATATATACAACAACGACTCCATGAGTCAAGAATACAGATATACAATACAAATATCCAAATCACCTTGAAAACGATAGAACATCCGAGTACGGATAAGATGCAAATAGGGCTAAGAGCCCTGAAGAATAACCAATGGCGTCCATAACCCTGCCCAGGCCAAGCCGGAAGGGTAACCCTGCTAACAACGTCGAACTTATACCTATTAAAATAAAAGGGGTGCCGACAAAGGGCAAAGGAAAAAGGGAGCGGTCAGTACTGAGGCCAGTACATGGCGAGGCTAGAATTCGGCAGCTCTCGCCTACATAGGTATGGTGGACTGAAGCGGCAGCGAAGCATGCACTAAACAATCTATAGAGACTCGATTCAACTGTCGACTATTAGAGAGGGATAAGAAAGTCCTATTCGGATCCAACCTGATAGTAACACCAAAACATACCCATCCTGGTATTTCCCCCTCGAGACCACACGGGGAAGTCAAACCGAGGAACTCACACAGTTGACAGTTTTATTCATTCCATTATAGTTGCAACACTTACTAGTCAGATATAGATAGCATGAGACCTCCCAAAACTAGTAGTTGTTGGCACTTTTATTTACTCATTCCGTTGTAGTGAATCTGATTACTAGACATGTCAAAGTCAAATTTATAGCACTACTTTAGTTATGGTTGTCTATGATCAAGATACTGTGCTCCAAGTCGTCTATAACCGCGGACACGGCTTTCAGAAAGATTTACCCTGCAGGGGTGCACAAATTGCAACACACACATGATCAACCTCAGAAAAACCAAATCAAAACCCAACGAGGCTTTCACGACAAAGCAATCACAGGATTCATAAAATATTTTAGGGGGCCACCCCATTAAGCTACCCGCAACGAAGTTGGCCGGCTCCGAGATGGACACAAGGTTTGCGTCAATGGCTGTAAACGAGTAGGAACCCGAAAGTGTGACTAGACTTGTCGATACCGCGAAAACACTCCGCATCCAAAACAGTACAGGTGCTCTACGCACAATCGTAAATAAAGTAGTAAAGCATGGCATAAGTACATGATAGTAATAAAGCCCCAAACTAGTTTGTGGCCCCAAGAAATAAGAAATGAATCAAGCTCTGGCTAAGGGGATTCATGGTCCCACATGCGGATAGTGCGATAGTCACGGAACAAGTATCAAGTACTTGGGGCCTACGGGACACAAGTGAGCGGTTAAAAACCAAATCTTATCTATTGCCCATCGGTGCCTCTGCATTAGTTATATCTATTCCCAACATTTTAATTATTAGTTGAAATTAAAGTCATGATCATGTCCACCATTAGACATCTCCATCATTAAGCATGTACCAACCTTCCATCAACGGTGGAACGACAACGACGACGCAAAGCAACACCTGAGCAAGCAACTACGACTTACAAGACCGACTATCTACCAAACAACGGGCAATATGATGTGTCCAAGGCAATATAGAGGCTGCAAGGAATTTAAATGGTGCACGGAAACTAAAGCATCATAACACGGATAGCAATAGATCAACAGGAGGAAGTAAAGACTATAATGCAAAATAGGTATAAAGGGGGAGATTGATCGCTTGGAAAACATAGCCGAAGATACACCAAAGAACTTGTTGATACTCGCATCCACTCAACGGCCTAATCCGTGAAGAAGCAAAGCACTAAAAGAAACACCGGATACACTATTTAATACTACGATAGAAGATCCGACATGTTTGTGATATGATGCATGGCATGGCAAAGATGCGGTGCAATTAGGCAATATTAAGCGGAACCGGGGTCCCGACAATTAATTATATGGTTCAAGTTGTTTAGATACCCCACAATTTAAATGTTGAATTAACAAGGCAAAATATGGCATCGATTCGCTGCACAAATTTAAATGGAGCCAATATAAGACTATATTTGCCCGCATATGGGCTCCATATTTAATTCTGAGTGAATTGGCATAATGCCCCCAAACCACCAAACATGTATGCAAGCATGAATAATTTAATATGCAACAAGTTTATATAACATTTTATAAAATAGGGCTCGGAAAAGGGGTCACACATTGGATCGACGATCTTGGGGTTCGGAGGGTATTCGGGTTCGGTCTTCGGGGTCTCGCCATCGGATCCATGATGGGGGACTTGTCGATCCGTTATGACGATCTTCGGGTCCATTCTATTCCATGTCGGTGTCCTCGAGTACCGGCTCTCGTTTGTCGGTGATCTTCAGGATCCACTATGGGTTCCCTTCTCATTGGTCGAGGTAGCGTTCGTTGGCTCAAACTTGCACGCGAGAGGATCTGGTGAAACTTCAGAACAAACACGACATAAGAGTGCATCGGGTCACCGTGTACCAACAGAGGCAAAACGCACCGCAACATGCGAAAACACAGCAGAACAGCAGGGAACCTACAGATGGCCCGGGTCCCTGGCGACGTACAACTGCTTGGGCAGCGCTTGTGGACGGAGGAAGGTCAACACCGCGGGGCGCTGACTCAGGATGATATGTACATCGGCGAGCAGGAGACGTGTGACCGGCAGCATGCAAACCACCAGCCGGAGGAGCTCATGACGGGGAGACGGACATGACGACACTGCAGGCAACAACAAGGTTGCTGCAGCAAGGCGAGTTCGGCCAAAGGCAGGGCGAGACGGCTAGGGCGGGGTCGGCTCGAAGCGAGCTCGATGGGGCGGCAGGTCAAGGTCGACCGGGTCGTCGGCGGCGCCAGGGGATGATGGTGGTGGCGACTTGCGGAGGAAGAAGGACATCAGCGCTGGCGCTCGGTAGCAGGCTCTACGAGGGGACGACGATGAGGCGAGCGCAGCCGGCGGCGCGCTGGCGGGCTCGTAGGGGACGACGGCGTCCAAGGAGGAAGACGCAGGCGTGGAGGGCGTCGTGGACCCGACGGTCGGCGGAGAGGGAAGGGCGCCCGGTGGCAGGGTCGAGGGCGGTGGCCGGAGCTCTGCATCGGGGCGACAGACGCGGGGCGTCAGGCGTCTCGGCCGCTGGCAGCAGGTCGGGGTCGAGCTCTGGCAACGGGGAGGAAGAGGGCTACGGCGGGATCTAGGGCCCATGAGGAAGGAGGAGGACGGTGTCCTCATCAGGGTGGGGAATAGAACGAGGGAGCGGGGCGAGGCCGCGTCCCAGAGCGAAGAAACGTGGGAGAGTGGACGGCTCGCGGGGCAAGCGAGGTGGTGGGGCCAGGGGAGCGTCGCGCGCGGGGTGGGTGGTAGCGTGTCGGTGCGGTTGCGTCCAAGCGTAGCACGCTGTGTAACGCGCGGGTGGTGGTAGGTGCGGCCACTGCGGTGAACCGGGGTGTCGGTCGGGTTAGCGGTGAGAGAGAGGAATCGCGGGGTGGAGCGCGCACTACAGTGCGATGCAGAGGCCTGGGCGCGTTGGTTGGAACGCTGGGTGTGGCGGCGGGGTGGGAAGTGGTGGCTGGGTATGAGGGTTAGGGGTAGAACTAGGTTAGGGTTTTGTCTAGGGTCGGTCTGGGTAGATGGGCTGGTGGTTTGGGCTGCCGGGCTAGTAGGTGGCCTGGCCTACGGGCCGGGCTGCCTCCCCTAATACAAAATATTTATATTTATTTTATTTTAAAAAGATTTTTGCAAATAGTTTTAGACAAACCAAAGATCTGAAAAAGACCGTGGTTTAGATTTGAAATAAAGACGTGGGATATTTAGAAAACAAAGATAGGCTTTTAGAAAATAGTTTTAGGCAAACAGATGCATGATTATGATGATGATGCTCAAATGCAATGTGACATGATGACATGAGCATGCTATCATGGTGATGCACAAAGGAAAAACACAACGATTTTCTAGTACTGGTTTTAGCCGGGATGCTACAAGTCTATTGATGCTGATAGACCGAAGCGTAACATAGTTCCACCTCGTCGTTTAATTGAAGAGTGTAATCTTGCTCATTATGCTCTGAGTTGTGCTGAACAGGTGGAGCATGATACTGAACCTTCTACATACAATGAGGCTGTTGCATCTATTGACCGCGAGAAGTGGGTTTCTGCTATGCAAGAAGAGATGCAATCGCTTGATAAGAATGACACATGGAAAGTTGTGCGCTTTCCTAAACAGTAGAAGGCCGTCCGCTGTAAGTGGATATACAAGAGAAAGGAAGGTTTGTCTCCTAATGAACCTCTAAGGTTTAAGGCAAGGTTAATAGCAAAAGGTTTCAACCAGATTCTAGGTATTGATTGTAATGATGTTTTCTCTCCAGTTGTGAAGCATAGTTCTTTTCATATTTTTTTTGGTATTATTGCTATGCATGATGTTGAGCTTGAGCAGCTAGATGTAAAGACTACTTTTCTGCATGGTGAACTAGAGGAGGAGATTTACATGGACCAACCTGAAGGGTTCATAGTTTCTGAAAAAGAGGATTTTGTGTGCAAATTGAAGAGGTCGTTTTATGGTTTGAAGCAATCTCCAAGACAGTGGTACAAAAAGTTTGATTCATTTATGATCTTACAAGGTTTTAAGAGATCTCAGTTTGATAGTTGTGTTTACATAAAATTTATTGATGGATCACCTATTTACTTGCTGTTATATGTTGATGATATGTTAATTGTTGCCAAGAGCATGAAAGAAATCACTAATTTGAAGGCACACCTAAGATGAAAGATCTTGGTGCTGCTAAGAAAATCCTAGGTATGAAAATTAAACAGGATAGAAAATCTGGGTTGTTGTTTCTTAGTCAGCGAAATTACATTGAGAAAGTTCTTCAACGTTTTAAGTATCTTTTTTTTTCACTAGCGATTTCACTAACTCTCGAGAGAAACTGATCTAGGGTGTCAAGTGCGATCCTCACAAAGTCCCACTTTCAGTTCATGTGCCAAAATCTAGTTCAATTTTTTCTAAGATTTTGAACTAGGTTTTCTTAAATGAACTAGAAGTAGTACTTTGGCAAGATCCCACTTGACATCTTAAACTGATCTCATCTTTGGACTATTGTGATGTCTATGAGTTTTCCACCATGTCGTTCTTCGGTTTCTTCTCTGGCGATCGAGAGGTCTCGGGCGAGGCCATGGTGCCTTTTAAGTTTCTTGTCAGTAGCAATCTGCTCAACAATCCAGCATTTGCTGTGCGCAAGAGCATAGTAGATGGCCACAGCCGGCGCCAAATTCCACTGTTCGCCATCGCAGATGTCGGCAGCACATTCAATTTCTAGCATCATTCCGGCCCAACGAATATCACGAGGGAGTAGCAGCATACCGCCGAACCCGACGACCTCAACCGTCACGAGGTGACCACGCACGGTACGTACGTACTACGTTATTGTACGAATGCAATGACCCAGCACTATCGTTCCGGGGCCGGGCGGCGCGCATCGATCGGCGCATGCCGAGTAAGACTACCACAATTGAGGCTGAATTTGTGAGTCGCTATCACCTCTCGTAATTTTGTGAAAAGTCTACCATTTCCGGGACTCGAACTAATATTTCTTTAACACAACTCTGATTACAAATTTAACCGGTAGGGCCCATCTGCAAGGTCTGAGTTGGCAAAAAGATGCTGAGGTGGACATGGGGTCCACATGTCAGCACCATTTTCTTTTATTTTTTATTTATCATGTATTCTTTTTCTCTTTTCTTATTCAGCGCCCGTGGGCCCCACCTGTCAGCCCAACACCTCCATTTTCCCTTCTCCGTCTTCACTTTTGGCTGTCGTCGACCCCCGCCATTCCCCGTCTCTCCTCGCCTTACTATGCAGCCCTAGAGCTCTGTCTCACCGCGCTGGTCGTCCTCCCCGAAGGAATTGGAGCCACGCGCCCCCAATCACCGCCCCCATCCAATTCTTCTCCGTCACTGATGCCATGCTGATGAGGGTTCTTACGCAATCCGGCAACGCATGTCCTTGTCGAAGCCTCCATCGTGCTCCTGGTGAGCATCCGGTCTGAATAGGCCTCTCTGATTCGTCCTTCCCGCTCTGTATCACCGTCGTGTCGTTCACCTCTATCAGCCACCACGGTAGCTCGATGTCGGAGCTTCTCCGGTGACCAATAAATGGCGGCGCCACCGTCATTCGACTCACCACCGTTGTGTGCGTCGAACGCGCGCACTAGCCCGTCCCAACGCGCTCTTCCTTGTCAAGTGCGTGCTCGACCTGGGTGCACACCTTGGAAGAAGGAGGAGGGGAAAAGGATGCGTGGGCCTGACATGTGGGGCCCACGGATGGTGAATAAGAAAAGAGAAAAGAAGAAATAAAAAATAAAAAATAAAATAAAAACGGCGCCAACATGTGGGCCACACGTCCACCTCAGCATATGTTTGCCAACTCAGCACTTACATTTGGGTCCTACCGGACAAATTTGCCATCAGAGTAGGTCAAACAAAGATTAGTGCTATTTATTGCAAGCTGTCTGGGAGTTGGTAGATTTTTGACAAAATTATCAGAAATGGTACTGACTCGCAAAGTCAGTCTCAATTGTGGTAGTTTTGTGTAATTTACTCGTCGCATGCCATTTCTCAGTCGTTTCAAAAAAATAGTGAATGCAACAGGATGATTTGTACTTTCTCCGGTTCATGTTAATACTTAAGATACATACGAATCTAGACAAAGGTGGCGTCATAGTAGGAAAATTGGCCATTTTTTTAAGCCATTTGTTTTGAGATATTTAGCAAAAATAAGGAATAATTTGGAGCAAAGAAACATATACGTTTTCAATATTCAGAAAATGCAGCAAACTAGACTATTTTCCATCACAATTCTTGGAAATTCTGAGCTAATTTTTGCCTAGCCATTAAAGTTTGATGCATTTTGCCATTTTGTTTTTCCAATTTTGGAACAAAAGTACATTCTGTTTTTTTAGAAATGGGGATAAAGTCTCCAGCATCTGCATCAACTTATACATATACTCTCTATTGCATTATTGAATTTATTACAAAAGTACATTCTAATAAAAAATAAGTTTACTCATTATTTTGCAAAATGTGAAACTTAATCTTCCCCTTAGGGATTAGAGAGGGCCCAAGGGGATTGGGTGAAACCGCTACCATCACCCAACCCTTCCAACCCCCAGCGGGCCTTGTTCCTTGAATCCCAACCCGTTCGGGATTGGGGGTTAATCCCTGTGGGTCAGCTGGGATTTTGACGTTCGGGGTTTTAACCCGGCCAACTCTAAAAACATGTTAGGTTATACCATGTATGGATCCCATGTGTGCCACTAACCCTCCCAATCCCGCCTATCTCGCAGGGATAAAAATAATATAGTCTTAGCTCGTGGAATAATTCCTCTCCGCTCTATCTCTCTGAGACCCCTTCTCTCGCAATTTTACCCCTGCTTATTGGATATTGGAAAAATACACTTGAATTTAGTAAAAGGTGGGAAAAGTAGAGATTGAATTAGTCCAATACTCTAGAACAAATATATTTTTAGCAATTGGTGGGGATTATCCCTTCTGATCCCCATAAAAACTATAGTACCAAAGAAGACCTAAGTGGGTTTGCCAAATTTGGATAATGTTACCATAATTTAGCTCAAAATATAAACTTTAAAAAGAAAATCCAAAAAGTAAATGATACGATCTGTCTTCGCTAAGTAAAAATAAAGTTTTCTCTCATTTAGACAATCCATTTACGAGCGAGCAAAAAAAGTAGTAGAGGCATAGTCCCTCCTTTTTTTATTTACT
Source organism: Avena eriantha (assembly GCA_910589775.1). Classification (NCBI taxonomy): domain Eukaryota; kingdom Viridiplantae; phylum Streptophyta; class Magnoliopsida; order Poales; family Poaceae; genus Avena; species Avena eriantha. Next base: position 401,429,797 of record OU342740.1, on the reverse strand, counting down.
TTGAGTTTTAGGTTTAGTCAAAGTCAAATTTTATAAAGTATGATCAAATATTTAGAAGCAACTAGCAGCATCTAGATTTTTTTAGTATTATAATCTTCATAAAATATTTTTTTCATATTATATATATTTGTTATTGTGTATGTAAATGATTTTGTATATATATTCTTGGTCAAACTTGACAAAGTTTGATTTTAACTAAACCCAGAACGTGAGCAAAATAAAAGCGGAGGAAGTAACTGTTTATCTTGTTCGGCATCGCTCTACCCTAGCTAGATAGACAAAATATTAGTCAAGATTGTTATTTTTAGTCACTTACTTGTAGGCTATCCATTTATTTCTTAAAATGACTAACGGCTCAATTTTCAAGGTTTTCTTGTTACGGATTGACCCCTTAACTACAAGGTATTACTTAAAAATCCTAGATAGTTTATTTCTGTTACAAAATCACTAAGACTAGCCTCAAAGGAGTATCATAGGTAGTATCATGTCGACAAAATTCTGATGTGGCATGCTAATTAATGATGAAACAGATCGTATTGGTATCATAGGTAGCTATGGTATCAGACTAGCCCCAATAGGGGTATCATAAGTAGCATCATGCATGCCATGTTGACAAAGTTCTGACGTGGTATGCTAATTAATAATGAAAGAGATTGTGTTAATATCATATGTAGATACGATATCATAGCACGTAAAACTAGAAAAACTAATTCCAAATAAATCTTGTACACAATTTTATATTGAGATTCTACAAAATAATAAATATACTAACACTATGATACTACTATATGATACTATGCATCGTGGAGATGGTATCATATACCAGTATCATACACCCCATTGTGACTAGTCTCATAGCACGTAGAACTAAAAAAAACTAATCCAAATGAATCTTTGTACACAATTTTACATTGAGATTCTACAAAATAATAAATATACTAAAACTATAATACTACTACATGATACTATGCATTGTGAAGATGGTATCATACATACATGATATATTACATATGATACTCCATATTGTGACTAGTCTAAAACATATGAGTAGCAAGTAGTGATACTCTGCCCAATCGAGGTACTCGATTTGACTTGTATTAAATTTCTTTACCTAGCTAGTTGACTTATATCGTAGATGGTGTAGTACATTTTCTGGTTTCTCCTTCGCCTTCTGTTATCAGCCCTTCTAAGCCAAGAAGCAACGCCCAACCCGAAGATCCAAGTGTAGAGGGACTTCCTGTACCAATTCAATTTGTCTATCCTACAAGTCTAGTGGAAGATTCAAATTAGGGACATAATAAAGAACCATGTTGCTGGTAAGGCCAAGGAAGAGGAATAGAAGCATACAGTTGCAGATAATGAAGAAATTGAAGAAGCAAGTGAAAGCAAACATAATGATGCTGTGTGTGACAATGAGGATGTTGCAGATTTAGAGTTTGAGATGCTCGACTCTGATTTTTCTCTGAGTGAAGGGGATGTTGATCTACATGGTGAGGAAGAGACATCCAATATTTCTTTTGACAAAGGCAAGAGTACAACTGTGAAGAAGAGAATGAAAACATCAACTTGATGTAATGCTGCAAATGACAAAGGCAAAGACACATTACAAGATACTTTGTCAACACCCGGATTTTTAATCCTAGATGCTCGTTATGCCATACCTCGCAATCCCAGGATTACCATTTTTGCGAGACATAACAGATTGGATATCACAGTACATCATCCATTACAAACCATACATAAGGTCTTACACAAATAAGGATCTCATGATCCAGTCTTAATACAACAAGCAGTGGAAATAAAAGATAAGCGTAGCGGTGGGGTCCATCTTCAGGGGCACAGGCAATGCTGACGAAGGCAGATAGTCCTAGTTATCATAGCCGTCCCGTTGGCCATCATTTTGGTAGTCTCCTTCATAGTATGGCCATGAGAATAGCCAGGGACAGAAGCCATGAGTACTCTTTAAGTACTCGCAAACTACCACTAACAAGTAGTATAGTTCTAAGTTAAATGCTAACTCTAAGTTTAACTATAAAGTTAAGTTTGAAACCTAAGCTGAGTTCTGAAGCAAAGAAAGATAAAGTAAAGTTCTAGAATCACTTAAGTGGGGAAGCTTTTGTCATAAACACAACCCTGTTGTGGTCAAGTCAAGATTCATCATTCTTTTCATAAGTCATTTTGAAAACATCTAACAACGAAACAGTATGGCCATTCCAACTGTCCATAACCGCGGACGCAACTATTCGAATAGTTTGACACTCTGCAGAGGTGGTACAGTTTCACCACAAGATTCGATACATCTGTCAGGGATAACCCTGAATCATAATACTTAGTATGCAGATAATCAAACATAACACTCCCTTTACACGCCCTAGTATAAGCACCTCTCCTATGAGCATGGCCTCCCAACCATGAGCATCTGTCATCTTGGGCACTTCATAGGTGGACAACATTGAGAGGTAGCCTCGGCTCAAACCTCTCCCGCGAGGGAACTAATACTAATGCATATAAACTTCCGGCGAAGCCTTACCCAATTCAGGTATTGTGGTTGTACGGTAAATTTAGAATGGTATCGCATCCGAATCCAACCATCAGTTTTATAAAAGGGTTAAGACTCATGCCTCAACATTTTCACCATCATAAACCATTTATGTTTCTCAACACATGTCAAAACATCTCAATAGAATGACTCATCATTCTAAGGTTTTCATAATTCATTTTCACCAAGTGTTCCCATCTAAAGTGACTCAAGTTTTGATCTAGCTTTAATCTACTAAGTTAAGAGTGTTCACTAAGGTGGAAAAGATGGGATCAATCTCATGCCATAGAATAACATCTAAAGGATTCTATATAGGCCAAGTTTTATACTCTTTATGCTACCTTCTAAACAAGTAAAGAACTTTGTGTAAAATAAAGGAAGTAAAGCTTGAAATTAATACTTGGGTTAAATATTAGTCAAGGTAGTGTAACCAAAGCATGCCTAAAGCATCTTTGCTAAACCATCTAGTTTAATCCTAGCTTGCTAAGCATTATACTTGCAAGTGTTAGCTTGCCTTGGGTAGTGCAATGGTTGAAGTTTTCTTCTTCTTCTTCTTCTTCTTCTTGGTAGAACTCCTCCTCCTCGAAAGCTTGGTCGGTACTATCGTCTATAAATACATATGGAGTACACAATCACCAAACAATACTTAACAAGTCTAATTAGCACTCTAAGGCATATAGTTGATGATCTACTATCATCACAAGCATCACAAGTTTAATTCAATAGTTTTATCCTTTTTATTTTAGAAAAGTAATTTCTACTCATTGAAAAATTAACTAAGATTTAATATTCACCACTTCAAATATGGGATCATGTGGACACATGTCCTCACCACATATTCTAACATGTGGGAATGTGATTTAAGGGTTGGATCATAATTACTTTGGTTTAAGTTCATTATTTAATGATTAAAGTGACTAGAAATGCCTATATAGCATTATTTTGGTACTAGTCCAAAGTCACTGTATGTAAACCTTAATATTATTACATATTCAGATAGATATAGTGAAATGTGATTTTTGAGAGTTGGAATCAACTCCAAATCTATCTTGGTTGATTTTATAAAAATGTTGCAAGGTGCAAATGCTTCTATTTTGTTATTTTTACTAGGCGAGATCTATAACTCTAATGGAATTAAATCCAACGGGCTTGGGTAGATCTTTTCAGTAGCTTTCTAGCAAAATTTGAATCACTCCATTTGGATTTGTAAATCTTTCTGAAATGAATTTCAAACACAGAGACAGAACTAGGTTTAAACTAAAAATAAAAATCCTAATTCAAACTAATTGGGTTGCGCGAAAAAGCTTATCGGGCCGGCCCAGTGTCACTCCGCAGCGCGGGGCTCAGCTGACGGGAGGGGTCCACTAGTCAGCGGCTCATAACGCGCGAAGCGGTACGGGGCAATGTGGGGCGTTGGATTAGAACTAGGATCGACGGCTGGGGATCGTCGTCGACGACGGACCTATCACCGGCAAGCTCTAACCCTAGCGGCTCGGTGGGGGTGCATAGGGGGCGTACCAGGGCTCCAGCAATGATGGTGAGGCGGGCAAACGAACTGGTCGTCGACGGCAAGCTCAGGGACGGCCGAGGCGGCTCCGGGGGTGGTCACAATCAGCGGCGCCCTTCTCCTCCAGAGGCGGCCTGCTCCGGTGCAATTCCGGTGAACGGCTGCTCCTCTTGCTCCGGCTAGAGGTGTGGGACGATCAGAGAGGTGAGGTGAGTGGAGTGGTGTACTGCAAATGGCTGGGGCGCCCTCCTTTCATAGGCTCAACGACGGGACAACGCAGCATGGTCGGGCGACGGTGGTGACATGGCTACGGGCTGCTAGCGGAATGGCTGCGGGCGGCGATCGACGCACGGTCTCCTGGCGGTGCTCTAGGAAGTGAATGTGGGCTTAGGGGCGGTGGTATGCGGTCGGGCGCAGCTGGCGCTCTGAGCGGCAGAGGCGGAGACTTCGATGGCGATCGGTGGCTATGAGGCGTTGGACGGCGAATGGGGTTGTCTGGCGTGCTCCCTGGGTCGTGGCGACGCGGTGGGCGCGGGCTGCGGTCGAGCGGCGGCTTGGGCACGCGTGTCGGGTGCGGCGCTCTGGCGCGTGCTCGGCATGGTGCAGTGGCACTGGGCGTGGGGTTTTCTCGGTGGTCCATGGCTTGGCCCGAGGAGGGGACAGTGAGCGGCGGTGAGGTGCTGGCTAGCTGCTAGACATGGCGAGAGAGGGGGAGGTGGTCTGCTGCGGCGGTTGCAAGTCTTGGCCGGCGACATGTGCTCGGCATGGCATGGCAAGGTCACTAGGGGGCAGGGGAATGGGTTTAAATGGCCTTGTTAGATCATCTAGGGACAATGGGAGCAAATGGGGGTCAAATGGGAGACAAGTTTGGCCAGAACACTATTCAAAATAGTGAATTTGGTTTTGTTTGAAATCTGTCCACAAGGTGTTTGATGAAATGGACGCAGGAACTTTACTTTTGAATTTTGAAAAGATTTTTGGTGGGTGTGCTAGTACTAAGCTTGAGACTCTGTGGGTGCTTGGGTTTTGAAAATTGAGCTTGTTTGATTGGTTTTTGAATTATTGGGATCTTCCCATATGAAATAGATTCAATTTTGAGCTGTCAGTTAAAATTAGTATTTGAATGTTTTTAGCAGATCACAAAGTGGGCCTTGGTACCTCATTATGTGTACTAGCAAGGGGTGCAAAGATCCACAATTGTTTTTGTTAGGTTTTGAGTACTAGGAATAGCCACAATAGGCATGATAGTTAATTTGGCCAAAATGACCATTTGATTCTTTTGTTCATTTTGAATTGTTTTTCTTTGGGAATTGTTTGGGAATGATTTAGATGATGTTTATTTCACCTAAGAATCATTTTACAAGCAATGGATCACAGGACCATGGCAATTCAAATCAACTCCTATTCTAAATGCACATACACAGGAATGCTTTAATAATTTAATTGGAATTTTTTTTGTTAAACCCAATTTTGGTGGTTTGGATCTTGATAAGCCTGGATTAAAGTTTTGGGATGTTACAAACCTTCCCCCTTAAACAAAATCTCATCCTGAGATTTACAAAGAAAACTAGGAACTAAAGAGATCTGGTAACTCTGTCCTAATGTAATCTTCGCGCTCCCAGGTAGCTTCCTCCTCGGTATGGTTGCTCCATTGAATCTTGAGAAACTTGATACTCCTGGTTCTGGTGGTTCTGTAATCTTCTTCTAAGATACGGATGGGCACTTCACGATATGTTAGGTCATTGTTGATCACAACAGCTCTATGATCGATGTTCTTGAAAACTTCAGTCTTCTCTGGCACTTCTAAACATTTACGAAGCAACGAGATATGGAACACATTGTGGATGGCTGACATCTCTTCAGGTAGTTCTAGCTAATACGATACTTCTCCTCGACGGTTCAGAATCTTGAAGGGCCCGATATATCTGGCGGCTAACTTTCCTTTCAGACTAAAGCGTTGAGTTCCCTTTAATGGTGAAACCTTGAGATATACAAAATCTCTGACATTGAAAGTCAGGTCTCTCCTTCTCTTGTCAGCATAACTCTTCTGTCTGGATTGGGCGGTCTTGAGGTGCTCACGGACTTTGTGATCCTTCTCTTCGGCTTCTCGGAGAATGTCGTGTCCAAAGATCCGACTCTCTCCTACTTGCGACCAATTCAAAGGGGTACGACACTTCCTTCTGTATAGGAATTCAAATGGTGTCATTTGCAAACTAGCTTGATAACTGTTGTTATATGAGAATTCTGCGAAAGGCAGGCATACTTCCTATTTTGATCCATACTCTAACACACAAGCTCTAAGCATATCCTCTAAGATCTGGTTGACTCTCTCAATCTGTTCATCAGTTTGCAGGTGATAAGCGGTGCTGAAGTTCAACTTGGTTCCCAATCCTTCTTGGACTTTCTGCCAAAATCTCGAGGTAAACTGAGTTCCTCGATCTGATACAATGGTCTTGGGGTTCCATGCAGACTAACAATCCTAGCAATATACAGCTCTGCTAGCTTCGCACTCTGGTAGGTAGTCTTGACAGGTATAAAGTGGGCTACCTTGGACAATCTATCAACTATGACCCAGATTGAGTCATTTCCCCTACTGGAAGTAGGCAAACCGGTGATAAAGTCCATTCCCACGGAATCCCATTTCCATTCCAGAATCTACAATGGTTGCAACAGTGCTGCAGGCCTCGGATGCTCTGCTTTGACTCTTTGACAGATGTCACATTTGGCGATGTAGCTTCCGATTTCTCTCTTCATCTTGTGCCACCAAAATTGCTCTTTAAAATCCTGATACATCTTTGTTCCTCCGGGGTGGGTAGAATAAAGAGTATCATGAGCTTCCTTCATGATAACTTGCTTCAGCTCTGAATCTACTGGCACACATATACGTCATTTGTACCACAGTACTCCTTCTTCGTCTTCTGTGAATCTAGGTACTTTTCCTGTACCAATACGACGTTTGATTCCGTCGATATTTTCATTTCCCTTCTGGGCTTCCTTGATTTGGCTAATCAAAGTGGGTTGAAGTTCAATGCTAGCTAAGAATCCTTTGCTAAATAATTCAATTCTGAACTGTTCCAACTCTTCATACAAACTTGGTTGCTTCTCCTTGATCATGGTGTTTAGCCTACACGGCAATCTGCTAAGAGCATCCGCTACCACATTGGCTTTGCCGGGGTGATAGTGAATGTTAAGGTCATAATCCTTGATTAACTCTATCCATCTCCTTTGCCTCATATTCAGCTCCTTCTGAGTGAAGATATACTTCAAGCTCTTGTAATCTGAGTAAATCTCACAGCGATTACCCATCAGATAATGACGCCATGTCTTCAATGCCAAAACTACAGCTGCTAGTTCAAGATCATGGGTCGAATAGTTCTGCTCATGCTGCTTTAGTTGTCGAGACAGATACGCGATGACTTTGCCTTCTTGCATCAATACACATCTGAGACCAATCTTGGATGCATCACAGTATACATCAAACGGCTTCTTGATGTCTGGCATGATCAAAATTGGGGCTGATATCAATCTCTTCTTCAGCTCCTGGAAACTGGCTTCACATTTGTCTGTCCATTCAAACTTCTTGTCCTTCTTTAACAATTGGGTCATGGGTCTGGCGATGCTGGAGAATCATTCTACGAACTTGCGGTAGTATCCCGCTAATCCGACAAATGCACGGACTTGGGTTTGAGTGGTTGGGGATTCCCATTCTTCGACATCTTTGATCTTGCAGGATCAACAGAGACTCCTCCGGCAGACACAATATGTCCTAGGAATCCTACTTCTTTCAGCCAAAACTCACACTTGCTGAACTTGGCATATAATTGACGCTTTCTCAGGGTTTCTAGGATGATTCTCAGATGTTGCTCATGCTCTTCTTCCGACTTGGAGTAGATAAGGATGTCGTCGATAAACACAACTACAAACTTATCCAGGAAATTCATAAAGATCTTATTCATGAGATTCATGAAATAAGCAGGGGCATTGGTTAATCCAAAAGACATAACCGTGTACTCGTATAAACCATAGCGAGTAGTAAAGGCGGTCTTCAGAATATCCGTTGCACGAATCTTAAGTTGGTGATAACCAGTCCTAAGATCAATCTTTGAGAATACCTGGGCTCCAGTCAATTGATCAAATAGATCCCCTATCTTTGGCAAGGGGTACTTATTCTTGACGGTGACGTCATTCAACTTTCTATAATCTATGCACAAACGATTGCCTCCATCTTTCTTGTCGACGAATAACAGTGGTGATCTCCAAGGTGACGCGCTTGGTTGAATCAAGCCTTTTTCTAGCATGGCATCCAACTGCTTCTTCAGTTCCACTAACTCTGAGGGGTTCATGCTATAGGGTCTCTAGGATATGGGTCCGGTTCCAGGGATTAGTTCGATAATGAACTCAATATCCCTATCCGGGGGCATACCTGGCAATTCATCTGGGAATATGTCGGGGTATTTACAGACTACTCTGACCTGGTCAATGGTGGGCAGGGGTACACTCTTGTTGCACTTGAATTGACGGGGTAAGGTTTCAGAGATATGCTCTACTGTTACTCTAGAACTACTGGTCATGGTGATGGCTTTCTTAGCACAGTTTATCAGTCCTTTGTGCCTTGACACCCAGTCCATACCTAGTACTACTTCCAATCCTTTGGTTCCAAGTACAATTAGGTTGGCATAAAAATCTATCCCATGTATTCTGATAGGCACAGCCTTGCAAATTTTTCTAGCTTTGGTTGTTGAACCGGGGATTTGAACTATCATGACATGCTTTAGGTTGGTTGGGTGAATCTTACTAGTGCATGCAAATTCTTCGGTGACAAATGAATGCAATGCCCCAGAATCAAACAACACTCTTGCTAAAACTAAGTTGACAGAAAACATACCTAGCACTACATCTGGCGCTTCTTGGGCTTCTTCGGCGTTCATGTGGAAGAGACGACCGTTGCGGTTGTGAGGGTTCCCTGGGGCAAATCTTCTTCCTGGTTGAACACGACGCTGCTGCTGAGCTGGGGCATTCACATTGGCATTGGCGGCAGTCTTCTTGGGACACTCATTGGAATAGTGACCCTTCACTCCACGCTCGAAACAAGTGATCTGGGACTTGTCCTTGACTGCGACAGGCACAACATTGCTGCTAGTTCTAGGGGTAGTGTTGTTGTTGTTGTTTCTCTTGGGAGGTGCACGGTTGAAATTGTTGGCATTGACAGAGTTGTGATTGTTTCCCCTGGACTTTACATTCCCTCCGCTACGGTTGGGGTAGCTTGGGCGAGACGTTGGGGGTCGGTTGTTCCTTGGTGCATATCCCGATGAGGGGTTAGGATGGTACTTCTAGTGACTGTTGGATCTAGATTGCTGCATCATACGACGCTTGCAGTTGTCGTTTGCCTGGTTAATCTTCCCTTCCATCTGAATGGCAGAGTCGACTAGCTCTTCGAGATCCTCGAAGCAGATGTTGACGAGGACAGTCTGCATCTCATCATGCAGTCCGTTCAAGAATCTCTCCGTCTTCTTGGCCTCCGTGTTGATCTCATCAGGTGCATATCTGGCAAGTCACAGGAATTTGTCACGGTATTCCACCACAGTCATTCTACCTTGCTTCAAGTCGCGAAATTCATCTCTCATCCCGTTGACTAGACCTTGCGGCATGTGGGTGCGGCTGAACTTGACTTTGAATGCTTCCCATGTCATAACTTGACCATGGTTCATCAGGCAGATACTGTTCCACCAAGCTCTTGCATCTCCCGCCAGATAGTGGGTGGCGAAGCGAACTTTCTCATTTTCAGCAACTCTTGCAACTTCTAAGTTGTTTTCCATTGTCTGTAACCAGTCATCAGCATCTAATGGGTTTTCAGATTGGTTGAAGATTGGGGGATTGGTATTCTGAATTTTTTTGAATTTGGATCCCTGGTGATCCTGATTTCCATGCCCTTGGTTGTTGAGAGCCATCTGGGCGATCTGTTGAAGGGTTGCTAAGTTGGCTTAGCGTTCGGCCCTGCTTGCTTCACGGTCTGCGATGAGATTCTGCAAGATCTGCAGCATTGGGTCTTGCGACGAGCTGCTCCCTCCTTGGTTTCCACGAGTCATCTGAAGATTGAGGTAGATACAGGGGTAAGAGGGAAATTCTAAGGTTCATGGTTTTGGTTTTAAAGCTAAAACTTTGAGTTTGATTGAGGTTTTCCTACTAACTTCATTTCATTCATGCAAACAAGCACACGGTACAACACACACCACAACAATCAAGGGAAAACAGATGGTTTGAAGAACCATTCTGCAAGCTACGATACAGTGGGACCGATACATCTCATGCTACGACAGTGCTCTAGTGCATCTACTCATCGTCGATAAAGTCGGAGTCATCATCGTCAGTGTAGAAGTCCACAGCATCTTCCTCCAGAAAGTCATCATCATTGCTGAGGTAAGAATCCATGTCTCCTGGATGTCTTCACCCTCCTCTTCTTCCTCCTTTGCGGCAAGCTGAGCTTCCTGCTCCTTGACTGTCTTCTCGAGGTCGGCCACCTTCTTGCGAAGACGGGTGATGGTGCGATCCTTCTTTGCACGCTGGCGGCGAAGAGACTGGCGATCCTGGACGAGCAGTGTGAAAGTCTGGGCCTTCTGGTCGGCAATGGCACGGTTCTGGTTGGCTAACTCTCTAGCATTTTCCAACTCCTTCTGACGATCGTACACCAGGAAGTCGAGGTTCTCCACTTGGCGCTTCAGTGCTGGATGACTTGGCATCTCCATCAGCATTCCCATGAAGTCACGTCTTGCATAGTGAGCAAAACGGGTTCCTTGGATTTGGTTGACGCTGAGGGCACATAGACATGCGAGAGCTTCATGCATTGCCATGGCTAATCCATCCAGCCAGTTGTTCTCTCTTACGGAGAACTGAATTCTCCCAGAAGTTGGTGCTTCGATGCTTCCTCTAAGGTTCGCGGTGACTAGCCACTGTAAGTCTCCTCCTAGGGGTCCTGGAAGTTGAGCTCCAAGAAACCCCGGATGTGGGCGTCCCAGTAACTCTGACAGTGAATCCAGATCCCTCTCGAAGATCAGCTGACCTCCGTTTCCCAACTGGTAAAACATGCTGAACTGAGACTCCATCTACAAGAATTTAGGATGAGGAAGTTAGTGAAGTGATCAGGTGTGTCAAATTTTAAGTAGTAATGTAAGAATTTTGGGGAACATGAATTTTTGAGAAAGAATGAATTCACAAGGATAAGAGAGGAGATAGTTTTTCATAAATACTCACTTTGGTTTTGAAACTAAGTTTTTGTTTGGACGTCCATTCTAACTAGAGTCTCCTATGGTCAGGATAGCTCGGATACCAACTTGTCAACACTCGGATATTTAATCCTAGATGCCCGTTATGCCATACCTCGCAATCCCAGGATTACCATTTTTGCGAGACATAACAGATTGGATATCACAGTACATCATCCATTACAAACCATACATAAGGTCTTACACAAATAAGGATCTCATGATCCAGTCTTAATACAACAAGCAACGGAAATAAAAGATAAGCGTAGCGGTGGGGTCCATCTTCAGGGGCACAGGCAATGCTGACGAAGGCAGATAGTCCTAGTTATCATAGCCGTCCTGCTGGCCATCATTTTGGTAGTCTCCTTCATAGTATGGCCATGAGAATAGCCAGGGACAAAAGCCATGAGTACTCTTTAAGTACTCGCAAACTACCACTAACAAGTAGTATAGTTCTAAGTTAAATGCTAACTCTAAGTTTAACTATAAAGTTAAGTTTGAAACCTAAGCTGAGTTCTAAAGCAAAGAAAGATAAAGTAAAGTTCTAGAATCACTTAAGTGGGGAAGCTTTTGTCATAAACACAACCCTGTTGTGGTCAAGTCAAGATTCATCATTCTTTTCATAAGTCATTTTGAAAACATCTAACAACGAAACAGTATGGCCATTCCAACTGTCCATAACCGCGGACGCAGCTATTCGAATAGTTTGACACTCTACAGAGGTGGTACACTTTCACCACAAGATTCGATACATCTGTCAGGGATAACCCTGAATCATCATACTTAGTATGCAGATAATCAAACATAACCTTCCCTTTACACGCCCTAGTATAAGCACCTCTCCTATGAGCATGGCCTCCCAACCATGACCATCTGTCATCTTGGGCACTTCATAGGTGGACAACATTGAGAGGTAGCCTCAGCTCAAACCTCTCCCGCGAGGGAACTAATACAAATGCATATAAACTTCTGGCGAAGCCTTACCTAATTTAGGTATTGTGGTTGTACGGTAAATTTGGAATGGTATCGCATCCGAATCCAACCATCAGTTTTATAAAAGGATTAAGACTCGTGCCTCAACATTTTCACCATCATAAACCATTTATGTTTCTCAACACATGTCAAAACATCTCAATAGAATGACTCATCATTCTAAGGTTTTCATAATTCATTTTCACCAAGTGTTCCCATCTAAAGTGACTCAAGTTTGGATCTAGCTTTAATCTACTAAGTTAAGAGTGTTCACTAAGGTGGAAAAGATGGGATCAATCTCATGCCATAGAATAACATCTAAAGGATTCTATATAGGCCAAGATTTATACTCTTTATGCTACCTTCTAAACAAGTAAAGTACTTTTTGTAAAATAAAGGAAGTAAAGCTTGAAATTAATACTTGGGTTAAATATTAGTCAAGGTAGTGTAACCAAAGCATGCCTAAATCATGCCTAAAGCATCTTTGCTAAACCATCTAGTTTAATCCTAGCTTGCTAAGCATTATACTTGTAGCATCCCAATTTTCTAACAATTGTAATGCTACTTGGTCTAGTAATATAATGGCTAATACCTATATATAATTGTTGCATCATAATTATATCATGCTCATGTCATCATGCCACCTTGCATTTGAGCATCATATAAAACCCTTTTCTTTGGTTCTTCTCTCATATGCATTATTAATTGTATTTGCCTCTTGATATTGTTTTGGCTATTGATATTTTGTTTAATGCCCAAATTGAGTTGGGGGCATATCTTTTATTCAACTCCACCACCTTTCTTTGTCACCACCTTATAATTCCAACACCCTAATCTCACATGGGCTTTATTTATTTTTGGCATTTAATCTAGCTCATGTGGGTTAGTGTGGATCTAATCTCTTTTTCTTTTGCTTGGCCTAATTCCACATTTTTGCTAATGCATGGGATCATGCCATGTTATAATATTATTGTTTTCACAAGAATAAAACATGGCATTAATTATTTTGCATGGGCCATGCAAAGCACTCATCTTTTCTCCTTTGAATTTCTTGGATTTTGGAGTGAACCTTTTTCTTTTGTGAGATTCCTTTTTCTCTCTTACTCCACCCTCCTCATCTTGATCCTAGAACTTTGTTTTGAGCATCAAAACCTCACCTCTCCCATCTCCACCTTATCAACCTCACATGGAAAGGTGCCATGCATGATTCAAATGAGGCCTTTTTCCCATAAATCTTTTTCTTTATCTTTTTCTTGGTTTCTCCTTCACCTCATCTTAGGCTAAATCAAAGCCCTCACTATTCCTCTTGGTTTGACCATATAAACAAGTTTTAAAACCTAAACACCTAATTAAACCCTAGCCCTAGTTTTTCCTCTATTTCTCTCTAAACCTAGTTCTAATCTAAACCCTCACCTTACCTCTCTCCTCTCCCCATGTCAAGGTCCCCTCTCCCTGCCATGCATGCCCTACCCCAACTAACCTCTCCAACCTACCCAAACCCTAACCCGAGCCATCTACTCCCTCCTAACCTAGCTAACCCGAGCCTCCCTCTCTCTTTTCTCTCTCTCCCTCTATGCCATGCTGGCCCCAGCTGCACCACCACGCTGTCCCCACCTGGCAGTCTCCACCCTACCCTGCCATGCCCTACCTGCCCAGCCCGAGCATGTGCGAGGAGGAGAAGGGAAAAAGTGGCCGAAGCCACTTTATCTACCCTGATCCCCACGACTGCCTCTCCTCTCTCCCTCTCGCTTTACCTCCTTCCTCACGCCTCCTGGCATCGCCCAGATCCACCTCGGAGCCCTGCCTCTCCTTTTCTTCTTCTTCTCCGACGCCACCGTATCTCGCCGGCCGCCGCCAGTACCGCCGACATCTCTTCGTCCGGTCAGCACGCGCGTCCTGGAGGTGGTCGAGGAGACCAAGGACGGTCCTCTACTTCGCCACGTACGCGCCAGCGAGGAGGAGGAGCACCAGAACCGCTGGAACCAGCGCCGCCCCGACGAAACCCTAGATCTCCGGCCGCCAGCCTCGTCGTCGATCAGCTGCGCCCCACCTCGATCCGAGCCCTCCGTAGAGCCCGCGGTGAGCCCCTGTACCTCCCAGACAACCCCATCTTCACCGTCGTCGTCTAGCCGCACCGGACCTTACACCGAACGCCCTCGGTGCGTCGTCAGTCGCTGGTGTCTGCACGTTTTCCGCGCCGCATAGAGCCTCACCTAGCCGCGTTGCTCCCTCCTGTCAACACCCACGTCCTACCGCACTGGTTGCCGCCGCCGAGCGCTAGTCCCAGGTCCCTGGTTCGATCCTCGTTCCGCGCCGCGCGCAGATCTGCCTCCAGACAGTGGAGAAGATCCACAGTACCGCGGCCCCCGTTTTGCAAATACCCCCTGCTTCTTTTGCCGCCTCAACCCGCGGTACGCCCAGCCCCACCAGTCAGTCTCCCGTTGCATTTTTACAAAAAGGCGCCTGCGTTTTCACCGGCTCAACCCGTGCTCCTGCATGCCCCATCTGTCAGCCGCTGCGGGGTTCGGCCTCTGTCACGTGGGCCTGTAGCTGCTGGCCCATCTGTCAGTCGTAGAGGCTAAGTACGCCGCGGTGAGAAAAGTCTTTCCGTGCGCGTGTGTCCCAGCCAGCAGCTGGCCCACCCGTCAGCGTCTGTGGCTAGGTCTTTCTGAGTGTAAAAACTTTTCTGTTTTTCTGTTTTAAATAAACTTTTCAGAAATTGTTTAAATTCAAATTCAAATCAGATTTTAAATAACTTTCAAATTATAAATCCAAATAATACAAATAATATATGTTTTTGAATCAAAAAAATGTGAGGAATTCAAATTTGACATTCAAAATAATGTTTGAGCACTTTAAATTTTCGAGATGATTAAAATTACAAATAAATGCCCTTTTTCTTAATAAATTAATAACTTTAATTCTACAACTCCAAATTTGGCATATAATATGTCTAAATCGATCAGCGCGACGAGCCCATTCTATCTATGCATTCCTTGTTCTGAATTGAAGCATGCATCATGCCATATTTAAAAATCAGAACTGTTTATGACAATAAAACTTGGCTAAATAATTAACAATATGCTTTATTCTTGCACCCCACACCTCACCATGCCATGCTACTTTAATGCCATGTAAATTGTGCAGCATTCATCAAGGCATGCTTGTTTGCTTGACGCATTTTAATTCATATGCTTGTGCACTTTATTTATGTTGGCCCTTGTTTGTTTGGTTCTTCTTCGAATAGACGCCCAACAGGAGAATTACCAGGAATCACAAGAGTACTACCCAGATCCATCTCTCGCTTCAACTGAGCTGCCAAGCAAGCACTACCAAATGCTTGCATACATATAGTACCTATTGCCTCTATCTTATTCTTGCATCATTGAGTCGCGATTGCATTAAATTGAATCCCAAGTACTGCATAGCCTTTACTTTTAAAACCCCACCTAAGCTTGTTCCTCGATCCCATGAGCCATTACTACAGGAGTTGTTTGAGCCATGCGAGTTGTAGAAAAGCATGTGCAGGGTATGTGAGTGTCTGATGAATAACGAGGTACCTAAACAACATAACCTGAGTAGAATGGGATAACTAATGAAAGAGGCACCGGTGAGCAATATCGGCTATTTGGTTTTTCATGCTCACTTGTGTCCCGTAGGACACCGAGTACTTGATTCATGTTCCTTGACTATTCGCACTATCCACATCCGGGAGGCCTTATGGACCCCCTGAGCCAGAGCTTGATTCATTCTTATTTCTTGGGGCCACAATTAGTTTGGGGCTTTATTATTATCCTGTACTTATGCCATGTTACCGTTTTATTTAAGATTGTGCGAGGAGCACCTGTACTGTTTTGGATCGTGACACGTTTTCGCTGTATCGACAAGCCCAGTCACATTTTCGGGTTCCCAGTCGTTTAACGCCGTCCACACAAACCTTGAGTCCGTCTCGGAGTCAGCTAGCTTCGTAGCGGGTAGCTTAATGGGGTGGCCCCCTGAAATATTACTAAATCATGTGATCGCTTTGTCGTGAATGCCTCGTTGGGTTTTGTTTTGGAGGTTGATCGAGTGTGTGTTGCTATTCATGCACCCCTGCAGGGTAAATCTTTCTGAAAGCCGTGTCCGCGGTTATGGACGACTTGGAGCACAGTTTCTCGATCATAGACAAGTATAACTAAAGTACCGCTGAAATTTGACTAAGAACTTGACTAGTAAATAGTGCAATACTCATGGAATGGTTAATAAAACTGCCAACGGATGATGGGGTTGTTCGTCCGCTTCCTCGTTGGTAAGTGAGGAGAAGGATGGATCTGTTAATTATACTGTTATAACTGTTGTTCTTAATTAGCGTACATCCGTCTATCATTGGTTAGGCGGATGGTTAGCGAGTATCTATAAAATTGTTAGCTATTATCTTTTGCTGCAATTGTGTCACCCCAGGTTGTGTCCCCTTTAGTGGCATAGAGACTTGTTGAGTACCCCTAGGGTCTCACACGATAAATTGTTTGATTCAGATGAACAGGTGTACCTGCAAGATGGATACTGGGTGGAAGAGACAGATGATGTTGGCAACGATCATTCGGTGTAGAGATTCCGGGAACGGGGATCCGTGAGATCTATGGGCGGGATGTGTTTATTTATGTGGCATCTTATGCCGATTTGCTTCTTATCCATACTCGGATCTTGTTTTTCGCTTCAGCCTGATACTCTGATGTTTGTTGTATGAGGAGCTATCCTAAATTATTATCTCTATCTAGGATAATTGAATCTTGCCGTATGGCATTGCAATATTTCTATTTCTTTTAGATGGAATGGCTCTGAGGACTGTTGTATGTGGCTTGCATACATACTCATTTGTGTATGTAGTTGATCCCTTCGCCTGCCGATTACGCCGCTCGTTCTTGTCCCGATGTTCTGAAAGTGGATAGGACGGACGAAAGGTCTACCGTGAGTGGCCCTGGGTCCCACCGTACTATTTTAACCACTTTCGTTCATCCAGGCATGTAACTAAGAGCGTAATTCACCGAGGTAGTTACAATTGGTATCAGAGCCATCCCGCCCTTCAGGGTCTCAACCAAAATGGTCGTTGTCAGTCTAGCAAATATTTTTGGTAGTTATGTATACCAGGGAAAAACAAACGTGAGAGTAGGACTGCTTCCATTTTTCTTCTTACCCACGCACCTAGCCTTTTCTGGTAAGGAAGTGTAACGTTTTCAATCCTCTTCTAAAATTCAAACTAGGATTCACGTGTTCTGGGTTCCGTAGTACCATAGGTTGTGTGTCTGTGTGTGTGTGTGTGAATTCCTTGTCTATCTGTTGCATCCAAATGTTATCACTATCTGCCTTTTGGTTATCAACTGTTGGTACATTCCATACCAACAGGCCTTTGTAAACCGACGCGATCTATTCTGATTCATTGTATACCGATGCGATCTATCTTACTCTTTGTTATCCGACGTTATCTTGTTGGGGTGTTCTTTTTCGTAGTTACCAATCTTTAGGTTCATCTTAAGAAGAAGGTGTTGGGATATGTGTTTTACTGATTCATGTGTGGAGTAATGATTTGAGTGCGGGATGGAGTCGCGACCATACCACTACTTTTATCATTTGCTCTTGTATGTTGAACTAGTAGAGTTACTAATCTTGATTCGTGAAGTGTTTTTTGCGCATATAGTGGTATTTTAATGCCGAAAATTGCGGAAAATTTTTCTTTGTAGTTTGTGTACCACACTCCTTGTTCAGTCGTGTGCGTTATGCTTAATATCTTCTAGTTGCCTTGAACTTTGTTGATATTTTAATACCATCTCAGTGAATTGCATCCTTTAATCTTGGTTAATTCCATTTTGGTACTATTTTGGATTATTATCATTCTCCATTATAGTACTGACTTGTGTTTTATATCAATCACAGGATGGCACCACCACGCCGTTCTGAGGAGGACATACCACCTGAACTGGGGGCTGCTTTGGCAAGTATTGCAAATGCTTTGGGCACTATGCAGCAGAACCAACAGCGCTTCGAGGAAAGTGTCAGGAGGAATGAGTTTGTTCTGCTACCTCCACCTTCCAAGAGAGGAGACATCAAGAGTTTTCTCAAGTTCAACCCACACCAATTTGAGGTGTCTGACCAGCCACTTGATGCGGATGATTGGCTTCGTGAAGTGTCAAGGTTGCTGATGACTGCGGATGTTCCCGAGCAAGAATGGGTCAAATGTGCCACTCACCTACCGAAGGGAGATGCAGCTCTATGGTGGGAAAATTACCTCAAGGCAGACCTCTCTGGTTTTCAGCCTACTTGGGAGCAATTCACTAGGGCTTTCAAAGAGAAATATCTGTCAGAAATTGTCATGGAAAGGATGAAGGAAGTGTTTCTCAACCTCAAGCAGGGCACTGACAATGTCAACACCTACATCAGAAACTTCATGAACCTTTCTCGTTATGGTGGCGATGAGATCTCTGATGACAAGAAAAAGCAAAAGAGGTTCCGGCAAGGCCTCAATGCTTCCATCAAATATGCAATCACTCATGCAAGGCCGGCGTATTTTCTGGAACTCCAACACACAGCTCTGCAGGAGGAAGCAAGTAGGCAAGTGTTTAAGGAGTCAAAGAAACACAGCCATGATACAGCAAGCTCTTCTGCTATGACAGCTCCTTCTAAGCGTCGTGTCTGGGTTCCTAACACCCCACCGTCGCTCCCTGCTCCACCAAGACCGTCAAGCTACGCAGCAAGGCCACCAAAATCCTTCACTGTGGCTTCCAGGGGCTACAACCACAACTACCCTGGAGTGCCTGGCGGAGTCCCTGGCTACGTTGCTCCACGTCCACCTGGTGCTTGCTATACTTGTGGAAACACTGGGCATTAGCACTGGAATTGTCCATTGAACAACAAAGCTGTTCCACCACCACCTCCAAGACCTGCGGCAAGTGCTCCTATGATTCGTGCACCTCCACCTCGGGCTCTCAACATTAACACTAAGCCTGGGTCTACGGTTGCTCGTGCCAACTGTGTCAACGTCGCTCAAGCTGAGCATGCACCTGGAGTTGTCATGGGTATGCTTCCTGTTAACTCAGTCCCTGCACGAGTTTTGTTTGATTCTGGTGCTTCACATTCTTTTGTTTCTCATAAGTTTGCGCATGAGCAAGACCTGGATATGGTTCCTTTATTACATCGTCTTGTGGTACAATCTCCTGGGTCAAACATGAGGGCTGCTCATATCAGCCATGGCAATCAAATTGAGATTGGTGGCTCTTCGTTTCCGGCTTCCTTAATTATTCTAGGCAATTCTGACATTGATGTTATCTTGGGCATGGATTGGTTAACAGCAAATGCAGCTGTGATTGATTGTGTTGAACGTTCGATTTCTCTGAAAATTCTGAAGGCCATATAGTCTATTCTCCAAGTCTGACTCCTGCAATTCAGCTTTACTCTTTGGCGGCTCTGAATGATGATGCTATGGAAGGTATCCAGAGTGTTCCTGTAGTTTGTGAGTTCCCAGATGTCTTTCCTGAAGAGTTGCCAGGTATGCCTCCGGATTGCGAGGTTGAGTTTGTCATTGAACTTGAACCTGGTACCGCTCCAATCTCCAAGCGGCCTTATAAAATGGGTCCTGCTAAGTTGGATGAACTCAAACGTCAGTTGGATGAACAAGAGAAGTTGGGTTTCATTCAGAACAGTACTTCTTCTTGGGGTAGCCTAACCATCTTTGTGACGAAGCGAGACAAGACTGATAGACTTTGTGTTGACTATCGGGCACTCAATGCTAAAACCATTAAAAATAAATATCCCCTTCCAGGGATTAATGATCTCTTCGATCTGCTAGCTGGAGCTGTGGTATTGTCTAAGCTTGATTTGAGAAGTGGTTACCATCAAATCAAGATTCGCAAGGAAGATGTTCCCAAAACAGCTTTCACCACTCGCTATGGCCTGTATGAGTACACGGTCATGTCTTTCGGTCTCACCAACGCACCTGCCACCTTCTCGAGGCTTATGAACTCGGTTTTCATGGAGTATCTTGATAAGTTCGTTGTGGTCTATCTGGATGACATTCTAGTCTATTCTAAGTCAAAGGAAGAACATGAAGAACACCTTCGGTGTGTCCTAAACAAGCTTCGTGAGAACCGATTGTATGCAAAGTTCTCCAAGTGTGAGTTTTGGCTGCCTCAAGTCACCTACCTTGGTCACGTCATCTCTGCCAAGGGCATTGCCATCAACCCAGAAACTATTAAGACAATTATGGACTGGCTTCCACCCATAAATGTCAAAGAAGTCCGGAGTTTCCTTGGTTTGGCCAGTTACTGTTGTCGCTTCGTTCAAAATTTCTCGAAGATTGCGAAGCCTCTTACCGATCTCCTCAAGAATGGCAAGAAATACCTTCGGACTCCTGCATGTCAAGCAAGCTTTGAAACACTCAAAGAGAAGCTCACTTCCACACTAGTCTTGGTTCCTCCAGATACATCAAAGCCTTTCTAGATATTCTGTGACGCCTCATTGCAAGGATTGGGTGCGGTCCTTATGCAAGAAAAACAAGTTATTGCTTATGCCTCTCGACAGTTGAAGACGCATGAGATCAACTATCCTACACATGACCTCGAACTCGCAGCAGTTGTCTTTGCTTTGAAAGTATGGAGGCATTACTTCCTTGGCAACCGTTGTGAGATCTTTTCTTATCACAAGAGTCTGAAGTATATCTTCACACAGCCGGATCTCAACCTTCGTCAGAGGAGGTGGATTGAAACAATCAATGAATTCGATTTGACCATCAACTACGCTCCGGGCAATGCCAATGTCATGGCCGATGCTCTCAGCCGAAAAGCTTATGTCAACAACCTCATGGTAGAACAACAACAACCTCTCTTGTGCGAGGAATTCCGCAAGCTAAACCTTGAAATTGTGGATCAAGGGTATCTTCTGAACATTCTAGCAACACCTCTCTTGGAAGAAAAAGTTCGCTCTATTCAACTTGGTGCCCTTACACTAAAAAGATCATCTCTAACATTCAGCTTCCTAAGTATGAGTCTTTCCATGTTGACGACCAAGGCACTCTTTTCTTTGAACACCGGATGTTTGTTCCGAACTACCCGGGTTTAAGAGAGCAAGTTCTCAAGGAGGCGCATGATTCTGTTCTTTCTATCCACCCTAGCAGCACTAAGATGTACATGGACTTGAAAAAACAATATTGGTGGCCTGGTTTGAAACGATATTGTGCCAAGTATGTCTCAGAGTGTGGTGTCTGTCACAGAGTTAAAGCTGTCCATCAGAAACCTTCCGGTCTTCTACATCCATTGAAGCCTCCGGAATGGAAATGGGAGAAAGTAGAGATGGACTTCATCACTGGTTTTCCAAGGTCGCAGAAGGGCAACAATGCAATCTTTGTTGTCATTGACAGGCTTTCCAAAGTAGCTCACTTCTTTCCAGTCAAGGAAACAATTTCTGCAATTCAGTTGGCTGAGCTATATATCAACAGAATTGTCTCTCTGTATGGAGTTCCTCTTGAGATCAGTTCAGACCGTGGAAGCATTTTCACTTCCAAGTTCTGGGGAAGTTTCCAAAATGCTTTAGGAACAAAATTGAACTTCAGCACAGCCTACCACCCTCAGTCGCAAGGACAAGTTGAAAGGATCAATCAGATTCTGGAAGATATGCTCCGTGCTTGCGTTATCTCTTTCGGCATGAAGTGGGAAGAATGTCTTCCTTATGCTAAATTCTCTTACAACAACAGCTTCCAGAAAAGTCTAAAGATGGCACCATTTGAGGCTCTCTATGGTCGCAAATGCAGAACTCCGATTGGTTGGTCGGGCGCAGGTGAAAGAATATTGTTTGGCCCCGACATTGTAACTCAAGCGGAGGAGAAGGTTCACATCATTCTTGAAAACCTGAAGATTGCTCAAAGTCGCCAGAAGAGCAATTATGACAGAAAGCACACGGACATGGAGTATGTTCCTGGTGATCTCGTTTACCTTCGTGTCACTCCCATGAGAGGCACGCACCATTTTGGTATCAAAGGAAAGCTGGCTCCTAGATACATCGGTCCTTTCAAAATTCATGGAAGAAGAGGAGAAGTTTCTTATGCTCTTGAGCTCCCGGAACAACTCAAAGTCCATGATGTTTTCCACATCTCTCAACTAAAGAAGTGCTTCAAGGATCCCGGCAGGACTGTGGACCATGAACTCATCAATCTCCAAGAAGATCTGTCTTATCAAGAACACCCCAAAAAAATTCTTGAAGTCGCAGAAAGAAGGACTCGCAACAAGTCCATCAAGTTCTGCAAGATGCAGTGGTCGCACCATTCCGTTGATGAAGCCACTTGGGAACGTGAAGATGAGCTCTGTGCCAAGTATCCTACCCTCTTCGAGTCTTCTTCTTCTTCCTAGAATCTCGGGGCGAGATTCCTGTTTAGTGGGGGACAGTTGTAGCATCCCAATTGTCTAACAATTGTAATGCTACTTGGTCTAGTAATATAATGGCTACTTCCTATATATAATTCTTGCATCATAATTATATCATGCTCATGTCATCATGCCACCTTGCATTTGAGCATCATATAAAACCCTTTTCTTTGGTTCTTCTCTCATATGCATTATTAATTGTATTTGCCTCTTAATATTGTTTTGGCTATTGATATTTTGTTTAATGCCCAAATTGAGTTGGGGGCATATCTTTTATTCAACTCCACAACCTTTCTTTGTCACCACCTTACAATTCCACCACCCTAATCTCACATGGGCTTTATTTATTTTTGGGATTTAATCTAGCTCATGTGGGTTAGTGTGGATCTAATCTCTTTTTCTTTTGCTTGGCCTAATTCCACATTTTTGCTAATGCATGGGATCATGCCATGTTATAATATTATTGTTTTCACAAGAATAAAACATGGCATTAATTATTTTGCATGGGCCATGCAAAGCACTCATCTTTTCTCCTTTGAATTTCTTGGATTTTGGAGTGAACCTTTTTCTTTTGTGAGATTCCTTTTTCTCTCTTACTCCACCCTCCTCATCTTGATCCTAGAACTTTGTTTTGAGCATCAAAACCTCACCTCTCCCATCTCCACCTTATCAACCTCACATGGAAAGGTGCCATGCATGATTCAAATGAGGCCTTTTTCCCATAAATCTTTTTCTTTATCTTTTTCTTGGTTTCTCCTTCACCTCATCTTAGGCTAAATCAAAGCCCTCACTATTCCTCTTGGTTTGACCTTATAAATTTTTTTTAAAACCTAAACACCTAATTAAACCCTAGCCCTAGTTTTTCCTCTATTTCTCTCTAAACCTAGTTCTAATCTAAACCCTCACCTTACCTCTCTCCTCTCCCCATGTCAAGGTCCCCTCTCCCTGCCATGCATGCCCTACCCCAACTAACCTCTCTAACCTACCCAAACCCTAACCCGAGCCATCTACTCCCTCCTAACCTAGCTAACCCGAGCCCCCTCTCTCTTTTCTCTCTCTCCCTCTATGCCATGCTGGCCCTAGCTGCACCACCACGCCGTCCCCACCTGGCAGTCTCCACCCTACCCTGCCATGCCCTACCTGCCCAGCCCGAGCATGTGCGAGGAGGAGAAGGGAAAAAGTGACTGAAGACACTTTATCTACCCTGATCCCCACGGCTGCCTCTCCTCTCTCCCTCTCGCTTTACCTCCTTCCTCACACCTCCTGGCATCGCCCAGATCCACCTCGGAGCCCTGCCTCTCCTTTTCTTCTTCTTCTCCGACGCCACCGTCTCTCGCCGGCCGCCGCCAGTACCGCCGGCATCTGTTCGTCCGGTCAGCACGCGCGTCGTGGAGGTGGTCGAGGAGACCAAGGACGGTCCTCTGCTTCGCCACGTACGCGCCAGCGAGGAGGAGGAGCACCAGAACCGCCGGAACCAGCGCCGCCCCGACAAAACCCTAGATCTCCGGCCGCCAGCCTCGTCGTCGATCGGTTGCGCCCCACCTCGATCCGAGCCCTCCGTCGAGCCCGCGGTGAGCCCCTGTACCTCCCAGACAACCCCATCTTCGCCGTCGTCGTCTAGCTGCGCCGGACCTTACACCGAACGCCCTCGGTGCATCGTCAGTCGCTGGTGTCTGCACGTTTTCCGCGCCGCATAGAGCCTCACCTAGCCGCGTTGCTCCCTCCTGTCAACACCCACGTCCTACCACACTGGTTGCCGCCGCCAAGCGCTAGTCCCAGGTCCCTGGTTCGAGGCCCCGTTCCGCGCTGCGCGCAGGTCTGCCTCCAGACAGTGGAGAAGATCCACAGTACCGCCGCCCCCGTTTTGCAAATACCCCCTGCTTCTTTTGCCGCCTCAACCCGCGGTACGCCCAGCCCCACCAGTCAGTTTCTCGTTGCATTTTTACAAAAAGGCGCCTGCGTTTTATCTGGCTCAACCCGCGCTCCAGCACGCCCCATCTGTCAGCTGCTGCGGGGTTCGGCCTCTGTCACGTGGGCCCGTAGCCGCTGGCCCATCTGTCACTCGCAGAGGCTAAGTACGCCGCGGTGAGAAAAGTCTTTCCGTGCGCGTGTGTCCCAGCCAGCAGCTGACCCACCCGTCAGCGTCTGTGGCTAGGTCTATCAGAGTGTAAAACGTTTTCTGTTTTTCTGTTTTAAATAAACTTTTCAGAAATTGTTTAAATTCAATTTCAAATCAGATTTTAAATAACTTTCAAATTATAAATCCAAATAATACAAATAATATATGTTTTTGAATCAGAAAAATGTGAGGAATTCAAAGTTGACATTCAAAATAATGTTTGAGAACTTTAAATTTTCGAGATGATTAAAATTACAAATAAATGCCCTTTTTCTTAATAAATTAATAACTTTAATTCTACAACTCCAAATTTGGCATATAATATGTCTAAATCGATCAGCGCGACGAGCCCGTTCTATCTATGCATTCCTTGTTCTGAATTGAAGCATGCATCATGCCATATTTAAAAATCAGAACTGTTTATGACAATAAAACTTGGCTAAATAATTAACAATATGCTTTATTCTTGCACCCCACACCTCACCATGCCATGCTACTTTAATGCCATGTAAATTGTGCATCATTCATCATGGCATGCTTGTTTGCTTGACGCATTTTAATTCATATGCTTGTGCACTTTATTTATGTTGGCCCTTGTTTGTTTGGTTCTTCTTCGAATAGACGCCCAACAGGAGAATTACTAGGAATCACAGGAGTACTACCCAGATCCGTCTCTCGCTTCAACTGAGCTGCCAGGCAAGCACTACCACATGCTTGCATACATATAGTACCTATTGCCTCTATCTTATTCTTGCATCATTGAGTCGCGATTGCATTAAATTGAATCCCAAGTACTCCATAGCCTTTACTTTTAAAACCCCACCGAAGCTTGTTCCTCCATCCCATGAGCCATTACTACAGGAGTTGTTTGAGCCATGCGAGTTGTAGAAAAGCATGTGTAGGGTATGTGAGTGTCTGATGAATAACGAGGTACCTAAACAACATAACCTGAGTAGAATGGGATAACTAATGAAAGAGGCACCGGTGAGCAATATCGGCTATTTGGTTTTTCATGCTCACTTGTGTCCCGTAGGACACCGAGTACTTGATTCATGTTCCTTGACTATTCGCACTATCCACATCCGGGAGGCCTTATGGACCCCCTGAGCCAGAGCTTGATTCATTCTTATTTCTTGGGGCCACAATTAGTTTGGGGCTTTATTATTATCCTGTACTTATGCCATGTTACCGTTTTATTTAAGATTGTGCGAGGAGCACCTGTACTGTTTTGGATCGTGACACGTTTTTGCTGTATCGACAAGCCCAATCACATTTTCGGGTTCCCAGTCGTTTACCGCCGTCCACACAAACCTTGAGTCCGTCTCGGAGTCAGCTAGCTTCATAGCGGGTAGCTTAATGGGGTGGCCCCCTGAAATATTACTGAATCCTGTGATCGCTTTGTCGTGAATGCCTCGTTGGGTTTTGTTTTGGAGGTTGATCGAGTGTGTGTTGCTATTCGTGCACCCCTGTAGGGTAAATCTTTCTGAAAGCCGTGTCCGCGGTTATGGACGACTTGGAGCACAGTTTCTCGATCATAGACAAGTATAACTAAAGTACCGCTGTAAATTTGACTAAGAACTTGACTAGTAAATAGTGCAATACTCATGGAATGGTTAATAAAACTGCCAACGGATGATGGGGTTGTTCGTCCGCTTCCTCGTTGGTAAGCGAGGAGGATGGATCTGTTAATTATACTGTTATAACTGTTGTTCTTAATTAGCGTACATCCGTCTATCATTGGTTAGGCGGATGGTTAGCGAGTATCTATAGAATTGTTAGCTATTATCTTTTGCTGCAATTGCGTCACCCCAGGTTGTGTCCCCTTTAGTGGCATAGAGACTTGTTGAGTACCCCTAGGGTCTCACACGATAAATTGTTTGATTCAGATGAACAGGTGTACCCGCAAGATGGATACTGGGTGGAAGAGACAGATTATGTTGGCAACGATCATTCGATGTAGAGATTCCGGGAACGGGGATCCGTGAGATCTGTGGGCGGGATGTGTTTATTTATGTGGCATATTATGCCGATTTGCTTCTTATCCGTACTCGGATCTTGTTTTCCGCTTCAGCCTGATACTCTGATGTTTGTTGTATGAAGAGCTATCCTAAATTATTATCTCTATCTAGGATAATTGAATCTTGCCGTATGGTGTTGCTATATATCTATTTCTTTTAGATGGAATGGCTCTGAGGACTGTTGTATGTGGCTTGCATACATACTCATTTGTGTATGTAGTTGATCCCTTCGCCTGCTGATTACGCCGCTCGTTCTTGTCCCGATGTTCTGAAAGTGGTTAGGACAGCCGAAAGGTCTACCGTGAGTGGCCCTGGGCCCCACCATACTATTTTAACCACTTTCGTTCATCCAGGCATGTAACTAAGAGCGTAATTCACCGAGGTAGTTACAATACTTGCAAGTGTTAGCTTGCCTTGGGTAGTGCAGTGGTTGAAGTTTTCTTCTTCTTCTTCTTCTTGGTAGAACTCGTCCTCCTCGAAAGCTTGGTCCGTACTATCGTCTATAAATACATACGGAGTACACAATCACCAAACAATACTTAAATAGTCTAATCAGCACTCTAAGGCATATAGTTGATGATCTATTATCATCACAAGCATCACAAGTTTAATCCAATAGTTTCATCCTTTTTATTTTAGAAAAGTAATTTCTACTCATTGAAAAATTAACTAAGATTTAATATTCACCACTTCAAATATGGGATCATGTGCAGACATGTCCTCACCACATATTCTAACATGTGGGAATGTGATTTAAGGGTTGGATCATAATTACTTTGGTTTAAGTTCATTATTTAATGATTTAAAGTGACTAGAAATGCCTATATAGCATTATTTTGGTACTAGTCCAAAGTCACTGCATGTAAACCTTAATATTATTACATATTCAGATAGATATAGTGAAATGTGATTTTTGAGAGTTGGAATCAAC
Source organism: Avena eriantha (assembly GCA_910589775.1). Lineage (NCBI taxonomy): Eukaryota > Viridiplantae > Streptophyta > Magnoliopsida > Poales > Poaceae > Avena > Avena eriantha. The sequence continues at coordinate 401,402,067 of OU342740.1, read as the reverse complement.
TCCAAATCTAGCTTGGTTGATTTTATAAAAATGTTGCAAGGTGCAAATGCTTCTGTTTTGTTATTTTTACTAGGAGAGATCTATAACTCTAATGGAATTAAATCCAACGGGCTTGCGTAATCTTTTCAGTAGCTTTCTAGAAAAATTTGAATCACTCCATTTAGATTTGTAAATCTTTCTGAAATGAATTTCAAACAAAGAGACAGAACTAGGTTTAAACAAAAAAGAAAATTCCTAATTCAAACTAACTGGGTTGCGCGGGAAAGCTTATCGGGCCGGCCCAGTGTCACTCCGCATCACGGGGCTCAGCTGACAGGGGGTCCACTAGTCAGCGGCTCATAACGCGTGAAGCGGTACGGGGCAATGTGGGGCGTTGGATTAGAACTGGGATCAACGGCTGGGGATCGTCGTCGACGACGGACCTGTCGCCGGTGAGCTCTAACCCTAGCGGCTCGGTGGGGGTGCATAGGGGGCGTACCAGGGCTCCAGTGAAGACGGTGAGGCGGGCAAACGAACTGGTGGTCGATGGCGAGCTCAGGGACGGTCGAGGCGGCTCCGGGGGTGGTCGCAATCAACGGCGCCCTTCTCCTCTAGAGGCGGCCTGCTCCGGTGCAATTCCGGCAAACGGCTGCTCCCCTTGTTCCGGCTAAAAGTGTGGGACGATCAGAGAGGTGAGGGGAGTGGAGTGGTGTGCTGCAAATGGCTAGGGGTGCCCTCCTTTTATAGGCTCGACGACGGGACAACGCAGCATGGTCGGGCGACGGTGGCGACATGGCTACGGGCTGCTAGCGGCATGGCTGCGGGCGGCGATCGACGCACAGTCTCCTGGCGGTGCTCTAGGAAGTGAATGTGGTCTTAGGGGCGGTGGGATGCGGTCGGGCGCAGCTGGCGTCTGAGCGGCAGAGGCGGAGACTTCGATGGCGATCGGTGGCTATGAGGCGTTGGACGGTGAATGGGGGTGTCTGGCGTGCTCCCTGGGTCGTGGCGACGCGGTGGGCGCGGGCTGCGGTCGAGCGGCGGCTTGGGCACGCGTGTCGGGCGCGGCGCTCTGGCGCGTGCTTGGCATGGTGTAGTGGCACTGGGCGCGGGGTTTTCTCGGTGGTCCATGGCTTGGCCCGGGGGGGGGACAGTGGGCGGCGGTGAGGTGCTGGCTAGCTGCTAGACATGGCGAGACAGGGGGAGGTGGTCTGCTGCGGCGGTTGCAAGTCTTGGCCGGTGACATGTGCTCGGCATGGCATGGCAAGGTCACTAGGGGTAGGGGGTGGGTTTAAATGGCCTTGTTAGATCATCTAGGGACAATGGGAGCAAATGGGGGTCAAATGGGAGACAAGTTTGGCCAGAACACTATTGAAAATAGTGAATTTGGTTTTGTTTGAAATCTGTCCACCAGGTGTTTGATGAAATGGCCGCATGAACTTTACTTTTGAATTTTGAAAAGATTTTTGGTGGGTGTGCTAGTACTAAGCTTGAGACTCTGTGGGTTTTTTGGTTTTGAAAATTGAGCTAGTTTGAGTGGTTTTTGAATTAGTGGGATCTTCCCATATGAAATAGATTAAATTTTGAGATGTCATTTAAAATTATTATTTGAATGTTTTTAGCAGATCACAAAGTGGGCCTTGGTACCTCATTATGTGTACTAGCAAGGGGTGCAAAGATCCACAATTGTTTCTGTTAGTTTTTGAGTACTAGGAATAGCCAAAGTAGGCATGATAGTTAATTTGGCCAAAATGACCATTTGATTCTTTTGTTCATTTTGAATTGTTTTTCTTTGGGAATTGTTTGGGAATGATTTAGATGATGTTTATTTCACCTAAGAATCATTTTACAAGCAATGGATCACAGAACCATGGCAATTCAAATCAACTCCTATTCTAAATGCACATACACATGAATGCTTTAATAATTTAATTGGAAAAGTTTTTGTTAACCCCAATTTTGGTGATTTGGATCTTGATAAGCTTGGATTAAAGTTTTGGGATGTTAGATAATTGCAACTGAACAGAAGAGGAAGGCACAAAGATATGGTAAACTTGCACCATAGACATCACAAAGTTAATCTCATAGAGCTGAAATGCTAGTTCATGGAACTCATATGGCAGAAAATGCTTTAGGTGAAGAAGGTGAAATGCAAGATGCTCATGGTCCAGTTGTCCCTCAGCTTCCTTTCCCAAGAAGTCAAGCCATTCTCATGTCCCAGGTAGTTATAGACCCCAATGCTAAAGTCTAGGAGGATGGAATGGTATTTAGGCGTAAAGAAAGGTGGGAAAGGAGAAGTTCAAGAAAATACTATGTAGTTTCTTGTTTAACTGAATGTGTGTTGCAACAACTATGTAAATATGTTAGACACCTATGTACTTTTTGTGTGTTGCCTTTGTGGAACTCTTGCATAAGTCCATCTACTTATGTCCTTGTTTCACTGAATTATGTCCTTTTGGTATCCCAGAATATGTCAACTTCAAGTTCACTGAATTATGTCATTTTGGCCATGTGAAATATGCAAATGGTTGTTTCTATTTACTATGACAAAGTTGTTATATTAACCAAAAAATATTTTCTTTCCACTTGTTATCACAATGCCACAAAAATGCATTTCATTTGACTCAAATACGAATTTGAACTCAAATATGAGGAAAAGAGGATACATTCCACTACATTGCATCAGGTTCACATACATAATGTCCAAAGGCATTACAATGTTCAATCACTACTACACCTCACTAGATTAACTCCTAGATGAACACTAAATCATCACTGCATCCAAAACTAGCTAGAACATCACTCTCACTTGCACACATTGCACATGCACACTCACACCCACTTCAACACCTCACTCTCACTTCTTCACTAGCAGAACAACACACATTGGACATAGCACACACAACACACCAAATTTAATCTTGCCAAGAACCACCATTTGCCTCACTTCCTCCAAAATCATCATCAGGTGCTGCTCCTGTCTTTGCACCCTTGTCACTCTGACCTCATGCTGCCTCAACTGAAGTTCTTCCCATATCTTCTACCTAACCAAGAGCATGAACGTCATTATTCCCTCGCATGTAGTTGTTCTTAATCAGATAGCAATGTACTCCAGCTCACAATGCTAAAAATTGCAGTCACACTGTGCAGAACCAAAATATATTTAATTTGAACTCCCAAATACAGTGTAGCATATCAAAACCTATGGAGACAATTAATAACTTAAGAAAAATGCAAATAACATAGAATTATCCCATGATTTTTACACTTCTAGTACATCCATGCGGGGTGTTCCAACGTCCCCGAGCAAAACTGCTTCACTAAGCGGCCGCAATCGGGGCAGAAGGTGAGCGGAAGCAGAGGGGCCTGGCGGCGGAGCGCACATCGGGACAAGCTAGCGCTGGACTTGGCGGCTCAACATCGGCACTCCGACAACACCTCGCTAATTCCGGTCACTCTCCTAGGGCAGCGACGCCGATTTAGGGTTAATAGCATGATTAGAGGAGGGGAACGACATGGGTCGGGGTGAACAGGTCTGGTCGAACCATGGGGTTTAGTACTCGTTGGTGATTTTCCCAACAAACCCCTCCCAAACTTCTTCATTCACTAATTTACCCATCTAGTCATCTGCCAATGGGACACACTCCTCCAATACATCAGGCCGACAGTGAACACGTGTGTGACGATTGCATGCGAGTTTACTGACCTAATCATATATTTCTGTTGTACAATCATATATATTTTTCGCAATCTTTCATGGTATCAAAGCGGGTCGCTCCTCGGCCTAGGGTTTAGGCACCACCGCTTCCGCTGCGCCGCCCCCGGGAGATCCTTCTCCGCCGGGGTCGCGCAATAGTAGATTAGATCTTCTTCACAAAATTATCTCGCCGGCCGCTTGACCGGCGTTTCTTCTTCTTTCGCCGATCATAGATCGGATTGCATTGTCTACATCCGCATGTCGTCATCACGCGCTTCTACTTCAACCTCAGCGTCGACTCATCTCCGGTAAATCATCACCAACGATCGTGCCAAGGAGGCTCCGCGGCATCCAAGGCACGCGCTACGTCGGCTTCTCCGTCCTCACGTCGTCACCACGCCGGCCTGTCTTCGCCGACATCGACCGGGACGCACGTCCCCGAGTACGCGCCTCGCCGTCAACAAAGGGCTACAACTTCATCAATCGTGGTCATCATCGTCGACAACCATCTACACCAACATCATCGCCACATCGTGGCCGCCACCACCAATCGTGGTCATCGTCAATGCCAACAAGTTCTTCTCCACGAGCGACGCCGCGCTCATACAAGCGGAAAACATGGGTCTAATCCTCGAAATCGACTACCGCTACAATTCAATCGCCATCGACAACTACCACCGTCGTCTTCGTTCACCACGAGCTTGCCGCCAGAGTCACAGTCTAATTTTTATTTGCACAAGTCTGTGCTCAATTTTTCTTCTTGCAGCCACTTTGTCTACTCCGACACGGAAGACAACTTCTATACCGACCGTTTACGGAAAATTTTCTTTGCTCCTCAATTCGGCTCTGGCACGCATGACTCATGATGGTCCCTGTCTTCGCACGCCCGGTATTGCAACACCGATGCGTGCCTTCGTCCCCGACACGCTCCCGAGTCTGGCAAGCTCGGCATTGCGGGTCGAGCTACTTCGTCCCAAATTACGTCTACCTCAATACTACGGCGAATTCTCTAGGCTCAAACAAGGACATCGACCACAACACAACAACAACATCGATATCATCGACTTCATCAATGGAGGAACTTCCCCAACGACACCATCGACCACAATTACAGCGCCGTCACTCCCGGCTACATCGACTTCGGCTTATTCTCCAGTCAGACCGTCCGCGTCACTACCAATCCGACTGCGGGGGGAGGGGGGGGGGGGGGGCGCTGTTGGAGTATGTTATGGCTAGATATATTTGGTAGTTTAAGTTTGTAATCCAATTCTATCTCTAGTAGCCTTTTTACCCCCAAGACTTCTCGTGGCTTACGATGTAATCACCTCTTACAATATCAATACAATCTATACTTCCGCAATCTTTTAGAATTTGACCCCTTTGTGTATATACAAATTTTTCTTTGGAATTCTGCGCTGTGCACAGACATAACAATGGAACACTCCCGGTCTTCTGTAACCAGAAGTTTAAGTAACACTTTTCCTCTGTCGGCGTGCGTCATCTTTAGGTAATACTGTTAGAACTAGTTGATTGATACCGGACACAGAAAAACAGTTAGTGGGTTGCGGCCGGTCGGGGGCCAGTTTTCAAATCTTGTGGTTTGCACGCTCCTAAAAATTTAGTAGATACTCACTGTTGAAGTGTACTAGCACTAGCTCAGTGACGAGTACAGTACGTACGTAATTCATGCATCTAGATCCGGCAGGCAACGCGCCTGTTTGATTGCATTCAGACAATGCATCTAGATCCGGGACGCCCACATATATGTGGACTGTGATTTTCAGTGGGTTTGTCAAATTTGGATAATGTCAGCATAATTTGGCTCAATTTTTTTTTGAAAAATATCAAAAAAGTAAATGTTACAATATGTCTAGCTAAGTTAAAAATAAAGTTTGGTCGCATTTAGACAATCCATTTACGAGAGAGCAAAAAAAGTAGTAGAGGAATAACTGTTTATCCAGAGCATCATCGGTCTAGCCTAGCTAGCTAGATAGAAAAAATATTACTAGCCAAGATCGTTACTGAGTCACTTACTTCTGGGCTATACCTATACTCCCTGCGTCCGCAAATAAGTGTAATTCTAAGATTTATCTTAGTCAAATTTTATTAAATTTGACCAAATTTTTAGATAGATATATAAACATATATTATATAAATTGTCATACTATAAAACTAAATTTAAAAACAAATCTAGTGATACCAATTTAGTGTCATAAGTATTGCTACGTTTTTCTATAAAATTAGTCAAAGTTCATTAAGTTTGACTTAGGACAAGGCTAAAAGTATATTTATTTGCGGACGGAGGGAGTACATGTCATATTTTTTCTTAAACTGACTAATGGCACAATTTTCAGTTATTCTTTTTAGAATCGAGGTATCTTCTTAATGTTTTTTAATTGAGGTGTGGTACATAGTAGTACTGTAGCAAGTAGTAGTACTCTGATCAATGGTGGTAACTCCATTTGACTTACTAACTTTCTCTCCCTAGCTAGTTGACTTAGACCGTCAAACGTACGAAGCCCTCCACTGCAGCTTTATCATCGACGAACGAAACCGTCACAAGTTGACCTTATTTAACCTTTTTTTTCCAGTTCTCTTGAAAGGATTCCATCTACTCAATTATTTGAGTGTGCATGGGTGGGCCACACATTTCAGTTTCATCGTCGAATTAATCAAGCTCACAATCAGACTCACGTACGTACGTCGTGTACTATATGCATGCATCCATTAGAAGATGTCAAAGCTGAAATAATTATAGCTTCCTGCTTACAAAATGAGTACTACTGCTACTTAAGCAACGATACCTAACCGGCCTTCACATGGCTGTGTGTTCTTACCTTAAGCTACTACTACTTTTCTTAAAAATAAAAAATGGTTAGGTTCCTTCGGTTCACTTTATAGACACTCCCCAAGCATCTTACATATATATATATGTACAAATTTTCTTTTGAACTCTGCGCTACGCACAGATTTAACAACTGAGCACCCCCGATCTTCCGTAACCAGAACTTTAAGTAACCGTTTCCCTCTGTCGGCGTGCATCGTCGTCATCATCATTAGGTTATATACTCTGTCAGAACACAGAAGTGGTAAGCTGACAATTAGTTGATTGATACCGGACACAGGAAAACCGTTAGTGGGTTCTGTCACGGGGTCTGGCCGGTGTTCAAACCTTGTGGTTCGCGCGCGCCTACAAATTCAGTACTAGTATATACTCGATCAGTAATTAAGCTGCCCATGATCTTTTTCCGGTTTCTGCCTGGGCGATGTCTCCGGCCTCTTGTTGCCCGTTGGCCCCGCGAGCATACTAGCAGATGTCGGCAGCGCATTGAATTTCTAGCACGATCCCTCCCGGCCCAACGAGTGTCACGAGGGAGGCGCAGCGTGCCGCCGAACAAACCCGACGACCTCAACCGCCACAGAAACAGCACGAGACATGATTCACGCACGACACGGTGCGTACGTTACAGTACGAACGCCGATCGATCGATGGCCCAGCGCCAACGTTCCGGGTCCATGCTTCCATCTTCATCTCCCGCCACTCATCATCGAGCGATGGATGGGGCATCAGCCATGATACCCGTCCATGCGCGCATGTGCGCCTGCCTGCCTGCTGCCTGGCCTTGGGCCTTCCCCTCCCTCCCTCGCTCATGATTCGCGGGGATCGATCGATTGGCTCGCCTCCACCACGGAGCACGTGCCCGCGCATGATTCTGTTCTCACCTACGATGATCTTCTCGTGGGAGGAGCGGGAGTGGGGCGCACCCTACGCGGTGGTCACCTACCGGGCCTCGCGAGCCGTCCGATGGGGATCCCACGGCTAGCTAGAGGGGACATGGACCGGAAGTCCCTGCCGCCCCCGGTGTGCCTTCCATTGGCGCTCACCCTCGCAACGTGCACCCCTCCCTATCCTGTCTTCCGGATCTTGCCTCCCCACCTTCTTCCCGACCCTCTCGAGTCTCTTCCGCCGTGGATATATATTGGCGACCCTGCCCGCCCAGAGCAGCCGGTTCTCTCCCACTCTACAGCACACACAAAACTCCCCAGCCATACATACACATACAAAACACAAACACACACATACTACTAGCTAGATAAAACATACATAGATCATTCGAGCATGGGTTCTTGGAAGCGCACCATCACCACGCCCTTCAGGAAGGCCTGCACCATCCTCAGCCCGCAGCACGCCAGCGCGAGCGCCAGGAGCGACGACCACGGCAGCGACGGCGGCAAGAAGACGCCGCGCGCGCGCCACCAGCTCAAGCGGTCCGGGGCCGCGGCGGCGGCGGCGATGGCGCGCGGCGGCGCCGACGACGTGGCAGTGGACAGCCCGGCGTCCACGGCGCAGCTCTACGGCGACGTCATGGCCTGCGCCTACGAGGACGTGCAGGTCATGTGGTCCATGCTCGACAACAAGGCCAGGGTGCTCGACGCAGCCGCATCGTGACCTTACCTTACCTTACACAGCATGCAGCTAGCCGTCCTCGCCACGGAAGGATCCGTCCAGTACATATACTCTCTCTTGCTACGCGCGCAGTGCAGAGCGATCGACGAGTCGACCCTGGAGCTTTTTGCCCGGTCGATGTGGCATCATCGGTCCGATCGAGATGAATCCCCGGCCGGCCACTGGCACATGGCACCTACTACTACTACTAGTTAAGCTGAGAGGTGCTCGTTGCTGGCTAGCCTGGAGTGATTTGATCGGACGCTGCAGCAGCATTAGTTATGACGGATCTGCTTTGGCTGAGGAGGCTTAATTAGCATATGCTTCTCTTTTCTCTTCCTTTTTCTTTGGTGTCATTGCAACATCCGATCCATCCATCCATCAATCATAGTAGTATGGTTTTTGAAGATCTGGGACCACTTGTGTTTGTGTACCTTTGCTGCACCTGCACGTGCTTTATTTTTTCCGGTTTGCCGACATCATGCCCTCCTTTAGCAACATTAACATGATCAAGATTAACCGTATCTACGCCGCTTTCCTTCACTTAGTTTTTATTTTCAACAGGGGCTAACCCCTTTTCCATGTTTTTTTCTGAACGGAAATAATATGCAACTCTGTTAATACAAAGCAAAAGAGTACTGTAAACCTGAAAGAAGAAAGAGACCAAAATTACGAGTTGCTGGTAGCTTGCTAATGCTTGAAAGCTCACGAGCGAACTCATACTTAAAATACTTAGTATTAGTACTAGTACCATTTATTAATGTGTGTTTGGTACCAAGCCTCACCTGGCATGGCATGGCTGTTCCCCCAATGAGACATGGTGAGTGCTTACAGGTTGTTGCAGCCACCATGTGTTTCATAGCCTAAATGGCTGAATCCGACGAGACATGATGAGCTAAGATGTCGTTTGCTAAAGTGTAGAGTATATCTGTTAATTTGGACATGCTGAGCTAAGATTCTTCTCATAATTGTATCTAAGTTAGAATCGGTTACCTTCTTTCTGACGCAGTAAGAATACAACCACACTTATGAGAAATGATGAAACATAACTGTGTGTGCCATTCTATTAACGTTTTAGGGCCAAAAACTTCATTTGAACAAAGTCTAGACAATATCCAAACATTTACGGAGACTTGAGCAAGAAAATACTGTATATCTTTTTTTGGCAATATATGTAATAGAGCACCTAAATATTAGTACATCTTGGCATACATGACGATAAATCAGATTTAACAACACACGACCTGATCCAAAGTACATGTATAATCGTTCAACATCCATAATCAACTCATATTAAATAGTCCACATCCATCTTGAAGATCTAATAAGCATTACAGAAGAAATAGTTTATTCCCCGTTGCAGCAACTAGCACAAACTCAAACAGGCTATACACGGTGATTATCTTTCATTTCCACGAAGTTAACGACTTTATACCCTTATGGCCCATCACATAGTCTAAAACAACTTGTCGTTCTTCAAGAGAGAGCTCACATGGTTCAACAAAGAGTGTCAACATGTAATTTTCTATTGATACCAATCACAAAATTACGTAATTAATGATCCATACATGTTTGGTTATACTTAATTGTTTCTTCTTCACTAAAAAAAATGACATCTTCCTCTTTCTAGTTGAACTAGAACGTGAAGGAGAATTATCACGTGGACCACAAACACCAAACTCAAACCTTACATGAATCATTCACTACTTGTTCCCTTGATCTACATGTCAAGGCATCAATAGGCTTTCCTTTTCCCTCCGAGCTAATAGGTTTTCCCAAAGGCTCATCATACCCTGTCCGTTGCAAAATTCCATATGGGTAGATTATCGCCAAAGACAAAATCTACATGTGTGTAGTTATCAAGTGGTGAATTGAAGAGTTCAACATCCTTTCAATGATCCTATACAAGTATCAACACAAAAGGCACATTTCAGCTTTAAATAACAATCTTTAACATATTTTAGCAATAAATAGAAAATTTTAATACATTTTGACTATATAAAACATATTTCAACACAAGGACCAATATATAATAGATTTCGGTGATGCAGGTTAGCGTTATTGACGAGAGGTAACCTCGGCAATGCCCATGATTATGGACTTAGGGTTTCGTGGAAAAATAGAACGCTGGGGATTCTGTCGAATGTCAGACAAACAAGGGAGTCGAAATCGTCTGATTATCGATGGACAATGCGATTACAGATTGCTTGGGGTTTTTCTGTACCTCTCCGCAGGCTCCTCCCTGCCTATATATAATAGGTTGGGTCTCGGGGCTGTATACAGATAGGTTACATATTCATGATTACAACACCAACACAATGTCGATTCCTTTTTTCTTATATAACTAAACTAAGACTTTCGTCGGATGCTTCTTGGGCCTTCATATTGGGTCTTCATGGGTCGTGAGCATTTATACAACTAGGGTAACCAAACATAAGCACCCGAGGTAAACATAGCCATGTCAGTAGCCCCCGCGACTCTTCCTAAATCATAGATTCGGGTTGAGTCTCAAAGATATTTCAAGTATTTCATGAGATATCCAATTTTGGTTTTGTAGGGATTTGGTACAACGGGACTGATGCATCAGATGGATCATGAATCAGTTAAATGCTTCTTGGGAAAAACACTGTAGCCCTACATCAAATTCAAGTCCTCAGGCTTGAACTCAGAATTTTACTAGCGTAATCCAGTTCAAGCCGTTGAGGTCTTATCGAATACTGAATTTCAGTTTTATTTTATCAGGTACCCAACGTGTCCGTCAGGATTTTTCTTTGTATCGTTGATACAAATATTTTACTGGAAGAGCGAAATCTCGTGCGATTACCAGGCCACATAGGACGGATCCCGGTGTCTTATCTTCATGTCGTGGACATGGCATTCATAGTTTTATCGCGCCGGGCACGATGTGAGATTTTTTATGATTTTCATCGACTGCCTTGTTTGGTGTTGGAGTTACTGAAATTTGTGGATGATATCTAAATATACTCCCGATGGGAGTAACCTTTGGAGGATACACTAATGTAATATTCATAGGTTTTATTTTTATCGGTTGTGTTTTACACACGAAGATAATATTTATCTGGCGTGTATAAATCTCAGTTTTCTATCTGATGCGCGGTCATCCCTCCTGATGGGAGTAGCCCCTGATGCTAAATTCAGATGCCTATATCGGGACATAGGATCAAAGCTTCCAACCATCTAAGGAAGTCTTCCTCTTCAATTTATTCATCTAGGACTATTATGTCCTGTTTTATCGGGTGCGTGACCAGCGCTCCCGATGGGAGTAGTCCCCGAGGCTACAGTCGAATATTTGTATTCTATTGTAGGCTCAAGGTTTTTAGTTGTGGAATTTACTCCGACTCATGTTTTTGTACTTATTTTTATCTGGTCCTTCTAAAATAGAGCCGAAGTTTGGTCATTGCCTCTTCTATGACGTTATTATTGACGAAGTTGTTACGCCGTGGCTTCCGAGAAACAAAACCGATGGGATCTTTTCAATTGTGGGCCCATGCTATAGTAATGATGATGCTTGAGAGGCGTGTCAGCGAAGATCTTTTGACCACACCTCCCCCTTTACGTGCAAATATCGAGGCGTCGTGGAGATTTTCTATGTTTTTAGTGTGGCAATAACTGCCCACGATATTTATCCTTATGTGCGCCCTTGACACGTGTCGTCATCCTGTGAATTTTGACGGTTCGCTGGTTTCATCCAACGACCAAGCTTTGCTCTTCTTCTCTTTATAACCGGGGTAAGAATTTTTTCCATTTTACTACTTCCTGTCGCTGCCTGCTTCTTCTTCCTTGCGCTACTCCTGTATTTTGCCGCTTTCGCTTACTCCTTTTTCCTTTTGCTGCACCTGCATCGCTCTCCAGCCAGAATAGGGAAAAACAAAGAGGGAACTTCTACCGTGGCCGCCAATACCATGACGAAGAGGGCTCTCGGATGTACTCTGACAAAGTGTTCCGCGCGAGATCTCCGCGATGCATGGAACTTCGGCCTCCTTGAAGAGGGATCCTTCAAGCTCCTAGGGGATGAGGCTGCCCCAACCCCCGAATCTAGCTGGCGGGTAATGTTCCTCTCCTTCCTGTATTGCGTCCTCTCCCTTCCTGTTCATGAATTCGTTCGAGGCCTTCTCTTTGTCTACAACATGCAGCTCTACCAGCTCATGCATAGTTCTATTCTTCATGTTGCCTGCGTTGTCACTCTTCTCGGATGCTTCCTCGGGATCCATCCCCATTGGGGCCTGTGGAAGTATTTCCTCTTTGTCCGTCACAATGCCACCGATACTCTTGTTCATGATGTCAGTGGCGCCATTTTCTCTGTTCGCTCCGAAGTTGATTATTTTGACTTCAAGATTACTAATTCTGTCCAAGGATGGAAAACAAAATGGTTTTACACCAAGGACCAAAAAATTGAGGGTCAATATTTCAAGTTGGCCCCTTTTGACCTCAAGAAGACATGCCGAAAGCTTGATTCATGGGATCAGCGCCCAACACCCGAAGAAATGATGGAGATAAAACCCTTGCTCACCCGGATAGAGAAGCTGCGTCATGAGATTGGAAAGGAATTGTCGGGATTACAAATCCTAGCATACTTTCTTTGGATATGTGTTCAGCCTCTTTAGACGAGGCTATCCGGTATGTGGGCTTATACCGGAAAGAAGGACCCGATGAGGATTTCACCGGATTATCTTACCCTCGAGGTCTATGAGAAAAGAGTTCGAAACTTCACCACGCTGACCAAGAAAAGCCCGGTTCCCTCTGACTGTCGTGTGGAGCCTTTTGGCAAGAAGAAGCGCCTCCCAGACGTAAGTTTTCGCTGGCTTCCTCTTTGTTCTTTGTACTGATGTACTTTATCTCTTACGACCCCCCTTTTTTTTAGTTCTTTCGCGATGTAGGATTATGATCATGTATCTTCGCTTGCTCCTCTCCCTGAAAGCGGTGAGCTCCCAGCAACCCCTCTTTATCCGACGATCTTCCTATGGTTGGGACTGCTGCCGACGAAGAGGTGAAGGCGTCTATTGTTGAATCCTCGTCAAATACTCAGTCCGTTGCTTCAGCTCATTCTGAAGATTTTCGCGTGGCGCCTGCTGGCAAAAAAAGGGAGTGTACTAATGTGACAAAGACGATTGAATACTCGGATGACTCCACTGGCTCATAGCCTCCGCATGTTGTCCCTGTTTCGTCGGCTCCTCCGCATATGAACTTGTTCCGCTTTACACTGGATGTTTCTTCGTAAGTGCTGATTGTCCCTTCCTTGATTCTTTCAGATGGTAAAATTATAGAGTTCTTGTTTTTGTTCTGTAGTGGTGATGAGGGGTAAGGTCCTCCCACGTCCCCCTCGGTACTTCTATTGCTCCTCCTCCAGTTAAATATCTAGAACTATCAAAGGAAACACACACATCTCCTGCGGATAAGGCTATCCAAAATGATGTTGCCACTTCGCCAAAGCCGCCACAGCAGAAGAGAAGAAGAACTGCGTGCAAAGGTGTGGTGATATTCCCCAACGAGTGTGGAATAGTTTCACAACTCACGCCTGCCGAAACACCACAACGTAATGGTGTGTCGGAACGTCGTAATCGTACTTTATTGGATATGGTTCGATCTATGATGTCTCTGACTGACTTGCCACTGTCATTTTTGGGTTATGCACTGGAAACAACTGCATTCACTTTAAATCGGGCACCATCTAAATCCGTTGAAACGACACCGTATGAATTATGGTTTGGAAACAAACCTAAGTTGTCATTTCTGAAAGTTTGGGGATGCGATGTTTATGTGAAGAAACTTTAGCCGGGTAAACTCGAACCCAAAGCGGAAAAATGCGTCTTCATAGGATACCCTAAGGAAACGATTGTGTATACCTTCTATCACAGATCCGAGGGCAAGGTTTTTGTTGCCAAGAATGGATCCTTTCTTGAGAAGGAGTTTCTCACGAAAGGTGTGAGTAGTCGGAAGGTAGAACTCGAAGAGGTTATTGAACCTTCTCTTCATGAAATGGCAAGTAGCGCAGCACCGGAAGTTGTTTCGGAGTTGACTTCACCTAATGAAGAGAGAGCTAATGATATTGATCATGAAACTCCGAAAGAGGACACTACCGAACCTCGCAGGTCAAGCAGGACACGTGCAACTCCTGAACTATACGGCAATCCTGTTGTGAATTTCATGGTTGATGAAATGGATGACCCTGCGATGTATGAAGAAGCGATGATGAGCCCGCATTCCAACAAATGGATAGAAGCCATGAAATCCGAGATGGAATCCATGTACGAGAACCAAGTTTGGACCTTGGTGGACTTACCTCACGATCGAAAGGCCGTTGAGAATAAATAGATTTTCAAAATAAAAACTGATGCTGATGGTAATGTGACCATCTATAAGGCTCGACTTGTCGCAAAGGGGTTTCGACAAATTCAAGGAGTTGACTACGATGAGACATTCTCTCCCGTAGCGATGCTTAAGTCAGTTAGGATTATGTTAGCAATTGCTGTATATTTCGATTATGAAATATGGCAGATGGATGTCAAAACTACGTTCCTCAATGGTAATATTGAAGAAGAGTTGTATATGATACAACCTAAGGGTTTTGTCGATCCTAAGGATGCTAATAAGGTATGCAAACTTCAGCGATCCATCTATGGACTGAAGCAAGCATCCCGGAGTTGGAATCTCCGCTTTGATGAGGTGATCAAAGAGTTTGGATTTGTCCAAACTTATGGAGAGCCTTGTATTTACAAGAAAGTGAGTGGGAGCAATGTGGCATTTCTAATATTATATGTGGATGACATATTATTGATTGGAAATGATATAGATCTTTTAAACAGTGTTAAAAGTTATCTAAACAGAAAATTTTCGATGAAAGACCTTGGTGAAGCGTCATATATATTAGGCATTAAAATCTATAGAGATAGCAAGGCGCCTAATTGGGCTATCGCAGAGTACATATCTTGATAAGATATTAAAGAAGTTTAATATGGACGGAAGTAAGAAGGAGTTCTTACCTATGTTGCAAGGCAAGACATTGAGTAAGACTCAAAGTCCGGCTACGGCGGAAGAAAGAGAGATGATGGATAAGATCCCCTATGCCTCGGCCATAGGCTCTATTATGTATGCCATGCTATGTACACGACCGGATGTGGCACATGCTATTAGTTTAACTAGTAGGTACCAATCTAATCTAGGTTCAGAACACTAGATAGCGGTCAAGAACATCCTCAAGTACTTGAGAAGAACTAGGGATATGTTTCTTATATACGGAGGTGAAGAAGAGCTAGTCGCTAAGTGTGATGTCGATGCTAGCTTTGACACCGATCCGGATGACTCTAAGTCTCAATACGGATATGTATTTCTCTTAAACGGAGCAGCAGTTAGTTGGAGGAGTTCCAAACAACCTGTGGTGGCTGGATCAACGACGAAGGCGGAATATGTTGCTGCTTCAGAAGCGGCGCAGGAAGCGGTTTGGATGAAAGAGTTCATTACGGAACTAGGTGTGGTTCCAAGTGCGTTGGACCCAATGGTGATCTATTGTGACAACAATGGAGCCATAGCCAACGCAAAGGAACCGAGGTCTCACAAGAATTCCAAGCATATTAAGCACCGGTTTCACTCCATCCGCGAGCATGTCAAGGATGGAGATATAAAGATTTGTAAAGTACACACGGACCTAAATGTAGCAGATCCGTTGACTAAAGCTCTCCCTAGGGCAAAACATGATCAACACCAGAACTCCATGGGTGTTAGATTTATCACTATGTGAACTAGATTATTGTCTCTAGTGCAAGTGGGAGACTGAAGGAAATATGCCCTGAGAGGCAATAATAAAGTTGTTATTATGTATTCCTTATATATGATAGATGTTTATTTTACATGCTAGAATTGTATTGATCAGAAACATCAATACATGTGTGTTTAATAAACAAAAAGGGTTCCTAGTTATGCCTCTCTTATAGACTAGCTTGTTGATTAACAAGATGATCAATGTTTCCTGATCATGGACATTGGATGTTGTTAATAACAAGGTCAGACCATTGGTGGAATGATGTGATGAACATTCATCCGAAGTATAGCATTACGATCAAGTCATTATGTTTATATTGCTATAACATCATACGAAGTAATCTTTATCCTTAGACCATGAGATCATGTTAATTGCTAACACCTGAAGAGTATCTTGATAACATCAAACGTCACACCGTAACAAGGTGACTATAAAGATGGGTTCAGTACTACGAAGGTGTTATGTTGAGGCTCATGGATCAAGAGTGGAATTTGTCAATCCTGATGATGGATAGATATACTCTAGGCCCTCTCGGTGATATCACATTGAGATAGCTTGCAAGCAAGTGATGTGATCACTAGAATGTTATATCACGGGAACGAGAAAAGAGTGCATGTCGGAAACGAGATCAAACTAGGTATGGAGATAGCGATGATCGAATCTCGGACATGTAATATATCGCGAGACAAAGGGATTTAGTTACAAGAATTAAAGGTTCTCACGATCACATAAGTCATCGTTGAATATACAGGAGTCAGTATGGATCTCCAGGTCCCGCTTTTGACTATTGATCTGAGAGGAGTCTCAATCATGTCCGCATTATTCGTGAACCGTAGGGTGACACACTTAAGAGTTACCGGACACCATTTAGGAGCACATATGTTTTAGACGAAAGAATTGCAAAGCGCATGAATTGTTTTGATAGAAATCGGAAATTGTTTCGGGTGAAATTGCAGAAAGTGGTTCTGCATGTGATATTAAAATATTGCAAGGGGCTATATGTGAATGTTTGTTAATTAAAGTAATTAACTAAATTCGGAATAAATTTAATAAAAGAGTTTTATTAAATGAGAGAGCATTAAACTTGGAGAATTTTAATGCATTTAAAGTGGAGACTTTAAAAGGGAATGTGAAGAGGCATTTTAATGTGGAGGGGTTACCACCACATGAATGGGGGAGGTGAGGGGTCACCCCCCATGCGCCGGCCATGGAGAGGAGGGGCACCCCCTCCTCCTATAAAAGGCCACCCACTCCCTCCTTCATCCTCACACCTCCTTGTGAAGGATCTCTCTCACCCTGAAGAATTATTCCCCCATGGTCTCGGATTAGCGAGATACATGTTCCCGGTGGCATTACATCTAGAAGGAGTTGCTGCTTCCGCTAGATCGCTGGAGCGAGGAGGTGGAGGTTGTCCGGTGGCTTGAACGTGTGTGAGAGTACGGATGCGCTGCTGAGTTGCGGTGCTCGGACTTCCTCATGATCTTGAGATCGGCAAGTGTACGACTACATCAACCACGAGTTCCTACTCGTTAACAAAACTCGTTGTCTTCGAGGGTAAGTTCTCGTTGGATGTATGTCCACCCATTGCTATGTACCTAGTGGATAGATCTTGGCGTGTAGTTCTCATCGTAGGAAATTTTTTGTTTTCTATGTTGCGGACCCAACAGATTAACCCCAAGCCCACGATCATAGATCAGTGCATGGCGGCTCAGGGATCTCCAACTGGCGGCTAGTTGTTGAGGAGGTACATGGTGGCCGTTGTTACCGCAGCTTGCGGTGTTTTTGGGACCACGTTGCCTGCGTGTCGACTATCATAGAGCTGAAGTCGAGGACTTTGGTAGCTTCTATGCGTTCTTGATCGGTGAGATAGGCCATCCGAGATCACCTCTTGTTGGCCACGTACTCGTTGCCTTTAGAGGAGGATCCTCCGTGGGAGGAGAGCCCGGCCCGTCGCCGCCTTTTTACGCGCCTCAAGTTGCACGATTGCATGTAGCTGGCGTCTGTACTCCTCTTTTAGTAGCCAATGGTAGCCTATCAGCATGTCTTGCAGCATGCCCGGGGGCAGAGGATTGCCTCATAGAGCTTCTCGGCAACAGGCCCACTCGTTGTCGTTGAGTTTAATCACGACACGCTCTCATGTGTGTTCGTTCACCATGGTTGGCGGCTCAACTGCCGCTCGATTGTTGATGGGTGCGCCGTTGCCACCGTTGGTGGGGCCGCTGTTGGGCGTGCTGCCGTTAGGTGGTTCAGCACCGTTGGGCGGTCTGGTGACGGATCCGTGGCTAGTGTTTTCACGATTGGCGGCGGTGTCGCCTGCGTTGATGACCGCGCACGTGAAGTGGTTAGGGAAGCTGTTGCTCCCGCAACTTTCAGATCTGGAGCCATAGGCTCCATCTTCGGTGGCTAGATCACCCAGATCAGATCCGCGACTGCTGTTGCTGTCCGTGCTCCTAGCTGTTGCTGAGGTGTTGAGCTCGGTTAGGGTGCCGATTGGTGTCGTTGGCTGGTCAGGCATGCGAAGCGTGCCCACCAGACCAACCTAGAAGCGGAAGCTCCCAATCGCCAGGCTAATTCCATCGCCTACGGACTCGAAAGCCGGGCGAGTGGCCGACGTATGGACGGTGAAGTCAAACACGCCGAAGAGCTGGAAAATCTCCACTGTTACAGAGTTGTAGATCGCGGTTGATGGGGCCGAAGAAGCCGCGACATTAGCACTCCCAATTCCCACAGACGGCGCCAATTGACGAGGGTTTAACTCATCAATGCCCATTGTTATGGACTTGGGTTTTGGAGAAGGAGGGAGCACTGGAGGCATCAGTCGGCTAGCAAACAAGCACACAGGGATGCAAGTTTTACCCAGGTTCAGGCCTCGTAGAGGTCCCTACTCCTGCTTGTCTGCTCTTGGAATTAATGAAGGAATCGAAGATTATAGGGGCGCGCAGATGCAATCTGGCGTGAGTTGTGGAAACTAGGGTTGCATGTCTCCTTATCGCCTCCCCTCCTAGCCTTTATATAGATAGGCTAGGTCTCAGGTAACAAGTCGAGTCGGTTACAGATTAGGGTTTTCCCTTTAAACTTTCTATCTTTTGCTTCTTCTTTTCTCGCAAGCAATCGAGAGTCCATGGGCCACTCGAGTTCTCCATTTGGGCCTTGGCAACGCCGTGGGCTTCCACCATATCCGGACCGTATATACCGAACTCGAGTACCTGTAGGGATACCCTTGTCAACTATATTTCTGTAGATTCCTAGAATGAAGATATCGATATAATTCAAGCGGTGACTCCGGAAGAATTTATTAAAGGCCAATTTTAGAGACCTGTAGAGTCCATTTTTGAATAGGTAACAGTTTTGGTAAGAAAAGGTCCGCAAAAAACTTTCCAATTTATATTTTTGCAGTTTTTATCTAACATGGAAAATAATGGGTCGAAAAAGGGATGTAAATGGAGCCCGGGTGGCTCACACCACCCCGTGGCACGGGCCCACCTAGCCGTGCCACCAGGGGTGTGGCCACCCCGGAGCCCGTCTCCGACCCGTTTTCTACCAGTACTTTCCTTTTGTTGTTAAACTCTATAATATATAATCCCCCGGATCTCCCGAGGTTCGTATATCGTGTTCTCGTCGTGTTTTTGTTTCGATTTGTTTCTGTCAGGAACTATTCTCAAAGTTTAGAAGCACAATGGTCTCCGCCAATGATAAGGGCAAGGAGCCTGCAGAAGATGATCTCCAAGACGCTGCGCAGGAGGAGGAGATCGAGAGTGAAGTTGAAGAGGAGGCAAAGGAAGACCAGTATCCGCACACCAACACCACCATTGCAAGCATTGGAGTGGTGGCAAATCCTGCCAAGTTCAAAAGGACTGCATGGATGTCCACCGAAGGGAAGGTTCCGCGTCATTGCTTGGCTTCATGGTCACCTCCTCCACGCAGCAAGAATCCCTTCCATACCCTTATTCATTAGCAGCAATTCCAAAATATGCCCAAGGAAAAATTACCCTCCAATTGGGATATGGCTCGTTCTAATGCAAGAAAAGAATACTTCAAGGAGGAAGAGTTGGGAAAGAATCGCAAGAGCTGGGATTCATAGCCCGACATGATCATGGACCGCATTGAGCACAATTCGGAGTTGATTCATACTCTCACCTTCGAGATTGAGGATTTGAGGGAATTGATTGAAAAGCTCATCGAGAGAACACCACCACCACCGAAGGAGTAATTCGTCATCAGGTTTTGGCATCCCCTTGGTTTGTTCCAAGCTTGGGGGAGTGCCGCGGTATCATATCATTATCTTTCATCTTTTTAACTTTTTAGTAGAGTCATATCATGAATAGAGAAGTTATCATATAGAATGGTTTGCATTATGGAAGTATCTCCCCTCTAGCTAGTTATCTATGTAGCCCTTGGTGTGAGTTGCCGCTATGGAATATTAATGAGAAGTTCTATCATTTACTTTTTGCACATCTTATTTTAATTTGAAATTTTTGTTATATGATTGATCTTGTTGTTAGTATTGATATCACTTTGGGATCATTAAGTAAATTTAGTTGGTTTTGGCAAACATGGCTCTGGTCAATAGCAATGCTATTCAAGAATTAAATGGAAAAGAGAAAAGTACTTTTAGAAATATAATTCCATCATCTTTATTTTTTGTTTGGCTCATAAGCTTAGTATTCTCTAGTTAAGATCTTTTGTGCTTCCAAGGAAGATTGCATGTTTGTTTATATCACTTGTATGTTTGTTTGTTTCCTTCAACTCTTATTGCTTGCTACCCAGCCTTGCTAGCCAAAAAGCTGTACTGAGAGGGAATGCTTCTCGTGCATCCAATCCTTAAACCAAAAACTTGTGCCATTTGTGTCCACCATATCTACCTATTTGCATTATTGCTATTCCAAGTAAATTCATGTCTTTATCTACCTTCCAAATTAAACTTGCTATGTGAAAATTAGTGATTAAAGCTCTCACAAACTTGATAGCACACTTTACTCTCTTGCACTTTATAAACTTGAACCATTGTGTCCATCTATGTTACGTATATGCTTCCGCTTTATAAGTTGTGAATTAGAAGAACCATGTTACCATGTGGAACGCTTTCAACATTGCACTTATTTAGTTGATATCATAATCTTTTGCTTATGGATCTCGGCGGTGTGAAATAAAAGGGGAGCTTCTAAGCTCATGGAGTTTGTATATGTGTTAGAGAAACTCCTGGGCAGCTAGCCTAAGCCATGCCTAATCATGGTGGAAACTTATAGCATAACGATTGTGAGCAATACGTGAAGCATCCTCAACAAAAATCTATGCAAATAGTAAATAAAAAGATCGCTGAGATGCTCATTGTCTGTTGCCTTGTCATTTTGATAATGGATAGCTCCTGTATCATGGGGAAAGGGGTACCCCGTTGGCGGTTCTTGATACGTCCAAAACGTATCTACTTTCCTGAACACTTTTGCTATTGTTTCTCCTCTAAACTTGTGTGATTTGGATGCAACTAATGCGGACTAACGCTGTTTTCCGCAAAATTGGCTTGGTGTCTACTTTTTGTGCAGAAAACCAACTATCAGGAAAAATCCCGGAAAATATGCCAAAAATCCTATTTCACCCGAAGACTCGAGGAGCCAGAATACGAGACGGAGAAGAGCCCTAGGGTGGCCACACCACCTGGTGGCACGGGCCAGGCCAGGCCGCGCCAGGGGGTGGTGTGGGCCCCAGGCACCCCCTCGGCCTCTCTCTTCGCCTATAAGGAGCCTTCTGACCTAAAAACTTCGGGGGGTTCGATGTTTTTCCAGAAGGAGTTCCGCTCCGCCGCCACCACCAGATTCCACGAAATAGTACCAGAAACTCCATTCTAGCACCCTGCCGGGATGGGGAATTGGAGGAGATCATCGCCATCATCATCACCATCGCTTCTCCATCGACCATCCATGTTTCCCCCATCTATGAGTGAGTAATCCCCTGCTGTAGGCTATGGGGATGGTAGGGATTGGATGAGATCGTTCATGTAATGGCATCAGATTGTTAGGGCATGGTGCCTAGTATCTTTTATTAGTGCTTCATGACTTTGTTGCGACTTGTTGTGCTTAATGCTTGTCACTAGGGCCCGAGTGCCATGATTTCAGATATGAACTTATTATTGATTCATTATGATAGTATTGTTCTTGGTCTTATCTGCAAGTTGTATACACACGTTGTTGTCCGGAACCTATGGCCCCGAAGTGACAGAAATCGGGATAACCGGAAGGGAAAGGCTTTCATGTGAGGATCACATGTGTTCACGGAGTGTTAATGCTTTGCTCCGGTGCTCTATTAAAAGGATCACCTTAATTGCCAGTAGTTCCCTAGAGGCCCTGCTACAAACGGGCTGGCAGGACAAAAGATGTTGTGCAAGTTCTCATTGCGAGCACGTATGACTATATATGGAACACATGCCTAGGATTGTCTAGTACTTGGGTGCTTTATTTTATTTATCTGCAATTGCCCTATGTTCTGATTGCTATGTGAATTGTCTTGTCCATGCAACGCCCGTCCATCCATCCCTATGCCTACCGCACTCGAATCCCACTGTTTACTGCTTTTGTTACTACTGTCTTTGCTTTACTACTGCTGTTACTTTGCTATTCCTCCTACAAAACTATTGCTACTAATAAACTACTGTGAGCAAGATTGTTTCCAGGTGCAGCTGAATTGACAACTCGGCCGTTAAGGCTGATAAATATTCTTTGGATCCCCTTGTGTCGAATCAATAAATTGGGTTTCACTTCCCTCGAAAATACTGTGATACACCCCCTATACTTGTGGGTCATCAGTTCTCCATGATACACACGTATTGACAATGACAAGAACTTACTCGTGACTAAAGTTGACTAGAACTATAGCTGGAAATACCGAAACTCCTAATGAAGACACTACCACACCTGTTAGCTCACCTGAGTCTAGTGAGAGTTATGATACTGAAGAAGATTATGTTGAGATGACTGATGAGTTTATTAAAGAATGTAAGAACACCCATGATAGGAGCGCTGCTAAGAGTCTCCTTGAGAGGCGTACTATTAGACCCAAATTATATCATGCTGCTAAGTTTGCTGCTTCTCCCATAAACATTATAGATGAAGATTATGATTTCTCGCTCGATCTATCTTACATAGCTATTGTCGAGAAAGAACCTATTTGTGGGACTAAGAATGAAAGTGCGATAGCACATATGAATGAACTTTCTACCATGAGTGGCTTGTTTTCTGATGATATTAAGATGCATACTTACTTTGTTGCTAAGATTTCCCCTTTTCAATGAAAGGAGAAGCTAAAACTTGGTTTAGTAATTTACCTCCTGGATCTATTGATAGCCCTGAGTGCTTGATTAGTACTTTCCTGCAGAAATATTTTCCTCCCAGTGCTAGACATGCTATTTTGTAGGAACTCTTTGATTTTAAACAGGGAGAAAAAGAAGTGCCCGAATCTTGGGCAAGGTTTTGTGCTTTGATTCATGCACAAGCTGGAAGTCCATTACCTAAGAATGAGCTTCTTGATATATTCTATAATGGACTAACCGAGGAATCTAGGACATACCTAGATAGTTGTGCTGATTGTGTTTTCAGGAATAGAACTCCAAAGGAAGCTGAGGAATTAATGGCTAAAATAAGCAAGAATTATGAAGATTGGACTCCTCCAAAACAAGCTATACCTGAAGTAATTGTACCTGAACCATCTATTCCTGTGCCTATGCCAACATCAAAGAAGAGGGCAGTTATTGAATTAAATGATGAAGTGATGAAGGAAGCTAAGAAATGTCTTAAGGAGAAGGGAATTAAAGCTGCAGATGTCAAGATTTTACCTCCTATAGAAGAATTATGTAAGCCTATTCCCTACTCACCCACTATTGAGGTATACTCTCTCCAACACTTTGATGAAGGTGATATCCCTTACCTGAAACCTCTAGATCAATGCTTAGAAGAATTTGATATGTTTATTGTTAAGCAAGATAACTTTAATAAAAGGGTGCAAAATAACTTTAATGGAAAACACTAGAGCTATTGTTGAGTTAAAAGATATTGTGGAAAGAACCTCTAATGACGTTAAAATGATTGTTAAACACTTTCAAATGGTTCAAACTCAAATAGATCAACTCGTTAAAGTGCAAAACGACTTGCTAATTAATGCTGCTAAAGAAAAACATGCTTATGAAATTAGAACTAGAAGTGGTGCTACTACCCAGGATCCTCTATATCCTGAGGGGCATCCCAAAAGAATTGAGCAGGATTATCAACAAGCTGAAAATAGTGGTTCTACTCGTAAGAAAAGGAAAAAGAAACATAAAACTGTTGTAGAACCCTTTGAACCCGCTATAGATCCTAATAGTATATCTATCTCTGATGCTGAAACTGAAAGTGGTAATGAAGAAAATGAAGTTCCTAATGAAGGAAAAGTTGAAGAAGAACCTGAAAGCCACACTAAGAATACTAAATACACCAAAGAAGATTTTATTGCTAAGAAACATGGTAGTGAATGAGAACCTTGGGTCCAAAAACCTATGCCTTTCCCTGATAAGAAACACAAGTCAAAGGAAGATGAACACTATAATAAGTTTTGTGAGTGGGTGAAGCCCTTATTCTTGCAAATTCCTTTGACTGATGCTATTAAATTGCCCCCTTACTCAAAGTATATGAAGGACATTATCTCGAATAAAAGGAAGATCCCTAATGAAGAAATCTCTACTTTGCTTGCTAATTATTCTTTCAATGGTAAGGTTCCTAAGAAACTTGGAGACCCAGGGATTCCAGCTATCCCTTGCTCTATTAAGAACAGTTATGTTAGAACTGCTTT
Organism: Avena eriantha; assembly: GCA_910589775.1. NCBI lineage: Eukaryota > Viridiplantae > Streptophyta > Magnoliopsida > Poales > Poaceae > Avena > Avena eriantha. The sequence goes on along the minus strand of OU342740.1, from coordinate 401,377,359 downwards.
GTTGTGATTTAGGAGCTGGAGTTAGTGTTATGCCTTTCTCCCTCTATAAGAGGCTTCAGCTTGAAAAATTGATACGAACTGATATATCTTTGCAAATGGCTGATAAATCTACCACTATTCCTGTGGGTATATGTGAGGATGTACCTGTTCAGGTGGCTCATAATTGCTTGATATTAACTGATTTTGTTGTACTTGAAATGCCTGAAGATGATAATATGTCTATTATTCTTGGGAGACCTTTTCTTAATACTGCAGGAGCTGTTATTAATTGTAATCAAGGAAAGGTGACCTTCAATGTTAATGACAAGGAAAATACTGTCTATTTCCCCAAGAATATTGAGAGGACTTATGGCTTGAATTCAATTGAACATGTTGAAGGCATTCAAGTTGGAGAAATATATTGTCCCATACCAAAAGAAAAATTTGAAACTATTATGATTGGGACCATTGCTATCAAGGTTGAGGTAACATAATCATTAGTGGAGTACAAAGTTTTGTCTCATATGCAATTGTTTTGGTAGCAAGACTTGATCAACCTTGCTAACAAAAGGATTCCATTAAACAAAACAATGTTTTCATTATGACTATCTCCCTTTATTTCTATCCTTTGCATTTTAGTTTTTGTTTTTGTTTAGTTTTCTTTGTGTTGTTAGTTGCTTGCATGCTAGAACTTCTGTAGTCCTAGCCTTGTTTTTTCCTTGCATCATGTTTCCAAAAAAAAGAAAAAAAATCTGTCTGTTAGAAAATCATTCTTCTATTTCTGAAAATTGCCCAAAAATAAAGTGTCTCAAAAAATTCTAGAAAATTCATATTAAATTTTTACGTGAAAAAGGGGTAGAGGAGTACCTGGTAGGTACCAGGGGGCCCACCAGGAAGGCACACCATGTGGTGGCGTGGCCAGCCCTGGGTGGCGCCATGCCCTGGTGTGGGTCACCCTGGCCCTCCACTAACTCTCTCCCCGTGCCACTTTCTTCTCTCTCCCGAGTAAGCTCTAGTTCATAGCTCAAAATCACGTTCTTTCTATGCTTGCTCTCGATTTCTTCGATCTCCTTGCTTAGCCCATCTTTCTTGCTGAAATTTGGAGTATTTGTTCCCTGGTATGTGACTCCTCCCCTTGTCCAAGTAGATTTGTGTTTAGTGGATTATATGTTGAGTATTTTGCTGCTGTAGGTGACTGGTTATGAGGGCTTGTAAGCTTGTTTGATGCTTAGAGATATAGTTTTGATGCATGTTTAGGCCTCTTGCAAGTCCCTATGAGTAGAATCCTTCATTATATTTACTTTGCAATCACTTGTTCAATATGTGTTCAAATTTCAGAATACCAAGCATGAACAACCATACTTTTGGAGAGATATTTGAGAGTGATGCACCTAGGAGGTCGAGGCCCTCAAGAATAGCCTCTTAAGCTAGGCCATCATACAATGAAGACCTCATTGCAACACGCATTGGCAGTGAAAGGGATGATGGAGATGCTCACCCATCCTCTTTTCCTTGTTTTACTTTCTTGCAAGCTGCATGTATTCTTGATGATTTCTTGCTACTGATTGAGAGGGTTGGTTTGACCTCCTATATGCAAGATGAGAGCGCACAATACGCTATGCTCACCAAAACTTTTGTTGAGAGCTTCTCATTTACTAGCACACCCTATCAATCTACTGTCTCTTTTAAAATCTATGATATGCCCTTCACCATGCCTTCGGAGAGATTTTGCAGTATTGTAGGTGTGCGTATGACAGGGACCGTGAAGAAAATTCAAGGGCAACCCGGTGATTTGTTGGAGCTTTACCGAGGGGTGACCAATGATGATGACCGCATGGCGTAGCACGGAAAGATAAGAAATATCCAACTCCCTGCTCTCAGATACTTTGCACATTATCTTGCTACTAGTGTATTGGGTAGGGAGAACACTAGTAATATCTCCAACTATCATTTAGCATTCCTTGCTGCTGCGCTTAACAATGATACTCGGTACAATCTTGGCTCGCTTATTGCTCGTCGCCTAGCTGCTAGGGGGCCTATCTATGGGGGCATCATTGCATCGCGCATGGTCAGTGCATTAGGTCTTTCAGTGGATCCCGATGATGCTATGCTGGCACCATAGAGGCTTGACCTTGTTGCCATGAAAACTCATCACTTTGTCACTGCTACCTCTGATTTGAACAATCTAGTATATATGATGCTTTTCACTGACGGGGATGAAAGAGAGATCCTTTTGCCACAGCCTGCTTTGTTTAGTGTTCACAGGAGACTGTGGTCGTGCTCATGGGAGGAGGTGGACGAGCAGCTTCGCTTGCTGGGTTTCCATGAGCAGCACCAGGAGGATGTGCCCTCCTATGATTACTCTGCGTATTACGGAGGTACTTACTCGAGCTCGCACCAGGACGAGGGTACCTCCTCGTCATACCACGGTGACACTTCATCCTGGCCGGCTTGGGATTGATACCCACTTAGGCCAAAAGCCTAAGCTTGAGGGGAGGTACACCGACACCGCACTCATCTCCATATCATGTTGCGTCGGTACTTTGTATATTCATGTTTTCGTTCTCTTCTTAGTTTTCGTTCTTCTTTGCTTTTGCTTTCTAAAAATACAAAAAGACCAAAAAATATTTTTGTTGTTTCTCTTTGGTTTGCTTCTTCCTTTTTGCCTTGGTTTGTTTTTCCCATTTTGCTTTGTTTGAACTATTCGAAAAACCCAAAAAGATTTTGCTTTGTTTTTCCCTTTTTGGTTCTTGTTTAAAAAAATCAAAAACACCAAAAATATTTGTCGTTCTTCTTTGGTTTTTGTGAGTTTGCTACAGGGTTCGGCAGTCCCTAGTGGATTATTGGTTTCATATTATTTTTCAAGACACACAAGTGAAGAGCAATAATGAGGATTAATGACAACTTGAGGCGTGGTAAGAGGCTGGTAACGAACTCTATTTGTTTTCATTTTTGTACATATACTCATCACTGTGGGCATGCTTAGTCCATTCTTGTAGAGTGTATGTTTTTTTTGGATGCTTAGTAGTTCTTGCTTTCTTATGATTAGCTCCAGCTCGCTAATAGTTTGTAGCATGTCTCATGAATGTTTGCTTGCATTACCCTATTCATAAATTGGTATGACACTATGGTATCCTCCTCTGAATGTTTCATTTGATTGACTTGGGACATGCTCACGCATGCACATGACTGTAATAATCAGTTAAGCTTGGATGAATTATTTTGCCTTGAGGATCTTGAATCACTTTCATGCCATGAGTAGTCTTGTTTTGTTGCAAGCATGATAATGACAGCTATTGCTCTCTCGTTTGTCGCTCCCTTACTATTGCTAGCCTTCATTTCCACTGAGTGTTTTACTCATGTTTCCAACTCCCTAAACCAATTATTTCCAAAGTGTCCACCATACCTACCTATTAGCACCATTTGCTACTTTCGTGCATATTCAATATGCCTTGTTTTCTTCTGAATAAAATGTTTGCTTGTTATGGGAAAATTAGTTATTAAAGCTCTCACGAACTTGATGGCACACTTTATTTCCCGCACCTAATAAACCTGAACCATTGTGAACTCTCCATGAAAGTTATATGCTTGAAAATTATAGGCTGGGGATTAGTAGAACCGTGCTGTCACGGGGAACGCTTTCAACACTTGTAAATATATACCAAGTTGATACCTTGCTCTTTTGTTTGCGGATGTCGTCGGTGTGAAATAAAAGGGGAGCTTGTAAGTCCATGGAGTTATGTATGTGTGTTAGAGAAATGCCTAGGCCGCTGGTCTAATCCATGCTGACATGGTGGAAACATGCAGCGTAACCATAATGATATCTATGAAGCATTCTTCTTATAAAAAAAGAGAGAGATAGCTATTGAGAAAAATAAAAAAAAGAGATTTATGAAAAGAGGAAAGAGAGAAAAAAGAACCATTTTCCCATGGTAAATAAGAAGATTGCTAAGATACTCATTGTCTGCTTGCCTTGTCATTTTGATATGGGGATTCTTCCGTATCATCGGGCAAGGGGTACCCCGTTGGCGGTTCTCAATGATACGCACATACTTACGATGACAAGAACTTACCGGTAACTAAAGTTGAGTAGCATGAGGAGCGGCCCTCGTACTCAAGGGACTTGGGATTTTCAGTCTATAGTCTGTCAAGCATATAACTCAGATTGGACCTCACTTTCACCTTAACCACTTTAAAGATGCTTATGATAGGGGCAATGAGAGCTCAAAGCTAATGAGTACCATACTTTCAGCATTTGGAAGCCTTTCAAATTATTCAAAACTTTCTTCTACTTGTTGAGTCTCCACATATTCTTTGAGCACCTTCTTGCGAGCATAGTTGTCATTCTTTGTGTTTGTTCCATTACTTGATTATTTATGTTATGACGTTGATGCTTATACCCTTGATATCTTTACTTCTAGTCATCAATTGAACTTCAGAGGTGCCTTGGCATTCATAATCAAAGGCAAGCGAGATACCACTCTATCATACCTTTTTATGAGCATTGTAATGTTGCTTATGTTCGTGCTTCATGCTACTTATTATTCTTGAGTTGGAACCTCTTCATAGCTTGCAACGACTATTAAGTAGACTTGGTTGCATACTCTTTATTATGAATTGTCTAAGTAGTGGATCACATTGCTGAGAATATTTACATCATATGAAGTAAATGTGTTTGTGAAAGTTCTTTTATCGCACTCAGTTTTCAACTAAATTGCTTGAGGACAAGCAATAAGCTAAGCTTGGGGGGAGTTGATACGTCCAAAACGTATCTACTTTTCCGAACACTTTTGCTATTGTTTCTCCTCTAAACTTGTGTGATTTGGATGCAACTAATGCGGACTGACGCTGTTTTCAGCAGAATTGCCTTGGTGTCTACTTTTTGTGCAGAAAACCAACTATCAGGAAAAATCATGGAAAATATACCAAAAATCCTATTTCACCCGAAGACTCTAGGAGACAGAATACGAGACGGAGAAGAGCCCTGGGGTGGCCACACCACCTGGTGACGCGGGCCAGGCCAGGCCGCGCCAGGGGGTGGTGTGGGCCCCCCAGGCACCCCCTCGGCATCTCTCTTCGCCTATAAGGAGCCTTCTGACCTAGAAACTTTGGGGGGTTCGACGTTTTTCCAGAAGGAGTTCCGCTCCGCCGCCACCACCAGATTCCACGAAACAACACAAGAAACTCCGTTCTGGCACCCTGCCAGGACGGGGAATTGGAGGAGATCATCGCCATCATCATCACCATTGCTTCTCCATCGACCATCCATGTTCCCCCCATCTATGAGTAAGTAATCCCCCGCTGTAGGCTATGGGGATGGTAGGGATTGGATGAGATCGTTCATGTAATGGCATCAGATTGTTAGGGCATGGTGCCTAGTATCTTTTATTAGTGCTTTATGACTTTGTTGCGAGTTGTTGTGCTTAATGCTTGTCACTAGGGACCGAGTGCCATGATTTCATATCTGAACTTATTATTGATTCATTATGATAGTATTGTTCTTGGTCTTATCTGCAAGTTGTATACACACGTTGTTGTCCGGAACCTATGGCCCCGAAGTGACAGAAATCGGGATAACCGGAAGGGAAAGGCTTTGATGTGAGGATCACATGTGTTCATGGAGTGTTAATGCTTTGCTCCGGTGCTCTATTAAAAGGAGCACCTTAATTGCCAGTAGTTCCCTAGAGGCCCCGCTGCAAACGGGCTGGCAGGCCAAAAGATGTTGTGCAAGTTCTCATTGCGAGCACGTATGACTATATATGGAACACATGCCTAGGATTGTCTAGTACTTGGGTGCTTTATCTTATTTATCTGCAATTGCCCTATGTTCTGATTGCTATATGAATTGTCTTGTCGATGCAACGCCCGTCCATCCATCCCTATGCCAACCGCACTTGAAGCCCACCGTTTACTGCTTTTGTTACTACTGTCTTTGCTTTACTACTGCTGTTACTTTGCTATTCCTACTACAAAACTATTGCTACTGATAAACTGCTGTGAGCAAGATTGTTTCCAGGGGCAGCTGAATTGACAACTCAGTTGTTAAGGCTGATAAATATTCTTTGGCTCCCCTTGTGTCGAATCAATAAATTGGGTTTCACTTCCCTCGAAAATACTGCGATACACCCCCTATACTTGTGGGTCATCAGTTCTCCATGATACACACGTATTGACAATGACAAGAACTTACTCGTGACTAAAGTTGAGTAGCATGAGGTTCGGTACTCGTAAGCACAGGGCATGAGATTTTCAACTTATAACTTGTAAAGCATATCCTCATATTTGTGTCACTTTAACGTTAATCACCTCAAGATGCCTATGATAGGGGCAATGAGAGCTGAAAGCTAATAAGTACCATAATTTTTGGAAGCTCTTTATGAAACTTTAAATCCCTGCTTTCCTCTACGAAGGGCCTATCTTTTACTTTTTAGTTGAGTTAGTAAACCTATTCCTTTCTATTTCAAACAAACATTTAAGTTGTTGTGATTCAATCATTCATATGATGATTGATACGTCCAGAACATATCTACTTTCCCGAACACTTTTGCTATTGTTTCTCCTCTAAACTTGTGTGATTTGGATGCAACTAATGCGGACTGACGCTGTTTTCAGCAGAATTGCCTTGCTGTCTACTTTTTGTGCAGAAAACCAACTATCAGGAAAAATCCCGAAAAATATACCAAAAATCCTATTTCACCCGAAGACTCCAGGAGCCAGAATACGAGACGGAGAAGAGCCCTGGGGTGGCCACACCACCTGGTGGCGCGGGCCAGGCCAGGCCGCGCCAAGGGGTGGTGTGGGCCCCCCAGGCACCCCCTCGGCCTCTCTCTTCGCCTATAAGGAGCCTTCTGAACTAAAAACTTTGGGGGTTCGACGTTTTTCCAGAAGGAGTTCCGCTCCGCCGCCACCACCAGATTCCATGAAACAGTACCAGAAACTCCGTTCTGGCACCCTGCCGGGACGGGGAATTGGAGGAGATCATCGCCATCATCATCACCACCGCTTCTCCATCGACCATCCATGTTTCCCCCATCTATGAGTGAGTAATCGCTCACTGTAGGCTATGGGGATGGTAGGGATTGGATGAGATCGTTCATGTAATGGCATCAGATTGTTAGGGCATGGTGCCTAGTATCTTTTATTAGTGCTTTATGACTTTGTTGCGACTTGTTGTGCTTAATGCTTGTCACTAGGGCCCGAGTGCCATGATTTCAGATCTGAACATGTTATTGATTCATTATGATAGTATTGTTCTTGGTCTTATCTACAAGTTGTATACACACGTTGTTGTCCAGAACCTATGGCCCCGAAGTGACAGAAATCGGGATAACCGAAAGGGAAAGGCTTTGATGTGAGGATCACACGTGTTCACGGAGTGTTAATGCTTTGCTCCGGTGCTCTATTAAAAGGAGCACCTTAATTGCCAGTAGTTCCCTAGAGCCCCCGCTGCAAACGGGCTGGCAGGACAAAAGATGTTGTGCAAGTTCTCATTGCGAGCACATATGACTATATATGGAACACATGCCTAGGATTGTCTAGTACTTGGGTGCTTTATCTTATTTATCTGCAATTGCCTTATGTTCTGATTGCTATGTGAATTGTCTTGTCCATGCAACGCCCGTCCATCCATCCCTATGCCTACCGCACTTGAATCCAACTGTTTACTACTTTTGTTACTACTGTCTTTGTTGTGCTACTGCTGTTACTTTACTATTCCTACTACAAAACTGTTGCTACTGATAAACTGCTGTGATCAAGATTGTTTCCAGGTGCAGCTGAATTGACAACTCAGTTGTTAAGGCTTATAAATATTCTTTGGCTCCCCTTGTGTCGAATTAATAAATTGGGTTTAACTTCCCTCGAAAATACTGTGATACACCCCCTATACTTGTGGGTCATCAAGACTATTTTCTGGCGCCGTTGCCAGGGAGCATAGCTTTATTTATCAAGTTCACTTGGATTCTCTATTGTTCGCTGCTATCCATCCATCATGGGTAAGTCTCGTGATGGAAAGGTTCCTATTTTACCATCCAGTACAAGAAGAGGTACGGTTCTGAACACCTCTACTGCTCTTGATTTACCGTCTGTTTTGAGTAAGTTCCTTACACCACCACATACACATGCTACACACACTGCTACTACTGCTGAATCTGAAACTTCTGATACTTATGATGCTGCTTCTACTGTGCTTGATAAGAGTGGTTCATTAGGTCCTTTCCTAGATGCTACGATTGCTAGAACTATAGCTGGAAATACCGAAACTCCTAATGAAAACACTACCACACTCGTTAGCTCACCTGAGTCTAGTGAGAGTATGATACTGAAGAAGATTATGTTGAGACGACCGATGAGTTTATTGAAGAATGTAAGAACACCCATGATAGGAGCGCTGCTAAGAGTCTCCTTGAGAGGCGTACTATTAGACCGAAATTATATGCTGCTACTAAGTTTGTTGCTTCTCCCATAAACAATATAGATGAAGATTATGATTTCTCTCTCGATCTATCTTACATAGCTATTGTCGAGAAAGAACCTTTTTGTGGGACTAAGAATGAAAGTACGGTAGCACATATGAATGAACTTTCTACCATGAGTGGCTTGTTTTCTGATGATATTAAGATGCGTACTTATTTTGTTGCTAAGATTTTTCCTTTTTCAATGAACAGAGAAGCTAAAACGTGGTTTAGTAATTTACCTCCTCGATCTATTGATAGCCCTGAGTGCTTGATTAGTACTTTCCTGTAGAAATATTTTCCTCCCAGTGCTTGACATGCTATTTTGCAGGAACTTTTTGATTTTAAACAGGGAGAAAAAGAGGTATTGCCCGAATCTTGGGCAAGGTTTTGTGCTTTGATTCATGCACAGGCTGGAAGTCCATTACCTAAGAATGAGCTTCTTGATATATTTTATAATGGACTAACCAAAGAATCTAGGACATACCTAGATAGTTGTGCTGATTGTGTTTTCAGGAATAGGACTCCAAAGGAAGCTGAGGAATTAATGGCCAAAATAAGCAAGAATTATGAAGATTGGACTCCTCCTAAAGAAGTTACACCTGAAGTAATTGTACCTGAACCATCTATTCCTGTGCCTATTCCAACATCAAAGAAGAGGAGAGTTATTGAATTAACTGATGAAGTGATGAAGGAAGCTAAGAAATGTCTTAAGGAGAAGGGAATTAAAGCTGCAGATGTCAAGAATTTACCTCCTATATAAGTATTATGTAAGCCTATTCCCTACTCACCCACTATTGAGGTACACTCTCTCCAACACTTTGATGAAGGTGATATCCCTTACTTGAAACCTCCTGATCAATGCTTAGAAGAATTAGATATCTTTATTGTTAAGCAAGATAACTTTAATAAAAGGGTGCAAAATCATCTAATGGAAAAAATGAGAGCTATTGTTGAGTTGAAAGATATTGTGGAAAGGACCTCTAATGATGTTAAAATGATTGTTAAACACTTTTAAATGGTTCAAACTCAAATAGATCAACTCGTTAAAGTGCAAAACGACTTGCTAGTTAATGCTGCTAAAGAAAAACATGCTTATGAAATTAGAACTGGAAGTGGAGCTGCTACCGAGGATCCTCTATATCCCGAGGGGCATCCCAAAAGAATTGAGCAGGATTCTCAACAAGCTGAAAATAGTGGTTCTACTCGTAAGAAAAGGAAAACGAAACATAAAACTATCGTAGAACCCTCTAAACCTGCTATAGATCCTAATAGTATATCTATCTCTGATGCTGAAACTGAAAGTGGTAATGAAGAAAATGAAGTTCCTAGTGAAGAAAAAGTTGAAGAAGAACCTGAAAACCACACTAAGAATATTAAACACACCCAAGAAGATTTTATTGCTAAGAAACATGGTAGTGAAAGAGAACCTTGGGTCCAAAAACCTATGCCTTTCCCTGATAAGAAACACAAGTCAAAGGAAGAACACTACAATAAGTTTTGTGAGTGGATGAAGCCTTTATTCTTGCAAATTCATTTGACTGATGCTATTAAATTGCCTCCTTACTCAAAGTATATGAAGGACATTGTCTCGAATAAAAGGAAGATCCCTAATGAAGAAATTTCTACTTTGCTTGCTAATTATTCCTTCAATGGTAAGGTTCCTAAGAAACTTGGAGACCTATGGATTCCAGCTATCCCTTGATCTATTAAGAACAGTTATGTTAGAACTGCTTTGTTGTGATTTAGGAGCTGGAGTTAGTGTTATGCGTTTCTCCCTCTATAAGAGGCTTCAGCTTGAAAAATTGATACCAACTGATATATCTTTGCAAATGGCTGATAAATCTACCACTATTCCTGTGGGTATATGTGAGGATGTACCTGTTCAGGTGGCTCATAATTGCTTGATATTAACTGATTTTGTTGTACTTGAAATGCCTGAAGATGATAATATGTCTATTATTCTTGGGAGACCTTTTCTTAATACTGCAGGAGCTGTTATTAATTGTAATCAAGGAAAGGTGACCTTCAATGTTAATGACAAGGAACATACTGTCTATTTCCCCAAGAAGATGGAAAGGACTTATGGCTTGAATTCAATTGAACATGTTGAAGGCATTCAAGTTGGAGAAATATATTGTCCCATACCAAGAGAAAAATTTGAAACTATTATGATTGGGACCATTGTTATCAAGGTTGAGGTAACATAATCATTAGTGGAGTACAAAGTTTTGTCTCATATGCAATTGTTTTGGTAGCAAGACTTGATCAACCTTGCTAACAAAAGGATTTCATTGAACAAAACAATGTTTTCACTATGATTATCTCCGTTTATTTCCATCCTTTGCATTTTAGTTTTTTCTTTCGTTTAGTTTTCTTTGTGTTGTTAGTTGCTTGCATGTTAGAACTTCTGTAGTTCTAGCCTTGTTTTGTCCTTGCATCATGTTTCAAAAAGAAAAAATCTATCTGTTAGAAAAATCATTCTTCTATTTCTGAAAATTGCCCAAAAATAAAGTGTCTCGAAAAATTCCAGAAAATTCATATTAATTTTTTACGTGAAAAAAGGGGCTGAGGAGTACCTGGTAGGTACCAGGGGGCCCACCAGGCAGGCACACCATTTGGTGGCGCGGCCAGCCCTAGGTGGCGCCATGCCCTGGTGTGGGCCACCCCTAGCCCTCCACTAACTCTCTCCCTGCCACTTTCTTCTCTCTCCCGAATAAGCTCCAGCTCATAGCTCAAAATCGCGTTCTTTCTGTGCTTGCTCTCGATTTCTTCGATCTCCTTGCTCAGCCCATCTTTCTTGCTGAAATTTGGAGCATTTGTTCCCTGGTATGTGACTCCTCCCCTTGTCTAAGTAGATTTGTGTTTAGTGGTTTATATGTTGAGTATTTTGCTGCTGTAGGTGACTGGTTATGAGGGCTTGTAAGCTTGTTTGATGCTTAGAGATATAGTTTTGATGCATGTTTAGGCCTCTTGCAAGTCCCTATGAGTAGAATCCTTCATTATATTTACTTTGCAATCACTTGTGTAATAGGTGTTTAAATTTCAGAATAGAAGATGAGTGAACACCACCTAAACCAACATGAGCTTTGGGTGCCTGAGGTCATGAAGGTCCATCGGGAGGAGGAAATTTTTCCCTCCATTTATCCATGCTCTGAGTTCATGAGAGCTACAGGAATTCTACAAGATTTCCACACTTTGGTTTCTAATGTAGGGTTAGAGCACTTTTTGGAAGATGAACCTTGTCAATTTGTGAAGCTAACCATGTCTATGGTGCAGAACTTCAAATTTAGTCACTCTTTGCCTAACCCCATGGTACATTACAAAATTTACAATATAGCTGTCGACCTTTCTCTTGATGATTTTTGTGCAGCTATTAAGGAACCTCCATGGGGATCATGTAGGAAGATTAAAGAGAGACCTGAACCACTCATGGATTTATATGCAGAAATTTGCCAAGGGAGTAGCTTCTCGAAGGAGAGTGGAAAAATCAGTAACATTCATCTTCCCTCCATTCGCTACTTTGCCTACTTTATTGCCAAGTGTGTTCTTGCTAGGAAAACAGCCAATAAGTTATATTCGTTTGATCTAGCATTTATCTCTGCTGCTCTTAAACGAGATAGATCTTACAACTTGGGTGCTTTTATAGCTTTCCATCTCGCTGCTAACCGTGAGAAAGGTGGAATTTGTGGAGGCCTCATTGCTTCTCGTTTGCTAGCATTGCATGGTTTAGTGCCTCATCATCTAGACCTACAGTTTCCCATAGAGAGGCTTGATTTTAATTCCATGATACATCATAAATTTATTTCCTCGTGGGCTATCTTGAGTGAGTTATCTTATGAAATAACCTTTCTCATGGCTGGCTGGAGAAAGAGCAAGTCCGAGCGTGTTGTTCTTTTGCCTGCACCTGTTTTGTTTAACCTTGATAACATGGAAGGATGGTCCCTCACTGAGGAGGAGCTTGACACGTACCTGAGAGAGCTTTCCCAGCAGGAGGAGGACACTAGAAGGGAGGTCACGGATGATTCGGTGCAGCTCCCGAATGAGGGAGAGTCTTCATATCAGCAGCCCGCTTATGATTGGGGAGCTTCCTCTTATTCTCATGGGCCCAGCTACGACCATTCTTACCAAGATCCGCCCGCTTGGAACCCCTATTCGTACATGGATTGATACCCACTTAGGCCAAAAGCCTAAGCTTGGGGGGAGGTACGCCGACACCGCACTCATCTCCATATCATGTTGCGTCGGTACTTTGTATATTCATGTTTTCGTTCTCTTCTTAGTTTTCGTTCTTCTTTGCTTTTGCTTTCTAAAAACACAAAAAGACCAAAAAATATTTTTGTTGTTTCTCTTTGGTTTGCTTCTTCCTTTTTCCCTTGGTTAGTTTTTCCCTTTTTGCTTTGTTTGAACTATTCGAAAAACCCAAAAAGATTTTGCTTTGTTTTTCCCTTTTGGTTCTTGTTTAAAAAAATCAAAAACACCAAAAATATTTGTCGTTCTTCTTTGGTTTTTGTGAGTTTGCTACAGGGTTCGGCAGTCCCCAGTGGATTATTGGTTTCATATTATTTTTCAAGCCACACAAGTGAAGAGGAATAATGAGGATTAATGACAACTTGAGGCGTGGTAAGACGCTGGTAACGAACTCTATTTGTTTTCATTTTTGTACATATACTCATCACTGTGGGCATGCTTAGTCCATTCTTGTAGAGTGTATGTTTTCTTTGGATGCTTAGTAGTTCTTGCTTTCTTATGATTAGCTCCAGCTCGCTAATAGTTTGTAGCATGTCTCATGAATGTTTTCTTGCATTACCCTATTCATAAATTGGTATGACACTGTGGTATCCTCCTCTGAATGTTTCATTTGATTGACTTGGCACATGCTCACGCATGCACATGACTGTAATAATCAGTTAAGCCTCGATGAATTATTTTGCCTCGAGGATCTTGAATCACTTTCATGTCATGAGTAGTCCTGTTTTGTTGCAAGCATGATAATGACAGCTATTGCTCTCTCGGTTGTCACTCCCTTACTTTTGCTAGCCTTCGCTTCCACTGAGTATGTTTTACTCAAGTTTCCAACTCCCTAAACCAAATATTTCCAAAGTGTCCACCATACTTACCCATTAGCATCATTTGCTACCTCCGTGCATATTCAATATGCCTTGTTTTCTTCCGAATAAAATGTTTGCTTGTTATGAGAAAGTTAGTTAGTAAAGCTCTCACGAACTTGATGGCACACTTTATTTTCTTGTACTTAATAAACCTGAACCATTGCGTCCTTATTTGTTGTGCATATGCTTGCGCTTTATGAGTTGAAGTTAGCAGAACCATGTATCATGGGGACCACTTTCAACACTTCATAGGTACTTTGTACCTAGTTGATATCATGTTGTTTTGCTTATGGATCCCGGCGGTGTGAAATAAAAGTGGAACTTGTAAGATCATGAAGTTTGTATGTATGTTAGAGAAATGCCTTGGCCGCTAGCCTAAGCCATGCCTAATCATGGTGGAAACTTGTAGCATAACCATAATGAGCATTCTATGAAGCATCCTCAATAAAAATCTATGCACATAGTAAATAAAAAGATCACCGAGATGCTCATTGTCTGCTTGCCTTGTATTTTGATTATGGGATAGCTCCCATGTCATGTGCAAGGGGTACCCCGTTGGCGGTTCTCTATGATACGTATATACTTATAATGACAAGAGCTTGCTTGTGACTGAAGTTGAGTAGCATGAGGATCGGTCTTCGTAAGTAAGGGGCATGAGACTTCGATTTATAACTTGTCAAGCATATCCTCTTAGTTGTGTCACTTTCACCTTAACCACATTAAAGATGCTTATGATAGGGGCAATGAGAGCTCAAAGCTAACGAGTACCGTACTTTGAGCATTTGGAAGCCTTTCAAGTTATTCAAAACCTTTTCTTCTACTTGTTGAGTCTCCACATATTCTTTGAGCACCTTATTGAGAGCATGGTTGTCATTCTTTGTGTTTGTTCCATTACTTGATTATTTGTGTTATGACTTTGATGCTTGTATCCTTGATATCTTTACTTCTAGTCATCACTTGAACTTCAGAGGTGCCTTGGCATTCATAATCAAAGGCAAGCGAGATACCACTCTATCATACCTTTCTATGAGCATTGTAATGTTGCTTATGTTTGTGCCTCATGCTACTTATTATTCTTGAGTTGGAATCTCCTCATAGCTTGCCAAGACTATTAAGTAGACTCAGTTGCATACTCTTTATTCTGAATTGCCTAGGTAGTTGATCACATTGCTGAGAATATTTACATCATATGAAGCAAATGTGTTCGTGAAAGTTCTTTTATCGCACTCAGTTTTCAACTGAATTGCTTGAGGACAAGCAATAAGCTAAGCATGGGGGGAGTTGATACGTCCAAAACGTATCTACTTTCCCAAACAATTTTGCTATTGTTTCTCCTCTAAACTTGTGTGATTTGGATGCAACTAATGCGGACTGACGCTATTTTCAGCAGAATTGCCTTGCTGTCTACTTTTTGTGCAGAAAATCAACTATCAGGAAAAATCCCGAAAAATATGCCAAAAATCCTATTTCACCTGAAGACTCCAGGAGCCAGAATACGAGACGGAGAAGAGCCCTGGGGTGGCCACACCACCTGGTGGCGCGGGCCAGGCCAGGCCGCGCCAGGGGGTGGTGTGGGCCCCCAGGCACCCCCTCGGCCTCTCTCTTCACCTATAAGGAGCCTTCTGACCTAAAAACTTCGGGGATTCGATGTTTTTCCAAAAGGAGTTCTGCTCCGCCGCCACCACCAGATTCCACGAAATAGTACCAGAAACTTCGTTCTAGCACCCTGCCGGGATGGGGAATTGGAGGAGATCATCGCCATCATCATCACCATCGCTTCTCCATCGACCATCCATGTTTCCCCCATCTATGAGTGAGTAATCCCCCGCTGTAGGCTATGGGGATGGTAGGGATTGGACGAGATCGTTCATGTAGTGGCATCAGATTATTAGGGCATGGTGCCTAGTATCTTTTATTAGTGCTTTATGAATTTGTTGCCACTTGTTGTGCTTAATGCTTGTCACTAGGGCCCGAGTGCCATGATTTCAGATCTGAACATGTTATTGATTCATTATGATAATATTGTTCTTGGACTTATCTATAAGTTGTATACACACGTTGTTGTCCGGAACCTATGGCCTCGAAGTGACAGAAATCGGGATAACCGGAAGGGAAAGGCTTTGATGTGAGGATCACATGTGTTCACGGAGTGTTAATGCTTTGCTCCGGTGCTTTATTAAAAGGAGAACCTTAATTGCCAGTAGTTCCCTAGAGGCCCCGCTGCAAACGGGCTGGCAGGACAAAAGATGTTGTGCAAGTTCTCATTGCGAGCACGTATGACTATATATGGAACACATGCCTAGGATTGTCTAGTACTTGGGTGCTTTATCTTATTTATCTGCAATTGCCCTATGTTTTGATTGCTATGTGAATTGTCTTGTCCATGCAACGCCCGTCCATCCATCCCTATGCCTACCGCACTCGAATCCTATTGTTTACTGCTTTTGTTACTACTGTCTTTGTTTTGCTACTGCTGTTACTTTACTATTCCTACTACAAAACTGTTGCTACTGATAAACTGCTGTGAGCAAGATTGTTTCTAGGTGCAGCTGAATTGACAACTCAGTTGTTAAGGCTTATAAATATTCTTTGGCTCCCCTTGTGTTGAATCAATAAATTGGGTTTAACTTCCCTTGAAAATACTGCGATACACCCCCTATACTTGGTCATCAATGATATACTCAATCATGTTCCTTATGTTCCTGTTTTGTGCACTACTCTTATCTTAGTGAATATTACTTTGAAAGCCATCATAGAAAACCTCATTATGTTTGAACTCTTACAAATTGTTAACTATTCTTTGACCAAGAACAAAGTTTGCCATTACCAAATATGATTTACTTTGTGTATCTTTATTGTGTTTCCTTTACTTATTGCAAGTTAAGTTATATAATAGTGAGTTGTTTTCTATTATGATTTGTGTATTAATGAATGTGATGCTTCTTGTCCGTATTCTCTTTCTCGACACTTCACTCCATAAACCTGTGGTCATGTTTATTGAGCTCAGTTTTTGCTTGGGGAAGTTGATACGTCCATTTTGCATCACTATTATATATCATAATTTACTGTTATTCATTGATATATTTCATATTAAGAGAAGATACTTATGTTATTTCATCTATTTTTACATGGTTGATGACTTTTGGAGGATGGACCACTGAAGACAGGATTCTGATAGAAAAGGCACTATTTGGAGGCAAAATTGGCGAAGATCGGAAAATCCCAGAAAATATACGAAAAATCATATTTTTCCAAAAGACGAAGGAAGCCAGAAGGGGAAGTGGAGATGGGCCACAGGGGGCCCACACACCCCCTGGCGCGGGCTAGCCCTGGCCGCGCCACCAGGTGGTGTGGCCACCCTGGCCCACCTCTGGCATCACCCTCTGACTGATCTAACACCCTGGAAACCCTAAGACTCGGGGAGCGACCACAAAAAGATTCCGCCGCGTCTGCGGGGCGGAAAACTGCAGAGAGAGAAAGAGCTCTCCGGCAGGCAGAAATCTGCCAGGGAAATTCCTTCCCGGAGAGGGGAGATCATCGCCAACAACACCATCATCAAGCTGGACTTCATCGGGATCATCATCATCATCTCCACCATCATCTCCACCAGCACCATCATCACCACTCCATACCGCTATAACAATTGGGTTGAATCTTGCATAGTTCTTAGGGGAAACTTTCCTGGAATTGATTACTCATTGTTGTTGATGCTATTGAGTGGAACCATTGAATTATTGTTATGTTCAGATTGTCATTTTCACTATTTCATCTCTGATCTTGATCCATATGATGTCTCATGAGTAGTTCGTTTAGTTCTTGAGGACATGGGAGTAGTGGAATTGTGTTGAGAGAGATTCAATGGTTTGATAATTAAGTGTGGTGTTATTCTTCTAGTGGTGTCATGTGAACGTCGACTACATGATACTTCACCTTTATGGGCGTAGGGGAATGCATTGTGTATTTGGCTACTAATCGTGGGGTTGCCGAAGTGACAGAAACCTGAACGCCGTTAATAAACCTTTACACAAGGGAGTGTAGGATCTTAGAGTTTAAGGCTATGGTTAGGTTTCTATCTTAATTACTTTCTTTTAGTTGTGGATACTTGCAAGGGGTATAATCACAAGTATGTATTAGTCCTAGGAAGGTCAGTACATTAGCACAGGTTCACCCACACAACACTTATCCAACCAAAGAAGATTAATCAACTATATGAAGCGAAAGCACTTAACAGTATTCCCATGTGTCCTCGATAATGTTTGGTCATCTTAAGTAATACAACCGGCTTATCCTTTGCTAAAGAAAGGATTGGGCCACTTGCTGCAATTATTACTATTATCTTTTATTTACTCGCGCTTTATTTATCTGGATTATCAAAAACCCCTAAAATCTGTTTGCTAAGTATTTATAGAGAATTCCTGATCCAAGCCACTCGTCAACACCTTCTGCTCCTCGTTGGGTTCAACACTCTTACTTATCGAAAATACTGCGATACACCCCCTATACTTGTGGGTCATCATGGTGGCGGGAAAAAGTCGCGACTCCAGTTCGCAAATTGAGTTGATAAATTACTAGTTGTTTCTTAGAGGTTCAAGGAGAGGTTATGCATCCTCTCCACAGTTCCTCCAAGTTCTTGGAAGTCTTGGTATGTAACGAACCGGGTTGGTGCCTGCTCCTCCTTATAAGTAACTTCTTGGTCCTCTTCTTGGTCTCATCCTCATCCGGAATCTCCTCCTCGGGTTGGTGTTGCTCAACCTACAAGTCATATAGCAAACATCCTTCCTCGATAGAGAAAAAATCATTAGGCAAAGGAGCGTGGTAGAGAAGCCCAGCTCTAGCAATATGTAAGTAAGAAATACCACCTCTCCTAGTGAACATTCCACAGGCTTTTAAAGTAGAGAAACCAACATGTCTCTCACCTAGCACTGGTTGCAACTCACCCAGGTCGATGCCTAGGGAAATTTCAAGCATGGTGATGACGCCTACACCTGTGATTGGTCCTTGGCTTTGGGAGGACTGGTGCTCCAGGTAGCGCACAAGGATTGCGCCCAAGTTGAGTGCCAAGTCGCTATTGTTGAAAGCATCTTTTGCGAGAACTAAGATGTCCTCCTCAATGAGTCTCGTGAATTCATTTAGTGCCTGCAAGGTGTTAGGAATAACATAGAACAAATAGCGAATTGCAGGATGCTGAATATTCTTCCCCTTGCTTACTCTAGAAGTGAAACTCATTCTATTATAATAAAGTTCCGGGGAAGGGTCTAAGCCAGTAAAGGATGCACGTAAGGCATTATCATTATTGTTTGGGAAATTAAAACATGCGCACCATTCATCTAGTGATAAAGCATAATTGTTGTTCATAAGTCGGAAAGAAATCATGTCCTCTCATGCCATGCTTTAACGGTGCTTTGCAAAGAACTTAGAAATTCAAGTGTTAACCGGAGATAAGTAGGCACATCATTGAATACAAAGTTTTGTAGGCCAACCCTATTGAAAAGTAAATTGAAGTCATTAGAAATACCGAGTTGATTCAATATAATGGGGCAAGCCCACTTGGTTGTCTTCACTTCTCGGTTCTTGATCCTATTGAAGCGATCACGTTGGAGCTCATCCCTGAACCATATCCCCATATGTTCTTGAGAGGCAGCCCGAGAAGCACTAGGAGTGGCACGAGCACGAGTTTGGCTCCTTGTGTTCATCATCTAAAATAATAAGGAAAAACAAAAATCAAACTTTTTGATCCAACAATAATAAGCATAACATATTCATCATCATAACACACTGAAGAGTCCCCTCAAAATAATAATCTAGGCAAGAGAATCATGGCAATTAGTTCATAGTAGGTTTCACCCTAGATTGATAATGACAATAGATCGAAGATGAATTTTCAAAAATTATTTGGAGGATCGGAGGAGAAACATACCGTAGATCATTGTGCGCGAGCAAATCGAACGAAATTGAGTCGAGATGAAGATCTCTTGAGGTTTTGAGAGAGTTTGGAGGTAGAAGAGAGAAAAGGTTTGAAGTTTTGGTGTTGGGGGTACCTTCCCGTGTCGATTTTGTTGTCAGACGCAACTATACGGCCAAACTATACGGCCGAAACAATTTGTTCTTACCGTATAGTTGGTCTGATGTCAAAAATTTAGGGTTTCCACCTGGCAGCGCATCTATACGGCCAGAACTATATGTTCGGAACAATTTGTTCCTGCCGTATAGTTGGTCGTCAAACCTTCTGCACCCAGAAAATAAATTTCACAAAGCTATCGATATCTATACGACCGGAATTATACGACCGGAATTTTTATTCCCGCCGTAAAGTTGGTTGTTAAACCTTCAGTACCTGGAAAATACGAATGCATCGATATCTATACGTCCGGAACTATACGGTCGGAATTTTTATTCCTGCCGTATAGTTTGTCGTGAAATCTTCAGTACCTAAGAATAAAAATTTGTCGATCGCAAAGATATCTATACAGCCGAACTATACGGCTGGAATTTTCTTTCCCACTGTATAGTTGGTCGTTAAACTTTCTGTAGTCATCAAAAAATTTCTATTTCTTCGAGAATTCTTTCTAATCCTGAAACTTAGCGAAACACCTTGTTTTTGACAGAAAAATGAGAGTAAATATTGTCGACCAACATCAATATGTATAAAGCAGGATTTTTAGTACTACCGAACTTCTTCTCCTCAACTGGAGATTTCTAGCACTCTTTATTAAACATAAAATTTAAACTAAAACTTAAAAACTTTTCTCGAACCTTTATTTCACATGGGTTTCCTCCCATGAAGCACTCTTTTATGGTCAATAGCTTGACCTCAATGTTGCTCACTTAGGCCAGATGAGTGGAACACCCACTCCAAGCTAGTTGGCCTTCAAAGTGATGGCCTCCTTTTCATCATGCTTGGCTTTCTTCTTCCTGGGAAAATGAATAACAAAAAGATCCCGTGAATGCAATTGATTCTTCACGTTCCCTTCATGTAGATTAATCAAAGCCTTAATAGTTCTTAAGAATGGACGGCCTAAAATAATAGGAGCAGTAGCATCTTCAGGCATGTCAACAATAACAAAATCAATAAGAGCAGGACAACCTTTAATGTATACTAAAGTATTTTCTTTAATCCCTACAGCTTGTTTGTAGGTAGAATCTGCTAGATGTAATTTGAACTCGGTGATTTCAAAAGAGCCAATATTTAACTTATTAAAAAGACTTTTTTGGAATTATTGAAAATCTTGCACCTAGATCAGAAAGTGCAGCTATTTCATTGGTCCCAATTTTAATCTTAATAGTAGGCTCAAATATATTATCAAGCTTCACAGGTAATTTTTAAGCAATTTTCTTATATTCTTCCTCAAGCTCACGTACCTTAATTGCTACCTGATTAACAAAGTGTTGATACATAGCTTCCTCATTTCGTTCACTTACCGGAATCTTGATATTGATCCTTTTACAAGATCTTCAACGGTGTAATTTGGTGAAGGAGCATTACTATAATCAAGTTCTTTAGGCTCCTCCCTTTGGATTCTTATCATCTTGTGGTCTTCAACAGGATTGTGCTCAGCTTTACCTGCAAATTTAGCTAGAAGGAGAGTTTGACTCTCGGTTATCTTACCTAGCTGTACCTCAAAAATCCTCTTTCTTGGAGGGCCTGCAAATCATTCCTCAAACTTACAGCTTGGTTAGATAAGTTACCAAGCATAGCATCATGGTTCTCCGTAATTTTAAGAAGGATATTATTTTGCTCATTTTGTGAGTCTATGAAAGACTTAAGTGTTTCTTGGAGACTACCATTACTAGTTCCCATATTATTATTAGAGTTACCTGTAGGACTAGAATAATGTTTCTGAATATTAGGATTATAATTCTTCTTCCAAGAAGGGTTATAGTCATTACGAGCTATGAAGTCTATTTCTTCAATATTTGATTCTGGGATAGCTCTTACCTGGTTTTCCTTACCTTTTATGGCTAATATGAGCTCATCCATCTTAGCATTGAGTTCTTCATTTTCTTGTGGTGAGACAGATTTCACCTTCTTCATGTTTGATCTATCCACATGCCACTAGGCATGGTTGTCTTGCATATTGTCTAGCAGCTGCTTTGCTTCTGTAATATGTTTGCCCATAAATGTTCCTCCAACTGTAGTATCAAGCATAGACTTAGGCACAGCGTTAAGAGCATTATATAATAAATGGAGAAATAACCAATCTTCGATCCCATGATTGGGACAGTTTCTCATGCATTCTTTCATCCTCTCCCATGCAAGCGCTAGTGGCTCACGCTCTTCTTGTCTAAAACCTTTAATATTAGGTCTTAGTTGCATAGTCTTTGCAGGTGGGAAAAATTTAGTCATAAATAAAGAAGTGTCACCCATGATGTAATAGTATTTCTAGGCAAAGATAGCAACCATTATTTTGCTCTTCCTCTAAGAGAGAAAGGAAATAAGCGCAATTTGACTGCATCGGGGTTAACATCTTTAATACGCATCATATCACATATTTCAGTGAAAGTGTTCAAGTGCATACCTGCTTCCTCAACAGTAGAGCCTCCAAATTGATTCTTTTGAACCAAACTTAAATAGTGGGGCTTAATTTCATAATCATCAGCAGTAATTGCTGGCCGGGTAATAGGAGTACGCAAATAATCATTGTTGGGAGTTGCAAACTCCCCAAGCTTCTTTTCAGCCATATTTCCTATGTTTTTGGGTTTTCTTAAACAAAGACTTATGAAAGTAAAAACAAGCATTTAAATACTAACTAATTTTTTTTCATTTTTCAAATAAAGATTAAAAGCAAACTAACAAAATTTAAAACAAGAATTAAAACTAGCAAGGTTCCTACTAACCTCACCAGGGTAGCTATTGCTTCCCCAGAAACGGCGCTAGAAAAAGGGTTGATACCTTCGATCCGGATAACGGATGTAGTATAGCTCTTTTCCCTAGTAGACCTAGGTTATCGAATCCTCGGGAAACAGAAAGCATAGTGAAGTTACTTTAACGGACCTTCGGGAGTTTTAGAATTCTTTTTGTGGTTTACCGGACCAAGAGTTTGCTGTCTTTTGTTGTTGTCGATGATGGAGAGAGAGGGCCTAGGGCTTTCAGTTTCACCTGTAGCTATGCAAAACATTTGACGGGAATAAAAGATAATAATAAAGTATGCATGTAATTGTTAGAGCAAGATGATTATATGTGGGTTGTGCATCCATAATTTCTATTGCCTCTGCAATCGCTTATAGAAATAACCTATTAGTATCATCCATAGAAGAAAGAGAACTAATGATATGCATAGTGACGTCACCGTTAATTCCAAGTAAATCCCTCACATACAACCGTAGTACCCCTTCTGTCACTGGGGTTCCCAACCTGCAGATTAGTCATTACTCACACTCCCTATACCTGGCTCAATCCTCGGGGTCTTGGGTACCTGACAAATCCTTGGATTGAGGCAAGAGAGGATACAATAGTCATCATGTCATATAAAATAATACATGATCCCATCTATGGTAAATAACATGAACAAAAGCTACATGGCTAGGCCGAAGTCCTTAATCCAAGGAGAATTACTCACACATAGAGATGAAATCAACGATCATAAACATTGCAATGGAAATCATGAGATTGATAGAAAATAGTCTTACAATGTCACCAATCGAAGATGAGATCTACTATTACAAGTGGTGGAATATGGATATGGTGCTGGAGAAGCATTTGGAGATTAGATCTAAGTCTATTCCTCCGCCTGCTCTTTGGTATTGTGGATGTAGGGTTCTATGGGCGGCGTGAGAGATATCGAGCGAGGCGCCCTTTTCCCGTCGCCCGAAGGCTCTTTATATAGGGGTCCCTTCACAAAAGTTGTTCTGCTTGACCTAGCGGTGGCGGCGGCAACTATACGGCCGGATTTATATGGTTGGAATTTTATTCCCGCTGTATAGTGGGTCGTTAAAGCGTCTGTCTCCACTTCACGACCCCTGGTTTCTTTGGGTTGTTGGAAATCTTGTATCTTTGACTTTAATGTTGTGTTTCCCAGCATCAAACATCATTATCTGCGCAGGGAAAACTAGAAAGAAAGGACTGCATACCCCTTTGATCATTAGGATTAGTGGCAGGGTTTAGAGAGATATTTCATCAAAAATATGAATAATATCCAGTTTAAATGTGGATGTAGATGGCTATATTTCACAGCCATCATAGGGGCGCCCTTAGAAAGGGGGTACGACATACTAGATGGGTGGCATGTGCGGTACTGGGGGTGTTTAGACAGGAGTGGGGGTGCTTTTTTTCTTTAAGGAAACTCAACGCAAACGGACAACCATGTATGTCCATTACTGATGTGCAAATACATTAGAAACATTGAACTAAAGTCACTCTTTGTCTTTTGTATCATCAATACTAGATTCTTCTAAACATAGTATGCACCCATAATTAATGTTTAGTGGTTAGGAAAGACAATTGATGACACGATGGAGTTACACGTTGATAAAAAGGAATATACTAGACACACGATGTTTCTAAACTGGATAAGCATTTATACTACCCACATAATCAATGTTTGCTCTTAATCAAATAGTTGATAGGTCCACAACCATGAACACACCACCATCATAGAGTTGTGGAATGTGCTACCAAAAATACTCAAGTATTTTGTTACAAGGGAGATAGTGTTTTTTCATATGGGGAGCGAATCCCCGCCCTCTATATCAATTGATGCACACAACCCTATTTATTGCAATGTTCCAAATAAAATTCAAAGTATTACAATCATTGATCAGATAGGGTTGAAACATATATCAACCATCTAAAAATGAAAAGAAAATAAACACTATCTATTTTGGAGTCTACTAGTGCGAGCGACCTAGTGGCCAGGAAATAGAAGTCCCGTGCAACCATTAGCAGCCAGTTGCATCCAGTATCCATTGGCTCCCGCTGATCCACTTGGAGTAAGTAGGAACATAGTTGTATCCAACGCACCGCCAATCAAATAACTTGCAAAAAATTAGTACTCATTTTTTTAATTAAATACAATGTTATTTCTCGATGTCCATATGGATCAACATAAAGTAGACACTCCAATGTGTAGTCTAGCTTTATTTTTTTGTCAACCCCATTGTGCCAATTTCCAAACATAAAGAAGAGAGATAGTTTCTTACAACAATGGTGCATGAATAAACCAACAAAGTCTTAGGCACGAACACATGGATGAAAGCATTGAACCAAGATAGTCCTTTTCCAATAGACAAGGGACAAGGTTCGCCCACTTCCTATTTTCTTCCCACCATACAATATCTTGAAGGGTTTAGGTGCGATAGGCTTAAAGTCTTAGAAGGAAGTACACTTGTTTGTCATAGCGCTGCCTCCCTCCTCCTCCACCTTCACCCTAGCTACAAAACAAGATGATAATATTGCTAAGCTCAAAGCAAAGTGACAGATAATGAAACACAAAGAATACATGCCAATTTACTTCTTAGGTCACCATAGGTGTGATAGGCGCATTATTTTGTCTTGCTTGGGAGTTTTCTCATACATCTCCATCAAAAATTGGTAACTAGATAGATAAAAGTTATCAAAACCACAGGTACACCATTAGATAATCTCATCCATCATAGGTGGTGCATGACGACTCTATGGCATGGGAGCCCGCGGACAGGAGCCAAAGCGGAGTAGAAACTGAAATCAACACATTCCAGGCTAAATATATCATGCGCTTATAACCAAAGGATACATCAATGTTATCCACTAGAAAGCATGTCCACCTTCTGAAAATCATATTCAATATATTAATGCTCCAAGTGTACTTCTTATACAAGATTATTTATCCATCGGGTGGGAACTCCACGTCCTAATAAGGAGCCTTGAGCACAAACCCAACATGCTACACACCATAGTCCACGAAAAGAATGAAATCTACTTGAGCTGAACGCATGTGCATATCGTGGCAATATTGTACATGAAGTTTCTTTGTGTGGAGATCTTGTTTGCACCCTTTCTCGGTTGTGTGAGGTAGCCATATCTTCCCCTTCCTCTTACAGGAGGAAAATTGTTTGAAATATGCCCTAGAGGCAATAATAGAGTTGTTATTATTCATATTTTGTTGCTCATTATTAATGTTTATTGTCCATGATATAACTGTATGTATTGGAAACTGAATACACTTGTGGATAATTAAACAACACAGGGTCCCTGATAAGCCTCTTCTACTAGTTCTTTGGTCAAGCGATGGTTAAGGTTTCCTGACCATGGACATGACTGCCACATGATAACTGAATTACATCAGTCATGTGATGGGCATACCAACATAATAAGCATAGCTTTTGATCCCATTGTTTAGTCTGATTACTATCTCTTTTTGACTATGTCAAGTATAGTTTCCTTAGACCATGAGATCATGTTACTCCAAGGAATCGGAGGAATACTTTTTGGACATCAAATGACACTTCATAACTGGGTGATTATAAAGGTGGCTTTGAAGTATCTCCGTTGGCATCTATTGGGCTGCGTGGATCAAGACTAGGATTTGTTCCTCTGTGTGATAAAGCGTGAGATATCTATAGGACCTCTCGGTAGTGTATCATCCAAGAGCTCAAGTGACTAATGTGATTGGTCACATGGATCCTATACCACGGTACAAGTAAAGAAAACTTGCCGATAACGAGATTGAACTAGGTATGATGATACCGATGATCAAATCTCGGGCAAGTAATATTGTCGTGAGACAAAAGGAATCATCTACCAGATTGATTGAATATTTGACATTGTGGTTCAACAGAAAAGAAGTTCGTTGAATGTGTAGGAACCACTATGGGCATCCCGGTACATCTAATGTTTATTGATCGGAGAGTTGTCTCGATCATGTATGCATTTCTGTAACCCGTAGAGTCACACTCTTAACGCTTTGATGTCGCTAGTTCTTGTTGAGATTATGTATGGTGTAATCAATTGATGGTTTGGAGCTTCGAATGAGATCCTTGATATCGCAAGGAGCTTCAAAATGGTCTGAAGGTGGAGAAATGTATATGGAAAATATGATTTAGGGTTTTGGGAAAATTTTGGAATAATTCCATGAGACAAAATGTTCTAGAAGGTTCCCGGAGGGTGCACATGTGGGTCCACCTGCGAGGTAGGGCCACATGGGCCCGAGTAGGGTCACCTTCGCCCACCATAGCCACCTAGGCCCATGCGTGCTCGGGTTTGGCCAAACCCTAGATGAGGAGGGCGTGAGAAAGAGGAGATTTCGCTCTCCCCTTAGTCGCCACCGGCCCTAGGGCTTGGTGGAGGGGTCAAGACTCCCCTCCCCACGCCTATATAAGGGAAGGTAGGGGCAGGGGAACCACACCTCATCTTGATGGCCACCTCCGCCCCTCTCTCCTAGATACTTTCCCTCTCCTCCAGAATAGAGCAAGCCGAAGCCCTACAAAATTCCTTCTCCACCATAGTTACACTGCCATTGTGCTTATAGAATCTCATGGATATTTTCTCTCTCTCTCTTGAGGGATAAAGAAGGGGGACATGCCACCAAAAGGAATGTGTGGATATAGCTAAGGTGCCGTCAGTTCGGTACTAGGATCGAGAAGGTCAAGATCTAC
This sequence comes from Avena eriantha, assembly GCA_910589775.1. Classification (NCBI taxonomy): domain Eukaryota; kingdom Viridiplantae; phylum Streptophyta; class Magnoliopsida; order Poales; family Poaceae; genus Avena; species Avena eriantha. Next base: position 401,350,247 of record OU342740.1, on the reverse strand, counting down.
ATCGGTGTGCACCGACGCAAGCAAATGACTATATCACCCACGATCTATATATCGTTAACCACTCGTGTTTTTAGAGGGTAAGTAGATTAGTTCTATCTACTTGTTACTTTCATCTCCTAGAATATATCTTGCTGGGTTTTCTCTTGTTGTTCCATAGGAATTTTTTGTTTTCCATGCAACGAACCGATCGGTGGTACCAGAGCTACGTCTATGCGTAGATGTATGGTTTGAGTAGAACACTATGATGTAGTGGGTGTTGATGATCATGGTATTACCCTCCCATGTGTACTAGTAGATGTTGCAGGATAGTTAGATGAAGCGGCCAGGACGACTTTACGCGTAAGCTTATGCGAGACTGGTTCCATGCTTGATATGCCCTACCTTGGCAAAATTAAGATGATGAACATCAACCATATTTCCGCTTTCCGAAAAGAAAATAACAATCACTCCTACCAATGTATTTAGTTTCATTTTCTTAACTTATTTTTTTAACTAGACTAGCCCCTTTTCCATGATCCTTTTGAACAAAAATAATAAGTCTGCAAATACAAAGCAAAATAGTTAATGTGAAAGAAGAGAGAGACCAAAAAATACATTTCTGGTAGTTTGCTAATGCTTGAAGGTCATGAACCAACTCATACTTATAGTATCTCAATCGACGCACCATTTATTAATTTGTGTTTGGTACCAAGTCTCACCTGACATGGCTGTTCTCCAATGTGACATGGTGGGTGCTTACAGGTTGATAGCCTAAATCCGACGAGACATGATGAGCTAAGATGTAATTTTTGCTAATATGTTTAGACATGCTGAGCTAATTTTCTGTTCGTAATTATATCTAAGTTAGACTCGGATGCGGTAAGAATACAACAACAATTATGATGGAAAATAATTGTGTGTGCCACTAGTAACATTTTAGCGCCAAAACTTCATTTGAATAAAGTATGGACTATATCCAAACATGTAGAGACTTGAACATGAACATATAATTATTTGGCAATAAGTAACAGAGCACATAAACAGTAGTACATCTTGTAGTACGTGGCGATAAATCAGATTTAACAACACATAACTACATGTAAAGTACATATGTAATTGTTTACCATCCATAATCAACTTATATTAAATAGTCCACACCCATCTTGAAGATCTACTTAGCATTACATAAGAAATAGATTATTTCCTGTTGCACCAACTAACACCAACTTAAATAATATCATGGTTTCTTTCCCGTATGCTCAAAAAGAGGCTATAGGGTGATCATCTCTCATTTCTACGAAATTAAGGCCTTTATACCCTTATGTTCCATCACATAGTCTAAAAAAAACTTGTCGTTCTTAATACAACGCTAACATGGTTCAACCAAGAGTGTCAACATGAAATTTTCTATTAATAGGAATCAAAAAATTACGCAATGATCTAGACATGTTCTGTTATACCAGAGTGTAGCCCGTGCGGCCATACATGGCCCCAAGATTATGGGGACAAAAAAAATTGGGGGCCCAAAAATTTCGAGTTTTCATTTTACACTAAGGGTTTATAGATATGATAACAAAAAATAGTAAAGGTATATTGGTGCTAAGTATCAAATGTCATAGTTATACTGCAGAAAGGTTGCAAGTTTGAATTTTGCATTCCTTACCTTTTTAGGTTATTTTCCTATTTTCATTGATGCCTCTTATTCTAATACTGATTATGCATTTTATTAGCTGTGAATAAAACTTAGACAAGCTATCAGTAAGTTATTCTACATGTATAAAACACGTATCTACTCTTGAGACAAATTTCCGGTTCCATGTCTTAGACAAGTCCGAAAAACCTCACTAAGATATCTTGCCTTGTCATATTAAAATTGAATAATTAACCATGTTGTTTGAATTTATAAAGTGAGGTAAATTTCATATAGTATTATTGTATTTCTCTCATAGAGATAGTTCCTATAATGGACTTATCTATGTACATATATATGTTTGATAGCTTTACATGACATAAATCTTTGTGATTCTGAAAGTACGTTCCTAGTTTTACGACCCAAGCAGTTGAAATGTATCAAAACCATTAGCTATAGGATTTTTCGGTTGGGCCGCCTATTCGGTCTCCTTTCTAAAATACATCTTAGAAAAAAAATATGATTTTACAAAGAATATATACATTATTATAATTGCTCATATGTTTTTAGTGACATGGGAGCCAATTTTACAGTTTCGTACAAGGCCTCGGATTTTGCCGTCTCAGCCCTGGTGTTATACTTAAATGTATCTTCTTCACTAAATAAGACATCTTCCTCTTTCTAGGTGAACTAGAACATGAAAGAGAATTAGCACATGGACCACGAACACCAAACTCAGACCCGATTAAACCTTACATGAATCCTTCACTACTTGTTCCCTTGCCCTACATGTAAAGGAATCAATAGGCTTTCCTTTCCCCTCTAGGCTTATAGGTTTTCCCAAAGGCTTATCATACCCCATCCATTGCAAACTTCCATGTGGCTAGCTTATCCCAAAGCCAAATTCTACATGTGTGTAGTTATCAAGTGGTGGGTTGAGGAGTTCAACATCATTTGATTGATCCGACACATGTATCACCACAAAAAGCAGATTTCAGATTTATGTAACAATCTTTAGGACATTTTAGCAATACATAACAAATCTCAATGCATTTCAACCATATAAAACACATTCCAACACATGGACCAATAAATAACAGATTTTAGCGTTGAGGGTTAGCGTTGTCTATAGAGTACGAGATCCCTTAGAGGGAGGGGCGACGACATACTAGATGGGTGGCATGTGCGGTACTGGGGCATATAGAGAGGAGTGGAGGTCCTTATTTATTTGAAGGAACCTCAAGGCAAATGGACAAGCATGTCTGTTCACTACTGATGGTAAAACAAAGTAGAAACATTCAAATGAAATCACCTTTTGGCCTTTTCTCTCATCAACAACGGATTCTACTAAACATAGTACACACCCCTAAATAATGTCTAGTTGTTAGGAAAGACAATTTATGACATGGTGGTGTTGCACATCGATAAGAAAGGAATATACCAAACACATGATGTAGTCTAACTGGATAAGCGTTTATGCCACCGACTTAATCAATGTTTTCTCTTGACCAAACAGGTGGTAGGTCCACAACCATGAACGCACCACCATCATAGAGTCATGGAATGCGCTGCCAAAAATAAGAAAGTATTTTCTTAGAAGGGAGAAAGTTTCTTACATCGATGGTGCATGAATAAATGAACAAAGTCTTAGACACGAACACACAAATGAAATAATTTGACCAACATAGTGCTTTTCCAATAGATATGGGACAAAGCTTCACCCCTTCCTATTTTCTTGACACCATACAATATCTTGAAGGGTGTCGTGACGGATTTGGGTGCGAGAAGCTTAAAGCCCCTAAAGCAAAAATGATTGTTTGTCATAGCACTACCTCCCTGCTCCTCCACCTTCATGTTATATAACCCGACAACATAGCTAATCTCAAAGCAATGTGATAGACAATGAAACACAAATAATACAGACACACTTACATCTTAGGTCACCGTAGGCATGATAGATGCATTGTTTCGTCTCTCTTTGGAGGGATTTCAGACATATCCATAACAAAATTGGTAATTAGATATTTGCAATTCATCAAATGACAGGTACGACGTTATATAATGTCAGCATTTCCCAACCTAGGTTCCATTACGCCTGTCACTTATGTATCTATTCACTATTCACAATGTCTCTTACTTCTTTTCTATACCCCACACTTGAATAGGGAGAGTTTTTGCCTTCACCTTACTCGCATATAAACCTCTTTACTCTTCATTTTTCTAAATCTCTCTTTTTTTACTTTTTCTTTGAATCTAACATCCATTCATAGGAATAATAACCACATCTTATTTTAATCCTACTTGAAGGGTGGATGCACCTATAAATTGTTATTACCATAAGCATTGTTGCCAAAGTTGTTATTTCTTATGAAGTTCACATCAACTTGCTCTTCTTGAGCAACCAAAGAGGCTAAAGGAACATTATTTGGATCAATATGGGCTTTCCCATTAACAAGCATAGACATAACAATATCAATCTTATCACTCAAGGAGGAGGTTTCCTCAACAGAATTTACCTTCTTACCTTGTGGAGCTCTCTCAGTATGCCATTCAAAATAATTAACCATCATATTGTCCAATTTTTTTGTTGCGGCACCCAAAGTGATGGTCATAAAGGTTCCTCCAGCAGCAGAATCCAATAGGTTCCTTGAAGAATAGTTCAATCCTGCATAAAAAGTTTGGATGATCATCCAAGCAGTTAGTCCATGAGTGGGACAATTCTTTACCAAAGATTTCATTCTTTCCCAAGCTTGAGCAACATGCTCATTATCAAGTTGTTTAAACTTCATTATTTCACTTCTCATGGATATAATCTTAGCAGGAGGATAGTATTTTCCAATAAAAGCAACTTTGCACTTAGTCCAAGAATCAATACTATTCCTAGTTAAGGAATTCAACCATTATTTAGCTTTTCCTCTCAAAGAGAAAGGAAACAATTTCAGGTTAATAATATCACCATCTATATCCCTATGCTTTTGCATCTCACAAAGTTCAACAGAGTTATTTAGATGGGAAGCAGCATCTTCATTACCAATACCAGAAAATTGTTCTCTCATAACAAGATTGAGCAACACAGGTTTTATCTCAAAGAAAGTATCTTCGGGCATAGGTGGAGCAATAGGTGTGCTCATAAAATCATTGTTGTTGGTGCTAGTGAAGTCACACAACTTAGTGTTTTCAAGAGTAGTCATTTTTTTGGGTTTTCAAATAAGAAAGCAAACTTGTAAAACTAATTTTTTTGTGTTTTTGAAAAACAAAACAAGCAAACAAAGCAAAAAGAAAACTAAGAAAAACAAAAACAACAAAGTAAAGAGATTGGTTATGAGGGACTCCCCTTGTGAAATGTCCTTGACTCCCCAGCAACGGCGCCAAAAAATGCTTGATGGCTCAATGCACGGCGCCCAGTAAAGTGTTGGTGCGTGGTTGATGTAGAGCTCGTTGCGAACCCCAAGAGGAAGGTATGATGAACATAGCAGCAAGTTTCCCTCAGTTATGAAACCAAGGTTTAATCGAACTAGTAGGAGCAAGGAAACACCCCAAAGGTGTTACTAGCTGAGCTTTGGCAGGGCGCACTACCGGTGCTAGTAGCAACGTGGAGACCTGGACAACACAACCACAGAACTTTGTCCCCAACTTGCGATGAGGTTGTCAATCTCGCCGTGTTTTGCGGAAAACAAAGGATTAAACGTATCGAATGGAAAGAAGTAAAAGTTTGCAGAAAGTAAACACAAAGTAGTAAAAGATTGCAGATTGAATGTAAAAGACAAGGACCGGGATCCATAGTTCACTAGAGGTGGCTCTCCTTAGATAGATAACATGTTGCATGAACAAATTACAACGGGGCAATTGACAAACATCGAGAAAGCAATACATGCATATACTAATCATCTTGACTCCTTTGAGACTTGATTGGGCATTACAACATTATACATAGACCGCCATCCAACTGCATCTATGACTAATAATGCACCTTCAGGTTATCATCCGAACCCCCTCCAGTATTAAGTTGGAAGCAACAGATTATTGCTTTACGAACTACGTGTAAAGTAAACAATACGATTGTTCTATGAACAAAGGATTGTTGTTTTCTCCCTAGTAGCAACAACACATCTAGTACTTTAGAGATTTCTGTCACTTCCCCAGATTACTAGAGGCATGAACCCACTATCGAGCATAAATACTAACTCTTGGAGTTGCTAGCATCTACTTGGCCAAGATAGCTACTAACAACGGAAAGCATGCAAGATCACAAATACAAAGACATGATATAATCAATAATCAATCTGAAATAGCATCTCAATATCCATCGGATCCCCGCAAACACAACATGCAGAATTATAAATAGATGATCTTGATCATGAATGGATCTCACAAGATCTAGACATGATAGCACAAAGGAGGAGAATGATACATTGCAAATGTATCTATAATTTTTGATGTTCCATGGTTGGTTTTATCCACTTTCTTGTGTTTTGTTCCAACTTTGGAGTACTTTTCATATGATTTCTTGGACTAATCTATTAATAAGAGCCACAGTGCCAGCTGCCTGTTTTCTGATGTTTTTGGTTCCAGGAAAGTCAGAAAATGAATATTCTCGGAATTGGACGGGACAAAAGCCAAAGTGCCTATTTTTCCGGAAGGGATCAAGTGCAAGAATACGAGACGGAGAGGGACTAGGGGGCCACCACACCACCTGGCCACGCGGCCCAGCCTGGCCCGTGCCAGGGGGTGGTGAGGCCAGCCCTGGCACCCCCTCGGACTCTCCTTCCGCCTATAAGTTGCCCTCGGGACGAAAACCCTAAGTGCCCGATCAAAAATCCATGAAAGAGTCTATAGCCGCCGTCATCTCCATCCCTAGATCGGGAGGGATATGAAGCTCTTCCCGGCACCCTTCCGGAGAGGGGAATTCACCCTGGATGCCTTCTCCATCGCCATGTAAGCCTCCGGTGTGATGCGTGAGTAGTTCATCCTTGGACTACGGATCCATGTAGTAGCTAGATGGCTGGTTTCTCCTCCTTTGTACTTTCATGTGTAGAACTTGTGAGCTCCGTTTATGATCAAGATCATCTATTTGTAATTCATACATGTTGTGATTGCGGGGATCCAATGGATATTGAGATGCTATTTCAGATTGATTATTGATTCTATCATGTCTTTGTTATCTGAGATCTTGCATGCTTTCTGTTGTTAGTAGCTATCTTGGCCATGTAGATGCTAGCAACTCCAAGAGTTAGTATTTATGCTCGATAGTGGGTTCATGCCTCTGGTAATCTGGGGAAGTGACAGAAATCTCTAAGGTACTAGATGTGCTATTGCTACTAGGGAGAAAACAACCATCCTTTGTTCGTAGAACAATCGTATTGTTTACTTTACACGCAGTTCGTAAAGAAATAATCTGTTGCTTGCAACTTAATATTGGAGGGGGTTCGGATGATAACCTGAAGGTGGATTATTAGTCATAGATGTAGTTGGATGGCGGTCTATGTATTATGTTGTAATGCCCAATCAAGTCTTAGAGGAGTCAAGATGTTTAGTATATGCATGTATTGCTTTCTCGGTGTTTGTCAATTGCCTTACTGTAATTTGTTCACCCAGCATGTTATCTATCTAAGGAGAGCCACCTCTAGTGAACAATGGATCCCGGTCCTTTTACTTTACATACAATCTACAATATTTTACTACTTTGTGTTTACTTTCTGCAAACTTTTACTTCTTTCCATTCGATACGTTTAATCCTTTGTTTTCCGCAAAACACGGTGAGATTGACATCGCAAGTTGGGGACAAAGTTCTGTGGGTGTTTTGTGCAGGTCTCCACGCTGCTACTAGCACCGGTAGTGCGCCCTGCCAAAGCTTAGCTAGTAACACCTTTGGGGTGTTTCCTTGCTCCTATTGGTTCTCTTAAACCTTAGTTTCATAAATGACGGAAAACTTACTGTTGTGCTCATCATACCTTCCTCTTGGGGTTCCCAACGAGCTCTACATCAACTACGAGTCAGCAAGATTTTTTCTGGCGCTGTTGCCAGGGAGTCAAGGACATCTTCACAAGGGGAGTCACTCATAACCAATTTCTTTACTTTGTTGTTTTTGTTTTGCTTAGTTTCTTTTGCTTTGTTTGCTTGTTTTGTTCTTCAAAAAACACAAAAAAAATTAGTTCCTTTCTTAAGTTGCCTTTATGACTAGCTCTGCTCCAATCACTGTTTCATTATGGATAGCTCACTCAGTTTCCTATTTGGGAACAGTTTTATGACTGCTAAGGTAATAGATGAACCACCGCCTGCTAGAATCTCCATGGAAGAAGAAATTGCTGAACCTGAAAGCTCATTAGATGAAAAAGAGGAGGAGAGTGATGGACAAAAGGAGGAAGAATGGATCTACCCATGCCTACCTTCTAATGAGAGTAATTCTTTATCCCTTACATTATTTGATTGCCCCCCATGCTTATCAAAGGAGGGTGAATGTTATGTTCCCGAGGATTCTTTTGAAAAAGTTTATAATAAAGCTCTAGTGCTTGTAGATCATGAAACACATGCCTTATGTGATAGTTATATTGTTGAGTTTATTCATGAGGCTACTTAAAATTATTATGAGAGAGGAAAATATGGTTGTAGAAGTTTTTATGGTAATGAAACACCTCTCTATGTGCTGAAAGTTTTGAAGTTACTTTTGTTTTATCTTCCTATGCCTGTCACTTTGTTCTTTGTGCATTTATTTGCATACAAGATTCCTATGCATAGGAAGTGGGTTAGACTTAAATGTGTTTTGAATTTGCTTCTTGATGCTCTCTTTTACTTCAATTCATATTTCCTATGAGAGCATCTTCTCAAATTCTTATGCCTAACTTAAAGGCGTTAAAGAAAAGTACTTGTTGGGAGATAATCTATGAGTTTTAGTTGAGTCTTGGAAGTTATTACCTCCGTAATAACCTCTAATTATCCTTTTTATTTGCTTTTTGTGCCAAGAGTAACCTCTAATGAGAGAGAAGTAATGATTGGGAAAGTTGCTGTCTCGAAACAGATTTCTGTGCTTCACCGTAAAACTTCCTGAGAGAGATCTGTACTTCGGATTGAGCTGTAATTCTTTATGCTTATGCCATGGATTGTTATCTAACTTTCGTTAGTTCAACACTTTTTTATTTGAGCAACACAAGGTCTTCGAAAAAATTCGTCTTTACCTGCTGGTCTGTTTTGACAGATTTCTGCCATTTTCTGCATTTGCTTCTTGTTAGTTCCTTCTTGAGTTCCTTTGGGGAATTGAGCTTTTTGAGGGAAGTGCTACAGTATCTAGTGTTCTAATGTAAGTTTATTTGGTGTTAGAAATGAACCTTGAGAATTATTTATCTTAAGTGCACTAATGTTGCTAATGAGACTGTGTAAAGTTTTGTATGAAGGAAAAATTTCAGGTGTATGGAAGGAATGAGTAATGAGATGAAGGATGGACTAATGCTCAAGCTTGGGGATGCCACACGTGTCACCCCAAGAAATATCCAAGAAGTACAAGCGTCAAATCTTGGGGATGCCCAAGGCATCCCCTTCTTCATCACTAAAAATCCCAGGTTTCTTCCAAACGCTTCATTTCTATTGTTTCATGCATAGTTGTGTTTTTCTTGGAGCGTCTTATTTTTCGTTTTTGTTTTGTTTTTTAGTTTGCTTGGTTTGCTTAGTGTTCTGAATAAATTGTTTGGACCCCCTCTTTCATACTTTGGTTTGCAAATAGTTTGGTTTGGTTTGGAAAAGAGTAGGAAAGTTCATGCTTATATGGTAAAAAGAGCTCGTTTTTGACTATGGCCTATGCTTTGTCATGCCATGCTTGATATTGTTTTGGCTTTATGCTTAGTATTCTTTGCTGTAGCATGACTAGTTATAAACAATTGAGATTGCTTAATGTGCCTTGGATGAATCATGCGTTGTTTTAGCATATTAAAGCATAGTATAGTGGTATTCTCCTTTGATGCTTTATTTGGGTTGACTTGGCACATGCTCACACCATGTTATGACTATCTCAAGTCACCATAGCCTTTATGATCCTTTAGTTTTCAACTTGTAGTATCACTTTATGCTTTGATCAATGATGTTATGTCACTCTGCATGATTATGGCCATTATTGCTCTCTTAGTTTGTCGCTCCCAGTCTTTTGCTAGCCTCCACCACCAAGTATGAGTTCCACTCATGCATCCAACTCCCTAAACCAAGTTATTCCAAAGAGGCCACCATACCTACCTACTAGCTTATGCTATTCCAAGTATATTCATGCTTTTGTTTACCTTTCACTTGTTATGAGAAAACTAGTGATTAAAGCTCTCACGAACTTGATGGCACACTTTAATTTATTGCCTCTAATAAACTTGAACCATTGGGTCCTTCTTTGTTGTGTATATGCTTGCGCTTTATAAGTTGAAATTAGCAGAACCATGTTTCATGGGGAATGATTTCAATATCGCACTTATACTTTGTACTCCGTTGATATCATGTTCTTTTGCTTACGGATCCCGGCGGTGTGAAATAAATGTGGAACTTGTAAGATCATGGAGTTTGTATATGTGTTAGAGAAATGCCTGGGCCGCTAGCCTAAGCCATGCCTAATCATGGTGGAAACTTGCAGCATCACCATTATGAGTACTCTATGAAGCATCCTCAATAAAAACCTATGAAAATAGCAAATAAAAAGATCGCTGAGATGCTCATTGTCTGCTTGCCTTGTCATTTTGATTATGGGAAAACTCCCGTATCATGTGCAAGGGGTACCCCGTTGGCGGTTCTTAATGATACAGATATACTTACAATGACAAGAGCTTACTCGTAACTAAAGTTGAGTAGCATGAGGATCGGTCTTCGTAAGTAAGGGGCATGAGATTTCGGTTTATAACTTGTCAAGCATATCCTCTTAGTTGTGTCACTTTAACCTTAATCACTTTCAAGATGCTTATGATAGGGGCAATGAGAGCTGAAAACTACAAGTACCATAATTTTTGGAAGCTCTTTATGAGACCTGAATCTCTACTTCCTTTTACAAAAGGCTTTTCTTCTACCATTATATTGAGTCTCCACCTTCTATCTTTATGCACCTACTTTGAGAGCATAGTGGCCATTCTTAGTTCTATGTGCATTGTCCCAAGACTAGTTGATTGATGCATAACTTGATATTGCTTGTTTTAAACTATTGTATCTAGTCCCTCTTATGAATTTTGAAGGTGTCCTATGCATTTATATTTGCTACTCTATTGAGGGACAAGCTGAATACTATTATGCTATGTTTTCTTTATGTGAAACAAACAAACGTCTTGCAAGGCATGTTATTCACGAATCTTTTGTTTGTACCTTTTTATGTTGCATCATAGTTTCTTTGCCTATTGCTAGAACTTTGTCTTTATGTTATGATTGAAGTACTATGATCCTAGCTTTGAGTTTTGCAAATACTTTGATCAAGTCTTTGATGGTACATGTCACCTCAAAAATTATTTCTTTTTATCACTTACCTACTCGAGGACAAGCAGGAGTTAAGCTTGGGGATGTTGATACATTGCAAATGTATCTATAATTTTTGATGTTCCATGCTTGGTTTTATGCACTTTCTTGCGTTTTGTTGCAACTTTGGAGTACTTTTCATATGATTTCTTGGACTAACCTATTAACAAGAGCCATAGTGCCAGCTGCCTGTTTTCTGCTGTTTTTGGTTCCAGGAAAGTTAGAAAATGAATATTCTCGGTATTGGACGGGACAAAAGCCAAAGTGCCTATTTTTCTAGAAGGGATCAAGTGCCAGAATACGAGACGGAGAGGGACCAAGGGGCCACCACACCACCTGGCCGCGTGGCCCAGCCTGACCCGCGCCAGGGGGTGGTGAGGCCAGCCCTGGCACCCCCTCGGCCTCTCCTTCCGCCTATAAGTTGCCCTTGGGAAGAAAACGCTAAGTGCCTGATCAAAAATCCACGAGAGTTTGTAGCCGCCGTCATCTCCATCCCTAGATCAGGAGGGATCTGAAGCTCTTCCCGGCACCCTGCCAGAGAGGGGAATTCACCCTGGAGGCCTTCTTCATCACCATGCAAGCCTCCGGTGTGATGCATGAGTAGTTCATCCTTGGACTACGGATCCATGTAGTAGCTAGATGGCTGATTGCTCCTCCTTTGTCCAAGGAGCAGATTACCAGACGCATGAACCCACTATCGAGCATAAATACTAACGCATCACACCGGAGGCTTGCATGGTGATGAAGAAGGCCTCTAGGGTGAATTCCCCTCTCTGGCAGGGTGCCGGGAAGAGCTTCAGATCCCTCCCGATCTAGTGATGGAGATGACGGCGGCTATTGACTCTTTCGTGGATTTTTGATCGGGTCCTTAGGGTTTACGTCCTGAGGGCATCTTATAGTTGGAAGGGGAGGCCGAGGGGGTGCCAGGGCTGGCCACACCACCCACTGGCGTGGGCCAGGCTGGGCTGCGCGGCCATGTGGTGTGGTGGCCCCCTGGCCCTTCTCTGTCTCGTATTCTGGCACTTGATGACTTCCGGAAAAATAGGCACTTTGGCTTTTGTCCCGTCCAATTCCGAGAATATTCATTTTCTGACTTTCCTCGAACCAAAAACAGCAGAAAACAGGCAACTGGCACTGTGGCTCTTGTTAATAGGTTAGTCCAAGAAATCATATGAAAAGTACTCCAAAGTTGGAACAAAACACAAGAAAGTGGATAAAACCAAGCACGGAACATCAAAAATTATAGATACATTTGCAATGTATCAAGAACGATGATGACAGCTACCGATCTATGTTCCCTGAATGTGCTGATACCGCAATGGAAGACAATGAAGAAGAAGGGGGTGAAGAACGGGAACCAGATGAGCCTGCTGATGATCTTGGTCGGGTCATTTCTGATGCAAAGCGAGACTCCGACACAGAAAAGGAGAGGCTGCAGTTTGAGAAGATGTTACAGGACCAGAAAAAATTATTGTACCCAACTTGTGAAGATGGCCAGAAGAAGCTGGGTAGCACACTACAATTGCTGGAGTGGAAGGCAGAGACCGGTGTGTCTGACTCGGGATTTGAAAATTTGCTGGTAATAATGAAGAAGCTGCTTCCAAGAAATAACGAATTTCCCTCCAATATGTACGAAGAAAAGAAGGTTGTCTGCCCTCTAGGATTAGACGTGCAGAAGATACATGCATGCCCTAATGACTGCATCCTCTACCGCGGTGAGAAGTACGAGAATATGGATAAATGCTCGGTCTGCACTACATTGCGGTATAAGATCAGAAAAGATGACCCTGGCGATGTTGAGGGCGAGCCACCCAGGAAGAGGGTTCCTGCCAAGGTGATGTGGTATGCTCCTATAATACCATGGTTGAAACGTTTGTTCAGAAACAAAGAGCATGAAAAGTTGTTGCGATGGCACATGGAAGACCGTAAGAAAGACGGGAAGTTGAGGCACCCTGCTGATGGTCGGCAGTGGAGAAAAATCGAGAGGGACTTCCCGGACTTTGCTGGTGATGCAAGGAACTTATGGTTTGGTCTAAGTACCAATGGCATGAATCCTTTTGGGGAGCAGAACTGCAGTCACAACACCTGGCCCGTGAATCTATGTATCTACAACCTTCCTCCTTGGTTGTGCATGAGGCAGAAGTTCATTATGATGCCAGTGCTCATCCAAGGCCCAAAGCAACCCGACAACGACATTGATGTGTACCTAAGGCCATTAGTTGATGAACTTTTACAGTTGTGGGCCAAACCAGGTGTATGTGTGTGGGATGAGCACAAATAGCAGGATTTTGACCTACAAGCGTTGCTGTTCGTAACCATCAATGATTGGCCTGCTCTTAGTACCATTTCAGGACAAACGAACAAAGGATACAATGCATGCATGCACTGTTTAGATGAGACTGAAAGTATATATCTAGATAAACGTAGTAAGAATGTGTTCCCGTACAAGCGTCGTTTTCTTCCGCCAAGTCATCACTTAAGGAAGAAAGGCAAGCATTTCAATGGCAAGGGAGAAGCCCGGATGAAGCCTGTCGCCCGTACTGGTGCTGATGTATTTGGTATGGTCAAGGATTTGGATGTAATCTTTGGAAAGGGTCCTGGAGGACAACCTGTTCCGAAAGACGCCGACGGACACGCACCCATGTGGAAGAAGAAATCTATATTTTGGGAGCTACCCTATTGGAAAGTGGACGAGGTCCGCTCTGCAATCGACGTGATGAACCTGACGAAGAATCTTTGCGTGAATATTCTAGGCTTCCTGGGCTTGTATGGGAAGTCAAAAGATACCCAAGCAGCACGAGAGGACCATCAACATCATAAAGGACGAGACGACAAGCATCCAGGGCAGTTTCAAGGGCTTTCCAGCTACACTCTTACCAAAGAAGAGAAGGAAATCTTTTTTGAAGTCCTTGTCAGTATCAAGGTCCCGTCTGGCTTCTCGTCGAATATAAAGGGAATAGTAAATATGAAAGAGAAAAAATTTCAAAACCTAAAGTCTCATGACTGCCACGTGCTTATGACGCAATTGCTTCCGGTTGCATTGAGGGGAATTCTACCAGAAAATGTTCGACTAGCCATTGTGAAGGTATGTGTATTCCTCAATGCAATTTCTCAGAAGGTAATCGATCAAGAAAGTCTATCAGGGTTACAGATTTATGTGGTCTAGTGTCTGGTCAGCTTCGAGTTGTTGTTCCCGCCATCTTTCTTCAATATTATGACGCACCTCCTAGTTCACCTAGTCGAAGAGATTAGAATTCTCGGTCCTGTGTTTCTACACAACATGTTCCCCTTCGAGAGGTTCATGGGAGTCTTAAAGAAATATGTTCATAACCGTGCTAGGCCAGAAGGAAGCATCTCCAAGGGCTATGGAATAGAGGAGGTAATTGAGTTTTGTGTTGACTTTCTTCCTGACCTTAAGCCGATTGGTGTTCTTGAATCTCGGTATGAGGGGAGGCTGACTGGAAAAGGCACACTAGGAAGGAAATTAATGGTATGTAGGTACGGGAATTCTTTCAGTCAAGCACACTACACAGTTCTACACAATTCCACCGTGGTGGCTCCGTATATCGAGAAACACAAGAATATTCTACGCTCCGAAAACCCGGGGAAGCCTGACTCCTTGATTAAAGGGGAATGCGAGAAGAATTTCGGCAGTTGGTTGCAAACACATCTCAGGAATAACACCACTGTTGGAGATCAGTTATACTTGTTGGCCAGGTTTCCATCTTCGACTATATGTACTTTCCAAGGGTACGAGATAAATGGGAATACATTTTACACGATGGCCCAAGAGAAAAAGAGCACCAACCAAAACAGTGGTGTTCACTTTGATGCAACAGATGAAAATGGGCAGAATGACACATATTATGGGTACATGGAGGAGATATGGGAACTTGACTATGAACCTACTTTTAAGGTCCCTTTGTTTCGGTGCAAATGGGTCAAGCTGACAGGAGGAGGGGTACATGTAGACCAAAAGTACGGCATGACAACAGTGGATCTCAACAATCTTGCGTACATGGATGAACCATTCGTCCTAGCCAATGATGTGACTCAGGTTTTGTATATGAACGACATGTCTACCAAACAGAGAAAAAGGAAAGATAGGCAAAAGAATACAGAATACGATGAGCCAAAGTGCCACATAGTTCTTTTAGGGAAAAGAAACATCGTGGGAGTGGATTTCAAGACAGACATGTCGGAAGATTACAGTAAGTTTCATGAAATTCCACCATTCAAAGTGAAAACTGACCCAAGCATCCTATTAAATGATGAAGATTCTCCATGGCTACGGTGCAGAAGAAAACCACAACACTAGGTGTTGGTGATGTGTAATAATGTATTAATTAAACCTTTTATTTGAGACATAAATCTATGTAATGTATTAAAACTTTTATGTGAGACATAAATCTAGGTAATGTGTGGATGTGTGGTGTTTTGCCGGAGGAAGACCACCGGAGCGTCAGCCCCATGTGTAGGCCCCAGGTGTGACCCCCTTCCCGGACATGCGTTAACACTTAGTGAAATCCTGGATCTATACGTGGAAACTCCCGCCGCGGAACAACCGGGGCCTAGAATGTGGCAAAGTTGGCCCAAAATTTGCTCTCTATATACATATGTCCTAAACAAACCAAAACAAATAGAAAGGTCCACCGCGCTATCCTTGTACGGAGAAAGCTATAGGGGTAGACGATCCGGGGCCCCCGGTCTAGGGTTTCACCGGAGGAAGACCACCGGAGCGTCGGAATCACACGAAAACTTGCATGTGCCCCTAGGATATGTGTGTGAGAGTGGTGCAAGGTTGGTAGGTGCTATGTGTAGGTCCCAGGTGTGACCCCCTCCCGGACATGCATTAACACTTAGTGAAATCCTAGATCTGTATGTGAAAACTCACGCCGTGGGACAACCAGGGCCTAGAATGTGGCAAAGATGGCCCTTCATCTGCTCTCCATGTACATATGTCCTAAACAAACAAAAACAAATATAAACGTCCATCGTGCTACCCTCGTACAAATAAAGCTATAGGGATAGACGATCCGGGACCCCCGGTCTAGGGTTTCGCTGGAGGAAGACCACCGGAGCATCGGAATCACATGAAAATGGCAAAATTGTTAATAGTTTGACTAGTTAGAATAATTATTTTATAAAACAGAAAATGGATTTGAATCGATTATTCAAATTCAAGCATTTTTTATGTTAAAAATTTAGTGAGATTCAAAAATATGCAAAATATAATAGTTAATGTATTTTTAAATTGAAAATGGCAAAATGGTTATTAGTTTCACTAGTTAGAATAATTATTTTATAAAACATAAAATATATTTGGATTACTTATTCAAATTCAAGAACTTTTCATGTTGAAAATTTTCTTAAATTCATAAGTATGCAAAAACTGTATAATTCAAATGTTTAAAAAATATGCAAATTGAAATTTTTTAAAATAGGCGCGCCCCTTGGGTCAAAAAATTGAAAAAGGACCTTTAGTTCGGTGCGTGCTACACACCGGGACTAAAGGCGTGGCGTTAGCGCGCGCCCATTTGGCGGGGCCGAAAACCTTTTAGTCCCGGTGCGTTGCACGCACCAGGACTAAAGGGGGACCTTTAGTCCCGGTTCGTAGCAGTCCCGGTGCGTGCTACGAACCGGGACTAAAGGTCCCCGCCTTTTATATTGCTGCACCCCTTCTTCTCCCAAATCACCACACTCAGTGGACGCACGCAGGGGAGCACGCGAGGACGGCAGGCTGCCCAACTCTCCAGCTGCCGCCACTCGCCGCCCCACTCCAGCCGCCACGCCCACTCCAGCCACCGCGGGCGCGCCCCCGGTCAGGTACCCCGCCGATCCCCTTTCCCTCCCGTACGTCTGGCTGCGGCGGCGCGGAAGCCGTGCACGCCAGCGCGCGGCGGCGCGTGGCAGAGCCGGCCACTGTGGGCGAGCAGGTGGATCCATATGTGGTGCGCGCACGTCGGCGGCGGTGCGGGCGAGCAAGCGGATCCGTGCACGTCGGCGGCGGTGTGGGCGAGCAGGCCGGGGCGGCGCCCCCAGCCACTTCTAGTTTTTTTTATTTTTTTATTTTGTAGTGTATATAGTAGTGTAATAGTAGTATTATATATAGTATATAGTATGCAGTGTATTTTTTAGTATGGTATGTAGTATTATAGTGTTTTTTTATTTTGTATAGTATGTAGTATTATATAGTATATATATTGTATAGTAGTATATAGTATTATATAGTACTATCGTACTATATATAGTATTATATAGTACTATTGTATAGTGTATATACAATAGTATTATATAGTACTATTGTATAGCGTATATGGTATTATATAGTACCATTGTAGTGTATATAGTATTATATAATACTATTGTATAGTGTATATAGTATTATATAGTACTATTGTATAGTAGTATATTGTATAGTAGTATAGTGTAGTGTAATATAGATACAGGCCATAGTCAATTGAGATAGACAAGCATTAGTGCTAAATAAAGATAAGCTAAAGAAATAACTACCCTAAGTCCGGTAGTGCTCGCGGGCTCCCAGACTTAGGGTTAGGGTGGTGGTGCTCGTGGGCCTCCGGACTTATGGTTAGGGTGGTAGTGCTTGCGGGACCCCAGACTTAGGGTTAAGGTGGTGGTGCTCGCGGCCCCCGGTACTTAGGGTTAGGGTGGTGGTGCTCGCGGGCCCTCGGACATAGGGTTAGTGTGGTGGTTCTCGCGGGCCCCCAGACTTAGGGTTAGTGTGGTAGTGCTCGTGCCCTCCCATACTTTGGGTTAGGGTGGTGGTGCTCGCGGGCCCCCAGACTTAGGGTTAGGGTGGTAGTGCTCGCGGGCTCCCGGACTTAGGGTTAGGGTGGTGGTGCTCGTGGGCCCTCGGACTTAGGGTTAGGGTGGTGGTGCTCACGGTCCCTCGGACTCAGGGTTAGTGTGGTGGTGCTCGCGTTCCCTCAGACTTAGGGTTAGGGTGGTAGTGCTCGCGGCCCCCCCAGACTTAGGGTTAGGGTGGTGGTGCTCGCGCCCCCCGGACTTAGGGTTAGGGTGGTAGTGCTCGCGGGCCCCCGGACTTAGGGTTAGGGTTGTGGTGCTCGTGGGGCCATGGACTTAGGGTTAGGGTGGTGGTGCTCGTGGGCCCCTGGACTTAGGGTTAGGGTGGTAGTGCTCGCGGGCCCCCGGACTTAGGGTTAGGGTGGTAGTGCTCGCGGGCCCCCGGACTTTTTGTATATAGGAAATATTTGTATATAGGCAATATTTGTATATAGGAAATAATATTGTGTGCATCTCGCATTTCAGAAACTATGGATCCACCTAGTACAATGCGCAGAGACCTAGCACAAGAAGAAATTCTCGAGGATATGATCAACGATGCCCCCCATGTTGATCCACCCGAATCTCCATCGATGTATCTGAACCCCTCCGGTGAGGGTGAGGAGGTCGACCGAAATGATCAGGGAGAAGCCGATGGCTCCGTTGATGGAGAAGCTGACGGCCTCGGTCGAACCTTAACAAAGTCCGGCGAGGTATATATATGAAGTCCGGTGATTAGTAGATGCATTAATTGAGTTGTATATAATAAATTGACGAATGTTTCTTCTCTTAGGCCTCCACATCGAGCAAAAAATATTCCAAACGAGGCCCGGCCAAAAAGTTGGACGCATCCATGCGTTATACAATTACGGTGGTATCAGCACGGGGTGAATCGTTGGAACCCGAAAAGGCTAAAAGTGTATTTGTACAACAATGCGGAGTTATGGTTAGGGATCGCATCCCGATCACCGTTCGAGAGTGGAATAAGACCAAAGGGGCGGAAGAGGGTGAGTATGTCGCCGACAGGTACAAAGAGGGTCTTTGGAATGACCTCATGACACATTTCACCCTGCCAGAATGTGAGGATGATGCCGACACAACTGGATTGAGGAAGAAAGTCAAGCAGTGGACTCTTACGAAGATGGCCGAACTATTCATGAACTGGAAGAAAGCATTATGGCAAAAGTATCAGAACACGAAGACTCCTCCTAAATTCGAATGCTATCTAATGAAGAAGCAGGCTAACTGGGATGCATTTGTGAAGTACAAGGAGTCACAACCTGCTATGGAAAAATCAGAAAAAACAAGAAAAATGCCGCGATGAAGAAATATCACCATCACCTGGGGCCAGGGGGCTATGCGACTGCCATGCAAAAGTGGGATGCTAAAGAGAGTGAGCTTCTTGCTAAAGGAATCACTCCAGAACCAATACGCGAAGAATGGGATCTGAGGGCAAGAAATTGGTTCCTTGGGACTGGGAGTGAGTATGACGAAAAAACAGGGGACCTTATTTGCACTGACGGGATTTGGATACCCCGAGAGACATGGCAGAGAGTGGTTAAGGAAATTAAAGAGGGGTGAACAAAGTTCTGTCCCGATAGAGAGAATGACTTGCTGACAAAGTCCCTCGGGAATAAAAAACGCGGAGGACGAGTACGAGGCCTTGGCACTAGTTATCTTGGGAGATGGGGTTTCCCAAAGACAGGGATACTTATAGGAGCTAAGAGAGAGCAAAGAGGCGACGGCAGGAGGAGGAGGGAGACAGGTTCAACGAGTTGCTAGGAACACTTAGAATTCATCAGCAACAGATTGACAAATTTCGAGGAGTAGCACGCCTGCAAGATCCCGCACTCGATATTACCGCCGTTCCATCTCAGCAGAGAAGCAGTGTGGCTCTATCGGAGGTCCCGTATGACGATGCAGGGATGGTAGATGGCGGGTCCCTGCTACCCCGTGGATGGAATCACGGAGCAGGCATATTGTGAGCTCCATCAGAAGGTGAAGAACCTATCCATCAAGGTGGCACTCGGATGTGCTTTACCTTGTCCACCTGACGCACGCTGGCATGGCCGTGAGATTCCAGCTAGCTATGCTAAAGTTGGGGTGGATGAAATCGCAACAGGGTGGGACTCAATGGATCTTGACATCCCTGGACCTGAAGGTGAGAGGACACTCGGAGAAGTATTGGGTGGCATCATTCTATGGGACAAGAACAACATCAAGCTTCCAGGCTCAGCGCCAAGGCCAACACCGCCTCCGAGTCGTCGCATGTCACCTTCACCTCCATCACCTCTAAGAAGCCCACCCCATGACTACAACCACCACAACGCGAGTCCATCTCGATCTCCGTCGTAGGGTCAGCCGCCTTCGCCGCCCGCTAAGGACAAAAAGCAGAAGCGTGCTCCGTCGATAAGGACTAAACGACGCAGCAACCCAAAACGACAAATGTCGCCGCTCCCAAGAGTACCTCATAAGAATCTTCCCATCAGACCTTACGATCATACTGACGAGGAAAACGACATGATCGTAAAGGCCGAAATTATTGCACAGCTTCAAAAGAAGAAACCCGAGCCTGCCCCGGTATACACCGAGAAGCAAAAAGCGCATGCACTTTCTTTTCTGATCACAAAATCGCAATATGACTTGCACCATAAGCCAGATGACTATCTACACGCACTTCATAAGGAAGTGAAGAAGAGCAAATCAAGAAGTGCAAGCGGGAGAATATCATCAAGTCAAAGTGCAACCGGGAAAACAAAGGACGTCCCCAGGCTCGGGGAACAAGACAAAAAATCGACGCCACCCCTCAAGGTGGTATCCCATGACATTCCCCAGCAGAATATGGAAGAAGCTGCGAAGTTTGCGGCCTCTATGAATGTGACTGTTGAGGAATTGCTAGGTCCTAAGGACGACAAGTTACCCAAGGCTCAGGTAGTCCCTACATATGTCCCAAGGAAGCCTCTGGTCAGCTTTGAGCAGTTCCAACAACTACCAACACAAATGCGGAGTTTACATAACTGGTACTT
This sequence comes from Avena eriantha, assembly GCA_910589775.1. Taxonomy (NCBI): domain Eukaryota; kingdom Viridiplantae; phylum Streptophyta; class Magnoliopsida; order Poales; family Poaceae; genus Avena; species Avena eriantha. The sequence goes on along the minus strand of OU342740.1, from coordinate 401,329,346 downwards.
GAAAGCCGCAAAGGAGGAGAGAATAATGATCGTGGCGAAAGTCCCATATGACTACTACTTCCGAGAAGAAGAGGTCCATGTTGAGTTTCTAAAACTCTTCCAGTTATACACTTCGACGCCCTTGACAAATCTATCATGAGTTTCTATTGTCTGTAAGTTGTTGAATTCATTGTCTATATATAAATTGTTCATTTTTTCAGTTGTTCAGTTCATTGCATGTAATTATCCTAATTATATCCTTTTTGTACTCTATTATTATGTAGAATGAAGATCATGGAATGTAAAAGAAGGTCAATCTTTAGTGTTGGTTTCATTGACCCAGATAAAATACATATAAAGACGCTAACGGATTAACCCGAGGAGACGTAGGAAAACCTTCTAAGGTTTCTAACGGAGCAAAATTTCTGTGACCACATACTGTTTCCTTACTATTTCACGTGAGGGTCTTACTCTGTTGTACACATTCACTTTTGCTTACTCGATGTTAAGTATAATTGATGAGTTACTGATGTATATATAAATGTGTGCAGTTTCCACTGGATTCTGCTAGACATTCAACTTGATAAGGGAAGAGCTAAAGTCATGGACCCATTAAAGAGACCACTGGAAATGTTTAGGGAGATGCAGGACATGCTCCAGAGGTAATTTTCACGCTACATCGGTTTCCTTCGTTGATTTCCTGAGATATCACGTAATAAATAACTCATTCATTTTCTTTACCGGGCAGGGTTTGAAACCAGTACAAGAGTGCGGTTACGGGTGACTTTAGTGAGAAACTGAAATTTAAGCTGGTCTCGGTAAGTAGTACGCGCATCTCTTCACTTCTAGTTTCAATACAATTATGATGCTAGATTATTATTTTGATTGAATTCTATTCTCGTAAAGTGCGCGAGGCAGCCACGGAAGACGAATCTATGTGGATTCTACGTTTGCGAGTTCATTCGCACGTTTACCAGTTAGTTGAATGATTGTAGAGTCGATGTAAGCAATATATTCACAACATTATTTTATTACCGTCACTTTTTGTTATCATGATTGATATTCATATTGATCTCCTTTTCTTATATAGTTCGAGAAAATGCGGGATCAGCTCCTACCAGAGCAACACGTAGTAGGAATTGCTGAAGAACTGGTAGGATTCTTGATGAACGAGATGATAGATGACGCCGGAGAATTTAGTGTGAATAGGCGCCGGTGATCCCCGACTGTGTAATTGAATAGACATGCTCTAGTCCCGATAATTGTGATCTCCATGTGTAACTATCATGTATATATTTGTATGCTCGATCTTAAGAGAAGTTATCTTATGTATACACGAACATGTACGGTATGTGGTAGCATAGAAAACTATTTTGAAATGAAAAAAAGGATACAAATTGAATTCTCTGTCGCGGCAGAGAAAGTGTCTAAAATTCTGCCGCGGTAGAAAACCATTTGTCCCGGTTCGTATGGGGGAACCCCACTCCCGCAGAGACGGCCACGTGGATGCCCATTGGTCCCGACTGATAAGCGGGCCGGGACTAGTGGGTGGGCCTTTAGTCCCGCCTCTCTAGTCCCGGTACCACAACCGGGACTAAAGGCTCTTACGGGCCGGGACTAAAGTCCTGTTCTCAACTAGTGGTATGATTACACCTTAAACAGGCCGCGCCATCCATCAGCAACCCGGTATTCATAAAAGAAAATGAGTATTGTGTAGTGCACACTTTTGGTAATTCTGGGTCAATGGGTTTGTGTTTTCTTCTAATAATGCTTGGTAACCTAGAAGTGCTAATGTCTACTTTACAAGAAAACCAAATTTCGCCAGTAACCTGTGTGCTCGTATGCAATGTCCCAAAGTCGAGTAAATGTATTTAATTTCTTTTGAGCTCACGTCTGATGTCTTAAGGCTGTGGGAATGTGAATAAGTAGGTCGTTGATGCGGAACTAATGAGCCAAACTAGCTAGTACTTGTGGTGAATCCCTAATTATCTTACATATATCTCTATCTTAATTATTTTTAAACATGTATAGTGCATTCAAGAAATGTACCCTTGTTTCACATGTTTTGGTATGTGCTTTATAAATAGCTTCGACATAAAATCTTTAATTATCTTGCAAATACCTATATCTTAACCATTTTTACACATATACATGTAGTCGTATTCAAGCAATGCCATTTAATTTCACCTATCTTGGCACGTGCTTTTATAAATAGCCAACAAAAGACAAAACGGTCTTTCCCACACAAATGGTTGTGAGTAGTGAAACCCATGGCATCTCCTGAAACCGTGTGAAAAGCTCGATATGAATAGTGTCCTATGAACAGATATATACTATTGAGTTTATGTTCTCATAATCATTGTAAAATCAAGTCCACCACATAGGCACAAATAACACACTCTACGTTAATATAAGATTTAACAGTACATCCCAATAAAGAATAACTATAATTGTTCAAGTTATATCTTTCAACTTGGATGCCATGAGGAGGACCATGGAAAGTAATTGGTATAGGTAGGGCGATTTCGTACATCCTCCTGACATAAAGCACCCATGATTTTGGAACAAAACATGACACAGTCTCTCTAGACATGTATGCATATGCATACAAAAATGTCCCTTTAAATTGTGTTAAAAAGGTCCCTTTAAAATCTATTTTATCTTCATGAAATAGTTAACTTCTAGGTGTATTTCTAAAAAAGGTACAATTTGCTAAGAGCACAAAACAAACTAGAATCATTATATTGTAAAATTATATTTCAGTATGCGAGAATGTTTTATAGCATATACCGTCTACTGAATCACAATGTGTCTTCATTCTTTGTCCATGTTGATTTGGGGTTCAAATCTATAGGTCCCACATCGGTAACTTTGGACATAGATAAAACATATAAGTCACTAAACTCTTTTGTTACAAGAGATGTAATATAAAATGCCATCATTATTTACAAGTGTCCATGTGGCAACTTTATAACTCATCGCATGACAAGTCTGAAGACAAGAAAGAATAGCATTGTGTTTTCTTATAACAATGTATGTCATACTTATAGTGTTCTTATCTTTTTGTCACAAACACCCAATCTATCTTGTCGACTACGTGCTCGTATGTTCCATAAACTCAGATAAATCTAAGCAACTTAAACTATAACACTTACTGGAAATTAAATCATTTTCCCACGAAAAGAACTACAACATGACTAAAACACAAATTTGCCAACATTAATATGCCATACCAAGGAAATATTGTAGTAACTAATAACTAATTATGAATATTCTTATGATTTATTATGCTAATGCTGAACATAAAGTAAATAAAAATATAGTAGCACTCATAATAATTCGTGATTTAATCGACTTTTCTACGGTAGATGTGTTATTTGTGGAAGAACGTAATTTCCCATGCTAGTGTTTGTTAGGAGTATGTTCCCTAGACGCGACACTATTTCCATGTTGTATTCATAAGAAAACCATGTATGAACTACTGCAATTGTCGTTGGTTATTTATTCGTTTGTGGAACCACAAAGTCCGACTGTTCAAGGTCTTTATGCCCCTCGTTATGGATTTACCAAAGAGTACATGCTAGTTGTCCTTGATTCCACGGTGTACCGAGAGTGTTTGTGAATGTGAGCAAAACAACAATAAATAGAGAGAGTCACATTATAAATAATATGAAAATAGTGATAAAAGCATTCTCGAAGAGTGTTGAATATTACACTCTCATATGAGTAGAACATGGTTAGGATATATCTAATGTCCTTATTTATATGTATGCATGGGAGGAGTTCCAACAAAAATATGACCACAACTAGCAATCAATGGCGAGCCCCTTGATCCACCATCAATTAAGGGTTAACCCCATGGTCATGGTCCAAAGATTTGTGACTCTCCTTTATCCCCCAATTTAATACATGAATGATGAGCCGACATTATATGTCACTTAAGGCCTTCAAAAAACCATCCACATACTAAAGGTAATTTCCTCTCTAGTCCCAAAGCGCAAATACTATGCAGTCGATGTTCGAATAATAGCAATAGAGTTAATTGAACACATACATATATAAGTCATAGGCACAAAATGATACTTATTTCAGTTCATGATATTGCTAGGATTCTCCATTTCCCCAAGAACAAATGGAACTACTCACATATGGAGGCGATTAACAATATCACAATAATATATGTGGATTGCACATGAATGGACTAATACTCGTGCAAATGCACAACAGACTTTTGGATTTACAACAAGATTCATGTAATGTAGATGTAGTAGATGAAGATGGTTCTAGAACCCTCGCCTGATAAGGCTGAGTTCATGTGTATAGTGCTAATCCATGGATCTATTCACTAGCACACACAGTACAAAATAATACCAAAAATAACCGTGCATCATAATATAACAAATATGATCCAAAATTTACATTATTTATTCAAGTACACAGCGGAAAACATATACAAGGTAGTTCTCCATCCTTCAAATGTGCCACATGCGAACAATTATTGTGTGGAGTCTCGCGACCTATGAATGATCTCTCAGAACGAAATATACCTACAACATGAAACGTTGCAGCCACGAATGGTCAATACATATGAATTATATTGGCAAGACGTCACTAGTTTGGTGGACACTAAAATAACATAATACCTATGATGTGCCCAAAATTGAGGCGTATTTAAGTATATAAATTATTCATATTGTCACTCATTACATGCTACATCTATGTACAATTATGCCTATTATGTATGATTACTTGTTCTTATTCATTTCCACATGGACTTTGCACATTCATAGTTTTATTACGATTTTATTACCTTTTCTTGTCTTTGATTTGTGTGTAGATTCTATGAACAATCATGGATAAAAGGAGCCAAGAGGATTCAATGTGGAGGAGTTGTAGGCACCAGACTTAGCCATTTGAGAGGAGCAAAAGTGGAATTTCCATCAACTCTAAATGAATATCCAAGGCCATGGTGTTGTAGCCCTCGTCCATATGAATCCAACGAGTCAAAGGATACCTCAATCGGAGTACATGTGAAGAATTGGCGACCAAAACACTGCATAGTTCAGAAGATTTAACAACCACTAGTATAGACGGAGCCCGCCCATACCATACGGCCGTACCACCCTCCGACGGCTTCGTTTCGTCAAACAAAACAACATTTGTGAAGGCCTAATGGGCATATTCGGCCCCCAGCTTCGTCAGTTCGCAAAACCGACCTCCAGATGCCTATTTAAATAGGGGAAAACCCTAGGACAAGGGAGAGAGTCCACATACGCCAAAGGGGCGGAGCCCTGCCACCCACAAGATCTACACAACCATACACTCAAGGGATAGAGGATACTTGCATCTTGAAGGGCTACACATCGATCTTCATCATCATCTTCATCAACATCGTCCTCACATCAATCCCCCTTTATTCACTTTGTTGTAGTCTAATCTCTATTGTGGATTTGCACTTGTATTCAATTGTACCTTCATATTTCATCCATACAATTTCCATGATGTTGATCCCCTTCACGTATGAGTAGGTGCCTTGTTCTTGGGGAGATATGGTTAAACCCTAGCACTATTATGAATTGAAATAAAGATGATCGATTTTTGTGTCTGTATGACTAGCCGGTCTATGATAGATTTATGATTTGTGTTTGATCTCTCTCTTTAGATGGTATGTGTAGCTAGCCACATATCATTTTCCCTTGGGACTAAAGGGAGGGAGAAATCCTTTGGACATTGACGAGGGGTAACCTTGGCAATGCCCATGGTGATGGACTTGGGGTTTCGTGGAAAAGAGAACGCTGGGGATTTCGTCGGATGTCATGGAAACAATGGAATCAAAGCCGCCTAAATATTGAGTGATTGCCCTATTACAAGTTGTCTCCTAGATTTCGGTACCCTCGCTTGGGCTTCTCCCGTCCTATATATAATAGGTCGAGTATCAAAGCAGTATGCGGATAGATTTCATACACGCGTGATTAAAATACCAATAAAATGTCGGTTCATAGTTTCTTTCCTAATACAATCAAGGCCTTTGTCGGTTGTTTCCTTGGGCCATCATCTAGAATCTTCATGGGCCGTAAGCCTTTTATCCAATATAGGGTAGCGAACCATAGGCATCAGAGTAATCATACATAAGCCAAACATGTTTTGGGATCGTACCCGGAATGGCCTCGTGACAGATTGGTGCCGGCTCATAACCTACAAAATCAAAGGAGGATAAAGAGGGACTCCCTAAGCTAATTACGATATCCATGGGGAAACCCTGAATTGCGAACAAAGTGGCTTCCTACGAGTCTTGTAGTGAACATCTTATTATGGAGCTCTTGCCACACATATCATGATACAAGAAGTATATTTTCTTAATTATGATTATGGTATCATGCTAGTGCCGAATTCTACACTCTTTGAGAACCCCTCAACCATATTACACAACACTTCATAGAAACTCTCTTTCTTTAGTTTACTTTTGATAATTACTTTGTTCTTGTTTACTTTAGCACTTATTCAAACACACTCTCTATACACCCTTTACTTGGAATTAAATATAACTTACAAGTATTCTCTAGTGAATAATAACGAGGGTCATAAAGACCTTATCCAAATAGCTGTCTGTGGGTTCAATAGTTTTACTTCAAAACTAGGTACAATTGATCTGTAAACTTGTAGCCATCAAGCTATTTTCTAGCATCATTGTTGGGGAGCTAAGCACTTTTGGTCTTTGTTCTTAGTTGCTAATTTATTGTTGTTGTACCAAAGGTTGTTTACAAGTTTCAAGTTATTTATGTTTATTACTTTTTACTGCTTTTACCTTTTTGAAAAGAACAAAAAATAATAATAAAACCAAAAACCAATAAAAAATTATAAAACAAAAACTATAAAAACATTTGCTACTAATCATGTCTTCTGAGATTGCTATTTTTGAATAGATGAAGCTCGCAATAGAGGAGAAGAAAGTTGGAAATTTTGGATATCATATTACAAGGGAAAAGGTATTAGAAGAATGGGTGAGTTGGTGGAAAGGCTATTCATCCACATTATGTACCTCGTACGATTTTACTTGTGAATGTTGCGGTTCCAAAGATCATTTTAATTATCAATGTAAGAATAATACCTTTGATATTAAATTAGCACTTTATAATGGGAATTGCAAATTCTGTGCTAATATGGAGGTTTATGAGGGAGTACTTTTTACCGGTTGTTGTGAGATGCTAGCTCACATGAGTGATATAAAAAGAGAAGACGAAGTACTTGATAAGATATATGGAATAGTATATCTTATATACTCTTATTGTATTGATAAATTTTGTGATGATGCATTAGTGATTGCTCATAAGCGGATAGCCGCATAAGAGACTAACCTTTTGCAGGACTCGCACAAGAAAGAAGACGAGGATTTACACCGTAGGGAAGATACTACTGCCGCTGGTATGGATATGTTTAACTTGTATGATCTACTAGATGGTTGTGCAAAATCTGTTTGTAATTCATATCATGAGCTTTATCATAAATGTATGGCAGTTGGGCACTTTAGTTTTCAATGTTACATTACTCTTGAAGAGTCCCTAATGTCTGACACTAGAGGGGAAGTCATAGAGTATTTGGTTTATAAAGCTGTCCATGATCTACTCTCAAAAGATTCAATCATAAGAAAGAGTAGTGATATTATGCTTCATATGAAACTTACCAACTTATTACCAATGTTACAATCTTATTGTCAAGAACGTCTTAGTGATAATCCACTTGTGGTAGAGAGTAAGGCACGGTCTAGAACCGTAGTGTCCGAAGATAACCATTTGCAGGAACCACAAGACAAAGATGAGGAACAACAAAAAGCTGAGGTTGACAAAGATTGTCACACTACAAATACTACATTTGTTTATGATGCCTCTCTCTCTAGTAATGATTCTTATAATGCTAAAACTGATTCTAATTTTTCTATGGAGGCCTTGTAAGCGAGAACTTATTTATCTATATGATGCTGATGCACCGCAAGAGGGTACGACTTTTAGGGTACACTACTATGAGATGCCTGTTTGATAGAGGTAAGTACACCTCGAATTGACATCCCCTGGGATCCAGTGGATTATGTAATGGAGAATTTAAGCCAGGCTATATGGATATAAAGAAAGTGCTTCCCGGAAGACAACCCAGAAGTTTTTAGGTATCTTTCTTAATTTTGTGTCTTGAGTCTAGTTGCATTCATGTTGCCTTGGAACTTGTATATATACATGATTTCCTATTAGAGTTGGCTTGGGACTATTTTCGACAAGTAGAATTATTTGTTGCTCTAATCATGTGTTGCATATCTTGGTTAAATCTTCTCAACAAAAATATATGTTTGCTTTGTTTGGAAGCTGGACTAATGTTTTAGATCCTTAGTAAAATTTTCAGAGAAATTAACTTGTTCCGAAGTTCACAGTGAGCTTAACGATTAGAAATACAGGCGTGCCCGTCCGTACCGCTCATGTGATACCTCGGAAGAAGTAGAATTTTTTCCAAAAAAGTGACTGCAGGCTCAATGGGCACCGGTACGGTGGGATGTGTCTGTACCGTCCGCCCGTACCGACCTCGTTGCCAGGTGAAGAAAACATGAAGATGACCCAGAGAGTGTAACGACCACCCGTACGGGCGCATCACGCCTGTACCAACTTCGACGAAACCCTTCAAAAAAAGAGAGAAGACGAGGTCTAGTACGGGCAGAGTCCATCCGTACCACGCGCCCGTACCAAGGAGTGGGACGATTCAGTAAGGGCAGTGACGAGTACAAAAAGGTTATAAACCCTCCAATATTTTTATTTTGACAACCTCAGGTTAGTTGGGTTATGTTCTACATGTTCCATTGTACTTCATTTTCTTTTACCTACCTTCGAAACTCCCTAGCCTATAATTCTCTGTAGTGTTTCATGTTCCTTTTATTTTCTTTTCATGGTTGGGTGAATGAACTCCGACTGTACATCAAATCATTTGCTTTTACTTCGTTTGTTATTTTTGCAGGAACTTGAACCTTATGTGATAATGTGCATGGTTTTTGCCAACCGTCCAAATACTTGCATGAGCCACTTAGTTGTTTCAACTCAATGCTTCAAGTTGAAACAAAGGTCCTTGTCCATCAAAAGTGAGGTTATTCATACCTCAAAGGTAAAGTGTGTCAACCTTGTTTTATTCAAGCTTGGGGAGGTAACCACTACTCACACTGTCTTTTGATAACTGTATTTTCTCTTTTCTTTTGGTAATCTATTAAAGTTTGGCTCTTACTGAAGTTCTATCTTGGGGTAGTTATTTATGCATTTGTAGAGTCTTGTGCAATGTTCTTGTTCGATGAAAGTTTTTGTGCAATCATGCATCCCGCTGTTTTTGAATGCTTTCTTAGGCTAGATTTGTAGGCTAGCCTTTTCCTTTCGCCGAGTTGCCTCGTCATCCTTAGGAGATCCCTTTTCTTGTGATGAAGAAAATATTGGTAGACTAGTAGATCTTCGCGTGTGGCCTCGGCTATCATTGGGTCCGCACCCGAAGTTGCTTCCCTTGCTTTTTGCCATGCTTTTTCTGGTAGTCGGAGAATTTACCACTGATCTCTGCGTGGTTATCCTCCTCATTGTATTATATGGTTTTTTGTCAGGTCTCCTTTTTTTCCGTGATTTCCTTCGTTTCCGTGATCTCCTGCATTGTCATTTGACCAAATATCATCAGGGTCAAAGATAGGGTTACCGTTAGAGTCATGCTGAGTTGAGGCATCCCCAATGATCACACACACTTGGTGCTGAGTTATGTATGAACTAGAGACGTCATCGTCGGTTCCGAGGGAGACACTGCCTAGGGGATCAGTGAAATAGTTTCTATACTGGGTAGATTTCATCCATCCTGATTCCAAAGCGATACTTTCGTTGCTTTGTTTGGACTCCATGTTTACCGGTCTTGATCCACGTGGTGGAGTTCGTTGAGAGTTTGACCCGAGGGAGAGATCATCGTAAAGACCATCAATACCCCCTAGATCAGCCGTGTTTCAGTGTTTTCTTCATCTTTCTCTGTATGGAGTGTAGCTTCTCCGGATGATCCGACAGATGATGCAGGTCTCGCCGTAGGCTCAGATCTTTGGGCCGATGGTCCCGATGATATCGAAGCCAAGAGGTGTTGTTCTTCAGTTTCCTCCACCCGAAAGTGAAAACTTCAGATGCTAAGATCGGATCCGCCGTTCAAATTAGCGGGGACTGAAACAGGGGTGGGCAGGCGTGGTTCTACTTCTGCCAGATTGTTTCTTGACAAAAAGGGGTCCGCCGAATACATGACTCTAGCGTTCAGGTTTCCCATAGACAGCGCCAATTGACGAGGGGTAACCTCGGCAATGCCCATGGTTATGGACTTAGGATTTCCTGGAAAAGAGAACGATGGGGATTTCATTGGATGTTAGACAAACAAGGGTGTCAAAGTCATCTGGTTATTGATGGACAATGCGATTATGGATTGCTTGGGGTTTTTTGGTACCTCTCCGATAGGCTACTCCTAGAGTATATATAATAGGCTGGGTCTCGGGGCTGTATACATATAGGTTACATATTCATGATTACAATACCAACACAATATCTGTTCATTTTTCCATATTTAACTAAACTAAGACTTCTGCCGGATGCTTCTTGGGCCTTCATCTTGGATCTTCATGGGTCGTGAGCCTTTATACAACTAGGGTAACCAAACATAAGCACCCGATTAATCATACCCATATCAGTTATCTACAGAGTAGGGTCGTCCTTAGAGAGGGGGGGGCGACATACTAGATGGGTGGCATGTGCGGTAGTGGGGGTGTTTAGAGAGGAGTGGAGGTGCTTGTTTCCTTTAAGGAAACTAAACGCAAACAGACAACCATATATGTCCATTTCCGATGTTCAAACACAATAGAAACATTGAACTAAAATCACTCTTTGTATTTTGTATCATCAATACTAGATTAGACTAAACATAGTACACACCCATAATTAATGTTTAGTGATTAGGAGAGACAATTGATGACATGGTTGAGTTGCACGATGATAAAAGGAATATACTAGACACATAACCATATTTATTGCGGTGTTCCCAACAAAATTCAAAGTATTACAATCATTGATCAGATAGGATTGAAACATATATCAACCATCTAAAAATGAAAAGAAAATAAACACTATCCGTTTTGCAGTCTACTAGTGTGACGCCACCAAGTGGCCAGAAAATAGAAGTGTTGTGCAACCACTAGCAGCCAGTTGCATCCAGTACCCATCGGCTCCCGCTGATCCACTGGGATTAAGTAGGAACATAGTTGTATCCAATGCGCCGCCAATCAAATAACCTGCAAAAAATTAGTACCCGTTTGTTTATTAAATACAATGTTATTTCTCGACGTCCATATGGACAAACATAAAGTAGACACTCCAATGTATAGTCTAGCTTTATTTTTTGGTCAACCCCATTTAGCCAATTTCCAAACATAAAGAAGGGAGATAGTTTCTTACAACAATGGTGCATGAATAAACCAAAAAAGTCTTAGATGCGAACACGCGGATGCAATCATTGAACCAAGATAGTCCTTTTCCAATAGACAAGGGACAAGCTTCGCCCACTCCATATTTTATTCCCACCATACAAGATCTTGAAGGGTGCCACGGCGGGTTTAGGTGCGATAGACTTAGAGTCCTAGAAGGAAGTACACTTGTTTGTCATAGCGCCGCCTCCCTCCTCCTCCACCTTCACCCTAGCTACAAAACAAGATGATAATATTGCTAAGCTCAAAGCAGAGTGATAGATAATGAACATAAAGAATACATGCAAACTTACTTCTTAGGTCACCATAGGTGTGATAGGCACATTGTTTTGTCTTGCTCAGGAGTTTGCTCATACATCTCCATCAAAAAATGGTAACTGGATAGATAAAAGTCATCAAACGATAGGTACACCATTAGATAATCTCATCCATCATAGGTGGTGCATGACAACTCTATGGCATGGGAGCCCACGGACAGAAGCCACATCGGAGTAGACACTCAAAGCAACACATTCTAGGCTAAATATATCATGTGCTAATAACCAAAGGATACATCGATGTTATCCACTAGAAAGCATGTCCTCCTTCTGAAAATCATATTCATTATATTAATGCTCCAAGTCTACTTCTTATACGAGATTATTTATCCATCGGGTGGGAACTCCACGTCCTAATAAGGAGCCTTGAGCACAAACCCAACATGCTACACACCATAGTCCACGAAAATAATGAAATCTACTTGAGCTAAACCCATGTGCATATCGTGGCAATATTGTACATGAAGTTTTTTTGTGCGGAGATCTTGTGGGCACCCTTACTCGGTAGTATGAGGCAGCCATATCTTCCCCTTCCTCTTACAGGAGGAAAACTGTTTGAAATATGCCCTATAGGCAATAATAGAGTTGTTATTATTCATATTTTCTTATTCATTATTAATGTTTATTGTCCATCCTATAACTGTATGTATTAGAAACTGAATACACGTGTGGATAATTAAACAACACAGAGTCCCTGATAAGCCTCTTCTACTAGTTCGTTAGTCAAGGATGGTTAAGGTTTCCTGACCATGGACATGACTTCCACATGATAATTGAATTACATCATTCGTGTGATGGGCATACGTAAATAATAAGCATAGCTTTTGATCGCATTGTTTAGTTTGATTACTATCGCTTTCTGAATATGTCAAGTATAGTTTCCTTAGACCATGAGATCATGTTACTCCCTGGAATCAGAGGAATACTTTTTCGACATCAAACACAACTTCATAACTCGGTGATTATAAAGGTGGCTTTGAAGTATCTCTGTTGGTATCTGTTGGGTTGCGTGGATAAGAACTAGGATTTGTTCCTTCGTGTGAGAGAGCGTGAGATATCTATAGGACCTCTCAGTATTATAGCATCCAAGAGCTCAAGTGACTAATGTGATTGGTCACGGGCACGGTACAAGTAAAGAGAACTCGCCGATAACAAGATTGAACTAGGTATGACGATACCAATGATCAAATCTTGGGCAAGTAATATTATCATGAGACAAAAGGAATCATATACCGGATTGATTGAATCTTTGACATTGTGGTTCAATCGAAAATAAGTCCGTTGAATGTGTAGGAACCACTATGGGCATCCCGGTACATCTAATGTTTATTGATCGGAAAATTGTCTTGATCATGTATGCATTCCTGTAACCCGCAGAGCCACACTCTTAACGCTTCGGTGTCGCTAAGTCTCGTTGAGATTATGTATGGTGTAATCAATTGATGGTTTGGAGTTTCAGATGAGGTCCTTGATATCGCAAGGATCTTCAAAATGGTCTGAAGGTAGAGAAATGTATATGGAAAATCTGATTTAGGGTTTTGGGAAACTTTCAGAATAATTCCATGTGACAAAATGTTCAAGAATGTTCCCGAAGGGTGCACATGTGGGTCCACCTATGAGGTAGGGCCACATGGGCCCGATTGGGGTCACCTTCGCACACCATAGACACCTAGGCCCATGCGTCCTCGGATTTGGCCAAACCCTAGATGATGGGGGCATGAGAAGGAGGAGATTTCGCTCTCCCCCTTGGTCGCCACCGGCCCTAGTGCTTGGTGGAGGGGTTAAGACTCGACTCCCCATGCCTATATAAGGTGGTGTAGGTGTAGGGGAACCGCACCTCATCTTGCTGGCCACCTTCTCCCCTCTCTCCTAGATACTTTCCCTCTCCTCCAGAATAGAGCAAGGCGAAGCCCTGCAAAATTCCTTCTCCACCATAGTTGCACTGCCATTGTGCTGCCAGAATCTAGTGGATATTTTCTCTCTCTCTCTCTCTTGCGAGATAAAGAAGGAGGAGATGCCACCAAGAGGAATGTGTGGATACCGCTAAGGTGTCATCAGTTCGGTACTAGGACCGAGAAGGTCAAGATCTACATCGGTGTGCACTAATACATTGCAAATGTATCTATAATTTTTGATGTTCCATGCTTGGTTTTATCCACTTTCTTGTGTTTTGTTCCAACTTTGGAGTACTTTTCATATGATTTCTTGGACTAACCTATTAACAAGAGCCACAGTGCCAGCTGCCTGTTTTCTACTGTTTTTGGTTCTAGGAAAGTCAGAAAATGAATATTCTAGGAACTGGACGGGACAAAAGCCAAAGTGCCTATTTTTCCGGAAGGGATCAAGTGCCAGAATACAAGACGGAGAGGGACCAGGGGGCCACCACACCACCTGGACGCATGACCCAGCCTGGCCCGCGCCAGGGGGTGGTGAGGCCAGCCCTGGCACCCCCTCGGCCTCTCGTTCCGCCTATAAGTTGCGCTCGGGACGAAAACCCTGAGGACCGGATCAAAAATCCACGAACGAGTCTGTAGCGGACGTCATCTCCATCCCTAGATCGGGAGGGATCTGAAGCTCTTCCCGGCACCCTGCCGGAGAGGGGAATTCACCCTGGAGGCCTTCTTCATCACCATGCAAGCCTCCGGTGTGATGCGTGAGTAGTTCATCCTTGGACTACGGATCCATGTAGTAGCTAGATGGCTGGTTTCTCCTCCTTTGTGCTTTCATGTTTAGATCTTATGAGCTCCGTTCATGATCAAGATCATCTATTTGTAATTCATACATGTTGTGTTTGCGGGGATCCAATGGATATTGAGATGCTATTTCAGATGGATTATTGATTCTATCATGTCTTTGTTATTTGAGATCTTGCATGCTTTCTGTTGTTAGTAGCTATCTTGGCCAAGTAGAAGCTAGCAACTCCAAGAGTTAGTATTTATGCTCGATAGTGGGTTCATGCCTCTGGTAATCTGGGGAAGTGACAGAAATCTCTAAGGTACTAGATGTGTTGTTGCTACTAGGGAGAAAACAACAATCCTTTGTTCATAGAACAATCGTATTGTTTACTTTACACGCAGTTCGTAAAGCAATAATCTGTTGCTTGCAACTTAATACTGGAGGGGGTTCGGGTGATAACCATAATGTGGATTATTAGTCATAGAGGTAGTTGGATGGCGGCTATGTATTATGCTGTAATGCCCAATCAAGTCTCAGAGGAGTCAAGATGATTAGTATATGCATGTATTGCTTTCTTGGTGTTTGTCAATTGCCACGATGTAATCTGTTCACCTAGCATGTTATCTATCTAAGGAGAGCCACCTCTAGTGAACTATGGATCCTGGTCATTTTACTTTACATACAATCTACAATCTTTTACTACTTTGTGTTTACTTTCTACAAACTTTTACTTCTTTCCATTCGATACGTTTAATCCTTTGTTTTCTGCAAAACACGGTGAGATTGACAACCTCATCGCAAGTTGGGGAAAAAGTTCTGTGGTTGTGGTGTGCAGGTCTCCACGTTGCTACTAGCACCGGTAGTGCGCCCTGCCAAAGCTCAGCTAACAACACCTTTGGGGTGTTTCCTTGCTCCTACTGGTTCGATTAAACCTTGGTTTCATAACTGAGGGAAAACTTACTGCTGTGCTCATCATACCTTCCTCTTGGGGTTCCCAACGAGCTCTTCATCAACTACTAGTCAGCAATATTTTTCTGGCGCCGTTGCCGGGGAGTCAAGGACATCTTCACAAGGGGAGTCCCTCATAACCAATCTCATTACTTTGTTGTTTTTGTTTTTCTTAGTTTCTTTTGCTTTGTTTGCTTGTTTTGTTCTTCAAAAACCCCAAAAAAACTAGTTCCTTTCTTAAGTTGCCTTTATGACTAGCTCTGCTCCAATCACTATTTCATTATGGATAGCTCACTTAGTTTCCTATTTGGGAACAGTTTTATGACTGCTAAGGTAATAGATGAACCACCGCCTGCTAGAATCTCCATGGAAGAAGAAATTGCTGAACCTGAAAGCTCATTAGATGAAAAGGAGGAGGAGAGTGATGGACAAAAGGAGGAAGAATGGATCTACCCATGCCTACCTTCTAATGAGAGTAATTCTTTATCCCTTGCATTATTTGATTGTCCCCCATGCTTATCAAAGGAGGGTGAATGTTATGTTCCCGAGGATTCTTTTAAAAAAGTTTATAATAAAGCTCTAGTGCTTGTAGATCATGAAAAACATGCCTTATGTGATAGTTATATTGTTGAGTTTATTCATGAGGCTACTGAAAATTATTATGAGAGAGGAAAATATGGTTGTAGAAGTTTTTATGGTAATGAAACACCTCTCTATGTGCTGAAAGTTTTGAAGTTACTTTTGTTTTATCTTCTTATGCCTGTCACTTTGTTTTTTCTGCATTTATTTGCATACAAGATTCCTATGCATAGGAAGTGGGTTAGACTTAAATGTGTTCTGAATTTGCTTCTTGATGCTCTCTTTTACTTCAAATTCATATTTCCTATGAGAGCATGTTCTCAAATTTTTATGTCTAACTTAAAGGCGTTAAAGAAAAGTACTTGTTGGGAGATAACCCAAGAGTTTTAGATGAGTCTTGGAAGTTATTACCTCTGTAATAACCTCTCCTTATCCTTTTTATTTGCTTTTTGTGCCAAGAGTAACCTCTAATAAGAGGGAAGTAATGATTGGGAAAGTTGCTGTCCCAAAACAGATTTTTGTGCTTCACCGTAAAAATTCCTGAGAGAGCTCTGTACGTCGGATTGATCTGTAATGTCTTGTGCTTCTGCCCCAGGTTGTTATCTAACTTTCGTTAGTTCAACACTTTGTGTTATGAGCAACAGAAGGTCTTCGAAAAAATTCGTCTTTACCTGCTGGTCTGTTTTGACAGATTTCTGCCATTTTCTACATTTGCTTCTTGTTAGTTCCTTCTTGAGTTCTTTTGGGGAGTTGAGCTTTTTGAGGGAAGTGCTACAGTAGCTAGTGTTCTAATGGAAGTTTATTTGGTAGTAGAACTGAACCTTGAGACTTATTTATCTTAAGTGCACTAATGTTGCTAATAAAGATTGTGTGAAGTTTTGTATGAAGGAAAAATTTCAGGTGCATGGAAGGAATGAGTAATGAGATGAAGGATGGACTAAAGCTCAAGCTTGGGGATGCCACGCCTGTCACCCCAAGAAATATCTAAGAAGTACAAGCGTCAAAGCTTGGGGATGCCCAAGGCATCCCCTTCTTCATCAATAAAAATCCCAGGTTTCTTCCAAACGCTTCATTTTTATTATTTCATGCATAGTTGTGTTGTTCTTGGAGCTTCTTCTTTTTCATTTTCGTTTTGGTTTTTAGTTTGCTTGGTTTGCTTAGTTTTCTGAATAAATTGGTTGGACCCCCTCTTTCATACTTTGGTTTGGTTTGGAAAAGAGTAGGAAAGTTCATATGTGGTAAAAAGAGCTTGTTTTTGACTGTGGCCTATGCTTTGTCATGCCATGCTTGATATTGTTTTGGCTTTATGCTTAGTATTCTTTGCTGTAGCATGACTTGTTATAAACAATTGAGATTACTTAATGTGCCTTGGATGAATCATGCGTTGTTTTAGCATATTAAAGCATAGTATAGTAGTATTCTCCTTTGATGCTTTATTTGGGTTGACTTGGCACATGCTCACACCATGTTATGACTATCTCAAGTCACCATAGCCTTTATGATCCTTTAGTTTTCAACTTGTAGTATCACTTTATGCTTTGATCAATGATGTTTTGTCGCTCGGCCATTATTGCTCTCTTAGTTTGTCGCTCCCATTCTTTTGCTAGCCTCCACCACCAAGTATGAGTTCCACTCATGCATCCAACTTCCTAAACCAAGTTATTCCAAAGGGTCCACCATACCTACCTACTAGCTTATGCTATTCCAAGTATATTCATGCTTTTGTTTACCTTTCACTTGTTATGAGAAAACTAGTGATTAAAGCTCTCACGAACTTGATGGCACACTTTACTTTATTGCCTCTAATAAACTTGAACCATTGGGTCCTTCTTTGTTGTGTATATGCTTGCGCTTTATAAGTTGAAATTAGCAGAACCATGTTTCATGGGGAACGCTTTCAACATCTCACTTGTACTTTGTACTTCGTTGATATCATGTTCTTTTGCTTACGGATCCCGGCGGTGTGAAATAAATGTGGAACTTGTAAGATCATGGAGTTTGTATGTGTGTTAGAGAAACGCCTGGGCCGCTAGCCTAAGCCATGCCTAATCATGGTGGAAACTTGCAGCATCACCATAATGAGCACTCTATGAAGCATCCTCAATAAAAACCTATGCAAATAGCAAATAAAAAGATTGCTGAGATGCTCATTGTCTGCTTGCCTTGTCATTTTGATTATGGGAAAGCTCCCGTATCATGTGAAAGGGGTACCCCGTTGGCGGTTCTTAATGATACACATATACTTACAATGACAAGAGCTTACTCGTGACTAAAGTTGAGTAGCATGAGGACCGGTCTTCGTAAGTAAGGGGCATGAGATTTCGGTTTATAACTTGTCAAGCATATCCTCTTAGTTGTGTCACTTTAACCTTAATCACTTTCAAGATGCTTATGATAGGGGCAATGAGAGCTGAAAACTACAAGTACCATAATTTTTGGAAGCTCTTTACGAGACTTGAATCCCTACTTCCTTTTACAAATGGCTTTTCTTATACCATTATATTGAGTCTCCACCTTCTATCTTTATGCACCTACTTTGAGAGCATAGTGGCCATTCTTAGTTCTATGTGCATTGTCCCAAGACTAGTTGATTGATGCATAACTTGATATTGCTTGTTTTAAACTATTGTATCTAGTCACTCTTATGAACTTTGAAGGTCTCCTATGCATTTATATTTGCTACTCTATTGAGGGACAAGCTGAATACTATTATGCTATGTTTTCTTTATGTGAAACAAACAAACGTCTTGCAAGGCATGTTATTCATGAATCTTTTGTTTGTACCTTTTTATGTTGCATCATAGTTTCTTTGCCTATTGCTAGAACTTTGTCTTTCATGTTATGATTGAAGTACTATGATCCCAGCTTTGAGTTTTGCAAATACTTTGATCAAGTCTTTGATGGTGCATGTCACCTCAAAAATCATTTCTTTTTATCACTTACCTTCTCGAGGACAAGCAGGAGTTAAGCTTGGGGATGTTGATACATTGCAAATGTATCTATAATTTTTGATGTTCCATGCTTGGTTTTATCCACTTTCTTGTGTTTTGTTCCAACTTTGGAGTACTTTTCATATGATTTCTTGGACTAACCTATTAACAAGAGCCATAGTGCCAGCTGCCTGTTTTCTGCTGTTTTTGGTTCCAGGAAAGTCAGAAGATGAATATTCTTAGAACTGGACGGGACAAAAGCCAAAGTGCCTATTTTCCGGAAGGGATCAAGTGCCAGAATACGAGACGGAGAGGGACCAGGGGCCACCACACCAACTGGCTGCGTGGCCCAGCCTGGCCCGCGCCAGGGGGTGGTGAGGCCACCCCTGGGACCCCCTCGGCCTCTCCTTCCGCCTATAAGTTGCCCTCGGGACGAAAACCCTAAGGATCTGATAAAAAAATCCACGAAAGAGTCTGTAGCCGCCATCATCTCCATCCCTAGATCGGGAGGGATCTGAAGCTCTTCCTGGCACCCTGCCGGAGAGGGGAATTCACCCTGGAGGCCTTCTTCATCACCATGCAAGCCTCTGGTGTGATGCGTGAGTAGTTTATCCTTGGACTACGGATCCATGTAGTAGCTAGATGGCTGGTTTCTCCTCCTTTGTGCTTTCTTGTTTAGATCTTGTGAGCTCCGTTCATGATCAAGATCATCTATTTGTAATTCATACATGTTGTGTTTGCGGGGATCCGATGGATATTGAGATGCTATTTCAGATTGATTATTGATTCTATCATGTGTTTGTTATTTGAGATCTTGCATGCTTTCCGATGTTAGTAGCTATCTTGGCCAAGTAGATGCTAGCAACTCCAAGAGTTAGTATTTATGCTCGATAGTGGGTTCATGCCTCTGGTAATCTGGGGAAGTGACAGAAATCTCTAAGGTACTAGATGTGTTGTTGCTACTAGGGAGAAAACAACAATCCTTTGTTCATAGAACAATCGTATTGTTTACTTTACACGCAGTTCGTAAAGCAATAATCTGTTGCTTGCAACTTAATACAGGAGGGGGTTCGGATGATAACCTGAAGGTGGATTATTAGTTATAGATGCAGTTGGATGGCGGTCTATGTATTATGTTGTAATGCCCAATCAAGTCTCAGAGGAGTCAAGATGATTAGTATATGCATGTATTGCTTTCTCGGTGTTTGTCAATTGCCCCGTTGTAATTTGTTCACCCAACATGTTATCTATCTAAGGAGAGCCACATCTAGTGAACTATGGATCCCTGTCCTTTTACTTTACATACAATCTACAATCTTTTACTACTTTGTGTTTACTTTCTGCAAACTTTTACTTCTTTCCATTCGATACGTTTAATCCTTTGTTTTCCGCAAAACACGGTGAGATTGACAACCTCATCGCAAGTTGGGGACAAATTATGTGGTTGTGTTGTGCAGGTCTCCATGTTGCTACTAGCACCGGTAGTGCGCCCTGCCAAAGCTCAGCTAGTAACACCTTTGGGATGTTTCCTTGCTCCTACTGGTTCGATTAAACCTTGGTTTCATAACTGAGGGAAAACTTACTACTATGCTCATCATACCTTCCTCTTGGGGTTTCCAATGAGCTCTACATCAACTACGAGTCAGCATGTACCGACGCAAGCGAATGACTATATCACCCACGATCTATAGATCGTTAACCATTCGTGTTCTTTTCGTGTAAGTAGATTAGTTTTCTATCTACTTGTTACTTTCATATCCTAGAATATATCTTGCTGGGTTTCCTCTTGTTGTTCCATAGGAATTTTTTGTTTTCCATGCAACAAACCAATCAGTGGTACCAGAGATACGTCTATGCGTAGATGTATGATTCGAGTAGAACATTATGATGTAGTGGGCGTTGATGATTATGGTATTACACTCCCATCTATACTAGTAGGTGTTGCAGGATAGTTAGATGAAGCGGCTAGGAAGACTTTACGCGTAAGCTTATGCGAGACTGGTTCCATGCTTGACATGCCCCACTTTGGCAAAATTAAGATGATCAACACCAACCATATTTCCGCTTTCCGAAAAGAAAATAACAATCGCTCCTACCAATGTATTTAGTTTTATTTTCTTAACTTAGTTTTTTTAACCAGGCTAGCCTCTTTTCCATGATCTTTTTCAACAAAAATAATAAGTTTGTTAATACAAAGCAAAATAGTTCACGAGAAAGAAGAGAGAGACCAAAAATTATAGTTCTGGTAGTTTGCTAATGCTTGAAGGTCATGAACCAACTCATACTTATAGTAGATCAATCGATGCACCATTTATTAATTCGTCTTTGGTACCAAGTCTCACCTGACATAGCTGTCCCCCAATGTGACATGGTGAGTGCTTACAGGTTGATAGCCTAAATCCGACAAGACATGATGAGCTAAGATGTAATTTTTGCTAATATGTTTAGACATGCCGAGCTAAGATTCTTTTCGTAATTGTATCTAAGTTTGACTCGGATGCGGTAAGAATACAACCACAATTATAATGGAAAATAATTGTGTGTGCCGGACTTTTTAGCGCCAAAACTTCATCTGAATAAAGTCTAGACTATATACAAACATGTAGAGCCTTGAGCATGAACATATAATTTATTTGGCAATAAGTAATAGAGCACATAAACAGTAGTACATCTTGCAGTACGTGAAGATAAATCATATTTAACAACACATAACTACATGCAAAGTACATATGTAATTGTTCACCATCCATAATCAACTCATATTAAATAGTCCACACCCATCTTGAAGATCTACTTAGCATTACATAAGAAATAGATTATTTCCCGTTGCACCAACTAACACCAACTCAAATAATGTCATGTTTTCTTTCCAGTATGCTCAAAAATAGGCTATAGGGTGATCATCTCTCATTTCCACGAAATTAAAGCCTTTATACCCTTATGTTCCATCACATAGTCTAAAACAATTGTCGTTCTTAAGACAAAGCTCACATGGTTCAACCAAGAGTGTCAACATGAAATTTTCTATTAATAGGAATCACAAAATTATGAAATGATCTAGACATGTTCAGTTATACGGGAGTGTGGCCCATGCGGCCATCCATGGCCCCAAAATTATGGGGGCAAAAAATGTTGGAGGCCCACAAATTTCGAGTTTTCATTTTACACTAAGGGTTATAGATACATTTTAGATGATAACAAGAAATAGTAAAGGTATATTGGTGCTGAGTATCAAGTGTTATAGTTATACTGCAGAAAGGTTGCAAGTTTGAATTTTGCATTCCTTACCTTTTTAGGTTATTTTCCTATTTTCATTGATGCCTCTTATTCTAATACTGATTATGCATTTTATTAGCAATGAATAAAACTTAGACAAGCTATCCATAAGTTGTTCTACATGTATAAAACACGTATCTACTATTGAGACATATTTCCGGTTCCATGTCTTAGACAAGTCTGAAAAACCTCACTAAGATATCTTGCCTTATCATATTAAAATTGAATAATTAACCATGTTGATTGAATTTATAAAGTGAGGTAAATTTCATATAGTGTTATTGTATTTATCTCATAGAGATAGTTCTTATAATGGCCTTATCTATGTACAAATACATGTCCGATAGCTTTACATGACATAAGTCTGTGTGATTCTGAAAGTACATTCCTAGTTTTATGACCCAAGCAGTTCAAATGTATCAAAACCATTAGATGTAGGTTTTTTCGGTTGGGCCGCCTATTCGGTCTCATTTCTAAAATACATCTTAGAAAAAAAGATGATTTTACAAAGAATATATACATTATTATAATTGCTCATTATTTTTTAGTGAGAAGGGAGCCAATTTTAGAGTTTCGTACAAGGCCTCGGATTTTGCCGTCTCGGCCCTGGTGTTATACTTAAATGTATCTTCTTCACTAAAAAGGACATCTTCCTCTTTCTAGCTGAACTAGAACATGAAAGAGAATTAGCACATGGACCATGGACACCAAACTCAGACCCGATTAAACCTTACATGAATCCTTCACTACTTGTTCCCTTGCTCTATATGTAAAAAAATCAATAGGCTTTCCTTTCCCCTCTGGGCTAATAGGTTTTCCCAAAGGCTTATCATACCCGATCCATTGCAAACTTCCACGTGGCTAGCTTATCCCAAAGCCAAATTCTACATGTGTGTAGTTATCAAGTGGTGGGTTGAGGAGTTCAACATCATTTGAATGATCTGACACATGTATCAACACAAAAAGAAGATTTCAGATTTACGTAACAATCTTTAGGATATTTTAGCAATACATAACAAATCTCAATGCATTTCAACCATATAAAATACATTCCAACACATGGACCAATATATAACAGATTTTAGCATTGTGGGTTAGCGTTGTCTATAGAGTAGGAGCTCTCTTAGAGGGAGGGCGACGACATACTAGACGGGTGGCATGTGCGGTAGTGGGGAATTTAGAGAGGAGTGGAGGTGCTTATATATTTGAAGGAACCTCGACGCAAATGGACAAGCATGTCTGTCCACTACTGATGTTAAAACAAAGTAGAAACATTCAAATGAAATGACCTTTTGGCCTTTGTTGTCATCAACAAAGGATTCTACTAAACATAGTAAGCACCCCTAATTAATGTCTAGTTGTTAGGAAAGACAATTTATGACATGGTGGTGCTGCACATCGATAAGAAAGGAATATACCAAACACATGATGTAGTCTAACTGGATAAGTGTTTATGCCACCGACTTAATTAATGTTTTCTCTTGACCAAACAGCTGGTAGGTCACAACCATGAACGCATCGCCATCATAGAGTCATGGAATGCGCTGCCAAAAATAATAAAGTATTTTCTTAGAAGGGAGAAAGTTTCTTACATCGATGGTGCATGAATAAATGAACAAAGTCTTAGCCACAAAGACACGAATGCAATAATTTGACCAAGATAGTGCTTTTCCAATATATATATGGGACAAAAATTCACCCCTTCTTATTTTCTTGACACCATACAATATCTTGAAGGGTGTCGTGATGGATTTGGGTGCGAGAAGCTTAAAGCCCTTGAAGCAAAAATGCTTGTTTGTCATAGCACTCCCTCCCTTCTCCTCCACCTTCACGTTATATAACCAGACACCAAAGCTAATCTCAAAGCAATGTGATAGACAATGAAACACAAATAATAAAGACACACTTACATCTTAGGTCACCGTAGGCATGATAGATGCATTGTTTCGTCTCGCTTTGGAGGGATTTTAGACATATTCATAACAAAATTGGTAATTAGATATTTGCAATTCATCCAATGACAGGTACGATGTTATATAGTGTCAGCATTTCCCATCCGATGTTTGAAATCACTTTGGATATGCTTGATCACATCAGCAATTTGTAGAACGGGTTCCATTACCCCTGTCACTTATGTATCAATTCACTATTCACAATGTCTCTTCTTTTCTATACCCCACACTTGAATAAGGAGAGTTTTTTCCTTCACCTTACTCGCATATAAACCTCTTTACTCTTCATTTTTCTAAATCTCTCATTTTTTACTTTTTCTCTAAATCTAACATCCATTCATAGGAAAAATAACCACATCTTATTTCAATCCTACTTGAAGGGTGGATGCACCTATAAATTTTGTGGTCACTCCACACTGTACTTGCCATGAGCTATGAGGAATCACAAAATGGAGAAGTTGGAATTTTTGACATACATGACAATTTTTACTACTGATGGTGGTTTAATGCCACATATAGATAGGGATGGAGGATAAAAATTAAAAATTACTTTGCCTCAAGGGAGTCAGATGCACAACAATGCTTACTACATGGAAGGCTACTAAGAGGGATAATTTTACCACTAAAGAGAGCTTGCTAGAATGCCAAAACACACTTAATTTTGTATACCATATGATCAATTAGCTACAAATAATTACCATGGGTATTCGAATAAAGTCAAGTATATGTCATGACATTTGCAAGGCACTATCTCATCTAGAAAGAACAATTAGATGAAATAGAAGAAGTGGTCATATGTCAACCTCAAAGTTAATTATCTCTTTGTTGGGGATATACTTTTCGGGTATACCCACTGTTACTCACTGACTAGGGTGGGCCACTTACGTGTTAGAGCTTTGCTCCCTGGGTGGCCCAGTCAGGGAAAGAAGATGGAGGCTCATACGTCTACGGGAAGGTCCACAAGACTTACTGACTTAGTCCTGTAGTTTGACTTGTAGTCCAAGTTGTACTCTATATCGACTTTGTGTCGTAGCCGGATAGAATTATCCTATAAATCTTAGGTCGGATGACTATACAAGACGACATAGGGGCCAGCCTTTAGGGCACAATCAGATCATCATACACAATTCGCACAGGCGATAACGATCCTTGTAATCCTCTTTAAAACTTTCTGCTCTATGGTTATAGTGGATTCCAGCAAGAATTAGGATCCGGCCACCGTAGTCGGATATGAACCTGGGTAAACTTGTGTGCTCACCATCTCGGACAACCGTACGCCTGACACCCCACCTTTTCCCCCGCCTCGAGGATCCCCTCATGGCATACTTGTCTTCAATGTGACGACATTTGGCGCCCACTGTGGGGCAAGTGACCTTCGGATCTGCATTCCGGGCGGAATCTATGCGTGCGGGAATTGATGAGACAATCATTGTTGGCCGCGTCCTCTACACGCAACATCCCTCTCGTTCTCCTCGACGAGAACAGGATTCCGGCTACGGAGGTCGTGACATGATGACATACACAAAAGAAAAATCTGGATCCACTTTGTCCATTCAGGCGGCGGAGTTTTAGATCTTAGAAAACCCTAATCCCGCCCAACCCGCTCATGAGGCAGAGATCGTGGAGAAAGTCGAACCTGAGGACGACCTCCCTTTGGAGGTCGAGTCTTAGACAAAACACAGTTATAGCGGCTCTGAATCCTGCTCTGCCGACACTGGAGCAAGAAAATCACTTCTGAGGCACATGCTAAGGCAGATCATGAGTTAACCTCGACAGCATCGTCGAAACAGTTCAAAGCTACTCTGACGCTGATTCTGAAGGCCGTGCTTGTTTCAGATCCCATCGATCTCACTTCATCGGCTATGTTGGCTCTCAATCCGGTTCTACCGATGCTAGAGCTGACAAGGATTCAGTGTTTGACACCATTGGAACAAACACCGACTCACCTGCCTCCCCTGCGGATCGGCAACGTCGGCAAAGCTTCGGGCGTACGAAGAAGAATATGGTGATAAAATCAACTCCAAAGCTTCGCATGGAGGATAAGAAGCACCTCCTAAATCAACTCCAGCTGAATTTGGATATAATCCGAGGGACTAAATGAACCAATACCTGATGGCTAATGGAATCTACTATATCCACTCAAAACAAGGCTTTGGACTAAAAAGATCAACACCCTAATTGGGCTTTCTCAGTTCCACATTCTAGCAACAGACCACAACAAGGCCCAAACTTGTTATCTCAATTCTTCTTAGAAATGTTCTTTTCTCAATTTTTTTCTGAAGGTATTTATCTCCAATTCATATGTTGAGTACATGTACAAAACATGTACTTACCAATTTATAAAACACGCATAGCCCAGACGCCGTTGTCGCGGGCCGAACACCTGGGCCCACGTGAGGCCCCCTTATGCCGACGGCTACTCTATTCCGACGGGACCCTTGGCCCACCTCAGGCTATGCTGACAGCCGGCATGCACCGAGAGCCCAACTAAGCCTACGCCGAAGGCTGTTCTAGGCCGACGGCCGTTTGCTGGCCTGCCCGGCTCGGGCCGCTACATCGACAGCCCGACATTTGGCCGTCGGCGTAGCGTTTGGCTGTCGGCGCTTTGGGTGACGTGGATACCATTGGAAACGTTGATGAATAACCATATTATGACTCATATTTGCACATGTTGATAAACAAAACAGGCAAAGATATTAAATAAAAAAACAGATAGTTAATGAAAATGGCCTGGCACCAGACTATTTTGACACAACAATATACTCCATTAATTAATGACATGACAAAGAATCACAACGGATATAGACCCAAAAAGCGAAACACAGGCGCTCAGCAAATTTGAAAAAATCACATGCTAGCTCATGGGGAACCAGGAAGGAGAACATATCCTTGACGCTACGGATCGAACTCAACGACTCGAGAGACATCAAATGACCAGGAAACAATCCTAAGGCTCGGACAACAGCAGTGTTTAAGCAAATCCAAATAAACTAAATAAACCATTCCGGCGCAGTAGGAGTACGCGACGGCGGCAGCGCAACGGCTAGAGGTTCAACTATCGGAACATCTTCCGGCGCCGACTCCAAAGGAACGAGCTGCAGCTGCGCAGGAAGAGGAGGCTGGATGGCACCACCGCGGATCTCCTGGAGGCGAGCCTTGACGGCCTGGAGTTTCTTCTCCACGTGCCATTCCAGGGACGCATGAACGTCCGTTGGTAGGTCGGCGAAATTCCCACGGTGGCCGGCGAGGAAGTCCGCGACGAGCACATTGCTCTCCTTCTCGCAGTTCTCCCAGTGGGCGTTGTAGAGCTTCGCCTTCGACTTGTCTACCGTCTTCCGGACGAAGTCTTCGCCGTCCAGCTTATACTTCGACTTGTGCGACTCTTCCACCGCGCTGTACCGAGCCAGCACGTCTGCGGCCGCCTCCTGCGACGGCCAGACCACCGGCTGGTCCTTGCCGGGGACGTTCACGATAAGGCAAGCGGGAACGTCGCACAGGACGGCGAGCTCCCGGGTCTTCTTCACCAGATTGGGGAGGCGCTTCTTCAGTGAACTCTCGCGGGTCGGGCGGTGGTCGATCCACCGGAGCTCTACATTACCGCGGCGAGGAACCATGGCGATAAACTCAAAAGATCTAACGAAACGTGTATCTGTGTGTGTGTTGGGGTGGGGGCGAAGGGGGAGGGGGGGGGGGATGGGATAGAGGCATAGAGCTGGGGAGAAGGCTCGTTTTATAGCACGAGTATTGTGGAATATATGGACATATGTAATTGGTAGGCCGGCAAATATGTAAGTAAACACAAAAACCTTTGTTTTCGAAGATAAGTATGCTTTCCAAGGCAATGCAAATCTAGAGAGAAGAAGAAGATAATTAACTCTTGCCTAAGATCGACGATGTGTCACAGCTTGCACCTGCAGTGTGTGATATTTCTTTTCCAGTAAACAGCGAGACATAAGTAATTGATACAGGCCGGCAACTATGTAAGTAAACACAAAATATTTTATTTAAAAAAAAAGTATATGTGTTAGCTTCCTTCTAGTAAAAAAATGTATGTATGATGTTGCAATGCATAATTAAACAAAAGACATAATTTATTCTGGATATATATATATATATCGCTAGACTTCACTAATGAGGTGCACAAGATGATTAGTTGATTACATATATGTAAATAAGCACATTTCCTCCTCGCATTATGTCTTGTTCCCCAAATTTCATCACATATATGCTAAACCAGACTCAAAACACACGAAACTGAAAACACACAGAGACATCCAGAATTGACCGAATTCAGAATACATAAGTAGACAAATGTATATGCATCAAACAATCGCACCACGTCATACTACATGTGTCTAGATTAGAACACTTTCAACTGTTTGGTGAAGAAACCGTGTGATGCATATGGTGTGTGAAGCAGTATCGTAGGCTAGAAATAGCCAGTCCCTCTAAGAGTATGATTATCTTAAACAGGCCATCGATCAGCAACCCGGTATTCATAAATGAAAATGAGTGTTGTATAGTGTACTTTTGGTTCATCATAGTAATTATGGATCACTGAGTTTGTGTTTTCTTCTAATAACTAGCACACTGGCCCTCGCAAATGCGAGGGCACTATTTTCGGTCCGCTTGAAAGTGACCGAGCCATTTTATCTCCATCTATGCTAAATAAAATATCACATATGGATGATTATGTCATTTAGACAACAACCATTAATGTCGATATATTTGATTTGTATATGGTGTTAAAGAAGTGGTGGTGACTTATTATGTGATACTAAATCACTGTGGGTTAGAATTTAGTTTTTGTATTGCTATATCGATCAGATGTGAAGGTAAACATATCCATATGTGGTGGTCAAAATAATATTATGCTCCACTTGAACAATATATCCACCAGTGTAACAATTTCTCTATGTTTCATGAAAGTCTTTGTCTATTTTCATAATACTGGCCGGTTAAATAGTAATATTTTATATTTTACATCATGTAGATAATGTTCCTTTCATCTATTTCATAATACTGGCCGGTTAAATGTGTGAAGTTTCCCTCCATTCGGAAAGACATAACACTTTAGATACATGCAGACAGTAAAAAAACGCAACTTATACCTTTGTATACAAATATACAACTAAATTTAATTGAAAACAATATATTATTATTTAAACTATCTTACCATCTGATATTCTGCAATCTGTCATCGTGATGAAGTCCCCGATGATGGTGTTCGTTTGCACAGATTATCCCAATATTATTGCATGGGCCGATGAGAGCACCCCAATAGGGCAAATCAATGAATTATTTCGAGAAGGGATGTATTCGCCACCACCCGATGTGCTTCTGGTTTGCATGACGGCATTCCGAGGGAAAGTATATGCATTACTTCAGAATGGAGACATTATGTCGACCAACATCCAGTTAGAGCAACATCACGATGGCCAAAATATTTGCAGCCCCAGTCTTTGAACAGATACGCGGAATCTACAATTTTTACCTTCCGGAGTCAGATGGTGATCTGCTTCTTGTGTTGAACATGGATTTCGCCAAAAGACAATCAGTGTTGTACCGGGTGGACACAGAGAACCGCTCTCTCGAGGCCATAAGTGGCACTAGAAGTCGTGACCTCTTTGTTGATTACCATCGGTCTATCTCCATTGACACCAATGTTACACCCCACAGTCAAATCCAGTTTCATATACTACATGAATTATATCAGACAATACAATCATGAGGTTCAAGCCTAGGAAGAGGAACCAACAATGGAAATTTATGGCTTAAGTCATCATCAGCTGGAACGTCGCACGCCGAGGCCTTACCCTCTGGACGAGATACTGGCAGCACATTGTAGACAGAGAGAGTTTTCTGAATATGTGTTGCAGCACACGGGAGCGGATGACGACAAAATATATA
The DNA here is from genome assembly GCA_910589775.1 of Avena eriantha. Lineage (NCBI taxonomy): Eukaryota > Viridiplantae > Streptophyta > Magnoliopsida > Poales > Poaceae > Avena > Avena eriantha. The sequence goes on along the minus strand of OU342740.1, from coordinate 401,299,273 downwards.
GGGGAGAATGGATTCTATATTCATTCTAGGTTATTTGCTAGCATTTTCAGGTCTATTCGAAGTAGAAATTTGTATTGTGTTTATATTATTTCAGCAGTATGCATACTACCTTTCAGATAAAATTGTAATGTATTTAATTTTAGCACTTTTAGAATTCAAAATATTTATTTTTAGTAGCTTCTTTTTAGAATTCTCTGTGTCAGCTTTCAGAATTATGTGCAAGTACCATCTTTCAACTTTTACTCATAACACTCAAGTTGTAATTACCGATTCAAAAAATCTAACAGAGATCAGAGTCTCATGGAAATATCTCGAACTCGTGAATAGGGACCCTCTCACAAGCAGTCCAAACGACCGGAATGCATGTGGACAGGAAAACTTTCAGAATTCTTTTTACTAATAGCTTCCATAATTCTTTGTAGTAGCTTCTACTTCACACAATCATAACCATACCCGGCAAAATCTTCCAAAAGTAGACTAAACAGGAAAATATTATATATATATACCTAGATTTCAAATGACTAATTAACTGTTCGAGACTACGTCATACTAGTTAATCTTAACAGTTCCCAACCACAACTACACTCTAGATGGTCTCAAACACAAACTTCATGTCCAACATCTCTTCTGTAGTCTTCTTGCCAGAAATTAGCATGGCTTGTCCAACCTTTCGATCATCTTCACTCTGGTGGAATTTCTTCCATCCCTGATTGCTGAAGACGGCATGACTATTTGGGTCAGTCTTGTATGCAATTAGGGTGATGTCAAAATCTCCTAGCTATACTCCAGCCACGCCATCATCAGGGATGCCCATGGAGGAAACCACTTTCGTAGGTAATCTCTACAATGTCGCACGGTAGATTAAAAAGAAGAAGTAATCATGTCAGACGACGACCACCGCAAGTTATATATGGAGCCATACAAGAAACAAACAAAAGGTAGTTATCATACCATCTTATGTTGGATAAGATTTGTCCTTGTCAAATGGGTCACAAATGAACCCCTATGAAGGTGTTCATTGGTGCTAGGGTATCTAGGAGGTGATCCATCTCATCATTTGTAAGGTGGCATCATTGGGTGACAACCGTAGATTCATATACGTCTTCCTCGCCACCAAGACCACATATATAAGCCACCAAGACCACATATATACGCCACCAAGACCACATATATAGAGAACGGTTATCCATGGCACGGGTCCTGTCAAAGAAAAACTTAACATTTCTTCTCCTGTAAGATCGCTCTGTGTAATGAATTGCTTCCATCCTACACGTCCCATGATAGTCATGTTTTTTCTTTTCTCGAGGTTAATCTTGTAGGTGCGCCTAAGCACCTTGAATGGCACACTCTCACATTCAGCTATGGCTAGATTGAATATGAACCTTGAATTGCATGGTACAGTCTGTGCACGAAAAACAAAAGAATCAGACATTAAACAAATTGGACATGCCCGATAACAACCTGGATTCGCAATTGCTCTTGTATACTAGACACGACACCAGATCCTGTTAGGAAAAAATGATGAATGTCTAAATGATATATGGAACTAAACTCTCAAAAGGAATAGACGGTATATATACAATAAACGTATTATAATTTAAACACCTGAGTTGGGATCCTAGTTTTCTTAGCTTTGCCGATTCTAACAATAGCATCAGGTGCTCTGAACCTCGCTTTCTTAGGTCCCTTGACAAGTCGCTTCACATCATCATCAGATGCTCTGAACCTCGCTTTCTTAGGTCTCTTGACTACAGGTTGCTTCACATCATCATCAGATGCTCTGAACCTTGCTTTCTTAGGTCTCTCGACTACATGTTGCTTCACATCATAATCATCATCGCATGTGACATCAGTTAAGCCAACATTGGTTTCAGAAACCTAAATGGACATTGCAGTAAATAGAATGTTTTGTGTTGATGCTGTATAGTAGGTTTAACTACTATCTTAAAGTCACTAGCAAAAATTTTGAAACCTGCATTTCGACGCTATGATGTACAGTAGTCTCCTTATGCATTAGCCCTTCCATTTTGTACTATTCATAGTTTCTACAGGCGCCTCTTTCTAATTCTTCCCTTGACAGTTCAGCCATTTGTAGACTTGCTAACTAGAAGAATCAAATAATAATTAGTGAACTACAAAAATCAAATTTAAAAGCATGTGGTTTGGTCACAACTACAAGCATCATCCAATGAGATGAATCTGTATATACCAAGGAGCATGTACAACCATAGTGGCCATGCAAAGGCAGTAAGTAGATGCCTATCATCCCATCAACAGTCAAAGTGCCACATTTTCATCATTGACCAGTTGTAAATTGTGAAAATCATAATATTATCCCTTAGCACTAACATAGATATGAAAAACATCAATTTGGGCCTCATACTAACAAAGCACACATAAATCAATGAGATAATCGAACAAATAGCAAGAAGCATGCACAAAAAATGTGTTTGTACAGAACACGTGATATATGCACATTATCCCATTGACATAGATAGTGCCACAGTTTAATCATTGGCCAAATGAATGTGAAGAAGACAATGACCTACATCAATATATAATGTGGGCTCCATAGTAAGATAACACACACAAGTCAATAAGATGAATCTGTATCTACCAAGGAGATGTAGAGCCATAGTGGTTGTACAAAGACACTAAGTAGATGGATATCATCCCATCAACATGCTAAGTGTGCCACATATTCATCATTGGCCAGTTCTAAACAGTTAATATCATCAGAGTATCCATCAGCACTAACATATAGCTATGAAAAACAACAATTTGGGGCATTAATTTGGTGACTACTTCAAGATCATCCAGTGACATAGACAACAACGCCGCTGCTCTCATCTAGAATGAGGCGGTGACACCGAGGCCAAGATCCATCGCTGGTGACCTAGATGGAGCACTGATGAGGTGAACCTAGAACGAGGAGGTGATGCGGTGAAGGGAAGTAGGTCGAGGAGCACTTACGTTGCAGCCATCGTCGCTAGGGAGGGGAGGGTCGTTGGTCGTCGGCGGGAAGGGGAGGGGAGGTGATTTTTCCATCGCAGGGGAGGGGAGGTGAGGGGATCTGGTCGTTGTCGTGGAGGGTATGAGAGGGGAGGGGATTTGTCCATCACCGGGGAGGGTCGGGGAGGGGATTTTTCCATCGTCGGGAGGGTCGGGGATGGACAATGCGATTACAGATTGCTTGGGGTTTTTTTAGTTCCTCTCCGTAGGCTCCTACCAGCCTATATATAATAGGCTGGGTCTCGAGCCTGTATACAAATAGGTTACATATTCATGATTACAATACCAACACAATGTCGGTTCCTTTTCCTTATTTAACTAAAGTAAGACTTCCGTCGGATGCTTCTTGGGCCTTCACCTTGGGTCTTCATGGGTTGTGAGCCTTTATACAACTAGGGTAACAAAACATAAGCACCCGATTAATCATACCCATGTTAGTTATCTACAGAGTAGGGGTGCCCTTAGAGAGGGGGGCGACATACTAGATGGGTGCCATGTGCGGTAGTGGGGGTGTTTAGAGAGGAGTGGAGGTGCGTGTTTCCTTTAAGGAAACTCAACGCAAACAGACAACCATGTATGTCCATTACTGATGTTCAAACACATTAGAAACATTGAACTAAAATCAATCTATACTAGATTCTACTAAACATAGTACACACCCATAATTAATTTTTAGTGGTTAGGAAAGACAATAGATGACATGGTGGAGTTACACGTTGATAAAAAGGAATATACTAGACACACGATGTTGTCGAACTGGATAAGCATTTATACTACCCACATAATCAGTGTTTTCTTTTAATCAAATAGCTGATAGGTCCACAACCATGAACGCTCCACCATCACAGAGTCGTGGAATGCGCTACCAAAAATAGTCAAGTATTTTGTTACAAGGGAGATAGCTTTTTTTTGAAACGGGGAGCAAATCCCCAGCATCAATTGCTGCACACAACCATATTTATTGCAGTGTTCCAAACAAAATTGAAAGTATTACAATCATTGATCAGATAGGGTTGAAACATATATCAACCATATAAAAAATGAAAAGCAAATAAACACTATCTATTTTGGAGTCTACTAGTGTAACGCCACCCAGTGGCCAGGAAATAGAAGTCCCGTGCAACCATTTACAGCCAATTGCATCCAGTATCCATCGACTCCCGCTGATCCGCTCGGAGTAAGTAGGAACATAGTTGTATCCAATGTGCCGCCAATTAAATAACCTGCAAAAAATTAGTACCCATTTGTTTATTAAATACAATGTTATATCTCGATGTCCATATGGACCAACATAAAGTAGACACTCCAATGTGTAGTCAAGCTTTATTTTTTTTTGTCAACCCCATTTAGCCAATTTACAAACATAAAGAAGGGAGATAGTTTCTTACAACAATGGTGCATGAATAAACCAACAAAGTCTTAGACGCGAACACATGGATAAAATCATTTAACCAAGATAGTCCTTTTCCAATAGACAAGGGACAAGCTTCACCCACTTCTTATTTTCTCCCCACAACACAATATCTTGAAGGGTACCGCGGCGGGTTTAGGTGCGATAGGATTAAAGCCCTAGAAGGAAGTACACTTGTTTGTCATAGCGCCGCCTCCCTCCTCCTCCACCTTCACCCTATCTACAAAACAAGATGATAATCTTGCTAAGCTCAAAGTAGAGTGACAGATAATGAAACACAAAGAATACATGCCAACTTACTTCTTAGGTCACCATAGGCGTGATAGGCTCATTGTTTTTTCTTGCTCGGGAGTTTTCTCATACATCTCCATCAAAAAGGTAACTAGATAGATAAAAGTCATCAGACACCAGGTACACCATTAGATAATCTCATCCATCGTAGGTGGTGCATGACGACTCTATGGCATGGGAGCCTGCGGACAGGAGACGAAGCAGAGTAGACGCTGAAAGCAACACATTCTAGGCTAAATAAATCATGTGATGATAACCAAAGGAGACATCGATGTTATCCACTAGAAAGCATTTCCTCCTTTTGAAAATCATATTCATTATATTGATGCTCCAAGTGTACGTCTTATACAAGATTATTTATCTATTGGGTGGGAACTCCACGTCCTAATAAGGAGCCTTCAACACAAACCCAACATGCTAACACCATAGTCCACGAAAAGCATGAAATCTACTTAAGCTGAACCGATGTGCATATCGTGGCAATATTGTACATGAAGTTATTTTGTGCGGAGATCTTGTGGGCACCCTTACTCGGTTGTGTGAGGCAGCCATATCTTCCCTTCCTCTTACAGGAGGAAAACTGTCTGAAATATGCCCTAGACGCAATAATAAAGTTGTTATTATTCATATTTTTCTTATTCATGATTAATGTTTATTATCCATGCTATAACTGTATGTATTGGAAACTGAATACACGTGTGGATAATTGAACAACACAGAGTCCCTGACAAGACTCTTCTACTAGTTCGTTAGTCAAGCGATGATTAAGGTTTCCTGACCATGGACATGATTGCCACTTGATAACGGAATTACATCATTCGTGTGATGGACATACCAAAATAATAAGCATAGCTTTTGATCACATTGTTTAGTTTGATTACTATCACTTTCTGAATATGTCAAGTATAGTTTCCTTCGACCATGAGATCATGTTACTCCCTGGAATCGGAGGAATAATTTTTGTACATCAAATGTCACTTCATAACTGGGTGATTATAAAGGTGGCTTTGAAGTATCTCCGATGGTGTCTAATGGGTTGCGTGGATCAAGACTAGATTTGTTCCTCTCGGTAGTATAGCATCCAAGATCTCAAGTGACTAATGTTATTGGTCACGGGGATGCTATACCATGGTACAAGTAAATAGAACTTACCGATAACGAGATTGAACTAGGTATGACGATACCGATGATCAAATCTCGGGCAAGTAATATTATCGTGAGACAAAAGGAATCATATACCAGATTGATTGAATCTTTGACATTATGGTTAAACCGAAAAGAACTTCATTGAATGTGTAGGAACCACTATGGGCATCCCGGTACATCTAATGTTTATTGATCGGAGAGTTGTCTTGATCATGTATGCATTTCTATAACCCGCAGAGTCATACTCTTAACGCTTCGGTATCGCTAGGTTTCGTTGAGATTATGTATGGTGTAATCAATTTATTGTTTGGATTTTCAGATGAGATCCTTGATATCGCAAGGAGCTTTAGAATGGTCCTAAGTTAGAGAAAAGTATACGGAAAGTCTGATTTAGGGTTTTGGAAATTTTTTGGAATAGTTCCATGAGACAAAATGTTCTAGAAGGTTCCTGGAGGGTGCACATGTGGGTCTACCTGCGAGCTGGGGCCACATGGGCCCAAGTGGGGTCACCTTCGCCCACCACAGCTACCTAGGCCCATGCGTCCTTGGGTTTGGCCAAATCCTAGATGTGGGGGAGGGGGCGTGAGAAGGAGGAGATTTCGCTCTCCCCCTTGGTCGTCACCGACCCTAGGGCTTGGTGGAGGGGTCAAGACTCCCCTCCCCACGCCTATATAAGAGAGGGTAGGGGCAGGGGGAACCGCACCTCATCTTGATGGCCACCCCTCCCCTCTCCCCTAGATAGTTTTCCTCTCCTCTAGAATAGAGCAAGGCGAAGCCCTGTAAAATTCCTTCTCCACCATAGTTGCACTGCCATTGTGCTACCGGAACCCCATGGAGATTTTCTCTCTCTCTTGCGGGATAAAGAAGGAGGAGATGCCACCAAGAGGCATGTGTGGATACCGCTAAGGTGCCGTCAGTTCGGTACTAGGATCGAGAAGGTCAAGATCTACATCGGTGTGCACCGACGCAAGTGAATGACTATATCACCTGTGATCTATAGATCGTTAACCATTCGTGTTCTCCAAGGGTAAGTAGATTAGTTCTATCTACTTGTTACTTTCATCTCCTAGAATATATCTTGATGGGTTTCCTCTTGTTGTTCTGTAGGATTTTTTTTATTGTCCATGCAACGAACCAATCAGTGGTACCAGAGCTACATCTATGCGTAGATGTATGGTTCGAGTAGAACACTATGATGTAGTGGGAGTTGATGATCATGGTATTACCCTCCCAAGTGTACTAGTAGATGTTGTAGGATAGTAAGATGAAGCGGCCAACATGCCCTACTTTGGCAAAATTAAGATGATCAACATCAACCATATTCCGGCTTTCCGAAAAGAAAATAACAATCACTCCTACCAATGTATTTAGTTTCATTTTCTTAACTTAGTTTTCTTAACTAGGCTAGACCCTTTTCCATGATATTTTTTCAAGAAAAATAATAAGTTTGTTAATACAAAGCAAAATAGTTCATGAAAAAGAAGAGAGAGACCAAAAATTACAGTTATGGTAATTTGCTAATGCTTGAAGGTCATGAACCAACTCATACTTATAGTAGATGAATCGACGCACCATTTATTATTTTGTGTTTGGTACCAAGTCTCACCTGACATGGCTGTCCCCCAATGTGACATGGTGAGTGCTTATAGGTTGATAGCCTAAATCCGACGAGACATGATGAGCTAAGATGTAATTTTTGCTAATATGTTTAGACATGCTGAGCTAAGATTCTTTTCGTAATTGTATCTAAGTTAGACTCGGATGTGGTAAGAATACAACCACAATTATGATGGAAAATAATTGTGTGTGTCACTAGTAACATTTTAGCGCCAAAACTTCATTGGAATAAAGTCTAGACTATATCCAAACATGTAGAGAATTGAGCATGAACATATAATTTATTTGGCAATAAGTAATAGAGCACATAAACAGTAGTACATCTTGCAATACGTGACGATAAATCAGATTTAACAACACATAACTACATGCAAAATACATACGTAATTGTTCACCATCCATAATCAACTCATATTAAATAGTCCACACCCATCTTGAAGATCTACTTAGCATTGCATAAGAAATAGATTATTTCCCGTTGCACCAACAAACACCAACTCAAATAATATCATGTTTACTTTCTAGTATGTTCAAAAAGAGGCTATAGGGTGATCATCTCTCATTTCCACAAAATTAAGGCCTTTATACCCTTATGTTCCATCACATAGTCTAAATAAACTTGTCGTTTTTCAGACAATGCTCTGATAGTTCAACCAAGAGTGTCAACATGAAATTTTGTATTAATAGGAATCACAAAATTACGCAATGATCCAGACATGTTCTGTTATACGGGAGTGTGGGCCGTGCAGCCGTACATGGACCCAAAATTGTGGGGGCAAAAAAAATTGGGGGCCCAAAACTTTCGTGTTTTCATTTTACACTAAGGATTTATAGATACAGTTCAGATGATAACAAAAAATAGTAAAAGTATATTGGTGCCGAGTATCAAATGTTATAGTTATACTGCACAAAGGTTGCAAGTTTGAATTTTGCATTCCTTACCTTTTTAGGTTATTTTCCTATTTTCAATGATGCCTCTTATATATACTGATTATGCATTTTATTAGCAATGAATAAAACTTAGACAAGCTATCAATAAGTTGTTCTACATGTATAAAACACGTATCTACTCTTGATACAAATTTTTAGTTCCATGTCTTAGACAAGTCAGAAAAACCTCACTAAGATATGTTGCGTTGTCATATTAAAATTGAATAATTAACCATGTTGTTTGAATATATAAACTGAGGTAAATTTCATAGTGTTATTGTATTTCTCTCATAGAGATAGTTCTTATATCTATGTACATATACATATCTGATAGCTTTACATGGCATAAGTCTTTGTGATTCTGAAAGTATAGTCCTAGTTTTACGACCCAAGCAGTTCAAATGTATCAAAACCATTAGATGTAGGTTTTTTCGGTTGGGCCGCCTATTCGGTCTCCTTTCTAAAATACATCTTATAAAAAAGATGATTTTACAAAGAATATATACATTATTATAATTTCTCATTATTTTTTAGTGAGATGGGAGCCAATTTTAGAGTTTCGTACAGGGCCTCGGATTTTGCCGGCTCGGCCCTGGTGTTATACTTAAATGTATCTTCTTCACTAAAAAGGACATATTCCTCTTTCTAGTTGAACTAGAACATGAAATAGAATTAGCACATGGACCACAAACACCAAACTCAGACCCGATTAAACCTTACATGAATCCTTCACTACTTCTTCCCTTGGTCTACATGTAAAGGAATCAATAGGCTTTCCTTTCCCCTCTGGGCTAATAGGTTTTCCCAAATGCTTATCATACTCCATCCATTGCAAACTTCCATGTGGCTAGCTTATCCAAGAGCCAAATTCTACATGTGTGTGGCTATCAAGTGGTGGGTTGAGGAGTTCAACATCATTTGAATGATCCTACACATGTATCAACACAAAAAGCAGATTTCAGCTTTATGTAACAATCTTTAGGACATTTTAGCAATACATAACAAATCTCAATGCATTTCAACCATATAAAACACATTCCAACACATGGACCAATATATAACAGATTTTAGCGTTGCGCGTTGACGTTGTCTATAGAGTAGGAGCTCCCTTAGAGGGAGGGGCGGCGACATACTAGATGGGTGGCATGTGCGGTAGTGGGGCATTTAGATAGGAGTGGAGGTTCTTATTTCTTTTAAGGAACCTCAACGCAAATGGACAACCATGTTTGTCCATTACTGATGTTAAAACAAAGTAGAAACATTCAAATGAAATCACCTTTTAGTTTTTTCTCTCATCAACAATAGATTCTACTAAACATAGTATGCACCCCTAATTAATGTCTAGTTGTTAGGAAAGACAATTTATGACATGGTGGTGTTGCACATCGATAAGAAAGGAATATATCAAACACATGATGTAGTCTAACTGGATAAGCGTATATGCCACCGACTTAATCAATGTTTTCTCTTGACCAAACAGCTGGTTGGTCCACAACCATGAACGCACCGCCATCATAGAGTCATGGAATGTGATTCCAAAAATAGGAAAGTATTTTCTTAGAAGGGAGAAAGTTTCTTACATCAATGGTGCATGAATAAATGAAGAAAGTCTTAGCCACGAACACACAAATGAAACCATTTAACCAAGATAGTGTTTTTCCAATAGATAGGGGACAATGCTTCATCCCTTCCTATTTTCTTCCCACCATACAATATCTTGAAGGGTGTCATGAAGGATTTGGGTGCGAGAAGCTTAAAGCCCCTGAAGCAAAAATGCTTGTTTGTCATAGCACTACCTCCATGCTCCTCCACCTTCACCCTAGCTACAAGATAAAGCGACAACATAGCTAATCTCAAAGCAATGTGATAGACAATGAAACACAAATAATACAGACACACTTACATTTTAGGTCACCGTAAGCATGATAGATGCACTATTTCGTGTCGCTTTGGAGGGATCTCAGACATATCCATAACAAACATGGTAATTAGATATTTGCAATTCATCAAATGACAGGTACGACGTTAGATAATGTCAGCATTTCCCACCCGATGTTGAAATCACTTTGGATGTGCTTGATCACGTCAACATTTTGTAGCACGGGTTCCATTACCCCTATCACTTATCTTTATTCACTATTCACAATGTCTCTTGCTTCTTTTTTATACCACACTTGAATAAGGATAGTTTTTGCCTTCACCTTACTCACATATAAACCTCTTTACTCTTCATTTTTCTAAATCTCTCATTTTTTACTTTTTCTCTAAATCTAACATCCATTCATAGGAAAAATAACCACATCTTATTTCAATCCTACTTGAAGGGTGGATGCACCTATAAATACGGCTACAGGAAGGTCCACAATACTTACCGCGACTTAGTCTTGTAGTTTGACTTGTAGTCCAAGTTGTACTGTATATCGACTTTGTATCGTAGCCAGACATAATTCTCCTATAAACCCTAGGTCGGATGACTATATAAGATGATGTAGGGGCCAGCCTTTACGGCACAATCAGATGAGCATACACAACTTGCACAGGCGATACCGATCCTTGTAATCCACTTTAAAACTTCCTACTCTATCGTTATAGTGGAATCTAGCAAGAAGTAGGATCCGACCACCGTAGTCGGATATGAACCTGGGTAAACTTGTGTGATCACCATCACGGACAACCGTAAGCCTCACACCCCACCATTTCCCACGCCTCTAGAATCCCCTCATGGCATACTTGTCTTTAATGCGGCGACAGTTGGCGCCCACTATGGGCAAATGACCTTCGGATCAGCGTTCCGGGCGGAATCTATGCGTGAGGGAATTGACAAGACAATCATCATTGGTCGCGTCCTCTACACCGTAAGCGTCCCTCTCGTCCTCCTCGACGAGACCTAGATTCCGGCTAGGGAGGCCATGACATGATGACATACACAGAAGAAAAATCTGGACCCACTTTGTCCGTGGAGGCGGCGGAGTTTCAGATCTCAGAAAATCCTAATCCCACCCAAACCGCTCATGAGGCGGAGATCTTGGAGAAAGTCGAACCTGATGATGACCTCCTTTTGAGGCGGAGTCTCGGACAAAACACGGTTATAGCAGCTACGGATCCGGCTCTGCCGGCACTGGAGTAGGAAAATCATTTCTGAGGCACATGCTAAGGCAGATCATGAGTCAACCTCGACAGCATCGTCGAAACAATTCAAAGCTACTCTGCCGCTGATTCTGAAGGCCATGCTTGTTTCCGATCCCATCGAGCTCACTTCATCCACTATGTTGGCTCTAGATCCGGCTCTACCGATGCTAGAGCTGACAACGATTCGGTGACTGACGCCATTGGAACAAACACCGACTCACCTGCCTCCCCTGCAGAATCGGCAACGTCGGCAGAGCTCCGGGCGTACGAAGAAGAATATGGTGATGAAATCAACTCCAAAGCTTCGCGGGGAGGATAAGAAGCACCTCCTAAATCAACTCCAGCTGAATTTAGATATAATCCGAGGGACTGAATGAACCAATTCCTGATGACTCATGTAATCTACTACATTCGCTGAAAAAAGGCTTTGGACTAAAAAGATCAACACTCTAATTGGGCTTTATCAGTTCCGCATTCCAGCAACAGACCACAACAAGGCCCAAACTTGTTCTCTCAATGCTCCTTAGAAATGTTCTTATCTCAATTTTTTCTTAACGTATTTATCTCCAATTCATATGTTGAGTCCATGTACAAAACATGTACGTACCCGTTTTACCAATTTATACAACACGTATATAGCCCAGACGCCGTTGCCGCGCCGTCACGGACCGGACACCTGAACCCACGCGAGCCCCCCTTACGCCGACGGCTACTCTACGCTGACGGGGATATGGCTAGTCCACATTTGGCTGTCGGCGCTTTGGGTGACGTGGATACCATTGGAAACGTTGATGAATAACCATATTATGACTCATATTTGCACATGTTGATAAACAAAACAGGCAAAGATATTAAATAAAAAAACAGATAGTTAATGAAAATGGCCTGGCACCAGACTATTTTGACACAACAATATACTCCATTAATTAATGACATGACAAAGAATCACAACGGATATAGACCCAAAAAGCGAAACACAGGCGCTCAGCAAATTTGAAAAAATCACATGCTAGCTCATGGGGAACCAGGAAGGAGAACATATCCTTGACGCTACGGATCGAACTCAACGACTCGAGAGACATCAAATGACCAGGAAACAATCCTAAGGCTCGGACAACAGCAGTGTTTAAGCAAATCCAAATAAACTAAATAAACCATTCCGGCGCAGTAGGAGTACGCGACGGCGGCAGCGCAACGGCTAGAGGTTCAACTATCGGAACATCTTCCGGCGCCGACTCCAAAGGAACGAGCTGCAGCTGCGCAGGAAGAGGAGGCTGGATGGCACCACCGCGGATCTCCTGGAGGCGAGCCTTGACGGCCTGGAGTTTCTTCTCCACGTGCCATTCCAGGGACGCATGAACGTCCGTTGGTAGGTCGGCGAAATTCCCACGGTGGCCGGCGAGGAAGTCCGCGACGAGCACATTGCTCTCCTTCTCGCAGTTCTCCCAGTGGGCGTTGTAGAGCTTCGCCTTCGACTTGTCTACCGTCTTCCGGACGAAGTCTTCGCCGTCCAGCTTATACTTCGACTTGTGCGACTCTTCCACCGCGCTGTACCGAGCCAGCACGTCTGCGGCCGCCTCCTGCGACGGCCAGACCACCGGCTGGTCCTTGCCGGGGACGTTCACGATAAGGCAAGCGGGAACGTCGCACAGGACGGCGAGCTCCCGGGTCTTCTTCACCAGATTGGGGAGGCGCTTCTTCAGTGAACTCTCGCGGGTCGGGCGGTGGTCGATCCACCGGAGCTCTACCTTACCGCGGCGAGGAACCATGGCGATAAACTCAAAAGATCTAACGAAACGTGTATCTGTGTGTGTGTTGGGGTGGGGGCGAAGGGGGAGGGGGGGGGGGGGGATGGGATAGAGGCATAGAGCTGGGGAGAAGGCTCGTTTTATAGCACGAGTATTGTGGAATATATGGACATATGTAATTGGTAGGCCGGCAAATATGTAAGTAAACACAAAAGACTTTATTTTCGAAGATAAGTATGCTTTCCAAGGCAATGCAAATCTAGAGAGAAGAAGAAGAGAATTAACTCTTGCCTAAGATCGACGACGTCACAGCTCGCACCTGCAATATTTTTATTTTGACAACCTAAGGTCAGTTGGGTTACCTTCTACATGTTCTATTGTACTTCATTTTCTTTTACCTACCTTCGAAACTCCCTATCCTATAATTCTCTGTAGTGTTTCATGTTCCTTTTATTTTCTTTTCATTGTTGGGTGAATAAACTCTGTTTGTACACCGAATCGTTTGTTTTTACTTCGTTTGTTATTTTCGCAGGAACTTGAACCTTATGTGATAATGTGCATGGTTTTTGCCAACCGTGCAAATACTTGCATGAGCCACTTGGTTGTTTCAACTCAATGCTTCAAGTTGAAACAAAGGTCCTTGTCCATCAAAAGTGAGGTTATTTGTACCTCAAAGGTAAAGTTTGTCAACCTTGTTTTATTCAAGCTTGGAGAGGTAAACACTTCTCACACTCTGTTTTAATAACTATATTTTCTCTTTTCTTTTGGTAATCTATTCAAGTTTGGTTCTTACTAAAGTTCTAGCTTGGGGTAGTTATTTATGCATTTGTAGAGTCTTGTTCGATGAAACTTCTTGTGCAATCATACATCCCGCTGTTTTTGAATGTTTCTTAGGCTAGATTCATCGGATAGCCTTTTCCTTTCATCGAGTTGCCTCGGTATCCTTAGGAGATCCCTTTTCTTGTGATGAAGAAAATATTGGCAGGCTAGTAGATCTTCGCGTGTGGCTTCGGCTGTCATTGGGACCACACCCGAAATTGCTTCCCTTCCTTTTTGCCATGCTTTGTCTGGTAGTCGTAGAGTTTTCCACTGACCTCTGCGTGGTTATCCCCTCATGGTATTATCCGGTTTTTTGTCAGGTGTCCTTTTTTTCCGTGATTTCCTTCGTTTCCATGATCTCCTGCATTGTCATTTGACCAAATATCATCGGGGTCAAAGATAGGGTTACCGTTAGAGTCATGCTGAGTTGAGGCGTCCCCAATGATCACACACACTTGGTGCTAAGTTATGTATGAACTAATGACGTCATCATCAGATCCAAGGGAGACACTGTCTAGGGGATCAGTGAAATAGTTTCTATACTGGGTAGATTTCGTCCATCCTGATTCCAAAGTCGATACTTTCATTGCTTTGTTTGGATTCCATGTGTATCGGTCTTGATCCACGTGGTGGAGTTAGTTGAGAGTCTGACCCGAGGGAGAGATATTATGTAACACAGTTGGGAGGAAAAATATCAAACTTGGTATATAGATTATGTCTAAAAAACCTTCACAAAATGACCTATCTCATTCGAGGATTTCTGGCTTTCGGTTCAAATGACCAATGTTATGGCCAGAATCGTGAAATAGTTTGTGATAATGTGCCCATATTGTGCATCCATGTGCATCATGGGATGATGGACAATGTTGCAGGAGGAAGTTTTCCTTTTCGTCGCACGGAAAAGCCATTTTTCTATTTTCGGAGCGCAAAAATTGGGACGTTTTGTGAAGCAACACCAAATATTCAATTCAAAAATGCTACCACCCCATTTTTCAAAAATACTAGACCACCTTACATGAACAATGTCCCAACCGGGGATTTTAAAATATTTTCGTCTACCCGTGGTGAAAATGACAAATTTCTATCGAATCGGTAGGAAGTGGGTCAGATATGAACTGTAGGTACATGATCTGATGCTCAGGATGTTTAAAAAAAATCATTTTTAGGTTCACAATATGATGTTTCTTCAGAGAACCAATGCAATTTTAGCGAGGCTCAGCCCCGAGCTAAGAATCTTCATGCCCGTCGTTTGATTAGGGTTTGACGATAGTTTCAAATGACCATAACTAAATAAAAAAAATCAAACAATACGAGACCTTCGCGTGGTGTCATATTTTGTGACATAGTTGGGAGGAAAAATATCAAACTTGGTATATTGATTATGTCTCGAAAAAACCTTCACAAAATGACCTATCTCATTCGAGGTTTCTTTGCTTTCGGTTCAAATGACCAATGTTATGGGCATAATGGCGACATAGTTTGTGATAATGTGCCCATATTGTGCATGCATGTGCATCATGGGACGGCGAACAATTGTGGAGGAGGAAGTATTCCTTTTCGTCGCACGGAAAATCTATTTTCTATTTTCGGAGCGCAAAAAACGGGGCGTTTTATGAAGCAACACCAAATGTTTAATTCAAAATGCTACCACCCCATTTTTCAAAATACTAGACCACGTTACATGAACAATGTCCCAACCGGGGATTTTAAAACCTTTCCATCCACCCCTAGTGAAAAAGACAAATTTCTGCCGAATTCGTAGGAAGTGGGTCAGATATGAACTACAGGTACATGATCTTAAAAAATAATTTTTAGGTTCACAATATGATGTTTTTTCATAGATCTAATACAAGTTTAGCAAGGCTCAGCTCTGAGCTAAGAATCTTCATACCCGTCGTTTGATTAGGGTTTGACGATAGTTTCAAATGACAATAACTAAATCAAAAAAAAATCAAAAAAATGCGAGACCTTCACATGAAGTCATATTGTGTGACATAGTTGGGAGGAAAATATCAAACTTGGTATATTTATTATGTCTCAAAAAAACCTTCATAAAATGACCTATCTCATTCGACAATTCCTGGCTTTTGGTACAAATGACCAATGTTATGGCCAGAATCGCGACATAGTTTGCGATAATGTGACCATATTGTGCATGCATGTGCATCATGGGATGGCGAACAATGTTGTAGGAGAAAGTTTTCCTTTTCGTCGCACGGAAAAGCTATTTTCTATTTTCGGAGCACAAAAATCGGGACGTTTTGTGAAGCAATACCAAATGTTCAAATCAAAAATGCTACCACCCCATTTTTCAAAAATACTAGACGACCTCACATGAACAATGTCCCAACCAGGGATTTTAAAACATTTTCGTCCACCTGTGGTGAAAAAGACAAATTTCTGTCGAATCGGTAGGAAGTTGGCCAGATAGGAACTGCAGGTACATGATCTGATGCTCATGATTTTTTACAAAAATCTATTTTAGGTTCACAATATGATGTTTCTTCAGATATCCAATGCAATTTTAGCGAGGCTCAGCCCCGAGCTAAGAATCTTCATGCCCGCCGTTTGATTAGGGTTTGACGATAGTTTCAAGTGACCATAACTAAATAAAAAAATCAAAAATATACGAGACTTCGTGTGGTGTCATATTTTGTGACATACTTTGGAGGAAAAATATCAAACTTGGTGTATTGATTAGGTCTCAAAAACCCTTCACAAAATGACCTATCTCATTCGAGGTTTCCTGGCTTTCGGTTCAAATGAGCAATGCTATGGGCAGAATCGTGACATAGTTTGTGATAATATTTCCATATTGTGCATGCATGTGCATCATGGGATGACGAACAATGTTGCAGGAGGAAGTTTTCCTTTTTGTCGCACGGAAAAGCCATTTTCTATTTTCAGAGCGCAAAAAACAGGATGTTTTGTGAAGCAACACCACATGTTCAATTCAACAATGCTATCTCTGAAGGGAATATGCCCAAGAGGCAATAATAAAGTGGTTATTATCTTATTCCATGTTTATGATAAATGTTTATTTTGCATGCTATAATTGTATTGATCGGAAACGTTAATACATGTGTGTTTAATAAACAAAAATGGTTCCTAGTTATGCCTCTCTTATAGACTAGCTTGTTGATTAACAAGATGATCAAGGTTTCCTGATCATGGACATTGGATTTTGTTAATAACGAGGTCAAAACATTGGTGGAATGATGTGATGAACATTCATCCGAAGTATAGCATTACGACCAAAGTCATTATGTTTATATTGCTATAACATCATACGAAGTAATCTTAGTTCTTAGACCATGAGATCATGTTAATTGCTAACACCAGAAGAGTATCTTGATAACACCAAACGTCACACCGTAATAGGGTGACTATAAAGGTTGGTTCAGTGCTACAAAGGTGTTATGTTGAGGCTCATGGATCAAGAGTGGAATGTGTTAATCCTGATGACGGATAGCTATACTCTGGGCCCTCTCGGTGATATCACATTAAGATAGCTTGCAAGCAAGTGATGTGATCACTAGAATGTTATATCACTAGAATGAGAAAAGAGTGCATGTCGGCAACGAGATCAAACTAGGTATGGAGATATCGATGATTCATGAGTTCATTGATGATGGTAGTGTCATGTTATGCACAATACATACAGACTCAAATGTTGTTGATCCCTTAAGCCACTCCTGCAGCCTGTGCATGAAGCGCACACAAGAGCAATAGGTATTAGATACTATCTAGATTGACTCTAGTGCAAGTGGGAGACTGAAGGAAATATGCCCTAGAGGCAATCATAGAGATGATTGTATTTCATGTGTATCCATGAGTTATTATAATGTTCCTTGAATATCTATATACCAGGCAACTTGTATTGATTGGAAATTATGTGAATTGTTTGTGAAACTCTTTACTTGAAAAAGAAACATTATACTCACAATTCACCTTTATAAGCTATAGCAGCTTGATCATGAAAGTTTTCATGATAAGGATGAATAAAAAGATGTAAGTAAAATGTTTACTACACTATTAGATTACTAAAGAATGGATTTTTGAAAGAATGCCAAACATTTGATGATGGTGATCCACTTCAAAGTGCAAGTCCAAAGGTATTAGTATTTGACTATATACGCTTTGTACTATGTGTCATGTGAATGACACCACTATTGATGTTGATAGATTCTTTTAAAAGAAAAAAAGGGAATTGCTGAAAGAGAATCTATAAAATATTGGCAGAAATTATAAGGTTGGAGATGTCCAACTTGGGTATGTAGAAGATATACATGTTATGGTTGTATTCCTTGCTTGTTAAACAATGTGGCTCTTAGGTATTGGATACCGAATTGGTTGGTATGAAGTGTCATATAGGACAACGCAATTCATGAACTACAATGGCCTAAGTAACTAGCAAGAGAACGAGTGATGATGTTCATCGAAAACAAATAAAGTGTTATTGTGTTTTTCGTTGTCATCAAACCTAGGCTTCAAGATTTGTTTTAATAATTGTTATTTTGTTTCGGTATTACGAGAACAATGGTTGTTCAAATAATAACCGTATTCCATAAAGGATGGATGAACTTTTACAAGTCTAGTGGGAGAAATCACATCCATAAACACTATTGCTAAAATGTCGCAAGACAAATGATTGCAAGATCACTTATGAAGTGACATCGCTGTTTAAATTATATTTGAAAGAAAACATGAAGAAACTCCATGTTGATGGAATTTTGGAGTCTTTGATTTTGATCAATTGACGCATGTGAGACTTTCTTCGAGATAATTGAAACTCCGTCCATAGGCCAGAAAGGAACAGTTGACTAGCTTATTGGAAATTGTGCATGTTGATGTACATAGTCCATTATGTGTAGCCATATGCGATGGATCTTTTTGCTTCATATGCTTTCTCCGAAAATTTGAGTGAATATATATGTATATTTACTTAATAAGGAGGAAGTATGAAACATTTGAAAGCTGTTCAAAGACTTTCAAGATGAAGTTGAAAATCATTGTAACAAGAAAATCAAGAGTTTATGATTCAATCATAAAGGAAGATATTTGAGTTACATGTTTAGCAAAAACACCTAAGACTTGAGAAATTGTTGCATGATTTGTGTTTCCCAATAAACCATAGGAGTATGGCATATTCGAGAGATGAAATTAAACCATGTTTGAGATGGTAAGATCAAGGGTGTCATTTATAAAACTGCCATTATGTTTTAAAGATTGAAGCTTTAGAGACTACCGCTTTTACACTGAAAAGAGCACCATCATGATCCGTTGAAATGACACCATATGAGTTATGGTTTGGGATAAAACCCGAATTGTCTTTTCTTAAATTTTGGTATGTTATGCATAAGTAAAATGTTTACAACCAAAGTCGGATAAGCACGTCTTTGTAGGTTATCCCAAAGAATTTGATGGGAATTTCTCCATAACACCGAGGACAAAAGAGTTTGTTACTTGGAAAGTCATGTTTCTTGAGAAGGAATTTTTTGTGAACAGTTAAGTGGGAGGACAATAGAACTTTGATAAGGTTGTTGAACCTTAGCTATATGTGCTAAGTAGCGCAGCGCCGGAAAGTGTCCCGGTGGCGGCCACAATGCTCATGGCTCTCGTGATTACAAAAGGTGTGATCTCGGAGATTAGAGTTCCTATAGAACCGTGTGGGTCAGTAAGAATCAAATAGTAAGATTTGATAAGCAAGTCGTTATTGTTTTGACAATGATGAACCGACTACATGCAAAGAAGCGATGATGGGCCCTGACTCCATAAAATGACTAGAAGTCATAGAACCCATGATAGTATCCATACACGAGAAATCAAGTTTCTGAACTTAGAAGACCCTCCGGAAAGGCGTGAAGCCTATCGGTCGTGTTTGGATCTATAAAGAAATAGACATGGATGTTTCAAATCTATGAAATAGTCGACATGTCGGAAAGAGTTTACGACAATGTTCAAGGAATTGACTATGATAAGATTTGATCTTTCATAGCGATATTTAGTCTGGATGGATTAATGTAGCAACCACTACATATATTTTGGTATATGGTAGTTGAACAAACAAAACAAGTTCTTCTAATAGAATGGTTACCTAGGACGTGTAAATGACACGATCCAAAGGGTTTTGTTAATTCAAAGGATGCTAAAAGAGTATGCAAAACTTCAATGGTTGAAGTAAGCATAGCGGAGTTGGAATCTTCACTATGATGAAACTGTTAAAAGAGTTTAAATTCATCGGAGATGATGGAGATGCTTGTATTTGCAAGAAATTAAGTGGGAGGGCTGAGACATATTTCTAATACATTATGTAGAGGACATATTGTTGATTAGAAATAATGTATTTTTATTGACACAGGTTAAGAATTTCATTTCGATGAAAGACTTAGGCATAACCCAAGAATTAGGCATCAATGTCTATATGAATAGATTGAGGCGCTAATATGGTTTTGCCAAATGTACATAGATAAGATGTTGAATGAGTTCAATATGGAAACAACAAGAAAGGTTCTTGACGCATGGAAAGGACTGAATCAAGATTCGAGTGTGTTGACACGAGATTCAAGTGTTTTGACACTTGGTGAAATCGCAAGAATATTTTGACCAATCATTCTTTAAGATGTACACATCCAGATATGTCCTATGCTCTAAATGTTATGAGCATATACCAGAATGATTCATAAGATGATCATTGGACAATAGTAAAGATATTCTTATGAGGTTTGGAAGAACTAAGAATATATCATGTATAAGTGACAAATAGTTAAAGGTAGTTCATTGTAAAGTGTTACATTGATACTAGTTTTATCACAAGATACAAATTAAATTTATCTCAATTTAGACTATGGGTAGCACAATATAATGGAAAGGATGTTCCATGATGGATATGGATGAGTTCCAAAGTTGAGATATTGTGACGGATACTACAACAAAAGGCTAAGTATATAACTGCTATAGTAGCAGCAAAGGAGGGCATTTGTGTTAAGTAGTTTTTCAAACTAGGTGTGGTTCAAAGTGGGCTAATACTATGAAGATATATTGTGTGACAATAATATCAACATATTTTGAGCTGAAGGAACTAAAGGTCTCACTAAAGGACCAAATTATACAATGCCATCTCATTGGAGAATGAGTAATGCGTAGAGACGCAAGGACATGCAAATACACACGGACCTGGAAGTGTCCGATCCGAAGATCATGTTTACCACTAGGAATAGTGTCTATACAACACCAGAAGGCCATAGGTGTTGAATGCACAAGTTTTTAACTAGATTATTGATTCTGGTGCAAGTGGGAGACTGTTGGAGATATGCCCAAGAGGCAATAATAAAGTGGTTATTATTATATCTTTATGTTTATGATGAATGTTTGCATCCCATGCTATAATTGTATTATTAGGAAACACTAATACATGTGTGTTTTGTAAACATAAAAGAGTCCCTAGTAAGCCTCTTGTTGAACTAGCTTGTTGATTAATTGATGATCATGGTTTCCTGATCATGGACATTAGGATGTAATTAATAACAAGGTTATGTCATTGGGAGAATGATGTGATGGACACACACACCCATAGTAAGCGTAGCATAAGATCAAGTCATTTAAGTTCGTATTGCTGTAAGCTTTCAAATACATAGTAACCTATTCCTTCGACCATGAGGTTATGTTAATCACCATCACCGGACGGATAATTTGATGACATCAAACGCCGCTTTGTAACTGGGTGGTTATAAAGGTGTCATTGGGTATTCTGAAAGTATGTGTTGAAGCGCATGAACCAAGATTGGGATTTGTCCATCCATATGACGGATAGATATGCTCTGGGCCCTCTCGGTGGAATGTCATCTAGTTAGCTTGCAAGCATGTGACTAGGTCACAAGGGATGACATATCACGGAACGAGTAAAGAGTACTTATCAGTAACGAGGTGGAACTAGGTATGGTGATACCGACGATCAAACCTCGGATAAGTATAGTATCGTGAGACAAAGGGAATTAGTTTCGTATGTAAGTGGTTCAATCGATCACGAAGTCATCGTTGAGTATGTGGGAGCCATTATGGATCTCCAGGTCCCGCTGATGGTTATTGATAGGAGATGTGTCTCTGTCATGTCTACATATTCACGAACCGTAGGGTGACACACTTAAGGTTCGAAGTTGTTTTAAGTAGATATGGAATGTGCGTTGGAGACCGAATGTTGTTCGGAGTCTCGGAATGGATCCGGGACATCACGAGGAGATCCGGAATGGTCCAGAGAATAAGATTCATATATTGGGGATCATTTTCTAAGTTAGGAAATGTTCCGGAGTGTTTGTATGGAGATTCTAGAAGGTTTCGGAATGTTCTGGAAGGTTCTAGAAGATTTCTTGGAGTTTGCTTGAAAACCAAGGAAGGGATCAAGGAGTCCTGGTGGGTTAAGACTAGGAGTCGTGGGGGAGGAGGACTCCTCCCCCCACTCCCCAACCCGCCGGCCATAGAGGAAGGGGAGTCCTACAAGGACGCCCCCTCCCCAAGGCGCCTTCCCCCCTTAAATAGAAGGGCAGGGGCGCCCCGTCTTGCCCTGCTCTCATAACTCCATCTCTGCCGCCTCTCTCCTCCACCTTTCTTCTGCACAGGCATAGGCGAAGCCCTGCAGAATTCTCTACTCCAGCACCACCACCACGCCGTCGTGCTGCTGGGATTCTGTGGAGAAGATCTACTACCTCCGCTGCTCGCTGGAACGGGGAGAGGAAGGTCTGCTTTGACTCTGCACGTGTGATCGACTGCGGAAGCGCTGCCGAAACGCGGCACCGGAAGGATCGTCCACTTGACTGACTGCGGAAGCGCTGCCGGAACGCGACGCCGGAAGGATCGTCCACACGACCTTGAGATCGGCAAGTGATCGACTACATCAACCACGAGATCTAATCTCGTTAACGCTTTCAGATCTACGAGGGTTAGTTCCTATCTATCTCGTTGCACATGTCTAATAGATTAGATCTTGGCTTTTATCTAGATTAGATCTGGGTTTTGTTCGTTCTGGCAGTAGAATTTTTTTGTTTTCCATGCTATGAACCCATGAGTTGATACATTGCGAATGTATCTATAATTTTTGATGTTCCATGCGTGGTTTTATCTACTTTCGTATGTTTTGTCCACACTTTGGAGTACTTTTCATAGACTTTCTTGGACTAACCTATTAACAAGATGCCACAGTGCCAGTTACCTGTTTTCTGCTGTTTTTGGTTCCAGGAAGTCAGAAAATGAATATTCTCAGAATTGGACGGGACAAAAGCCAAAGCTACTATTTTCCGGGAAGACTCACGGAGCCAGAAGGAGAGTCAGAGAGAGGCCATAGGGTGGCCACACCACCCCTAGGCGTGGGTCCACCTAGGCCGCGCCAGGGCATGGTGTGGGCCCCCTGGCCGCCCACCGACCTTGCCCTCTGGCCTATAAGAAGCCTCCCGAAGCCAAAACCCTAAATCATCAATCAGAAACCCACGAAAAGTTCCGCTGCACCGCCGCCACCGATGGAGAGATTCGGGGGACAGAAAGTCTCTGTTCCGGCACCCTACCGGGACGGGGAAGTGCCCCCGGAGCCATCTCCACCACCATCTCCATCACCGTTGCTGATTCCCATGATGAGGAGGGAGTAGTTCTCTCTCGAGGCTAAGGGTTCTACTGGTAGCTATGTGTTTCATCTCTCTCTCTATGCATGATCTTATTGAGATCATGAGCTTGTAATCTATAGATCTACCTTGCTACTCAAGTGCTTTAATATATCTTTGCTCTCCCCATGTGTGTGAAAGTGACAGCGTGCACACCATGGTGGCACTTAGGCTAGAGATTACAAATACTTGTACTTGTTATGATTATATTTGGAGTTGGATGTCTTTATGAAATTGTTGTGTTTGTTGGAACCATCTAGTGCTCAAGGTGACAGTGTGGGGTTTTCTAGATGGGAAAGGCTTACTTTGAGGTGTGCTGTTATAGCCCTACCATGGATTAGAGTGTTCAACCGGAGAGTAGTTAAGAGTAGTATCATGAAAATAATATATTTATATGAGAGTGTTCACTAGTGAAAGTCTGATCCCTAGGCCCTGTTTCTAAGCATTGATACACCGTTTACAACTAGATCTGTTACATGTTTGCTTGCTTCAATCTTTATTTCAGTTTGCCTTTAGTCTTTTCCACGCGATCAAGTTATTTTCCATCACCGTTACCACTTGTATTTCACTATCTCTTCGCTGAACTAGTGCACCTATACACCTGACAAGTGTATTGGGTGTGTTGGGGACACAAGAGACTTCTTGTATCTTGATTGCAGGGTTGTTTGAGAGGGGATACCTTTGACCACTTCCTCCCTGAGTTCGATAAACCTTGGGTGATCCACTTAAGGGAAAACTTGCTGTTGTTCTACAAACCTCTGCACTTGGAGGCCCAACAACTGTCTACAAGAATAGAAGTGCGAAGACATCACATGCAAATACACACGGACCTGAAACTGTCAGATCTGGAGATTATGTTAACCACTAGAAATCGCGTATATGCAACACCAGAACGCCATAGGTGTTCAATAGACAAAGTTTTTCAAACTAGATTATTGACTCTAGTGCAAGTGGGAGACTGAAGGAAATATGCCCGAGAGGCAATAATAAAGTGGTTATTATCTTATTCCATGTTTATGATAAATGTTTATTTTGCATGCTATAATTGTATTGATCGTAAACGTCAATACAAGTGTGTTTAATAAACAAAAAGGGTTCCTAGTTATGCCTCTCTTATAGACTAGCTTGTTGATTAACAAGATGATCAAGGTTTCCTGATCATGGACATTGGATGTTGTTAATAACGAGGTCACAACATTGGTGGAATGATGTGATGAACATTCATCCAAAGTATAGCATTACGATCAAATTCATTATGTTTATATTGCTATAACATCATATGAAGTAATCTTAGTCCTTAGACCATGAGATCATGTTAATTGCTAACACCAGAAGAGTATCTTGATAACACCAAACATCACACCGTAACAGGGTGACTATAAAGATGGGTTAAGTGCTACAAAGGTGTTATATCGAGGCTCATGGATCAAGAGTGGAATTTGTCAATCCCGATGACGGATAGATATACTTTGGGCCCTCTCGGTGATATCGCATTAAGATATCTTGCAAGCAAGTGATGTGATCACTAGAATGTTATATCACAGGAACGAGAAAAGAGTGCATGTCGGCAACGAGATCAAACTAGGTATGGAGATACCGATGATCGAATCTCGGACATGTAATATATCTCGAGACAAAGGGATTTAGTTACTAGCGTTAAAGGTTCTCACGATCACAGAAGTCATCGTTGAATGTGTAGGAGTCAGTATGGATCTCCAGGTCCCGCTTCTGATTATTGCTCTGAGAGGGGTCTCGATCATGTCTGCATTATTCGCGAACCGTAGGGTGACACACTTAAGGGATACCGACACCATTTAGAGCAAATATGTTTCAGATGAAGATTTAAGTAAGTGCTAGAATTATTTCAATAGACAACGAAACTGTTTCGGGTGAAATTGCCGAAATTGGTTCTGCATGTAATATTGAAATGTTGCAGGGGGTTTTATGTGAATGTTTGTTAATTAAAGTAATTAACAAAACTCTAAATAAAAAATAATAAAAGAGTTTTATTAAATGAGAGAGCATTAAATTTGGAGAAATTTAATGCATTTAACGTGGGGACTTTAAAAGGGAATGTGAAGAGGCATTTTAATATGGAGGGGTTACCACCACATGAATGGAGGAGGTGAAGGGGCACCCCCCTTGAGGCACCGTCCATGGGGAGGGCCACCCCCTCCTCCTATAAAAGGTCACCCTCTCCTCACTTCTCACACACACCTCCTTGTGAAGGATCTCTCTCCCCCTCTAGTAGTATTCTCCCATGGTCTCGGATTAGCGAGATACATGTTCCCGGTGGCTTTATCTGGAAAGGAGTTGCTGCTTCCACTTCTTTGCTGGACCGAGGGACGGAGGTTGTTGGGGTACCGGACGTGTGTGCAATCACGGATGCACCGCTGCTTTGTGGTGCTGGACTTGGTGGTGCTGGATCTGATGGACGTGCTGGAGCCAGACCTGTTGGACTTCATCATGATCTTGAGATTTGCAAGTGTACGACTACATCAACCACAAGTTCCTACTCGTTAACAAAACTCATTGTCTTCGAGGGTAAATTCTTGATGGATGTATGTCCACCCGTTGCTCTGTACCTATTAGATAGATCTTGGCGTATAGTTCTCATCGTAGGAAATTTTTTGTTTTCTATGCTTCGGACCCAACAATCTCCCTATTTAAAAAAAATAGTAGACCACCTTACATGAACAATGTCCCAACCAGGGATTTTAAAACATTTCTATCCACCCCTGGTGAAAAAGACAAATTTCTGCCAAATTGGTAGGAAGTGGGTCAGATATGAACTGCATGTACATGATCTAATGCTCATGATTTTTTACAAAAATCATTTTTATGTTCAGAATATGATGTTTCTTCAGAGATCCAATGCAAGTTTAGAGAGGCTCAACCCCGAGCTAAGAATCTTCATGCCCGCCGTTCGATTAGGGTTTGATGATAGCTGCAAGTGACCATAAATAAATCAAAAAAATGCGAGACGTTCGCGTGGTGTCATATTTTTCGACATAGTTGGGAGGAAAAATATCAAACTTGTTATTGATTATGTCTCAAAAAAATCTTTAGAAAATGACTTGTCTCATTCGTGGTTTCCTGGCTTTTTGTTCAAATGACCAATGTTATGAGCAGAATCACAACATAGTTTGTGGTAATGTTCCCATATTGTGCATGCATGCACATCATAGGATGGCGAACAATGTTATACGAGGAAGTTTTCCTATTCATCGCATGGAAAATCAATTTTCTATTTTCGAAGCGCAAAAATCGAGGCGTTTTGTGAAGCAACACCAAATGTTCAATTCAAAAATGCTACCTCCCCATTTTTCAAAAATACTATACCACCTTACATGAACAATATCCCAACTGGGGATTTTAAAACCTTTCCATCCACCCCTAGTGAAAAAGACAAATTTCTGCTGAATCGGTATGAACTGGGTCATGTATAAACTGTAGGTATATGATCTTAAGCTCATGATTTTTTCACAAAAATCATTCTTAAGTTCACAATATGATATGGATATCATATTTGGATTCCTCTCATTTTTTTGATCGATTTAGATATTTTATTTGTCAAATTCCGATTTACGGATTTAAGTATATGAATTATTCCATATTAAATAGAAAAAGGCAAAAAAATAAAATCATTTTATTTTTTATTTGGACTCAAGATTATTATTACTTATTCATTGTTGTCTACTTAAATAATTGTTTGGAATCTAAAACTGAGATGTGTGACATCATGGTCCAAAAGGTAATAGGATTGATATGAAAGTATTATCGACAAGGTATGATTTCTTTCTCGGAAGCTCATTTGGAAGGAACGAAGAAGTTAAACGTTATAGGGCTAGAGTAGTGTTAGGATGGGTGACCATAGGGGAAGCTTGATCATGAGTGCAATTAGATCTAATCTTAAACATACTTAGGGTTAAAAGTATCTCATATGAGACTAACAAGTAAAAAATATTCAAAAAAGTTTGAAAATAACAAATGAATTTTTTTTTCAATTTAATTTGACAAGGTATGATTTCTTTGCCGTGTAGGATTTATGGACGACACACGGCAAAGGGAGCCTTTGCTGTGTAGGATTTATGGGTGACACACGGCAAATGCAGTCTTTGCCGTGTTGGATTTATGAATGACACACGGCAAAGAATAGACACCATCATCTTTAAGGGGAATCGTCATCTCACTTTACTTTGCCGTGTCTACGCGTAAGCCACACGACAAAGACTTTGCCTTGTCTTATTTAGAAAACACACGGCAAAAGGCCTTTGCCGTGGCAAATATTGCTGTGTGCATTTGCCGTGTGTATACACACGACAAAGCCTTTGCCATTTTCCAGAAGGCCTTTGCCGTGTTATATTGCCCACACCGCAAAGGGCCGCTCTGCCTTAGTGCGGTAAATATGTAAGTAAATACAAAAGATTTTATTTCAAAGATAAGTATATGTGCTAACGTTCCTTCTAGTAAACAAAGTATATATGATGTCCTACACAATGCAAATATAATCAAAGAAAAGAAAGAATTTATTCTAATATATGCTAGACTTCACTAATGAGTTGTAGAGGATGATTAGTTGATTACATGTATGTAAATAAACATATTTCCTCCTGGCAAAATGTCTTGTTCCCCAAATTTCATCACATGTATGTTAAACCAGACTGAAAACACGGGGACATCCAATTAAGAATACATAAGTAGACAAATGTATATCCATCAAAAAAGCACACCACATCGTACATGTGTCTAGATTATAACACTTTCAACTGTTTGGTGAGGAAACCGTGTGATGCATATGGTGTGTGATGAAGTATCATAGGCTAGATATAGTCACTCCCTCTAGCCATGGCCGAGACTAGTGGCCCGAATCATAGGCCTTTTTTTTCTTCATATGCACTAGAGGTGTTCGGTGAAATGTCTGTTAGAGCGATGTCACTTCAGTTCACACAAGACAAAACATGATATGAGGTGCCAGACCCACACTTAAGTTTTCTCATCTTTGTTTCTAGGTGTCCTAAAAGGTTAGCCACTATTTTCTAGTTTAGACCGCGTGGTACTAATTTGAGAATCGTGACTGCGTTTGATATATATGCATGGTTGTATGATGCACATGAGCTATCCATGGATGTACGGTGACCGACGCTCTGACACTTACAGAGTAGGCATGCGTTCTTTTCGCCTTGTGGCCGAGGCGAACAAGCGGCGTGATGGTTTTATGTGTTGTCCATGTGTTGAATGTCGAAATGAGAAGGGTCACACTTCCTCAAGAGTCATTCAGAGTCACCTGCTTCGGTCCGGTTTCATGTCCGGCTATAATGTCTGGACCAAGCACGGAGAAAGAGTGGTTATGATGGAAGACGGCGATGAAGAAGAAAACGATGATGACAACTACCGATCTATGTTCCCTGAATATGCTGATACCGCAATGGAAGACAATGAAGAAGAAGGGGGTGAAGAACGGGAACCAGATGAGCCCACTGATGATCTTGGTCGGGTCATTTCTGATGCAAAGAGAGACTCCGACACAGAAAAGGAGAGGTTGCAGTTCGAGAAGATGTTACAGGACCACAAAACCTTATTGTACCCAACTTGTGAAGATGGCCAGAAGAAGTTGGGTAGCACACTAGAATTGCTGAAGTGGAAGGAAAAGACCGGTGTGACTAACTCAGGATTTGAAAAGTTGCTGGTAATAATGAAGAAGCTGCTTCCAGGAAATAACGAATTGCCCTCCAGTACGTACGAAGCAAACAAGGTTGTCTGCACTCTAGGATTAGACGTGCAGAAGATACATGCATGCCCTAATGACTGCATCCTCTACCGCGGTGAGAACTACGAGAATATGGATAAATGCCCGGTCTGCACTGCATTGCGGTGTAAGATCAGAAAAGATGACCCTGGCGATGTTGAGGGCGAGCCACCCAGGAAGAGGGTTCCTGCAAAGGTGATGTGGTATGCTCCTATAATACCACGGTTGAAACGTTTGTTCAGAAACAAAGAGCATGAAAAGTTGTTGCGATGGTACATGGAAGACCGTAAGAAAGACGAGAAGTTGAGGCACCCTGCTGATGGTCGGCAGTGGAGAAAAATCGAGAGGGACTTCCCGGACTTTTCTGGTGATGCAAGGAACTTATGGTTTGGTCTAAGTACTGATGGCATTAATCCGTTTGGGGAGCAGAACTGCAGTCACAACACCTGGCCCGTGACTCTATGTATCTATAGCCTTCCTCCTTGGTTGTGCATACAGCGGAAGATCATTATGATGCCAGTGCTCATCCAAGGCCCGAAGAAACCCGGCAACGACATTGATGTGTACCTAAGGCCATTAGTTGATGAAATTTTACAGTTGTGGGCCAAACCAGGTGTACGTGTGTGGGATGAGCACAAACAGAAGGAATTTGACCTACAAGCGTTGCTGTTCGTAAAAATAAATGATTGACCTGCTCTTAGTAACATTTTAGGATAGACGAAAAAAGGATACAATGCATGCACGCACTGTTTAGATGAATGTATGAAGAATGTGTACCCGTACAATCGTCGTTTTCTTCCGCCAAGTCATCACTTAAGGAAGAAAGGCAAACATTTCAATGGCAATGGAGAAGCCCGGACGAAGCCTGTCCCCCGTACTGGTGCTGATGTATTTGGTATGCTCAAGGATTTCGATGTAATCTTTGGAAAGGGTCCTGGAGGACAACCTGTTCCGAAAGACGCCGACGGACACACACCCATGCGGAAGAAGAAATCTTTATTTTGGGAGCTACCCTATTGGAAAGTGCACGAGGTCCGCTCTGCAATCGACGTGATGCACCTGACGAAGAATCTTTCCGTGAATATTCTAGGCTTCCTGGGCTTGCATGGGAAGTGAAAATATACCCAGGCAATACGGGAGGACCAGGAACATCATAAAGGATGAGACGACAAGCATCCAGGACAGTTTCAAGGGATTGCCAGCTACGCTCTTACCAAAGAAGAGAAGGAAATCTTTTTTGAAGTCCTTTTCAGTATCAAGGTCCCGTCTGGCTTCTCGTCGAATATAAAGGGAATAGTGAATATGAAAGAGAAAAAATTTCAAAACCTAAAGTCTCATGACTGCCACGTGCTTATGACGCAATTGCTTCCGGTTGCATTGAAGGGAATTCTACTAGAAAATATTCGACTAGCCATTGTGAAGGTATGTGCATTCCTCAATGAAATTTCTTAGAAGGTAATCGATCAAGAAAGTCTATCAGGGTTACAGATTGATGTGGTCCAATGTCTGGTCAGCTTCGAGTTGTTGTTCCAACCATCCTTCTTCAATATTATGATGCACCTCCTAGTTCACCTAGTCGAAGAGATTAGAATTCTCGGTCCTATGTTTCTACACATTATTTTCCCCTTCAGGAGGTTCATGGGAGTCTTAAAGAAATATGTTCATAACCGTGCTAGGCCAGAAGGAAGCATCTCCAAGGGCTATGGAATAGAGGAGGTCATTGAGTTTTGTGTTGACTTTCCTCCTGACCTTAAGCCGATTGGTGTTCCTTAATCTCGGTATGAGGGGAGGCTGACTGGAAAAGGCACACTAGGAAGGAAATCAATGGTATGTAGGGACGGGAATTCTTTCACTCAAGCACACTACACAGTTCCACACAATTCCACCGTGGTGGCTCCGTATATCGAGAAACACAAGAATATTCTATGCTCCGAATACCCGGGGAAGCCTGACTCCTTGATTAAAGGGGAACACGATACCGATTCTCCTTCTATTGATTCTTTTCAGATCGCGATGTACGGATCCATCGGCAGTTGGTTGCAGACACATCTCATAAATAACACCACTGTTGGAGATCAGTTGTACTTGTTGGCCAGGTTACCATCTTCAACTATATGTACTTTCCAAGGGTACGAGATATATGAGAATACATTTTACACGATGGCCCAAGATAAAAAGAGCACCAACCAAAACAGTGATGTCCGCTTTGATGCAACAGATGAAAATGGGCAGAAGGACACATATTATGGATACATAGAGGAGATATGGGAACTTGACTATGGACCTACTTTTAAGGTCCCTTTGTTTCGGTGCAAATGGGTCAAGCTGACAGGGGGAGGGGTACATGTAGACCAAAAGTACGGCATGACAACTGTGGATCTCAACAATCTTGCATACATGGATGAACCATTCGTCCTAGCCAACGATGTGGCGCAGGTTTTCTATGTGAAGGACATGTCTACCAAACCGAGAAAAAGGAAAGATAAGCAAAAGAATACAGAATATGATGAGCCAAAGCGCCACATAGTTCTTTCAGGGAAAAGAAACATCGTGACAGTGGATGACAAGACAGACATGTCAGAAGATTACAATAAGTTTCATGAAATTCCGCCATTCAAAGTGAAAACTGACCCAAGCATCCTGTTAAATGATGAAGATTCTCCATGGCTACGGTGCAGAAGAAAACCACAACACTATATGTTGGTGATGTGTAAGAATGTATTAATTAAACCTTTTATTTGAGACATAAATCTATGTAATGTATTAAACCTTTTATTTGAGACACAAATCTAGGTAATGTGTGGATGTATGGTGTTTTTCCAGAGGAAGACCACCGGAGCGTCGGCCCCATGTGTAGGCCCTAGGTGTGACCCCCTTCCCGGACATGCGTTAACACTTAGTGAAATCCTGGACCTGTACGTGGAAACTCTCGTCGCGGGACAACCGGGGCGTAGAATGTGGAAAAGTTGGCCTAGCATTTTCTCTCCATGTACATATGTCCTAAACAAACCAAAACAAATAGAAAGGTCCACCGCGCTACCCTCGTACGGAGAAAGCTATAGGGGTAGACGATCCGGGGCCCCAGTCTAGGGTTTCGCCGGAGGAAGACTACCGGTGCGTGGAATCACATGAAAACTTGTATGTGCCCCTAGGATATGTGTGTGAGTGTGGTGCAAGGTTGGTAGGTGCCATGTGTAGGCCCCATGTGTGACCTCCTTCCCGGACATGCATTAACACTTAGTGAAATCCTGGATTTGTACGTGGAAACTCCCGCCGCGTGACAACCGGGGCCTAGAATGTGGAAAAGTTGGCCCAACATTTTCTCTCCATGTACATATGTCCTAAACAAACCAAAACAAATAGAAAGGTCCATCGCGCTACCCTCGTACGGAGAAAGCTATAGGGGTAGACGATCCGGGGCCCCCGGTCTAGGGTTTCGCCGGAGGAAGACCACCGGAGCGTCGAAATCACATGAAAACTTGCATGTGCCCCTAGGATATGTGTGTGATAGTGGTGCAAGGTTGGTAGGTGTCATGTGTAGGCCCCAGGTGTGACCCCCTCCTAGACATGCGTTAACACTTAGTGAAATCCTGGATCTGTACGTGAAAACTCCCGCCGCGGGACAACCGGGGCCTAGAATGTGGCAAAGTTGGCACAACATTTGCTCTCCATGTGCATATGTCCTAAACAAACCAAAACAAATAGAAAGGTCCATTGCGCTACCCTCGTACGAAGAAAGCTATAGGGATAGACGATCCGGGGCCCCCGGTCTAGGGTTTCGCCGGAGGAAGACCACCGGAGCGTCGAAATCACATGAAAATGGCAAAATGGTTAATAGTTTGACTAGTTAAAATAATTATTTTATAAAACAGAAAATGGATTTGAATCGCTTATTCAAATTCAAGCATTTTTTATGTTAAAAATTTAGTGAGATTCAAAAATATGCAAAATATAATAGTTAATGCATTTTTAAATTGAAAATGGCAAAATGGTTATCAGTTTCACTAGTTAGAATAATTATTTAATAAAATAGAAAATAGATTTGGATTACTTATTCAAATTCAAGAACTTTTCATGTTGAATTTTTTCTCAAATTCATAAGTATGCAAAAACTATATAAGTCAAATGTTTAAAAAAGATGCAAATTGAAGTTTTTTAAAACAGGCGCGCCCCTTGGGTTAAAAAATTGAAAAAAGGACTACGCACCGGGACTAAAGGCGTGGCGTTGGCGCGCGGCCGTTGGGCAGGGCCGAAAAGCCCCGGTGCGTGGCACGCACCGGGACTAATGGGGGGGACCTTTAGTCCCGGTTCGTATCACGCACCGAGACTAAAGACTTAGTCCCGGTGCGTGCTACGACCAGGGACTAAAGGTCCCCGCCCTTTATATTGATGCGCCCCGTCTTCTCCCAAATCACCACACTCGAGGACGAACGCAGGGGAGCACGTGAGGACGACGAAGGACGCCGGCAGGCTGCCCAACTCTCCAGTCGCCGCCACTCGTCGCCCCCACTCCAGTCGCCGCGCCCACTCCAGCCACTGCGCGCGCCCCCGGCCAGGTACCCCGCCAATCCCTTCCCCTCCTATACGTTCGGCTACGGCGGTGCGGAAGCCGTGTATATAGTATTATATAGTACTATTGTATAGTGTATATACAATAGTATTATATAGTACTATTGTATAGTGTATATAGTGTATATATTATTATATAGTACTATTGTAGTGTATATAGTATTATATAATACTATTGTATAGTGTATATAGTATTATATAGTACTATTGTAGTGTATATAGTATTATATAATACTATTGTATAGTGAATATAGTATTATATAGTACTATTGTATAGTAGTATATTGTATAGTAGTATAGTGTAGTGTAATATAGATACAGGCCATAGTCGATTGAGATAGACAAGCATTAGTGCTATATAAAGATAAGCGAAAGAAATAACTACCCTAAGTCCGGTAGTGCTCACGGGCCCCCGGACTTAGGGTTAGGGTGGTGGTGCTCGTGGGCCCCTAGACTTAGGGTTAGGGTGGTAGTGCTCACGGGCCCCCGTACTTAGGGTTAGGGTGGTGGTGCTCGCGGGCCCCTGGACTTAGGGTTAGGGTGGTGGTGCTCGCGGGCCCCCGGACTTAGGGTTAGGGTGGTAGTGCTTGTGGGCCCCCGACATAGGGTTAGGGTGGTAGTGCTCGCGGGCCCCCGAACTTAGGGTTAGGGTGGTAGTGCTCGCGGACCCTCGGACTTTTTGTATATAGGAAATATATTTTTGTATATAGGAAATATTTGTATATAGGCAATATTTGTATATAGGAAATAATATTGTGTGCATCTCGCATTTTGCAGAAACTATGGATCCACCTAGTCCAATGCGCAGAGACCTAGCACAAGAAGAAATTCTCGAGGATATGATCAATGACGCCCCCCATGTTGATCCACCCGAATCTCCGTCGATGTATCTGAACCCCTCCGGTGAGGGTGAGGAGGTCGACCGAAATGATCAGGGAGAAGCCGACGGCTCCGTTGATGGAGAAGCCGACGGCCTCGGTCGAACCTTAACGAAGTTTGGTGAGGTATATATATGAAGTCCGGTGATTAGTAGATGCATTAATTGAGTTGTATATATATAAATTGACGAATGTTTGTTCTCTTATGCCTCCACATCGAGCAAAAAATATTCCAAACGAGTCCCGGCCAAAAAGTTGGACGCATCTACGCATTATACAATTACGGTGGTATCACCACGGGGTGAACCGTTGGAACCCGAAAAGGCTAAAAGTGTATTTGTACAACAATGCGGAGTTATGGTTAGGGATCGCATCCTGATCACTGTTCGAGAGTGAAATAAGACCAAAGGGGCGGAAGAGGGTGAGTATGTCGCTGACAGGTACAAAGAGGGTCTTTGGAATAACCTCATGACACATTTCACCCTGCCAGAATGTGAGGATGATGCCGACACAGCTGCATTGAGGAAGAAAGTCAAGAAGTGGTCTCTTGCGAAGATGGCCGAACTATTCAAGAACTGGAAGAAAGCGTTATGGAAAAAGTATCAGAAGACGAAGACTCCTCCTAAATTAGAATGATATCTAACTAAGCAGCAGGCTAACTAGGATGCATTTGTGAAGTACAAGGAGTCAGAACCTGCTATGGAAAAGTCGGAAAAAACAAGAGAAATGTCGCGATGAAGAAATATCACCATCACCTGGGCCAGGGGGCTATGCGACTGCTATGCCAAAGTGGGATGCTAAAGAGAGTGAGCTGCTTGCTAAAGGGATCACTCCAGAACCAATACGCGAAGAATGGGATCTGAGGGCAAGAAATTGGTTCCTGGGGCATGGGAGTGAGTATGACGAAAAAACAGGGGACCTTATTTGCAGTGACGGGATTTGGATACCCCGGGAGACATGGCAGAGAGTGGTTAAGGAAATTAAAGAGGGAACAACAAATTTTTGTTCCGATAGAGAGAATGACTTGCTGACAAAGGCCCTCGGGAATAAAGAACGTGGAGGATGAGTACGAGGCCTTGGCACTAGTTATAATTGGGAGATGGGATTTCCCAGAGATAGAGATACTTATAGGAGCTGAGAGAGAGCAAAGAGGCGACGACAGGAAAAGGATGGAGACAGGTTCAACGAGTTGCTAGGAACACTTCGAATTCATCAGCAATAGATTGACAAACTTTGAGGAGTAGCGCGCCTGCAAGATCCTGCACTCAATATTACCGCCGTTACATCTCAACACAAAAGTAGCGTGGCTGAATCGGAGGTCCTGTCTGACGATGCACGGATGGTGGATGGCAGTCCTGGCTACCCCATGGATGGAATCAAGGAGCAGGCATCTTGTGAGCTCCATCAGAAGGTGAAGAACCTATCCATCAAGGTGGCGGTCAGATGTGCTTTACCTTGTCCACCTGACACACGCTGGCATGGCTGTGAGATTCCAGCTGGCTATGCTAAAGTAGGGGTGGATGAAATCGCAACGGGGTGGGACTCAATGGAGCTTGACATCCCTGGACCTGAAGGTGAGAGGACACTCGGAGATGTATTGGGTGGCATCATTCTATGGGACAAGAAAAACATCAAGCTTCCAGGCTCAACGCCAAGGCCAACACCGCCTCCGAGTCGTTGCATGTCACCTTCACCGCCATCACCTCAAAGAAGCCCACCCCATGACTACGACCACCACAACGCGAGTCCATCTCGATCTCCGCCGCAGGGTCAGCCGTCTTCGCCGCCCACTAAGGACAAAAAGAGGAAGCGTGCTCCATCGATAAGGACTAAATGATGCAGCAGCCCAAAACGACAAAGGTCGCCCCTACCAAGAGTACCTCATAAGAATCTTCCCATCAGACCTTATGATCGTATGGATGAGGAAAACAACATGATCATAAAGGCTGAATGTGTTGCGCAGCTTCAAAAGAAGAAACCCAAGCGTGCCTCGGTAT
Organism: Avena eriantha; assembly: GCA_910589775.1. Lineage (NCBI taxonomy): Eukaryota > Viridiplantae > Streptophyta > Magnoliopsida > Poales > Poaceae > Avena > Avena eriantha. Next base: position 401,262,330 of record OU342740.1, on the reverse strand, counting down.
ACACCGAGAAGAAAAAAGCATATGCACTTTCTTTTTTGAACACAAAATCGCAATATGACTTGCACCATAAGCCAGATGACTATCTACGCGCACTTCAGAAGGAAGTGAAGAAGAGCAAATCAAGAAGTGCAAGCGGGAGCAAATCATCAAGTCAAAGTGCAACCGGGAAAAGAAAGGATGTCCCCCAGCTCAGGGAACAGGCCAAAAAATCGACCCCACCCCTCTAGGTGGTATCCCATGACATTCCCCAGCAGAATATGGAAGAAGCTGCGAAGCATGCGGCCTCTATGAATGTGACTGTTGAGGAATCGCTAGGTCCCAAGGACGACAAGTTACCCAAGGCTCAGGTAGTCCCTACATATGTCCCAGGGAAGCCTCTGGTCAGCTTTGAGCAGTTCCAACAACTGGCAACACAAATGCGGAGTTTACATAACTGGTACTTGAAAGCCGCAAAGGAGGAGAGAATAATGATCGTGGCGAAAGTCCCACATGACTACTACTTCCGAGAAGAAGAGGTCCATGTTGAGTTTCCAGAAGTCTTCCAGTTATACACTTTCGATGCCCTCGACAAATCTATCATGAGTGGCTATTGTCTGTAAGTTGTTGAATTCATTGTCTATATATAAGTTGTTCATTTTTTCAGTTGTTCAGTTCATTGCATGTAATTATCCTAATTATATCCTTTTGTACTCTATTATTATGCAGAATGAAGATCATGGAATGTAAAAGAAGGTCAATCTTTAGTGTTGGGTTCATGGACCCAGATAAAATACATATAAAGACGCTAACAGATAAACCCGAGGAGACGCATGAAAACCTTCTAAGGTTTCTAACGGATCAAAATTTATGTGACCACATACTGTTTCCTTACAATTTCGCGTGAGGGTCTTACTCTATTGTACACCTTCACTTCTGCTTACTCGATGTTAAGTGTAATTAATGAGTTACTGATGTATATATAAACGTGTGCAGTTTCCACTGGATTCTGCTAGACATTCAACTTGATAAGGGAATAGTTGAAGTAATGGACCCATTAAAGAGACCCCTAGAAATGTTTAGGGACATGCAGGACATGCTCCAGAGGTAATTTTCGCGCTACATCGGTTTCTTTCGTTGATTTCCTGAGATATCACGTAATAAATAACTCATTCATTTTCTTTACCGGGCAGGGTTTGCAACTAGTTCACGAGTGCGGTTACAGGTGACTTTAGTGAGAAGCTGACGTTTAAACCGGTCTCGGTAAGTAGTACGCGCATCTCTTTACTTCTAGTTTCAATACAATTATGATGCTAGATTATTATTTTGATTGAATTCTATTCTCGTAAACTGCGCGAGGCAGCCACCAAAGACGAATCTATGTGGATTCTACGTTTGCGAGTTCATTCGCACGTTTACCAGGAGCTGAATAATTATACAGTCGATGTAAGCAATACATTCACAACATTATTTTATTACCGATTCTTTTTGTTATCATGATTGATATTCATATTAATCTCCTTTTCTTATATAGTTCGAGAAAATGCGGGATCAGCTTCTACCAGAGCAATGCGTAGTAGGAATTGCCGAAGAACTAGCAGGATTCTTGATGAACGAGATGATAGATGACGCCGGAGAATTTAGTGTGAATAGGCGTCGATGATCCCCGACCATGTAATTGAATAGACGGGCTCTAGTCCCGATAATTGTGATCTCCATGTTTAACTATCATGTATATATTTGTATGCTCGATCTTAAGAGAAGTTATCTTATGTATGCACGAATATGTACGGTATGTGGTAGCACAGAAAACTATTTTGAAATAAAAAAAAGGATACAAATTCAATTCTCTGCCGCGGCAGAGAAAGTGCCTAAAATTCTGCCACGACAGAGAACCATTTGTCTTGGTTAGTAATACGAACCAGGACTAATGGGGGGCACCCCGCGCCTGCAGAGACGGCCACGTGGATGCCCATTGGTCCCGGCTGGTAAGCGGGCCAAGACTAGTGGGTGGGCCTTTAGTCCCACCTCTCTAGTCCCGGTACCACAACCGGTACTAAAGGCTCTTACGAGCCGGGACTAAAGACCCATTCTCCACTAGTGGTATGATTACACCTTAAACAGGTCACGCCATCCATCAGCAACCCGGTATTCATAAAATAAAATGAGTGTTGTGTAGTGCACACTTTTGGTTCATCATAGTAATTCTGGGTCAATGAGTTTGTGTTTTCTTCTAATAATGCTTGGTAACCTAGAAGTGCCAATGTCTACTTTACAAGAAAACCAAAATTCGCCATTAACCTCTGTGCTCGTACGCAATGTCCCAAAGTCGAGTAAATGTATTTAATTTCTTTTGAGCTCACGTCTGATGTCTTAAGGCTGCGGGAATGTGAATAAGTAGGTCCTTGATGCGGAACTAACGAGCCAAACTAGATAGTACTTGTGGTGAATCCCTAATTATCTTACATATATCTCTATCTTAATTATTTTTAAACATGTATCTACACTTGCATTCAAGCAATGTCCCATTATTTCACATGTTCTGGTATGTGTTTTATAAATAGCTTCGACATAAAATCCTTAATTATCTTGCAAATACCTCTATCTTAACCATTTTTACACATATACATGTAGTCGTATTCAAGCAATTCCATTTAATTTCACCTATCTTGGCACGTGCTTTATAAATAGCCTCGGAACAAAAGACAAAACGGTCTTTTCCACACAAATGGTTGTGAGTAGTGAAACCCATGACATGTCCTGAAACCGTGTGAAAAGCTCGATATGAAAACCCTAGAACAAGCGAGAGAGTCCACATACGCCAAAGGGGCGGAGCCCTGCCTCCCACAAGATCTACACAACCATACACTCAAGGGATAGAGGATACTTGCATCTCGAAGGGCTACGCATCCATCTTCATCACCATCTTCATCAACATCGTCCTCACATAAATCCCCCTTTATTCACTTTGTTGTAGTCCAATCTCTATTGTGGATTTGCACTTGTATTCAATTGTACCTTCATATTTCATCCATACAATTGCCATGATGTTGATCCCCTTCACGTATGAGTAGGTGCCTTGTTCTTGGGAGATATGGTTAAACCCTAGCACTATTATGATTTGAAATAAAGATGATCGATTGTTGTGTCTGTATGACTAGCCGATCTATGATAGATTTATGATTTGTGTTTGATCTCTCTCTTTAGATGGTATGTGTAGCTAGCCACATATCATTTTCCCTTGGGACTAAAGGGAGGGAGAAATCCTTTGGACATTGACGAGGGGTAACCTCGGCAATGCCCATGGTGATGGACTTGGGGTTTCGCGGAAAAGAGAACGCTGGGGATTTCGTCGGATGTCAGGGAAACAATGGAATCAAAGCCGCCTGAATATTGAGTGATTTCCCTATTACAAGTTGTCTCCTAGATTTCGGTACCCTCGCTTGGCCTTCTCCCGTCCTATATATAATAGGTCGGGTATCAAAGCTGTATGCGGATAGATTTCATACACGTGTGATTACAATACCAATATGAAGTCGGTTCAAAGTTTCTTTCCTAATACAATCAAGGCCTTTGTTGGTTGCTTCCTTGGGCCATCATCTAGAATCTTCATGGGACGTAAGGCTTTTATCCAATATAGGGTAGCGAACTATAGGCATCAGAGTAATCATACCTATGTCAGACATGTTTTGGGATCGTACTCGGAATGGCCTCGTGACAGATTGGAGCCGACTCATAACCTACACAGTCAAAGGAGGATAAAGAGGGACTCCCTAAGCTAATTACGATATCCATGGGGAAACCCTGAATTGCGATGGTTTGTATGGGTGATTGCTCTCAGACATCACATTGGTTATTTAGAGGTGACCTCACACTTGTCTCAACAAAGTGGCTTCCTACGAGTCTTATAGTGAACATCTTATTATGGAGCTCTCTCCACACAAATCATGATACAAGAAGTATATTTTCTTAATTATGATTAATGGTATCATGCTAGTGCCGAATCCTACACTCCTTGAGAACCCCTCAACCATATTACACAACACTTCATAGAAACTCTCTTGCTTTAGTTTACTTTTGATAATTACTCTTTATACACCCTTTACTTTGTTCTTGTTTGCTTTAGCACTTATTCAAACACACTCTTTATACACCCTTTACTTGTGCTTGTTTGCTTTAGCACTTATTCCAACACACTCTTTATACACCCTTTACTTGGAATTAAATATAACTTACAAGTTTTCTCTAGTGAATAGTAACGAGGGTCATAAAGACCTTATCCAAATAGCTGTATGTGGGTTCAATAGTTTTACTTCAAAACTAGCTACAATTGATCTGTGAACATGTAGCCATCAAGCTATTTTCTAGCGTCATTGTTGGGGAGCTAAGCACTTTTGGTCTTTGTTCTTAGTTGCTAATTTATTATTGTTGTACCAAAGCTTGTTTACAAGTTTCAAGTTATTTATGTTTATTACTTTTTACTGCTTTTACCTTTTTGAAAAGAACAAAAAATAACAATAAAACCAAAAACCAATAAAAAATTATAAAACAAAAACTATAAAAATATTTGCTACTAATCATGTCTTCTAAGATTGCTAATTTTGAATAGATGAAGCTCGCAATAGAGGAGAAGAAAGTTGGAACTTTTGGATATCATATTACAATGGAAAAGGTATTAGAAGAATGGGTGAGTTGGTTGAAAGGCTATTCATCCACATTATGTACGTCGTACGATTTTACTTATGAATGTTGCAGTTCCAAAGATCATTTTAATTATCAATGTAAGAATAATACCTTTGATATTAAAATTAGCACTTTATAATGGGAATTGCAAATTCTGTGCTAATATGGAGGTTTATGAGGGAGTAACTTTTACCGGTGTTGTGAGATGCTAGCTCACATGAGTGATATAAAAAGAGAAGACGGAGTACTTGATAAGATATATGGAATAGTATACCTTATATACTCTTATTGTATTGATAAATTTTGTGATGATGCATTAGTGATTGCTCATAAGAGGATAGCCGCATAAGTGACTAACCTTTTGCATGACTCGCACAAGAAAGAAGACGAGGATTTAAACTGTAGGGAAGATACTACTGCCGCTGGTATGGATTTGTTTAACTTGTATGATCTACTAGATGGTTGTGCAAAATCTTTTTGTAACTCATATCATGAGCCTTGTGATAAATGTATGGCAGTTGGGCACTTAAGTTTTCAATGTTCCATTACTCTTGAAAAGCCCCTAATGTCTGACACTAGAGGGGAAGTCATAGAGTATTTGGTTTATAAAGGTGTCCATGATCTACTCTCAAAAGCTTCAATCATAAGAAAGAGTAGTGATATTATGCTTCATATGAAACTTACCAACTTATTACCAATTGTAGCATCCCAATTGTCTAACAATTGTAATGCTACTTGGTCTAGTAAGATAATGGCTACTTCCTATATATAATTGTTGCATCATAATTATATCATGCTCATGTCATCATGCCACCTTGCATTTGAGCATCATATAAAACCCTTTTTCTTTTGGATCTTCCCTCATATGCATTATTAATTGTATTTGCCTCTTGTTATTGTATTTGGTTATTGATATATTGTTTAATGCCCAAGTTGAGTTGGGGGCATATCTTTTATTCAACTTCATCACCTTTCTTTTCACCACCTTATAATTCCACCATTCCATTAACCATGGGCCTTTATTTTCTTTTGGTATTATTCTAGCTCATGTGGATGGGGTGGATCTAATTCTATAAATTCTTTTGCTTGGTCTTTATTCCACTTCTTGGGAATGCATAAGAATAATGCCATATTATTATTGTTTTCACAAAAATAAAACATGGCAATAAATATTTTGCATGGGCCATGCAAGTGTACCACCACCTTTAGCCCATTTGATTCCTCTTTGTTTTATTGGATCTTTTCTTTGTGGATCATCTCCACCCCTTCCCACCATCCCCATATTCTCATCAACATCATTTTTATTTTCTCCATGCATGATTCAAATGAGGGCATATTCCCATACATCTTTTTCTTTCTCTTTTTCTTGGCTACTCCACCTCATCCCATGATAATTCAAGCCCTCATGTTTCTCCTTTTTGGATTGATCATATCAACATGTATAAAAACCTAAACAACTAATTAAAACCCTAGCCCTAGTTTGCCTCTATTTCTACCTAAACCTAGTTCTAATATAAACCTCACCTTACCTCTCTTCTTCCACTCCCTCTCTCTACCATGCTGGCCCCACCTGGCCACCCTCTCTCCCTGGGCCCACACCTCAGCTACTCCTACCCCATCCCTAACAAACCCTAACCCGAGCCCTCTCTAAGCTAACCCTAGCTACACCCAAGCCCCCTCTCCTCTCTCTTTAACTCTACCTGCCATGCTGGTTCCAGCTGCTACTCCTCACCGTCCCCACCTGGTATCCCCTGCCCTGCCCTAGCCCCTCACGACAAGCACGTGAGAGGAGGTGGAGAAAAGGTGGCCGAGACCACCTTTTACCTCTACCCCGTGCCCACACGCCACCTCCTCCCTCCTCTCGCTTGTCCTCATCCCACACGGCTCCTCTGCCTCTCCCAGATCCACCCAGAGCCCTGCCCCTCCTCTCCTTCCTCTCCAACAACGACGCCCGCCTCTCGCCGACCGCCGCCACTACCCCCATCTTCCTCGCGCTCCCGCCGATGTGCGCGACCTGGAGGTGATCGAGGAGACCAAGAATAGTCCCCTGGTTTGCCCTGGACACGCCGACGTGAAGGAGGAGCCCCAGGACCGCCGGAACCAGTGCCGCCCGACGCAAACCCTAATTCTCCGGCCGCCAGCCTCCACGACGCCCTGCTGCGCCTCGTCCCGATCCGCCGCCATCGACCACCCCGCGGTGAGCCCCTCTATTGCTTGGACAACCTCCGCCTCACCGGGAAGCCCTAGCCGCGCCGGACCTTGCGCCGAACGCCCTCGGTGCGCCGCCGCTCGCTGTTGTCTGCACGCTCCTGCGCCGCGTAGTGCCTCAACTGGCCGCGTAGCTACTCCTTGACAACTACCCCGCCCTACCGCACTGGTATCGCTTCTCTGCGCGCGCGCCCGCTCCGCGGGATCGAGTCCCCGTCTCTCCGCTCTGTCGCCGCGCGCTGCATCTTCCGTCAAATAGTTCAGAGGAGAAAGAAGAATAGTGCCGCCGCGCAATTTGCCAAAAACCCCCAGCCTTTTTTGTTTTCTAAACCCGCGATCCAACCGAGCCCACCAGTCAGTCTCTCTGTCCGCTTTACAAAAACGCCCCGCTATTTTATAGACCTTAACCCGCGCTCCAGCTCGGTCCCCCCTGTCAGCCTCTGCGAGTCGTTCGCTGTCACGTGGGCCGAAGCCGCTGGCCCCGCCTGTCAACCTCAGTGGCTAGCTAAGCCCGCGGTAGAAAAGAGTTTTCCGCGCGCGTGTGCCCCGCCAGCAACGGCCCACCTGTCTGTGACTGTGGCTAGGTTTGCCTGGGTGACAAAAGACTTCCTGTTTAGCTGTTTAAACAAAACAAATTAAAAAAAAAATCAAATTCAAATCAGATTTTAAATAACTTTTAAAATACAAATCCAAACAACACATATAATATATGTTTTTGAATCAGAAAAATGTGAGGAATTCAAATATGCCATTCAAAATATCTTTTGAACACTTTAAAATTTCGAGGTGATTAAAATTACAATAAAATGCCCTTTTCTTAATAAATTAATAACTTTAATTTTATAACTCCAAATTTGACAAATAATATGTCTAAATCGATCAGCGCGACGAGCCCGCTCTATCTATGCAGTCCTTGTTCTGATTTGAAGCATGCATCATGTTATTATTAAAAATCTGAACTGTTTATAACAATAAAACTTGGTTAAATAAACAATAAAATGCTTTACTTCTTGTATCCACACCTCACCCTTGCCATGCTACTTTAATGCCATATAAATTGTGCATCATTCATCATGGCATGCTTGTTTGCTTGTCGCATTTTAATTCATATGTTTGTGCGCTTTATTTATGTTGGCCCTTGTTTGTTTGGTTCTTCTTCGAATAGACGCCCAGTAGGAGAATTACCAAGGATCACATGATTACTACCCAGATCCATCTCTCGCTTCAACTGAGCTGCCAGGCAAGCACTACCACATGCTTTCATACATACAGTACCCATTGCCTCTATCTTATTCTTGCATCATTGAGTCGCGATTGCATTTAATTGAATCCTAAGTACTGCATAGCCTTTACTTTTAAACCCCACCGAAGCTTGTTCCTCCATCCCATGAGCCATTACTACAGGAGTTGTTTGAGCCATGCGAGTCGTAGAAAAGCATGTGTAGGGTATGTGAGATTCTGATGAATAACGAGGTACCTAAGCAACATAACCTGAGTAGTAATGGGACAACTAATGAAAGAGGCACCGGTGAGAAATATCTGCTATTTGGTTTTCATGCTCACTTGTGTCCCGTAGGACCCCGAGTACTTGATTCCTGTTCCTTGTTTATTCGCACTATCCACATCCGGGAGGCCTTATGGACCTCCCTGAGCTAGAGCTTGATTCATTCTTGTTTCTTGGGGCCACGATTAGTTTGGGGATTTATTACTATCCTGTACTTATGCCATGTTAGTGCTTTATTTAAGATTGTGCGAGGAGCACCTGTACTGTTTTGGATCGTGACACGTTTTCGCTGTATCGACAAGCCCAGTCACATTTTCGGGTTCCCAGTCGTTTACTGCCGTCCACACAAACCTTAGGTCCGTCTCGAAGCCGGCCAACTTCGTTGCGGGTAGCTTAATGGGTTGGCCCCCCGAAATATTTCTGAATCCTGTGATTGCTTTGTCGTGAATGCCTCGTTGGGTATTGATTTGGTTTTTCCGAGGTTGATCGAGTGTGTGTTGCTATTCGTGCACCCTTGCACGGTAAATCTTTCTAAAAGCCGTGTCCGCGGTTATGGATGACTTGGAGCACAGTTTCTCGATCATAGACAAGTATAACTAAAGCTTTTAACTTGACTAAGTACTTGACTAGTAAATAGTGTAACACTCATGGAATGGTTAATAAAACTGCCAACGGATGATGGGGGTTGTTCGTCCGCTTCCTCGTTGGTAAGCGAGGAGGAGGATGGATCTGTTAATTATACTGCTATAACTGTTGTTCCTATTTTAACGGACATCCGTCTATCATTGGTTAGGCGGATGGTTAGCGAGTATCTATAGAAATGTTAGGTATTATCTTTTGCTGCAATTGCGTCACCCCAGGCTGTGTCCCCTTTAGCGGCATAAAGACTTGCTGAGTACCCCTAGGGTCTCACACGATAAATTGTTTGATTCAGATGAACAGGTGTACCCGCAAGATGGATACTGGGTGGAGGAGACAGATGATGTTGGCAACGATCATTCGGTGTAGAGATTCTGGGAACGGGGATCCATGAGATCTGCGGGCGGGATGTGTTTATTTATGGGGCATCTTATGCCGATTTGCTTCTTATCCGTACTCGGATCTTGTTTTCCGCTTCCGCCTGATACTCTGATGTTTGTCGTATGAGGAGCTATCCTAAATTATTATCTCTATCTAGGATATTTGAATCATGCCGTATGGCGTTGCAATATTTCTATTTTCTTTTAGATGGAATGGCTCTGAGGACTGTTGTATGTGGCTTGCATACATACTCATTTGTGTATGTAGTTGATCCCTTTGCCTGCCGATTACGCCGCTCGTTCTTGTCCCGATGTTCTGAAAGTGGTTAGGACGGCCGAAAGGTAGTTACCGTGAGTGGCCCTGGGCCCCACCGTACTATTTTAACCACTTTCGTTCATCCATGCATGTAACTAAGAGCGTAATTCACCGAGGTAGTTACACCAATGTTACAATCTTATTGTCAAGAACGTCTTAGTGATAATCCACTTGTGGTAGAGAGTAAGGCATGGTCTAGAACCGTAGTGTCTAGAACCACAAGATAAAGATGAGGAACAACAAAAAGCTGAGGTTGACAAAGATTGGTACACTACAAATACTACATTTGTTTATGATGCCTCTCTCTCTAGTAATGTTTCTTATAATGCTAAAACTGATTCTAATTTGTCTGTGGAGGCCTTGTAAGCGAGAACTTATTTATCTATATGATGTTGATGCACCGCAAGAGTGTACGACTTTGATGGTACTCTACTATGAGATGCTCCAACTCTTTGATAGAGGTAAGTACACCTCGAATTGATATCCCCTGGGATCCAGTTGATTATTTAATGGAGAATTTAAGCCAGGCTATAAGGATATAAAGAAAGCGCTTCCCGGGAGGCAACCCGGAAGTTTTTAGGTATCTTTCTTAATTTTGTGTCTTGAGTCTAGTTGCATTCATGTTTCATTGGCACTTCTATATATATGCATGATTTCCTATTAGAGTTGGCTGATACATTGCAAACTTTGGAGTACTTTTCATACACTTTCTTGTACTCACATACTAACTTCAATGCTTGGTTTTATCTACTTTCTTGTGTTTTGTTCCAACTTTGGAGTACTTTTCATACACTTTCTTGGACTCACCAACTAACAAGATGCCACAGTGCCAGTTGCCTGTTTTCTGCTGTTTTTGGTTCCAGGAAAGTCAGAAAATCAATATTCTCGGAATTGGACGGGATAGAAGCCAAAGTTACTATTTTACCAGAAGACTCACGGAGCCAGAATACGAGACGGAGGAGTGCCAGGGCCTGGCCACACCCCCTAGGCGCAGGTACCCCCAGGCCGTGCCAGGGCATGGTGTGGGCCCCCTGGCCGGCCACCGACCTTGCCTCCTTCGGCTATAAGAGCGTCCCGATACCAAAACCCTAGATCGTCAAGCCTCTAGCCACGAAAAGTTCCACAGCGCCGCCGCCACCGAAGGGGAGATTCGGCGGACAGAAAGTCTCTGTTCCGGCACCCTGCCGGGACGGGGAACTGCCCCTAGAGCCATCTCCATCGATCTCCACCGCCATCTCCATCACCATTGCTGATTCCCATGATGATGAGGGAGTAGTTCTCTCTCAAGGCTAAGGGTTCTACCGCTAGCTATGTGTTCATCTCTCTCTATGCATGATCATATTGTGATCATGAGCTTGTAATATATAGATCTACCTTGGTACTCAAGTGCTTTAATAGATCTCTGCTCTCCCCATGTGTGTGAAAGTGACAGCGTGAACACCATGGTGGCACTTAGGCTAGAGATTACAAATACTTGTTATGAGTTATATTTGGAGTTGGATGTCTTTATGAAATTGTGGTGTTTGTTGGACCGATCTAGTACTCAAGGTGACAGTGTGGGGTTATCTAGATGGGAAAGGCTTACTTTGAGGTGTGCTGTTATAGCCCTATCATCGATTAGAGTGTCCAACAGGAGAGTAGTTAAGAGTAGTATCATACAAAGAAGATATTTATATGAGAGTGTTCACTAGTGAAAGTATGATCCCTAGGCCTTGTTTCTAAGCATTGAAACACCGTTTGCAATTAGATCTGTTACATGTTTGCTTGCTTCTATCCTTATTTCAGTTTTCTTTTAGTCTCTTCCACGCCATCAAGATATTTTCTATCACCGTTACCACTTATAATTATCCATACCACTTGTATTTCACTATCTCTTCACCGAACTAGTTCACCTATACACCTTACAAGTGTATTGGGTGTGTTGGGGACACAAGAGACTTCTTGTATCTTGATTGTAGGGTTGCTTGACAGGGGATACCTTTGACCACTTCCTCCCTGAGTTCGATAAACCTTGGGTGATCCACTTAAGGGAAAACTTGCTGCTGTTCTACAAACCTCTACGCTTGGAGGCCCAACAACTGTCTACAAGAATAGAAGTGCGTAGACATCATTGGCTTCGGACTAATTTCGACAAGTAGAATTATTTGTTGCTCTAATCATGTGTTGCATATCTTGGTTAAATCTTCTCAACAAAAGTATATGTTTGCTTTGTTTGGAAGCAGGACTAATGTTTTAGATCCTTAGTAAAATTTTCAGAGAAAATTACTTGTTCCAAAGTTCATAGTGAGCTTAACGATTAGCAATACAGGCATGCCCATCCGTACCGCTCATGTGATACCTCGGAAGAAGTAGAAAATTTTCCAAAAAAGTGACTGCGGGCTTAACGGGCACCCGTACGGTGGGATGTGTCTGTATCGTCCGCCCGTACTGACCTCGTTACCAGGTGAAGAAAACATGAAGATGACCTAGAGAGTGTAATGACCACCCGTACGAGCCTATCACGCCCGTACCAACTTCGACGAAACCATTCAAAAAGAGAGAGAAGATGAGGTGTAGTACGGGCAGAGTCCGTCCGTACCACTCGCCCGTACCAAGGAGTGGCACGATTTAGTAAGGGCTGTGACGAGTACAAAAAGGTTATAAACCCTCCAATATTTTTAATTTGACAACCTCAGGTTAGTTGGGTTATCTTCTACATGTTCCATTGTACTTCATTTTCTTTTACATACCTTCGAAACTCCCTAGCCTATAATTCTCTATAGTGTTTCATGTTCCTTTTATTTTCTTTTCATGGTTCGGTGAATGAACTCCAACTATACACCGAATCATTTGCTTTTACTTCATTTGTTATTTTCACAGGAACTTGAACCTTATGTGATAATGTGCATGGTTTTTGCCAACCGTCCAAATACTTGCACGAGCCACTTGGTTGTTTCAACTCAATGTTTCAAGTTGAAACAAAGGTCCTTGTCCATCAAAAGTGAGGTTATTCGTACCTCAAAGGTAAAGTGTGTCAACCTTGTTTTATTCAAGCTTGGGGAGGTAACCACTTCTCACACTCTCTTTTGATAACTACATTTCTCTATTCTTTTGGTAATCTATCCAAGTTTGGTTCTTACTGAAGTTCTATCTTGGGGTAGTTATTTATGCATTTGTAGAGTCTTGTGCAATGTTCTTGTTCGATGAAACTTTTTGTGCAATCATGCATCCCGCTATTTTTGAATGATTGCTTAGGCTAGATTCGTCGGCTAGCCTTTTCCTTTCGTCGAGTTGCCTCGGCATCCTTAGGAGATCCCTTTTCTTGTGATGAAGAAAATATTGGTAGGCTAGTAGATCTTCGCGTGTGGACTTAGCTGTCATTGGGACCGCACCCGAAGTAGCTTCCGTTGCTTTTTGCCATGCTTTGTCTGGTAGTCGGAGAGTTTGCCACTGACCTCTGCGTGGTTATCCTCCTCATGATATTATCCGGTTTTTTGTCAGGTCTCCTTTTTTCGATGATTTCCTTCGTTTCCGTGATCTCCTGCATTGTCATTTGACCAAATATCATCAGGGTCAAAGATAGGGTTACCGTTAGAGTCATGCTAAGTTGAGGCGTCGACAATGATCACACACACTTGGTGCTGAGTTATGTATGAACTAGTGACATCATCGTCGGTTCCGAGGGAGACATTGTCTAGGGGATCAGTGAAATAGTTTCTATACTGGGTAGATTTCGTCCGTCCTGATTCTGAAGTTGATACTTTCGTTGCTTTGTTTGGGTTATATCTTTACTAGGCTTGATCCACATGGTGGAGTTAGGTGAGAGTCTGATCCGAGGGAGAAATCATCGTAAAGACCATCAAGATCCCCTAGATCAGTTATGTTTCAGTGTTTTCTTCATCTTTCTCTGTCTGGAATGTACACTACTAGGAAACAACCTATAGATATACAAGATGTTCAGTGGCGCATATGCGAAACCATGTGCCACAGGAAAACATCAGTGGCGCACCAGAAAACATGCACCATAGAAGATTGGAAGTTCTGTGGCGCATTCTCCAGAGTATGCGCCACAGAAGATTGGTGGGACTCGCCAGCCAGGGTGGGTTGATCCAAGTTTTGTGGCGCATTCTGAGATATGCGCCAAAGAAGTTGCCTCTTCTGTGGCGCATATTTTCTTATGCGCCACAGAGCATGGAGGGGGGCCCCACCACGGAATCTAATTCACCCAAGTTGTATGGAGCATGTTCTGATATGCGCCACAGATGTGTTGCACTTCTGTGGCGCATATCCCAACATGCACCACAGAACTTGGAGGTGGTCCCCACAGAGGGAATCTAATTCACCCACTTCTGTGGCGCATATGGACTTATGCGCCACAGAAGTTTCAGCATATGTGGCGCATTTTCTCTATATGTGCCACAGATGAGGGCGTCTAGATCCATGTTAAAAAGGTGACAAAATCTAGCTCTCTTATCTATCTAGCCACCACCACCCATTTCACATCTCTACCTCCTCCCAACTCATCTTCGTCCTCCCTCACACCCCATCTTGCCCATAGTTTCTCCTTTTTTTTAACTAAACCTACTTTAATCCATAGATTGGTAAGTGGAAGCTTCTCTCCAACTTCTAGATCTAAAAGTTCCTTACTTTTCTCTCTCACATCTCTATTTGTTTACTAATTTCCTCCCCACCAACTTGCATTGTAGATCTATTTGTCCACACTCTCTCATCGCGCGGTCTCGTCTCACTATTATTGTGGCTACTAGGTGAGTACTTGGCCATGAACATGTAGGTGAAGCTTGTCGCGCGGGCGGTGTGTGTGTGCGATCCATGGCGAGACGATGCTTGTGTGGTGCATGAATGTTTGTAATGGGAGGAAGTTTTTTGTTGGTTGCTTGTTGTTGTCGGGGCCGGCCGGTGTGGTTGCATGGATGTTTGCCGAAATGTTGATTCATTTCCATTTCGGCAAATTTTTGCACTACCCATATGTCCTAATTTTAGGAAAGGTCATGCCGATTTTTTTCCGGCTAGCATTCATGCATGTGTGTGTTCATATGGTGTGGTTCTCACCTATACTCTCTGTTTTGACCGCTCAGGCAACCATGGTCCTCACGATGAGCGAAGGTCGAATTGCTAGGTACAAGAAAGGCGTGAAGGAGGACATGATTCTGAACAACAAGACCATGATAAGATGTCCATGTCGAACATGCAAACTACAGCGCTGGATTGACCCTGAATCTGGACAATTGGAGGGTCACCTGCTTAGGCGCGGTTTCATGCGCGGCCTCAATGAGGCGCCGGCAGGACATGGTGGTGGTCACGAAGACGTGGGCGGGCGAGAAGACGAAGAGTCTACCGGGCATGATCATCATGACGAAGGAGATGCCAGCGGGCATTATCATCATGACGAAGGAGATACCGGCGGGCATGATCAGCATGGAGAAGGATATGGCGACGGGCATGATCGTGATCATGAAGAAGGAGAAGACGCGAACACACAGATGCTGCTAACTTCGGTCTTGCAGGACCCTCATGTTCAAGAACTGCTCCTCAAGGAGATGAGCAACGATAAAGCTGCAGCCAGAGAGAAAGCCAAGCTGGCCCAAATGGAGGTAGACAGGATGACTCCATTGTATCCTAGGTGTCGCCCCTAGGATACACGTTTGACTGTAACGCTCAAGGCTCTGGAGATGAAGGCCAAACACAAATGGACCGATGTGAGCTTCAACGCGAACATGGAATACTGGCACGACTGACTTCCTAAGGGGAACACATTGCCAACAAGTATCGAGGAGGCCAAGAAAATCGTGTGCCCTCTCGACCTACCACACATTAAATACCACGCATGCATCAATGATTGCGCACTTTATCGGAACGAGTACGCGGATAGAACCACATGTACGGTGTGTGGCCAAGGACGGTACAAGAGAGGGAACAAGAAAGTTCCTCGAAAAGTGGTATGGTACTTTCCTATCACCCCTCGTCTGTAGCGATATTTCGTAGATCCTAAGGAAGCAAAGCTCATGCAATGGCACGCGGAAAGAGAGAAACCCAAAGATGATCCAGAGAAGGGCAAGATCCTGACACACCCTTCAGACGCTAGCCAGTGCAATGCATTAGACATCGAGTTCGAAGAGTTCGGGGGCGATGCAAGGAACGTCAGGCTCGGTATGAGCACCGATAGACTCAATCCTTTTGGAAACCAGAGTAGCACGCATAGCACCTGGCCTGTGTTTGTATGGACGTACAACCTCCCCTCATGGCTATGCACGAAGCAAAGGTATGTACACATGAGCATTCTTATTCAGGGGCCGAAACAACCAGGTATCGATATGCATCTGTATCTCGGGCTATTGAGAGAGGATTTAGCCAGCTTGTGGGAGACGCCGGCCTGTACGTGGGACTCCTACACTAAAGAATATTTCCATCTGAGAGCCGCGTTGCACACGACCGTGCAGGACTATCCTGGTTACGCATATGTATCGGCCCAGGTGAACCACGAACACAATGCATGCGTCAAGTGCATCGATGAGACAACACATCTCCAGCTACCAAGGGATCCCGGGTCTTCGAAAACCGTGTTCCAAGGTACTCGAAAGTGGCTCCGCATGGATCACCCGTGGAGAAAACGTGGTGACCTGTTCAATGGTAAGGATGAGCTCGAACGAGCCCCGTGTCCGAGGAGCGGCGAAGAAATCGAGGAGCTTTTGAATAATTGGGTAGATTGCCCTGCGCATGGGAAAAACGACCGAGGACAAAGCCACTGCTGGCTGTATGGAAAGCAAGGTCTGTTTTCTGGGACCTGTCGTATTGGAAGGTCCTTCACACTCCCCATAGCCTTGATGTAATGCACATCACGAAGAACGTTACCGAGAGTCTGCTTGGCACTCTACTGAACATGCCAGAGAGGACCAAGGATGGGCCGAGAGCAAGAAATGACCTTAAATTGCTTGGCATAAAGAAAGATCTTCAGTACCCTGATAGTGATGATGATGATGATGATCAGACGGAAGGGACTCAAGGTCGCCACAAAAGAGTTAAGAAGAATGAGGTGGTGCTTCGCGCTGCCTGCTTCACTCTAAGTCTGGAGGAGCTCGAGCAGTTTTTCAGGTGCCTCTTAGGAGTGAAAGTTCCTCACGGTTACTCGGGGAAGATAAGCAGATATCTGGACATGGCGAAGAAGAGGTTCAGCGGTATGAACTCACGACTGTCACGTGCTGATGACGCAGATACTCCCCGTTGCGATCCGTGGGATGATGGACGAGCATGTCCGTGAGATGTTGTTTGACCTCTGTAACTTTTTCGACGTCATATCTAGGAATTCGATCGGTGTGAAGCAGCTCGATAGGCTACAGGAAGAGATCGTGATGATACTATGCGAGCTTGAGATTTACTTCCCGCCCGCATTCTTTGAAATCATGGTGCATCTGCTTGTACATGTCCTGGACGACATCATCCAGATCGGGCCGACATTCCTGCACAACATGATGCCGTTTGAAAGGCTAAACGGTGTCATCAAAGGATTCGTTCGCAACAGGTCTTGTCCAGATGGAAGCATAGCCAAGGGCTTTCTGATCTACGAGTGCATCTCCTTCTGCCAGAATTATCTAACCACCGAGAACGAGGATGTTGAAATACCCAAAAAGAAGCACCTTGGCAGGCTCGGTGGATATGGTCACCGCGAGGGCTGTCGCTCACTGCATGTCGACAGTGATGGTCGACGCACTAATTTTGAAAGGGCACACCGAGTCGCGCTACAGCACATTGAAGTGGTCAGCCCTTGGGTCGAAGAGCACATAAGCTTAATCGAGCAGGAGTACGTCGACCAGGGCTGGCCGAGGAAGAAGGGAGACGTAACCAGAGAGCACAACTCTAGCTTCACAGGTTGGTTCAAGAAAAGGCAACTGGACAATCCCCCATAGACGCCTTCTACGGAAGATCAAAAACTCATATTCTCCTTGTCGCAGGGCCCAGGGCACAACCTAAGGACCTATCAGTCATACGACATAAACGGTAACAGATTCTACAACAAGGAAAAGGACAAGAATAGTGAATATCAAAACTCAGGAGTAACTATGTTATCCTTTGCTGATGACGAGACTACTGTGATGGAAAGATTCTACGAAAGGATCGAGGAGATATGGGAGCTCGACTACTGTGGAGAGAT
Organism: Avena eriantha; assembly: GCA_910589775.1. Taxonomy (NCBI): domain Eukaryota; kingdom Viridiplantae; phylum Streptophyta; class Magnoliopsida; order Poales; family Poaceae; genus Avena; species Avena eriantha. The sequence goes on along the minus strand of OU342740.1, from coordinate 401,244,478 downwards.
CGTACCGATGTTCCGTGTTAGATGAGCCAAGAACGTGGAAAAAGAAGGCCGCTATGTCACCACAATGGTTATACCAGATGCCAAATCAACGAAGAACGCCTCCGCAAGAAATGAGCCTTGGGTACTTGCTAGCCAAGTTGATCAATGCTTTTTTATTACCGACCCGTCAAAGCCCAACTGTGTTGTAGTTAGGAGGGGCAAGAGGAGCATCATCGGAATGGAAGGAGCCGCCAACAAGCAAAACTTCAACAAAAACGACGACCCAAAGATCGAAGAGGAATTCGACAAGTACTTTGACATGCCTACTACTACTAAAGTAAGAAGGAAGACCACACTGCCTACTAAAGGTTGTCCATTCACAAGAAGAAATCTCAAAGTGCACGGGCTAAAGTATTCAACCACGGCGAAAAAGGGCAAGAAGATTGTGAAGAGACACTAGCTCGACACATCATATGATTGTATATGTTCGGAGAGAGGGTTTTTTGAATAAATATGAATGTTATATGTTCTTGCTTTATTTTAGACATATTTATAATTAAAAACACATTAAATGATTTTATATGTTCGGGGAGAAAGTTTTTTGAATAAATATGAATGTTTGTATATGTTCTTGCTTTATTTTAAACAGATCTATAATTAAAAATATATTTTTAAAAAATAAAAAAGTGTGAGACAGCTAGGATTCGAACCTGGCTGCCCCAGGTTTAGAATGGCACAAGCAAGCAACAGAGACCACTAAGGCAAGTGTGTGATCTTGTCATACTACCACGCGCGCCACGTTTTGTACTAAGTCGACAGGTTTTGTGGCGCATTTCGGCAATATGCGATTGCCGAAATGCACCACAGAACCTGTGGACTTAGCCAAATAAACGGTTCGGCCTTCATTCCCCTTTTCCCCATTCAGTCACCGCCGCACGCTAGCCCTAGACCTAGACCTTGCTGCCAGAGCCGCCACCGCCACCGCCGCACTAGCCCTTGCTGCCGGAGCCGCCACCGCCGTGCCGCCCGGCGAACCAGTGGAGGAGGCACCGCCCGACGAACCCGTGGAGGAGGAGCCACCGGAAAAGGAGCAGCCCTGCAGCCCTGCAACCCGTGGAGGAGGAGCCGCCGGAGGAGGAGCCGCCGCGCCGGACCCCGCAACCCTCATCGTCGTCAACCACCGCAGCAAGTTCGTCCCCCCACCCCCCACGGTTCGTCCCCCCACCCCCACCCCCCTCTGATGCTCTTCCCCTTTCTCTCCCATTTTGTTTTCTAGGAAGTTTGCTAGGAGTTTGCTAGAAAGTTGTAATTACGCTTGAGGATGATTATGACTTGGGTGTCTCTTTGTTCTCTGTTCTGTTTATTTCACACAAGCATCTCCTGTACATTTTACTCTAAATTGTCCGAGATAAATGGTCAGTTTATGGTGGGATTTTGTTTCATCGAGTATGTTTTCCTTTGTCCAAAATCTAGCATATTGTAGTTGAGTCTAGACCATGATGTTTTGAGAGTGGATTCACGAGCGGTCTCTGGTTGGAATTTAGCCAAGACTGGTGGAGAAGCTTCTCTCAAAAAAAGACTGGTGGAGAAGCTCTTCGCTGGGTGATTCCCTGGTGCATGCCATCGTCCCATCCTGATATGGCTGGGAAGCTGGTTTATTTGGTGAAGATTGACCCACTCCATATGTCCCATCATCCCATCCTGATATGACTGGGAATGGCTGTGATTTATTATTGTTATACTTGTTGTGATTTAATCATGATGGGGTGTTCTGGAGTTTCTTAGTGATCATATGATCACCTAGATCGATGTAGGATGGCTCTAGATCAAGTAGATGCTTTTCTAGATGGTTTGGTACTGTTTGAGTGCTCTATGGTTGATTTATTTGCTCCTGGATAGATCTGGTTGCTGTCTAGCAACACTACTTATTTATGCAGGATCATTTCCTTATCCTTTCCTCTCAAACTGATAAGAATAGAGGCTGCATGATCTAGTTTATGCTCCTAAGTAATTTCTACTTGCTGCACGTGTTGATCTAGCATGGGACCTGAGCCTCCAATCTGACTTAAATGGAAAGTGTGCATGTATACATCTCTTTTATGATTGTTTGATACTTTGATTCATCTGGATTAAATAGCTAGAGCTCTTTTTTAAATAGCTACTGTTTAAATAGCTAGAGCTCTTTTTAAATAGCTACTGCTTAAATAGATACTTTGATACATCTACTGTTTAAATAGCTAGAGCTCTTTTTTATTTAACCTCTGCCTACTTCAATGCTCATGTATCCGAGTGGGGAATGTGGAGGCATTGCACAGTGCTGGGTTAGCATGTCTGTGTGTGCATGTGTGTGTGCCCATTATCCACCCATTGCATGTCTTTGTGCATGTGTTTGTGTGCCCATGTGTGTGTATTAGCATGTCTGTGTGTGCACATTGCACAAGCAGGGTGAACCACATTTTTTCCAGTATTAGAGCTGTTATATATATCTGTTATACATATTTTGTTATATATATCTGTTACACATATCTGTTATATATATATTTGTTATGCCAGAATTAGAGCTCGTTATATATATCTGTTATAGCTGTATGGGGATGATGGTACCTTCTGTTGAAATGTACTGTGGATGATGGATACTGGGGTCAATGCATGGGGCTGTCAATATGGGGATGGGGTCTTTTGTCTTGCAGGGATATATTTCTTCATTTGAGTTGCCCATTTCTCCCGAAGTGTCGATTCACTTCCGTTTCGGTTGAGAAATGGGCACTCCTAGGTCAAAAAATTAGCAAAGGTCATGCCGAATTTTTCGGCCGAGATTTGTGCTAACTTTTTGCCTCTTTTAAATAGAGTAGTGCAAACATGTCGGACAACAAGGAGTCTAGACCTTCTAAGCACATGATCAGCGTCGAAGAACAAGCTAGACAGGCCAACCAGTCATTCTGGCAGGGGTCCCAACAGGAGGAGGAGGAGGAGGCGATATGGATGACACCACCACCGGAGGAGGAGGCGACCGTCGCTAGAGCTGCTAGGGCCAATGAGGGCGGAGATCCTGATTACGAGGGGGGCGAAGACGACTACGATGGAACTAGTGAAGGCAGCGGCGAAGAGGATGACACCACCGATGGCGGCGCCCACATCGATGGTGGCGAGCGCACGGATGGCGCTAGCGGCAACCCGCACGGATGACCCGCATCGAAGAGGATGACCCGCATCGAAGAGGATGACACCACCGATGATGAATTGGTCAACATTGACGACTTCATCAACACCGGTGCCGCCAAAGGATTGTATATCCCTTGTGTGGATGAAGAACCCTTCGCAGCTCGCGACAACCATCAAGCTGGTCGGCCCAATACATGCACGCAACGCCTGGTCTTCCATGGTCTTTCTCAAGAGACGCCTCCGGCAGCCGATCCACCACAAGAGAAACCGGGATTGGTTTTCAGCCCCAACAAACTCCGAAAGGCGACTGATGAGAAGATGGCAGTGGATGACACTGTTGTGAAGAAGAAGCACTACAGGAAGAGAGGTAATAATAATAATAAGAAGGGTGCGAGCCAGCCTCTTCCGAAGAGGATCCGGGGTCAGGACGCCGTCATCGTACGATCCACACAATTTGGCTTGCCTCGAGTGCATGTAGCTGGTGATCTGATATTGACTCCGGATATGATCCACATTGCGGTTGGAGCCATGTTAACTTTGCACGAGGCTGTCAAGACACTAGAGGCCCTCTTTCTTAAAGACGAAGATCCAACTTACCCGGTTTTCACGGCCAAGGTGCCATTGGACGTGGGCTTCGTTGATGAACCCCCTGCGGATATATTCTTCACAGCGTTCGAGGACATATTCAAGTTGTTTCTTACGAAACGGCTAGACTATAACTTCGCCTGCCTATACGCGCTCAATCTGGCGCTCACGATCAAGAGAGAAAGTACCCTGAAAATCGTGATAGTTGTTGGGGGGATACCCCCGGGTAGGGTCACGCTGGGTATAAAGGCCGAGTTAGCCGAGGTTCGGCAAGGCTAAAGATGATGCTGGCCGGGTCACCCAAAGGCAGGCCGAATCATGGGGTAACCCGGGATAGGGGACGTTCGCCTAACTAAGTCTCAACCGACTTAAGGAGTAAGTCGGAGGTGTCTGTTTTATTTGTATGCAGGAACGGGTGTGGCCGGATCAGCTATGATCCGAGTCACGTCTAGCTTCTAGGAGAAGGAAGGAATCTTGCTGGTCAAAAGAAGCCCCGGTACGCACTACCTGAGCGAAGCAATCAAGGATAGGACCACCGGGGCATGGCCGATAAGGGTGACGACGCCCATGTCGGCTGACGCGGGCGCCGCAGAGGCTCACGTAGCCTCTACATGTGTGACGCGGGGGAAAAGCACCCCGGTCGGCTTACTACTTTGGGAGGAAGCATATTCTTAGGAATATGCTTCCACGTATGCCCTAGGCTGAGACCGAGCTCCCTCAATAAAAGGGGGGCTAGGGTTTCAGTAGAAGGGGTTGGTTTCGCGATTCTAGTTTTGCTAGGGTTTTAGGTGCGATCTGTGGGTGAGAGTAAGAGAGCTCCTTCTTCCTCCTCTCGCCAATACAGCTATAGGAGCACTTGTAATCTTGGAATCAAAGCAATACAAACTTCTATGTGGAGAATCACTTCACTATCCCTCCCTGGATTCCCCTAGAGTGTATTAGTCCCCACCTTTAGCCTATCCATGGCATCTGCCGTGACACCACCATGACAGTTGTGGATCCCTAGTACATGCGAGACAACCAGTTGGTCGAAGGATCAGAGACACGGACCAAGGCGATGACGTACCTCGAGAAGTTCATGGTGGACAATAGAGGAATGACACACTTCTTTTGCCTTTCTTTCCCGAGTAAGTACACACACTCGCTCATCGCCACCGTAACTTATGCATTTCTTATAGATTTCTTCCTTTGCTCTTTTTCCAACATTCCGTTCCAATTGTGTTGCGCAGAGACAAATACTACACACTCATCGTCCTTGCCCCGAGGTATTCACTAGCCATGTATTTCGACTCGGGGAGTTTGTCGAAGAAGAAATACTACGCCATGTGGCGCATATGAAGAAATGCGCCACAAAAGTTATTCATGTGGCGCATATGAAGAAATGCGCCACAGAAGTCTGGGACTTCTGTGGCGCATATCTATATGCGCCACAGGAAGCAGATATTAGTGGCGAGATAACAGTGGTGACTAGGATATGCGCCACAGAAGATGTATTTTCATGCGCCACAGAAGAGTTGTTTCCTAGTAGTGGTAGCTTCTGCGGATGATCCGACAGATGATGCAGGTCTCACCGTAGGCTCAGATCTTTGGGCCAATGTTCCCCATGATATCGAAGCCAAGAGGTGCTGTTCTTCAGGTTCCTCCACCCGAAAGTGAAAACTTCTGATGCTAAGATCAAATCCACCGTTGAAATTAGTGGGGACTGAAACAGGGGTGGGCGGACATGGTTCTACTTCTGCCGGATTATTGCCTGACGAAAAGGGGTCCACCTAAAATATGACTCCAGCGCTCAGGTTTTCCATAGACGGCGCCAATTGACGAGGGGTAACCTCGGCAATGCCCATGGTTATGGACTTAGGGTTTGCTGGAAAGAGAACGATGGGGATTTCATTGTATGTTAGACAAACAAGGGTGTCGAAGTCGTCTGGTTATTGATGGACAATGCGATTATCGATTTCTTGGGGTTTTTGGTACCTCTCCGTAGGATCCTCCCAGCCTATATATAATAGGCTGGGTCTCGGGCCTGTATACATATAGGTTACATATTCATGATTACAATACCAACACAATGTCTGTTCATTTTTCCATATTTAGCTAAACTAAGACTTCCGACAGATGCTTCTTGGGCCTTCATCTTGGATCTTCATGGGTCGTGAGCCTTTATACAGCTAGGGTAACCAAACATAAGCACCCGATTAATCATTCCCCTGTTAGTTATCTACAGAGTAGGGGCACCCTTAGAGAGGGGGACGACATACTAGATGGGTGGCATGTGCGGTAGTGGGGGTGTTTAGAGAGGAGTGGAGGTGCTTGCTTCCTTTAAGGAAACTCAACGCAAATAGACAACCATATATGTCCATTTCCGATGTTCAAACACAATAGAAACATTGAACTAAAATCACTCTTCATTTTTTGTATCATCAATACTAGATTATACTAAACATAGTACACACCCATAATTAATGTTTAGTGGTTAGGAGAGACAATTGATGACATGGTTGAGTTGCACAATGATAAAAAGGAATATACTAGACACATAACCATATTTATTGCGGTGTTCCAAACAAAATTCAAAGTATTACAATCATTGATCAAATAGGGTTGAAACATATATCAACCATCTAAAAATGAAAAGAAAATAAACACTATCCATTTTGGAGTCTACTAGTATGACGCCACCTAGTGCCCAGGAAATAGAAGTCTTGTGCAACCACTAGCAGACAGTTGCATCCAGTACAAATCGGCTCCCGCTGATCCACTGGGATTAAGTAGGAACATAGTTGTATCCAATGCGCCGCCAATCAAATAACCTGCAAAAAATTAGTACTCATTTGTTTAATAAATGGAGAATTAACCAATCTTCCATCCCATGACTAGGACAGTTTCTCATGCATTCTTTCATCCTCTCCCATGCAAGCGCTAGTGTCTCACGCTCTTCTTGTCTAAAACCAGTAATATTAGGTCTTAGTTGCATAGTCTTTGTAGGTGGGAAAAATTTAGTCACAAATAAAGAAGTGCCACCCATGATGTAATAGTATTTCTAGGCAAAGATAGCAACCATTCTTTTGCTCTTCCTCCAAGAGAGAAAGGAAATAAGCGCAATTTGACGGCATCGGGGTTAACATCTTTAATACGCATCATATCACATATTTCAGTGAAAGTGTTCCAGTGCATACCTGCTTCCTCAACAGCAGAGCCTCCAAATTGATTCTTTTGAACCAAACTTAATAGTGGGGATTAATATCATAATCATCAGCAGTAATTGCTGGCCAGGTAATAGGAGTACGCAAATAATCACTGTTGAGAGTTGCAAACTCCCCAAGCTTCTTTTCAGCCATATTTCCTATGTTTTTGGGTTTTCTTAATCTAATACTTATGAAAGTAAAAACAAGCATTTAAAGACTAACTAATTTTTTTTGGTTTTTCAAATAAAGATTCAAAGCAAACTAATAAAATTAAAACTAGCAAGGTTCCTACTAACCTCACCAGGGTAGCTATTGCTTCACCGGAAACGGCGCCAAAAAAAGGGTTGATACCTTCGATCCGGATTACGGATCTATTATAACTCTTTTCCCTAGTATACCTAGGTTATCGAATCCTCGGGAAGCAGAAAACATAGTGAAGTTACTTAACGGACCTTCGGGAGTTTTAGAATTCTTTTGTGGTTTACTGGACCAAGAGTTTGCTATCTTTTCTTGTTGTCGATGATGGAGAGAGAGGGCCTAGGGCTTTCGGTTTCACCTGTAGCTGTGCAAAACATCTGATGGCAATAAAAGATAATAATAAAGTATGCATGTAATTGTTAGAGCAAGATGATTATATGTGGGTTGTGCATCCGTAATTGCTATTGCCTCTTGATACGTTGCTAACGTATCCATAATTTTTGATGTTTCATGCTTGGTATTATCTACTTTCTTATGTTTTGTTCCAAATTTGGAGTACTTTCTATACACTTTCTTGGACTAACCTATTAACAAGAGCCTCAGTGCCAGCTGTCGGTTATCTGCTATTTTTTGTTCCAGGAAAGTTAGAAAATGAATATTCTCGGAATTGGACTGGAGAAAAGCCAAAGTCAGTTTTTCGCCGAGGGACACACGGAGCCAAAATATGAGATGGAGAGGGGCCAGGGGGCCACCACACCACCTGGCCGTGCGGCCCAGCCTGGCCTGTGCAAGGGTGTGGTCTGGCTGCCTCTGGCACCCCCTCGGCCTCCCCTTTCGCCTATAATATGCCTCCAATACAGAAACCCTAAGTACCCAATCAAAAATTCCATGAAAGAGTCTGTAGCCGCCATCATCTCCATCCCTAGATCGGGAGGGATCTGCAGCTCTTCCCGGAACCCTGTCAGAGGGGAGAATTCACCCTGGAGGCCTTCTTCATAACCATGCAAGCCTCCGGTATGATGCGTGAGTAGTTCATCCTTGGACTACGGGTCCATGTAGTAGCTAGATGGCTGGTTCTTCTCCTTTGTGCTATCATGTTTAGATCTTGTGAGCTCCGTTCATGATCAAGATCATCTATTTGTAATTCTTACATGATGTTTTTTTTGCAGGGATCCGATGGATATTGAGATGCTATTTTAGATTGATTATTGATTCTATCATGTCTTTGTTATTTGTGATCTTGCATGCTTTCTGTTGTTAGTAGCTATCTTGGCCAAGTAGATGCTAGCAAACTCCAAGAGTTAGTATTTATGCTCGATAGTGGCTTCAAGCCTCTAGTAATCTGGGGAAGTGACAAAAATCTCTAAGGTACTAGATGTGCTATTGCTACTAGGGAGAAAACAACAATCCTTTGTTCATAAAACAATTGTAATGTTTACTTTACACGCAATACGTAATGCAATTATTTGTTGCTTGCAACTTAATACTAGAGAGGGTTTAGATGATAACCTGAAGGTGGATTATTAATCATAGATGCAGTTGGATTACGGTCTATGTATAATGTTGTAATGCCCAATCGAATCTCAAAGGATTCAAGATGAGTAGTATATGCATATTGCTTTCTCGATGTTTGTCAATTGCCCTGCTGTAATTTGTTCACCCAACATGTCATCTATCTTAAGGAGAGGCCACCACTAGTGAAATATGGACCCCGGTCCTTTCTTTTACCATAAATCTACAACTATTTACTTCTTTCTGTTATACTTTCTGCAAACTATTACTTTCTTCCACACAATACATTTAATCCTTTGTTTTCATCAAAACCGGTGAGATTGACAACCTAACTGTAAGTTGGGGGCAAAGTTCTGTGGTTGTGTTGCGCAGATTTCCACGTTGCTGCTGGCGTCGGTAGTGCGCCCTGCCAAAGTCCAGCTAGCAACACCTTTGAAGTGTTTCCTTGCTCCTACTGGAATTGATAACCTTGGTTTCATAACTGAGGGAAACTTACTGCTGTGCTCATCATACCTTCCTCTTGGGGTTCCCCAACGAGCTCGTTATTACATGACTCAGCACCTCTCAATCGCTTATAGAAATAACCTATTAGTATCATCCATAGAAGAAATAGAACTAATGATATGCATAGTGACGTCACCGTTAATCCCAAGTAAATCCCTCACATACAGCCGTACTACCCCCTTCTGTCACTGGGGTTCCCAACCTGCAGATTAGTCATTACTCATATTCCCTATACCTGGCAAATCCTTGGATACAATATTGGGTCGAGGCAAGAGAGGATACAATAGTCATCATGTCATATAAACTAATACATGATCCCATCTATGGTAAATAACATGCACAAAAGCTACATGCTAGGCCGAAGTCCTTAACCAAAGGAGAATTACTCACACATAGAGATGAAATCAACGATCATAAACATTGCAATGGAAATCATGAGATTGATAGCAAATAGTCTTACAATGTCACCAATCGAAGATGAGATCTACTATTACAAGTGGTGGAATATGGATATGGTGGTGGAGAAGCGTTTGGAGATTAGATCTAAGTCTATTCCTCCGGCGGCTCTTCGGTGTTGTGGATGCAGGGTTCTAGGGGCGGCGTGAGAGAGATCGAGGCCTCTTTATATAGAGGTCGCTTCACGAAAGTTGTTCTGCTTGACCTAGCGGTGGCGGCGGAAACTATACGGCCAGATTTATATGGTCGGAATTTTATTCCCGCCGTATAGTTGGTCGTTAAAGCGTCTGTCTCCACTTCACGACCCCTGGTTTCTTCAGGTTGTTGGAAATCTCGTATCTTTGACTTAATGTTGTGATTTCCATCATCAAACATCGTTATCTGCGCAGAAAACTAGAAAGAAAGGATTGCATACCCCTTTGATCATTAGGAATTAGTGGCAGGGTTTAGAGAGAGATTTCATAAAAAAAATATGAATATATCCAGTTTTAAATGTGGATGTAGATGGCTATATTTCACAGCCATCATAGGGGCGCCCTTAGAGAGGGGGACGACATACTAGATGGGTGGCATCTGCGGTAGTGGGGGTGTTTAGAGAGGAGTGGAGGTTCTTTTTTCCTTTAAGGAAACTCAACGCAAAATGACAACCATGTATGTCCATTACTGATGTGCAAACACATTAGAAACATTGAACTAAAGTCACTCTTTGTCTTTTGTATCATCAATACTGGATTCTACTAAACATAGTACACACCCATAATTAATGTTTAGTGGTTAAGAAGACAATTGATGACACGGTGGAGTTGCACGTTGATAAAAAGGAATATACCAGACACACGATGTTCTTGAACTAGATAAGCATTTATACTACCCACATAATTAGTGTTTGATCTAATCAATATTTGATAGGTCCCACAACAATGAACGAACCACCATCATAGAGTCGTGGAATGCGCTACCCAAAAATACTCAAGTATTTTGTTACAAGGGAGATAGTGTTTTTTCAAATGGGGAGAAAATCCCCGCCCTCTATATCAATTGATGCACACAACCATATTTATTGCAGTGTTCCAAATGAAATTCAAAGTATTGCAATCATTTATCAGATAGGGTTGAAACATATATCAACCATCTAAAAATGAAAAGAAAATAACATTATCTATTTGGAGTCTACTAGTGTCCTGTGCAACCACTAGCAGCCAGTTGCATCCAGTATCCATTGGCTCCCGCTGATCCGCTGGGAGTAAGTAGGACCATAGTTGTATCAATTGAACCACCAATCAAATAACCTGCAAAAAATTAGTACTCATTTGTTTATTAAATACAATGTTATTTCTCGACATCCATATGGATCACATAAAGTAGACACTCCAATGTGTAGTCTAGCTTTATTTTTTTTGTCAACCCCATTTAGCTAATTTCCAAACATAAAGAAGGGAGATAGTTCTTACAACAATGGTGCATGAATAAACCAGCAAAGTCTTAGGCACGAACACAGGGATGAAATAATTGAATCAAGATACTCCTTTTCCAATAGACAAGGGACAAGGTTCGCCCACTTCCTATTTTCTTCCCACCATACAATATCTTGAAGGGTGCCGCGGAGGGTTTATGTGCGATAGGCTTGAAGTCTTAGAAGGGAAGTACACTTGTTTGTCATAGCGCTGCCTCCCTCCTCCTCCACCTTCACCCTAGCTACAAAACAAAGATGATAATATTTCTAAGCACAAGCAGAGTGATAGATAATGAAACACAAAGAATACCATGCAAACTTACTTCTTAGGTCACCGTAGGCGTGATAGGCACATTGTTTTGTCTTGCTCGGTAGTTTTCTCATACATCTCCATAAAAATGGTAACTAGATAGAATAAAAGTCATCAAAACCACAGGTACACCATTAGATACTCTCATCCATCATAGGTGGTGTATGACGATTCTATGGCATGGAAGCCTCGCGGACAGGAGCCGACGCGGAGTAGACACTGAAAGCAACACATTCTAGGCTAAATTATATCATGCGGTGATAACCAAGGATACATCGATGTTATCCACTAGAAAGCATGTCCTCCTTCTAAAAATCATACTCATTATATTAATGCTCCAAGTGTACTTCTTATACAAGATTATTTTAGCCATCGGGGTGGGAACTCCATGTCCTATAAGAAGCCTTGATCACAAACCCAACATGCTACACACCATAGTCCACGAAAAGAATGAAATCTACTTGAGATGAACCCATGTGCATATCGTGGCATATTGTACATGAAGTTTTTTTGTGCGGAGATCTTGTGGGCACCCTCTACTCGGTTGTGTGAGGCAGCCATATCTTCCCCCTTCCTCTTACAGGAGGAAAACTGTTTGAAATATGCCCTAGAGGCAATAATAGAGTTGTTATTATTCATATTTTGTTGCTCATTATTAATATTTATTGTCCATGCAATAACTGTATGTATTGGAAACTGAATACACATGTGGATAATTAAACACACAGAGTCCCTGATAAGCCCCTCTCTACTAGTTCGTTAGTCAAGGATGGTTAAGGTTTCCTGACCATGGACATGACTGCCACATGATAACTGAATTACATCATTCGTGTGATGGCCATACATAAATAATAAGCTATAGCTTTTTGATCGCATTGTTAGTTTGATTACTATCGCTTTCTGAATATGTCAAGTATAGTTTCCTTAGACCATGAGATCATGTTACTCCCTGGAATCAGAGGAACTTTTTGGACATCAAATGCCACTTCATAACTGGGTGATTATAAAGGTGGCTTTGAAGTATCTCCGTTGTATCTATTAGGTTGCGTGGATCAAGACTAGATTTGTTCCTCCATGTGATAGAGCGTGAGATATCTATAGGACCTCTCGGTTTTGTAGCATCCAAGAGCTCAAGTTAATCATGTGATTGGTCATGGGGATCCTATACCATGGTACAAGTAAGAGAGAAACTCGCCGATAACAAGATTGAACTAGGTATGACGATATCAATGATCAAATCTCGGGCAAGTAATATTATCATGAGACAAAGGAATCATATACCGGATTGATTGAATCTTTGACATTGTGGTTCAATCAAAAAGAAGTTCGTTGAATGTGTAGGAACCACTATGGAATCCCGGTACATCTAATGTTATTGATCGGAGAGTTGTCTCGATCAAGTATGCATTTCTGTAACCCGCGAGGAGTCACACTCTTAACGCTTCGATGTCACTAGGTCTCGTTGAGATTATGTATGGTATAATCAATTGATCGTTTGGAGTTTCAGATGAGATCCTTGATATCGCAAGGAGTTTCAAATGGTCCGAAGGTAGAGAAATGTATATGGAAATCTGATTTAGGGTTTTGGGAAACTTTCGGAATATTCCATCAGACAAAATGTTCAAGAAGGTTCCCGGAGGTGCACATGTGTGTACACCTGCGGGTAGGGCCACATGGGCCCGAGTGGGGTCACCTTCGCGCACCATAGCCACCTAGGCCCATTGCGTCCTCGGGTTTTGGCCAAACCCTAGATGATGGGGGCATGAGAAGGAGGAGATTCGCTCTCCCCCTTGGTCGCCCACCGGCCCTAGTGCTTGGTGGAGGGGTTAAGACTCGACTCCCCATGCCTATATAAGGGGGTGTAGGGATAGGGGGAACCGCACCTCATCTTGCTGGCCACCTTCTCCCCTCTCTCCTAGATACTTTCCCTCTCCTCCAGAATAGAGCAAGGCGAAGCCCTGCAAAATTCCTTCTCCACCATAGTTGCACTTCCATTGTGCTGCCAGAATCTCGTGGATATTTTCTCTCTCTCTTGCGGGATACAGAAGGAGGAGATGCCACCAAGAGGAATGTGTGGATACCTCTAAGGTGTCGTCAGTTCGGTACTAGGATCGAGAAGGTCAAGATCTAGATCGGAGTGCACCGACGCAAGCGAATGACTATATCACCCACGATCTTTAGATCGTTAACCATTTGTGTTCTTTTTGGGTAAGTAGATTAGTTCTATCTACTTGTTACTTTCATATCCTAGAATATATCTTGCTGGGTTTCCTCTTGTTGTTCCATGGGAATTTTTTGTTTTCCATGCAACGAACCGATCAGTGGTACCAGAGCTACGTCTATGCGTAGATGTATGATTCGAGTAGAACATTATGATGTAGTAGGCGTTGATGATCATGGTATTACCCTCTGATCTGTACTAGTAGATGTTGTGTTGCGGGATAGTTAGATGAAGCTGCCAGGACGACTTTACGCATAAGCTATGCAAGACTGGTTCCATGCTTGACATGCCTACTTTGGCAAAATTAAGATGATCAACACTAACCATATTTCCACTTTCCGAAAAGAAAATAATAATCGCTCCTACCAATGTATTTAGTTTTATTTTCTTAACTTAGTTTTTTTAACTTAACTAGCCCCTTTTTCCATGATCTTTTTCAACAAAAATAATAAGTTTGTTAATACAAAGCAAAATAGTTTACGAGAAAGAAGAGAGAGACCAAAAATACAGTTCTGATAGTTTGCTAATGCTTGACGGTCATGAACAAACTCATACTTATAGTAGATCAATCGACTCACCATTTATTAATCGTGTTTGGTACCAAGTCTCACCTGACATAGCTGTCCCCAATGTGACATGGTGAGTGCTTACATGTTGATAGCCTAAATCCGACGAGACATGATGAGCTAAGATGTAAT